>OX104117.1:19235840-20705545 GCA_944474755.1 Limnoperna fortunei
ATACATGTAAACCCATTAACCGGTTCAACGTCGGTACATAATATTTTATGTGAGTAAGAGAGTGGTTTATTTTTCGTGTTGCCATTTTTGTTGTTATGTCTTTTAGACATTAACTAAATTGCGATGTTTTTTATTTGGTGTATATCCCTTTAATAAAATTAACAACATATTTTGCTATCATAGTAAAGCTGCTGATTACAGAATTGCCAGTGGAGTTAACGATAATGCATTATAGAAGGCACAAGAAAATGATCTTTACGCTGCCACTATTACCAAAGTCTACAAATACAATAAATATTTAACCTGTTTGTCAAATCAACAAAATGGAATAAAGAATCATTTAAATATGATCAATCTAATACTTCTGATAGTTTGCTTGGAAACATAATTTATCGAATGTTTCTACTGCCAGCATAGACAGTATAAAATTGCTTCATAAATATTTAATTTTAATTAAAAAATGACAATGATTGATATTCCATCAATGTGCAGTGTTGAAAATGTTTATCATAATTGCCCTAAAAATCGATTAAAGCGCGTACACGACATTCTTCTAAAATTAAACAAGACCGGGTGTTATGTTGGCTCTCGGAGTTCAATAGTGTAGGTATAGCACCAAGCATCAACTCTAATTAGGAACAATATACATTGCATAATTTTATTACATGTATATGATACAAAAACTACAATTGTTTAGAGGAATCAACAATATCGTCCAACAAAGAGCATTAAGTTGTCGTTGTAGGACGTAAAAAAATCCCACAATACACAGGAATCAACACGTCGTCAACAGTAAATACAGCTGGGCATTCACTTAAAGTAAAATGTTCTCGTCAAGTGTTATTTGAGTCCTTTACTGAACATTATATAATTTAAGGCAAACACAATAAATTTATATGTACTTTGTGCCCTGTTTTTTCGGGGATAACCCAGACTTATTTACATGAAAATTCTTCCAACGTCTCAATCTGCCATTAACGCTAACTCAATTAAGAAATAATTCACGGAGGCTGTGGTTTATCATTGTTTTACCACGGGGTGACCATTTATGTCGTATTATTTTATAACCACATAAATGGTCATCCCGTGGTAAAACAATGATAAATCACATCTTCCGTGAATTATTTCTATTCTAATAAGACAATTAGAGTGCATTTATAATATTTTCGTACCTATAGAAAACATCATTTCCGCCATAAACTGGCTTTTCCGGCCGTCAATGTTACACACAATATATTGCAACGGATAATTATAGCGCGTGTCGCTATTTATAAGATATATACGTCATATGCAAAAGCTTTCCAGTGGGAGTTACAGTTTTGTAATTGGAACAGTCATTCAAAACACGCCCTTCTCAGCGCGTGTTGCTCATAGATAAATCATTTTTTTACCACAGTTGTGGTCTCAAAGCCTTTAAAGCACGTCATATTAGAATACATATTTACATACATGTTCTCCTACATGTCTAGCTTTATTTAAAAAGGGACCCGGTTTACTAGCGTTTCCCATTTTTTGTATTTAAATATGTAGTAGTCATAATAGCATAAATGGAATTAAAACACAAGCACAAAAGAAAAAACAAAAAAAAACCAAAAACAAAAAAGAACAGAGAACGACCGTAAAACAGAGCGAGAGTGAGCCGCCGACACTCCGAATGCCAAGTATAACTCGATAAATATGTGTAACAATCGTGAGTCTGCTTCAACCCATTATAAATACAAATAATTAACAATAATAATTTCATAATTATGATTTTGTACTTTGCTCTGATTAGATGTTAGTATGTGCACCATAATTGCTCCGTGTGGAGTTACAGACGAACACTAGGTTTTAATCTTCCTGTAACTGCAAATTAAAACACGCAATAATGTCAATACACTATGTTTATATCATTTCCATCAAATGTACATTTTGAAATATTGCAGCAAAGAAAATTCCAACAATACTGGAAATGAAAATGATATCGGTAATAAATGCTACAAACATGCAGATCGATATCAAACCCGTCATTTCTCGACGACTATATGGTAGGTAATGCACATTATAAACAGCAAAAATTTGACACTAATCAGAGAAAATATCACGATGAAGCTATTTAGTAAAATTATAGTGCTATATTTACTTCTTGTAGTTCTTATTTTGATGCGTCTTTGCAATGATTAGCAGAATAATATTGTGAACTCTTCCTTTACGATGCTTTGCTCCAGCATGGGATACTGCATCTGCACAGCTGTATTTAATTTAAAATGAGGAAAACGTTATCTTTATATCGGACAGTAACAAATAATCAGGCTCATTCAACATTAATAACAGATGGAGGAACACATAACTAAATAACACGAACTCTAAAACGTATTAGAAAGCCTCTGAAACTAAAGTACCGGTATAACCCGCATCTGATGTGCTAGTATTATGCTAAGCAGTTAGCTACAATAATTGAGCTCCTTTCCGCTGAGATAAAAAGGGAGCTGAATTATTGAAGCTACTAAGCAAATCAATGTCCTCTGTCGGCGACGGTCATATATTTTAAAGACGGTTTGAAATGGCAAAATTTATACACTGTAAATTTAATGATGACGTCAGGATTTGATAACAATATTAGACTTATGAAATATGTCTAGATTATTACATGCCATTTTCCATATCGGCCATGATATCAGCCCGAGCCTCCCATATCAAGCCCGAGAGCTTGCTCGAGGGCTGATACCAGGACCGATATGGAAAATGACATGCCATAATAAGTTTATCCCATATATAAAAACCACAAGTCAACCTTTTATCCGAAAATAAAGAGCTGATGAAAACAGTTTAATATTAAAAACAAAAACGTAATAAAATACAAAAAACATATACAAAACTCTAAACAGTTCAATATCAAAGGTTTAGAAGAAAGCAAGTATTTATCACAGACGTGTCACTCAGTAAAAAATCCATGTCATTTTCGTTAGGTATTGTAATTTCATACTATCAACAAATGTAGAAGTTTTTTCAGCAGTGACAGCAACAAACCTGTCATCCGTCATTTTGTTAGATGAAGTTGTCATCCGACATTTTGTTAGTTGAGGTTCGTCTGCTATGTTGACATAAGAGCGGAAGTACAAAATTAAACCGGAAACTAAAAACAGATATCTGCAGTCACGGGGGCTAATATCGATAGTCCATCTCTTCCGATCACATCAAATAAGCAAAAATTCATATTACTACCAAATATGTGATAAGCGAAAATATATGAAATACATTTATATTAAGTTCTCAAGAAAAACGTACGTTGCTGTCCAATACAGAAACAACGGATGGTGTTGTATGGTATTTTAACCATAATCTAGTATTGTACCTCATAAACTTCGATTATCGTCAGCTAAATATAGAATATCCAATGATATCTATGATTATGACCTACCAATTACATTTATATGAATGATAATTATAGATTACAATATTTTAAAATACAGTCGGCTTACGATGAATTATTAGTCGAATTCATGTCATGTTTACGAATGACATCACAGATCGATGTTTAATATATAAAGAATGCCTAGCTGCTCATATTCATAAATTAAGGGTCTTTATTCAAGAATATATATGACTTTCGCGTGCCACAAAGTTTCACTAGTTGTGTTATCATTATTGATGTGTCTTTAAAATAAATCTCAAAGTCATAAATACTTGTTGTGCATGGTCATACAAAACGAGTTGACCCAAATCAAGTGGTCGTAGCAGCATATTGACGCCTTTATGCATGTATACTTTTCCAAGGTGTAAATGTAATAACCAATAACTCAAGAACGATCAGATAACAAATATGATCCAAGAAGTACAATGCGTTCTCACGATCAGATCTCAAATACGATACAAGCAGTGCAATGTGTTCTCACGATCAGATCTCAAATACGATACAAGCAGTGCAATGTGTTCTCACGATCAGATCTCAAATACGATACAAGCAGTGCAATGTGTTCTCACGATCAGATAACAAATACGATCCAAGCAGTGCAATGTGTTCTCGAAGAAGTTGATTTTAGTCCACGTGATAATTTCAAAGCATAGAACAGCAAAATGAAAAAAGGGAAAACAAAAAAAACTCTTGTTGTATGACCAAAATTAACATTAAGGAACATAAAAAAGACTCCTGTTGTATGACCAAAATGAGCATGAAGGAAAATAAAAAGGAGTCTTGTTATATGACCAAAATAAGCATTGGCGAACACAAGAGAAGTCCTGTTGCATGACCAAAATGAGCAATAGGGAACACAAAAAGACTCCTGTTGTATGAAAAAATGAGCGATAGGGAACACAAAAAGAATCCTGTTGTATGAAAAAATGAGCGATAGGGAACACAAAAAGACTCCTGCTGTATGAACAAAAAAGGCTCCTGTGGTAAGAAAAAATTAGCATTAGGGAACACAAAAAGACTCCTGTTGTATGACCAAAATGAGCATTGGGAATGCAAGAGAAATCCTGTTGTATGACCAAAATGAGAATTGGGAATGCAAGAGAAGTCCTGTTGCATGACCAAAATGAGCATTAGGGAACACAAAAAAGACTCCTGTTGTAAGAAAAAATTAGCATTAGTGAACACAAAAAGACTCCTGTTTTATGACCAAAATGAGCATTGGGAATGCAAGAGAAGTCCTGTTGTATGACCAAAATTAGCATTGGGAATGCAAGAGAAGTCCTGTTGCATGACCAAAATGAGCATTAGGGAACACAAAAAAGACTCCTGTTGTATGACCAAAATGAACATAAGGGAACATAAAAATAGTATTGCTGTACGACTAAAATGAGCATTAAGGAACACAAAAAGTAGTCCTGTATGACCAAAATGAGCGTTAGAGAACATAAAAAGGGTCTTGTTGCATGACCAAAATTAGCATTAGGGAACACAAAAAGACTCCTGTTGTATGAAAAAATGAGCGATAGGGAACACAAAAAGACTCCTGTTGTATGAACAAAATGCGCATTGGGGAATACAAGAGAAGTCCTGTTGCATGACCAAAATGAGCATTAGGGAACACAAAAAAGGCTCCTGTTGTAAGAAAAAATTAGCATTAGGGAACACAAAAAGACTCCTGTTGTATGAACAAAATGAGCATTGGGAATGCAAGAGAAGTCCTGTTGCATGACCAAAATGAGCATTAGGGAACACAAAAAAGACTCCTGTTGTGTGACCAAAATGAGCATTGGGAATGCAAGAGAAGTCCTGTTGTATGACCAAAATGAGAATTGGGAATGCAAGAGAAGTCCTGTTGCATGACCAAAATGAGCATTAGGGAACACAAAAAAAGACTCCTGTTGTATGACCAAAATGAACATAAGGGAACATAAAAATAGTATTGCTGTACGACTAAAATGAGCATTAAGGAACACAAAAAGTAGTCCTGTATGACCATAATGAGCGTTAGAGAACATAAAAAGGGTCTTGTTGCATGACCAAAATTAGCATTAGGGAACACAAAAAGACTCCTGTTGTATGAAAAAATGAGCGATAGGGAACACAAAAAGACTCCTGTTGTATGAACAAAATGCGCATTGGGGAATACAAGAGAAGTCCTGTTGCATGACCAAAATGAGCATTAGGGAACACAAAAAAGGCTCCTGTTGTAAGAAAAAATTAGCATTAGGGAACACAAAAAGACTCCTGTTGTATGAACAAAATGAGCATTGGGAATGCAAGAGAAGTCCTGTTGCATGACCAAAATGAGCATTAGGGAACACAAAAAAGACTCCTGTTGTGTGACCAAAATGAGCATTGGGAATGCAAGAGAAGTCCTGTTGTATGACCAAAATGAGAATTGGGAATGCAAGAGAAGTCCTGTTGCATGACCAAAATGAGCATTAGGGAACACAAAAAAAGACTCCTGTTGTATGACCAAAATGAACATAAGGGAACATAAAAATAGTATTGCTGTACGACTAAAATGAGCATTAAGGAACACAAAAAGTAGTCCTGTATGACCATAATGAGCGTTAGAGAACATAAAAAGGGTCTTGTTGCATGACCAAAATTAGCATTAGGGAACACAAAAAGATTCCTGTTGCATGACCAAAATGAGCATTAGGGAACACAAAAAAGGCTCCTGTTGCATGAAAAAATGAGCATTATCGAATACAAAATGACTCCTGTTGTATGACCAAAATGAGCATTAGGGAACATAAAAAGTAGTCTTGATGTATGACCAAAGATGATTTTTTATTCGGAATTACAATTTTATTATGTGGGCATATACAGTGGTTTCTAATAAGTTTGTAGTAAATTTTTGTTGATACCTTTCTAATGCAAGTTTTATCGTTACTGAGATCGTTACGTGATAATTTTTTCAGCTGATGTCAACAAACAAAGAATTTAACAATTTAGTTTACACTTTTATTTCTCCTACGCTATACAAGCTAAAATGCAAAGGAAAAGAAAAGCAAAGATTGCATCATGGCGAAACAGCAATTACAATGGCGACTCCTCGACTACTGCGATTAATAACATTATCTGTCTCTGTGACTGTTCAGGTAGATCCATATTTAAGCAAAACTTCATTAAATATTAACCAACTTATATTTTCCTTTGCTGTAATCACTATTAGTCACCGTTAATGACAAATCAATGGAATATTATATTCACGATAAAATTCGGTAATTAAAGGTTATCTGAGAAATAAAACGCCCATGTCAATGAAGGTTATGTTAACTTTTGGCATTTTCTTTGTAAACAACCGTCTAAAGAGATTACGTTTGTTGGATATTGTTATGGAATTATTTTCACACTTAGAGTAAAGTGAACTGAGTTTTTGTTATCCTGAATGAATGTATGTTTTCAGACATGATTTCAAAACAACTTGGCCATCTTCTAAGTTCTTTATTGAATATCTATTGACAAATCTTTTGAATAGTCTCTTCAAATAATTGATAATCTTTTTTTTCCGACGCAGTCGGTATTATATTCACTTTTTACCCTTTGACCTCATGACACTTCACCTCTCGTAATTCTGTTTCTTGATTGGTTAAAAACCAATTGCACGGGGGTTCGGAACAGGGTGGTAAATTGGACAGGGGCTCGGAACAGGGTGGTAATTCACCTTTCAAATTGTGAACTATTATTATTAGATTTTACCGTCTGTTTGTTTATAAAATTATTTCATAGTGTAATTTAAGTATAAAAAACGATAGAGATGGGCTGCAGTTTGTAAAATTTTATATCAAACAACTTGTACAAAAATGTTAAATATTTTTTATTTGAAGTACAGCGCAAATTAAATGCATATTAACACGCTGGATTTTAGCGGGCTTTTATGGAGGATAAAAAAGACGAAGAGACGAAATTTTAATTAATTTCTAAATTCAAATTAACAATCATTTTATATTCATGTTGATATTAAAAATTAAATGTATTATTGTTCTTGGGCGTCCGTCGTAGTACACACATAGATAGAGAGTTGTGGCTCTAATTGTAAAGTATACTTTGCTTATTCAGTAAATTTCAAACTATAAACATTTTATTAAAAAATTTATAATATTCAATTTGTTTACATTATTGTATAACTGCCTTGGTGCTCGCAGAAAAACTTCATTTCTATATCTTAGGCATTGGGTTTCAATACATAATAGCAATAAACTTTCTAGAATACATGTACATGTACAGCAAAGTGCATGTAGTTGTATGTACATTATCAATTTTAGGTTAACTGTATGCTTGGTAAATCTGTTAATATCGAAAACACGTAAATAAAAGGAGGCACACATGTATAAATGAATAATTTCAAACTCGATTCATCTGGGACTAGTGCTAATTTATAGGTTTATGATTTCATTCACGTAGTAATAATTGTCCGTCAGTACTTCCCCCAAAAAATTTCCATCAAACATTTCTCGTCTATTGAAACGGGGAATTTGTATGACAATAAAGGCGATTCGTAGTTCAATGCATAACTCAATTTATATCTTTACTGCGTCGGTTATCTTTTTTAAAGATGGTACTTGTTTCACTTCTTTTGCGAATTACTGACTTTCGCATTTTTAACTAACAACTTTCGATAGACACTCCATTGGATCACCTCGGTTATTTCCGTCTATTCACTTTCCGACCCTTGACGAAAATGGCCGAGATATATTCCAATCGTCCATTGTTCAAGACTTCATTTTCTTCCGTAAATGACCGATTTCCGGTACAGATGACCCAGTCACGCGCACACATCTGTACTTGCTGCGTCATCCAATCAAAACGCCAGAAACAAGAACGTTGTAATGAAAGCATAACGACGTTCTTGGTTGACGTTGTTGAGACTATACGATATAGCGATGTGAAAGTTGTTGGTTTACGGAAGAAATAGGTACTTGGCTTTTGATCTCTTTGATCTTTCACTCGTAACAGAAATTTTAATGTCTTTTGGCTCGTTCCGCTGCGCTTCACTCGCGAAAAGCTATTAAATTTTTATCACTCGTGAAAGATCAACCGGTCTTTCCCAAAAACATATGAAAGAACCTATTAGTCTTGACATCCAACGAGTACAGACGTGTGCGCGTGAGCCAGAAATCGGACATTTACGGAAGAAATGCAGTTTCTGTTGGATATTTAGCGATAACATGATTTCACAAACAAATATCGCATTCCACAACACGTCGAATAAACTCTTCCATCAACCATGGTCCTTACTTCCGACGACATCTAGTATTCTGTTCTGGTTTACTTATGTACAAACATTATTGCACGGCAAATAGGATAATTGCAAGATAAATTAATATTACAAAAATAATCATTTAGGATGCCAACGCAGAAGTCGTCGCCCAAAATCTCCATTAATAGTATTGCGTTCCACTCAGGACATATGTACCTTCACATCAAAGCGCGTTTTTGGCCGCCATTCTAAAATACAGGGTAGAAAAAAATTTGAATGTAGAGTTCTATTCAGGACATTTCAATCACAAAATTTTGTTGCAATCGGAGCACGTTATATTTCATCGAGATCGGATACCGTTGAAAATTATACAGGTTTTCGCCGCCATTTTGAAACGCGACGTCAAGGAAAAATTTCAAAGATAGAGTTTCACTCGAAATACTAAAATCTACCTCCAAACCAAATTTCGTTGAAATCAGACCACGGAAAAGTTTTTACCGTTTTGGGATGGGTGTAATAAAGTGGCAGCCATTTCAAAATGCCGTCCCGGTAGGCGACGTGAATATACATTTTTGAGGGTTGAACAATATCGATATCAAAATCAGTAATTGTTTTATTAAATGAAGAAAACCACCTTATCCTCTAATATCTTACTAGCAACAGAAGCGCCCGATGTTGTTAGATTTTGATGTTATAGATGCGTAAATAAATCAGATAGATTGGTCGGTTGTTTGAGATTAAGACGTCTGTTCTGATTGGCTATTTGTACAATTGTACTTTCAAACTATTTTTATGGTTAAAAAGTTATTATTGCATTCTGCATCTGCGGAAGTAGTATATTTTGGAATATCACTGTGCAGCGGACAAAAATAAACATATTTCAATGCAATTTTATATCATGACCAAGAAGTAGTTGCAGACCAATCTAAAACACATAGAATTATGTTCATGCATTAAAATTATTTGGTGTGAAGATACTCTCGTATGCAGTGGGAGAAGGCGAATATTTACTGTTGAAAATTTCCGGCAATTATATGAAATGTTTCCTTGTGTCCGATCAATATTTTATAATATTACATGAATAGAATTTGCGTATTATAATATTATTGGTCTAAAAACCACCTACGGGTCATGATAAATAGCAAAAATTGCTTCAAAATACGTTTTTTTCTGTCCGGTGCACAGTTCCGCTGAACAAGAGGTCAAGCGGAATCCAAAATCTGTTATGTACGCGTTTTTAACAACAATCATGTCATCAACAATGGAATGACGCGTCTACTGCTAATATATTTACTACGATAGACGAGGATTAGTTGTTTTTATAAAATAAAACAGTTATATGCGGTCGCTATCAATACAAGTATATTGCTCAACAATAAAAAATGTAGGTTTACATTTTCATATTTTATATTTTCTCTGATACGATATATGTCGATTGATTTGGACTGGCTATATACCTATCACTTGTTCGAACTCTAAAATAGGCCTCATGTTACACTCTTCTTCACTTACAAAAAAATCGTCATACTCATGATGCTTCACACCAACCCGACAATCCGTACATGTGGATTTTTTAGTTGGACGCCAATATTACGGAAGAGCATGAAATGTTTCCAGGTTACCGAATCCATCCAACCAAGTGAACAAATGAGGTACTCCGGAAGCTCATTTCTTTTTGACTGGCTATATACAGACTACATACTAGAACGCTGGCTGAATTTTAGTGTCGTTATAATCCGGTGTTAGTTTTGTGATCTGTCGCCAAAAAAGCGAGGGTACGATTATTCGTTCTAAGTAGAACGCAGATAGGCCATCTGTTCCATTTACAACTTACATGTGGGTCTCTAATCTACTATTGATCATGTGTCTTGCCTGTCAACAATGTTGTATAATACATGCCAAATCTCAAGATCTAAACTTGGGATCAGATAGGCTCTTCTCAGTTTAACCACATTCCCCCTCCGGTCCCCCCCCCAAAAAAAAAGTTGTAGAGTTAAGTTAGAACGAATAATCGTACCCTCGTTTTTTTTTGATCAGACAAATCACAAAACTAACTTCGGATTATAACGGCAATAAAATTCGGCCGCAGAAAACTAACTTCGGATTATACCGGTAAAATTCGGCCTACTGTTTAGTGTGACCCCAACATGCAGATTTGTGACAGATTATAAGGATTTTAACTCACTTCTTTGTCCATTTTACTTAAACGAGGTAATCTTTTTCAAAATAGCTTGTTCAATAGCTCCATTATATACATTGGAACAATGCCCCTGAGTGGCAGTATAACTTACTGTACCCATTTTAAAACCAGTTTTTAAATATATTAAAAGGTTAAATATAAATAATAATTTTATATTATAAATATTAATATGTTGCATCTTTTGAACATATTTGTTGAATGAGTATAATTTGTTATTTCGCTCTTCCATACTTTTGCAACATTAACACCGGGCGTTGGCAAGGTTGCGCAAATAAATGCGCAGCATAGAATTTTGTATGCAAATAAGATGTCGTTAACGCCATCTTGATAAGAATTGTTTACTATTATAGAATCGGGGCATATCAACAAAAATAAGTGCCATCTAAGGCACAGTTTAACGAAATCACCTCTATAAAGCCCCAGGATGGCTTCAACAGATCCTAAGTTATCTACCAAGGAAAGAATTGTGAAGGGTAAGTCGATGGATATTTCCGTTCAGTACACAACAATATTTATGTCCGCCATATTGACTGTCGGCCATGACTGCAAACGATACTTTTCCGTTTATGACTGAAAATTTTGACAGTGCGATATCGCTTAAATAAATTAATGGCAAAACGTACTTTATATTGTTCATACTTTGCAGACATTTACTCCCCGACCTTAATGTACCCGTTTGATCATCTTGGTTCGTCTGCAACCGTTGCTGCATCAATATTTCAACGGCTTACAAACCGTCTCGATGTATGTTTGTAAGGTTGTGAACATGCAGTTTTGATCAGTCACTAAATTTAAAAGTTATGTCACGTTGATAATTTTCAACCTTGTCAAAATCTTGCATTAATTCATTTGCCCATAAAAGGGCCAGTGAAGAAAAAATGAGGAGTCCGAAATAATTATTTGGATTGGTTGTCACCAATGTTTATCACAAAGTGATCCAAACCAACTCGATGCTAAGTTGGTATTTTTGAATTTTACCAGGCCTGTATTGCTTCTTAAATATGACAGGATTGCGGGTTCGAGTCTCATTGTGGGCAGGGTGCACTGAAGTCCAATTTTAATAAGCGAGTTTGCAGTTTCTTAATTCGCATGTGTATATTTTTAAAAAGGGGAATAACCCGCCAAGGTTAAAAGGTCGAGGCAGATAAACAATAACGTTCGGGACGCAGATCGAGTGTTGTAAAAGAAACAAAATCGGTACAAACGCTTTACTTGTGGTGTTTCTATTCATCTCTTGGCTCTTCCTGGTGCTTATATAAACCACCACGATCCGTTTTTAATTGAATTTCAGCAAATTTGTTTTATAATCGTTTTCTCCTATATGATGCACGGATTGTTTATCTTCCTTACAATCCCACAATGCCTCATTAATTTTCTCCTATAAACCGGAAGTGGTCCGAACTGCGAACTCGCTTATTGACAAGGATTGCCAGTTTTCCTAAAGAAGGACGTGTTTTCTCAGGGTACTTTGGCATTCTTCCCTAATAAAAACTGAACAGCATTATATAGCTGAAAACTTGCTGAGAGTGGAGTTAAACTTCATACAAACAAATGGCTACACTACGTACTGTTTTTTTTTAATTCAAAATGTTCTGGCATGTAATCATCAGAATTGATGGAGTGCTGAAACAGAAAGATGCTAAAAGTTGTTCCCAACACCCTCGCCTTTTGTTAACATTTCACATTTTATATTTGAATACGTCATTTTGAAGATATAATCGCTCTCGTTAAAGGAGGTAGAAATTGTAATGCTGATCACGTGACATACAAAATTAAGGGCACTTTCAGTTCAATACGGCAACATTTGTTACGAAAGTGACAGCTTAAGAAAGACGGGGCAAAAAGATACCTGTTCTGTGTTGTGCTGGGTGCAATGCCAACACTTAAAATAAATTTATGGAAAGGTACAGGGATCCTCGCAACGCGTGTAGATGCGTATTGTACGCGTCTTTTCAACATCTAACGCGTCCCAGTATGCGTCCGTGTCAGTTGTCAGACGTGTACGAATTTCCGTCATGTCAATTCCGTCTCCGATGCGTGATTACGTATCCTTACAAATGGCGATCGATATTTACCTGTCGTCCGATTCTCAGCAGGTAGCAATCACTCGGGCGGCAAATATGCTTGAATTAAAATGTTTATTAAACAATAAGCGTGCAGTGTTGATGGACACTCCTAATGGTTAAAGTTAACCGTTGATAATACACTCGTTTCAAATTTTAATACACGTTTGAACCTTGCATTGCAGTTGCACTCCTTACGATTTTTTTAAAGTAAGAATTCTTGACCGGTAAAACGATATCTTCTATATGAACATCAATAAGTTATCTTATAAACTTTTTTGTATATATCAAAAAGATAATCTGCTCTAGACTAGGATCTGAAAGGGGGGGATGAGTAATGAGTTGTTTGGAAGAAATATTAATGTCAGCATCTGTTTCAAGGTAAGACAAAAGTCTCTCTTTAATGGGCAAACATCAGCAATCATACTTCAAAAGACTTCCAAACTCAGCTACTACTAATATAAAAATGCATTGGATAAACATTCTGCAAGCCATATTATATCTTTTTGTAAAAAGACATTTATACTGGCTAATGGGTCGGTCATCAAAGAAAACGGTTGTATGCAAGCACTTAGCTGGACTCATCTGCAATATGTGGGACTCGCCACTTTCAAAAGTGATGAGTCCAGAACTCACCATAAAAAAATCCTACAAGTATCACTGAAGGTAGTCAAGTTTTATTCTGTTTTATGCTGTTCACACCAGGGCTCGCGTTGGAGAGCGACTCGGGCGAAGAAGTCGCCCGATCGTGGTCCCACTTCGCCGTCAATCATCTTCAAAAGCGAAGTGAAGTCGCCCTTTCATTTTGTAGAATCGCCTAATGTCGCCTTTCAAATTTTATTCCCATTTTGGTAAGAAATCTTCATATTTTTGATACCGCGTCATGTTTATTATGTTTACGCGCCAAAGTTGAACTGGTACCCTTTAAACTTTTATTTGGTATATAAAACGTAGGTTTACAATATAACTGAAAACCAGTTCAGAGCACAAGAATTTTTGAAAATTTCCGGAGCGGATATGAATTTGGTGCTGGTGATTGGAAATATACTACGCTGATACGGTGAAATGAGTTTTGCAATGGTAGACACGTAGTAAAAATAGTATTTTGGCAGTTACTTAAAACAAATTTAAGTTAAATATGTTTAAATACTTTTAATAGTGAATTTTACAATTTTAAATAATATAGTATGTGTCATAATGATGTAATTTTCTTCTTCTAGTTCTAATAGTACT
Source organism: Limnoperna fortunei (assembly GCA_944474755.1). Classification (NCBI taxonomy): domain Eukaryota; kingdom Metazoa; phylum Mollusca; class Bivalvia; order Mytilida; family Modiolidae; genus Limnoperna; species Limnoperna fortunei. The sequence goes on from OX104117.1 coordinate 19,249,940, forward strand.
TCATTATTAATCAATCAAATTGTGTATCAATGACAAAGAAACATTTATTTTAATGAACAGTTTTGTGACAGTTGATTCTTTTTTTATTGTTATGTTTAATACATGTATTTTTGAAAATGTGTGAAATAAGTATACTGAATAGTTAATCAAATCTTTGATAGTTTATCCTCAATAAATTAAACTGCTAAAAAAACATAATAAAAATGCAAATGCCAACACTAATTAAAAAAAAAAAACTTAAGTAAACAGGACGCTTTCGCGACATATACTGCAACTTCTCCCTGTTTTCCACCCACTTCTCCCTGTTCTATCCTCACTTCTCCCTGTCAGCCACCCAAAAGAAAAGTGACTTCTCCCTATAATTTTGACCCAGCGTGAGCCCTGCACACGATGTTAAAAGATGGTGCATAAAGGAAAGTGCCCTAAATAATATCATGTGATGCCATAAATCATATAATAGGATATAGCGAACTACCTATCTTGAAAACAGCTTATAGAAACATTTTTACCATGATAATCTGTCCATATTTTATACAATGCCTTTGTTGTTTACATGCCACAAATCTTCGTATACTTTTGATACCGAAATTTTAGATTACAAGTCGGTCATTTTTATGCCCCCGCGACGACATGTCGGGGGGCATTAAGTTTTACTCATGTCCGTCCGTCCGTACGTCCGAACAAATTTCCGTCAAGCTTTTCTCAGAAACCGTACATGAGAACAATTTTAAATTTGGCAGAGTGGTTCAGTATCACAAGTTGTACGTCCTAAGCTAATTTCAGACCTGTCGGACAACTACTTCCTGTTTGGGACTTCATTTGTACGTAAATACGTCCGTCTGTATGTACAAATTTCCGTCAAGCTTTTCTCAGAAACCGTACATTAGAACAATTTGAAATTTGGCAGTGTGGTTCAGTATCACAAGTTGTACGTCCTAAGCGACTTTCAGACCTGTCGCACAACTACTTCCTGTTTGCGACTGGGACGATATGAAAATGTGTTAACATGAGTATGAAAATTTCCGTCAAGCTTTTCTCAGAAACCGTACATCAGAACAATTTGAAATTTGGCAGGATGGTTCAGTATCACAAGTTGTACGTCCTAAGCGACTTTCAGACCTGTCGGACAACTACTTCCTGTTTGCGACTGGGCCGATATGAAAATGTGTTAACATGAGTATGAAAATTTCCGTCAAGCTTTTCTCAGAAACCGTACATCAGAACAATTTGAAATTTGGCAGGGTGGTTCAGTATCTCAAGTTGTACGTCCTAAGCGACTTTCAGACCTGTCGGACAACTACTTCCTGTTTGCGACTGGGCCGATATGAAAATGTGTTAACATGAGTATGAAAATTTCCGTCAAGCTTTTCTCAGAAACCGTACATCAGAACAATTTGAAATTTGGCAGGGTGGTTCAGTATCACAAGTTGTACGTCCTAAGCGACTTTCAGACCTGTCGGACAACTACTTCCTGTTTGCGACTGGGCCGATATGAAAATGTGTTAACATGAGTATGAAAATTTCCGTCAAGCTTTTCTCAGAAACCGTACATCAGCACAATTTGAAATTTGGCAGGGTGGTTCAGTATCACAAGTTGTACGTCCTAAGCGACTTTCAGACCTGTCGGACAACTACTTCCTGTTTTCGACTGGGCCGATATGAAAATGTGTTAACATGAGTATGAAAATTTCCGTCAAGCTTTTCTCAGAAACCGTACATCAGCACAATTTGAAATTTGGGAGGGTGGTTCAGTATCACAAGTTGTACGTCCTAAGCGACTTTCAGATCTGTCGGAAAACTACTTCCTGTTTGGGACTTCATTTAGCGGGGGCATCCGTGTCCCATGGACACACTCTTCAATTTTTTGTTTCTACTGGGATAAAACGTTATTTACAAAGATTCATCTGCTTTCGTAACCTTTTATGGTATTGGATAAACCTAGAACGAATAATCATACCCTCGCCTTTTTTTGCGAGGGAACAAATTGAGTCCCATTACTTGTAATGTAGTAGAGAGGGAGTGAATCACTCCAGGCACTTTGATGTCCATAAGAAGTTGCATATATAATCAGACGTGGTCGATCTTGATATCTTTCGACAGTGGCATCATTTTTTTATCGGTTTCGTGTTTAAAATACATCCTTCAGGGCTCACCACCTTGGGCGAAGTGGGCGACAAAGTTGCCCTACTCAATCTAATTAAAATTAAATCTTTCACTTGCTCCCCCCTTTTTGCTATGGTCACTGCGTATAGATCTAACAACATCCCATTACAGGTCACGTCAGGGGTCATATGCATAGATTTTTTGTTAGCCAATCAAAATCGAGCTTGGCCAATCTTATGGTATACATTCGGAACATCAGCAAATCGGGATTTTCCATTCGACGTCTAAGTGTACCAAATGTATTACAATATGTCAACAAGATTGTTACCGGAGATGTAAACAAACCAAATTGAAGCAAATTTTCTTACAAATATGGAATCTACTGAATAAACAATGTTGCGACAGGTACAAACGATTAAAATCACAATGTGGTTTTTATTTGTGGAGTTTCATTCGTGCAAATCAAAGCTACACCAGCCTATTTCACCAGCCGTACCATGACCAGGTGGAACGTGAAATCGAACGGAAGCATTTTTACACACTGGAATCGGGCTGAAATGCTTTGTATTATTAAAAATTAAGGAAGATGTCCCCAGTTACAAAACTAATTGACAGCCTCCAATTTAAACTGTCACCAACGAAGATATTGATGGAAAAAACTAAAAGGCTTTTAGATCATGCGGTTTCAGGGATCCTCGCAACGCGTAAATGCGTATTGTACGCGTCTTTTCAGTTCTGGACGCACCTTTTCAACATCTAACGCGTCCCAGTACGTGTCCGTGTCAGTTGTCAGACGCGTACAAATTTCCGTCATGTCAATTCCGTCTCCGATGCGTGATTACATATTCTTACAAATAGCGATCGATTTTTACATGTTTCGCCCGATTCTCAGCAGGTAGCAATCACTCGGGTGGCAAATATGCTTTAATTAAGAAGTTTATTGAACAATAGACGTGCAGTGTTGATGGACACTTTTTATGGTTAAAATTAAGCGTTGACATTACACTCGTTTCAAATTTTAATAAATGGTCGGAACTTTGCACTTGCAGTTGCACTACTTACGATTTTTTTTAAAGTAAGAATTCTTGACCGGTACAAAGATATCTTCAATACATGGGTCTGGAAACGGTCATATGCCGGACATGACCGAAATTTACACTAAAATGACTGACTAAGATTTGCTCAAATCGGACATCTAACATGTCTAAAAAGTAATATTTTACATGCAATAATTGTTTGTTGGATTTAATCCCTACAATTTGTATTATAAATCAACCCTAAGGCTATTTCCTGTCGCTGACATGTGTTTATTGACCACCGATCGGTGATAACGTAATAAGGTCAACAGGTGACAGATCCATTTCATCCATATCGTAAACATACTATTGCAACAACATTTTGAAGCAACAGAGTTTTAATATAATAGATCAATGTCAAGGGTCCGGAAACTGTCATATTTGCCGGACATGACCGAAATTTTTACTAAAATGTCCGACTACGATTTGCTCAAATCGGACATCAAAAAAGTAATATTGTATAAAAATCCCTTGTTGGACTTAATCCCTTTAATTTCTTCTAGAAATATTTGTATTAAAAAATCAACCCTAAGGCTATTTCCTGTCACTGACATGTGTTTATTGACCACCGACCGGTGATTACGTAATAGGTAAACAGGTGGTGACCAATCTGTTTCATCCATATCGTTAATATACTATTGCAACAACATTTTGAATATACAGAGATTGAATATAATAGATTGTTTCTATTTCACATTTCTAAAAAAAAAAGACAACTTTACAGTATTAGTGGTACACGCAACTTTAATGAAAAACACGTGCAGTCAAAATTGTACACTACGCAAGCGCCAATGTAACTAAACGTTACATAAATCAAAAGAAAACCAATTTGAAGAAAAATTCCTTGAAAATAATGAGAACAAAAATGATTATTCATTTAATTATAAAAAACTTGTTAAAAGAATCCATCGCATATTAACGCATAAATTCAATTCTGGCCGAACTTGTTGCAATTATAGGTGACAACATCCTATTTCTGGTAAATGAAAAACTCTCCAGGATATTCATCAAAACAACGTTGTTTGCCATTATTTTGTTGCAAAGACAACATGTCATCTTACAATAAAGATTTTTTAGGCAGGAGATTGTATCTCTACATATATTTTTGCTTACTCACACTATCGTGGCGAAACGACCGACGTGCAAACAAGTTTCGGTACGAAACGACCCCAGACTAATATTCACTACCATGGAATATGGTAACTTCTCAGGGGGGAAAATGACCGAAATGGGCAGGGAAAACTTCCGGACCCCTGATCAATGTGATATAGTTTCTATATCACATTGCTAAGAAAATAAGACAACTTTACAGTACACGTGCAACTTTAATGAAAAACATGTGCAGTAACAATTGTACACTACGTAAGCGCCAATGTTACTAAACGTAACATAAATCAAGAGAAACCCAATTTGAATAAAATTTCCTTGAAAATAATGAGAACAAAAATGATTATTTCATTTAATAATAAAAACTTGTAAAGAGTATCCATCGCTGAATGACGTATAAATTCAATTCAGGTCCGAACTTGTGGCAATTAGGTGACAACTTCCTATTTCCGGTTAATGAAAAACTCGTAGGAATATTCATCAAATAATGCAGTTTCCCATTATTTTGTTTCATAGACAACGTAATTTTCCAATAAAGACTTTTTAGGCAGAAGAATGTATCACTACATATATTTTCTTTTTCACATGATGCATACATCGTAGGAGCCATCCCAAATTCCATGGTACAACCCGCTTATTCACATTATTGTGGCGAATCGACCCGACGTGCAAACAAGTTTCGGTAGGAAACGACCCGAGACCCAGGGCTCGCGTTGGAGGGCGACTCGGGCGAAGAAGTCGCTTTATCGTGGTCCCACTTCGCCCTCGATCATATTCCAAAGCGAAGTGAAGTCGCCCTATCATCAGGGCTCGCGTTGGAGGGCGACTCGGGCGAAGAAGTCGCCTTATCGTGGTCTCACTTCGCCGTTGATCATCTTCAAAAGCGAAGTGAAGTCGCCCTTTCATTTTGTAGAATCGCCTAATGTCGCCTTTCAAATTTTATTCCCCTTTTGGTAAGAAATCTTCATATTTTTGATACCGCGTCATGTTTATTATGTTTACGCGCCAAAGTTGAACTGGTACCCTTTTCACTTTTATTTGGAATATAAAGAGTAGGTTTACAATATAACCGAAAACCAGTTCAGAGCACAAGAATTTGTGAAAATTTCCGGACCGGATATGAATTTGGTGCCGGAGATTGCAAATATACTACGCTGATAGTGGTGAAATGAGATGTGCAATGATAGACACGTAGTAAAAATAGTATTTTGGCAGTTACTTAAAACAAATTTAAGTTAAATATGTTTAAATACTTTTAATAGTGAATTTTACAATTTTAAATAATATATTATTTTCTTCTTCTAGTTCTAATAGTACTTCATTATAAATCAATCAAATTGTGTATCAATGACAAAGAAACATTTATTTTAATGAACAGTTTTGTGACAGTTGATTCTTTTTTTATTGTTATGTTTAATACATGTATTTTTGAAAATGTGTGAAATAAGTATACTGAATAGTTAATCAAATCTTTGATACTTTATCCTCAATAAATTAAACTGCTAAAAAAAACCATAATAAAAATGCAAATGCCAACACTAATTTTAAAAAAAAGAAGGAAAACAGGACGCTATCGCGACATATACTGCAACTTCTCCCTGTTTTCCACCCACTTCTCCCTGTTCTATCCTCACTTCTCCCTGTCAGCCACCCAAAAGAGAAGTGACTTCTCCCTATAATTTTGACCCAGCGTGAGCCCTGATCATTCTGTAGGAACGCCTAATGTCGCCTTTAAAATTTTATTCCCATTTTGGTAAGAATCGTCGTATTTTTGATACCGCGTCATGTTTATTATGTTTACGCGCCACAAAGTCAACTGGTACCCGTATAACTTTTATTAAGTATATAAAGCGTAGGTTTAAAATACGACCGAAAACCAGTTCAGAGCAAAAAAACCTTACATTTTCCGGAGCGGATATGAATTTGGTACCGGAGATGGCAAATGTACTACGCTAATAGGTATAAAATGAGTATTGCAATGACAGAAACGTAGTAAAAAAGTATTTTGGCAGTTACTTTAAACAAATTTAAGTTAAATATGTTTAAATACTTTTAACCTTTTACATAATATATTGTGTGTCACAATGATGTAATTTTCTACTTCTAGTTCTGACAGTACTTCATTATAATTTAATTAAATTGTGTAACAAATGAAAAAGAAACATTTATTTTAATGAACAGTTTTATGACAGTTTACTCTTTTTTATTGTTATATTTTATGAAAATGTGTGAAATAAGTATACTGAATAGTTAATCAAATCTTTAATACTTTATCCTCAATAAATTAAACTGCTAAAAAAAACATATAACAATAAAAATGCAAATGCCAACACTTATTTAAAAAATAACAACGAAAACAGGACGCTTTCGCGACATATTATGCAACTTCTCCCTGTTGTCCACCCACTTCTCCCGGTTCTATCCTCACTTCTCCCTGTCAGCTACCCAAAAGAGAAGTGACTTCTCCCTATAATTTTGACCCAGCGTGAGCCCTGAGACCAATATTCACTACCATGGAATTGGTAATTTCTTAGGAGAAAAATGACTGAAATGGGCAGGGAAAACTTCCAGACCCCTGCTTCAATATGAACATTAATTAGTTACCTAATAAACTTTTATTTTTTGTATATATCAATAAGATCTGCTATAGACTAGGATCTGAAAAAGGGGGGGGGGTGGGTGGGGGGTAAATACAACCTAAAGGGTGTGACTTTTTACCCAAACTTACACAAACATATCCAAACTATACCCAAACACACATTAAACTAATATATTTTGCATTTGTATTATCTTTAAACATTTTATATACCATATTTTTGAAGGAAAATGTTATAAAAGTGAAGTTAACATGACATTTTTTGCTGTTAACATCGATCTTATGAAGCCCCTTATGATCGTTAAAAAAGTATTACCCAAACTCTCATTAAAATGACGTTATTGGTACTAAATAAACAACAAAAATATTTTTAAATGCACATTTATTCCATATGAAATTTCAGTAAAAAACATGGTAAATATAACACATGACAATCACGTATAAATATCACAGAAAATATTAATATTAATATAAACCACACATGCCACAATCGACAACACAAATAAACAGTAATAGTCTATCTCTATCTTCAACAAACCTCCATCTGTAATATGCTATACCAAACAACAAATTGAAGATATGAAACTTCATTTAGAAAAAGACAGACTGTGTTCTTGAAGTTGACAGAACGTTTAATCTCGGACCAGCATATGTTACAAACTTTGTGTATAAAAACAAAACAGTTGTGAAAAAGTCATCGCGTGAACCTCCGATTTTCATTGGTCCTACATTATTCCATTGAGATATCTCATATTACACATATCATTCAAGCCATTTGGATCAGTACAACTTTGATTAATGATAAAGGTTATGTGCTGTTTGATATTGCATACCATGAATAATAATGAAAAAGAAAGATAAAAAAATCTTTTTTGAATCTATGTGTGTTATGGTTTAAAAACACAAGAGAAATAATCCTGGAAATTAATGTAAATAATGAAAAATGTATGTAACTACTGCAAAATTATTTATTTGTACGGTCCACCTGACTTCTCCCTAGTGTCTCCTGAAGTATCCCTATCAGGGCCTGACTTCTCCCTGTTTTGCTGCCTACTTTTTTATCCTTATTGATATGTGATAATAGTTATTGCCATTTTTAATAACCCACTGTGCGTTGTGTATTAATTGACATTCGTATCTCTTTTTGATTATGTTTACTACATGAAAAACATTGGGAAACCCAAAACAGAATGGCGTATTGCATCTTTTGTAATACATATGTAAATCCCTGGATTCTTACTACGGAATGGTTATTATAGTATGCAAATTAGCACGTTTATAACAAAATTAGGTCATATTATCCATATACAGAAAAATGATCAACATAGCATTTTCCACGTGCATCTTCCAAGACGAAAAAAGAAATTTCTTCAATAAACATCGTTTCCAGTTAGTTTTGCAATGTTTTTAAGCATTAATAATGTAAAGAAGATGAATATTATGTTTGAATTTGTATAAATAGATGGAAGTTAGAATTTTTTATTTGCTACATTACGAGCAATAGGACTGAATTCTGCCGTTAATCCGACAAATCTCAAAACTAACTTATGATTATAATGGCAGTAAAATTCATCCTTAAATAGACGAAATTATAATTTTTTATTTGCTACATTAAGAGCAATAGAACTGAATTCTGCCGTTAATCTGACAAATCACAAAACTAACTTTGGATAATCAGGGGCTGCTCTGGCTTCTAAAACACTGGTGCCAAAAAAATCGCCAACTGCAATTTTCAGTCGCCAGTTTTGTTAAAGTGTCACCATATTAGAAATCACTTGATCACTATATGACATGGCGAAATTGTTTAACATTATGTGTGACATATTCTGTAACGTCGGACAAATCCAAGTTTGCTGGACTCTTAATTCAATTTTTCAAAAGTTTGGTCTCGAGCTGCCCGTACACTAATTGTATTTTAATCATGAAAAGATGTGTGAGTGATTTCTTGTTGGCAGAAAACCAAAATTTTACAGTAATTTATTAGAAACATCTATTCCCGTGAATGAACATAAAACCGGAAATACTGAAAATAGAACTACGCATGTGTAAGTTTTCTAATTACGAAATTAAGACGGACATCCGGTCTGGAAATCGATCAACAACAACGTTAGTTTTCATACATGTATTTTATTAATAACATTATAAAAAAAATTTGTTTCTTATGTTATTTTTATAAATTAATTAACAGCATCAATTGTTTTATTACACATCTTTTCAAATCTGATGCAGGTAAAGCTGCTTTTCATCAGACAACTTTGTTGATTCATTTATTGCCGATTTCTGTTTAATAACTCCAAATAACACACATGTCACTGGATACTACACAATACTTGTGTATTTTCGACCATAGAAGCCGAAAAAGGATCTTTAATAATGCAATCGCAGATTACCAATAAATTAAACACTATAAAACCTTGGCGCCAAAAAAATCGCCAGACGCAATATTTTGTCGCAAAATGAAAAAAAAATCGCAATTTGTGACATTGACGAAGCCCAGCGCGGCCCCTGAATAAAACGGCAGTAAAATTCGGCCTAGGATAAACCATGACACTTTGTCTTTTCCTGGACTGTAAAAATACACAGGTCTACCTCACAATACGATATATACAATGTACAGTACAGTCAACCAGTGTGACTTTTTACCCGAACATACCCATAATATACCCTAACACAAATTAAAATAACATTTTGTTTGCATTTCTTTTATATTTTAACATTTTATATACTATATTTTTGATGGAAAATATTATAAAAGTGAAGTTAACATGACAATTTTCAGTTAAAACCAATCTTATGAAGCCCCTTATGATCGTGAAAAATGTATAACCCAAACTCTCATTTATTAAAATGACATTATGGTACTAAATAAACAAAACAAAAAAAATGTTAATGCATATTTATTCCATATGAAATTCTAATTTTAAAAAGCATGGTAAATTTAACGCATGACAATCGCATACAAATTCAGTCTTCACGCTAAACTTTTTTGGTCACAGGCTAACTGGGCCTGTACCTACAGAATTTTACAGGCCCACACGAAAATTAACAAGCCCGAATATTTCATGTAAATTTTTAGAGTGTCAATACTAAGAAATATTCAATAAAGTGGCAATAGTGGAAAATGACATTAGTATTGTCTCGCAGGGAATAGAACAAGAGGAACTTGCTTTTATCAACAAGTGTTGGTACTAGTGTGTACAATCTTAAATAATACGGGTTTATCTTGAGCAGTTTAATTATAACTTAAATTATTGATAATTTCTACTCAATGAAAGACCCGAACACACAGTTTGAATAACTTCTTTTATCCCACATTTCCATAAATATTCAACATTACAATGAAAAAAATCAACTGCCACAAGACCGTTAAATAAAATAAATGTTTCTTTGTTATTAGTACATATGTTAATTGAATATTATGAAGTAGAACTAAGGAGTAGAAAGTGGATACATTGTCAAACATATAATATTAATTATTATATTTATTATGAAGGAATTGACAACAACACTTCGTAGGATGCAAAGTCGATGTTTATTTTGTTAGACTAGTTTTTCGGCAGTTGCCTGCCGTCTTCAGGACAATTATTACATAAAAATAACAGGCTTATATGCTTTTTCAGGTTGACAAAAGTGACGTAACAATGAACAATCGTAGTTATGACGACATATAAATATAAATATAGATTATGAAGTTAAAAATAGAGCATAAATGTTAAAATGAAAGTACAAAATATTGTTATATAAAATATATTGTTTTTATATTGTATTATTCTTCTTTTAGTTCTTGAATTTATGTTGAAACTGTAATTATGTTCTCTCTCTGGTGGGCTCACTACCTAAGCTCCCTACCACTTCTATTGGCTTCACACCCTGACCATGGAGCTACTGCTTCCAATAGCGTTGGAAATCTTACAGTAGTAGGTTGCCGCAATTGGAGTAAGTTGTATCAATATCACGTGGTTGTTATTCTCAATATAATTTCGAGTGAAGAGGAAGACTAAAATTTACGGTTCCAAGTTAATCTGTAATTTTGTTCACATCGGACAAGTCACGTTAAATATCTTGTAGGTTTATTTCTAACGCTGAAGGTTCGTTCCAAGTACCGTTATGTTCCCTTACGATCAAGTGCAGGGGTTCACAGTACGAGTAAAACTAAAGAGGTAGAGGTGAACCAACACTGTGTAGGTTGATCTTATAAGCCTGTTATTTATATGTAATAATTGTCCTGAAGACGGCAGGCAACTGCCGAAACTAGTCGAACAAAATAAACATCGACTTTGCATCCTACGAAGTGTTGTTGTCAATTCCTTAAGTTTTACTTGTACTACGATGACCCTGCATACCTACAGGTATCCACTTCCTAGGAGCATCAACTAAAGATCAACCTACACAGTGTTGGTTCATCTCTTCCTCTTTAGTATTATGTATTAAATGTAAAATGCACTACTTTAAATATTTATACAGATCAAAATTAAAGTTTTTGATAGTTATTACATGTACCAAAATCTTGACTGTTTAAATCTTGACAAAACACTTTTCAATACCAGCGGCATCGTTATTTGCAATCTCCGGCCCTATGTTCGTATCCGCTAATAATCCGAAAATAGTAAAAATGAAAAAAGGTTAAATGCAACCACACATGCTGTAATTGACAATACAAAAAAACAGTACTGTTCTATCTCTTTTGTCGTGCATGTGCGATCGGTGCTCTTTTTACAATAAAATACCAGAATAAGGTTAACATGAAGTGTGAAAATAGAAATGAATTTTGAAATAATGCACATAATTTTAATAATAATACACTATTCATGGTATTGTCATGGGCAGAATCCAGTTTATGAGATTCAATGCAAATGCAGGGAAAATCACAAAGCATCATGCTGACTGTAATGTATATACTAAACATTTTCACATTCACTTCACAGTCTTTGCAATAAGAATGTATGAGTAAAGGCCATTTGGGCCTACAACATGAAGGAACTTGAAAGCCTAAAGACAGATTTGAAGGCCCAAAAAATTTATTTTGAAATTTGATAAAAGCAAATAAAGTCGGTTATGGAGATTGCAAATACTATACTGCTTGGGTAAAATGATTAAAACATAATAAATTACTATATAAAAAAGACTGGAAAGTGATTAAAACTGTTCCTCTTCTTCCAGGGATGATTTTAGACTTTCAAAATGGGTCCCCCACCACACAAATTGGGAAATTTTGTGTGTAAATGCAGTGTATTGGGAAATTATAAATTTTGCATTATAAAAGTTCAAAATTGAGGAAATCCTTGTTTTTTACTTATTTTCTGACACTAATATGTACAACTACTCAGCTGCATAATGCATTGTAAAGATCATAAGTCTAACAAAAGAACAACTTGGCCATAATATTACATATGTACATGATATAAAACTTACTGATTCAAAATTTCCAAAAAAGTCTAAACCCAACAACTTTCCGTATCAAACGTTACAAATCATAACATTAAATTGAAAATACGTTTTATTTTAGTTTTATTTCTAAATAACTGGATTTTATTTAGAAAATGAACAACATATAATAGTATTCAAATCACACAGCACGAAACTTGACAGCATCTGACTGAAAGAACCCATGTGGTGCGAAACGGAAGTATAACTTCCTTAGAACTTCTGGTAATAAATTGGGAAAAACGTTACCAGAAACGGACCCAAAAAAATCAGGATTTTTAATTTACGATTTCCGCAATTGGGATTTTCAACCATTGAGGAATGAGGCCGCCTGTCTGCCCCAAATACTATAGTAGCATCATCCCTGGATTCAAATTAATTTTAAAAGATGATGTATGTAAGCTTTCATGTCTTAGTACTGTATTTATACAACAATCGTCATAATTTTTTTTACATATCCCTGTGAACATGTAACTTTTGAGCTTTCTCTTCAATCTGTTTACTTTTATACCAAAATATATTAAATAAAATTTATAATAAAACATGTTTTATTCAATGAATTAAGAATCATAAAAGGTAAGTGTCATGTACTGTTAGATTATAATATTGAAAGAAAGTTTGGACAAGTGAATGTAAACTTTGGACAAATCAACTGTTTACATCACTTGTCCAAAAGTAAATAAAAAATGTTGAACCCTGGCATTCATCATCAAGGGCTAACAGTTTATGTATAGACACTTGAGGTTTCTTGAATACTTTTTTAAAGCAGATGAAAGAAGTTGTGTTATTATATATTGTGACTGATGCTAGGTAGAGCAGACATTGATCAGCAGATAGACACTTGTGTTACAGTGTTAAAATAAATGTTTCAGGAGTCCCATTTCCTCCAAGTCACAGACTTTCAGACAGTGAAGTTTTTGACAGTAGAGACAAACCTAGACCAGATGTTCTTAAACAACATTTTATTTTGGAAGGCAGATTACAGGAAGAAGTTGCACTTAAAATTATTAACAGAGGTGCATCCTTACTTAGGCAGGAAAAAACAATGATCGATATTGAAGCACCAGTTACAGGTATGTATGGATAGTTAATAGGAGAATATGAGTGTAAGAAACACATGATATTAATACATTGTCAAGATTAATAGGTTTCAGGTAAAGAAAGGGTGATCTTCAACAAGTGATAGAAAGTTTTATGCTATTTGCAAGTGGAGAACTGTGGAATGGCAAAAAGACAAACGTTTCAGGGCTCACCACACTGGGTGAAGTGGGCGACAAAGTCGCCCTACTAGGACCTAAGGTGCCTCAAAAGCCAAGTCAAAGTCGCCCAAAGGTTCACATAAGATACAGTGATGTGCCATAAATGAACGTCCAAATTCAAGATGCTGACGTTATTTTACAATACTATGTAGTATTATTAAAGCATAAATAAAGTACAGAAAAAATTGTCTTACCTTAATATTTTGTAATATAACCCTTTGATCTCAAAACTTTTAAAATTCTTCGTGGAATAGACCTATATTAGCACTGAACATAATCTACAGGAGTGTTTTCCCAAATTCTTCGAACGGCTGCTTCAACTTCAAGTTTAGTTGTGTAAATTCTATCACCGTTTCAGAGTTCTCGTTTAAGTCTTAACCACATATTTTCTATTATGTTCAAGTCCGGACTTGGCGCTGGCCATACCATAGAATGAATGTTGTTTTCCCGTTTGTAGTCTTGAACGATTCGTGCACGATGTACTGGAGCATTGTCATCTTTGTAAATATAGTTGTCTTCCGGAAAATGTCGAACAACAACAGGCCACAAATGTGCTTCTAATATGTCAATATACCTTTGAGCATTTACAATTCCATCAATTACAGTTATTGTCCCCACGCCGTCAAAGGTAATACATCCCCACACCATCAAACTAAACTTGGGGGTTGGTGGTTGTGAAAGACAACATGGCATCCATTCTTCTCTGACTCTTCTCCAGATGAAAACACGGTTATCAGTACCAATGTCTATTTTACATTCATCACTGAAAATCACACGATTCCAGTATGCATTGATGGTTTTGTAACGATTTCCTCTGCACCACGCAATTCGTGCTTTTCTGTTCGCCTCCCGTATTCTAATGCTTTTCCTCACAACTCTTCTAAAGTAGCCTTGTTTGTACAAAGTCCTCTGAATTGTCCGCTTTGATACTGTTTCACCAACATTCCTTCTCTCGTTAAAAAGAGCAGTCACGTCTGATAAGACCCTTTTTCTGTTCTCTTTTAAGATCCGTAGAAGGCCCCTTGTGTCCCTAGCTTTCAACTTTGCCTGCGCCCCTGTTCTCCGGATGTTTTCCACATTACCTCTCTCCCGATAACGACTTATTACACACGAAACTGTTGTCCTGGGAATGTTTAATCTACGAGATATTTCTGCATGCTTCAATCCAGACTTATGTAAGCTCACAATCGCTTCCTTTGTGTCACTACTCAATTCTTTTCTTACTTTTGCCATTTTTTTCGCACCGGAAATACTTTAAGCAGACGACAAATTTGACCTTTTTATTTTAAACCACGTGATAGCCACGTGTCTAAGCTAAATAAAGACACCCAACTTCTTGTCATAAATGTCATAATAAAATATTACAACGTCACTGACTACACCTTTGATACATAACATGACGTTAACTACAGTACAGTCAACGTGATGCTGTGATTTTCCCTGCATTTGCAAATGAGTGGAAAATGCGTGGTAATTTTTAGGTTTGATGCATTTGCGTGGAAACACGCAAACTGGATTCTGCCCACGATAATACCACGAATAATACGTCCACGCAAAATTCGTGGATGATGCAATGACCACGCAAATTAATCTATATATAAAAATTCGCTGTGTAACACAGACGATGTTTTTAATCTTTACCTGCAAACGTATTTGTTCAATCGTATTTACGTTATATACAATGTGTATATTTCTTTTCCAGGCACAACAGAATTGTTCCTTGTCATACATTATAATAAAAATATCTATATATTCTTTCTTTCTTAAATCTATCTTTCTTCCTTTACTTATTCATGTATGTTGGTAAAATAAACATCGTGTCCGTAAATTTTCTTTTTTTTAAATATACGGTATGTTAATTTTCAAGGCTCCATAAATGCTACTTACTTTAAGTAAATTTACTTTAAGTAATAAATAAAAACGAAAATTTTTAGATACTTTGTATGAAACAAACTACCAAAAACTTCACTGTGTAACATAGACGAGGTTTTTAAACTTGACCTGCAAACGTATTTGTTCAATCGTATTTACGTTATATACAATGTGTATATTTCTTTTCCAGGCACAACAGAATTGTTACTTGTCATACATTATAATAAAAATATCTATATATTCTTTCTTTCTTAAATCTATCTTTCTTCCTTTAGTTATTCATGTATGTTGGTAAAATAAATATCGTGTCCGTAAATTTTCTTTTTTTTAAATATACGGTATGTTAATATTCAATGCTCCATAAATGCTACTTACTTTAAGTAAATTTACTTTAAGTAATAAATAAAAACGAAAATGTTTAGATGCTTTGTATGAAACAAACTACCAAAAACTTGTATACCTACAAACGGCGATTGTTAAGTTTCAAATATTGCATTTCCGAACGATCGCAATTTAAAAAAAATATATATCGATAGTATTGCTCAATTGTAAGAAATATTTCAAATATCCCAACCAAATGTTATATCTTGTGTGCTTGTCTTTATCATTTTAGACAAGCTGGTAAAATTACATTTAAATATTAACGGAAATCCTTCCAATTGAGTTGCACCTTATAACTAAGTACGCTTATTGTGATTTATTAAAGATTTATAATCATTCAAGGTTTGCAATCCCACTCTTATGTACTACTCTCCAGCATTCAACACCTTACGGCAGGAGACAACTTTGTTTAATTGCCATATTGCATTATACGCAGGTTTCAATTAACAACTCTACTTCCAACACTTCCCGAGTCATCGTACATAAATGTTTTGCATTTATTTACATATGTGCACCTGTGTTAAATGTACGTGATATTTTTGTTGATATGCTACATATGTAGCTATGAGATACAGTTGAACCTACGTATTCAACACTATTTATAATTTTCAGATCTTATTTGTTTCCATCTCCGCCCATGAACATCCTTCACCATAGACTACTCCTGCCTCTTTGGTGCAAATATTTAACAATTTCCGTTTTCATTTACTATTTGAATGTGCATTTTTTGTTTATTTTTATTTATTTATTTTATTTTATTTTTGTTGTGGCCAGGGGGGGGGGGGGCAAACAAAAAACCCGTCAAAATAGTATTTGAAAACGGGAATTGTGACATATTTCCACCAAAGAGGTAGAAGAATTCGGTCTATGTTCTTCATCAAATATGTTCCACCCAGGTATCGTTATAATAATTTTAGAATGTACATAATTGTATTTTCCTTTAGTAGGAGGGAAATACACCTGCTGCGAAAGCAGACGTTGCCTTCCATTACACAAATGCTCAATAGAATTTGGCTGAAATATACAAGAAACTGCAGTATTAAAAATGAGGAGCATTCACATAATATTTTTCAATGTACTGTCGATGCCAAATTTTCAACTTCAATGATCTTTCATAATAATTGGGACAGTACACCTAACCACGTGTTGACTTGATCAATTCCGAAGGCAGTGAATTTACCTGTACAAAGAATTTGCTAAATAAACAATACTCCATTCCGAACTAATATTAGGAATCATTCAATTAAATATATTGTAATACATCCACAGTTTCTGTATATTTCTTGAAAATTCATAGAGAAAATGTAAGTACGATGTTCGAAGACAACTTCTGCTTACCGCATTATGTGTTTCCCGCCTTGAGAATTGGCACGTGCAGTTTATGTAATTACAAAAGGTGTGTCAGTCAAGAAATGAATACACACGTTTAAAATAAATGTACGAATCCTCATTTGTATTAATAAAAATAATTTTTACTATAATTACTATTTATAATAATAAAGATATGAACAAGATTTTTCGATCCATGACAGAATTGCAAAACTTCATTCCGAGGTAGCAACGATCGTTAGAAAACCATATTAAAAACCGTAAGACAGTTGTATTTGATTATTTACTGTCCCATTCGTGGGTTGTATATTTGTTTATAATATCCATAATTATTTGTTTTTCAAAATTCGAGTCTGAATTCGAAATATTTCCTTTAATCGTGAAGTGATATACGAATCTATGCACGTTGATTTTTTTTATAAGTGAATGTTTTTTTTCGGTAATAAATGTCGATTTATTCGCAAAATTACATTACCTGTAAACTTGGACATATTGTCACACATAATACGATGAACCAAACAAACTTAACAGTTTAATTGATATCGTGAAAGTTTATGAATGTTCCAAAACTAGAAACACAAAAACCCCGTATGCTTCATCATTATAAAATGCGTATCATAAGACAAGGTTCATTTTTTCTAACTGACAAACAACGGGATAGCTATATAAAGCGGCTCATATGATTAAGCAACATACACAAGTATAAATAAATGCAGGATTTTCTTCCGTTTTTAGGGTTAATAAATCCCAAACGTTCTTTTTCTCTACACACTTAATCACTTATTGAAAAATGTGTTTCTTTTATGATACGGATATTGAAAATTTAAAAAAATGAACTGATTTTGTTCTGAAAACACGTTAATTCTTTTGGCAAAAACGGCACTGCAGGCGATGCTTTTCAGTATTTGTTTTAATTGAATAAATTTACCTGCCGGTTTAATCGTATCATGGTATGAAAATTTACGTCAACGAAAAGTATCCTTAATATATTATTTGTACAAAAGAAGATAATGTAACATATACTTGTATAAACAATGCCTTAGATTCAAATTCTTACTGAATAGCGTTCATGTATACCGATAACATGTATAAATCGCGCCCACTCAAAGTTTTTCGTGTTTTTGCGCGGCATCCACAAATCCCGTGGAAAGTTGAAAAACTCAATATTTTGCCACGCAAATTTGCGTGGGTAAAAAATTAGTGATTCGTGGGCATAATTTGAGTGGATTTTGCGTGATTACCACGCGTGGGCTATGGAAAATCACAGCATTCCGTTGACTGTACTGTACGCCATTTTGGACGTTCATTTATGGCACATCACTGTACTTGTACATCTGGTCCAAATAAATACCCCAGACTATCAATTTATCAGTAAATGTGTAATTCCAATAATAAACGGCAAAGAATATGCATGTTTAACATATTTTCAAACGATTTACTTCTTTCAAATGCGCCATTTGTTTATTTACCGGATGTGACTAATTACCGGAAGTGAACAACGAAGAAAAGTAATGTACAACAGTCGATAATGAAAAATCGTAATTTTTTTGCTTAACAAACACTTCTAATTGGTTTCAAACTTCAGTTCTTTCAAAGTCAGTGTGTCAAATGATTTTTTTTCCAGCTCGCCTTCCTGGCCAGTACCAAAACAATAGTACTTGCTGAATTTATGATCTAGAAGCCTTACTTGGCATGTAGGTTTTCAAAGTTACTTGCCAACATACAATATCAATACAAATGAAATAACATAAACAACCATGTTGACACTGAGAGCTAGTTAATTCAATTCGTAATCTATACATATTTTCAGCAGTTTCCAAAAAAAACATTACTTTTTTGTAGGTCTGATGAACTGCAGTCTCCATTTCATCATCAGTTTTCCATAATTTGAGTTTAAATTTTGGCGCCAATAGCACTTTTTGCCATACAAAAATAAGTACCGCATTTCCGACCTTGTAACCGTTAATGAAATTGGTCTGTTAACTTCATTTCTTTTAATTCCGTAATAATTTTATTTTCTAACATCATATTTCACCTAGGATTAGTGGAAAATCTATATATTTTTGTAAAATAAATTGTTTTAGATAAAGAAATAAAAAATAAAATTACAATTATGGTAATCAGAGATAGGGATGGCCGCAAAGTTTTTAGCCTTACCGGTGTTAAAACTGGAAGTTGAAAATTTTATCATGGTCAAAAATTGTTTTATTTTTTATTATTAAAATGAAGTTAGTTACTCTTAAAAACGAAAGAGAAACATCGCGAATAACATTGTTAACGCTCATTTATGGTACATTTATCATCAAGTAAGCCTGGATTGTTACATTTTCTTACAACTCGCCAGATAATTTCAGCTCGCCAAACTGACGAGTAGCAGTTGATCTGAGCTCGCCAAAAATCTTCTCAACTGCGATTGGGCGAGTTGGCAAGCGGTCGTTTCCCACACTGAAAGTTTATTGTACTTTAACAATTTTCTTTGGTAAATATATGAGCTGCACTTAGAATAAAGATGTGAATAACGTGTACGGCTACAAGTACTGAAGTAGATAGAAAAATAGTCCCTATTGAATATCTGGTACTTTTTTCATTGATGAATGATAAAGGTTATGTGTTGTTTGATATTGCATACCATGAATAATAATGAAAAAGAAAGAAATAAAACTGAATCTAAGTGTGTTATTGTTTAAAACACAAGAGATAATCCTGGAAATTGATGTAAATAATGAAAAATGTATGTAACTACTGTGAAATTTATTATTTGTACGGTCCCCCTGACTTCTTCCTAGTGTCTCCCTGAAGTCTCCCTATCAACCCTAAGGCTATTTCCTGACTCTGACATGTGTTTATTGACTACCAACCGGTAATTACGTAATAAGGTCAACAGGTGTCAGATCTGTTTCATCCATATCGTAAACATACTCTTGCAACAACATTTTTACCAGAGATTGAATATAATAGATTGTTTTTATATCACATTGCTAAGAAAATAAGACAACAGTACATGTGCACGTTTAATGAAGAACATGTGCGGTCAAAATTGTACACTACGCAAGCGCCAATGTGACTAAACGTTACATAAATCAAGAGAAAACCAATTTAAATAAAAAAATCATTGAAAATAAGGAGAACAAAAATTATTATTTCATTCAATTATAAAAACTTGTATAGAGCGCATAAATTCAATATGGGTCCAAACTTGTGTTAATTAGGTGACAACTTCCTATTTCTGGTAAATGAAAAACTCGCCGGGATATTCATCAAAATAAAGCCGTTTCCCATTATTTTGTTGCATAGACAACGTCATTTTACAATAAAGACTTTTTTGGCAGGAGAATGTATCTCTACATATATTTTCTTTTTCACATGATGCATTCATCCCAAATTCCATGGTACAAGCCGCTTATTCACATTATCGTGGCCAATCGACCTGACGTGCAAACCAGTTTTGGTAGGAAACAACCCGAGACCAATATTCACTTCCATGGAATTTGGTAATTTCTTAGGGTGAAAAACGACCGAAATGGGAAGGGAAAACTTCCAGACCTCTGGTTCGTATACATCATAATTTACCTAACAATTTGTTATGAACATGCCATGTTTATCTGGGCAAAAATGTCAAAAGGATATAGATAGAATAACTACATTTAACATGGATACAATTCTTCTGTCTGTGATTTAGCTAGCGCTCACTACTTTCGCAATTGGCTTTTGATATTTGGTATGTAGGTAGATAATATCAAAGCGATGTGTCTATCGCATACCATTGTTGATGACTTTTGACCTTGACCTAAAGGTCGACTGGGCCCACAGATGACTTGATATCTAGTTAATACAATTGCAACTGATATATTTACCAAAGAAATTTATTAAAATACAATATACTTTGAAAGAACTTCAAGTTTGAAAACAATTTAAAGTGCTTGTTTATTAAATTGTTAAAATCCGTTGTCCTTTATTTTAGGACATTGTTAACTTCCGACGTAGTTGTCGGGAAATAAGAAAATGGTGCATTATCTATTTGAAACCCTTAAATCATTTGAAAAAAGGTTCAAAATGCATATTCTTTGCAGTTTTTATTAGAATTACTAATTTAAGGCTAAACTGGTAGTCTGGGCTAAATAGTTGGACCAGATTTACAAGTATCTTGTGTGAACCTGTCTGGCACCTTGAGCGAAATAAAATGGTGTCTGAAAATAACTTTTCCTTTGAGGGGCTTTAGTGTGACTTCAGGTCCACTTCGCCCAGTGTGGGGAGCCTTGTGGTATCAGTGAGCACTATATCAACTTGTTCTAGTTTTCATTTCTTCTCTGCTAATGGAAAATATTCAACAACTGTCTAATTTGTTTATATTTTAGATCATACACAAAGTTTGAGTTAGTCATTAAAATTTGGCTTTATGTGTGGTTGAATCGACTTTGTAATATTGCATTATGATTTTACATCAAAGTACATCTCTTTGAAAACAGGTTCTACTTTTTAGCTCACTTGACCCAAAGGGTCAGTGTGAACTATTCTCGTCGTCGTTGGCCATAAACTTTTCAATCTTCTTCTCCAAAATCCCTTGGCCAATTGGAACCAAACTTGGCAGGAATGTTTATTGAGTGGTTCTTTACAAAGTTTGAGTTTTTGGTGCTGATCAAATATTAAACATGGCTGCCAGAGCCATTAATGCGTTCTGATTGGCTGAATTTCAAAAATCTTCATCTCATAAACTGCTTGGCAGATTGATTTGAAATTTTGCAGAAATGTACCTTAGATGGTCCTCTACAAAGTTTGAGTTTCTTGTGCTGGTCCAAAATCCAAGATGGCCACCATCGCAGGACATAGCCATCGCAGGACATAGTTTAACATAGGACCCTATGGGAAAAACATAGACACAACTTCTTCTCTGAAACTGTTCCACACAATGAAGCCAAATTAATAAGGAAATGAAGGTTGGATAATTATCTTATTGTTTTGGATTTTTCGAGCCAATTGCAAATTCAACATGGCTTCCAGGGCCATAAATGCATTCTGATTGGCTGAAATTCAAAAATCTTTTTCTCATAAACTGCTTGGCAGATTGATTTGAAATATTGCAGAAATGTACCTTAGGTGGTCCTTTACAAAGTTTGAGTTTTTTGTGCTGATCCAAAATCCAAGATGGCACTTAGTTTAACATAGGACCCTATGCGAAAAACATTACAAACAACTGCTTCTCTGAAACTGTTCCACACAATGAAGCCAAATTATGAAGAAATGATTAATGGATATTTATCATATTATTTTGAGTTTTTTGAGCCAATTGCAAATTGAACATGTCTTCCAGGACAACTAGTGGGTTCTGGTTGGCTGAAATTTCAAAAATCGTATTTTTACAAACCGCTTAGCAGATTGATTTGAAATATTGCACAAATGTACCTTAGATGGTCCTCTACAAAATTTAAGTTTTTTGTGGTGATCCAAATTCCAAGATGGCCACCACAGGGGAATACAGCTTAACATAGGTCCCTGTGGGAAAACCATACAAGCAGCTTTTTCTCTGAAACTCAGTTCCACACAATTTAACCAAATAATGCAGAAGTGAATCTTAGATAGTAATCTTATTATTATTTACAAGAATGTTTCGACCCGATAGGAAATTTAACATGGCTGCCATAGCTGCAAATGCGTTCTGACTGGCTGAGATTTCAAAATTCGTTTTCTCGCAAGCCGCTTGGCAGATTGTAGGATATGTAATATTATATGGTCCTCTACCAATTTTGAGTTTTTTGTCCAAAATACAAGATTGCTGCCACCATGGAACATCACTTAACATACTAACCTATGAAAAAACATAAAAACTGCTTCTTCTCAGAAACTCTCCTACTGCTGATTGTAAATTCAACATGGCAACATTCATAGAATCAGTATCTTCACATAAACTCTTTAGCATTTAATATCAAAATTTGCAAGAAAAGCCTTGTCTTTAAAAGTTTTTTTGAAAGTCAGGTGAGCGATACAGGCTCTTAAGAGTCTCAAGTTACTAAAAATCATGTAATTGTATAGATTTCATAGAATAGGTTTGATGAGATAAGCAGACATTGTAACATGCCCACTCAACCGTGATTGGTTAGCAGCATCAAACTAACTGAAAAAGATGCAGGGAAATTTTTAGTCCTGGCCACTTTCATCATTGACGAAATCATTTGAAAATTGACTTCAGTTGGCTAGGTTCAAATATGGACCCCCCCCACCCCCCTTCTACTTTAATAATGGGTAATATTTTGGAAACATTTCTGCAAGTCTAATGACTAGTTTTTTTTTTTACAGTTTATTTTCTCGAACATTTCTAAACAATCTTACATAAAGGAAAATTAATATTTGTTTTGTTGCTTGTTAAATTTTTTTTTCATCATCAACTTAAATTTTTGTACACAATACTAGGTAGATGATTATTTCTCCTACCTAAAAAAAGTGTCCCAAGTTAATCAAATTATAGTATTCTGTTAAAAAACTGAGCTAAATATGTAAATGATATGATGTTTGTTTGTTTGAATGGTGTTTTAACGCCACTTTCAGCAATTTTTCAGCTATTTCATGGCGTCCAGTTTTTATTGGGGGAGGAAGCCGGAGTAACCGGAGAGAACCCCCGACCTGCAGTAGGAAAACTGGCAATCCTTGTCAATTAAGATTGGAGTCGAGTACACCCTGCTTGCAGTGAGAATCGAACCTGCAATCTCGGTGTTGACAGACCACATGATCAATAGTAGACGAACTACCTTGACCACTCGGCCACCAAGGCCCCGTAAATGATATGATCAAAAGGTTTTATTTGTTGTGCTAAGTCAAAGAATTGTTTGTATTTAAGAGCAATAGGCCCCATTTCAACAACAGCTGTAATTTGAAAGTCATGGAAAACTGATTATAAAAATTCTGTTTTCAGTTTGTGGTGATATACATGGTCAGTTTTATGACTTGATGAAATTATTTGAAGTTGGTGGTCCTCCTGCTACAACTCGCTACCTCTTCCTGGGAGATTATGTAGACAGAGGCTATTTTAGTATAGAGGTAAGTTAATCTTTTCAGTTATATTTTTTATGTCTATTATCTCGACAAATTAAATCTGCATTAAATCAGATCGTGATTTGATCTTAAGTATAGAAAATAAGGAAACAGCAGTCGCATTAACAAAAGTTTTTTTTTGCATTTTTCACAAGAAAAAATAAATGCAAAAATCTCTTCTGTCTGTTCTACCTGCATGCAGAATAAACTTTCATCGACTAATAACTATCATCATCTTTATCAAAAATCTGGATTAATATCATTTCCACCCCTTTCTTAAAGTCATTTGAAATCTTTTACGTCAAAGTCAACATGGCAACTTCAAATTCAAATTCACAAAGAGGTGGATGTTTTCTTTTAGAAAATCTATGGATTATATTTGAAAACATTTCTGTGAGGCAGGCAGATTATATAACAATAGTATGTAGAGCAAAAAACCTTCAATGTTTCAAAGTATCAAAGGGAACATATCAAAACAAGGAATCGGAACAGAATAATGAATCTGATCTTGTGGTTAAAAAACTAGGAAATACTGACTTTACCAAAAATGGAATAAAGAATTTCTTTGAATTCAAGAAAACTTAACATTGTCTTTAGATACCAGCCAAAGAAAAAATACTCCAGTCAAAGAAAAAATACTTATTAAACAACTTCAGAGAAAAGGAATAAGTCATTTCAACCAGTTGGTAAAAAAAATGGTGTAAATATATGTTTATTAAGACATTTAGGATGCCATGCACAGTACATTTTAAGGTACATGTAGTCTGCAACAGAAAAAAAAGTACCTGTAAGATTTCAAACAAGTCGGAATTTGTTATAAATTCCCATTCATCAGTTATGTTCCACTGAAGAAAAACAAATTCTAAAATATTTTATTGAACTATGATAAGTATATAGAAATATGAATGTCATGACATTGGTGCTGGGATTTGTGGTATAAGTTGAAAAAATCAATAGTTTGAAGTAATTTCCCAGTATGTTGTCAGGAAGATGCAAATGGCTTGATCTAATTGTTTAATCAAGTTGTCTAATCCAATTTGATCTTTAGCGTTGACATGTTGGTGTTCGATTTTTCATACATTTAGGCATTTTTCAGTTTTGTGTTAATGATAATGGATTTGACTTAAAAGGCATTGTCTGCTTCAAACAATGCTAATTAAGTGTGACATACTTTTTCTCCAATTATAAGCTTTGATTGATTACATTCAGTATGTGCTATATTTTGAAATGTAATCACTGCTTCAACATCAATATATACAAGTATATTGAGTGATCCATCTTTGTACAATTAAAAAGACCTATCAGTTAAACCAGTAGCTGAAAGGGGACCCAAGGTTTGCACTCTGTTGCCAGTCAGTCAGTCCATCTTAAGTTTTGCTCACTTTCCCTGTATTGCTTCAGCTTTTTATGTGATATTTGGTAAAATGTTTTGTTGAAAAAAGTTGCACATCAATTTGATGAAATATACAGTTGTAGCCCTTAGATTTAGGAAATTAATTTAAGATATCTGTTAATGGCTTAAAAAATTGTCATCTGTGTTGAACTTTTATGGTTCAGTCTTTTTCCGAATCCTTAACATAGTGTTTAAAAAAATTATGATGTATACAATAACTACATGTACCTATATAATGTTTTGTCTATATAAATATTTTTAGTTCATCAAGGTTTATTAGATTGATTGATTGATTAATGGTGTTTAACGCCCGAGCAGCAATATTTCAGCTATATTCACGCGTTAGTTCTTGCAGTGCTAGATAAAAAAAAATTGCTTCCATCGTTTTGTGTCATTTTTCAATGATTACTGGTAAAAGTATTTGTATTTGCTATTTGATGTTATTGCTTATTAAAGGTAATTAAAAAAAAAACAAGTAAAAAACATAATCTGAGTTAATTTTGGTTTGAAAATACACTAGCAATCATCCTGCAAAATCAGTTATTAAATAAAATGAGAAGTATGTCACAGTTTCAGAATTAGGTATTATTATGGTCTCCTTTGGTAGCCAGGGAGAAGTCTGTTTCCCTTCTTTTGTAGGGTGTAGTGACCCCTGATTAAGATGTAAGGAAGAAACAACTTCCTGTCTAAATGTCTATGACTTGGCAAAAAACTGAAAATCTTAAGATAATTTGATGGATTATATTGCAAAAGACATAATTTTAAAATGTAATAATTTGGTCCGGTAAAAAGCTGTTCGGTCTGGAAATGTCTGTCCTAGTATTGAATGGGCCAAAAATTTAGTAACATCCCATACAACATTTGGAAGCACTGTTTTTGTCCTGCTGGTATCATTGCTGGAGATGAGAAAAATATATATTGGAGTCTGGTGGCAGCATAAACATTTGACACTTTGCTTCATATCTTTGTTAGCTTAAACCCTAGATTCATCAAATTTGGACCTTGACCTCAATAAAAGTCCAGTGACTACATAACAGTTTTTAGCTCACCTGACCCAAAGGGTCAGTGTGAGCTATTCTCATCACTTTGCGTCCGTCGTCGTCGTCGTCTTCGTCGTCGTCGGCCGTAAACTTTTTACATTTTAATCTTCTTCTCCACAACCACTTGGCCAATTGGAACCAAACTTGGCAGGAATGTTTATTGGGTGGTTCTTAACAAAGTTTGAGTTTTTGGTGCTGATCAAATATGAAACATGGCTGCCAGGGCCATTAATGCGTTCTGATTGGCTGAAATTCAAAAATCATCTTCTCATAAACTGCTTGGCAGATTGATTTGAAATATTGCAGAAATGTACCTTAGATGGTCCTCTACAAAGTTTGAGTTTTTTGTGCTGATCCAAAATTCAAGATGGCCGCCATCGCAGGACATAGTTTAACATAGGACCCTATAGGAAAAACATATAAACAACCATTCTATGAAACTGTTCCACACAATGAAGTCAAATTAATAAGGAAATGAAGGTTGCATAATTATCTTATTGTTTTGGGTTTTTCGAGCCAATTGCAAATTCAACATGGCTTCCAGGGCCATTAATGTGTTCTGTTTGGCTGAAATTCAAAAATCTTCTTCTCATAAACTGCTTGGCAGATTGATTTGAAATATTGCAGAAATGTACCTTAGATGGTCCTCTACAAAGTTTGAGTTTTTTGTGCCGATCCAAAATCCAAGATGGCCGCCATCGCAGGACATAGTTTAACATAGGACCCTATGGGAAAAACATATAAACAACTTCTTCTATGAAACTGTTCGACACAATGAAGCCAAATTAATAAGGAAATGAAGGTTGCATAATTATCTTATTGTTTTGGGTTTTTCGAGCCAATTGCAAATTTAACATGGCTTCCAGGGCCGTTAATGTGTTCTGATTGGCTGAAATTCAAAAATCTTCTTCTCATAAACTGCTTGGCAGATTGATTTGAAATATTGCAGAAATGTACCTTTGATAGTCCTCTGCAAAGTTTGAGTTTTTTGTGCCGATCCAAAATCCAAGATGGCCGCCATCGCAGGACATAGTTTAACATAGGACCCTATGGGAAAAACATATAAACAACTTCTTCTCTGAAACTGTTCCACACAATGAAGCCAAATTAATAAGGAAATGAAGGTTGCATAAAAATCTTATTATTTTGGGTTTTTCCAGCTAATTGCAAATTCAACATGGCTTCCAGGGCCATTAATGCGTTCTGATTGGCTGAAATTCAAAAATCTTCTTCTCATAAACTGCTTGGCAGATTGATTTAAAATATAACAGAAATGTACCTTATGTGGTCCTCTACAAGGTTTGAGTTTTTTGTTCCGATCCAAAATCCAAGATGGCCGCCATCACAGGACATAGTTTAACATAGGACCCTATGGGAAAAACATACAAACAACGTCTTCTCTGAAACTGTTCCACAAAAATGAAGCCAAATTATGAAGAAATGATTAATGGATATTTATCTTATTATTTTGAGTTTTTTGAGCCAATTGCAAATTGAACATGGCTTCCAGGGCAACTAATGGGTTCTAATTGGCTGAAATTTCAAAAATCTTCTTTTTACAAACCGCTTAGCAGATTGATTTGAAATATTGCAGAAATGTACCTTAGATGGTCCTCTACAAAATTTTAGTTTTTTGTGGGGATCTAAATTCCAAGAGGCCACCACGGTGGAACACAGCTTCACATAGGACTTTATGGGAAAACCATACAAACAGCTTCTTCTCTGAAACTCAGTTCCACACAATTTAACCAAATAATGCAGAAGTGATAGTAATCTTATTATTTTAAGTATGTTTCGAGCCGATAGGAAATTCAACATGGCTGCCAGAGCTGCAAATGCGTTCTGACTGGCTGAGATTTTAAAATTCGTTTTCTCACAAACAGCTTGGCAGATTTTAGGATATGTGATATTGTATGGTTCTCTACCAATTTTGAGTTGTTTGTTTCGATCCAAAATACAAGATTGCTGCCACTATGGAACATCACTTAACATACTAACCTATGAAAAAACAAAAACTGCTTCTTCTCAGAAACACTCCTACTGCTGATTGTAAATTCAACATGGCAACATTCATAGAAACAGCATCTTCACATAAACTCTTTAGCATTTAATATCAAAATTTGCAAGAAAAGTATTGTCTTAAAAAGTTTTTTTGTAAGTCAGGTGAGCGATACAGGCTCTTAAGAGCCTCTAGTTTGATTAGGGCAGTTCTTCTGTAACCATGCATGGTACAGAGGTTAAAAAATCCACTGGTCCGAGGTCCGGGACCTGTCGATTTGCATATCGGACCTAAGCATCATCGCAGAGACCGAGTCCGACGGACCAGTTAAAAAAGAGATTTTATTTTATTCAATTATGTTTCGTCGTTGCTTTTCTGTATTTGTTCGGGATCTGTAATATGCTTGATACAGACAAAGTAAATCAGTTTAGAATCAAGCGCATCAAAGACCTGTTTTATCTACGTTTTTTCTGCGTTTGGCAGTGATAAGAATTAATTATTGTTGATGAAAGCGTGTTGGAAACATCGATGAAAACATGACCCGTCATTCCAGTCAAAAATTCGAACTCAAAGTCAGACAAAATGCAGCCCCAAATGTTGACAAACCAAGTCAAGTCCAAAAATATCGAAAGATAAACACTATGACCAAAATAAACTGAAGTGAACTTTTTAAAGAAAAGCTGCTGAAAAAAGTGAAACCGATGACCTCATTGATGTATGAAGGCTTCAGTAAAAATTAAAGTTGAATTGATGATAGTTTTTTATCATTTTAAAAGCCACTAAAATACAAGTTTTATTATATTGAATTTATTTACAATTTCTTGATTATCTTTTTACTTAGATATTTTATATTAAAAATTTAAAACAAATAATCTATTTATTACCCCTAGGCCTTTTCAATAATTTATGAAGCAATGGTTAGTAAAATATTTATTCAATTTCCGGCTTAAATTTATATAGCATTTTACCAGATGGTCATTTATTGAAACTAGTCAATTATTGATATTTGATAGATTTTTATTTGAAGCAAAATGTCATTATGATCACATACTGTGATCTGGCATGATCTGTATTCAGAATCGACTAAATGACATAATTAAAACAAGAATCGAATAGTCGGACCACTGCAAATTTTATCAGGACTAGTGAAATTATGTGGTCCACAAGTCCTGGACCACTGAAGCTCAGCAACATTTTTTAACCCCTGATGGTAGGATGACTAAATTCAGTATATAGGTTGCTGATGAATAGTACATGACTGTCTGGTAGGTGTCACCTAACCTTGACCTCAATTTCACGATCTAGCAACTACGCTAAAGTTTTGGATAATGTCAGTTTCTCAGTAACCATGCATTTGATATTTTAAATAACAATTTAATGCAATTTAGGTGATGCTTATAATGTAACAGTTATGTATGGATCTTGTTATATGGGGGTTTTTGACATACCTATATCAGCATGAATTCATCTAATATTTAGATACAATGAATGCATTGTACAAGATCATATTAGTAAACTTGTATATGATGCCATATCCTTAGATTTAGTTTTTTAAACAAATGGTGTTCTAAAATATGGTTACGGTAAGTTAAAACACATAACACAACTCTAATCAGGATTAAATGACTCCAAATCGATATAATGCATTGTTTGAGATGTATTGCTGATAAAGCAGCATAGAAGTTCAAACTACACAATGTGCATTAATGGTGTAATATTAAAAAAAAAAAAACAAAAATAAACCAAATTGCATTCTACTGGTAAAGTAAGCTATTAAGATAAGTATGTTGTATAATATTTGATCTCCAGTTATTTTTCTTTTCAGTGTGTTTTGTATTTATGGGCTTTAAAGATCTTATATCCTAGCACATTTTTCCTGTTGCGAGGAAATCATGAATGTAGGCACCTTACAGAATACTTCACATTTAAGCAAGAATGTAAGTATGTTTCATTTTTGCCTCTAAACGATGCAAATATAGTTTATGTTTATTGGTGAAACAAAACTAACGTCACACTTCAATAATTTTTAATTATATATAAACCAAAACATATATGCCTTATCTCTACCAATCATTACACGTTCACAAACATAGCCAATATCAAGCTATTACAATACAAATAATAACCTCCAAAAATTAAACAACAATTTGGCAAAGACAACAATCAGTTTACGACAATAACTGTCGTAAACCAACAAATGTCGTAAAATATTTCGTGTGACTACAGTTTATGTTTATTGGTGAAACAAAACTAACGTCACACTTCAATAATTTTCAATTATATATAAACCAAAACATATATGCCTTTATACAGAGACAAACAAAAATAAAAATAAAAACCTCATATCAATATAACTTGTATGAATAACTTTCAACATGAACATAAACTTGTACATATTACATATGAGCACGGTTTTTCCGTCCAGCACTTTTTGGTTACATCACCAATTGCTTGGTGTCCAACTTTAAAAAAAAAATTAATATAAATTGTTAAAGTGCATTTCTATTGAACAACATACCTTGATTCATTTTAAAACTTGTTTCCAAAAATGCCTAAAAAGTATTAAGTGGTTTTGAAGATAAGTACAATTTTACTTTTGGGATGTAACATTGGACGGAACATAACAAAAGTAATGTTTAAAAAAATCCCAAACAGTTATTTTAACTACTGCTATAAAATGCTGTAATCTTTAAAAGGGTGAACTTAAATGTGGTATATTATCTAACAGTTTCCACATAACAAATGGTAATTTTGTACTTGAACTTTAGTGATGTAACATGACACAAAATATATCAACTGCATAAGGTTAATTAAGAGTAACATGGACACAAAAAATGGTGTCAAGTTACATCTTACAGCATACATTGACTGCATTATTTCCAAATGAAATTCATTTCCTGTGGATATACTTTAAAAAGTAAGGACTTGTGGAAATGTAGAGCCTACCATAAAAACTGTCAAACGATTTTGTTTTTGACAAAGTCAACACACAGTTACAACCCAAGATGTAAAATGGACACTTACTTAAGCTACATACGCTGTAACATGGACACAATTTAATACCTAATTTTATAAATAACAGAATTATAACTGGGGAAACTTGCAAATCTCCAAACACGGAACATTCCTACAAAACAAGTACTCTTGCTATCCATGCAAACTACTTTCTTTTAAAGAGTGTTATACTTTTTCATTTAGATGTAACATGGACACACAACAAAATTATATTTTTTTCCTTTCCATGTTACATCTTTGAAGCCATTCAGGGCTCACCACACTGGGCGAAGTGGGCGACAAAGTCGCCCCACTAGGACCTGAAGTCGCCCTAAGGCGCCTCAAAAGCGAAGTCGAAGTCGCCCTGTCATTTCCCTTAAGTCGCCCGATGGTTCGCATAAGATACTTGTAAATCTGGTCCAAATACTTCACTCTGACTACCAATTTATCAGTGAATGTGTAATTCCAATAAAAAACGGCAAACAATATGCGTATTTAACATATTTTCAAACGATTTACGTCTTTCAAATGTATTACGCGCCATTTGTTTATTTACCGGATGTGACTAATTACCGGAAGTGAACTACGAAGAAAAGTAATGTACAACGGCCCATAATTAAAAATCGTAATATTTTTGATAAACAAACACTTTTAATTGGTTTCAAACTTCAGTTCTTTCAAAGAGAATGTACTTTAACAATTTTCTTTGATAAGTATTTGAGCTTTACTTGAAAGAATAAAGATGTATAGTAATTATTGACATCATGATAAGTTCTGTAGATGGGTGTCCCTGTGAAGCAATTTGGATCAGTACAACTTTGATAAATGATAAAGGTTATGTGCTGTTTGATATTGCATACCATGAATAATAATGAAAAAGAAAGAAAAAACTGAATCTAAGTGTGTTATGGTTTTAAAACACAAGAGAAATAATCCTGGAAATTGATGTAAATAATGAAAAATGTATGTAACTACTGCGAAATTACTTATTTGTACGGTCCCCCTGACTTCTCCCTAGTGTCTCCTGAAGTCTCCCTATCAGGGCCTGACTTCTCCCTGTTTTGCTGCCAGGGAGAAGTCACTTCTCCCTACTTTTTTAGAGTGTGGTGACCCCTGGCCATTATTGAAATTCGGCATTCATGTACTGTACTTTTTGCAAATAATGCCCAATAAAGATACTTTAACTAATTCTACATCATGTCTGCCTCTGTTTAATAATCGCTGTCTACTATATTGCATGGTATTCATAAAATCTCTGTAAGTCAATGCTGATACATTGGGTGGTGTAATTGAAGACCAAGTTTACTTCAACCTCTTTCGTTTTACGTTGCGAAATCACCACGAAAAAATTGCATGGACTTTAAAATATTATACGATCAAGTTGTTTCTTTGTTTGAGTTTCACTTAAATAAAAAAAGGATGGCTTTGTTCCGCTTTACGGGACGTAACATGATATCGACTTAAACTTTCACGTTGTGGTTGTCCGCCATATTGAAAATGAAGCCGCTCATGTGATGCAAAATACTTTTCTACCGTCTTCGTGTTTGTTAGAAGCAAACATGATTTATTTTGAGGCAACATAAAGTGTGATGTTTTTTAATTTTGCCTTTTATGTTATATCTAGGGACGTAACACTGTGGACTCGATTATCATATTGCGATATTACGATGCAATTTAAATATCTTATGAATTACGTAAGCGACATCGATTCGTTTCAAAGCACTTGCGTTCTCGTTACGGGTTATAAATAAACTGTTCTGCACTATCTCCTCTTGGTAATAACGAGGTTTTGTGAATTTTTTTAAGACGTAACTATGGGGACACAAACTGTTACGTCACCAAGCATTCAAAATATTTGTTTATTTCTTAATTATTATGATTTGTTTGACATTTACAAAGTATGGTATGCAAAGAATAAACATCTATATGAATACTCATACATTCAAATGCATGCCAAGGCTTCTGATTGGTGTAGTAGAAACAGAAATTCAACACCACTATAAAAGGTAACCTTTTTCCGTCCAAAAACAGCATGTTTTAGCTTAATTTCTAGGCACTTGCTTCAGTAAACTAATTTTTTTAAAATAAATAATATGTAATAAATATTCACCTTTCTAAAGACAACAAAAGTTGTATAAAGTGTACACAAGAATGAAAATATTTGAAGAATTTATGGGATGTAACCAAAAAGTGCTGGACGGAAAAACCGTGTTCATATATTTTATGTCATTGAGTAATTAAGACCTTCAAATTCTTAAACATTTTCGGTATAACCAGCAGGAGCTAAAGGGTAAACATAATGATTGAAAAAGACCTCCTTAGTCTTCCATCGACCTATATACATTGCAGTATCTGGATCTACCCCAGCTTGTATTGCAGCATTAGCTGCCGTTGGTCTAAAACATTTAGCCGTATAACCTTTATCACCTAAACCTGCTAAACCTATTGCATTTGACAAAATCTTTGACACAGTATCTGCACTAATAGCGGTAAATGGAGAATTAAGAGACAAAAATACAGGGCCTGATGGTGAAGTCATGTGTTTTGTTCTATCTAAATAAACTTTAAGAGCACTAACAGGGTCAGTTTTGTGATCTTTTGATGATGAAACTCGGACCTCAAAACCGGTTCTGGATGTATCATTTTTAATACCAAAGAATGTTATTGTCATTGAATTATCACTGTGAAAATGTACATTGTCTCGAGACATTACACCTATCTGTACACTATTATCGGACGGATCAAACAAATGAGATCTTGGTGCTAAATCGGACGGTCTCGCCATAAACGTCAAAGCTAACAGTGTCACTACCTTGAACCGCAACATCTTCAAACTCAAACGATCATTTGAGTCTAAAAACTGGAAATACTCCATAAATGGGGTAATCGGCATTATCTCTGTACGTTTTGCAGGTTTCTTTGTAGAAGACTTTATCAAACTAGTAATAAGTCTTTTAATGGCTTCATTGTGCATAGGATTAATAATCATTAAACCACTATATAAACATGAAATAGCTGCAGATGTCATCTTCAATAGAGTTTCAGGGCGTTCACTTGTATCTGCTTGCGCACATAAAAAATCTGCAAAAACATGAGTTGCATGTGGACTTGGAGGGAATTTCACATGTCGTGAATCACAAAATACCTCAAATCTTTTAATGTATCTATTATATTGATTTAATGTACTTTTAGCCCAACTGGTTTTAATCTTGAGTAGCAGCCCGTTCGGACCACCCTAAAGTTTTTAGTTTCGATTCCCAGACACTCTCCACGCGTACAGTTTCCACCTCCTGTTTTTCAAAGGTTCTGGGCGTACACCCAGACTGAAGAACGTTCTGTGAGAGTTTGGTAGTCTTATTGGTGGACTTATGGCCATTGACTTCAACATTTGTAGCCAACGTTTCGATTTCCAATACGGGGCGATTATCTTTGCAACTGCTTTCTGGGCTTTTATGACTTGAAGTACTCTCTGTATGATACAGAACGGAGGATTCACAAAATTGTTGTGTCTTCCCCAATCGCGTTGAGCCAAGCAATCTACACCCTGTGTCCCCGGATCGTAGAACAGGCTGTTGTACACCGGAATCTGACAGTTTGAAATCGATAAACAAGGCTGATCAATTAATAATAAATCTTGCCAAGATTCTCTATGTTTTAACAATCTATACAAATTTCTTAATAAAAGTTTTGCAGGAATTACTGCTTTTGCCATAGAAATGCATTGCCCAGTTATACGAGCAAGAGCCCTAGCTGTAACCTGACCTTTTCTCACTACCCTGTCAATATCATGTAATAACTTAGTAATTCGTTTCTGTGGTATCTTTAACCAAACCTGACCATCATGGTCTGTATCAATTATATACCCAATATATTCTTTCATACAAGTAGGTTTTAAATCTGATTTCTTAAAGTTGACAGTAATACCTAACTTACATAAAATGTCAAGTACAAATTCCCTTTGATTTTCAATGAGTTCAACAGATGCAGACAATAAGAAATCATCGACATACACAGAAATCTTAATTCCTAAAAACCTTAAATATGCAATAACTGGTCTAAGAACTTTACAAAAGAAATAAGGACTTATACATAAACCAAAGGGCAGTTTACACCATTTGTAAGTCTGATTATTGTACATAAACCCCATATATTGTTGTGAATCATTGGATATTGGGATATGATAAAACCCATCTTTTATATCTAAAGTTATCAGCTTATCTTTGGGACTAACAAAATCTAATATAGAATTAATATCTTCATATTTAAAATTTTTAGATTCAACAAAACTGTTTAGAGTGCGTAAATCAATAACTAAACGGTAACTGTTATTCTTTTTCGGAACACAGTTTATCGGTGAAATATATTGAACTGAGTTATCTTTAACTATGACTCCCTGTTCTAGTAAACGATCAAGTTCTCCTGCGATAAATTTCTGTTCTTTAGAATTAAATGGTCTATTTTTAAAAACGAACGGTTCAGGTTTCTCTGAAAATGGAATGTCAACACCAAATTTTAACCACTGAAGAACAGTACTTGGGGTATTTATAGCTTCCCATTTAGCTAATTTATAAGTGTCAAAGCACATTATTCTAAATTGTCCCGATTTACTGGAATGTTGCCGTCTGTATAATTTCGATAGTATCCGTATCCTGAATTGTGATATCCTCGACCTCTAATGTTGTATCGATTGGACCACAATCCACGACGTGTTGAATTGTATCGACGATTGTAATGACTGTCCTGGTCTGGTTTCACACGGTTTTTTGTAGCTGCAATCTAGGCTGCAGCTCGCAAGTTGTCTAAGGTTTCACCTTTGAACTGTGTCGAGTTTTTCTCTAAACATTTGAATAAGTTTGCGGTTTCATTATCAAATTGACCTTTTACTACTAAGCTCGCATATTCTGTTTGTAAATAGTTAATCTGAGCTACCGTTACAGTATATAATTTTGAAAGTTCAGGAATCTGCTTTACAACGCGTTCATCTAATGAGGCAAGTAATTTCAACGAAGTTTCTAAGAAATCTAGCACACTTTGTTATTGTTGACAAATGTGTCTGGTCTGGGCGTTTGATGCTGGATTTAGAGTCAATTAATTTTAAATTATTTGGGAGTTTTATTTTCGTTAGAGTGTCTTTGATAACTTCGAACTCTCACTGAATATCCGTGTTACTGTTAAGACCACTAGTTAAAGACTCTTGTGGGGTAACGGGATCTTGTCCATGCCGGCCATGAGGGGAAAATGGCGGGTCTTCATGATTTGAATTGTCAGATAATGTAATATTTGGTTTACGCTCTAGGCGATCTAGTCTCTTGTGACACAACTCTTGTTTTATTTGAATGTTATTTAAAGAATGCTGTAATATTTCCAAACTCTGTAAAACAGCGACGTTGTACGAATCGTTAATGTCATTTCCTCCAGCGGCCATGCCCGTGAACGTGCAACAATTTGGCAAAGACAACAATCAGTTTACGACAATAACTGTCGTAAACCAACGAATGTCGTAAAATATTTCGTGTGACTACAGTTATAATAATCTGAAATTATTCATTCATTGGACTTCAAACTATTCTAAAACTAGTTTTAATATGCCAGCTCAATTATATGTGCCTTACCTTTCCCTTATTGTAAGTTTCTGAACTTCTAAATAACTCGTTCTTGTTAAACTTGCTTATAGCTACAATGTTGAGTCCTTTTAACCCTAAATGAGATTAAAGTTTCAAATAAATGGGGCTTGTAAGATTTAAGTGTATGACAGACATTAAACATTGTTACTCTGTTTGAGATTATCATAGGGAAATAACAAGTTCTTGTCCTTGTACAATTATTTCGTATTAAAAAAGTTCCAACTTGTATCCATGTAAGTAAACATCTTGACATAACTGAACAGAAGAGAATACCTCCTATTTAAAATACCCCTGCTCTATATTAGAAATAGGGCTATAATGTTCTCAATCTGTGCAAGTGCATCTTTGCAGTTGTCTGTATTACCATTTTTCCTCAAATTTATTTCAGTAAAGATTTATTATTCTCTCTTCTAAAATTTTGTCCATAGCTTTGAATTGTGGGATTTATTTTCAGACCTCTCTGACATTGTAGAAAAAGGGGGGGGGGGGGGTATTATGAGGGAGCAATCACAGTAATATACTTTTTACAGTAATAGAACTTGTGTTAAGAATGACCACTGTAGCTTATGCTAAAATTAACTTTTCATCACCACCTGTGATCACGTTTTGCTCCGATTGATCAGTCTTTTATGCTACAGGATTGATGAATACAGTCACTTGTGGCTTGCATGGATTACTGATGTTTTCTATTAGTAATGGTGCAAGTACAATTGATATTGATATTGGTATTTTTTACTTGTGTTTTACCCTGCAGACCAAGATATTGATTTTGCCTCTAGTCAAATGTCAATTGTTCCAGGTGAAAGTGGAAGTAATTATTACCACTCAAATATGCTAATAATGGAGGTGTTAATAATAGTGTTTAATTCAAACACAGATATTGTATTAGGTGATAGTGTTATTGATGTTGGTCAGCGACATGTTGCATCAATCATTACACTTTTCCCATAGTCTGTAGACATTCAGTCAAAAGCTGTAATAAATCAATAGATTATATTCCTTTTGGATGTTGTTTTTTTTATATATGAATGAGCGTGGCAAAGACAAAAATAGAGGATAAAAACTTAAGAACAAACACATAACAAAAAGAAGATAATGAAAAATATTATTTATAACAATTTATGTAAATAATGTAAATTGCAACACCCTTGATTTTCTTAAAATTGACTAATCATTTATTTTCTGAATTTAAATTATAGGTTAATGTAACCTTGCTACATACATTTGTTGCATAGTTGGCTTTTTCATTGATAGATATTTTATAATAAAATGTGTGTAGTCCCTTAATTTATTATTGAAGGTATTCATCCTTCACTATTTTATCTATAAAGGGGTGGATTGTTTTTGGTAATAATAAAAATGTTGTGTTATTTTTGTTGTACATTACCATATGATTTGCATTGAGTTCTAAATACATGCATTCAAATATTCATTGTTTGTTTTTCAGGTAAAATAAAGTATACAGAAAAAGTATATGATGCATGTATGGAAGCCTTTGATTGTTTACCATTATCAGCTTTAATGAATCAACAGTTTTTATGTGTCCATGGTGGATTATCTCCAGAAATTCACACATTGGATGATATTAGAAAAGTATGTTATTACACCTGAGCTTTTAATATTTCTTATAACTAATATATTACTATCTTCAATATCATTTTTTTTATTTGCTGCATAAGTGTGCCTCAGAAATGTGATATTGGGAGTTTATTAAATTCAAGTGCAATTATTAATTATTGTAAAATTGTATAAACCTCTCTGCCTTTTTCAACAAAGGATGGAAAAAGCCATTGTCCATTATTTAAGAAGAGTTGGCAATAAATTACAATATATTTTATCTTTTTGTAAAAAAAAACTGACTGTGTTTTATTTCTGAATTTGGGAATATCATATCTTTTTGTAAACTAAAATAAATACATTTTTGGTAAGCACTCTCTTACAAGTGCAGTGTATGATTAAATTTTTGTACATTTGATATCTGGTAATGGTAGTGTCATATTCTCAAGAGTTGTAATTCTTACATAAAATGCTAAATCTTGTATTATTTTACTTGGTCCATCTTGCATAAAATTCCTTCAAAGATAATAAATTTGAACATGTTTGATTCGAGTTCAGACAGAAATTTGTAGATGTTAAGGTTATCAGAATTCATAAATAGATGTAAGATTGTTGACATCATGATTATTAAGTGCAAGATTGACTGAAAAATTGTTATAGTTTTTGATCAGAGTAAACATATTTTGTATTCCCAAAGTAAACAAGTAGTTTTACTGTATTGACATGCTTGATTTGTTAGGTTATGAATTTAACCTTTAGATCTTGATTTAATTCTGTTAATACATGCTACTTTGTTCAACTTGAGGGATTTTATGTCTTGTTAATGAAATGAAAGAATGTTGATTTTAACATAGAAAATTGAATTAAGAAATTATCAGTCATCTGTAAAGAGCAATTTTGTTTTCCAATTTATTTTAACCTATTTTTTTGTGATATAATTTTTCCTTGAAAGGTCAAAATACATAGTAGCCAAATATTCATTGTTTCATAATTATTAAATTGTTTTTTAAAATATTTTGTTATATGGCCTTAAACTTTTTTAAGTACAAAGGCCTTTCTTAAGTACATACATTCTAACATTTAAACCAAGGGTCTGGAAACGGTCATATTTGCCGGACATGTCCGACATTTACATTAAAATGTCCGACTAAGGTTTCGTCAAATCGGACATCCAAAAAAGTGATATTTAACTTGGTCAATAATATAAATATCTTTAAGTTGGTTTCAATACCTTTAATTTCCGCTAGATATAAATATTTTATTAAAAAATCAACCCTAAGGCTATTTCCCGTCACTGACACATGTGTTTATTGAGTAATCATACTCCAGTCAAGTGTTACTGTTAATTACGTAATATGGTTAACACAACAACTGATAACCTAATTATGATTACAGATCTGTTTCATTCATTTCGTAGAATATGTTATAGCAACAGTATTTTGAAACAATAGGAACGAAGTGGTTGTAAATTATCACGTGTAAATTATATTGCTTTAGAAAATACGACTTGAAAAAACACGTGTGGTCAAAATTGTACCTCACGCATGCGCCAAATGTACCTGACGTACAGAAATCTTGGGAAAATAAATTCTATTGAAATGATGAAAACAAAAATAAATATTTAATTCAATAAATAATAACTTGTAAAAAACGTGGTCCATCGCAGATTATCGTATAAAATTCATTCTGTTCCGAACTTGTTGTAATTTTGAAACAACTTCCTACTTCCGGTTAAAGAAAATGTCTCACGAATGTTCGTAAAAAACGTTGTTTGGTATTACTTTGTTGCATAGAAAACATGTCATCTATTAATAAAGAAATTTTAGGAAGCAGAATGTTTTCCTACGTTTATTTCCTTTCTTGCACAGTGCATATATCATAGGAACCCATACAAAACAACTAATATCTACCACGGTCTTGACAAAAATTTAAAAGACCTTTATTCTGGACTTTAAGGAAAAGCACATACACATTCCAGCTTAAGCAAACACAATATTTTTTAAATGATGACCGGTAAAATGTCCGACGCGGCTCAGGAAAATTTCCAGGGCCTTGATTTAAACCATTTAATAAATTTTGTTATTTTACAGTTGGATAGATTTAAAGAACCACCAGCATTTGGTCCTATGTGTGATCTATTATGGTCAGATCCATTAGAAGATTTCGGAACAGAAAAGACAACAGAGCACTTTACTCATAATAGTGTCAGGGGTTGCTCATATTTTTACAGGTGATTTTGTTTTCAGTATATTTTTAGCTTGACTTGCTGATTAAGGATGAAAAATAGGAATTGATTTGCTTTTATAGCATTGTATACTATTTATACAACAAAATTACAGGAAGGA
This sequence comes from Limnoperna fortunei, assembly GCA_944474755.1. Classification (NCBI taxonomy): domain Eukaryota; kingdom Metazoa; phylum Mollusca; class Bivalvia; order Mytilida; family Modiolidae; genus Limnoperna; species Limnoperna fortunei. Next base: position 19,291,062 of record OX104117.1, read on the forward strand.
AAAAAACTTGGTTTCAAGACAGTTTTCTTTAACAGAAATTTAAAATATATGCCTATACTTTCAAAAGCTCCAGTATAATTTGCTTTTTCAACCAATCATAGTGTGAGATTGGGCTAAAAGATTGAATGGACCTGCTGTTTATTTTGATTTGACTCTGGACAAGTATAATCTGTTGAAGAAAATCTGTTGAAGAAATGTATATAAGGATTTATGTTCAGCATTTTTACAAAATAATAGGATAGTGTATAGTGGTGTGATGCCCCCTATATCGGTGGATAGATGTAATAAGATGAGAGCTTTTGCAGTCTCTTTGCTCAAATCTCACAATTTAATAAGTTTATTAAAAAAAATAGTAGGACAGCTGAGATTTTTTTCCAGAAGGCAAATAAACACTTTCATCAGCAAGGTTTTAATTACGACAGAGGTGTCTTAGAACCTGATAATTGACTTAAGATGGCTTTATTGTAAACATTTTCCTGATTTATAAGTAGCGCAAAACAAAAGATGAAAGTCTTATTTCTTATAATAATGTAAAATCAGACAGCAAATTTACTTTACTTAACAAAATCATTTTGGCGACAAGACATGTACACTGTTGTCAAGTACCATTTTAGATAGCCATGATGATTTATACATAGGTACCAGGCAGTTTTAAGTAACATTTTCTGTCTTGTTTTTATTTTTTAGCTATGCAGCATGTTGTGATTTTTTGCAACAGAATAATCTATTATCAATTATACGAGCTCATGAAGCACAAGATGCTGGGTATGTACTAAATGGAAGTAAAAAAGCAAAGTACATTTATAAATGCAATTTTACTTTTTGCCTCAAACAATTAATGGTCGTTCACTCTTCATATTTGACAAAAGAATGGCATTTATAACTTTAAAATTAAATATGGGAACAACAATCATTCATTTAAGAATATTTTATATTACATATTTCTTTCATGGATATCCTAGATTTCTATTGATTCAAACTGTTACAGATGACATGGTATTATTTCTCAGTGAAACTGGTAGCCATGAAGAGCACACACTTCCATGATGACGTCCACAGTTAACAACGCGGAGTATTTCAAATCAACAAAAATACATTGTGCACAATTAAAATCAGGACCCCCGACATTTTTTAAATGAAATAAAATATAAGCAGAACAAGAAGAATGGCTACATAATTAAATAATTTAAAAATATAAATATTCTGATTATATTCTAATTACAGGTACAGAATGTATAGAAAAAGTCAAACTACTGGTTTTCCATCATTAATTACAATATTTTCAGCACCTAATTATTTAGACGTATACAATAATAAAGGTAGATATTAATTTAGATATGAATTTTCTGGTTTGTTTGCTGCTGTACATATTGTATTGTATAGGACAAGCTTGCATTAGATTTTAGAGAAAGAATGTTATCTGACTATTGTTCTAGCCTGCAATATACAATTTGGCCACAATGAATTAAAATAGAAAATAGACAAGGATTGCCAGTTTTCCTACCGCAGGTCAGGGGTTTTCTCCAGGTACTCTGGCTTCCTCCCCCTATAAAAACTGGACGCCATGATATAGCTGAAAAATTGCTGAAAGTGGCGTTAAACACCATCAAACAAACGAACAACAAAATAGAAAATATTAAGCGAAGATAACGCCAGAATATCTGAATAATCACAGTCAAAATGTATGTATAATTTATAATTTCTGTAAGTAATTTTGACATTGAGCAAACCTTCATTGATTCTCCAATAGATTTCACTTGTTTTTAAAATTTCAATAAAGTGTAAAAATAAATGTTTTAAATATGTTTTCAGCTGCCATACTGAAGTATGAAAACAATGTGATGAATATTCGGCAATTTAATTGTTCTCCTCATCCATATTGGTTACCAAATTTTATGGATGTTTTCACATGGTCATTACCATTTGTTGGAGAGAAAGGTTTGTGTAGTAAATAAAATAAATTAAATTAAAATAGTCCTTGTCCTTATTTTTATTTGACAGGTTTGGTTTTTTTTGCGACAAGGGTAGTAAAAAAATTTCAATGTTAATGGTTAATATTTTTAAAACTTGAGGATTCCAATCTTAATGGACAAGTATTGCCAGTTTTCCTACTGAAGGTTAAGGGTTTTCTCTAGTTGCTCCAGCTTCCTTTCCAATAAAAACAGGATGCCATGATATAGCTGAAAAATTGCTGAAAGTGGCATTCCACAAATAGGGATTCCAAGAGAAAAATATCACTATATTCCATCTTAGCAAAAATCATAGAATTTGAAAGACCACAATTTTTAGAGAACAAGACAAAAAACAGACTGAAAATCGGTCTACAAATAAAAAAGTTGGGCAAGTTTAAAGATGACCATTTTGGCAATTTTTTTTGGATTGTATACATGTATTCAGCATCAAAATGGGCTGAAACCCAACTTGAGGGGTTATTTAGGCCTTGTATGTTTGTTAATAATCAAGTTTTTTGTTAATATTTATTGACTTTGTATTGGGTACTGCAAAATGCAAAAAACATCCACCTTTATTGACCTTAAGCTTCTCATCTAAAAACTGTTCTGGTCCAAAATCCTAACAAACACGTTTTTTTAACAGTGGCACCACATATTTTGTATTAAAAATGTAATATAGGACATATTTTACAATACATTTTAGAAGAAATTATTCACTTGATCCACAAAATATTTAAATCCATAAAAATATAAACTGCAATAAGTATTAAACAAGAATTTAATAGACTTGTACCACAATGCCACATTCAATATGGATGCTGCAACAAGACCAACAACTGCAATTTACTGAGACAAAAACAGCTTTTTCTCTAAGTTTGAGTTCAATTTACAAGCAAATGCTTTGCTTAACATCAAAAATATATTTATTTTCAATACATATGTCCAAGTCTCTGTAAGGTGGGTATACCTTAAAGTTTTTTACAACAATGCCACATTCAAATGGCTGCCACAATATGGCCGACAACTGCAATTTAAGTATGTCTAAATAATAATAAAATTGCAAATTGCAACACTGAGCTGCATTTATGAGAAATTTAAAATTATAACGTTTAACATGGACAAACAGTGAACTTTGAAACCATGTATGTTTCTTCAGTAAATACTAACTTCTAATTTTTAACTGTGTCATTTTTTGCATTCTTTTTCATAGTTTTCAGTTTTTAGCTCACCTGACCCAAAGGGTCATGTGAGCTATTGTTATCACTTTGCGTCCGTCGGCGTCGGCGGCGGCGGCGTCTGTAAACTTTTTACATTTTAATCTTCTTCTCTGAAACCACTTGGCCAATTGAAACCAAACTTGGCCATAATGTTCATTGGATGGACCTTTACAAAGTTTGTGTTTTTTATTTTGATTGGTAAACCAATATGGCCGCCACCTCAATACTTAGTTTAACATAGGACCATATGGGAAAAAAGTTAAAAAGGGCTTCTTCTCTGAAACCGTTTAACCAATCAAAACAAAACTTACTAGCAATATTGTTTGGATGGTCCTCTATAAAGTTTGTGTTTTAGATGGGAATTGGAAATTCAAAATGGCCGCCACCGCAGGACTTAGTTTAACATAGAACCCTATGGGAAAAAGTTTTAAAAGGCTTCTTCTCTGAAACCGGTTAATCAATGGAAACAAAAACTTACTAGCAATATTGTTTGGATGGTCCTCTATAAAGTTTGTGTTTTTTATGACAATTGGAAATTCAAAATGGCTGCCACCGCAGGACTTAATTTAACATAGGACCCTATGGGAAAAAGTTTGAAAGGCTTCTTTTTTGAAACCGGCCAACCAATGGAAACAAAACTTACTAGCAATATTGTTTGGATGGCCCTCAATAAAGTTAATGTTTTTTATCCCAATCGGAAATTCAAAATGGCCGCCACCGCAGGACTTGGTTTAACATTCAACCCTATGAGAAAAAAGTTTAAAAGGGCTTCTTCTCTGAAACCGTTTAACCAATCAAAACAAAACTTACTAGCAATATTGTTTGGATGGTCCTCTATAAAGTTTATGTTTTTTTATGGCAATTGGTAAATTCAAAATGGCTGCTACCGCAGGACTTAGTTTAACATAGGACCCTATGGGAAAGTTTTTAAAGGCTTCTTCTCTGAAACCGGTTAATCAATGGAAACAAAAACTTGCTAGCAATATTGTTTGGATGGTCCTCTATAAAGTTAATGTTTTTTATGGCATTTGGAAATTTACAATGGCCCCTACCGCAGGACTTAGTTTAACATAGGACCCTATGGGCAAATAAAAAAAATCTTTTCTATACAACTGGTTAACCAATGAAACAAAGCTTTCTAGTAATATTGTTTGGATGGTCCTATTTAAAGTTTATTGAAAATTACAGGACTTACTTTAACATCAGGGAAATGCCATCTTCCTTGCCTATAAAATCAGGTGAGCGATACAGGCTCTTAAGAGCCTCTGGTTTTTTTTGGTAAAATGAACAGCATGTAAGTTTCCCTTTATGAACTTGAGATGAAACATATCTATTAAGAAACAAGACATCATGCTGGTTTTATTCATTTAAAATTAAATCCTGAGAACTGATTGTTGCAAAAATTGGTAAAAAGTGCAATGTCGTCAAAAACGAGTGCCATGAGTTTCAACATTGTAGGTAAAATGAACTGGATGCTCAGAGCCTCAGATCAACATACCGGTTTTCAGTTAAATAATAACATATTTAATCTTTAAAAATATTATTATAAATGCTTGAAAAAACTCAATCAGAAGACGTATGTATTGCTTTAATGAATAACATTTATTTAAATAAAAGTGAACAGTAAAATAAGGTCTCGCTACCTTCATGTGACTGTTCCAGGAAATTACACAGTCACCTGGAATCCCTACAACAACATTCAAACCAAACTAACAAAATTGTTTCAAATACAAAGGGTTAGAAATAAAGAAACAAAATTAATTATAACCAAGGTAAAAGAGCTGTACATGGTATCAAGACATGCACAAAAGAGCAGATTAACTTAATATGAGAGACCTCAGTGGCCAAGTGTTAAGGTAGTTTGTCTAGATCACGTGGTCTGTCATCACTGAGGTTGCGGGCTCAAGTCTTAACAGGAACTGGATTTTCTATACCCAGCGGTCTCCTAAGGAAAATGTCCAATTCCTGTTTATCCTTGTTAAAATCTGTCAATATTCTTTGTAGTAGTACAAAAAGTTCTTCAAATATTGGAAAGTTAAATACAGGAAATAATCACAATGGTGATAATTGATACAAAATCGCTATGTTGACGGTCTCGTTATTGGACTGTAAAATTTTTATTTATTTTTTTTTTTTTTTTTACAATTGCTATCAAAATGAGATGATAAACATAAAAAAATACATTGAAATTAATTACTAAGTTTCTACATTAATGATAATTGATTTGTACTAGGGTAGTCAGAACAATAATTGCCAAAACTGTTTGGTCTTCTTTATTATACTCCCGGTTCAAAGAAGAGAGGGGTTGACTGTTTTATCCCTCTCGTCCAGCGATCCATTTGTTCACTTGTCTGTTTGTTCACTTGTTCGTCTGAAACAAAAAATTCTATTTTTATAAGTCTTTTATGCAGCTGTTTAATGCAGAAGCCTGATATTTTGCATATTGCTTTATCATATAGTACCATAAGGTGTTCAGCGATTTTATGCTCCTTGGTAATCTACTTCCTGTTTACCTAATACTTTTTATAAAAAGGGGGGGCATTTCACTAATGAGCATTAGCTGGCAGATTAACCTTATTTTTACCTACTTTATAGTGTACATGCATAGTTTCGCTTTTTATCTGCAGAAGTTGAGAGTTAACATTGATTCAATTATTATTTTACAGTTACTGAAATGTTAGTGAATGTATTGAATATTTGCTCAGATGATGAGCTTATAATGGAAGGTGATGAAACTATAGATGGTGAGTATTCTTTTTATCAAACAAGATTTTGTATATTAGACATTGTATGTTGTTGAAAACAAAAAAATGACCCATTTCTGAATTGGAAATACAGTGAAGAAAAATTTGTTTCTTGATGCCCACCACAACAAATAAATACTTGTAAGGGTTGTTCCACAAATAAATGGTGGGGTTTGTTATTTTGTATTCTACACTATGAAGCAAAACATTTCAGTTGATACAAAATGTGTCCATCCTTCAAATTTTAATACACTAAAATTAACTACCCCCACCCCCTTTTAAAAACATTTACTTCTGGAACGACCCTTAATATTATTTTTGAAAATTTCAAAATGCTTAAGTACTATATGAAGTGTTCCACTTGTATTGCATATTATTTAATATATTAACAATAAAAGTCAATAGCTTTAATATTATATTTCACCCAATACTTACCGTAAAGTTTACAGCTTGATACTACTTGCTGTGTATGCTTTCCAACTTCGTATAGTTAACATCATGCGTTAGAGGTAATACAAGCAAATATATTGAGGTAATATGTTTTTCTGAAGTCCTGGAATTGTGCATGTATCGATTGTATGTTGATTATGCCAGTAAAGTTTCTTTCAGTGCCACTTTTACAACAAGGTATTATAATTGAGTGTTTCAGCTAGTGTTTAGAAGTGGAGGGGCCTGTTTAGATTATAGGGTCAGTTTTCACAAATCTTCTGGTTGATTGATGTGTTTTGCACATTAAATATGATGGGCACAATCTCAACTCCTTTTTAAAATCTGGGATATGATTTTTGTATTTGGGGATCTTTCTGTCACTAGTTAGTTTTGTTTCATAATTGTTAACTTTTTATTGCAGACACCCTTTTACCTCTTTGGGTATCTTACAACAGTCTTGTCTTAATTATTGAAAGAAGCTGCTTTAATAAAAAGCATTTTATTTATTGTCTCTCAAGTGCTTTATTAGTAACGGACATTAAAATTGCAGCTAAATTCGACTAACATGAAAAGTGTTGACACAGAATATCGTATAACTAGTTGAATCACATTTAGGATTCTTTTTCAAGCAAAAATTTAGTGTAGGAGTATATGCAAGGAGATTATAATTGTTAGTCAATATTTATATTATACCAAATATACTGACCAACAGATTTCACCTTTCTACAGATTGTTGTTGGTTATGCATAAATTTGCAACAATTTCACTGTCCGCCTGCTACTGGAGAAGAGCTTTAAAGAAAACTGATTTGAATTCTATTTGTCTTTGAAACATCTGTTGTCAGTATTTAGAATTGATTGGTCGAAAGATTGAAAAATACCTAATAGGTCATAGGGTGTAGACCATAATATTTTGGATATTGACTTCATATCAATTGATGACAGAAAATATTTGTGTATATGTTTAACATTTTATCATTACATAATTAATTTGCATGTCAAGGAAAGTGAGTATTTATGACCACTAATTAAATTTGAAAAACATACTTTTTCTGCTGAATAAATAAAAACTTTGTTGATGTTGGAACAGCTGTTTTATGTGATTGGAATTTCAGAGTTAGCTTCAAATGGATAGTTCTTTCAATGATGTTTTTGGCTTTGCTCAATGTTGTATTTTTCACATAAACTGCTTAATATTTGCTTAACATTACGAGTTGTTGTACAGTTAAACCTCATCTCTTTTTTGTGTCAAAAGGGGATACAAGTGAAATTAAAGTCTGGCCATGCAATCAATTTAATGGTATCATAAGAAACTAAACACTTTATTTTAGTCATGAGGTTTGACTCAGTCAATTTATTATTTCAAGTATTTATACAAACGATAGACATCTATGCTTTACTTTTCTGTTCAAAGCATTTTGAAATTTGGTTAAGGTAATGGCTAAAAATTGAGTTTGCGACATTTGTTTATTCTTGTGATGTCACTCTCCTCATTCCATTTGACTATAATATTAAACATCAAACATTTAAAATGTTCCAGAGAAAGAATTTTTGAAATTTTGAACATCACAAAAATAGACCATAGATAAGACTGTTTCATTCAAATATTGAAGTTTAAAAAAAAAAAATTATTGTCATGAATATTTATTATGACTTTCTTACAAAGTTATTAAATGGTTGGAAAAAGATTTTAATTTCACAAGTTTGTTCAGAAATTTCAAGTTCTTGTTATATGTATATTTCTGTTCAGGTTTGTCACAATAATGTAACAAATCGGTTAGCACGCTGGTGATCCTGGTAAAACCGACCATTGTTCTTTTCTAAATTCATTAGTTAAAATGGAAGCCTTTTGGATTAATTAGAAATTATTAGTAGAACGAATGTGTTTTGTGTTTGAAATCATTTAAATTCTCCAATACACATTTAATATAGTGAAGAATGGCAAACAGTGCATTAAAAATGTAATATGTTCCAGATAAAAATCAGTATATTTTAATGAAATAGTCCAAAAACAATTTGTTCTGGCCACATAACTTTGCAAGCTGTGCTACACATATACTTGTTTTGTTTGTTTTGAATGTTTATAACTGTGTTTTGTTTTCTTCTTTTCTTTCTTGTTGGGTCCTTGAAAATCCCTGCATGTGCTCAATTAGGTCCTCGCAATGGTAAGTGCACAGCCCGAGCTATTTATTAACACCACTTAATATGGACCTACAGCAGCTAGTTTGAAGAATTTTTTAGTGTGTACTCTTCCATTTCTACTTTTCTGCAACTTGCCAAACTTTATATATCTTTCTTACTTCTATTAAATCTTTACAATTCTAGACAAGGCGAAAAAAGTAACAAAAAAAGCAGTAGACAGAGAGACAAGTAAGTCGAAAGTCCTGAAAATAATATGACCTGGCAAGTGTTGTTTCTCATGTTATAATTAATACATGTGTAACATTCTTGTGTTCCTGGTCAAGTAATTCCTTCATTTCATCGAAACAAGTTAACACCATCAAATTTCAAGACAAATGTAAAAAAATGACATGACTACTCATGAAAAAAAATGATATCATCTGATATTTATATTATCAGAATTTATCGCATTATATATATATGTATACCATGTTTATAAAGTGTGTATGTATACTCTTGCTAACAGTTTCATTGCCATAAAGTTAACTTTATTTTTGTTTAAAAAAAAATTAAGATGCATTTTAGTTGTTGGGAACACCAGATTGAAAATTGTTGCAAGTTAAGAAATTTCAGTCTGAATTATCTATATACAGTCAAACTTCTGTAGCTCGAACTCGGATGGCTCGAATACCTGTAATTTCCTGAACAGGTTTTAAAGTACGGAACTTTCCCCCTATATAATCAATGTAAATATGCTGTGATTTCTTGAACACAGATTTTTCAAACTCAGGAACTAAATTAGCAGTCCCAATTGTAAAAATTACTTGTACTTGCTATTAATAACTGAATACAAATTATTGACAGCTTGGGTTATTAAGTGGTTATAAAATAAAGATCGAAGCCATAACTGTAAAATGTCAAGTTAGATCTTTCATTATTTAATCCCCAATAATTTTGTCTTTATTACTTGACTGTCGTCAATTAGGAACTATTTACACCTTTGTCTTTGGCAGTAAATTTGTTGAATTTGTTTTAAGAAATTGCAATAAAATTGATTGATTTTTCATGGTCATTGATCCACTTAGGTTATGCAAATAATACCTATTTATGCATCTTATCCACATTTATACATAAAATTGAACAAGAAAAATAACATGAAACATTTTAATTTTAACAAAAGGATAAATACATGAGTAAAAACAAGATTTATCTATCCATACTATTGATCCAATGTGAATGAAAATTATTGAAATATGTAAACCAATATCAATTTCATTTCACTAATGTAATGAAATGTCCAGAAATCACAAAACCTGGTTTCTCGGTCTATCAATTACTCTAACACTTTGTCGGTCCCTTCGAGTTCGACCCATCCAAGTTGGACTGTAAATGTTTTTCATGTTTTTATAAATAAAATTAAAAAAATTTTAAACAAAAAAAACCTCAAGCCAGTCCTATTTTTCAATGGACTTGACCAAGCTTGCATGTTTTACACATGATGTTTGACCATGTTAACATTGATGCATTGTTAAATACTGGTCATGTGAGGCCACTAACAAGTCAGGCAGCGGCAGTTGCTTGGCTCTCTGTCTGATGTACATAACCAAATAATCATGCCTTATCTTTCAGAATCTCTCCATGCTTTACATAATGCTATTTATTCTCACCTGCAGATTTGATTACTGTTTGACCTAGTACTTGCTTTCAATAGTCCTAATGCTAGATTAGAGTGTTGCTGACACCAGGGTTCATGGTAGGATTTTCACTTGTAAATTGGTTACCTTACACATGTATGCTGTGTTTGTTGCTAGTTATTAATACAGTGAACCCTGGAAAGATTTTGTTTAGCCTTTTTTATCATAAATTAATTGTCTATTCAGCTATTTCTAGCTAGTGCTATTTTCATTTATTAATGACAGTTTTTGACATTATATTGAAAGTTTTGAAGTAGCTTTGAAATTAATAAGTGCTATACTCAAAAAATAGTATAGAAACTAATAAAGTAACATGCACTTTTATCTTTTAATTGAAAATTATATACACTTAGGAATAGTTGCAGCTTTGCATTTGCGTTACAAATAAGATACAAGATTAAGATTGAAAGTTTTGTTATCTAATTTAATGGGATCAACAGTTTTTGTAAAGATAAATAAAAACATGGAACATTGCATAAACATAAAGAGAAGATGTTTATATAACTTAAAGTGCAGTCATGAAGATGAAGGCACATGATAATGCTTCAGTTGTAAAGTACAGAATGAAATATAACAAGATGGGACAATGAAAAATGTTCAGTTATTTTGATGGCAGTGTAAAACTGCAGCTGTTGTGATTTGATTACAGGAAGTACAGTAGCAGCTAGGAAAAAAGTGATTCGAAACAAGATCAGAGCCATAGGCAAAATGGCTAGGGTCTTCGCAGTTCTCAGGTATGTTTGCTATACAAGCTTTTTTAGTGTGTGTTTTGTGGTTACATTACAGATGGTGCAGTGGCAGCAAGGAAAGAGGTGATTAGGAACAAAATCAGAGCCATTGGAAAAATGGCTAGGGTCTTTACAGTACTCAGGTATGACTTTTCATGGCTTGCACTTTCTTCAGGTTTGATGGATATATACAACTTTAACTTCTTCCATGCTAATAAATGTGTATCACAAAATACTTCCAGATGACTTGCAAAATAATGTAAATAACATGTATTGCTCTCTTTAAGCACATCAAATGCTACTGAATGGATAACAAAAAGTGCTCCTAAAAAACTTGATTTTAACATCAATGTTGTTAATTGAAGCATGTTTTATTTAATCATGTACCACTTTCTTATATGGTGTGTTGTTAACGTCCACTCAATAATAACTGTGTGTAATTTGAAGTCATGAAAGGTAATTTGTGGACGATACATTATTGGCATGGGACAAGTTATGTGTCTCCTTTTATGTTGACTTGCACAATTTGTCTGTTGTAAATAATACATTCACACTTTTGATCTAGTATATTATTGACGAGATCATTATTTGTAACCTTTAAAAAAACATTTTACTTTTACATGTATATAACTTTACCACTTTTTGTTATTAGTCTTTTTTTTTACATTTTCCTTTGTTTATTAAAAACTTTCACTAATGCTTTGTACCTTTGTAATCAATATGTAAATAAAACATCTAACTTGTGCATGTACTCTCATCTTATGATGGGTATAATATGCTTTTATATATTAAATACAACCCAACCCCAACCCCCCCCCCCCCCACCTGTTCAATTTCTAAACTTTGGAAAGTTTTTACTTCATGTAAATAAAAATGCACTGACTTGATACTCGAACATTACATTTGTGTCTCGTTTGGGTAAGTTTTTTCAGAACCTAGGGTAAGAAAAATAATGAAAATTATTATTACTTGAGATATTTATTTAAATAGGGCTTAGCCACTTTGTGGTAGACTCCCTATAGTAATCAGTTTGTCTGTCAATCCAAAATCGTGTCCGACCTAAAGCTTTTTTATCTTTTGCCTTATAGTATTTGGAATTGGCATATGTTCTTACAATATTTTAATCACAACTTGTTTTCAACAGGACCCACAGCTATGGATACTATCTCACTGATATCTATTTATTCAGTGTTCAAATAATTTGCCAGTTTTATGTGTTGTCTTCCAATAGGAAATCGAGATAATTTACTTGTACCTCAAGACATATTGACCTTTTCAAGTCATATGTAGGAAATGTTTTTTTGGTAAAACTAATAAAACCTTTAATTAAAAACATGGGAGGAACAATTACTTCATTTTCTCCTTGCATCCTCCAGTAATTCAATATCTGGTTTCTTTATGATTGTTTTAGATGAAGAAAATGTTGAAGGTATTCAGCACCCTCTTTATATGTTTATTTTTTAATGCAATTCTTTCCGACATTGTTTAGTTTTAAGCTGTTGGTATTGTAGTTTATGAGGAAGGTATGTTTGTATTTACTGTTAAATTCTTCTGAACACTGATTATTTTCTTGTTGAAATAAATTGGTTAAATTTTATTATAAATGTATGTCAAAACGCTATAAATATGATTTTCTGTCTCGCCGATGGGAATCCGGTGGCGGCGGCGGCGTAAACACTTGACATCTTGCTTCATATCTTTGTAAGCCCAAGCCCTAGGTCCATCAAATTTGGTCCAGAGGTAGCTTATGATGAGTACTTGCCAGTCAGTCACCTGTCACCTGACCTTGACCTCAATTTCACGGTCCAGCGACTACGTTAAAGTTTTTGGGTTACGACAGTTCCTCTGTAACTACGCATGGTAGGATGACAATATTTGGTGTATAGGTTGCTGATGACTAGTACATGACTGTCTGGTAGGTGTCACCTGACCTTGACCTCAATTTCGCGGTCCAGCGACTACGTTAAAGTTTTTGGGTTACGACAGTTCCTCTGTAACTATGCATGGTAGGATGACAATATTTGGTGTATAGGTTGCTGATGACTAGTACATGACTGTCTGGTAGGTGTCACCTGACCTTGCCCTCAATTTCACGGTCCAGCGACTACGTTAAAAGTTTTTGGGTTACGATAGTTCCTCTGTAACCACGCATGGTAGGATGACAATATTTGGTATATAGGTTGCTGATGACTAGTACATAAATGTCTGGTAGGAGTCACCTGACCTTGACCTCAATTTCACGGCCCAGTGACTACGTTAAAGTTTTTGGGTTACGACAGTTCCTCTATAACCGCACATGGTAGGATGACAATATTTGGTATATAGGTTTCTAATGACTAGTACATGACTGTCTGGTAGGTGTCACTTGACCTTGACCTCAATTTCACGGTCCAGCGACTACATTAAAGTTTTTGGGTTGTAAACGGCAGTTTCTCTGTAACTATGCATGGTAGGATGACAATATTTGGTATATAGGTTGCTGATGAATAGTACATGACTATCTATTAGTTTCCACCTGTCCTTGACCTCAATTTCACGGTCCAGCGACTACGTTAAAGTTTTTTGGGTTACGGCTGTTCCCCTGTAACTATGCATGGTATGGTGACAATATTTCGTATACAGGCCGCTGCTGATATTTTATGCTATTTACGTAATGCTTATGACGAAATTTATTTTCGTTACTGATGCGGAATGCAGGCGAGACGTTTTTCTGTGTCCACACTTGTTTTTATTATTATCACAAAAAATATGACTTGAGGTGGATTAATTCATAGAATTAAAAATGTAAAATTTATGTGATAATCTTATGTTTCAGAGAAGAGAGTGAAAGTGTGTTGCAGCTCAAAGGTCTTACCCCAAATGGTCTTCTTCCAATGGGAGCTTTATCAGGAGGAAAGGATACATTATCAAATGGTATAAAATATGTTATGAAGCTTTTATGAAGATTTGATTGTTTGTTCGAATGGTGTTTTAACGCGACTTTGTGCAATTTTTCAGCTATATCAAGACATCAAACTTGTAGGTTCAATAGATAGATGGGGATATGTAGGAATATAGAGTACAAAAGCCATAACTCAACCTATTGTGATTTATCGCCTGCCCATACAGAATAGTTCAATATACTGTACTGCTCTTTCAAGGATTACCAGTTTTCCTTCTAAAGTTCGGGGGTTTTAAGGGTACTCCGGGTTCCTGCCCCCATAAAAACTGGACACCATGATATAGCTGAAAAATTGTTAACAGTGGCATTAAACATCATTTGAACAAACAAAACTGTACTGCCCTTTTATTATCAATATTGTACATAGAATCATTCACATTTGGATCAGCTGTGTGGTCAAATCAAGAAACTTCTGGTGTCCCTTTTTGTTCCCAAATTACATAGGAGAAATATTTTTTTCATATTAAATTTTTAAATTATATTAATAATAATGAAAATAGTTTAAAATGGGGATCACCGACCTCCTTGATCAATTCTGGGCCCTCAACAAAGTGGCAGAGAGATGTTTCAATTGAAAATATAAAATTTGTAATCTTTAATTACTTGTAAAAACTACATTTTCTCACAGTCAATTAGAACAGCTATCATATCAAATTCTGTCTATATCATTTTGGATTCATGTAGTTTGGTCTTAATTGGTTTTTAATCTGACCTAATATTAAATAAAAAATCACTTTGTCGATGAAAAAGTTCCGAGGACAACAAAATATTTGTTTAGTATGATCAATTGAATGTTATCAGTGGAAGGATACTAAATAATTGACAAATAGGTGTTAGTGCATATTGTCAAAACTGCTTTAAATTGGTACCTGACAGATTAGGACTGATATTTTGTACATTGCTATATTTTCTATTTGCAGCTCTTAGCGGATTTTCACCTACACACAAAATAAGTGGGTTTGAAGAAGCAAAATGTTTGGATAAGATGAATGAACGAATGCCACCTAGGCGAGAACAGTTAAACAATACCCACAATAGCAGTTAAGATCTCACCACATGACAATTATTGAGCTGGTCTTGTGTGATAATTTTAACCATGTCCAATTGGGCTGTCCATAGACATTCCTGACTAAAAGCTGGCCTTTGTGTGCATGCTTGTTTAAATGATCAGAATGTACATTTTGACCTCTAGTTTGTATATTTTTGAATGCAGTATTTATTAAGAACAAATCAGTAATTCTAAATCGAAAATTATTACCTAAAATATTTAATAACTTAAAAAGTTCTGCTGAAGTGTCTACACAATTCATATTAAACTTGTATGCTCACAAATGTATGTGTAAGTGTCCTGTAAGTTGTTCCTCTAATGATCTAGTCAAAACAATTATATGTGTGTATGTTGTAAGGCCAGCTTCTTGTCAGTCAGTCTCTAAATGGACAGTTTAAAGAGAGTTGTTCTCCATAATGCTCAGTCTATAGCAGCTTATAAAGAGGGCAGAAAGTATTTGCGAATGATTTTTGGCAAATTTGAAGAAACAACTGGGTTGACGAGGAATTTTCAGTATTGGACAGGGCAAGAATATTTATGGTCATAATGAACCTTTGATCTGCTCATGATTGGTTGTGCTTCATAATGATGGAGTATGCAGATCGTAACATCAGAACAATTTTTTTTTCTGAGATTCAATATTTATTATTACTATTTATCAACTTTTATTATCCATGGCTATAGACATCCACCACGACACTGCTTCATCAGGAATGTTTTGAAACTGTTTGTTATATTTTTCCCTTGAAGTTGATGTCAAGTAGGAACTTGCCAGTTAAATGTTTTAATCCTCTTTAGTCATAGTGCTAGTCCCAGTTTATTTTCATGCCAAGTGTAATTGTAATCATCTTGATACCCTTCAGACATTTATAGCATGTAGTGTGCTGTGGTTGATTGGGGTATAAATATGGTCCAGTTGGACTTTTCTACCCATATTATAGATGTATCCCTTCTCAATTTGTGATAATCAAGAACATTAAGAGTTGCAGTTTGCTTATATTGTTGGTGTTTGTTTTTCCTCCCAATTTATGTTGATTTCAACATTATTCAAGCATAATATTATACATTATAAGATTGCTAATTTTTTTTAAAGGTTATTTCAAAATTATTACCGGTATATGTGGTTTACCTTATAAAGAAGGAGCTAAAAAAAATTCAGTATTTCAAAATACGTTGCAAATATTGTGAATAGATTTTTAAAAGATCCGAAGCAGAATTAGGTTAACAGAAGTTAATTATTGAAAACAAGATTGACTTTTGGGGAAACATCTGTAGAGTACAATGCTAATTGTTATTGCTAAAGACACTTGGTAATCAAATTGACAATGAATAGAAATACATTTGTATTATCATTTGTGTATCTGCAAAACATTATGTAACATTTTGGAAATCTGTGATATTAAAGTCTGTAGAAATATCTCAGGATTGGACAAGTAAAATATCCTGCAGTTGTTATGTCTGTACTAGATTTTATGTTGCTATTGCTTTTGTGTGTTCTAGTTAATAGATCGTGATGATGGAACAGAACACTGTTCCAGCACTCTAAAATATAAGTTGTTTAAATATACTTGACTTTAATGAAGATATACCAACATTCCTCTTCCAGCTACAGAAATTTCCAAGTTAATTAAGTTATCTTTTTCGACAACTATCAGTACATTGAAATGTGAATAAAGTGTCTCCTTTTCTTGGTATACTGCCACTCTTTCTTATACCAAGTAGGTGCAGATGGTAGGGTTGTGTTGTTACCACTTCCTCTGAGACCATCAAAATATCTGAACAAAGAATCTCGTATCAAATTTCCATACTTTATTTTATCTTAATATTTTGATTAAGGAAATTTCCAGTGATTTTTTTTTCATGAGAAAAAATAAAAATGTATATTCAAGTATCAGTACTAAAATACAACTAATGAACTGGAATTGTGGAAGACCAGTGACTTGCATAAATCTGTTCAAAAGATTTGCATCTTTTTTTTTGCAGTAAATATTTATTAGATTTAAGGTCAATGTGTTTATTCATTTAAATTATGTTTCATTTTACAAACGAAATAAACAGTAAAACATTGTAACTGCAGTGCTAAAATCTAGACATGTACAGAAATTACACTTCATGAACAGGAAAAAAAGGAGAAAACGGCAGTATTCAGGTCACTGTAACCATGCACTAATGTAAATAACATTTCAGTTCTACATGTATGTAATAAAAGCTGTGTAAAATCAAATAGAAAAGAATTTATTTAGGGGCAAGTGCAAGATAGATATAGAAAATGTTCTTACACTTTTTATGTTGTGTACAGTATGTTGGTTCCTTTGTTTATGTTGTTCATAGGTTTATTTTCCAGGGTTAAATGTCTTGCAGAATATTTTTTTTTCTTTAACTTACGAATGGCTATAAGTGTTTCTGTATCATACAAGTTATAAATTATATTTTGAATTTATTGAAATCCAAATGCAAGTTAACATGTTTTATCATTTGTGTATACATGCTCATGATGGTTGTTTGAGTTAACTTGTGAGTGACTTGTTTTATGAATCTGTATATTACCTATTCCTTATATTTGCAGAATCTGTTAAAAGTTGCATTCCATATATTTATATTTATGTATAATCTTATATTTTCTGACGCAAAAATGTAGTAATTCTGGGTATTTATATGTATGATGCAAGTAGTGGATTTGTATAGTTGAAATTTCTTAATTAAAACTCTGCTATATTAGACTTTAAAACTCTATACAAATTCATACAATATTGCTTGACAGTTGCATGTATCTGAAAATGTATGAACATGTAGCATTTATCAGGTGTTTCAAGATCTTGGTTTTTCATTTTCAAAATGTTAAATGTTTTTTTAGAATACGTGTCCTGACATTGTTGTCATTGAAACACAGTTTCATTTCATATACATGTATCTGAACAGTTTTGCTTTCCCTATGCTCTATGGAAATAAATGGCTAAATTGCTAATAGATTTAGTTGGTACTTGATAAAATGAACTTCTTCATATAATTTTTATGCTAATTCCTGCACTTCTGTTCTTTTAAAATATCTACATTTAGAAAATAGTAATTTTTGTCTTTCTGAAAGCCAAAATAGTGAATGAAAATACTTTGACCAGAAAGTTGCACTTAGATTTTCATTTAAATAAAAATATTGATGGAATGTTTTGCAAATTGCATGGATGCATCACAGAATCCACTACTTGTATGATACTGTTTGTATTAATGTTATAATTAAGGACAATAGAACTTCCATTGGTGCACTACTGTAACAGATTGTAGTTCGGTTTTATAACTTCTGATGTATAAATGGTCTATTATTGATGTTCATTCTTAATATATAAGGAGTAATTTATTCCTTTTTTCATTAAAGTGATTTTCAAGATTCAGTATGTTTTAAGAAGTTATCTGTTGTTGACATACATTTAAATTTTTGGAATTTTAGGTGTTGTTCCCTATTAATAGTCTTTTGCTTGAATTTGAAGCATATTGTTCCTTCACACCATTTTCTCTACCACCAAAATCTTTTTTATACTTAATAAAAATAATTGCAATAAGTTATGTAAGAATCTTGTTTTCTTTTGACAAGGTAAGTATATGAAGAAATGAACAGTGTATTTGAACAACGAAAACAATTTTAGCGATATTTAAACACATTTTTTATAACAAACTAAACGGTTCTTTGGTTATTCTATTTTTAGTACAGCTCATCAAGACCTTGGGGAGTTCAGAGCTGAAAGTTGTCCATGTGAAATGCTGCATGTTCTTTAAAAAAATTGGGATTGATCCCAATGTTATGAAGGATGCAATTCTGATATGAAAATTTGAAAGTTTAAGAACTATTTAACTACTGTTAAAACTGTTAAAAAATTTGGGTTTTTTTTCTTTGATACTTTCGATTAAAATTTAAAAAATACTACACATTTTATGGAATTTTATTACCTAATACCTTAAGTTTAAAACGTACAAGTGTATTTGGTATTAGATTTGCTTTGGATCTCCATTACCTCAGTGTGCTGGCATTATATATTTTGTTCAATTGCTGCCATAGTAACCAATGCAAATGATGACATCGGAGCAATTGTATAACTAATTGAAACAAGAAGACTATCTTTTGGTAAATTTTTTATGATGATGACCTATAGTCTTGTACACTGGTTATGTATCTTGTTTAACAATTGTAACTTGGTCCATTTTTGGTTATAATATGGTGAAGTCGGACGGGCCATGAAAAAAGGGTATCGATTTTGGTTAATCAACTCCTACAGTTTTCAACCCAGATATCTGGAACTTCACATAAAGATTGCAAATGTATTGAAGTTGTGCACCTTCTATTATGGAATTGTTCCAGGATTTTTTTCCTAATTTTCAAGACATGTGAACTAAGTCATCAGAACATTTTCAGAAGACATTACCTATTGTGTGTAATCAACTCCTACATTTTTTACACAGACCTAAAACCTTCCAACAAAATGTAAACCATTCCCTATTTATTAAGGCACTTGGATTTGCAACCTGTCCATTTCAGACTTCGGCGATTTTTCTCAGATTCAAGTAACCAATATATGTACCACCAAATCTTAAGAGGGTACAATAATGACACTCAATCAAATATGTTGGGAGTTTATCCTACAAAAATATGATAAACATGTGTTCTACACCTTTAATTTTGGGGTCAAACTTTGACCAAATTAAATGTGAAAGTTAAAAGTCATAGGTAAACGGGGCTAAACAAAAATTTAAAAGTTTTGTTTTCTCTTTTATCTACCAAAAATATTGCCGACCATAATATGACTGTTTTAAAACAAACAAAAAAACACCAAAAAAAAGAACCAACTAAATGTGTATTGGTTAATACCTTTTTTAGCTCACCTGACACAAAGGGTCATGTGAGCTATTGTTATCACTTTGCGTGCGTCATCGTTGTCATCGGCGTCTGTAAACTCTTTACATTTTAATCTTCTTCTCTGAAACCACTTGGCCAATTGAAACCAAACTTGGCCATAATGTTCATTGGATGGACCTTCACAAAATTTGTTTTTTATTTTGATTGGTAAACCAATATGGCCGCCACCTCAAGACTTAGTTTAACATAGGACCCTATGGGAAAAAGTTTTAAAAGGCTTCTTCTCTGAAACCGGTTAATCGATGGAAACGAAAACAAACTAGCAATATTGTTTGGATGGTCCTCTTATTAAATTTGTTTTTTTTTTATGGCAATTGGAAATTCAAAATGGCTGCCACCGCAGGATTTAATTTAACACTGGACCCTATGGGAAAAAGTTGAAAAGGCTTCTTCTCTGAAACCGGTCAACCAATAGAAACAACTTGCTATCAATATTGTTTTGATGGTCCTCTATAAAGTTTGTGTTTTTTTTTTATCCCTATAGGAAATTCAAAATGGCCACCAATGCAGGACTTTGGTTAACATTGAACCCTATGGGAAACAGTTTTAAATGGCTTCTTCTCTTAAACCTGTTAACCAATCGAATCCAAACTTACTACCAATATTTTGTTTGGATGGCTGCCATTGAAATTTTGCTTTTAATATAACTCAAAAACCATTAAAAAGTGAAGCAGATAATATATCAGAAAAATGTTCTCTCATTTTGATCTCCATTTGATATAAAGGCTCAAAAACTGCGACAAAGTGTTTTCGAGTTATGACCCTTGACACGTTTTGGCTAATCAGTTTTTGGTGAATAACTTTTAAACCGTCAAAGGTAATATAGTAAACATAAGGGTTTTTTGTGGCCGTCATAATAAGCCCTTCGATTTTAGACCAAAGTCGAATTGTTATGTGCAGCCATTTTCAAAATGGCCGACACCGTAAACAGTTTTTATAGAATAACACGTAAACCGTACAAAATTGAAGCAGACAATAATAGGGAAAAATGTTCGTCACGTTGAAATGTACAAAAAATGTTTATGTACGAAAGCCTAAAACTTGTCGTTTTTGAGTTATTGCCCTTGATTCGTAATTTGAAAATGGTTTTTTGTTCATAACTTTTTAAACGTTACAGATGATGAATGAAACACATGGTTTAGTTGAAAGAATGCACTCAAAATTTTACGAAAACACACTCAAAAGGTAGATTGAAATTAAACACTCAAAATTTTAATTCAAGAACTCGAAACTGAAAATTAAACACTCAGATTTGTGCGCATTGTTACACGTGTGTGAAAATACAATGCAACGTTTACACCCCTTTACCCCTTATTACCTTCGAGTTCAGAGAGTACCGAAAGTGTCCCAGGTTACAGTAAAATAATAAACGAAATAGAAACGAAACAGGCATTTTGATAAACCCGTAGATAAAACTACTTGTTTTACCATAAAACATAATTCTATATTACGGAATATATCACACTCTATAGTTAATATGAGTCTGAGATACAGGGCCGAGGGTAGGAGGTAAAAAAATTGAAAATTGTTTCGTTCGTTATTTTACAGGGACCCGTTTCAAGCTTAAAAAAACCAGGATTGAAATATTGAAATCAATTTAATGAATATTTTAGGTCCTGCGTAAAAAAGGTGCGCACAATTTTGACTGTATCGGTTTTCTGTTTTGAGTGTGTAATTTCAATCTAACTTTTAGTGTGTTTTCGTAAAATTTTGAGTGCATATTTTGATTATGAGTGCGTAATTAAAAATTTGAGTGTGTAATTTGTGATGGTATTTTGAATCATACCTTTGACGAGAAAGGCGGGCCATACACGTTAGCCAAGACCTACGAGATTTTTTATGAACGGAAAACGTGGAAGCAAATGATTTTTTGTGTAATGGAAGCTTCTTGCCATGATCCTAGCGCCCTATAAATTGTAAATGCAGCGGTCTTAATGGATTTGTAACTCTCACCTATCATGTCACCAAATCACATTACAATAACACTTTTCTTGATTGTATTCGATAATAAGACTTGCACAATTTAAGACACTCTCCGGCACAGAGAACATATCTGGTTCCCTGATATAACCTCGGCCACACGTCATCCTCCATTTACTGCGGGACTACATTTGTCGTCTGCCCGTGACGTCTGTAAACGAAGAACAATGTTTGTAAAATAATATACGAGATCTTATTTATTTTTAAATAGTCTGTTTATACACTTTTGATATAGTTGTACATTGAAAAAACTGCGTTTGTACGCGAAGAGCTTATCCGCCATGAGAGGCATATCACTCACGATGTCAACCAATGGTATGGCAGAGGTCATTATGTTTGACGTAGGATACCCAGAATCCTTTGCGTGAAGATATCGAATTTTTTAATTTTATAGAACGGACATTGCTGTTGACCTTAGCTTCCAAAATAGGGGTGTGCTGTATCCAAGTATTAACTGATCGTTTATAGAATACATTTTGGCCGAGTCAATCATAAAAAGCCTTTCCTCTTCCTGGATTTTACTTTTCAAAACTGGACGACAGGTGTTATGCTAAACAGTGCTAAAACTTAACAGACAAGGGCCGGTCGTTCTCTCCACGATGATATACTAGTAGCAAACTTAACAGACAAGGGCCGGCCGTTCTCTCCACGATGATATACTAGTAGCGAAAAAAGCTTCAAGTGGCTTAAACTTCAAACAAAACAAGTTCCTTCGAGTATATACACCACTGACTCGAGCATTCAAAATTATTGGTTAATCATAAACCGTCTGAGGATTTGCCCATTATATCATACCCCGATTGAACCCCAGAAAACAACTTTATGGTGTGAAACATTAGACTTTAGTCACAACAAACTTATCAATGATCTATACAGTCCATGCAGTAATATTGCATTTACAAGCATACAATAAGAGCAAATCCACCAGAAAATCAACAAGAGGCTAAATTCTCTTAATCCAGTTCAAGCCAGTCGCACTTGTTACTGTAGTGGGTGATTAAGGGGGATTCATCTAGGCAAAAATACGCATATGCAAAATGAACACACCAGTGATCAACATTCGGTTAGATTAGACACCTCCGATTGAACTAAATAACACACCCTTCATAGCGATAAGTAAAACACGGTATAAGATCAGTATAACACTTTCAGAATAAAACGTACCAGGTTTGAGGTCTTACAATATTATGTGTATAGTATAGACGATCATCTTCGCTAGCCAAGTGTTACGATCAGTTCCCAACTCGTGA
Organism: Limnoperna fortunei; assembly: GCA_944474755.1. Lineage (NCBI taxonomy): Eukaryota > Metazoa > Mollusca > Bivalvia > Mytilida > Modiolidae > Limnoperna > Limnoperna fortunei. The sequence goes on from OX104117.1 coordinate 19,314,068, forward strand.
AGATAAGAGTATCGGATCGTAACCCTTGGCTAGCGAAGATGATAGACGATTAGAATTTTACAAATTAATAGTACCATTCTGTTGAGGATGCTTTGGGCTTTCTGACCATGCAATTCATGTATTGAAAACCCTGAACATTAGAAAAGTTGAAAAAGGTTAAAATGGTAAAACGTGTTTTTTTTCCACGGAAAATTTTTTGTTCTTATTATACACAAGACACAAAAACGACTCATCATTCAGATAAATTGTAAAGACAATCTGAATCTATAACATATATTGGAGATTTGTTGAATAAGACGCCAAAGGTCATAACTGATCCAAAAAGAAAATTTCAACCAATATTTATGCATAGTGAAGAAATGAATAGTATTACACGGTGAAATAATCAGCAAAACTCGAAAACTTTTCCTCCGTGTAGTACTATTCATAAAATTCATAATACCTCAAGCCTGGTACGTATGACTCTGACCGTGTTATACTGATCCTACCGTGTTTTACTTATCGTTATGAAGGGTGTGAATAACGGCAATGACAAACTAAATATAACAGGGCAATGTGCAAGCACAATAAATAGAATTAAAACAATAGGTTGACATATTTATATACCAGAGAAATGTCTTTTAAGTTATCGAAGAAATATCGCAGGGCAATCAATATCTTAGTCTTATGAACAAAACAACACCAAAGCAAAAGGTGTGATACAATGCTAGCTACCAGACACCTACGTAGGCATAGCTTTATTCTTAGTTGCACAAGTAGACATTTTAGAAAGCAGAAAAGTAATACATTTCACTGCTTGACCGTATTTCGAATAATTCGTCCAATTGTTCATTAAATCTCGGTGATCTATAGTGTTATAAACAGGCGCGTAGCTAGCCTATAAAGAATGTGGATTCAAAATAATCTAGGGGGGTCAGGGGGCATGCCCCCCCTGAAAATTTTGACATAAATGGTCAATTTGGTGCGTTTTGGGGCCTCCGGAGAGCTTTCTTGACAAACGAAAATCCATTTATTTTAGCATAAAAATGGAGATGAATAGCTTTACTTTCGTTTATTTAAAAAAAAAAATTTTTTGTCAAAATAATGTGGAGACAGCTGCTTACTCGCGTATAGGCAGCTACGCGCCTGATAAAGACTGCGAAACGAACTCTCAAGAAATGAGAGTGACTTCAGGTGCTCAAAAAAGTAAGCAGTTCCTACCTGTTGTAACACACCGTGCGTGTCCGTCTTACCGCTGGCAGTCAATGCAGGGTAAGTCAAGTTACAACACAAACACCACGACATAACTACATCATTTGACAGATATCGCGTATTTGTCTACATGATGCCTTCCACACAATTTCTTCAATGAAGACAACTCCCTGTGTACTACTCAACCTCGAGTCTACAATTTCCACATTCGCTCGATCAAGGAAATCGTGGCCTTGCAAAACAGCTCTGGAGTAAAATATGAGTTGGCAGACGTAAATTCCATATGCCGGCGTGCGTGTAATGTTGCATTAGACAGTTCTAGACCGTTTGTCTTAGAGTTTTAGTAGAAAGTCTTACTTGAACTGATTTTTAGATGTAAATTCCAAATATAAAGCGCTCATGCTGGTTTGGATACAGCAATTCATGCCAAAAAATGACCAATCTAATAAACATTCGATCATTCATCGCTCTCGTTCTACATGTATGACATGTATCAGCGAATCGGGACTATGGGAGATCTGGAATCGATGAGAGATCGAATAACCGACCGAAAAGCAAGGGTTTTTTTATATCATCATCGTATACGTGACGCTTGTCTTAAATTGTGTTCTTACCGGGACTTTCCTTCTATTAATCTTTCAAAATCATAAGTACAAGACTTAGAAACAATTACATCGATGGAAAAGATAGCTGTGCATGCCCTTGTGACGTAATAAAATCTGTCTTGAGCGTATGAGCCATATGCATGTTAGTTAATAGTCGATACCTTTAAAATAAAAAACCTGAGTTATGATTATTACTGGGCATATGGTTTTGTGTATATAATTATATCTCTGGTGTAAGAAAGTCAACTTGTGTTTATAATTATCTCGATTTCACGACAAGGCGAAGGCAACTACATGTCACTACATATTGTTCTTGTTTTCATACTTGCTTATGTCATGTATTTGTATTGCTACTTTTGTGTTGGAGATTTCTTTACTTCAGAATTTTTTTTATTATAAGCTATTTTTTAATTAGAATATTTGTTTAGGACGTGCGTACATGAGGGTTTCTTTTCCCTTTCTCTTTCCAAACTGCTCCCTTATCCCTCTTTCTGTCCTGAAAACGCAGATAAATGGTAATATCTTTTTTCTTGATGGATTGAGCTCACATTTTCAGGACACTACAGGTAACTTTTTAGACATTATAGTGTTACCCTCATTTTCTTACTTTTTCCTCCCTCTTCCGGTTCTTCCTTGTGCACTTTCTTACTGCGAGGGGTGTGGGAACCGTCGATTGTCCCCAGCAGGTTCAGGTAGCCTCTTGGGAGGGTTCCCAGGAAAGGGTAGAACCCCCCTTTTAGGTTACAGACATTTCGTGTTCTTAAGTCTGTTTTTTCTGGCAAAACGGATTCTGTATCTGTAGTACATAGCTAGATCCCAATAATGGTGAAGCTGCAGCAGGGGGAGAGATGGTTGTATTAGTCGCGTAGATCCCAATAATGGTGAAGCTGCAGCAGGGGGAGAGATGGTTGTATTGGTCGCGTAGATCCCAATAATGGTGAAGCAGCGGCAGGGGGAGAGATGGTTGTATTAGTCGCGTAGATCCCAATAATGGTGAATCTGCGGCAGGGGGAGAGATGGTTGTATTAGTCGCGTAGATCCCAATAATGGTGAAGCTGCGGCAGGGGGAGAGATGGTTGTATTAGTCGCGTAGATCCCAATAATGGTGAAGCTGCAGCAGGGGGAGAGATCGTTGTATTAGTCGCGTAGATCACAATAATGGTGAAGCTGCAGCAGGGGGAGAGATGGTTGTATTAGTCGCGTAGATCCCAATAATGGTGAAGCTGCGGCAGGGGGAGAGATGATTGTATTAGTCGCGTAGATCACAATAATGGTGAAGCTGCAGCAGGGGGAGAGATCGTTGTATTAGTCGCGTAGATCCCAATAATGGTGAAGCTGCAGCAGGGGGAGAGATCGTTGTATTAGTCGCGTAGATCACAATAATGGTGAAGCTCCAGCAGGGGGAGAGATCGTTGTATTAGTCGCGTAGATCCCAATAATGGTGAAGCTGCAGCAGGGGGAGAGATCGTTGTATTAGTCGCGTAGATCCCAATAATGGTGAAGCTGCAGCAGGGGGAGAGATCGTTGTATTAGTCGCGTAGATCACAATAATGGTGAAGCTCCAGCAGGGGGAGAGATCGTTGTATTAGTCGCGTAGATCCCAATAATGGTGAAGCTGCAGCAGGGGGAGAGATCGTTGTATTAGTCGCGTAGATCCCAATAATGGTGAAGCTGCAGCAGGGGGAGAGATCGTTGTATTAGTCGCGTAGATCCCAATAATGGTGAAGCTGCAGCAGGGGGAGAGATCGTTGTATTAGTCGCGTAGATCCCAATAATGGCGAAGCTGCGGCAGGGGGAGAGATGGTTGTATCAGTCGCGTAGATCCCAATAATGGTGAAGCTGCAGCAGGGGGAGAGATGGTTGTATTAGTCGCGTAGATCACAATAATGGTGAAGCTGCGGCAGGGGGAGAGATGGTTGTATTAGTTGCGTAGATCCCAATAATGGTGAAGCTGCGGCAGGGGGAGAGATGGTCGTATTGGTCGCGTAGATCCCAATAATGGTGAAGCTGCGGCAGGGGGAGAGATGGTTGTATTAGTCGCGTAGATCCCAATAATGGTGAAGCTGCGGCAGGGGGAGAGATGGTTGTATTAGTCGCGTAGATCCCAATAATGGTGAAGCTGCAGCAGGGGGGGGGGGAGATGGTTGTATTAGTCGCGTAGATCCCAATAATGGTGAAGCTGCGGCAGGGGGAGAGATGGTTGTATTAGTCGCGTAGATCCCAATAATGGTGAAGCTGCAGCAGGGGGAGAGATGGTTGTATTAGTCGCGTAGATCCCAATAATGGTGAAGCTGCGGCAGGGGGAGAGATGGTTGTATTAGTCGCGCTTGATCAAGGCAGATGTAAATGCCTCATCACCAGGGGCGTAACCAGACTAGTTACAGTGCTGATTGACAAAATATCTAAGGGGTCCGGACTTGCCCCCCCCCCCCTCTGAAAATGTTGAAAACACTGGTGCAATTTGGTGCATATTGGAGAATTCTGTACTTCTTTATTTGGTATTGAGAATGAACATTTTATTGCTGGCATGAGTAGATTGCAATTTTTTGTTGTTGTCAAAATCATGTCACAGTGGATTTATTCAGCCGCGTACTGGCGTATATAAGCAGAGCTCTGCGCCACTTAATACTGGTGGTGTGGACAATATCATTGTCCGTGTGGTCCAGAGGGAAGAAAATTCTTAAAATAAAGAATTCCTGTATTGTTCAGAGTTTGCAAATGGTACTTGGTAACCTCTGTTATTATTGCATACAGATTTGGATACGCCGGGTATTCGGACACACAGAACAGGATGGAACACAAAAGAACGGGTGAGGTTGATGAAAACATCGTGTTCAGGTAGGTGTGTTATTTTCATTCTGAACGTATTGAAATAGGATTAAAGACAGAAATAAGTTGATAACGCCTTTTGTATGTCCCTTAACTACTAGTACACCAAGTATTGTCTGTTTTTACTGGAGAAATAATCCACAGGAACGTCATGAACACGGAAATTACTTCGGAAAAAGTAGATTTCCAACTTTCGTTGATTGTAACTCCTCGCGAAGCGCAAGTTACAAAGTTTTTATGGTCAATATGGATACCCCAATGCATACTTGATTATCTTTGAAAAGTTGAACTTCTAATTCGACGTATTAAGCACAGTATTCTTCATTATCCAAACATACTTGGCGGAATTTTGACACAACGGACCGCGGGTGAAGACACTGTGGACCGCGGGTGTGTGCTCCTTAGAGAACACAACGAACCGGGTGAAAATGCTTATATTTTTTTATTTAAACTGTTTCGTCCCCTTTCTATTATTGTAATGAGCAACCGTATATTTTCTTTTTGGGAATAGAGGAGGAACAATGCTTATCCTGCAATCCTTCGATTAAATCAGCTTAAATTTTGTATGTGTTTCACCGCCACTGGCTATGAAACGAGTTTTAGCCACGCCCACTTTAAGAACTACTTTTGTGTATTGCAGTAATGTACTTGTTTGACCTTTCTTGCCAAATGTAAACAAATCGGAATGTTGCAATCGCGCAAATACGTGTTTTTGTTTTAATCCATAAATAATTATATTATTTTCATCTGTGTTGGTTTTTTCTCTTCTAAAACAAACACTTCAAACAGGCTAAATTCAAAGTAATATGACGCCACCCTGCAAATCCAGACCATGAATGTCTATTTATTTTGCAACTACCGGTTCAACTATACAAATACGACACTACGAATAAAACAAAGCTTTATTTAAGAAATAGATTATTGCGAATTAGAACATGGTCAGACCATATATTTGTCAGCGAGGTATAAAGTGAAGAAAAATATAAGGTCTGACCATGTTCTAATTCGCATAGATACCAAATGCAATCATCTATTTCAATTCTAATATGTGTAACAAATGACTTAAAAATTTCGCAGCGGCTCTAAGATGGCAACCAGCGGGCTGATTAAGTATCGGATCGACAAACATGACGATACAGCATAAACAAAAAATAGTATACAAGTCTAGAAGATTATGCAACGATACAAATGGAGGTGTTTATTGTCAAAAATTTAGACAAAGACTGACCAACAAATGGCCTTAGTCATATATATATATATATTCTCGTCATTTTATTAAATATACTTACCTTTTAAACAAACAAATACTGAGAAATCTGAACAAAATTGCATTGTGTTTGAGCGTATATTACAGAACTTACTTCGTAATAAATGACTCTAAATATAATACTGAAGACCAAATCTGTCATATGTTAGATTTTCTGATCGACAACATATTCGTCATGTTTGGTTGACATGTTTTTCAACAGACTGTTGGTATTCCAATGGGTACTAATTGTGCTCCTCTCCTCGCCGACCCGTTTTTTGTACTCTTATGAGGCTGAGTTCCTAGAAGGCCTACTGAAGAAGAAAGAAAAGACACTGGTCCAGACCTTTAATTTAACATTCAAACATTCCGCTATATTGCTGATGTTTTTTCCCTCAACAATGCTAAATTTGGTGACTATTTACATTCAATTTACCCTGCGAGCTTGACATTAAAGATACCACCAATACACTAAGGTTACTTAGACCTTTTTCTAGAAATAGACTCAGTAAAACTACAAACTAGACTCTACCGTACAAACGTGATGACTTCAACTTTCTTATTTTCAACTTCCCGTTTATTGATAGCAACATTCCAGCAGCTCCAGCGTATGTTGTGTACATTTCACAACTTATATGTTAGATCCTGGGATAGGTATTCCGATTTTCTTGACCGATCACTGCTGTTGACTGCTAAACTACTCAAACAAGGGTTTGTTGTACCTATATAGGTTGGTGTTATCTCTTCAGAAGTTCTATTGTCGTCACCATGACTTAATTGATCCTTATGGGAAATCAGTGTCTCAAATACGATCTGACATTTTCGCTGTGTCATAGTGTTTCCTATTCCTGGATTTGACTTTTCCCTAGACATGACAAAGAGTTACTCGACGGGTATCTAATTAGATGCAGACACTGCTGACTGATCCGGAACACCTGAGTGCACCCATGGTTTTTATTGGGTTCGGGTTACTCTCTTTCTGTTTTTTGTTTTTTTTTGGTTTTTGTATTGCGTTTGTCTATATCCGGATTTGTAACTGTCCCTTGACTTTTGGCTCTTGTTGTTCGGTCGAATTGTTTGTTATTTTCATAAATCGGATCACCTCGGTTATTTCCCGACCCTTGACGGAAATGGCCGAGAGATGTTCCGATTGCTTTTTTCATATGACGTCGAAATTCTAATTGTGACGTCAAATGTAGCGAGCCAAAGCGTATGAAGGACGTCATATTCAAATTGTAAATAATGACGTCGGTTCCTGGTGCCCCTGTCCTCACTTTTAACGATATTTAGTATTCTGTTATTTTGTTTGTATCACATGATTACGCGCCGAAAATTTCAAGTAAAAAATCGGTTAAAGTGCACTTTTAATGCTTTTCATTAGTATAAAATGGATTTTCTGGTTGCAGAATAAAAACAATATTCGTACATTGTCGGAAAATATAAAGTTTATTTGTACTAGCCGCGAAACAGCTAAGAAATTCTCGATAGAACCGTGATAGAACCTCGCATTCCTACTTGTTTCTATAGTAAGTTTCGAAGCGGCAATATAGCGGTTTTTTTGGCTGACAAATAAAAACTGCTTACCGCGTTTGGTCCAGCTTATGCTCCTTTTGTAGATTATAGAATGTGTAAACTGACAACAACAATTATATCCAAGTGATAGTCGGCGGTTTGAAATGCGGCAGATTTTTTCACTTTGATAGAGCACTTTTCTATAGTAAAGTTTGACCTAAATTACCACGGAAGTGTATGTTTGGAAGAGTCAATTGTTATCTATTCGAAATCTTCGGGTCATGTCGTCTGCAGTTAAGGCGGGAAAAGTCTCGCGGTTTGTCCGAATACCATTGAACGTTACGAAAGCAGACGATCTTTTGAAAACAAAGCTAGGTCCCTTTAGAAACTCAAATGGTTGACTTCCCATGTAAAATTCCCGTAGCAAATGTCAAGGACGATTTCGGATATTTCAACAACAAAGACATAATATAAAATATGGACGTGCTATCGTGTAGATTTTTTTCAAATCGGATTTTAGCACTATGAAGGTACAGTATGGAATAATAAAAAAATGCAAGCAAAACGCTGAGCGCATGTGGGGTGTAACATTTAGTATAAGGCCAGTACAAATAAACTGTATATTTTATGACAATGAACGCATATTGTATATATGTGCGATCGCCATTAAACATACAGGAAAAGTTTGTACGCCGAATCGACAAGTTTCGTAATACAGTACAACTTATGTGATATTGAAAATAGTATCTTTTTGTTATTTCTGTTGATAATGTTTTACTTAACTTGTTACGTGCATTACTTTTGTATTCATAATTCACACTTGAAAAGAAGAAATCGTTCTTGAAACATCACTCAATTTACGTCAATCATGTTGATTACCAAAATACTGCGCACTATTTGTATAGGCTTCAATAAGGATACAATTACACAATTTTTTAGGAGGAAATATAATATTAGTATATTGACTTGACATAAACACAATATAAGGACTCGGCACGAAAATGGGAAAGTTGGGCAGAGCCTCGCCATTATACTCCGTTTCTAAGCCTTGTCCTTATATTGGGTTTATGTCAAGTCAATCCACTAATATTATATATTGGCGTTAAAGAAACTTGCTTAGAAACAATTATAGACCATTGTTCATCTGATCATGGCACCAAAACGCTTAAATACAGACAACTTATATTGCACGAACCAATGGGAAGCAAAATAAGATATCAAACTAAAATACACGAAGGAGTCGTTCCATCTAAACTAAAAGAAAGTGGATTATGATAAACTGTTCAGGACGGTCCTACATACACCTGTTCTGTGTGTGCAACACCCGCGTTCTAAGTGTTCGAGTCAAATGTTGCCTGAATAATACTATTTATAAAAATAATAAATAAGCAGTACGGTACTTCACGAATTTGACAAAACACATATATTAACTACAGAGAATATGTCGATGTAACCACCGTAATATACTAGTATGAGGTTAACTTAGTATTACGTACGTGCACATAAAATGTATTCTATAACAAAGATATAGGACTAACATGACTTAAACTGGTGTTCTACAACATTTGGATAGAGAAAACTAAATAAAACAGTGATTAGATAATTCTTTAATACCAGGTCATTGCTAGTTAACGCCATGTTCTGTGTGTCCAACACCCGCGTTCTTAGTGGTCTTCATCTCGAATCACCCGCGGTCCGTTGTGTCAAAATTTCGACCACTATGTTTGTAAAATGAAGAAAACTGTGCTTAATACGTCGAGTTTGAAGTTCAACTTTTCACAGATAATCAAGTATACATTGGGGTATCTATATTAACCAAAAGGACTTTTTAACTTGCATTTCGCGAGAAGTTACGATCAACGAAAGTTGGAAGTCTACTTTTTTCCGAAGTAACTTCCGTGTTCATGACGTTCCTGTGGATTATTTCTCCAGTAAAAACCGACAATACTTGGTGTACTAGTAGTTAAGGGACATACAAAAGGCTGCATTAACTTATTTCTGTCTTTAATCCTATTTCATTTCGTTCAGAATGAAAATAACACACCTACCTGAACACGATGTTTTCATCCACCTCACCCGTTCTTTTGTGTTCCACCCTGTTCTGTGTGTCCGAATACCCGGCGTGATATTATGTTTGTGGTGTTGTGGTCAGTATTGGATTTTGCTTTTAATCTCTTTAATGTCTGCCTTGTTTCTTATGAGTAAAAATAATAATGGGGCGGGGTTGCTGGTACCAGCCCCACCGATTTTATAGAAGTGTAAAATTCAAATGGGAGCTGTTATATTTGGTCAATCAATGAGGGGGTAAGAGATCTTTTCTGTTAACGTGTTTTGGTCATTTTTACATATGTATGTTAATTGTTTTTTTAAATAAAGAAACTGTTAACTGTTTTTCAACCATTAGCTGTTACCTGTTTTCTTAAAAATTTGCATTGTTGTAAACTGTTATTATGAAAATAAAAACCGTGTTTGCTGTTAATATTCAGAACACTTTTAACTGTTTTAATGATTTGTTCTCTGTTATATGTTACTAGTAATTCATTTTATTCGCCACTTTTTAAATGTAATTAAGTCTTTCTATGAAGGGAGGAATATATATAAGATTATATACTAGTTACTACGGAAACACTGATTAATGAGGAAGGGGGTGTCGAGAAGAGGTCCATTAACAGGTTTACATTTTATAATTTTTTTCCCAAAACAGATAACAGTATATTAAAAATAATGACAACAGATAACAGCGATTTATATGAGAAAACAGAAAACAGTTAATTCAAAAATTAGAAAAACGCATAACTGCAGAATTCAGAAATTTAGAGGGGATGACAGAGATATGTAAAGCAGTGTCCTGATAGACTTTTAACAGCAAGCATTGTAACAGTTAAGAACAATGTTAATTTGTAGGAAAACAAATAACAGCTAATGGTTGAAAAACAGTTAACATTTGATTTTTTTCTTAAAAAAAGAAAATAGATAACAGGCGTAAAAATTCTCGGAACACACTAACAGATAGAGATCTTGCCCGGGGCCCTCCCCCAGTTCCCCCAATCTAATTAAAATTAAATCTTTCACTTGCTCCCCCCTTTTTGCTATGGTAGCTGCGTTGTAACACGCAGCGACCATAGCAAAAAGGGGGAGCAAGTGAAAGATTTAATTTTAATTATCTAGATTGGTTTTTTATTTAACTCTCTGCTTTCTGTTTTCTAGTGTAAATTGCTGTTATCTGTTATCATTTTATTAAATTTACTATTATCTGTTTGGGGGAAAAATATAAAATTGTGAACCGGTCAATGGAAATGGACCCCCTCAACCCCCCCCCCCCCCCCCAAATCTGTTTGTGTTTTGATTTTCCCGCGTTTATATGGCTTTTAGATTTACACCGCCATCTGTTGGACATGACAACAGGAAATGAGATGCACGGAAGTTAACTTTGCCATAATCAGACGCAATGGCGATCAAAATAGACACCGAAACCTGTGTGAAAACTTATTTTCACAGTAATACATGAATGTCATAAAAATTGTGGGACAAAAATCTTGAGTATGGCTATATTTTGCGATGTCGTTTATTTGAAATAATGCTAATATTAATTAGAATTCCGCCATAGTTCGCATTTCTTTCAGATTCCATCACTCGTACAGCTGCTGAATCAAAAGAAATCGATTATTATGATTTGTCATAGTTGAGCATGTCCTTCAAAATAGAAGTTAAAATAAATATATTAACCACCCTGACTTTGTATTATTGCGAAACAAAGTACAATTTTTGTAAGACGAAATTCTAAAAAATCATTGTCGTTTTAGACGAAACATAGAATGTAGAAGCACAGACACTTATCTGAATACAATTTACCAAAAAAAAACCTATATATTACAAACAGTATATAGTAACTGGTTAGAGAGTTCTTGACATTTAAATGATGGAATAAATTATCACATTTTTCTGATTGTGCTGTTATTTTCCCTTTAATACCTTGCCACGCAATTACACATTTCTACACATACCCCATTCCCACGCAACTACACATTTTGACACATACCCCTTTACACCGCAGTTACACATTCCTACACATCACAATAAAATGCATTTAACTCTTATTTTATGACGAAAAAAACAACATTGTTAGCAAAATCATGTTGTTAGATAATTTTCTAATATTTTAAATAAAATTTCGTAACCAAATAACGTTTTGGTTGCGATATTTCAGTAGCAGACGACTGTCGATTTCAATTATAATGAAAATAATGTCCGCCGTGTTTATTTGATACCGATATGTCAGAAGTAAACAGTGTCTACTCCGAAGAAGGCAGCGTGAACGATCAAATGTCAAGCGGCGACGAGGGGCAGGACAGCTTTTATTCAGAAATAGAAGATTTGTCTGATACCACCCCTATTTCTTCAGATGATGATGCCAGTGACAACGACGATGTCATTCATGAGAACAGAGAACTGGTTTGGCGTGAAACGTACGAACCCATAGACATCGATCCTTTCATTGAGAACACTGGTCCCGTCCATAATCTTGACCACAATGCCAGTGAAATAGAGTATTTTAAATTATTTTTTGATGACTCTATGCTAGCAAAACTAGTAGTCGAAACAAATCGTTTTGCTGCACAAAATGGTCCCGACCCAAACTGGCGTGATACAAATCGTGAGGAGATGTCAGCGTTTATAGGTGCGTCATTTAAAAAGTACAGTTTATACAAAAAAAATATCTACCAGGTCCTTTTTATTTCACAAATCAACAAGTCGAAGTTAATATTCGTCGAAAAAAAAACTTTTTTTGCGTGGGTTTTTTTGTTTACACACAAATACACACGTATAAACACATTGATAAGTTGTCTACTGAGTTTGAGTTCTTGGCTAATATTACATTACTACATACACAAAAGACATAACAAATGGACTTACCACATAGAAGGAAAACATAAATATCCAAAGAAACACTCAATCATAAAGTATATTTTAAATCATTTATATTTGAGTTTCACCGAACATTTCAAAACACAGCGTCGACGCGTTAAGTTTACACACAAGTCAAGGACGCAAACATGACGTCAAAATTGTGCCACATTACGGGCACCTGTCATTTGCAAACTTTTCAAAGTATAAAAAAATGGTCACACACATTAGGAAATTTTTTAAATTTAGGCATGATATTTGTGTATAAATTCGATTTTTATTTTACTTCTAAATTATATAAATATAAAAGTTTATCTATTCAATCCAAATTTGCAATTGTCATTTGAAGCACATACATACTTTTATAGCAAGCTTATTTTCATGAAAACCTTTAGCATACATGGTTATGTGTATGTTTAGAATACATAGTCTATACATTTGACTGGAGTAAATAACCAGCTATTTCCCAACGCAAGTTTACAATTTACATAGATATAAAGTGACACAAAAAAATGGAATACATGAATGAATAAAATAAATCAATCAATCAATCATTCAATAAATAAATAAATAAATAAAAATGAAACTAGAAGTAAATTAACAAAAAAATTATAAACAAATGCATGTAGATTTAAAATAATAATATTTATATCACATATTTGTTTACAGGAATGCAGGTATTAATGGGCATTAACAGACTGCCTGATTATTCATTTTACTGGTCTAGCAATAAATATTTAGGAAATCAGGGTTTCAAAGAGATTATGCCAGTAAAACGCTACGAAAAGCTCACACAATATATCCATTGTAACAACGTGGAAACAGAGATTCCGGCAAATCAACCTGGTCATGATCGTCTGCACAAAATTCGTCCACTTATTGAATCATGTATTCAAAACTTTTCGGCTAGGTATAAACCCAATAAAAACCAATCTGTTGACGAAGCTATGGTAGCTTACAAGGGAAGGTTCCATCAAAACCAATCAAATGGGGGTTCAAAATCTGGATGAGGTGCGACAGCAAGTCAGGATACTGTCACCAGTTTGACATATATATGGGCAAAGAGATAGGCGTAAACAATAGTAAGTCTCTAGGACACCGTGTTGTCGAGAAATTAGCCCAAGATCTTCATAACAAAAACCACCATCTGTATTTCGATAGTTACTTTACATCAATTCCTTTAATACAAGATCTCTTGAGAAATGGCATATATGCGTGTGGGACAATTAATCAGAACAGAAAAGGCTTCCCCCAAGACCTACGTAAAGCGCCGAGGATGCAGACTGGCCAGTTTGTTGGTAGGCAGACAGATGACATGGTTGGGGTCGTCTGGATGGACAAGAAACCTGTTAGTATTGTGGCATCTAATGAGTCCTTGATTGAGGTACAAATCATCATCATCATCATCATCATCATCATCATCATCATCATCCGTCTTGAATATGGCTGAAATATTGATTGCTAGACGTAAATCAATCAATCAATCCATCCATTCATCGATCATCATCATCATCATCATCATCCATTTGCCTATATCCATTTTATTCATCCACCTACTACTATCTGTCCATTTATTCATCCACCTACTATCATCTATCCATTTATTCATCCACCTATCACCACTACTATCATCATCATTTTGTTAATATAGCGTTGTAGCAACGACGATGGCTGATGAATTTGAAACATTACATAATTACTTACACTTAGTATTTCTTAAGTTTTTATCGTTTGGTTGCGGATAGATTCTCTCTACGGGCACGGCGTGCTCGATTCCAATCTTAATTGCCAGTCTTCTCACCGAAGACGAAGTTCGGGTTTTTTTCTGGGCACTCCGGCTTCCTTTACGAATAAAAACTGGACGCCATGATAAAGTTGAAAAAATACTGCAAGTTTCAAACAAATAAAATAAATTCGGTCGGTTTTTTGCTAGACGTATCGTTTGTAGACATCGTTGATTCACAACTTTGCATTTACTTAAACACCATCAATCAATCAGCTTCAGCTTACTAAATTGTACACTTTTTGATGAAAAACGTCTTGCTTGTAATTCGTCCTTTCGTCTCTTGTAGGTTGAAAGAAAAGAAATATCATTCCTGTTAGAAACCGTATTTTAGAAAACATGTTTGCTGTGATTTTTTTTAATGAAAGTATCCTAAGAAACAAATTAGTTTAAATTATTTTGTAGGTGGATACAACGAACCGGAGGCAGAAAGATGGGACAAATGCTCGCGTTACCAGACCGCGCGTGGTTACAAATTATCAAGAGAATTTTAGAGGGGTGGATATTTGTGATCAATTGCGCGTCAAATACGCAATCGGTAGATCATCAAAAAAATGGTGGAAATATTTAATGAATTTTCTCATTGATCTAAGCATCATTAATGCCTTTATAGTATGGTCCGAGACCGAGGTTCCACAGCCCGCACGTACCAAAAAGAGGTACAGACAGCTGGATTTTAGGGTCAATCTGTCCACGCAGCTGATAGGAAATTTTTCGCGACAGAGAATACCAGTAGCACCGGCACAACCGCGATCATCGCACGTGCATTTGAAATTGGGCCGTAAACGGTCAACATGCAAACTTTGCACAAAAATAGGAGAAAAGAAACGAAAAACTACCCAGCTTGGATGTGAAAAATGCAACAAATATTTGTGTTCTCTGGAATGTTATAACGCGTTCCATCAAAATATCGGGGTATCTGTTGTCACGGAAGAGTGAGAAACGTATGAAGGGGTTCGCGAATTTAAGGATAAACAAATGAATTACAAAATGTGTGCAGCATTTAAATGATTTTGTTTCTATCTGTTCCTTTTACTCCTTCTACCACTCGTCCCAAAAAAGGAATTATAGTATTTATTTTTTTAAAGTTTTCTTAATGTCATTTTTTAAATATTTTTTACGACCGTCACAAAAATGCAGTCTTATTAGTTGTTACGTTGTCATTCAATGCTAGTTTTGCTTACATAATCTGACTTCAGTTCTTTATATTAAATTCTGACTGATTATAATTTTAATCACAGTTTTGTGTTATTGTATTGGAGTCATTTTCCGATAAAAACCTACGATGTTACATCATTGCACTAGCTAATTTGTTGAGTTGAGTTGAGCCCATTAAACGTTAAAATACACATTTCAACCGGAATGTTTGCATGTTTTTCTGCAGAAGTTCGGGAGTGTTTAACAGGTACGCATGCTTTCCAACACCTAGTTTGTGAATATAGAATTTATCATTCTGACGTATAAGAACGTTTATTAACGTCACAAATTTATGCCATGCGGAAACGTTGCTATATTGCAACGTTACTGCCGCCGGGTAAGTAAAAAACTCTAATAAATTTCATGCGTGGCAAAGTGTTAAAATAGTGTCTTCCTTCCAAAACCAGTTACACTTATTTCAGTGTTCAATATAAGTGTTCTCCCGCTTGTCTGAGAAAGATAAAATCTGCTGCTTACAACATATAGTTCCATGGGCATGTGTAAATATAAAATAATTTTGCTAGTAGTTTTAAGATCCGTTACTGCAATAATCGGTTTGTTTTCGTAATGCAGAAATATTGGGAACATGATTTATCTCTCCTTTTACTTCCTGTAAAAAAAACACTACAGCTATCAAAAGACTATGGTACTGAAATAAAGATTTTGCATTGTTGCCGTCTCCCATGGGAGACAGCATACATACTCAAATGATGAACAGTATACGGAGTAAATGAATATCGGGTTCACCACAGGCTGTTTTAGCGTAGAGGGCAGCCATGCTTCATTTCCAAGCACCACTTAAAAATCAATGTACGCCACGACTCAATTTACATCACATTCGCGGTTTCACTTTTTAAACCATGAGTGTATTACCATTGCTTAATTTTAAACTATAAAGGGTGAACATCAGCCCTCACATGTTTATTGTTAATTAAGCAATTAATTAATTAATTAATTAAGCAATTAAGCATATTTTCCACCCGAGTCATTGTTAGTTGTGGAGAATCAGATGAAAAAAACACAGGTAACATATTGTTCACCATTTGTGAGAATATTTAATAACGCATCGGAGACGGAACAAACTAGACGGAAATCTGTATCCATATGATAGCTTTAACCTACGCAAACTGGATTTGTTTGATCTTGAAATGGTGTGGCAAGAACTGAAAACATGTGTACAATATGAATCTAGAAGCGTTACATGGATTCCCGAGTCTACATCTTAATAAAAATTGATATAAACAAAAATTAAACTTATAACATCACATGTGAAAATTTTATTGAATTTGTTACTTTTTAATTGACATTTTTATGAAACTGAGATCAATTCAGTCACAAAATAATAAACAACAGCAATTCTTCTGTGAATTGGTTTTCAATGTACAACCAGTCTGTCTGAAGTAGCCAGCACCAACAGTAACAAGAACACAATACCTTTTGAAAGCACTGTGTCTGTATGGTTATTTTTTTTAGCATTGGTTAAAAAAGTTTTATATTTTGTTTCAGAACACCAAGATGAGTAACTTCATAAGAAAGATCATGCCACAGAAGCACCCAACAGATATGAGCTTAGGTTTAAACCATCTGAGAAAACTGTTTGCAGAATTTCGACACCCAAACAGAAAGGCCTCACAGGAAGAACAAGAAGAGAAGCTATATACTATGATACCATTGTTCTGTAAGGTAAGTTATAAAGAATTGTGATATCATTTTATATGTTCTGTAAGGTAAGTTATAAAGAATTGTGATGTCATTTTATATGTTCTGTAAGGTAAGTTATAAAGAGTTGTGATATCATTTTATATGTTCTGTAAGGTAAGTTATAAATAGTTGTGATATCATTTTATTAGCTCACCTGACCCGTCGTCGTTGTTAACTTTTCTTCAAAAATCTTCTCAAAAACCACTGTAGGGATTGCTTTGAAACTTTGCACACATCATCAGTAAAATGTCCTCTACCAAGTTTGCCCAAATCATGGCCTGAGACCAACCAACATGGCCACCATGGCTAAAAATAGAACGAGGGGGTCAAAATACAGTTTTTTGCTAATAGTTCAAAAAGTATAACAGATAAAGGAAAACCGAACAGACTTACCTTCTTCAGCATTTAAAGCTCTACAAAACACTCCATTGGGTCAAAGTTGTATGATGACTCCTTGTAGGAGTTATTGCCCTTTAATTGTAAAAATGGATGATTTTTGCCATTTTTGCCTCAAAATCTTGAAAATTATTAGAACTAGAGAAAAAGTTAGCATTGCTTATTTGTTCTGTTTTATGAGGGCTACAAAAATGACTCAAGCTTCAAGATTGTCTGATTAACCGTTTAAGAGTTATTCCCCTTGAACTGTTTTTTTTAATCGGTTTTAATTGATTTTTTAAAATCTTCTCCTCTGAAACAACTGAAAGTACTGCTTTGAAACTTTGTACACATCATCCGTCAAATGTCCTCAACCAAGTTTGCACCTACCATAGCTGCAGATTAACCAATGTGGCCACCATGGCTAAAAATAGGACGGGGTTGGGGCGGGGGAAATACAGTTTTTGACTTATATTTAAAAAAGTGTAACAGATACAGGAAAACCGAAGAGACATGCCTTCATCTGCATCAAAAGCCAAAAGCTCTACGAAACACTCTATTGGGTTGAAATTGTATGATCACTCCTTATAGGAGTTATTGCCCTTTAATTGTCGAAATTGATTATTTTTGACATTTTTGCCTCAAAATCTTGAAAATTATTAGAACTAGAGAAAAAGTTAGCATTGCTTAATTGTTCTGCTCTATGAGGGCTACAAAAATGACTTTAGGGTGAAGATTGTCTGATGGACCGTTTAGGAATTATTCTCCTTGAACATTTTTTTTTATCAATTTTACTTGATTTTAAAAAATCTTCTCTTTAACCAATGGAACGACTGCTTTGAAACATTGCACACATCATCTTTAGGACGTCCTTTACCAAAATTGTGCAAATCATGACACCAGACTACCTACATAGCTACATTGCCTTAAAATAAAAAAAATGAAAAAAGGGCGGCTGGGGGAGTCGAGAGAGTTTTTGACTGATAGTTAATAAAGTATAAAAGGTACAGCAAATTTGAAGTGAACCTCCCTTCTCCCTCTAAGCATCAAAAGCTCCTCCTTATAGAAGTTATTTCCCTTAAAAGGTCAAAATTAATGATTTTTGCAGAAGTGTTGGGCAATTCCTTATAGCAACGAAAAGCTGGATAAAAAAGGGTTGTTTGGTTTCAGGTTCAGGTGAGCGATACAGGCTCCTGGGAGGTCAATAACCAAAAAAAAAAAAAAGACACTAAAGAAAAAAAGGATTAGGATTTATTATGATAGTGATAATTTCAATTATTTCACCAAAAATAATGGCCCATTAAAATTCAAAATGGCATATTGATTTTTTTAAGGGGCCATGAGCCCATTCTGAAGAAATATTTCAAGATTACTGCATATGTCACATGTTATGTTCATCTTATAATTATACATGGTTACAACCAAGAATCTATATTGTTTATGATGTAAATCATCCTCACAAGTCAGGGTTTCTGTGTCCACAAAACCCTGACAAACTTAGCAAGGAAATTCCCTGTCTAGAAGATTTTCATATGACGTCAAACCTTCAAAATATCAACTAATGAAATTGCTTGAAAGAAGCAAGTGTTTGGCAGTAGTCATTCTTACTCATTCTTGAGAGGGAAGAAAACGTACGCAACTAATAAATAATGCGGTAATAACAAACTTTCAACACTACTGTACAAAATACACTGACTTTCACATGGTCTCTGCAACACATCTGTTTGGTTTATTAGCAATCGATAAAGGGATATCCCCTAACCAAGCCGCGAATGAAAGCATGCTTTTGATTGGCTACATCAAGGTATGATGTAGCCAATCTAAATCGTGACTTCTAGCCCGGGAATTTCCTGTCTAAGTTTGTCAGTGTTTTGTGGACACGTGAGGACACAGAAACCCTGACTTGTGAGGATGGATGTAAATTTTTTAACTATTTAAAAGTTTAATCTTTTAAATCAATTCATGTCAGAATATTTTTTTTATACATAATTAGTTATTATAAATTCTTTTAAAGACATTTGGAGAAGTGCCATCTAGTGAGATGATGGAAAAGTTTGGAGATATTTTGCAGTTTTGCAGTCATCTGTCTAAACTGATGGTTACTGAAATTAGACGAAGAGCATCTAATCAATCTACAGGTTTGAAATTTACAAACTCACTTAATATTTATGAACAATTTGATTTTTTATCATACCCCTGCTCCCTATTGGTCTGTGGGTTAATGTCAGGGGCTGCTCTGGCTTCTAAAAAGCTGGCGCCAAAAAAATCGCCAACTGCAATTTTCCGTCGCCAGTTTTGTAAAAGTGTCGCCATATAAGAAATCGCTAGATCACTATATTACATGGCGAAATTGTTTAACATGTGTGACATATTCTTTAATGTCGGATGAAATCCAAGTTTGCCGGACTCTAAATTCAAATTTTCAAAAGTTTGTTCTCGAGCAGCCCGTACACTAATTGTATTTTAATCATGAAAAGATGTGTGAGTGATTTCTTGTTGGCAGAAAACCAAAATTTATGCAGTAATTTATTAGAAACATATATTCCCGTGAATGAACATAAAACCGGAAATACTGAAAATAGAACTACGCATGTGCAAGAGTTTTCTAATTACGAAACTAAGACGGACATCCGGTCCGGAAATCACTCTAACAACGATGTCAGTTTTCATACCTGTATTTTATTAATTACATTATAAAAAAATATTACTACAAAAATATGTTTGTTTTGTTATTTTTATAAATTAATTAACAGCATCAATTGTTTTATTACACGTTTACTCAAATGTGATGCAGGTAAAGCTGCTTTTAATCGGACAACTTTGTTGATTCATTTATTGCCGATTTCCGTTTAACTCCAAATCACGTGCTCCAAATAACACACATGTCACTGGATACTACACAATACACGTGTATTTACGACCATAGAAGCCGACAAAGGATCTTTAATGATGCAATCGCCGATTACCGATAAATTTAAAACGTGCATGCTTCGTTTAACACTATAAAACCTTGGCGCCAAAAAAATCGCCAGACGCAATATTTTGTCGCCAAATGAAAAAAAAATCGCAATTGGCGACATTGGCGAAGCCCAGCGCGACCCCTGAATGTGTGTGTCATTGTGTATGTCCTTCAGGAATCAATTTTCTATTCATAATGAGTTTCCTTACAATTTTCATAGCAATAATAAATGATACTTTACTCAAATTTTGTCAATAGCTTTGTATGATCATGCCATATTGTGGGATTTATTTTCAGAAATCTCAAGTTACAAGTGGGCATATCATCAGGGAGCTAAACTTGTTTGATATTGTTTTTAATCCTTGTATTGGAATTATGATCTATTTTTGTCTCGCCTGCGACAAAAGTCGCTGGAGGCGAGACATATGTATGGGAATCTGGCAGCGGCGGTGGCGTAAAACACTTGACAGCTTGCTTCATATATTTGTAAGCCCAAGCCCTAGGTCCATCAAATTTGGTCCAGAGGTAGCTTATGATGAGTACTTGCCAGTCTGTCACCTGACCTTGACCTCAATTTCACAGTCCAGCGACTACGTTAAAGTTTTTGGATTACGGCAGTTCCTCTGTAACTATGCATGGTATGATGACAATATTTGGTGTATAGGTTGCTGATGACTAGTACATGACTGTCTGGTAGTTGTCACCTGACCTTGACCTCAATTTCACTGTCCAGTGACTACATTAAAGTTTTTGTATTAGGACAGTTCCTCTGTAACTATGCATGGTATGATGACAATATTTGGTATACAGGCCGCTGCTGATAATGCTATTTATGTAATGCTTATGATGAAATTTATTGTCGTTACTGATGCGGAATGCAGGCGAGACGTTTTTCGGTGTCCACACTTGTTTATATTAATATCAGTATACAAGAAAGATCAGGCCAGATACATTTTTGTCTGTATAAGCTACCTTGTTGTAAACTTTGGCCATCTACACAAGTTGTGTAGTTTTTTTGTGACAGCAAGGGTATCACTAGTGAGCACAGTCCATACTTATTTATTTTTCTGACAAAAGGATATTTTTTTGGAATAAACTGGGGGAGGGATCACATAAGAAATAAAAAAAATCATTTGACATGCTGATAGTAAATTGTGTACATTTCTATTTCAGAGGCAGCAAGTTGTGCCATTGTCAGATTTTTAGAGATCAATTCATCTGAGGAGGCCAGTAATGGATGGATGTTACTGACAGCTTTGAACCTTCTATCATCAGGTGGACAAGCATTGATTGATTGCATGACAGCTGCATCACTGCCGTCAACTCTTGTCAAATGTCTGTACCTATTCTTTGATCTACCTGAGATGAAGGATGGTGACACAATTGAACCTGGCTGTAATTTTTCACATAAAGAAAGAAGAATTTTACTACAGAAGGTGTTTGTACAGGTATGAATTCATTTGTGTTTTGTGGTTTAAACTATTTGCACAGCTGTGCCAACAATTGAAAAAAAGCTAAGAAAATTGTGTTCCAGTGGATCCCAGTTCATGCATTTTTAAATTTATCATGAATTCTAAAATGATGTCCTTCGTTGCTTTGAACAGAACTATTTAAATATGCAATAAAATTGCTTGCATATTACACCAATTTATTTGACCTTATTTTCTTAAAACACATCACACAGTATTTGTTTTTTATTTCGACCTGCAAAGTTCCAAACATATCATAATGTTGTTTTCCATATTTGTACATGTGCAATGATGTGTACTGACATATTTTCAACTCACATTTTGACCTTCCTCTCACCATCTTTCCAGGGAATTTTTCAGGATTTTGAGGGCTTTAGTCACTTTAGCAGATGAGCCGTATAAGCATCTGTTCAGAAGCATGCATTCATTGTACTGGTGAAATATCATAGTATACAAAAACTATATTCTATCAATTGCAGTGTATAAATTTGTTTAAAAAAATGATTATAACAAAATGTTTATATATTTTGTAAGAATTTTTATTTTAAAACTTATTTAAAAAGCGTTTGTATATCAATCGGTTACAATTTTTCATTAAGGGCCGTTGTACTCTTTGTTTTCTATGTGGTAGCTAGCGGTAATAAGACGTATCTCAGATGTACACAAATGGTCGTTATCCATTTGAGACCAGCAAAACATAGGAAAATGAGTTAAATACGCAAAATCTTTGCAATTTTTATTTGCATTACATATTTAATCGAAAGATGGAAGTCTGTGCGTATCAGTATGATCTATGACACTTTTGCTTGCGTATATTGACCAGGAGCACCACTTAATCGTGTTGATCGGATTACCTGTAAAAACATCAATTTGGCGATTGACACCTGCTGTTTAAAACTATCGAGGTGAAATAATTAAATTTCCTGTTAATTGGCTTTGGGGTCATAAATATGTTGTTTACACTTGGTAGAATGAATTTGTAACAAAAAATGTTAGTACATGTTGGAAATCAGGTGAGGAAATTGATTTAGAAATCTATCGTCAGTTTTCAAATGATTTCGTCAATGACGAAAGTGGCGAGCGCTAAAAAATTCCCTGATCTTTCTTTTGTCTAAAATGTTATGTAATGAAACATACAAATTAAGTCATTATATATGTTAAATGTTATTTTGTTTCACATATGCATATTTTTTCAATCAAGGAATTTTACATAGTATCTTCAATTTTGAAAAATAAATTTATTTCCAAGTGAGTTGGAACTTCATTTACCTATGAAGGCACAAAATTAAAAATTTGTTCTAATATTAGTTGATATAATTCATGTCAGTCCATATTTTAAAATTAATTAAATATGGGTCGGCCTGATATTCAAAATATTTTACCAGTTGCTGACTTTTTCGTCTGTGAGTTTACAATTCAAGTTTATGTTTAGCTCAGCTCTGCTGATTTTTATAGAAATTTTGGGTGTTAGACTTTGTAAAGCAGAGTGCAAGGCATCATATGTGTCTCCCAAACATAATACTATTTTACTGTTTTAATATCAGGTATAATGCACATGCTCCACAAAACATTTTTTTTAACTTGTCCCTTTGGACAAGTAACTATCAAAATTTACTTGTCTGAATGTAAACATCACTTGTCTGAAAATTTTGACCCATATGGTCTCCCACTCGATTTTTGTAGAATTCAACAATGAATCAAAAGAAGTAACAAGTGTATTTAAAATATCTTGCATTTCTCTAAACATATTATTCCTCGATAATAATATAAAGATGTTTCAACCAAATAACTGTCTATTCAAGCGATACTCCTGCAAAAGACATGTTTATTGCCAAAAGTCAGGTGTACTACTGTACATGTTTATGCTTCAATGTCAAATTAGTTTTATAAGTATTATCGGCAATGTGTTCATCCAAATGTAATTGATCATTAGTAATATGTTTACTGGTCCCTTCGCAGCCTGCAATTATGGCTACACATACATAGTTTCAAACCAGTACTAATAAATTAGCAGAAATTTGTTGACATGTTTTCGTCTATGAAACAAATTATGGATAATGAATTCAGGAGAACTATTAATCAAAGTCACATTTTCAAGAAAGATACTAAAAATTCTTTATTATATTTCCTTAGAGGCTTATTTTTTTTACTCTTTTTTTTTAAAATGAAGATCAAGGTCAATTTTCAGCACAATCAAATTCAATTTTTTTTTGTTAACAGTTGGTGGTTTCCTGATCTAGATGATAACTTGAAAATGTATCAACAGGTTTTTGTTAAGTAGTATAAAATAAAGATCAAGTTCAGTTTTCAGCACAATCTCTTTAGTTGTTTTTAAGTAAGGCCAATTAAAAAACAATTGTCAAAAATTGGCTTTTTTCAAAAGATTACTTGAAAACTTTGCACAGCTGTTATGTTTATGTATTATAAAATGAAGATCAAGAATTTTATGTGCAATCCTGTTTGTAGATTTTGTGTTGGGCCAATTTTAAATTATTTTTATAGGTCCAATCTCAAGGTAAAAATTGTCTTTTGAAATGGACTGTTATCATGCAAGCTGTTCTTTTAGGCTGATTTGTAATTTAGTAAAATGTGTTCATGAATATTAAAAATAATGCAACGTGCTAGGGTATCATTAAATATCCTATTATATGCCCTATTTTTCACTACTCTTGTTGAATGCAGGCAAGACATGTTTGTTTTTCCAGATACTGATCTAAACTAAAATTATTATGATTTATAGGTGTTGGTTAGACTGTGTAATTATACCTCCCCAGCAGAAGAGTTGGCCAGGAAAGATGACCTCAGTTTATTATTTAGTGCAATAACAAGTTGGTGTCCAGTTCATAATGTTGTGTGGAGAAAAAGTGCAGGAGAAGTGCTTGTAACCCTATCTAGGCACGGACTGACAAATGGTGTAGTCAAGTATATTCATGGTAAGATGGTATAAATGATTAAATAAACAACAAATGTATAGCCATAATATCACATTCATTTGTATGTTATTGCAGTCACAACTGGGTGGAAAATATGCTTATAAGCTTTCTGCAGTAGTTTTAACTCTATTTGCCTTAAATCTATTCATGTAGTAACTGTTGAAATTTTTCTATATATTTATAAAAATAACCATCATGTTAGATTTGGCGAACAACCATTTTTTTACTTGTTGCTTCTTATAGTATATTGTTTCCTCCGTTGATAAAAAATGTTGCTGTAATAAAATGATAATTGCAATATAAATACTAACCATTCTGTCCAATCCATTTACTTGTGTTTTTTTTAGATAAAGGGTGTGTGCGACATTGTGTTGAGAATATGCAGAGGATACAGGAGTTATCCCCCATAGAACAAGTGGAGATGTTTGTGACAGTATTTTGCTTCTTAAAGGATTCTAGTGAAGTTTCACAAGTGTTAATGGAGGATTTTAAATCTTGTCAAGGATATAATTACCTGTGTGATTTCTTGTTAAGGTTAGTTTCCCTCTAGGCTAGATGCATTACCTGAATGTGGTCATTTTATTGTATAAATCATATTGAGGTGATAAAATATATAACAGATAAAAGCACAAAATGTACAACATTAATTATAATATGAGCATTATAGGCTTTGAGACCAAAACTGTGTTAAAAAATTATTTATGTGTGAGCAACACACAACGAGGAGGCTGTGTTTTGAAGGACTGTTCCAATTACAAAACTACCCCCCCTCCCCCAGAAAGCTATTACATATGACATATTAATCTTATAAATAGCGACATGCGCTATAATTATCCCTTGCAGTATATTGTATTTTACATTGATGGAACAGCCAGTTTATGGCAGAAATTATGTTTTCTATAGGTATGTGAATATCATAAATGAGCCATACTTGTCTTATTAGAATAGAAATGCTTCACAGAGGGTGTGATTTATAATTGTTTTACAATTATTTATGTCTTTATTTTATCCCTAGCTGTTGCTCGGAATAAAATAATATGACATAAATGGTCACCCGTTGTAAAACAATTATAAACCACAGCCTACGTGAAGTATTTCTTAAATAGAAATCTGTATGAGCTACAACAGGTGCCTTTATGAACACTAAAATCGTTAGCTACAATAATGTAGCTCCTTTTTTTTTTTTTTTTTTTTGTATGGACGGAGCTACAAAGCGGTCCCATTACTCGTAATAGAGCAGCCCGGGAGTGATTCACACCCGGGGGTTTTATGCATATTATAAGCAATTACACTGTTTCCCTGGTTTGCTACATACTTTTTTTATGTATTTGCAGTTTAACTGATATTTCCACAACACCGTATTCGTTAGTTTTACCACTTTATTCGTAATCATGGCATTGTTGACAAAAATATGAATTCCGGAAGTGCATAATTTCGATAATATCGGAATCGATTTGGTAAAATATGTAATTCCGGATGATTTCAGCTGCATTCATTTGCATTATGATTATGTCCCCTTATTACAAATTTTACCGATACGATTCCGAAATTCTTAACTCCACAATTTTAATTATGTCAACAATGCCACGATTACGAAAAAGTGTTAAAATTATTTAATTAGACATTGTAGACATATCAGATGAACGGCGGAGGAAAGAAAACATATTTATTAAATAAAGACAAAGGTTAAATAGCGGAAAATATGTGTAAATCCCAAAAGTGTTTTTGCTCCATTACGAGTAATGGGACCTCTGTGTAGCTCCGTCCATAAAAAAAAAGGAGCTACATTATTGTAGCTATAAAATCGTGTAAATTAAAATCATTGTTCATATAAACACTCATTACTGTACTTACTAGTACCAGAATATAAGCCGCCACAGTTTACTCATGAAAGTTTTTCCGCAACTAATAAAATGGTGTGACTTATGTGTCATTTTTCTATACTAACAGGCTAATATTTTTCAATACTGTTGACATTTTCCCGGTTTATAGATGAAAAAAAAACCCCTTATTTGTCCCAGTTTTGTTTGAAGATTCATATTCTTACATGTTTTTTGTAACAAATAGTTTAGAAACTTGCTTTGAGTTTACCCATAAAGGGAGACCAACATTTTAGTTCATATAAACTTCTAGTTGAGGTGAATACCACATAACTTCCTTTATTAGAACATTCCTTATAATAATGTAATTTAAAATTAAAAATATTGGTGAATTACTTTCAGTACTAATCATCCTGATAAGGGCTCCCAAACCTTGCTATAAATACATTGTGTGACATATCACAAATGTCAGAAAATAGGTTGTTGTAAATCTACATTACAGATGATATTTGCACAGCAAAACCTGGGAATTTGTACAAAAGAACCATTTAATACACGTTTGGAAAGATAGTTGGACTTGACAGTAAGGCCAAAGGAAAAAATATGTGTGTTTCCGGTTACCCGACCCTACCTATTTTTTTGAAGCCGACCCTAAAGTTATTTTTGCGTTTTTAACGGAGGTTACTTCGAACCGGAAAACTCCCGGTATTGTTCCGGGTTTTAGTTCTATTTTCATACTTCCGCCCCGACATGGCCGCTAAATGTAAACATATTAACGCTTGTAGTGATATTGATAGCTCATTTAATGACTGTATTAGTCTTGACTTTTAAAAGCTTTATGGTAAATTCTTGAAACTTACAAGCTTTACACCTACAAAGGTATAAAAGATAAAGGTCAAGATTTAAATTACTAATTTAACCAACACGATTAACGATTAAAAAAAAAAACAATAAATAAAAAAAAATAAAAATCGACCTACCTTCCTATTTATAATTCTATGTAACCGGAAACACGCATATTTTTTTGTTTGGCCTAATATATTTTTCTTTGGTAGACAAAAACATGACAGGGAATTTTTAGGATTTTGAGTGCTTTAGTCACTTCAGCAGATGCACTGTATAAGCATCTGCTCAGAAGCATGCATTCATTGTACTGGTGAAAAATAATTGTACAGTATAAACAACTATATTCTTTCAATTGCAGTGTATAAATTAGTTAAAAAAAATATTATAACAAAATATTTATAAATTTTCAAAGAATTTTAATTTTAAAACTTATTTAAAAATCGTTTGTTTATCAATTGGTTACAATTTTTCATTAAGGGCCGTTGTACTCTTCGTTTTCTAAGTGTTAACCATTGGTAATTAGACGTATCTCGGATTTAAACAAATGGCACGTAATCCATTTGAAACTAGCAAAACATACGAAAAATGAGTTAAATACGCAAAATCTTTGCAATTTTTATTTGCATTACATATTTAATCAAAAGGTGGAAGTCTGTGCACATCAGTACAATCTACGACACTTTTGTTTGCGTATATTGACCAGGAGCACTACTAAATCATGTTAATCGGATTACCTGTAAAAACATCGATTCGACGATAGATTGACACCTGCTGTTTAAAACTATCGAGGTGAAATAATTAAATTTCCTATTAATTGGCTTTGGGGTCATAAATATGTCGTTTTACACTTGGTAGAATGAATTTGTAAAGAAAAATTTTAGTACTTGTTGAAAATCAGGTGACGAAATTGATTTAGGAATCTATCGTCAATTTTCAATTGCTTTCGTCAATGACTAAAGTGGCGAGCACTAAAAAATTCCCTGCCTGATCAGGGTTAGGTTGGTAACCATGACAGGTCATTTACATATGGAAGGACTAACAAAGTTCAATCAAATCAGCTGATTACAATTGTTTAAAAATCCATCTTTTTAAATGTTAGGACTTGAGTATATTTCATGGCAACTAAGATGAAAAGATGTTTTTAATTGTAATGTCACTGAAAAAAATGTTAAATTAATTAAAATTGACAGAAATCAACTAATTCCCTTAATATAAAAAAAAGCAACATTAAGCATCTGAATCAGGTTTTTTTGTTTACGTTTCCATAATGTTTAAACACAATAAACATCCTGCAAGCAAAATCACAGGAAAATAAACATAAACAAAACATGTTCCAGCATCATTTACATCTTTTATTGAAACAAAAATGAATGCAGGAGCATAATAGACCAGCAAAACACGATAAAAATTGTGTTCACTTGTGACTTTAACTGATTCAAGCTCAACTTAGAAATATTGATAATTCAAATCGGATGATAGGTCTGGTTAGGACTTGCAAGAAAAAAAATCAACTTATAGTCCAAAAAATATCGATTATCATTGTCCAAAAAGTAATTATTTTGTCTACAGGTTAGAGCTTGATACTTGTACAGAATCACAACAAGCTCTGAGAAATCTGCTGTTACTCGTGGGCTCTCTGACAACATGTGGATATATCGAGCTTAAACCAAACCAAGCAAGTTCTGGTTCCCTGTACCAGATGCCAGGGTTTTCTCTTCCACAGCCTGCTGGAAAAGGTATAAGGTTTTTTATTTATGTATTTGTAGCATGGTTTTTTTTCTTTAACTTTTAGTAACAAAATGGTTCAGTATTCTTGTTTATGATGTAATAAAAAAACTGAACATTAAACTTATATTATTTAGTAACTTTTTCACTTAAGAATGTTTTATTCCTGTTTACACGACAATGTTGATTTTTGTTGATTGTTTGATTGCACTTCCCCAACATGCATGTTTTCGTGTTTTTGTTTTCTGGATATGTCCTCTTTTTGTGTTTATGTTTTATTTCATGTTGTTTTAGATGTCCAAGTGAATGCAAGTCCTAGTTCCAGTTAAGTTTAGATTTTCAGTATTATATGTAGATAATTCTTGCTTGTGGTGCATTGCTGTGTTATCTTACCTGTTAGTCTTACTGTACACGTTCTGCATACTTTTATTTTATGGTGTTTTTTTTATATCATCTCACTATATCATGTTTGGTTGTGATCCTTTAGTATTACATTTAGAATAATAATTCCAGCTTGTAGTTTTATGCTGAGTCAACCAATTTTCTGGTATTTTCTTTACTTAATTATCTTACTTAATTAAAACCTGTTGAAATTACCTACAAAATCCTTAGCAACCATCTTTGAGTGATTTTTGTTTAATGAAGACTTCATTTAATAATTCAAAATCATGAAACATAGAAAGTAATGCTCTATTACACTGTTACATGACAGTTTCTAGTTTTTTTTATTGCCTGCATTAACTGCATGTGGTAAAGTGCATCCACTGCATGGATCTTGCTTAAAATTCTGAATGTAGCATCTTATTCAAATTAGGTCGGTTATAGAATTAATCTCAAATAAAGGTTCCATAGAACAAACACTGCTGTAATTTCCTGAATGGAACATTATACTAAAATATGCTGTTATATATTGTATTAAATTTGACTTTAATTCTGACTATGGAGGTTATTTCTTACCTAGGTTTTAGTTAATATACAAAACAAAAATGGGGCAGCCAGGTGGTGACTGTTGGGAATAAATAAACTGTCTAGAGTTTATTCATTTTAACTAACAGGCCTGAAAGTGTTGTAATCTGATAGTTGGGGGAAGGGTGGGAATAATTCAAATAAATCTTAAACTCATGGAATGTGATTATTGAATTTATAGTAGTTTCACTAAATTAAAATGAAAACGTAATTTTGTATGTACATGTTCTAAAATGTTATAATTATGTTTGATATATGTTTTGTTCTTATGTAGGTGTTAGTGTAAGAAACATACAAGCCTTCCAAGTTTTACAGTCTGTCTTTATCAAGGTTAGTTACATGTGCTGGGATCATGTTAAGGCCAAGTAAATTTACCTGGTAGATTCTCATTAAACCTTCACATATATTGGATGGATGGGAGGATTTAATTTTTTAACAACAAATTCAATAATTTATTTTATCTAATTGTATCAATGAAATGTTCTTAATGCACAGTTGGATCCATTCCATAAACACCATCAAGTTTTTTTTAACAGGAAACTTCACTTGGATGTGTAATTGAAGCACAATATCAGAAATTTACATAAAAAATCCAGATTTTATAATTGTTGGAAATAAACAAAATATCTGAGGGTTGGGATGCGAATCTACCATTAATTTAAATTGTCCTGTTATCAATGGATGAATAAATCACACAAATGTATTGCTGGAAACAAGGAAATAACACTGTCTAAAACAGCAATGGGTTGATATGCCAAACACAATGAAATATGTTCATTTTGATTTAAATGTATCAATATGTACTGGCATGTTTATGTGATAAGGGGTTTTCCATTATATTATGCACCTTAGGAAAGCATTTTTACATTGCAGCTGAAGGTGGGTAGCTACAAATTTTCTTGTCCAAAACACCAAATAATAACTTTACACCATGATTTAGTGGAAAAATGGCTGAACCTCAAACTAACAAATTAGGATGCAATATACAGTTTTTTGAATTAAAATATATATTATCAACAGAGGTCGTGGTCTGGTTTTGTCAAATAAAAACATGTGTGACATTTTTTCATAGATCCAATTGTACTGGAAATATTGTACTATATTTAATTTGTGTCCTGCATTTTCAGTTCATGGTAATTTGATAAGATTTTCATAAAATCATCGATAAAAATCAGCTGTTTCATGTGAGAAAATCGGACAAATCATTAGCATTTACCTTCATTTGAAAAATTCTGACACTGTAACGCCTAACAGAACAGCAATGTGACATATATATTTGTTTATTTAGATCAATTTCCAAGCAGAAAAACACTGGCAAAATACCTGTCATCCACCTTGATTTCACACAATTTTGGTGACAAGGAACCTGCTATTTTAATGCATTAGAGAGAGCTAAAGCTAGGAGTCAAATGGTCTTATAGGCAGTCTCGGGGTTTTACTACTATAACAAGGATGACACCCAAATATTATATATATTCTTTTCTATAAACATGACACTTTCTACTAACACTTCAAAAATTTATTGCATTTCATTTATCATAGATGTGAGTAAACTGCAACTGGACCATACTACTATATTAAGAAATTTCACAGGGGGAAATTCAAAACTAAACTACGAAACCGTATCTTGCTACCTTAAAACATGGAAAATCTTATAAGTGCCTTATTGGATAACATATGGGCGGTTTCAAAAAAAATGACCCCAACAGGTTATGGTCCTCTAATTTTGTCAAATTAATAGATATATTATATCTAAATAGTTAAAAATGTATGTCTAGTTGTGGGGAACATGTCTGCAAAAAATCTTAAAGATATCTCAGAAAACAAAAAAGTTATGCCAAAAAAACATGCCAAACTTGTCAGGAGTGCAACACTTTTTGTGACACTTTAAAAAAATGTCATTTTATAAAAGGTCACCAAATTGTCAAATCTAGCAATATGTGCATAATTCTTTTTTTAATACAAAGTTTCATGTGTTAACTTATTGAGAGATATAAAAAGAAATTATGTTGCATTTTAAAAGTATGAAAATATTGTTTTGAAAAAAAGAACTACCCTGTCAGGAGTGCAACACAAATTTAAGCCATTTTGCATTAAGTTCTTGGTAGAAATTTCCTCCTTTTGTTTTCAATAATTAAACCAAAACAAAATCATAAATATACCTTTGCTGCCTCAAAGCAGTCACTGCAATATACCCTAAAACTGGTAATCTGATCAGGGACACCAAATAAAACAGAGCACCCTAAACTGTCAGGAGTGCAACAAATGACATGTTTTTAGATATATTTTCTTTGTAATGTGACTTATTTTGTGTTTTTCTTTACTTTTTAGCAGAAGCTATACAGAAATATTGAATAAATATTTCAGATGGCTGAAAAATACCTTTTACATTAATTTTTTTAATGTCAGGAGTGCAGTAGTTTTTTTATTGATCTTCAATTATATCATAATATGAAATATTTTATGAAGATTTATTTATTATAATTATTTTAATTTAAGTTAAGGAAACTTTTCTTAGAAATTAAGTGTTACAATAGCATTTTATGAGCGTAAAATTTGATAACAATTCATTTTTTGTGTACAATTTAGTTGTCTCTCATATTGATACCAACTGTTTTTTATAATCTAGAGACATATTCCAACAGCTAATTCTTTTATATGTTCATTTTTCAATTCGCATTAAAAAAATAAATTGTTGAAAATCATATCTGTTCATTTATCTAAGATGTCCTGTTTTAAATGTCATCCATGTAAATGTTGCACTCCTGACATAATATTTAAATAAATAGACGATTGCAACTATACTGCAAAATTATGGTTCTTCATATGGATGGAACAAAGACTACAATGGGAAACAATAGTGAATTATCTCTTCCTGAAAATTACCAGATGGCACCGCTGTTCCCGGTCCAGCGTCTTTATATTTACATATACTGATGCATGTGCGTAACGCTATTAATTGACAATTAAATCTTACTGTAATAAATACGCGAATTTAACAATTTCTGCTTTGAAAGAAGAATGATCAAGAATTAAAAATAGAAATGCAAAACTTTCTGGAATAAAAATGAGTTAATTGAAAAGATTGTAATATATATACTTCTTTCGTAATTTTACTAATATGCATTCTAAGTTTCGAACATCACCGTTTCACCGTGTTTCTTAAGAAAATAAACCAAAAAAAACCCCGATTATTTATAATAAACGAGCAATATTTCCATACAAAAAATATATTCTCTTTCAATTTAAATATTTATAAGAAAGCATTGTTTAAAATCTGGTTACAATACCAATGTTACTCCACAGCCGCTGTACGGCCAGTGTAGGTGTCGTCCATTTCGATGTTAGAAAGGTTGAAGCAAAATATTTCAATGCCGTGAAAATAAGACTAAAAAGTATGTTAGTGCTGCTGAAATATCAATTGCTCGGGAATAATGGTAAAGAATTAAGTTCCTACAGTACAAACATGTATGCTCTCGTACAGATAAGAAAAGGGGGGGGCTTGGTGGACATGTTTGCGCGAACTGTTTGTCAAATCTGTTGTAAAACGATAATAAATGTATTTCTTTTTTTTATGGCAGCGAGAAAGATCTTTAATGGGGTTTTTTTTGAAGATTTAATATTGTTATTTTCTTTTTTGTGAGTTTACAAACGCTGATATTACATTATAACCGGAAATTAACATGGACCGGCTACCACGGCGCCACCTGCACACGGGCGATAACTCACTACTTTTCCTAATTGGGAAAGGTGTCTCAAGATTATAGAAACAATTGGTATCAATATTATAGCCAACTAAATTGAACACAATATAGAAATGTATTAATTTTTATAAATTCTGAAGCTCAATTTTAAACAAACTGCTACACCCCTGACATTAAAAAATGAATGTTAAAGGTATTATCATCCATCTGAAATATTTATTCAATGCTTCTCTGTAGCTTCTGCTGAAAAATAAAGAAAAAACACAAAAAAGCGAACTTATAAAGAAAAACATATCTTGGAACATGTTATTTGTTGCACTCCTGACAGTTGAGGGTGCTCTGTTTTATTTGGTGTCCCTAATCACTTTACCAGTTTTAGGGTATCTTGCTGTAACTGCTTTGATGCAGCAAAGGTATTTTTATTATTTTGCTTTGGTGTAATCATTGAAAACAAAAGGAAAAAAATTTCTACACAGAAGTAAATGCAACGTTGCTTAAATTTGTGTTGCATTCATGACAGGGTAGTTTTTTTTCAAAACAATATTTTCATACTTTTTAAAATACAACATACTTTCTTTTTATATCTCTCAATAAGTTAACACATGAAACTGTGTAATATAAAAAGAATTGTGCACATATTGCTAGATTTGACAATTTTGTGACCTTTTATAAAATGACATATTTAGGTGTCACAGAAAAGTGTTGCACTCCTGACAATTTTGGCATGGTTTTTTGGCATAACATTTTTGTTTTCTGATATATCTTCAAGATTTTGTAAAGACATGTTCCATACAACTAGACATACATTTTTAACTATTTCGAAATA
Source organism: Limnoperna fortunei (assembly GCA_944474755.1). Lineage (NCBI taxonomy): Eukaryota > Metazoa > Mollusca > Bivalvia > Mytilida > Modiolidae > Limnoperna > Limnoperna fortunei. Next base: position 19,348,660 of record OX104117.1, read on the forward strand.
ATATGTCTATTAATTTGACAAAATTAGAGGACCATAATCTGTTGGGGTCATTTTTTTTTAAACAGCTTATATATTAATTTTGTTCTTTCTCAAATATCCTATTGAAAATGTTAAGATATATGAAATTTGTTCCCAGCAATATCACAAAATTACCTCAGCACTTTTTAAAGAATGTATTTTCTTCTTTTATTTGTTTTAACCTGGAGTGTCAGGAGTGCAACAAAATCAGGCTTAACATAGTACTTTTTCTCAAACCTATCATTTTCAAATGGTTTAACTTTATTATGAATTTTTTTTTCTCCAGGAATGACTTTTAATTACAATTTAATACTTTTGTTGCCATATGCAAAAAGACATACTACTTTTGACTTAATAAAAATTTTAAGAGGTAGATAACAAAAGAATTTTCAAAATTTCTTGAAAAAAATTATTTTTTTGAAAAAGTACAATTGCATATTGTTCAAAATCTTGCACAGGAAGTCATTAGTATTTGTTACATTGTTTAAGAAAACAGCAACAAGTTATATGAAGCATAACATTGTTAAACTAAAGTAAAATGTATAACTGTTAAAGGTGTTTTATATTTCAAAATTTGTTCACTAAAATATTATAAAAACTTTATTTCTTTCCTTTTTAGCTCACCTGACCCGAAGGGTCATGTGAGCTATTGCCATCACTTGGCGCCCGTCGTCGTCCGTCGTCGTCGTCGTTAACTTTTCTTCAAAAATCTTCTCCTCAAAAACCACTGAAGGGATTGCTTTGAAACTTTGCATACATCATCAGTAAAATGCCCTCTACCAAGTTTGCCCAAATCATGGCCTCAGACCAACCAACATGGCCGCCATGGCTAAAAATAGAACAGAGGGGTCAAAATACAGTTTTTTGCTTATAGTTCAAAAAGTATAACAGATACAGGAAAACCGAAGAGACCTTCCTTCTTCAGCATCTAAAGCTCTACAAAACACTCCATTGGGTCAAAGTTGTATGATGACTCCTTGTAGGAGTTATTGCCCTTTAATTGTCAAAATTGATGATTTTTGTCATTTTTGCCTCCAAATCTTGAAAATTATTAAAACTAAAGAAAAAGTTAGCATTGCTTAATTGTTCTGCTCTATGAGGGCTACAAAAATGACTTTCGGGTCAAGATTGTCTGATTAACCATTTAAGAGTTATTCCCCTTGAACTGTTTTTTTTTATAGCTTTTAATTGATTTTTTAAAATCTTCTCCTCTGAAACAACTGAAAGTACTGCTTTGAAATTTTGTACACATCATCCGTCAAATGTCCTTAACCAAGTTTGCACCAACCATGGCTGCAGATTAACCGACATGGCCGCCATGGCTAAAAATAGAATGGAGGGGGGGGGGGGGGGTAAAATACAGTTTTTGGCTTATAGTTCAAAAAGTATAACAGATACAGGAAAACCGAATAGACATGCCTTCATCAGCATCAAAAGCTCTACGAAACACTCCATTGGGTTGAAGTTGTATGAGGACTCCTTATAGGAGTTATTGCCCTTTAATTGTCAAAATTGATTATTTTTGACATTTTTGCCTTAAAAACTTGACTTAGGGTCAAGATTGTCTGATGAACCGTTTAGGAATTATTCTCCTTGAACATTTTTTTAATCAATTTTAATTGATTTTAAAAAATCTTCTCCTCTTTAACCCATTTAAGTACTGCTTTGAAACATTGCACACATCATCTTTAGGACGTCCTCTATTTTGTGCAAATCATGACACCTGACTACCTATATAGCTACGTTAGCTTAAAATAGAAAATGGGGGGGGGGGGGGGAGTCAAGAGAGTTTTCGACTGATAGTTAAAAAAGTATAACAGGTACAGCAAATTTGAAGTGAACCTCCCTTCTCCCTCTAAGCATCAAAAGCTCTCCTTATAGGAATTATTTCCCTTAAAAGGTCAACATTAATGACTTTTGCAGAAGTGTTGGGCAATTCCTTATAGCAAAGAAAAGCTGGATAGAAAAGGGTTGTTTGGTTTCAGGTTCAGGTGAGCGATACAGGCTCCTGGGAGCCTCTAGTTATTCATTTCTTTTTTGATTTATTAACTTCAACGTATTCACATTTGGAAATTATGAACAAAAACTTGATATGCTCATGTTAAAATTTGACATTTTTTTTACATCTTGGGGTCATTTTTTTTAAAACAGCCCATATACATTTATGTTTTACTGAAACCGCCCCAACACAAAAAAAGCTTATTGAATACAACAAAATATGCAATTGTCTTTTATTGAATGTCTCTTGCAGATAGCTGTATTTATTGCTGCAAGCTGATAAAATACCATATTACTACTACCATGATATGGATATATAATTTTCAGTTTCTAAGGACAATGTGACATCACTATGTTACAGGGCTAAACAGTTTATTGTTTGTTTTATTTCCTCGATTTAATTATCCATCTTGCTGCAAGCATCTCATTGGATAATTTGACCTGGGAAATAACAACCAACATTGACCAATATTTGTTGTACTTGCAATAAAAAAAAGAGATAAATTATTTATCATTCATTGGCATTTGCACCACTGATGAAAAACAAAGTATTTTTGTTTGTTTTGATTGCAAATTTTTCAAGGTTTTCAAGGTCTGGAAACAGAGAACTACTTATGTTTTCAAAAACCTTGTTCTGTGTTCTTTTTTTTATTGCAGAATATAAAGATTGAATCCAATCAGAATAGAGTATCTTTAGAACATTGACTAACATACTCAATAACATGCATTTTTCCTTTATGTAATGAGAGGATTTTTTTCAGGCATCTTCCAGTTTTTTGTGCAACACAATCTTAGAAGTTATTAACAGCATCTACCATCAAGACAATGCTAATTACTTCATCTTGGAACCTCAACACACACTGTCACAGTTTGTAGAGAAAATCTATCTCAAACCACATGATGTTCAGGTAATAACCTCCCTTTGCTTTAATAATAGGAGTTCGTAGAAAACCAACCCCTCAGAATACATAAAGAGCATGTGAAGAAGTAAATCATGTGAATTTTCATGTATATTTCATCTTATAAATGAGAAAACCAATGTACAATTTGTTCTCAAACCCAGATATATAAACAAATCGCCAGTCACAGGTGCTTTAATACATGTTCTTAAGCTAAACAAACATATGAAATAGACATGATATCACTCCTATCAGCCCAAAGTGGTCTCCTTTTGAATTGTTTATTTCTGGGTTAGAACAATTTGAATAAGAAAAATAAAACCTTGAGATTTATAGTTAATGCAGCAGATTGTATAAAGAACAGTGAAGGTATCAAACAAATGTCACTGCTAAAAATTACCACTAGGGAACTGCATTATACACTCAGTATTTTCAGAATAAAAAACATACTTGTCTGAATCTTGCTATAAATCTTAAAATAGTTTGATATCATCTCTTCTTGTTATATTTGCAGGAAAAGTTATTTGAGCTGTTGGAGTTCATTGTCTTTGATCTCAATTTTGTTCCATGTAAAGAACTGATTAGTATAAGTTTACTAATCAAGTCTGACCAGTAAGTACAATTTCATTAGGAATTTAAAGACACACTGAATTTATTTGGCTATTGTTTGTAAATGGATGCATAACTCACAAGTCTGTGGCGCAAAAACCAATAAAAACTGTACATATTTTCCATGAGGATTAAGAGTCCAGTATGGTAGTCTTCTTATTATACCCCACTTCGAAGAAGAGGGGGTATACTGTTTTATCCTTGTCTGTTCATTAACCGTCCGTAACAAAAAATTTGTTAAGCAACTATAGGATGAAGAAGCCTGATATTTTGCATATTGCTTTATCCTATAGTACCATAGGGTGTATAGCAATTTTATGCTCCTTGGTCATCTTCTTCCTGTTTACCGAATATTTTTTTGTGAAAGAGGTAGTATCACTAGTGAGCTTTAGCTCACAGATTAACCTTGTTTAGTTCACAAACTTCTGATCAGTAAAGTCTTGTGTAAAAAAATATAATAGTTTTCCAAAGCTGTTGTTTGTAATTTCATAAAACTATAATAATGGCACTTATAATTTAAACTGAGACAATTTTGAAGTAAGTGTACTATCTATAGAGGACTCTTTTATAACTTTAATAAGTACCTGCATAAGATCAAAGTGGGGGCCTTGGTGGTCGAGTGGTTAAGGTAGTTTGTCTATTATTGATCACCTGGTCTGTCAACACTAAGGTTGCGGGTTCGAGGGTCACTGTAGGCAGGGTGTACTTGACTCCAATCTTAATTGACAAGGATTGCCAGTTTTCCTACGAAGGTCGGGGGTTCTTTCCGGGTACTCCGGCTTCCTACCCCAATAAAAACTGGATGCCATGAAATACCTGAAAAAAATGCTGAAAGTGGTGTTAAACATCAAAGAAACAAACAAATAAGATCAAAGTATTGTAAGTTACCTATCTACAACAATTAGAAGTACCATTTTCTTGGTGCCATATACAGATATAGAAGCAACATTATACATTGAGTAGTCAATTATTAAACAGTCGACCACCTCTTATAAGACCACCCCATCTGAGTCATGAAAGTGGTCTTATAATGGGTGTGGTCATTTTCAGGGGATATATGAAGGTTTATAGAGCTTGGTTGGTTGATTAGCAGCAAAAACTGTGAAGTGATCGAGAATCACCCAAAATAAATCAGTGTTCTCCCCAGGCCGTTTTAGCATCTTGGCACCGAGACGCTATCAAAATCACCGAGATGCTATCCGTCGCTGCCGAGATGCTATAATTTTTAACATCGGTAACTCGCGCCATTATTTGAAAACAATCGGCCGCTTATAACAACAAAGAAAAATAAACATTTCTAATAAATTTTCTTTGATCACCTGTAATTTAATATCAAAGCTAATAAAGTAATTAAATAGGTGTTAATTGTCCGTTTTGATGATAACTATTCAGGTTTGGTGATCCCAAGCTGACACTTATGACATTTACAAAACCATGTGATCAACACGTGATCCAAGCTAAAATGGCTTCAGAAGGAATTTCAAAAGCCAAATGTCGAAAATTATACCATCCACATCGACGTTTTGAACAGAGGCCGTGATTTACCGCTACCGAGCACTGGAGATCGACAGGGACATTATCATATTATGTTCGCCTTTAATGTTCCCGAGATAAGAATCGCCAACGACTATCGCCAGTATCGGTAACGATTCAAGGACCCTTGCAAGGACCTCCGTCGATATAACAGTTAATACAATGAACACGACCAATATATAGCAAATCGTTTGCTTCGGACAGTGACGTAGCCTGGAAAATGCGATTTTCATAGCTGATGAATTTGACAAGATTGATTGTGAGCAAACTTTCAGTGCCACGAACTGAGAAGCACAATCGACCGGTGATAGAATTAACTACTGCTTTTGCACAGAAAAAGGGCTAACGATAGTGTGATGATTGCCTTTGTTATTTTGTAACATTTGTGCTTTTGGAACTATTCTCATTGATTTGAGTGGCTATGACATTGTGTTTAACATGAATTATAAATAAATAAAGAATGAAGTTTTTTTAATACTCCTTTATTACACATATCTTCATGTATATATTAGGTATCTCAAAAATAAAAATAAGTAACAAAATATATACACCAACATGTATAACAACATGCATATATAAAAAAAACACAAAAACAACGCATAATGGGGTCGACCGATGATGCATGCTAAATGTGATGCTATCCAAAATTTCTGGGGAGAACACTGTAAATATTTGTATTTTATTATTCAGTATAAATAAAAATAAAAAGAATTCATGCAATTTTTTTCTGTTAAAAATGAGTAAAGATGATATAACAATTCCAAGTCTTCTTAACAGCGAATGTTTCTGTTCTTGTTTCATCTGCATTATCATTGTTTTATCACTTTTATTGTCTGCCCAGGTTCCACTTCGTAGTTTATTAAGGTTCCGTTCAGTTTGGAAAAATCCAGGTTTTTCTCTGTTTCTAGTTTCCAAAGTTTTTGTCAATTTTGACATCGTTTGTTGTAAATATTGATTTATGATTATGTTGGTACATTGTATTATTATCTCTTGTTGAATATTTCAGTCTTCTTGTAATACACCCGATTTCTGTAATGCCGAAATCAAACTAACCTACAATATCCTATTTGCTGTCATCTTTAATCTAGCTTAGAAATCTTTCTTTCATGTGATGTCAACATTTTGTTTACCGGTTGTTGAACTGTTTCCGAACTGGTTTACGATAATAAAACCGAATCTTGTTCTATTCGACACTTGCAAAATAAACATCCGGTCAGTGAAAATGGTCATTCGTGAGGGGAATTTACGTTAGAAACACTTAATGCATCAGGGTTTTGGTCTGATAAAGCGGATGGTCGCTGGCGAAGGGATCGTATAAGAGGGCGACTACTGTACCCCCGCAAACTTGTTTGGGGGTATATACATGTATAGGAATCGCCCTGTCTGTCCGTCTGTCCACATCCCTTGTAAGCGCAACTCCTCCTAAACCGCTTGTTGAAATTTAATGAAACTTGGCCTAAAGGCGTGCTCACAGTCCACACTTGTTTAACTGTAGGTATCTGATATTTAGAAGTAGTGGGGTTGTGGGTGGGGGGAGCAAAATAATATGTTGTCCCAGTAGATTGTAAATATATTCAATTATAAAATATCGTTCATATATGAGATTTTTTTTTCAGTTCCACTCCGTGCAATATTCTTTGTTTGAAGAGTTTAATAAAGATTTTACAGTGCCATTCAGTTTACAAAGACGTCTTCCGAGAAGTTGGAATGTTAGAAGTGATGATCACATGTTTACACAGATATGCTGCTCTGCTAAAAATGCCCGAGACAGATGACGGTAAAACTATTTATTTTTGATGATATTCAGTGTTTGTCAGGATCAGGGTTGCTGAATTGTTTAGATAGTTAAACTAATTATTATTAGCATGTCTGGTCCTTCCTTTCTTCTGTCAAGATGTACTCAACACCCAACTTAAATTTAATTGACAAGGATTGTCAGTTTTCCTGTTGAGTTTGTGGTTCAAACCAGTTATGGCACCCTCCACTAATATAAACTGGTTGCCATTAGGCTAACCTTAAAAATATGTTTGGTTGCAGTTTTCTGACTACCTTTATATCTGTGAGTCATTAGGTAAAATAAATATTTAATTATATACTTCATACAAATTCTGGACATTTCATGGGTAAAAATGAGGGTATTATTCCAGTCTATTCCCGAATTTAATAACATTTCCCATAAACCACCTCTTCTTTACGAACCTGTTTGAGATGAAAACCACCCTCTCAGACCGGAAATGCATGATATCCTTCCCGTTACACAGTCAGACTGATTTTATAGTGTCGGTTGGAAAACAGCAAACAAACAATATTTTAAACTGGACCTTATACGGAAAATTTGTATAACTAGTTATGTAGTTTTTTAACACATTAAAACTGAAATGACTTTAATTATTTTTATTTCTTGGTTTTTTATTTATACTTGCAATATTTTTTTATTCTAGTTGAACCTGATTTAATAGCCACAGAACAACAAGAACTGGGATCTCTTGTGATTGAGTGTCTAACTACACTTCTTAGTGGAAACAACAAAAATGCTGGTTTGATTTCTTGATTTTGTTATGGAATTTTTCAGGATGACCAACTTTAATTTTAACTGCTTTGCATACTGTTTTCTTTGTGTCATAAATTTGTCATAAATTTAAACAAACATATATGTTCTCAATTTTGAAAGGTAAACATGCTTGCAGAAATTATTGTTGTTTGAACAAATATAAATGAAAGTGCAATAAAATTAATTTAGTACTAAAATGTCTACAAGTATAGGTGGAGTAAATAATGAAGAATTATGTTTTTTAGATGTATTCAGAGAGTGTGGTGGAGCTAGATGTGCTCACAACCTCATTACTCACCCACAGTGTCGACAACAGATATTAAATGTAGTGCAACAGTTAGTTCTCTCCCCTGGAGGCGATGATGATATGGGAACATTACTAGGTCTTATGCACTCTTCACCAGTTTTGTCACTTAAACTCAAAACACACATTTTAAAGGTAAACATCTGAGAGACATTGCTAGTTCCAGAGACAAACTATAGATTTGAAGGAATTGAATTGTTAATGTCATTTTTTTTTAGAATTATTCCACTATATCATGTTGGCTAATATTGGCATAGGAATGGAAGTGCAAACACTTGTAAACTTATCAGATTGTGAGTTCAATGCACACTAGAAAGTTTCAATCTTGACTGCTGCAGGGTTCTTGGGTATAGGGAAACGGGTTCTCACTATGAGTTTAGGAGATCATGTGTTTCCACACGTACCATATAAAATTTCTTGGTTCACGAATGGAGCATGGGAGATCTTGACTCCCCACCTGTACAAGATGTAATATCTTAGGTTCCTAACTTAAGTATGGGTGATCTTCAAGTCCATTGTAAGAGATGAGTTGTAATTAATACTTCTATTCACTGCAGATAAGCATTTTAGGAGAAAGAGCAAGTACTTGTACAAACAATGTGTAACAAGTGGAGTTTACAAGTGAACACTATATGGTAGCACAAAAAATAATATAATTCATTTTGTTGTAGTACAAATCAGACACTTGTCTCCTATACCTAATTATTTGGGAGAATAAAGCACATATAAACAGCACAAAATCTCACTAATATTGGTGTAAATTTAACATAATTGTTTAAAATTTCTTCATATTAAATGTAGTCAGATGTTCATTTTTATTAAACTATTTATTTTCAGTCACTACTGAATGTTTTACGAGAGAGTCATAGAACAAGAAATGTTTTCCGTAAAGTAGGAGGATTTGTTTATGTTATGTCAGTCCTTGTTTCAATGGAGGGGTGTCTGTGTGATCCACCTAAAGTCCCCTGGGATCAAGGTATTAACAAATAACCTATGATAAGTATATTTGATAAAAAGTAGTTTTTATACTCAATGCAAAAAAGTTGTGTATTGTATAATGTTTTTAATTTGTTCGTTTTTCCTTCTGTCCATTAGTTCTTGTCGGCACAAGTTCATGTATACCACACAATAGAATTAATGTATTTTTATATATTATAATTTATTATTAGGATTCAGTTTCCTGAAAAATAAAGAAAGAAAATCAAAACCTTTGATAGCATTAAAGATATATAATCAAATTTGAAATCTATAGCTCTCCATTTCTGTAAACTGTGTTGTATACCACGCCATCTATATACCCTCCATATGGATATGAGTGTCTGTCCTTCCCTTGGTGGTTTCCCCGCCATCTATCAACCCTCCATATGGATATGAGTGTCTGTCCATCCCTTGGTTGTTTCCCCGCCATCTATATACCCTACATATGGATATGAGTGTCTGTCCATCCCTTGGTTGTTTCCCCGCCATCTATATACAGTAGTCCCCCTCTCGAGCGACCCCTCGTTTGAACGACCACCCCTTTGTCCCGACCACTTTCCTCTTGCATTAACTCATTTCTGTACAAATTTACCTCTTTTAGAGGACCACCCCTTTAACGCGACCAACGACCGCCCTGAAGATATAAAAAACCATGTTTTCCCCCCTCATGAACGACCACATTATCGTTTATGTTTACTAGAAATGACACCGGAAGGTCGACTTCAAGTTTGGGAAATCGACCGGAAATGCATCATTGATTTTTACCAGATGAAAGATTTTGAATAAAATAACTATTGTTTATTATTGGTATTAATAAAATTATAAAAGAATGTGTGTTGGTTGTTTATTTGTGGTTTTTATATCGAGTATTGAATTAAAAAATGTTTATGTCCCAATATCTTCACGTGACGTGTACATCATTTGATACGATAGTAAACAAAATTTGGACGATGCCATTTTGATTATAATCTTGGCCTCGTGACCTAACAATGTTACATGAACTGTCTTTATGTCTTTTCAGTAAAGAAATGTGTTTGATTTCCATAAATTTTTTTATAATTTACTTTTGATCAAGTGAAAGAAAGCGTTAATCGGCCAAATATAGATTAAAAATAGGGTTGAGATCATTTACATACCGAGCTATTTTTAGATTTAGTAGAGTCCGAACTGTTTACATTTATTACACGTTTATCATTTTGAAAATGTGTTTGCTGAGAATAAAAAATTTAATTAGGCAGATAAAATTTGCAATTAATAATTTAGTTAGCTTTGTGCAGTGAATTTCGAGATTTGTACGCAAATTAAACATTTTTAAAGCATGTGTCTCAAGAATATTCTGAATCATAGAATGGTCTGAATGAAGGTTACACTGTGACATGACACAAAGTGGGTTAGATCTACACATTGTATGCACAATATTGGGAAAGAAAAACAGTTTTATTAAGACCAATATAAATAAAACTTTATTGATAATCAGCGGACAGATAAATCTTAAGTATGATAACACATGTCCCTACAAAGAAAACAAATGTTAATACACATATACACATTTTGTTTAAATTTTGCACAGCTGTTAAGTACTTACTATTAAATGAAAATCAAGTTCAATTTTCAGAACAATCCAATTTGTAGTTTTCTATTTAAGCCAATTCATATTTTTATGCCCCCGCGACGACATGTCGGGGGGCATTAAGTTTTACTCATGTCCGTCCGTCCGTACGTACGTACGTACGTACGTACGTCCGAACAAATTTCCGTCAAGCTTTTCTCAGAAACCGTACATGAGAACAATTTTAAATTTGGCAGAGTGGTTCAGTATCACAAGTTGTACGTCCTAAGCGAATTTCAGACCTGTCGGACAACTACTTCCTGTTTGGGACTTCATTTGTACGTAAATACGTCCGTCTGTATGTACAAATTTCCGTCAAGCTTTTCCCAGAAACCGTACATGAGAACAATTTGAAATTTGGCAGGGTTGTTCAGTATCACAAGTTGTATGTCCTAAGCGACTTTCAGACATGTCGGACAACTACTTCCTGTTTGGGACTTACTTTAGCGGGGGCATCCGTGTCCCATGGACACATTCTTCAATTTTTTTGGTCATCAGTTGGTTTCCAGATGTTAACTTGAAAACATGTCAACAGATACAGTTTAAACTTTCACAGTTGTTAAGTACTATAAAACAAAGATCAAGTTCAATTTTCAGAAAAATCCAATTTGTAGTTTTCGTCTTAGGCCAATTAAATTTTTTTGGTCAATGGTTTCCAAGTTGGCTTTTAAAAAAAAAATACTTGAAAAACAGTTATTTATACAGGGTATAAAAGATTTCAATGGGAACAGAAAAAGAGCCTGTATGAGCAGAGCCCTTAGGTTAAATTAACTAGTATCTTATTGTATGAAGTCAATATGGCAATAGAAAATAACCTTATATCCAGTGATTTTTTAGTTGCCCTTGAAAGCAGGTTTAATTGTTTCTTAAATTGTCTAAAATATTAAAACTTTTTGAATTAGCTGTAATATTACACAATAAGGTTTGATGTGCAATGTTCATCTAAGTTATCAAGGAACTTCTCACTGTGAGTGTAAGTCTGACTATTATTGAAACGTACTTAAGAAACAGATAACACCTGTGTTAAAGCAGTATAAATAGGTATGTTTCAAAGTTTAGGTAAACCTGATGAGTTTTCTATGTGTGATGTAAACAAAGAAACTAGAATAATTAGAATGACATAAATTTTGCAGTCTTTTAACAAATTTCAGTGAAAAGACATGATGTGTTGAGCATGTTGAAGACAGTTTTTAGTACATTAACAGTGGCCATGAGATATGAACCTGCTAATGCAAAATTCTTTGAAACTGAGGTTAGTAAATAATAATAGTTAAGACAGTTAGAGAAAATGACATTAGAAGTTTAGTAGAAGTTGTCTGGTAGGAGTTGATTTTCAGTCTGGTCAGTTCTTTGGTGTAAAAACAAATTTGACATGTATACTATTATTTTAGGTGTTAAATATGACCTAAATTGTTTAAATTCTATTATCTACGTTTTGTAGTTAACATGAGGTTTGATAGAGAATTACACTGGATTATACTTTGTTTTGTAGTTAACATGAGGTTTGATGGAGAATTCCACTGGATTATACTTTGTTTTGTAGTTAACATGAGGTTTGATAGAGAATTCCACTGAATTATACTTTGTTTTGTAGTCAACATGAGGTTTGATGGAGAATTCCACTGGATTATACTTTGTTTTGTAGTTAACATGAGGTTTGATGGAGAATTCCACTGGATTATACTTTGTTTTGTAGTTAACATGAGGTTTGATGGAGAATTCCACTGAATTATCTACGTTTTGTAGTTAACATGAGGTTTGATGGAGAATTCCACTGGATTATACTTTGTTTTGTAGTTAACATGAGGTTTGATGGAGAATTCCACTGAATTATCTACGTTTTGTAGTTAACATGAGGTTTGATGGAGAATTCCACTGGATTATACTTTGTTTTGTAGTTAACATGAGGTTTGATGGAGAATTCCACTGAATTATCTACGTTTTGTAGTTAACATGAGGTTTGATGGAGAATTCCACTGGATTATACTTTGTTTTGTAGTTAACATGAGGTTTGATAGAGAATTCCACTGAATTATACTTTGTTTTGTAGTAAACATGAGGTTTAATAGAGAATTCCACTGAATTATACTTTGTTTTGTAGTTAACATGAGGTTTGATAGAGAATTCCACTGAATTATACTTTGTTTTGTGTCTTGATGTATGGCATGTACATGTTATCATGAATGATTAGGCTAAAGTCAGTTGATTAATTGTTTGTTTGATGTCCAGCGAGCAGTATTTCAGCTATTTTTAAGTTTATACAAACATTTGTTGTTATGTTATAGATGTGATAAAATTAAATGTTTATGTTATTACCCTGTGTGGTTGCTATTTGTATGGTGTGTAACATAACTGTATGTGTCAGTGCATAAAACACTTCCAGTCATCAGTGTGCCTTATATTCCTAAGTATCAATGGTTGAAAGACTGTGTGTAATGCCATAACCTATTAGCCCTCTGGAAAGTTCTAGATTAATCAGACAAAGAGTTTATACATATTATTTCTTTATTAAATAATTTAATATATCAAATAGTTTGGCTCTCAGGAAACACTCAGCTTTGAAATTTTAATTACCTGTCAGAGCAAGTCAGCTTGCAGTCCTTGGATTGAAACTGCCTGCCCGACAATATGCCAGTATGGGGATATGGAGCGAGGGATCTCCATTAGGGGATGAGATGAGGATCTCATCTACAGCCGGAGTGTGCAAGAGTTCTCCAGGGGATGAGATGAGGATCTCATCTGCAGCCAGGTAGTGCAAGGTCTGCAATGGGGACAGGGGATGAGACAAGGATCTCATCTGCAGCCATGTAGTGCAAGGTCTGCAATGGGGACACTGGCACTAGGATGAAATTTTGTAGTTATATACCCCCTTAATACTTGGGGGATGAATGAAATTTAAGAAACGATCAGTGATAAAATTTCATAAAGGTCCAAAACAAATTTAATATTTATCACTGGAATGCTGAGATGTTACCCTTGTCATGACAGTATTGAAGGTGTTTGGATGGGGTTGGTGGGTGGAAAATTTTTAGAACAGCAACACTTTTGAGTCTAGCAATTTGTCTGACTACTGAAAACCAGAACACTGAATACCCAGATTGGCTATGGTTATACACACAGTTATTTAGTGGAAAATCCCTAAAATGGGAGGAGCATAAGGCAGAAACCTGTTACTGATTTATGATGACAAATTCATTACCACTTACACTGATTGTTTATTGTCATGTAAAGGATTAAGAAAAGATGAAGCTCCCTGTTGAGCTTCCAGTTGTAACTTCAAGGTGTCAAGTGCCAAATTTTATTAATCTCACATTATATAAAAAATAATTACACCAAATGTTATAGGACTTGAGAAATGTATTTCCTGCAAACAAGTGAAGCAGTCTTTCCTGTTTGTATAAACATAACTTATATTTCTTATAAGTAACTAATGATTAGAATAAATGGAGTACATAGAAGTTTAGGACATTAATCAAGTTTAATGCATTCAGCATTTTCTTGTTATTAAAATCATTCTTCCTCATCAGACATAAATACTCTTTATCCCCAATATCTGAGATGGAAATATTAAGGTGGTAAGAAGAAAATAGCAAAGAAAACCGACCGAACAACATGAGCCAAAAGCCAAGGGACAGTTACAAACTTTGGAAATCTTTTTTGTTGAAAAACATAAATAAAATTTCAGTATGTTTTTTTCAGGTCAGATATGACAGTTTGACAGAAGCAGTCAGATTACTTGGCTGTTTCTCTTCTACAATAGACATACAATCACCAGGAGATGTAGTAGAAACTGAAGAACAAAGATTGATGTTTGAAGATATATTTGTAAATATCAAGGATTCCACGTACGTTCTAATTAGTTAATTTAAATTATTGCAATTAATGGAGACTGTTAGGTCGTTGAAACATGATTATCAGGGATTAAATCATTAAAGATTGAATTTAGCATTTTACAGGTATGTCTTCAATCTTCATGCCTGACCTTGACCTCAATTTGAAGGTCCAGTGACTACGTTAAAGTTTTTGGGTTACGACTGTCTGGTAGGTGTCACCTGACCTTGACCTCAATTTGACGGTCCAGTGACTACGTTAAAGTTTTTGTATTAGGGCAGTTCCTCTGTAACTGTGCATAGTAGGGTGGCAGTTTTTGGTTCATAGGTTGCTAATGATTAGTACATGAGTGTCTCGTAGGTTTCAACTGACCATGACCTCAATTTCACGGTCCAGTGAGTAAGTTAATGTTTTTGGATTAGTTCCGTTTCTCTGTAACCATGCATTGTATATTTTAAATGATAACAATTTAATGATATTTACGTAATGGTTATGACATAACTTTTTTTTCATTACTGATGCGGAATGCAGGGGGGACATTTTTCTGTGTCCACACTTGTCACAAAAGATTTTACAGTTGGGACTGCTAAGTTAGTTTTCAAGAAATCAGTGTATAGAAATCGATGAAGCATTTTAATATTGGCTATAAAGGGAGAAAATTCCATTCTCTTATAGGTGTTTGAGAAATCCTGGGTGTTTGAGCAAACAGAGTTTGAGCTAGATCCTCTTTAATAGATATTATGGTACACCTTTTTTACTGGATTTAAAATATATTGGCTATTGAATATTTATCACAGCACAAAACTAAATCCCTGATTGACAAACACTAATTTTCAATGATGAATTTTCTTTGTAAGAGAGTTCTTGCAAACAATTTAAAAAATGCATTTTAAAATCAATGTTGTACTGACATGTCATGAGTCATTTATAAATAGTATAGATGCATAAAATAATAAAGAAATCATATAATTGAATTTGACATGTTTTGTGAGTTATTGTGAAATATTGATAAAAAATTAAGATTTTTAGAATGGCAACTTGTTGATAAGCTTACATAATCTCTCATTTTAATTTAAGGTCATATCCAGACATTCCAGTGACACTTCTATCGGCCTGTGTGATGCTGAAGTACTTGTATAACATGGCACAAGATACATTTGACAAGTAGGCTGTTATGTCATTGCAGCTTTAATTCTATATACACTAATAAATAATATTGATGAAGTGGAATTATTCAATTGGAGAAAAACATTTTTATGCCCCAGCGACGACATGTTGGGGGCATTAAGTTTTACTCATGTCCGTCCATCCGTCTGTATAAATTTCTGTCAATCTTTTCTCGAAACCGTACATGAGAACAATTTGAAATTTGGCAGGGTGGTTTAGTATCACAAGTTGTATGTCTTAAGCGACTTTCAGAACTGTCGGACAACTACTTCCTGTTTGGGACTTCATTTAGCGGGGGCATCTGTGTCCATTCTTCGATTTTTTAATTAAAGAAATAGATTATTGCGAGCAGGCTCTATGCGAATTAGAACAAGGTTAGACCTTATATTTGTCAATATTTTATACCGAGCGATAGCAAGGTATCAAATGAGAACAAATAGCAGGTCTGACCATGTTCTAATTCGCATAGAGCCCAATTGCAATAATCTTCAATTCTAATATGTCGAACAATTGTTTTAAAATTTCGAAGGGGCTCCTAGAGGACGCTTTCAATGGTAATACTGTTTTTTTTTAAACTAATAAGATATATCCCAAAACAGTATGATAAAACAAATAATATTGACATAAACATATATTCTCGTCATTTTTATTGAATATCCGTACCTTTTAAACTAAAATATTGAGAAATCTTAACAAAATTGCATTGTTCCTTGGATTTTTCGTTGAGCATACTATGTCGTCTGAATTCTAATTGTGACGTCGTTTTGATTCGAATGTAGACTTGTTAACAAAATAATGTATCAGGAGTAGTTTAAATAAAAAAATTGCAGAATTCAGACTAAAAATAACTGCATTATTAGCAATAATGATTATTATGGAAAACACATAACAACTGCATTTTGAAGTCAGTTTTTACATTTTAATACACAAAATACACAGCTTAGGCATGTGCGAACTAAACTTTTTCGAATTTTGACACGGCTTTATTTACATAGCTAAAGCAGGACGTCATATTAGAATTTACAATAAACAAATTTAAATGGGAACACAGCCTCGTGTATTTAGTGTCGCAGTGTGTGTATTAATTCCATTTTCAGTAAAAGATTGTTCAATCTTGTTCGTTGTTTTATTTATTAAATTGTTTAAGTTTCCTTTACTTGTATTACATTTTTTTATAAAGACTCTTTTTTTAAAATTTTGCCTTTGGGTTGTAAAATAGATTTTTGGGTGTTCACATCTATTATAATTGTCTTTAATTTGTTCAGATTATAACAAAATTCAAATCGACATTTTGAAACAACCTTACAATTATAAAATTATTTAGAGGCACATCTGTCACATTGATCATTTACACAGAAATGATTTAATAATGAAACAGTATACTTGCTAAAGGATATTATAAAATAAATGTGAATGGTTTATTTCAGACCACCATCCTCTGGTCAACAAAAGACAGATTCTCAATCTATTAAAAGACTAACAATGTTCAGAGAGAACAGCAGCTCCCCTCAGTCATCACCAAAACTCAAACGAGCTAGTACTGGTAGTATTAATGCCAATACGTACATCAACATCGATCAGATCATCGTGCATCCTGGAGCTGTCTTATCGTTGTTCCACCTTTTACCGGCAATAGAATATGAACAAAATAGAAAGGTGAGGGCTGTTCCAACAAATCAGTTTTCCTGGAAAGACACATTGCTATTGGAGGTTGCTTAAAAATTTTTTGTTCGAGTGCCTATAAAGGTTGATAACCATAATTTAAAACTGCGTTTTGGGGTACCATATATAATTTATATATTATGTCTCAAGTGTAATTCATGTCCAATAAAACTGATCAGGACATTAAAGTTAAAAAAATGTTGAAAACCCATTAAACAAATCCCTTTGAACCATCAGGTTACAAAACATTCCTGTTACAGGTATTTTGCCCTAACAAAAACAAAGTTTTTGATATAGTTGATAGTACATTTCCTGAATAACTTTACTGCATATGATCACATGTTTCACCCCCATCTGTCTTTAAAACCCTTAAAAAATGTGTTTAAAATAATTTGTCTACTCTGAACGGGTAAAATTACAGTTTCACATGGGTCTGTATTAGGTTCTTTACTATTTGTTATATTTGTCATCAGTGACATGCTATTTCAAAAAAGAAATTGTAAAATTTACATAATCTTTGAAAAAAACGATCGAAAATGGGGAAAAAATTTAAAAGGAGATTTTAATTTTGTAAATTTAAGGTGTAATATAAAACTTTTTTTTTTGGTTTCATAGGAACAACTAATTCACAGATTTAAGAACCATGGTCTTCACAAAAGTTGTAAATGATGTACCTGACAGGTCCACCTGTCTGACTGAACACAATTGTGCCTAACTTAAATTTCCTATACAGCCAACTTGTATGAAAAATTCAATTATAAAGTGTGTTACAGATCACAAATTATTTTTTAAATCACTGTTTGATTTTAATAATCAAATATATATTGAAGATTTTTATCAGAATCTCAATATACTGTGAAAGTACTTAAATTCGTGGGTATCAATTTTCGTGGTTTGGTGAAATTTTACATGTTCGTGGGTCCTTAAATTCGTGGACTGACGGTTTCCGAAAATGCAAAAAGTGAGGTAGCGATCAAAATAAATGATTACAGCAGAATCATGTTCACTGTTGATAATAAACATCAACATATAAAGAAGACAAAACAGTTTCATTACATGATGTTGTTCATGCGCGTGGTAACGAATGTAAAATTAACAACACGGAAATCAATAGCTAATTATAAACACGGTAATGTATTAATTAATTGATTAATTGCAATAAAAACTACTTTGAGTCTATTTAATTCTCTAATTGTTATCTATAGAAGCATTCCTAGCCGAAGGGCATTTGTCACTTCATGTGATGAGTAGCAATAAATACAAAGGTGTAATTTAATGTCATTTGTGCCACGATCGGTATTATCACAACATCCATTTGATATAGCGTGTCATTGATATGCACTAATAAAGATAAAGTTTAGCTTATCTTTTAAAATTTTTTATTTGTTATTTTAATTTATGTTCAAAGGAGCAACCAAACTCATAATTCCGATAATAATTTGCTACTTTTTAACATCGAAAATGAACACCTCGTATATCCCCACCTTGACCGGAAGTCGATGTTTCTTCGTACGCTTTACAATTAAATAATACCTACATTTAATAAAAACACAATTCGAACATGAAACCTGTGACATAATCATTAAGATGGATTTTGAGCTGAACATTAGTAATGGATCGAACCACAAAATCATATATTACATTTACAAATAAATGTCCGATCTCAGACATTTTCAGATCGTTGTTCCCAAGTTCCCATCTGTTAATGAAGTTTTATTCTTCGTTGGATTTTTAATTTCGTGGTCCGAGGCCTCAACGAAAACCACGAAAATTGATACCCCATGAATAAAAAGTATTTCACAGTATCACATTTGAGTTTGATGGCAAAATTATAAAAAAGTCAACCTTTATGAACATGAAACAACTATTTAACATAAACCCCTAAGTGAGATGTACACCAACATCTTCTTTTAAGAAATTGTCTTGCAAATTTTACTGAATCTTGCAGAAATGTTTCTAGGATGGGTCTTGCATTGTTGGTATTAATTGAAAACTGATTATAACTGCCAGTAGACGCTCTCTTGTGAAAAACAGCTTGGCAGATAGAATTACCAAGTGGCAATTATATGGAAGAATGTACCTAATTTTGAGATTTGAGGCCAATATAAAATCCAAGATGGCCTATGCTGTGGAGCATAGCTTGACAGGAAATGCCTTCAAACAGCTTCTGTCTTGAACACATTTAAAGTAACTTGGGCACAACAATCAGGTGGCACTTTACAATTTGTGAAATTTTGTGGCTGATTATTATTTTTATTGTTATAGTGTGGTTTTTATGGGTTTTTTTTCTCCACCAAATCTCGTCTGTTTGTCTGTCTGGCCCATCTCATGTTTATCTTTGGATTGAAGCTTTTTTTTTATAATTACAATGACTTCACATGTTCATGAAACTTGATACAAAGTAACAACACAATGAGATCTCTTTACTGGCTAAATTCATTACGGCTGTGCGTTATATTTCACGCTTGAGTGAACTTCGAAAAATTGGTGCTTACCAACAAGTGCCTAATGGGACATCTGTGTCTCAGAAACATTTTCTTGTTAAATTTAAATTTCAATACTAATTAACTAACATGATCAGATTTGAATTTAAAATAAAGCCTTATATTTATAGCTTTCTTTGTCACTACAAATAAGCACAGCAGAATTATTAAAGAGTTTACTGCACACAGAAAGAAATCAACAGATTATGTGTGAATATGGCTACCCTCATGAAATCTTAACTCATGGATATGTAGCTCTAGCTGATGAGACACACCCACTTCATCCAGCCCTCAGGTCAATGTTTGAAAGATTAGCATCACAATCATTGAAACCAAGAGATCTAAGGTATGTTTTATAATATAAGCCTTACAAGGTTATGGGCTGTATGAGACAGGACATAAAGGATCAAGAAGCTGTAGGTTTATATTTTGATGTGTACTGCTATCATATTGTGACATAAATTGGGTCATGGAAACTCTGATATGTTTGTTTTCATGTTAATATTTAAAGTGGCAAAGTAAACAAACTCAACAAAAGCAAATTTTGTTCATTGTTGAACAGACAGTTCACAGTAAAATTTTACGGGAAAAGGAGTGTGAAATTGGACATCTTAACTTTCTATAAATAGGTATGATGCTGTCTCATAAGTGCAAAATTATTGTTTCATTTTTTAGTCTTCTTTTAATGCAACATTTAGGTGTTTTATTGTGATAACCATCATCCTGTTTGATTTAATGTCATGTAATAAACCATAACGAGCAGGTGAATCTAACACATGACAATAACCCCATGATTTATCATGAAGGCTAGTGAAATAAGAAACAACTCCTGTAGGGCTTTTACACTCAAACCTGACATAATAAAACACAAGTATTTTCTAATCTATTTATGTATATATCCAGCATGCAATTTATCATGCTAGAGAATTAATGTCAAACAAGTAATATGTTTGTATGTTGGCTAAGTACTTAAACTATACTAGCAATTACAAGATTTATTTACTTGAACTAAATATGCCATTAGGACATTTAAACATTAGCAAACACACTTCACAGAGTAATGTAATGATGTGGAAATATGAAACAAACGTTGCAAAAAAGAAATTTACTGATCTTGCCATGTCCTTTTTAATAATAAAAACATGATGCATGGTATAATAGTAAGCTTGTAATATTATATTGCCTTACTTTAATATTTAACTGGAAATTATTGTTTACTCTATGGTGCATTTTATATTGCAGAGACTTTTTGAGATTAGGATCTCCGTTGAATTGTCGGCCAATGGAAGATACATATAATCCACTGAGTTCAGACAACTGGAGTACTAACTGGCCAATGAGCCGAGCCTCTAGTGTGGAGGAGAGGAAGACTCCTGTAGAAGTAGAAAGAAAACTAAAAACTGCTGGTGAAGCAGTGCCATTGACAAGAGTTAAATGTTTGGTTTCCATGACAACACCAAAAGATGCTAGAATGCATGGGTCTGCAGTGACCCCATCATTTGTAGAGTTTGACATGACAGCTGAAGGCTTTGGGTGTTTATACTTACCTAGTATAGCCCCTCAGGGACCCCCAACACCGTCAGTGGTTAGTGGTGTTGTTGGTGGTAATGACCCTATTGTAATTGGGGGCATAGGAACAGGTAAATTGAACAAGTGTTATTCATGTTTTCATGAAATTTGATTAATAGGTCCTTCCATCTGTTTTTGGGAAAGATCACACGGGCTTTCCCAAAGCGCTTGAAAGTACCTATTTCTTCCATAAACCAACAAATTTCATAGCGCTCTATCCTATAGACTCTCCATTGTTTTAGACTCCATTGTCTCTGACATCCAATCTGAACACCAGAAACAAGGACGTTGTTATGCTTCCTTAACAACGTTCTTGTTTCTGGCGTTTTGATTGGATGATGCAGCAAGTACAGATGTGTGGGTGTGAGCTCATCTGTACTGGGTCATCTGTACCAGAAATCTGCCATTTACGGAAGAATCTTGTTTCTGTGTTAATCACAGAAGCCGTTGTGGAATTGATTCCTTATTGGCAGATGAACCTATCTCACATGGCAGCCAATCTTGCTTGATAGTAAACAATTTTTTTTTTGTGTATAGTAAGTCAAAGTTTTGTACTTCTAAGGAATGTCAATACTGCCAGGTTTTTTTTTAGAAAGTTATTGGGTAATTGAGTGTTTGATATTGATACCATCATCCTTCCAGTAATATATCAAAACTTTACAATAGACTGGTATAACAGATTTTTTCCATTAAACATACTTATGTTTCGCCAATAAATACAATAGAAACATATATATTACTAGACCACAAAATAAAAACTAAATGTTCAGTAGCTTAAAACATTTACTGTGAGGGCTGATGTGATATATTTTTTAAAATAAAAAATAATTTGTTCATTTACATAACAAAATAATATATCAAAGCATTTCATATTGTTTATAATAAATATATTAAGGAATAAATATTTTATGTACATATAATTAATATTTTTTAACATCAATACAATTTTTATATTTACGTACATATAATTAATATTTTTAACATCAATACAATTTTTATACCCCCGCTCGACAGAGTCGGGGGTATATAGTGGTCCTCATGTCCGTCCGTCCGTCCGTCTGTCCGTCTTTCCGTCCGTCCGTTCGTCCGTCCACATTTGGTTTCCGGATGATAATTCAAAAAGTTTACATCCGATTTGAATGAAACTTTGGGATATTGTTATATATCAGGTTGGTAAGAAGCCTATCGATTTTGGGGGAATTCCGTCAAATTTCAAGGTCGCAGTCCACGAAAAACGTTAGGAATTTTAACAAAAACTTGGTTTCCGGATGATAATTCAGAAAGTTTACATCCGATTTGAATGAAACTTTGGGATATTGTTATATATCAGGTTGGTAAGAAGCCTATCGATTTTGGGGGAAATGCGTCAAATTTCAAGGTCGCAGTCCACGAAAAACGTTAGGAATTTTAACAAAAACTTGGTTTCCGGATGATAATTCAAAAAGATTACATCAGATTTGAATGAAACTTTGGGATATTGTTATATATCAGGTTGGTAAGAAGCCTATCGATTTTTGGGGAAATCCGTCAAATTTCAAGGTCGCAGTCCACGAAAAACGTTAGGAATTTTAACAAAAACTTGGTTTCCGGATGATAATTCAAAAAGTTTACATCCGATTTGAATGAAACTTTGGGATATTGTTATATATCAGGTTGGTAAGAAGCCTATCGATTTTGGGGGAAATGCGTCAAATTTCAAGGTCGCAGTCCACGAAAAACGTTAGGAATTTTAACAAAAACTTGGTTTCCGGATGATAATTCAGAAAGTTTACATCCGATTTGAATGAAACTTTGGGATATTGTTATATATCAGGTTGGTAAGAAGCCTATCGATTTTTGGGGAAATCCGTCAAATTTCAAGGTCGCAGTCCACGAAAAACGTTAGGAATTTTAACAAAAACTTGGTTTCCGGATGATAATTCAAAAAGTTTACATCAGATTTGAATGAAACTTTGGGATATTGTTATATATCAGGTTGGTAAGAAGCCTATCGATTTTGGGTGAAATCCGTCAAATTTCAAGGTTCGCAGTCCATGAAAAACATTATGAATTTTAACACAAAAGTTGTTTCCCGACAAAAACTCAAAAAGTTTGCATCCGATTTTAATGAAACTTTGGGATTTTGTTATATATCATGTTGGTAAAAAGCATTTTAATTTGGTGAGAAATCTGTCAAATTTCAATGGTCGCAGTCCATGAAAAACGTTAGAAATTTTTACAAAAAAGTTGTTTCCAGACAATAACTCAAAAAGTTTGCATTTGATTTGAATGAAACTTTTGGATATTATTATATATTATGTTGGTAAGAAGCCTATCGCTTTTGGGGGAAATCTGTCAAATTTCAAGGTCACAGTCCACGAAAAATGTTAGAACTTTTGACAAAAGCGGGGGTATCAGTGATCGCTAGATCAACTTTGTCTAGTTATATTTACGTACATATAATTTAAATCTGAAAAGACTACTGTATTTAGCCATGTATAGTCGACATTAATGTATTGTATGAAATTTCTTGGACCAGAAAATTGTGGAAAAATGCTTATATGCATGTACAAGTTTTCATTAAAAGTCCTCAGACAAAGACGTGCGAGTCCGGCTTTGCAGTGCTTTTCTGAAAAGTTTTAATTGGAAAAATTTTATTTATACCATCTTGAAATATCTATTATGTTTATAGTTTTATGTATTTCTTTTGCTGGTAATAAATAGAATAATAAACACTGCATTGTTATATTGTTTACTATGGTTGATGTTATAATGAAACTCAACTAGCAGTAAACATATTCTGAAAACAAACTTATTTTCATCTTTAATTCATAAACAAAAGCAAAGAAAAAAGAAAGGAATCACTAAATTTAGTTCAATCCCTTAACTATTGAAATCAAAACATTGATCATCAACAACTTTAGGTCACTTGCACTGGCCAGTAACGCCTCCATTAGCATTTTAAGCAAAAAGGGAAATAAGAGATTGTTTTCGTATTTCTTTTAATCATTTATCACCAAATATAAAGCATACACAATAAAACTTTGAAATATCCATACACATTATAATTAACCAGTATATTAATTTATAAAGGTATTGTGCCATCATAATGAATACGAAAATACCGCACAAAAACGAATATTGAAAAGTAAACAAAATACAATATAAAAATTGTAATTTTATGTTTCAAAGGGTGTACAGGTGTAGTGAGTATGTGAGAATTTTCACAATTTGCATTGAAAAAATTATTTAATATTAATTACAACACATTTAATGTATCTGATTTAGATCGCATTACATTCATTGGTTGTGCATTACATGCTGACATAATACAGATTGTACATTCTTCATGTATCATTTGTAGGTGAAAGAGTGTTCCCACCGCAGGCTGGAATGACATTTTCTACATGGTTCTGCGTAGACAAGTTTTGTACTATGTCTGATCCTCACCCTGTCAGACTGTTAACATTAGTTAGGAATCTGCAGGGCAGAGATGAGAACCTTATCTGCCTCAGTGTCATGTTGACTTCCAGGGATAGGGCTTTGATTGTGTCAACAGAGGAACATTTGCTGCCTAATACAGGTAGATATTATTCTGAAATATTTTATTTGTTCTGATTAGACAACATTAAACCTTGACTACTATACAAATTGCTATTTACCCACATATACAACAGAAACATTAAAACTCTGTTTACCTGCTTTTATTGCTATTTTGTTCAATTTTCCTTGGATCGTGAAAGCTGAGAAAATCACATATCACTCTAATATCATGATATGGATATATTATGAGTTTCTAAGGTCAACATGATGTCACAATGTAACAAAACATTGATAAACAGATTGCTGTTGGTTTTATTTCCTTGATCTCATTATCCATCTCTATGCAAGTGGCTTGATGGATAAATTCAATCTTAGAAATAAAACCAACATACACACAAGCTCAAATGAATTTAGTTTTTTCCATCCTTTCATACTGGAAGTAGGCCTAAGGTGATCAAAACTGTTTTTTTGTTGTACTCTTTTGATTAAACCTGCTTTTTGGGCCAAGTTACACATGGTGCAATACCGGGTTATAGAATGGCGGTCAGGGAAAATAGGGTATCTAAGTTGTGTAATAAACTCCTCCTAGAATTTTCAATTCAGATCTCTGAAACTTCACAGAAAGATTGCACATGTATTGAAGTTGTGCACCTGATATTATTGAATTACCTGTTACCTGTTAGAACTTAATTTAGGCTGTATTGCCTCTTTGATCCTTTTCAATATGGGTAGTCGTTTCACTTGTCCCAGCTTTCGGCCCATAGAAATCTGGTACAAATTTTGTTGGGAAGTTTTTCCAGTGTTTGTTAAGTGCATTTTTAAAACTATTTACACTGTCGGCCTCTACTATTGTTCATGCTAGAGAGTTCCAGGTGTCAACTACTCTCTGTGACAAATTGATTTTTCAGATATTAGTTCTGCAGTGTTTTTTGTATATTTTATATTTGTGGCCCCTGGTTGTTGATTCCTTCATGGGGAACATTGTATTACTGTTGTCAACTTTGTCAAAACCCTTATTATTTTGAATCACCATAGGTCAAGTGTTTTATCTCTTTAACTAGTTAGGTGCTCTACGCTGTACATTTTCTATCGCTATGGCCTCTTTCTTATTTATTACAGACCAGACTGCACTTCAGTATTCTAGGTAGGGTCTAACTAAACCTTTGTATAGGGATATGAACATTTCTTTGTTTAGGCATTTGAAGGTTCTAGGATTTTTCCATAATTTTCCAGACTTGGGAACAGTAATTTTTCAGAACATTTGCAGAAGATGTTACTTATGTTGTGTAATCAACTCCTCCTACAGTTTTCAATCAGACTTTTGAAACCTCACAGAAAGATTGCACATGTATTGAAGTTAGGCACCTGCTATTATGCAAATGTTCGAGGATTTTTTTTTCTAATTTTCCAAACTTGGGATCATAGTCATTTGTAAGCAAATTTTACCAAAGTGGATACATATTTTGTGTAATCAACTAGTCCTTCAGTTTTCACCCTAGATCCCTGAACCTTCACAGAAAGATTGCACACATATTGCAGTTCTGCACCTGCTATTATGGAATTGTTCTAGGAATTTTTTCCCAATTTTCCAGACTTGGGAACTTAGTCATTTTTCAGAAAAAAAACCTGTTTCAGACTTTCTTTTTCTTTACATGAACTAAAAATCACAAAATTAGAAGTCACAGTAGAGTGAATATTTGTAATTGTCCAATTTGGATGGGTAGATAAAGTTGATCAGAAGTGTAATGCTTGAACATCTTTTTGGCCAGACACCAAAACGTTGCACAATTTATAATAGTCTTAGTCTTTTTGGCCAGACGCCAAAACATTGCACAATTTATAATAGTCTATCTTTGTTTAAGGTAACTGTAAAATTGTTAAGATGAGAACATTAAAACTGGTTTGCAACAAATAAACTGTTAGCTTTGCAACAATATTAATGTATATTTTTAATGCTGTGAGATTTAAGTATTACATATCATTGAATTATGGATCTTGTACATGGAAAATTAATAAATTAATGTCTTTCTTAAAACTTTGTTGAAATGTTGAATTTTTTTTTATCTACAGTATTCTTATACTATAGTTCTTATCACATGTTTATGTATTATTCTTGTCCAAACTTTTATATTGTTTTATTTAAAGTTTATTTATGTTTTTAGCTACATATTATTTGTATTAGACAGTGGACTGTCAAGTTTTTTTTGCTGTAATATTATGAAAAGCAGGCATTATTATTATACCCCTCGCAAACTTGTTTGGGGGGGTATATAGGAATCACCCTGTCTGTCTGTCTGTCCACATCCCTTGTAAGCGCAACTCCTCCTAAACCGCTTGATGAAATTTAATGAAACTTAGCATAAAGGAAGTACATTATATGTAGATGTACATGAAGGATTTTTATTGACCTCGGATATCATTAAGGGGAGATAATTGGACTTGAAAGCGAAGCGGGGGGGGGGGGGGGGGCGGTAATCCCTTCGTGACCATGCTCACAGTCCACACTTGTTTCTACTACGGATGTTTATCTAGAATATTTGTTATTGCCATACACTAGTTCTGCCATTCTTTAGTAAAACATTGACAAAACTTTCATTGCAGGTTTACATGAATGGGATGTAAACAGATAATTCACCTGCAAAAAAACCTTACTGATATATTGTATATGCTTAGTTACAGGTACAGAAATAGAAGAAGAGATGCCATTGAATGATAACAGGGTTAGGTTCTGGTACCCTGAACTAACACAGGAAGGACAGTGGCACCATCTAGTTTTGATATTCCATAGAGCAGGAATCATGAAGAATAGTAATGTTAGTCTGTTTGTAGATGGTGAACATGTGAATACTCAAAAGGTAACTGAACCTAATAATGTTAATCAAACTATATCCTAGATCATTTATGTTCTTTGAGGGGCCTTTGTGGCTGAGTGGTTGAGGTAGTTAGTCTACTATTATTCAGGTGGTCTGTCAACACTGAGGTTGTGGGTTCTAGTCTCGCTGCGAGCAGGGTGCACTTGACTCCAATCTTAATTGACAAGAATTGCTGTTTTCCTACCTAAGGTCGCGGGTTTTCTCCGGTTACTCTGTCTTCCTCCTCCAATAAAAACTGGTCTCTAGGATATAGCTGAAAAATTACTGAAAGTGGCTTTAAAGCATCATTAAAAAAATATCCTTTGAATGTGGATGTCCCCTGTTAATAGAGTCTTGCTTTCTGCACATCCTGGCATGATTGTCCAAGTCTACAGTTGGCAGCCCACCAATGTCAACTTCCTGGCATGATTGTACAAGTCTACAGTTGTCAGCCCACTAATGTCAACTTCCTGGCATGATTGTCCAAGTCTACAGTTGGCAGCCCACCAATGTCAACTTCCTGGCATGATTGTACAAGTCTACAGTTGGCAGCCCACCAATGCCAACTTCCTGGCATGATTGTCCAAGTCTACAGTTGTCAGCCCACCAATGTCAACTTTCTGGCATGATTGTCCAAGTCTACAGTTGTCAGCCCACCAATGTCAACTTTCTGGCATAATTGTCCAAGTCTACAGTTGTCAGCCCACCAATGTCAACTTTCTGGCATGATTGTACAAGTCTACAGTTGGCAGCCCACTAATGCCAACTTCCTGGCATGATTGTCCAAGTCTACAGTTGGCAGCCCACCAATGTCAACCTCCTGGCATGATTGTCCAAGTCTACAGTTGGCAGCCCACCAATGTCAACTTCCTGGCATGATTGTACAAGTCTACAGTTGTCAGCCCACTAATGTCAACTTCCTGGCATGATTGTCCAAGTCTACAGTTGGCAGCCCACCAATGTCAACTTCCTGGCATGATTGTACAAGTCTACAGTTGTCAGCCCACTAATGTCAACTTCCTGGCATGATTGTCCAAGTCTACAGTTGGCAGCCCACCAATGTCAACTTCCTGGCATGATTGTCCAAGTCTACAGTTGGCAGCCCACCAATGTCAACTTTCTGGCATAATTGTCCAAGTCTACAGTTGTCAGCCCACCAATGTCAACTTCCTGGCATGATTGTCCAAGTCTACAGTTGGCAGCCCACCAATGTCAACTTCCTGGCATGATTGTCCAAGTCTACAGTTGGCAGCCCACCAATGTCAGCTTCCTGGCATGATTGTCCAAGTCAACAGTTGGCAGCCCACTAATGTCAACTTCCTGGCATGATTGTACAAGTCTACAGTTGTCAGCCCACCAATGTCAACTTCCTGGCATGATTGTCCAAGTCTACAGTTGTCAGCCCACTAATGTCAACTTCCTGGCATGATTGTCCAAGTCTACAGTTGTCAGCCCACCAATGTCAACTTTCTGGCATAATTGTCCAAGTCTACAGTTGTCAGCCCACCAATGTCAACTTTCTGGCATGATTGTCCAAGTCTACAGTTGGCAGCCCACTAATGCCAACTTCCTGGCATGATTGCCCAAGTCTACAGTTGGCAGCCCACCAATGCCAACTTCCTGGCATGATTGTCCAAGTCTACAGTTGGCAGCCCACCAATGTCAACTTCCTGGCATGATTGTACAAGTCTACAGTTGGCAGCCCTTAAATGTCAACTTCCTGGCATGATTGTCCAAGTCTACAGTTGGCAGCCCTTAAATGTCAACTTCCTGGCATGATTGTACAAGTCTACAGTTGGCAGCCCTTAAATGTCAACTTCCTGGCATGATTGTCCAAGTCTACAGTTGGCAGCACTTAAATGTCAACTTCCTGGCATGATTGTCCAAGTCTACAGTTGGCAGCCCTTAAATGTCAACTTCCTGGCATGATTGTCCAAGTTTACAGTTGGCAGCTCACCAATGTCAACATTGATTTGACCTCTTATCATGTAAATATAGTTAACACAACTGTCAGGTTTCATTCTATTGATTATACTGTATAAATCAAAGGAAGCAGCATATATGCATTTTCAAGGAGTGGGCAGGGGAGACTAGCAAGAAGGTTTGCCCACCATGTGCCACTTATATGTTCTTCAAGGACTGGGCAGGGGAGACTAGCTAGAAGGTTTGCCCACCATGTGCCTCTATATGTTCTCCAAGGAGTGGGAAGGGAAGACAAATTAGAAGGTTTGCCCACCATGTGCCACTTACATGTTCATCCTAGGAGTGGGCAGGTGAGACTAGCTACAAGGTTTGCCCACCATGTGCCACTTACATATACTCCAAAGTGTGTGCAGGGGAGACTAGCTACAAGGTTTGCCCACCATGTGCCTCTTATATGTTCTCCAAGGAGTGGGCAGGGGAGACTAGCTACAAGGTTTGCCCACCATGTGCCTCTTATATGTTCTTCAAGGAGGGGGCTAGGGAGACTAGCTAGAAGGTTTGCCCACCATTTGCCACTTATATGTTCTCCATGGAGTGGGCAGGGGAGACTAGATACAAGGTATGCCCACCATGTGCCTCTTATATGTTCTCCAAGGAGTGGGCAGGGGAGACTAGCTACAAGGTTTGCCCACCATGTGCCACTTATATGTTCTCCAAGGAGTGGGCAGGGGAGACTAGCTATAAGGTTTGCCCACCATGTGCCTCTTATATGTTCTCCAAGAAGTGGGCAGGGGAGACTAGCTGCAAGGTTTGCCCACCATGTGCCTTGTATATGTTCTCCAAGGAGTGGGCAGGGGAAACTAGCTACAAGGTTTGCCCACCATGAGCCACTTATGTGTTCTCCTAGGAGTTGGCAGGGAAGACTAGCTTCAAGGTTTTCCCACCATGTGCCACTTCTATGTACTCCAAGGAGTGGGCAGGGGAGACTAGCTACAAGGTTTGCTCACCATGTGCCTCTTAAAAGTTCTCCAAGGAGTGGGCAGAGGGGACTAGCTACGAGGTTTGCCCACCATGTGCCTCTTATATGTTCTCCAAGGAGTGGGCAGGGGAGACTAGCTACAAGGTTTGCCCACCATGTGCCTCTTATATGTTCTCCAATGAGTGGTCAGGAGAGACTAGCTACAAGGTTTGCCCACCATGTGCCTCTTATATGTTCTCCAAGGAGTGGGCAGGGGAGACTAGCTACAAGGTTTGCCCACCATGTGCCACTTTTATGTTCTCCAAGGAGTGGGCAGGAGAGACTAGCTACAAGGTTTGCCCACCATGCTCCACTTACATGTACTCCAAAGAGTGTGCAGGGGAGACTAGCTACAAAGTTTGCCCACTATGTACCACTTATATGTTCTCCAATGAGTGGGCAGGGGAAACTAGCTACAAGGTTTTTCCACCATGTGCCTCTTATATGTTCTCCAAGGAGTGGGCAGGGGAGACTAGCTACAAGGTTTGCCCACCATGTGCCACTTTTATGTTCTCCAAAGAGTGGGCAGGGGAGACTAGCTACAAGGTTTGCCCACCATGTGCCACTTATATGTTCTTCAATGAGTGGGTAGGGGAGACTAGCTACAAGGTTTGCCCACCATGTGCCTCTTATATGTTCTCCAAGGAGTGGGCAGGGGAGACTAGCTACAAGGTTTGCCCACCATGTGCCTCTTATATGTTCTCCAAGGAGTGGGCAGGGGAGACTAGCTACAAGGTTTGCCCACCATGTGCCTCTTATATGTTCTCCAAGGAGTGGGCAGGGGAGACTAGCTACAAAGTTTGCCCACCATGTGCCTCTTATATGTTCTCCAATGAGTGGTCAGGAGAGACTAGCTACAAGGTTTGCCCACCATGTGCCTCTTATATGTTCTCCAATGAGTGGGCAGGGGAGACTAGCTACAAGGGTTTCCCACCATGTGCCACTTCTATGTACTCCAAGGAGTGGGCAGGGGAGACTAGCTACAAGGTTTAACCAATCAAAACAAAACTTACTAGCAATATTGTTTGGATGGTCCTCTATAAAGTTTCTGTTTTTGATGGGAATTGGAAATTCAAAATGGCCGCCACCGCAGGACTTAGTTTAACATAGAACCCTATGGGAAAAAGTTTTAAAAGGCTTCTTCTCTGAAACCGGTTAATCAATGGAAACAAAAACTTACTAGCAATATTGTTCGGATGGTCCTCTATAAAGTTTGTGTTTTTTATGGCAATTGGAAATTCAAAATGGCTGCCACCGCAGGACTTAATTTAACATAGGACCCTATGGGAAAAAGTTTGAAAGGCTTCTTTTCTGAAACCGGTCAACCAATGGAAACAAAACTTACTAGCAATATTGTTTGGATGGTCCTCTATAAAGTTAATGTTTTTTATCCCAATCGGAAATTCAAAATGGCCGCCACCGCAGGACTTGGTTTAACATTCAACCCTATGAGAAAAAAGTTTAAAAGGGCTTCTTCTCTGAAACCGTTAAACCAATCAAAACAAAACTTACTAGCAATATTGTTTGGATGGTCCTCTATAAAGTTTATGTTTTTTATGGCAATTGGATATTCAAAATGGCCGCTACCGCAGGACTTAGTTTAACATAGGACCCTATGGGAAAAAGTTTTTAAAGGCTTCTTCTCTGAAACTGGTTAATCAATGGAAACAAAAACTTACTAGCAATATTGTTTAAATGGTCCTTTATAAAGTTTATGTTTTTTATGGCAATTGGATATTCAAAATGGCCGCTACCGCAGGACTTAGTTTAACATAGGACCCTATGGGAAAAAGTTTTTAAAGGCTTCTTCTCTGAAACTGGTTAATCAGTGGAAACAAAAACTTACTAGCAATATTGTTTAAATGGTCCTTTATAAAGTTTATGTTTTTTATGGCAATTGGAAATTCAAAATGGCCGCCACCGCCGCAGGACTTAGTTTAACACAGGACCCTATGGGCAAATAAAAAAAAATCTTCTCTATACAACCGGTTAACCAATGAAACAATGCTTTCTAGTAATATTGTTTGGATGGTCCTATTTAAAGTTTATTGAAAATTACAGGACTTACTTTAACATCAGGGAAATGCCATCTTCATTGCCTATAAAATCAGGTGAGCGATACAGGCTCTTAAGAGCCTCTGGTTTTATCTTAAAATTCCTTTCCAGTTGCAACACACCTGTCATGTCGCTGGTAAGGTGGGGGCATCATTTGTGTCTTACTGACGTACTTAACATGAAAAAACAGATTGGCCATACTTATCTAGTTTCACATATTTTTTTATGTATTTTCAGCATCTAGGTCACTTTGATAATGTATTGACTTTACTGAATCATGGATTTTGTCATATTAGGAGTCCACATTAATTAAGCTTATTTATTTATATTTTACACCCATAGGGGAAAAGACCAAACATAAGGTGTACTGATGAAAACCATTACAAAACAAATGTTACAAATGAAGCCTAAGCCGGCAAATGTGAAAAAAGTGTTGGTCTACTTGTTCCCCGGAAAGTTTGAATAAGAAATTTAGTGTAACATTAAAGTAATGATCTTAGAAACTTTGTACAGTTTGATTAACAGCTGACATGAGCAAAAGCCATCACTTTGTATCTGTGGTCTTCAAGGTCAATTATGTGTTGTTTTTTAAGTTCTAATGTTGAATAAAAACTTATCATAAGAAGTTATTAAAGGATATTTCAATGTTATTCCAAAGTTCCAAACTGGCACAAAAAATATAAACACATAGGGAATAATTTTATAGCCTTGTATCATTTTTGCGTCTGAATGCCATCACTTGGAGTCTTGACTTTGACCCCATGTTTTCCGAATTGGCCCCACTCAAATGCTGTTTTGGCCAGCATGACTCACTGTGATCAGTTTCTAGATTAAACACTGCATTAAATAAGACTAATAAATATCAACTTCTGACTTTATAAGTTTAATTAATTTTAACAATTTACGACTGAAAATATTTTTGTCAAACCAGTTCTCAATAAATCAAAAAGTTTTTTTTTTCAAAGATAATGAAATGAAGTGAATGAGTGTAAACTTGATGCATTTGTATGGTCTGTTGGTTTCATTGTATTTCTTATTTTCAGCTTCATTATGTATCACCTAACCTGGGGGTAGGTGGAACAGCTAGTCCTACAGCCTTTACCTCAGTATTTCTTATTTTCAGCTTCATTATGTATCACCTAACTTGGGAGTAGGTGGAACAGCTAGTCCCACAGCCTTTACCTCAGTATTTTCCTACATTGGGAGCCCACCTCAGGTCAGACGTAACTCCAGATTGACATGGAGACAAGGACCATGTCACTTGATGGAGGACATTGTCAGTACCAATGTGATCAGAAATATATATAATCTTGGTCCAACATATATTGGTAGTTTCCAGTCCCCTAACATGGGTATGTATTGTGTACAAAAGTTTATACAGAGGAGTTTTGTTTCTTTACCAGTAAAAGTTTATTTGTCAATTTATAATTGTATATGAAGTGAGTTTTTTCTTCCTTTCACTTAAAAAATATAGGATGCCATATAAAAAATTGCTAAAAGTGTCTTTGAGCCACGTTCAAACAAGCAAGGTTGCTGGTATTGTATAGAACTAATTATTTTACATAATTTTAAGTACATCAGATGTTTACATCATAGTGGCATATTAAAGGAACATTTTGATTTTATACTTGCTTTGCTAGCATTCCAAGGTTTATTTTTGGATTGTTGTAGTCTTGAATTTGAAAGGAAATGTTTTAATTAATTACATTTCATTTTGTTATGAGGATTTCTTTTTATAGTTGGCTAAATATTTTTGTATAGATGAAGCAGAGTTCCAAGGACCATTCATTAGTGAAGAGAAAGTGATGTTTGGTGTACATGCACACACAGTATTACAGATGACAGTGGCTAAAATTAGAAAGGCATATAACAAAGTAGACAGTAAATCTATAGCTAAACAGGTAACTGGTGGATTCAAAACAAGAATGATTTAATTGTTGTATATTTTCTGTTTTATTGATATTAAAATATACTTTTTAAAGACAACACATCTTTAATATAATAAAAGACAAGGACATAAACAAAACAGAAACCTAACACTTCAGTCATTGAAAGACAGGAAACAAATCAACAATAATTCTAAAAAAACAATTGAAAGCACAAAGGTATGGCATACAACACTGCCTTGATACAGTCACATACAAAAATGATGTTTATTTGACTTTTAGCAGTGATAAACATGTTGATTAGTTACATCAAACAGGGAAAACAGTAAAATTTTGTGAATTATGTTCATCAAATTACAAATTTGTGGTTCAATGTATTCATGACTAGTGACATTTACCGCAGAAATACTGAAGTTGTTTTTACAACTGCAATGTATTAATGTGTATTTACAGTTTGTAGTACTGATACATTTACACAAGAAAAGCCAAAGTTAGGGCAATAAATTAAAGAATATTTTATTATTTGTTTTAGCTTGCTATGTCAGCTCACGATAATGCGACACCAATAAGAATTCTTCCTAATTCAGCTGGACATATGAGTGGACCTGCTAGAAGTCTTGGCTCTATTCTCATTGGATATCTTGGTATAAATAAGTGCTAAAACTAACAGCTCAAAGTTTATCTTTTAAGTTCTTTTCAGCTCACCTGCCAGGGCCATAAATGCAATGTAATGTAGCATAACACATAATTGTTTGGGAAGAACATCCTGTTTACTGACTTAGTTAATCCAGTGAAGTGAATAGTGGGGGTATACTGAGTGAGGTAGTTCACAGGTTCCGTGTTGACACAGTGGATATAACATGGATTTATTTTCATTGTCAAATATAAGAAGTTGCCGGTAACGTGGTTCATTTTTCCGCTCCTGTCTAAAGTTTTAATGCTGTTTTTTATCAGAAACAAAGGACTGATTGTTGTTATCAATATTATTACTTTCCTCTTCATTATTATTGTTGTTTTTATCCACTTGGGGAGATGACAACCATTGACAAAAATATGTTATCAGTGTTTTTTTAAGTGCATACTCCGATGGAAGCTGCCATTTTTAAACTACTGTACGATTCTCCATTACAAACAGCACCGATATAATTAAACAATAAAACCAGAGAACTGAAACTTATCTCTCATGATTCAACAACGACAATTACCAAAAATACTCGAAAATGACGGACTAGCTAAAACTAGTATACAGATTCGTATGTGTGAAAATTACGCAATTAAATAAATTTTTGGCGTGATTTGGTAGTTTTAGGCATAAAATACGCAAATATGTGGCCTAGGCGGAACACTGCATAAAATAACCTCCTTGTCGAGAACAACAGATTATAATATTTCATTGCATGTAACAATAATAAAAAATGTTCCTTTAAAGTAATTTGTTTATTTAAATGCAATTATTTTGTTATTTGCAATTCAGGTGTTAGAACATTCTGCCCAAAAGCAGTTGCAAAGATGTTAGAAAATGTTGGAGGTGCATCTGCATTATTAGGACTGATTGCCATGGCAGCAGACGTAGAACAGTTGTATGCTGCAGTTAAAGCTCTTGTGTGTGTTGTCAAGAGCAACAAAAACATCTTGAAGGATATGGACAGAATCCAAGGTTATCAGGTAATGTTACATCACTGTGTCGTAAGGTATTTCAATAGTTTAAAATAGTCGGTACCCAAGATTTGTCAAAGTTTACTACTTCCCTTAAAGCAGTGAATACCAAAGGTTAAGCCACTAAATACTGTGCTTTTTCCATTTCAGACTCTAGCAATGCTGTACAAGAAGAAACAACACCTTCTGAACAGCCATATACTTCATCTTACATTCTCTCTGATAGGTACTGTTGATAGTGGCAAGGAAAGCTCAGTTATACCCAATAAAAAGGCATTCGAGGATTTACTGTGTGACTTGGAGGTATGTAGTATACTTTTGTTAGTAATTCTGATAAAATGCATTATAAATAGCATATAGTCATATGTGATTATGTGTCCATGTTTTCAAAATGTTATTAAGAACCACTGGTTTCTAAAATTCTTTTGAAAAATAGCATGGAAACTGATTGAACAACTAGAGCTAAACATCGAGGGACAATTACAAATCTGGATATAGACAAACATAAATCCAAAAACACAAAAACAGAAAGTGAGTTACCTTAACCCAATAAAAACCATGGTTGCACTCATGTGCTTCAGATGAGTAAGAGAGTCTGCCTCTAATTAGGCACCTGTTGAAATTCTTTTTTATTTCTCTTTTGTCAGACTCTTTATCCTTAACAGAAAAAAGATTGATTAAAAATTTGTTACCAATATTAATATGCTTTTTTTTAATACTGATTTCTCACAAACTCAAACTAAAATTATTTATGGCATGTGTGATAAATAGGTTGTCAAAGGTGTGAAGATTGAAGCCATACCTGTAAAATGCAGAGCTTGGTCTTTAATCCCTAATAATTATGTCTTTACGATGTAACTGTCATCAATCTTTACTTAATATGGAAAGCCTGACTGCTGACTGTAGTGGGTAACGTGTTTGGAGAGTGCCAGGCTCCTTGCACGATAAAGACCCTTTTGTAGATTTCGAAAAAGCGTAGGCTCATTGTAGCTGCTACAAAAGGCTAAATTTTTCCGCCCCTACCTAAAACTCCATACTATTCCAGTGGCAGTCAAAATTGTATTCCCTGTGACCCATCCCACCCCCATTTTCCGTTGATTTATTGATTGTTAACTTGTTCCCGTCCTGAATATAGCTGAAATACTGCTCGCTGGACGTAAAGCAGACATCCAATCAATCAATCATTATTTCTGCCTTTGTAGGTAAATTTGTTATATTTAATTACAACATACACAATGAAATATCCGATTGAATATGGAGGTCATTGACAGGCTTATATAATTACAATAATATCTGTTTTTACATCTTATCAAAGCACTTTTCATTGGCCCATTATAGTTCAAGCCATCAGACTTCGACCATACTTAAATATACTTGAAATCAAAAAGATACTAAATGTGAAAACATTTATGAGTATATAAATTTTCATCAATATAATTTGTTTGAGAACAGCACCAACACTTAACAAATAGGTCAAAAGGTTATTTGCCCATAATAATATTTTGCTGTAGTGTCAAAATGTCACATGGGCTATACCTGTAGATGTCTCACATTATAGTGGTGTAAACTAAAAAAATCCCTTTCAGATTGTGAACGATTAAAAGTTGGTAACTTCTCTGTTTACATTACTCAAAACAAATACAGAACATCCTACTTTTTATTTTAGGTATGGCATGAGGCTCCATTTGATCTACAGAAATCTTTGTATGAACATTTCTATGAACTTTTGACAGAATCAAGGTGAGTGACATGTGTTGTTGTCATAGTAACTGTTTATTGTGCTATAATGCATGAAATGGTAACAATGCTTGGTGTAATTGTGTATAAATTGATGATGACATCTCATTGTATAATTCCAATAAAATGATTTTGTTGAGATCATTGTAAACATTCATTTTATTCTGTACAGTCTGAAAGTTTTCTTTTGGAATGCAAAGTTTAACTTATTAATGTTTCTGTCAATTTATAAAATTATGTACTGAAACCAGATTAAACATTGGTAATAATTAACCGGCATATTAAAAGAACGAGCTGTTTTTTGTTATTGTAAAGATTGTATTAGCTATGTAACAAATTCTTGTACAAAATTGGCATCGATGGTTTTGGTGCAGTTGTACATATATAATGGATTTTTTCTTAGATGGATTATAAGGGGGTAAGACATAGTTCACTTTTGGTTATGGTTCACTCATTGACCAATTAGAGTTATTGTTCATGATATCCCTATGACTTTATTGTTGTGAAATATCCTGTATACTCAATAAGGAATAGTTAGTGCTTCTATAAAGAAATCAATTTTACATTATCCTCTTAGTGCTATGTTATACTGTAGAAAGTATCAGAACTGTTGAACTGTCAAAGTCTTAACAATGAACCATTGTTTCAATTAAAAAATTTCTTCCTAAACCAATTAACTAAAGTAAAGCAAGTATATTGTTTGCTATTTCTTTGATATGGTGTGCAGTTTTGTTCTTCTTATCAGAAATCCAAGGTGTATTGCGTTACGGAGTGTATTCATATTAAATGTACATTGATGGAACAAATCAGCTGATAAACTAGATACATTTTGGAATGTAATTTAAAATCTGCTCATCAAAATACCTTTGGACAAGATTTAAAATTTTTAAATAATGAAACACATAGGATAAAATGCTGACAAGCAACATAAGCTGTAATAAACATCTAGTTCTACAATTTCTTGCAGATCTTTTCTTTACATTATTCTGTTTTGAAACTTGGACTAAATGAATGTCAAGTGTTTTCTCAAACTGTTTTTTTTTTTCTCTTCTTCTGGAATTTAACATTTTATTCATTGCATGGATGTACTAACACATATTCATATCAAAAACAAAGTTTGTTTGCATGTATGTAATCAGTTATATTTTTGTGTTTTTTTATATTTATGTCATTTCGTTTTTCTTGTCGCTTTTTTAATATCACAATTACTAAGTATGATTTTCAAAAGTTTTTTAATCT
Organism: Limnoperna fortunei; assembly: GCA_944474755.1. Classification (NCBI taxonomy): domain Eukaryota; kingdom Metazoa; phylum Mollusca; class Bivalvia; order Mytilida; family Modiolidae; genus Limnoperna; species Limnoperna fortunei. The sequence continues at coordinate 19,387,759 of OX104117.1, forward strand.
AAGTAAATTTTTAAACCTAGCAAAATAAAAAATGTCTCACAATTAAATTTGCGATGCATGATGTGATGTTGTAAAATGTTTCAAGTGTAACAAACTAATACATTGAACCCTCATTACAAAGACATTAAATTTAACGAATATTCATCATCTGTCCGGATTTCAGTGGTAACGAATGTGTCCATGTGTGGTTTATGCTCGATACAACAACATATTTGGTTTACCACTCCGACTGCATATTCGGTAAAAAATATACCAAAGCAAGCATAAAATAATTCGTTATAATGCCAAGTTATCAAGATTTACCTGTGAAAGATTATCTTTGTCCATACAAGTATTGGCTTAATTAAAAGTGTGTTAAGATTGAAGTGGCACATCAGAAATAGTATAATTACCGAAAATCTGCCAAATGTAAATAATGATAATTTAATAAAATATCAGCAAGAAAACAAGCATTTTATTATTTTTTGTTATTAAGCTTGGGTATTCAGCAGACTTGAACAATTTTCAATAGTCGCAAATAAAAAAGGGAGATAATCAAAGTACAAACTTACATGGTCATTGTAAAGAGGGTTGACTGTAATTTTAACATTCTGAGTGAATTTGTAAAGTTTCTTTAATAGACAGTTGCACTAATTGTGTGTGTTTATTAATAGCATTTGCTCATGTTCTAAATATTTAAAATCCCACCCTCCAAATATTCCACACCCCAGCCCACAGCTCAACTTTTATACCTGTTAACAGTCATGATTTGTTTGTAAACCGAAGTATCACCAAACAATTTAACAGAGAAAACATTAATAATTTATATAAATTTATAAATAAAATGTCCTGCTGTTAGATTGGTTCATGGAAAAATGAATAACATTTTGTTGCAGCATTATGAAAGAAAGCTTCTTAGGTAGTATGTAATAATTAAGTACAACTTGGTTATAACTCTATTTCAGTGACCAAAGCACTAACTTCCAGCTAATGAGAGATATAGGTCTGGTATCTCGCTTGCTACACATACTGAAAGATAACAAACTTACAACTGCCTCAATAGATACAATCACCAGTGTGATTCATGTACTATTAATGAGTCCTCCAGACAGTCATTCATTACTTAGGTAAGGTATTTATCAGTGGATTGGACTGAAACTTGGTCTCTATAGATACAATCACCAGTGTGATTCATGTACTGTTAATGAGTCCTCCAGACAGTCATTCATTACTTAGGTAAGGTATTTATCAGTGGATTGGACTGAAACTTGGTCTCTATAGATACAGTCTTCAGTGTGATTCATGTACTGTTAATGTTTCTTCCAGACAGTCATTCATTACTTAGGTAAGGTATTTATCAGTGGATTGGACTGAAACTTGGTCTCTATAGATAAAATCACCAGTGTGATTCATGTACTGTTAATGAGTCCTCCAGACAGTCATTCATTACTTAGGTAAGATATTTATCAGTGGATTGGACTGAAACTTGGTCTCTATAGATACAATCACCAGTGTGATTCATGTACTGTTAATGGGTCCGTAAAGACAATAATTCGTTACTTAGGTAAGGTATTTACTATTGGCATGTACCATGTCCACTGTGGTGGCAGTAGTCATTGTGATTCAAGTTGTGATGTATTCCAGTAAACCATTGCATTTACTGTTTGATTAGTGTAACAATAAAGTGTCATGTAAAGTTTGCAACATAGCTATCATTATAATATTTAGATAAAGTTATGCAAGTAATCTATTTTTGTGGAAAATAGTCCTGTGGAAACTGTCCTTTGTGAAAAGAAAACAGTAACTGATGAACTGAGTTTTTTCTTGGTCTAACAATGATGAAATATGCTGCATTTCATTCACAACTTTGTGTAAAAACATGTATCAGTTAATAATTCTTATCTTCCATTCGTTATACCCCCCGCTTGAAAAGCGGGGGGTATATAGTGTTCATGGTATCCGTCCGTCTGTCCAGACTTCCGTCCGTCCTTCCGTCCGTCCTTCCGTCCATCCATCCGTCCGTCTGTCCGTCCGTTACACTTTCTCTTATGTGCAACTCCTCCTACACCACTGAATGGAATTTAATGAAACTTACACAGAATCCTTGTCACATAGTGCCATTGTGCAGGAGATATTAAACATTTTGATCGGAATGATATTTGGGGTTTCCCATAGAAAAACATGGACATTGTCATTGACCTAAGGGGGTCCCTATCTCTTATGTGCAACTTCTCCTACACCACTGAATGGAATTTAATGAAACTTACACAGAATCCTTGTCACATAGTGCCATTGTGCAGGAGATATTAAACATTTTGATCGGAATGATATTTGGGGTTTCCCATAGAAAAACATGGACATTGTCATTGACCTAAGGGGGTCCTCATCTCTTATGTGCAACTCCTCCTACACCACTGAATGGAATTTGTTGAAAATTACACAGAATCCTTGTCACATAGTGCAATTGTGCAGGAGATATTTATTATTTTGATTGGAATGATATTTGGGGTTTCCTATAGAAAAACATGGACTGTCATGGACATAAGGGGATACCCATTTCCTATGTGCGACTCCTCCAACACCACTAAATGGAATTTAATGAAACTTACACAGAATGTTGTCACATATTGCCATTGTGCACTAGATATTAAACATTTCGATTGGAATGATATTTGGGGTTTCCCATAGAAAAACATGGACTTTGTCATGGACATAAGGGATACCCATCTCTTATGTGCAACTCATTCCTACACCACTGAATGGAATTTGTTGAAACTTACACAGAATCCATGTCACATGGTGCCATTGTGCAGGAGATATTTAACATTTTGATCGGAATGATATTTGGGGTTTCCCATAGAAAAACATGGGCTGTCATTGACATGAGGGGATACCCATCTCTTATGTGCAACTCCTCCTACACCACTGAATGGAATTTGTTGAAACTTACACATAATCTTGGTCACATATTGCCATTGTGCACTGGATATTAAACATTTTGATCAGAATATTATTGGAGGTTTCCCATAGAAAAACATGGACTTTGTCATTGACATAGGGGATGCCATTCTTTGGGGGATTGGGGAGGGTTACGTGTTTTATCTGCAACTTCGCCTTCACGTTTAACTAGATAAAGTTTCAATTTCATAATTAAGAACACCTGAATTTTCAAAGTAATTGTGAAGCGGGTGGGTATCAATGGTGAGCATTGCTCACAGGTTTTTTTACTCTAGTTTATGTTTATAATCATTTTTGATTGGTCAAAAGGCCTTAAACCAGTACTTCCAAGATCCAGTCATAATTTGATGAAAGACTTTTGGGGAACTACTTTTTTGTTGCTAAATGTAAACGAATATGGCGGCCATGTGCCGTGTACACTTCAGACAATAAATTATGCCAGTACACTCGAATTTTGGAGATAAAAATATCTTGAGCCATTTATCGCTTAAACGGAAAGGTTTTCAGTTAAAGCAGTTGTATATTATTATTATGAAATTTGTTGTATACAGAAATATATACAATAAAATATTTTAACAGTACACTTCATTTTGGATTCATTGTTCACATTGCTGAATGACGGGAAATAGCCGAATTCAAGTGTGGACGAAATGTGAGTGTGAAGGCATATATAAACGATACTTAAAAATTGTGTTTCTTGTAATTTCAATTATGAATCATTTCAAATACACACAATAGCCGTAACGGTACAACTACCTTCTTTTTTCTCAGTCACAACAAATCAACGAAATGAGCAAGATGAGATGTCACCAACTCAATATCTCAGCACAGCTCCATCAATTTTCACTGATAAATCCATCGAACAATCGACAACTATTGTTTTTCCTGCTCGTATTTAAGAAAGAACGCCTAGCTAGGTTTACATTGCGTTTCAACAGATATGAGGTCACATATGACGTTACATATAAACCGCGGGTACAATGATTAACATTAGTAGATGGAATATTGTTTTTTGTTCAGTCTTCTTTTGTTCTTAGCAAATAATCTTCTCTCGGCAAATCGTAAAATATATCTGTTGCCAATGCCAGTTGTTCCATTCAAACTGACCACATCTTTGTCTTCAGTTTGTTGTGTATATTCCTACGCGTCACACACTTATTAGCCGGTGTGCGGTCGGAGAAAATATTTTCGTAACAGTTTTCTCAGCAACTACTAATCACAGCAAATTGAAATTTGGTATGCAACATCAGCATGGCCTACCATAACGTGGGATTCTATTTCAGGTCTGTCGCTCACCTACTTCCTGTTTAACAAATTTACATGTGTAACAACACATATCAGTTACTCCAGCTGTTGGTATGGGTAGTCCTTATTCTTTAATTTACATGTGTAATAACACATATCAGTTACTCCAGCTGTTGGTATGGGTAGTCCTTATTCTTTAATTTACATGTGTAATAACACATATCAGTTACTCCAGCTGTTGTTATGGGTAGTCCTTATTCTTTAATTTACATGTGTAATATCACATATCAGTTACTCCAGCTGTTGGTATGGGTAATCCTTATTCTTTAATTTACATGTGTAATAACACATATCAGTTACTCCAGCTGTTGTTATGGGTAGTCCTTATTCTTTAATTTACATGTGTAATAACACATATCAGTTACTCCAGCTGTTGGTATGGGTAGTCCTTATTCTTTAATTTACATGTGTAATATCACATATCAGTTACTCCAGCTGTTGTTATGGGTAGTCCTTATTCTTTAATTTACATGTGTATTAACACATATCAGTTACTCCAGCTGTTGTTATGGGTAATCATTATTCTTTAATTTACATGTGTAATATCACATATCAGTTACTCCAGCTGTTGGTATGGGTAATCCTTATTCTTTAATTTACATGTGTAATATCACATATCAGTTACTCCAGCTGTTGTTATGGGTAGTCCTTATTCTTTAATTTACATGTGTAATATCACATATCAGTTACTCCAGCTGTTGTTATGGGTAGACCTTATTCTTTAATTTACATGTGTAATAACACATATCAGTTGCTCCAGCTGTATTCTTTAATTTACATGTGTAATATCACATATCAGTTACTCCAGCTGTTGTTATGGGTAGTCCTTATTCTTTAATTTACATGTGTAACAACACATATCAGTTACTCCAGCTGTTGGTATGGGTAATCCTTATTCTTTAATTTACATGTGTAATAACACATATCAGTTACTCCAGCTGTTGGTATGGGTAGTCCTTATTCTTTAATTTACATGTGTAATATCACATATCAGTTACTCCAGCTGTTGTTATGGGTAGTCCTTATTCTTTAATTTACATGTGTAATATCACATATCAGTTACTCCAGCTGTTGTTATGGGTAGTCCTTATTCTTTAATTTACATGTGTAATATCACATATCAGTTACTCCAGCTGTTGTTATGGGTAGACCTTATTCTTTAATTTACATGTGTAATAACACATATCAGTTGCTCCAGCTGTTGGTATGGGTAGTCCTTATTCTTTAATTTACATGTGTAATATCACATATCAGTTACTCCAGCTGTTGTTATGGGTAGTCCTTATTCTTTAATTTACATGTGTAACAACACATATCAGTTACTCCAGCTGTTGGTATGGGTAATCCTTATTCTTTAATTTACATGTGTAATAACACATATCAGTTACTCCAGCTGTTGGTATGGGTAGTCCTTATTCTTTAATTTACATGTGTAATATCACATATCAGTTACTCCAGCTGTTGGTATGGGTAATCCTTATTCTTTAATTTACATGTGTAATATCACATATCAGTTACTCCAGCTGTTGGTATGGGTAGTCCTTATTCTTTAATTTACATGTGTAATAACACATATCAGTTACTCCAGCTGTTGGTATGGGTAATCCTTATTCTTTAATTTATATGTTTTTTTTCACCTTTACAAAATTTTGTGTTTGCAGGTTTGGTCAATTTATTGTTTCCACATTACCACAAATGTCAGCTTCAGAGAAAAATTTAGTCCTAAATGGAATGAAGCTGCCACGTGGAGAATGCTCAGAAGATGACATTTCTCTATCAGGTAGGTTTTGAAATGTTAATGCTATATTCTTATTAATACAACTTAAGAATATTTTAATCTGTCTTCTGAATAATTATTCATTTAAATTTGAGTGTTTTATTTATATTGTTTCACACACAGCACAAGTTTTTATTCACAGTAAGTATGAGGGGGTAGGGGGTTTATAGTGATGGGGTCCTTTCATCCATGTGTTAGACTATTTCTATCAAATACTCCTCCTATACCACTAAATGGAATTGGATTAAACTTTTGAAGAATTTTTGTCTCATAGTTCCAATGTCCACCTGATATTTAACATTTTGATAGGAATGATATTTAAGGTTTCCCATAGCAAAAACATGGAATTTTGGGGGTACCCATCCAGGGAATTTTTTATGATTTTGAGGGCTTTAGTCACTTTAGCAGACATGCCATATAAGCATCTGCTGAGAAGCATTCATTGTACTGGTGACATGTAATTGTAGATTATAAACAAGTACATTGCAGCTTATAAATTTATGTAAAAAAATGATTTAAATGAAATATATTTATAAATTTTGAAAGAACTTTAATTTTAAAACATTTAAAAAGTGTTTGTTTATCAATCAGTTACAATTTTTCTTTAGGGGTCATTGTACTCTTAGTTTTGTAAGGGGTTATCATTGGTAATTAGATGTATCTAGGAAGTAAACAAATGGTGCGTAATCCATTTGAAAAACATACAATTACGATAAAAGAGTTGAATATGCAAATCTTTGCAATGTTTATTACCATTACATATTAAATCAAGGTGGAAGTCTGTGTGCATCTACGACACTTTTGTTGACTTGTATTGACCAGGAGCACCACTTAATCGGATTACTTGTAAAAACATCGATTGACACCTGCTGTTATTAAGGTGAAATCATTTAATTTCCTGTTAATTGGCTTGGGGTCAAATATGTCGTTTTATACGTGGTAGAATGAATTTGTAACAACAAAATTTGTATACTTGTTGGAATTCAGGTGACAAAATTGATTTAGGAATCTATCGTAAAAAAGGCGCTAAAAAGGTCCCTGTACCCATCTGTTATCTGCAACTTCACCTATACCACTGACTGAAATTTGATGAAACTTTTACAGAATCTCTATCATATAGTACCATTGTGCACCTAATGTTTCACATTTTAGTTGGAATCATATTTAGATTTTCCCATAGGAAAACATGGACTTTGCCATTCTGTGACATTGGAAAGTGAGGTATCAATTAGTGAGTGCTCACAACTATTCTAATAAATATTACAGTGTAACAGTTGTGTATATACATTGATCTAGAAGTATGACCAAGTTTAGTTAAATATTACAAAGTGCTACAGTTGTATATACATGTATCTAGTATTATGACAAATTTTAGTTAAATACCAAAAAGATTGACAATTTCTTTTTATTTTAGATGATGATCAGACATCAACCTATACCATCAAATTAAGAAACATCTGCTTAGATGTCATCCATAAACTGATTCTCAACACAAGTGATGACACTCCTGTATTCAACTTACAGTAAGTTATATGTCATAGAAAATATTGTCTTAAGTGCGAGTTGTGCCCATTTTGTTAAAAAAGACACCAGTGGATTCAAATTTCAATTATTTGGTGTCTGTTAGGTACTCTGAGTTGCTTTGCCAATAACATTGATCCTTAAGTTGTTACACATGACCTGTTAAAAAACCCAACCGCAGTTCAGAGTTTTTTTAAGGGTACCTTGGCTTCCTGCCCCAATGAAAACTGGATGCCATGGTATAGCTAAAAAATTGCTGAAAATGGTGTTAAACACCGTCAAACAAACAAACAAACAAAAAAACCCAATAAATATAGTAATATGTGAAATAAAAAAAAATGTTGGTTCTAGTTTTCATCCTCGCTATTTATGACAGTATACTTTCTCATAGTGTCCAACAAATAAGAACATTGAAACCATACAATTATGCATCATATCATTTTCTTTCAGTTTGTTTTTTGTAGATCTGAAATAAATTAGTATCTGAAATTTCTTCAAATGGTTTAAATAGTCACAAAGAATATTTAATATGTAATCAACATAGCATTAATGTTATTTTGACAGAATGTGTGATGAAATCCAGAAGGTTCTAGGATTTGATTGGTTACTACTTTTTGTACAAGGTCATATTCATTCCTCCACTGTCGTCAAAGCTTCTCACATACTACTGACCATGTTACAAAGCCAATCAGCCACACAGAAGTTCCGTGAGGGTAGTCTGGGTGGAGGATGGCTTAAAGGAACAGAACCAGTTCTTAAACAGCATGTTGGTGTTATGTTAGGTAAGTGGATATATACTGTAGATGGCGCTGTAAGTTTATTGTCTTCACTTGGTTAAAAGTAATTTAACATATGTACAATATCAGAAGGCCATACTTGACAATAGATTATCATTTGTGTAATGTCTTTATATCTTCATTGTTACTGGATTTTTTGTAGGTCTTTATTGTTTAACTTAAACAGAGGTGTTTACTAACCTGGAATTTCTGTATTTATCCCAAACTTGAGGTGAAAAGTATGCTTTTTGAATTCACTGTCAGAAATTAAGCTTTTCTGGTTTTTTGCCAAAAAATATTTTTTTCTCTAGGTGGTTCATATGCTTTGCATTATATTTTGGTGTTTCCAAAAATGCTATTATAACTTGAATGATTTATGCATTCAGAACCTCTCTTGACTTAACCTTGAGTTATATGATGTAACACGTGATGCACCATGTAAATAAATTTGTTTACTGTTTCAAGCTGATTTGAGACACATTTCTGTATGTTTCAGGAGTTAAAATTAAGTCAAAGTTAAAATTTTATGTTCAAAATTTAAGATTTTGAACACAATGCCAAATAAATGACAATTCTTTAGAATTACTGAAAGTTTCTATATGGGGTAAATATCTCTGCATAAATAGGTTAGCTTTCAAAGAAAAAATGATTCCAATTTACCCTCACCATCCAATCATCAATCTCCCATGGTCTTTTACCTTTGGTACAGTCAACATGTAGGTGATGAAATAATTGTGTTTTTTGTTTTGTTTGTTTGTATGGTGTTTAACGCCACTTTCGGCAATATTTCAGCTGTATCATGGCATCCAGTTTTTATTTGGGAGGAAGCCAAAGTACCTGGAGAAAACACCTGACCTTCGGGAGGAAAACTGGCAATCCTTGTCAGTTAAGATTGGAGTTGAGAGCTCACCCTGCCAATGATCAATAGTAGAGGAACTGCCTTAACCATTCCGCCACCGAGGCCGCTGAAATAATTGTGCAATTGTAATCTATGTACAAATTTGGTAGATTTTACATAAATTTTTGTCATAAATAGATAATTGACCAATATGTATATGACATTTGTTACAGAAATAGCTGGATGTGATGGTATATAATGTAGCCATTTTCTTTTAAACAATACCTTTTTGCATGATTATACAACTTGCCTTGACCATTCTTTTATTCCTGTGGTCATCATTGGTGTCTACAGTATTTCATTTCATCTGATATCTTTTCCATTGTTTTCAAATTGCAATGCTAATGTATTAAAGGGCTGATGCTTAGCATCCCTCCAATCAATATTTATATGCTGCCAATCTGAAAACTGTATAATCTATCATAACAAAACATTAATTTATTATTGTTTTACAAACACTATTTTTGTTATAAAAAAAAAACAAAAAAAATTTGAAAATGAAAAAAAATTTCTTTGGGATGAGAAAATGCTAGTTCAGTATGTGATGGGATTAATCGTGAATTACTTACATGATAATAGAAATGTTTTGATTATGGGATATTTACAAGTAGAAATTTAATTCATGTTGTCTTTACCTCTGACTTTTAGATTGAATGTATCAGGTGATTCTCATATCAATATTCAGACCAATAGAATAAACATATATAATAGATTGTCCCTATCAGGCTTTTTAAGTTGAATATTAGGTAGTTTACTTAATTTGTTGTGGGAACTGTGGTAATGGTTAGATTTCCAGGGAAGGTTTGCTTCATTCCATTTAATTTTGTTTGATTCCATTAAATAGATTATAACTCCGTTTTCAGCACAGTGTGCAACTTGTATCTATATTTCAGCTCTATCTCTGCCTTTTGCAGCAATATTTGAGCTTGATCACTGTGGAACTTCCAGCAAATATTTCAGTTCTGTTGTAGCAGCTATATTAGACTATATTCTATGCCCCTACACATTACTATATACTTATACAATGTCAGGCAAAATTGTGTTCCTGATGTCCCAGCACTTTTTCACATTGATGTATTGTTTTTTAACTCATTCTCGTCCTGAATATAGCTGAAATATTGCTCACTGGGCTTTAAGCAAACAATCAATCGGAGACCAGTTTAGAGGATGTATATGACTGGTTTTGCAAGTTTCTTCGTTACTTTCAGAAATTGGTGGTGTAAGATGGAGGATCAAAGCTTTCATGTTATAGGCTTGCATATACATGTACCATAGATTTTATTATCATGTATAGTTTCTCCAGAAAAAATTGTTTTCGTTATATTGTAAACAAATCACCAAGCATATGTTGTATAAATATAAACCACTACTGTTAAGATGATAAATAGATAACAAAAGACAAATTAAAATGTTATTTTAAATGCTTGGTTTTGTTTTTTTCTGAAAATACTACCATGTACAATATTCAGAGGATATAGATTTGGATTTTACACTTAACAGGACTTCTATTCACATTTTATTTTAGGAACAATACACCTGTAAATGTATTTAGTTTATTTTGGCACAAGTAAATTAGTTAAATTTTGCACAAGTGAAGTGGTAGACAGGAAGTGTAGTACTGCATGGTAGTTTTAGGATCAGTTGTGATATTCTGTTGAATATTGTAGCGTTCCTTAAGATTTACCAACATTTAAGATTTTGTCTCCAAAAGACGTGAAGTTATTTATAATCTATATTGACATTTATGCATTATAACATGCTTCTGTGGAGGTAAGACCTCCATGACAGTCAGAGTTGGGAAATACTTGAAAACGTGGGTTTGGTAGTAGGCTAATGGTATTTCATAACAGCCCTTCCACTAGTAGAAAATAGTATAGCCTACCGTAGTTGTTGCCCCAGGTATCTTGAAGGCAGACAGAGCTTCAAGAAACCAACAGTGGTGTCAATGAATTTACTAACCCTAACAAATGTCCAAGTGAGGGCATTTATTTTTATACCCCACCTCCCACCACTAGGGGGTATATAATAATGGGGTGTCTGTCTCCCCATCCGTTACACTTTCTTTTATCCACAACTCCTCCTACACCACAGATTGGAATTTGATGAAACTTTCACACAACCTTTGTCAAATAGTCCCATTGTGAACCTGATATTTAACATTTTGGTCCGATTAATATTTGGGATATTTGAAAATTGGAAAGCTGGTGGTATCAATTAGTGAGCATTGCTCACGGTTTTTCTAGTCTAGTCTAGGATACTAATAATCCCCATAGAAAGAAGATACAAGTAAACCAAAACCACCTCAGATGTTCGTTTGAATGGGGTTGTACACTACATTCAGACATTTTTCAGCAATATCATGGCATCTAGTCCTTATTGTAGAAGCAAACCTGTGTACCTTGTGAAACCCACCCTCCAAATTTCAGGAAGCGAACTGACAATCCTTGCCAATTAAGGTTAGAGTAGAGCACTCCCTACCTACAGGAAGGCTCGAACCTGCAATGTCCGTTTTGACACTTACGACTGGTAATAAATCTTATACAAACTATCCAACTTATGATGGATCATAAGTCATACAAGTTTTTGTGAATCAAGGGGCCAGACTCCTAGAATTTTGTGGTATTTACAATTTTAAGCTCAAAGAAAAACAGTATACCATTTAGTATTTTTAATATAATAACAAAATAAGTTTGAAACACTGTTAGTTATGATCTAACATTGATGTTTTGTTCTTATATGTTAAAAATTTGCATCTTGTTCAAAGTAGGATGTGTTTAATTCAAACAATCATTTGATCAGCCAAATTGTTAAACTGTTTCTCTTTACAGGACTTAACATAGGTACCAGTAACAAAGGTCAGAAGAGGGCATTAAACAGAGAGGTGTGTCAGGTTCCTGGCTTTACAGTCCTTCAGTGGTTACTACCTAAACATGCTAATGTACCTGAGTTGTACTTTATATTGATGGCCATGTTACTGGGTCAGCAGATAAAAAAATTACCTGCTAATGTTCAGGTAAATTTTAAGTTCAGAAATAGTGTCTTTTAATCACAAATTGTCTATTATTTAATTATAAAACCATCTATTTGATAATCACAAACATGTTTCTTTTTAATTTATCCACTAATGACCAGATTAAAATAATTCTAGTTTTTTAATACAGTTTTCTTTTAAAAGGCTTATAATCTACAGTTACCTATTAATTTTTTTGCTACTTTATCTTTCATCTTAATAAGTAATTATAGGATAATTAATTGGGCGGAGTGAATATCCAAAATATGATCACGAGTGCCGCATAACGCATCTGATTAAACGAGTGGGCGGAACTTGTTCCGCGCACGAGTTTAATCTGATGCTTTATGCGGCACGAGTGATCATATTTTGGATATTCACGATGCCCAATTGATTATCCTATTTATTATGTAGATCAAAATTGTTTTCGCAAAATTTAATGCTAAATCCTAAATTTTATGAACGGCGGATGAATATCTGTATAGTACAATACCAACTGTAATTTTGGCGGGAAAAAACCCGAGAGTGAAAATAAACTATAATTTTCACATGTGATTTACCGTGATTTCTGTCACTCGGAAAATTCGATATTTCATCTCTATCTATATAATAAATAATATTAATGTTTAAAATAAATTGTTTTTACTGCTAACATTTTTTTAATGACATCAATTGTTTTACATGAAGCTGTATGCAATTATTGCCTGCACTTAAAGCAAACATCATATTTGTTCACCCAAGTAATGTTTTTAGCCCAAGGGCTTAAGCCCCTAGGGAAAACAACATCACAAGTGGGAAAAATTATGAAGCTTATCGTAAGTGAAGGCAATAAGTATTTTATTATGCTGAACACGTAGAAACTTAATAGAATGAGACATTTTTTGTTAAAATGGGCCAGACAATAGTTGACCGTTGAACAACAGTGTTGTTTCTCTTGCTTACAGTTGTACATAAAACATCACAATCATTTTATATCTTGGATGTATATACAGTGACATATAATAATTTTCTTTCTTTTCCTTAGTTAAATCTAGATGCAGTTTGGACAGTAATTTTTGGTGTACCAGCCAGCAAACCTATGTCAGCTATTGCAAAAGAAAAACAAACAGAACTGTGTCCCGATGCTTCCCTAGTCCTACTAGCTCTAATCAGATACATGCTTAATCAGGTAGGATACCAGACTGATATCCTAGTTTAACTTTTTAAATAGGAATGCTTATCAAATTTTTATGGGGTTCTTTTTGTCCACTATTTTGATGTGTCTTGTTTACTCATTTTAGAAACCCTTTTGGAATCTTCAAAAACAGTTTTTTAAAAAGTATTTCATGTACAGTAAGTACCTTGAGGAGTCAATACCCTGTATTTGTGGTCCAGTACACCCTGCCCACAGTGAGACTTGAACCCGACACCTCATTGTTGACAGGCACGTGATCAATAGTAGACTATCTTAACTACTCGACAACTGAGGCTCCCCGGGGCTATTAGTTAAAAGCTTAGGGTGAATTGTTGAAATAAATTGTTAGATTGGACGGATCACACTGTAAATGATTATATTCTATAGTTGGATGCCATTTATCTGAATATGTTGTTACATCTTACCTGGGTATTGTTTTCAGATACAAACACCTATAGATAAGAAAATGTATGATCCATAAATGTGGACAAAATTTCTATATAAATATATTAGTTTTGATCCTGTAATGATATATTTTGCCTTTTTTAAAACAATTCTGATTCTTATTATACTAATATTTGCTTTTACACTATTTATTAGGATACAGAGCAGAAACCAAGTCTTTGGTTACAGGAGTACCCAGTCACACTGATGCAGTTTCTCCTGTTTCTGTATCATAACCAACCAGATTTTATCTCCTTGTCAAACGCACCAGAATTTATCTCAGGTCTAGTCGCCACACTGTTTCCTTACACCAATGTCAACACGGAGAGTAAAGTGACTACACCTCAGGAAGAGTACATGGTTTGTATTTTAGTTAATATGTACACTTGTTAAGACATATTTTATCACTTGTGACCAAATTGCATAACTGAAATTCTTGTAAACATGTAAAACAACTAACAAACTGTATGTACAAATGTGGGTTTGTCAAAACATTAAATTTGTAAAAATTGACTGAAAGCACCAATATGTCCCCCAAACAAAATTTACAGCTGAAAGTGTGCTGGATTTTTTTTATTGATAAGTATAAACTTTTAAAATTAAGAGTATATTGTCACCTGTTGGAAACCTGTTGTAGGGACAAGTAAATATATAATAGTGTAATGACTTGATATAACAACATTATTAGGGTTAGGCTTAGAAGTGGGGAAAAAGGCAAGGCATTTTCTCCTTTTCCTTATATTCTTTACACAGGTCAATACACTGATATTATGTTTATACAGCAGTGTGTTGTTGATATTTACACACATGGTCTTTAACTTTGCAATTTCTATTTTTAAACAACTTTAAAATTACAACCCATAATGGTCATCAACATATTTCACATTGTTTTTGTGAATATGTAATCTCTGAGTGCATTGAAATCAATTTTAGCAAGAAGATTCAATTGTGACATCATATTTTTTGTGATAAAGAGTCACTCACTGTATTGTATTGGACAATTGCAGGATAAAAGCCCATTCATATAACAGATTTAAAAGTTCTAACATATAAATAGTTTTAAAATATTTTTACCATGCAAATAATTTCAGCCATTTCCAGATGTTGAAGGATATGTACATATTAAAGTACCAGAAAGTCCACATGGCAGTAAGTATATAATACGATTAAGAACATATTGGTTCGAGTGCCTTGGTGGTAGCAGTCCTACGAATGGTCAGTAGGTACTCAGAAAGTCCCCATGGCAGTAAGTATATAAATATAATTACGAGCATATTGGTTCAAGTCCCTGGTATTAGCCATGCATCCTACAAATGGTCAGTAGGTACTACCCGCTTCCTACTCCAATAAAAACTGTATTCCATAAATTAAGATTGAAAATTGCTGAAAGTGGTATAAAATCTTAGTCAGTCAGTCAATGAATGTTTAAATACCAGCTAAAATCTATGATGTGCAGAATATATGTAAATAAAGGCCTAAGTCTACATACACTCATTGGAGAACATTAAGGAGTACTATATTGACATTATTAGAATAAAGAAGAGTTCTGGACAAACAGTTAAATGTAGTGTTATTTTACAAATTGCATCACTTTTGAAAATGCATGACTTGATTATCCTGACCTATAATGGTAACACCTTTCTTTGAATCAAAGCATTTAATTTTCAGTAAGTTAAAAAAAAAACGTAATCTAATATGGGGTTGAATTTCAGTACAAAATCAGTTTTAACTAATTTGTTTTGTTTGAATATTGTTTAATGCCACTTTTAGTAATTTTTTAGCTATATCATGGCGTCTAGTTTTTATTGGGGGAGGAAGCTGGAGTACTCGTAGAAAACCTCACGACCTTTGGTAGGAAAACTGGTCAATTAGGATGGGAGTCGAAAGCACCCTGCCTGCAGTTAGGTTGGAACCCTTGTTCTTGGTGTTACACGTGATCAACAGTAGACAAACTATCTTAACCACTTGGCCACACTGGGGCCCCGTTTTAACTAGTAATTGTGTCAGTAAAATACACCATGTAGTTTAAATACACTATAATTATTGACTATGGCACAATGTTATTTGTTTCTTTAGAACTCGTTGTATTTTCAGGTGTGTTAAGTGAGCATCCAGCCAGAAAGTTTGTTATAGATTTCTTAAGAACTATTATTCTAGATAGTTTTTCACAGCAGTCATCACCAAAACTAGTCTTAGATGTTGTTTTAGATGTAAGTCTATTTATTCTATTTAGAATTTTCATCAGATTGAAAGTAGAAATAGAAAAGGTTGAATGATGTTTAACACCACTTTTAGAAATTTTTCAGCTATATCATGGCATCCAGTTTTTACTTGGGAAGGAAGCAAGAGTACCCACAGAAAACCCCGACCTTCCATTGGAAACCAGCAATCCTTGTCAATTAACATTGGGGTCCAGTATTCCGAATGTAAAATAGAAAAAGAAACTTTACTAATATCCTTTGTACAATGGAAACTTTTGCACGTGATGCTTGTGTTATGATTAGATGAATATTGCAAGTTTAGTGATATTTCAGTTTTAAAAGTTCAGCAATTCTACAGCATCAGTTAAGATGACAGTATTCACCTTCATAAATAATAGTTCTAATAATTAAAGCTATACTTTTAATAAATAGGGTTATAATGCCATCTTAAAACTATAGTTGAACTTTGATGGCACATACTCGAAGGGGCAGATGAAAAGTGTTTGAGAAACTGGTTGTTGTAATTTCCAGGAATAGTTCTTGAGTGGACTGGAATCGATGGCGGTTTTTATATTTCAATTAACTTCCTGTCATATTGGATCAATACACTTTTGTTTATTTGTTGTATTGGATATTTAAACCTTCTGGTTACGTATGTTTGTATGTTTTTGTTAAAATCAAAATGTTAATACTGTGTTTTTTTCTTGTTTAATTTTATGCAAAAGAGTTGATGTAAATAGATATTATTGCATTACGTAAGGGTGTAAATGTACTCCATATTTAATTGGATTTTATTGCAATTTCTTTTCATATATTATAATTAATTAAAACATATTTCAGCAAACTTACCAACAAAGACGTAAATAAATACAAATTGATGACAGAAGTAGAAATAGTTTTGTTGAATTTTTTTCTAGGCTGCCCCTGACAATGCCAGTAGACAGCAACGACATGAGTTTCAGACAGAAATTATGAAGACTATAATGGAACACCTAGTAGCAGCAGATGTATTGTTAGGAGAGCAGGCAGCTCTGCCAATAGCTACAGGAGGAAGCTACATCAACATGGCTAACAATGTCTTCTACTTTGCTAGTCGTGTTGTTGACAAACTTTGGCAGAGTGAGTAAAAAGTCAAAATTTGTAAAAAGTAAACATGCAGGGATACAACGACCACAAGAATAGTAACAAACCATTAATTTGATCACCGTAGATATTGAAAGCCACCATCTTTGTTTACACTAGTTACACTAAAAGTAGGTCAGCCTCATTTTTCCAAAAATTAAATTTAGTCAGTTTATCAAAGAATAAATTATGTTGAAAACCTTTACCTGACATCACGACCAACTAAATAAACGTATTTCTAAATATGCAAATCATATAAGAATTATAATTTTATAATAATAATTTTACTACTGTTGAAAAAATTAATAATTTATCATTTTTATTGTATGTCCACAGATTTTTGTATTTATTGTATGAGTCTGTTGGTGGCGACATCTGTCAGTAGAAGTGTTGTTTTGGGGATCTACATATTGATTGAATTAACTGTTAAAATTTTTTAAAAGGCTT
Source organism: Limnoperna fortunei (assembly GCA_944474755.1). Lineage (NCBI taxonomy): Eukaryota > Metazoa > Mollusca > Bivalvia > Mytilida > Modiolidae > Limnoperna > Limnoperna fortunei. The sequence goes on from OX104117.1 coordinate 19,405,371, forward strand.
CTTCTATGAAACAGGTTAAACTATGGAAACAAAACGTACTAGCATTATTGTTTGAATGGTGCTCAATAAAGTTTGTTTTTTATGCCAATTGGAAATTTTAGTTTAACATGGGACCTTAAAAGTTTAAAAGATTTAAAAGGTCTCATCTCTGAAACTGGTTAACACATCGAAGCAAAACCTAATACCAATATTGTTTGGATGGTCCTCTATAAAGTTTAGGTTTTTTATGCCAATAGGAGATTCAAATGCATGCCACAGCAGGACTTAGTTTAGCATAGGACCCTATGGGAAAAAAGTTTAAATAAAAAGTCTTCTTCTCTGAAACCCGTTAACCAATCGAAACAAAACTTACTACATTTACCAATATTGTTTAAATGGTCCTCTATAAGTTTAAGTTTTTTATGAGAATTGGATATTCACAATGGCTGCCACCACGGACTTTGTTTATCATAATACCTATGGGAAACATTTTTAAAAGGCTTCTTCTGGTAAACTAGTTAGCAAAATTGTTTGGATGGTGCTGTATACTGAGTTTAACATGAGACTCTTGGGGAAAAAAGTTTTAAAAAGTCCTCTTCTCTAAAACCTGTTAAACAATAGAAACATAACTTATCAAAAGTATTCATAGGATAGTCCTCTATAAAGTTAATGTTTTTTATGCCAAAGAGACTAAATTTTCAATATTTGCCATGTGTGGAAAATATTTAATCAAGTTATGATATGTCTTTCTTATATTAGTAAATACTGTAGTGAATTAGCTTTTGTAGTGTTAGTGATGTTTTTAATGTGGTAAAAAAAGGGCCAGAATTTTCTTAAGGCCAAATAAATTACATTTTTACTAGCTTTCCACAGACTTCCAACAAATATTTCTTATATTTTAGTTTTTGAGATATAAGGGTCAAAGAAGGCATAACCTCGGCAAATGTAGTATTATTGATCTGATTTTGATGTGATTTTTCTAATTAAATTTCTCGTTCAATGTTGAGTGGTAGTGTGTCAACTGATAAGTCCCTGGGCTATTGATATAGTTGTGCTGAAGCAAATATAAAAATCCCCACTTATTATGGCATCAGTGGTATCACATTCACTTGTTGACTTCTGCAGTCATATCATGTGCTCAATACAAACCATATAAGAACAGTATCATATTTATAGTTTAATTTTACTGTATTTTACAGCATTATATGATTTATACAAATTTATCCTTCTTTTTTTTTACCAGATGTATTTATGAGGGAATCCAAAGAAGTATTTGAATTTATCAGCAAACTCATAGCACAGGCGAAACGGAAAGGTAAAATGTCATAATAAAGCTATAACTGTTAAGTTTCCTTGAGGTACCTAGTTGACTTTTCGTATTAAGGATTAACTACAAAAAATATTTTCTCCATCGAGGGATAAAAAAATATCCGTTTTGCACATTGTATAATCCGCGTAGGGAAATTTTGTTATCCCTCGATGGAAAAAATATTTTTTGTAGTTAATACTTATAAATAAATTCAAACAATAGAATAAACTAAAAAAATGTATTTTTGTAACTGGACATTTTTTTAAAAAGAGATCAGCATCAAAAATGTTTGTTTCCCGCGAAGTTATATATGACATCAAAGAGTGCGTGTCTATATGACTATCAAATTTTTTTCCATTCTCTGATAAAAAATATTTTCCAGCCAATCAAAAGTCAGTATTCTCTCAAAATTTATTTATTACTATTTATGGTGCTGGCTCACATGCACCATTGGAGATTTTGAGTAAAACAAACACCTTAGTGGCATTCAATGCTTTTTACGCATTGGAACTTTATAACAGATTGTCACCCTGGGGTGTGAGTGGAATGACCTGTTAATCGTCAGATTAAGAAGTGCCTGCAGTTTAAAAATCTAGGTTGAAATATCACACATGAAAGTATGCAACACACCTTTGTATTGTTCTTGCCATAAGTGGGAAAAAGCTCACTGGGCGTTAAACAATAAACAATGAGTCAAGTGATAAGTTAATTTTGTTCAAAATTGGATTCATATGGCTTAATTTTATTTGATTGAAAATTCTTGAAAATAAGACTTCATTGATGATACTCTGATTTAAAACAGTTATAGATTAATTTTCAGTTTAATTGTGTGTAACATCATTAGTTAAGATGAATCTATGCCTCACATAAATAGCTTCTGTGTTTAACATTTTTTCTGCTTTATAGTAATGTATACTTTATACATTGCAGCCTCAGGTGTTTCGTTAGATCTAATCTACAGATCTTTGAATCGTACAATCCTGTACCAACTCTCACGACCACTAAACAGCGTGGCCTCATCAACAGGTGTTCTTGATGCTTTACATAAGCTGACTAGTAACAGAAGTCTAGTGTTCGGTCCCAACAATTACGACACAGAATTCTTGGCCTGTCTGTGCTACTGTCTGTTACAACTGACTGATGATCCAGAGAGAGGGTAATTATATATTATCCAAGCATACACATGATTTTTGAAATTAAGATTTAAAATTAAATATGATAATTCTGTCCTCTTTAAATGTGTATTATGTTCAGTATTAGTGATTTGATAGTAGTGCAATTACCCTTCATCTGGGATTACTGATCGTATTTATGATATGTATTTAAATTTATTAGGGCCCTGCCACTTAGTGGCAAACTTCCTATAGTGATCAGTCTGTCCTTCCCTCCGTCTGAAGCTAAACTTGTCCAAGCTATATCTTTTTTATCTTTTGAGGTAGGCTTTTGATATTTGGTATGTGGGTAGATAATATCAATGCCATATGTCGCATGCCATGATTGATGACCTTTGACCATGACCTCAAGGTCAGCGGGGCCCACAGAGATGGGTACCATTTCACTGATATCTCTTTAATGTCAGTTACACTAAAACATAAAAACTAAAAACCTGACATCTGTTACACTAAAATATTGTCCAGTGGACATAAATTACACTAAACATTGTGCACTTGACATCAGTTACACTAAAATATTGTCCACCTGACATCTGTTACACTAAAATATTGTCCAGTGGACATAAATTACACTAAACATTGTCCACTTGACATCAGTTGCACTAAAATATTGTCCACCTGACATCTGTTACACTAAAATATTGTCCAGTGGACATAAATTACACTAAACATTGTGCACTTGACATCAGTTACACTAAAGCATTGTCCACTTGACATAAGTTACACTAAAATATTGTCCATGTTTCAGTATTTGACAGTATATTTTGACTAATGACACTTAGCACATTGAAAAATGCCTTCTTGGTCCATCGTCTAATGAAGCCACCCTTAACTTGTGCTGTGAAATTAATGATATGATAATTTTAGTTTGAAGAAAAAACAAAAATTTATTGGGATTCGATTTATCATACCTTGAAACTTCAATTTTTCATGAAGAACTACCCATCTCTTTTTATCAGCTTCATATATACTGTAAATTCATTACAAAAAGCAAGAGTGGTTTATGGGATGGATATTTCATGTTTATATTTAGCCTGAATACAGTTTTATTATTATTGTTTGTTGGCTCAATATTGAAATGCATGTAGTAATACCAACATTTGTCATCTATTGTATTATAGGGGCATGTAAGTACCCATTATAATCAATGTTTATGTTATACTTATTACATTGTGTGCTCTAATCTCATGCATATTTATTTATGTTTATTAACCTGTTGAGTAAAATAATGTAAATTGTCCATACAATATGGATTTAGTGAACAGGGCCAATACAGAAAAATGTGTCCAATACATAAAAAAACTGACCAATAAAGAAAGCCAATGCCTACACAGGTTTTTACTATCCCGGAATTTGCATATTTATCCCAAATTTGAGTCTAAAAATATGCAAATTCACCATCCAAAAAAAACTCTTTTCCGTGTTTTATGCCAAAAAATTTTTTTGTCTAGGTCATTCAAATATTTTGGTGTTTCCAAAAACACTATTATGACTCAAATGAATTGTGAATTCAGATTCTTTCTAGACTTATCAGTGAGTTCCTATATGATGCAACATGTGGGGCAGGTGGTTAAATGTTTGTTACCTGTTAAAAGCTGATTTGAGACACATTTCTGGACATTTCTCCTTGTGAAATTAAGTCAAAAGTTAAAATTGTATGTTTAAAATTTAGATCACGAACAAATGTCCCAAACTATTGACAAAATTCATTAGAATTACTGAAAGTTCCAAAAAGGGGTAAACACCTCTGCTAATACAAAAATGTGACTTCCATAATCTATATATAAATATTTAAACAATTTAATAATAATTAAAATTTGTTAACTTCACCGAATGGTGCAAACCTGAAGTGAAACCTGCCACTGAATAATGCTGATAGTGATGTTGTAGTACTATGCAGTTTTAAGGCCATAACATTCAAAATAGATTATATAAATCTTAAGGTTGCCATATAGATATGGTTAGCAGACTCATCGAGAAAATTAAAATGGCATTTTCATGTTGAGGATTTTTAGCTCACCTGGACCGAAGGTCCATGTGAGCTATTGCTATCACTTGGCGTCCGTCGTCCGTCGTCCGTCGTCTGTCGTCCGTCGTCCGTCGTCCGTCGTCCGTCGTCTGTCGTCCGTCGTCCGTCGTAAACTTTTTCAAAAATCTTCTCCTCTGAAACCACTGGGCCAATTTTTTTCAAACTTGGCCACAATCATCCTTAGGGTTCCTAGTTTCAAGTTTGTACCCAGGGTGTTGATCAACAGACAAATATGGCCGCTGTTACTAAAAATAGAACATGGGGGTCAACACAGGTTTTTGATCATTATCTAAAAAACTATAATAGCTATAGAGAAAACCGTTACTTCAAATTGATCAGCACATTAAGTTCTACAATAGTTGCTATTAGTGCGAAGTTGTGTATTGGCTTCTTGTAGGAGTTATTGCCCTTTTTTGACGATTTTTGACAAAATTTTTGGTATTTACAATATAACCTGAAAAATATACGAGGTAGAGTGAAACTGTAAATGGCAAAAATGATCAGCAATAAAAGCCCTACAATTCACTTGATTGGTCTGAAATTGTCAGATGACTCTTTATATGAGTTATTGCCCTTAAATGGTAATTTTTTATGAAATTTTCCGTTTTTGTCCTGTAACTTTAAAACTATAACAGCTAGAGTAAAACTGTAAATAGCAAAAATGATCAACAATACAAGCCCTACAATTCACTGTATTAGTCTGAAATTGTCAGATGACTCCTTATAGGAGTTATTGCCCTTAAATGGCAATTTTTTATGAAATTTTCCGTTTTTGTCCTGTAACTTGAAAACTATAGCAGCTAGATTGAAACTGTAAATTGCACAAATGATCAGCAATAAAGACCCTACAATTCACTTGATTGGTCTGAAATTGTCAGATGACTCCTTATATGAGTTATTGCCCTTAAATGGTAATTTTTTATGAAATTTTCCGTTTTTGTCCTGTAACTTTAAAACTATAACAGCTAGAGTAAAACTGTAAATAGCAAAAATGATCAACAATACAAGCCCTACAATTCACTGTATTAGTCTGAAATTGTCAGATGACTCCTTATAGGAGTTATTGCCCTTAAATGGCAATTTTTTATGAAATTTTCCGTTTTTGTCCTGTAACTTGAAAACTATAGCAGCTAGATTGAAACTGTAAATTGCACAAATGATCAGCAATAAAGACCCTACAATTCACTTGATTGGTCTGAAATTGTCAGATGACTCCTTATATGAGTTATTGCCCTTAAATGGTAATTTTTTATGAAATTTTCCGTTTTTGTCCTGTAACTTTAAAACTATAACAGCTAGAGTAAAACTGTAAATAGCAAAAATGATCAACAATACAAGCCCTACAATTCACTGTATTAGTCTGAAATTGTCAGATGACTCCTTATAGGAGTTATTGCCCTTAAATGGCAATTTTTTATGAAATTTTCCGTTTTTGTCCTGTAACTTGAAAACTATAGCAGCTAGATTGAAACTGTAAATTGCACAAATGATCAGCAATAAAGACCCTACAATTCACTTGATTGGTCTGAAATAGTCAGATGACTCCTTATAGGAGTTATTGCCCTTAAATTGCAATTTTTTATGAAATTTTCCGTTTTTGTCCTGTAACTTAAAAACCATAGCAGCTAGAGTGAAATAATAAATTGCAAAAATGATCAGCAAAAAAGCCCTACAATTCATTTAATTGGTCTGAAATTGTCAGATGACTCCTTATAGGGGTTATTGCCCTTAAATGACAATTTTGTTAAGAAATTTTACATTTTTGTCCTGTAACTTGAAAACTATAGTAGCTAGATTAAAACTGTAAATTGCACAAATGATCAGCAATAGAAGCCCTACAAATGATTGCTTAGTCCAAAAATTGCAAGATGACTCTTTATAGGAGTTATTGCCCTTTCATTATGAATTTGGACATATGAACAGTTTTTTAATTATAAATTAGTCTATAACACACCTATTAGTAGAGTAAAACTGTAAATTTCTAAAGTACCCTAAAGGACAATGCCTAAAAACCATTTAATTTTCAGAAATTGTGGATGGCACCTTATAGGAGTTATTGTATTTAACAAATTTTTTGAAGAAATGTTTAGTTTTTGCACAGTAACTTAAAAGCTATAACAACTAGACTGAAACTGTTAATTTCAAAAATTTTAATATAGTTTAAGTCATTTGGATTCCAGGTGAGCGATTACAGGCTCCTGGGAGCCTCTAGTTATATTGGACTGCTACTTTGTCTAACAGAAGCCATATTGCTATATTAGGTTAGGGATAGCTGTACTAAAAGTTACTCAACAGGTTAATAAAAGTATTATTAAATAGTGTTTAATATTGGACATGTATTATGTCCTCAGGAAGCTGTATCATGCCTCAGAAACCTAACGGACATTTTCCAGCTTATACAGGTTCCTGTGGATATACATAATACACATCAAATATAAAAAGCACCCATTAAATAACTCTATATTATTATATATCTGAAAATGCTTAGCTTCATCCTCAAAAGTGACTCGGACAAACTTTGTTAGAAATTTCTGGGCTGAGAGTAACTCTTTTGACTGGCTACATTATATCTGCATGTAGCCAATCAAAAACTTGCTTTCTTACACAAACTGGTTTGAGGATATACTACTTGGGTATGTTCTATATATTCAGAAATTCTGGTTTACTGTAAATTCAGAAATCTTTGTGATGTTTGTTTTATTGCCAACACTGCGATCGAACTACAGTCACAATAATTTTGCAACTTTGCAATTATATTTTCATTACTCATGGAAAAAATTCACTTTTTAGGTGTACAATGTTACTTGGGCACAGTAACAACTGTTTATGTAGTTAATTTCTTTTAGTATTATCCATTATTTCAGTATTGATTGACTGATTCTAAAAGTGATGTGGACCTTATTTATATCAAAATTAGTGTGTGCCAATTAAAAATAATTTACCATAAATTGGGTTATTTGGTTGTAGTTTTATTTTGGTTTATTTTGGCACTTTTCATGAAAGTGATACAAGATAATAAAGCATGCACCAACATTTTACATGCTAAAATAGCAAACCTTTAAGACAATATCGTAAAGTTTATGACTTAAAATACCAGTACCTTAAATCTGGTAATTTTGGGGTTTTTCTCTCAAAAGCCATGTGTTTTGATATTGGTGTGTTTAATTCTGGTGTTTTGTCCACTGATGTGTTCAATTTTGGCACCTTCAGTCGTTGCTCTCCTTAAATTGCAGTAGTTTGCAAAGTCCTTATATGTCTTTTATATATTATATATTGGTATATAATTTGTGAGGATGGTGTGTATCCCCTTAAGGCCTAAAACGTGTCAAGTTTTGATTGAATGACGAATAAGGTGTATGGGTTATTTTTATGATCAGTAGCAGCATCTAATTAGTAAATGATAAGCCGACATAATTACATGTGTATTGGGAGATAACACCTGAGCTGGCGTTAAGTTCTGATGGCATCAATCATGGAATTGATGCCATGAAATTATTCACGTTGTCCAATCAGAATTGACTTAACATCATGAATTGCATTAGAATAGAAATTTTAGACCAATATAATATATAAAACCCATATAATAACCTTGTTCACTACAGTGATTTAAGAGAGCAGTAAGGTTTGGAATATGTAGGTTCTAGTTCTGAATGCTATAACCTCATGGAATATGAAATGTTCTTTGTCTGAAAGTACAATCATCTTGCTTTGAATATCTGTAATAATTTAACAATGGCAAAGAAAAGTCAGCCTGCAAGCTTCTAACTTAAAAATAGCCAGGAAACTGACAGTTTAATTAGAGCCAAAGCTCAATAGACAATTACAAATCCAGATTTAGACAAACAAAAAAGAGAAAACTAAATCAAAAAGCAGAAAATGAGTAACAGGAACCCAATAAATACCATGGGTTCATCTGGATGCTTCATCTTTTTCATTTTGTTAAAACATCCTTTAACAGAGAGTATCAAAACTCCTGTTAAAACTATCAGAAACATGTTCCATATTAAATATTCAGTTAAAATTTCTAGCTCATTTGGAAATTTATAAATTTTATGTAGTTTAAAATCATTTGAATTTGCTTGTGAATCGGGTATATATATATCTGTAATTTGTAGTTAATTTAAAATAAAGTTAATTATTTTCTCCAACTATAGGTCAGGGCTTAATTTTTCTGTATACCCTGGTATGGTTGAATTTCCCATTAAAAATCGTATGTGGAAAATGATAACCCAGTAGTCAATATAATAAATTGTCTTGTCAGGTCCTATTTACTGGAAGGTCCAGCAATGAAAACTACTTGGCATGTCAGTCTTGGAGAAGATGACCCTTTTGGCTATGTGTTGGAAGGTACGGGAGTACCTGAGGGGCATTTACTTGTGTGTAAAGCTTCTAAACGAGTCTGGGAAGAACTGTATGCTCATAAAAAACCAGTAAGCTCATTTATATTAACTCAATTCTGAGTAAATTGTAAAAGATGTGTAACTTTTATAAGTTTATCGTTGTTCTGTGTTGTTTGTAACTTTAAAAAAAATTTAAGTTTGCTTGTCTTATTTTTGTTTGGGAACTTTCACTGTTTGCCAAATTAAGAAAGGGGTGATGATAAAGTTATTTATATACTGGATTGCTTAAACAATAAAAGAATTTAAAAGTAGAATGTTTGATCCTTTTGTCCAAGAATGTCTGCTTGTGATTAAACTGAAATAAAATATATTCTTATATTGAAAAATTAAAGGAGTAGTGTAAAAAAAAAAATTTTATGTCCCAAAAGTTGCGTGCAATGTAAATGTCTAATCATGAAGTTTTAGGGTCAGAATAAGGCCTTCATCAAGCTTCTTTTGAAATCATTATGTATACTTTACTATTTGTAAAAATTGTTTTTCAGGCTCTTGAAGAAGTATTTAAGACACAGCTGAACAATATAGATTCCTCAAGTACAAACTTTGCCTCTCCTGATCTAAATTCTGTCAGGTAAATAAGAACTTTTTCATGTAATCCAAATATTGTTTATTATACCCCTGCTTCCAAGAAGAGAAGAGAGAAAAACTGTTTTACCCATGTCCATACGTCCATCTGTAACAAAAATTTCTGTCTCAGTTTTCTATGCAACTATAGGATGCATTAGCCTGATATTTTGCATATTGCTTTATCCTATAGTACAATATGATTTTATTCTACTTCCTGTTTACCAAAAACTTTTTTGTGAAAGCTGTGTTATCACTAGTGAGCATCAGCTAACAGATTTACCTTGTTAATCTTTGATTATTGTAATAAAACAAAAATTATGATTACTTCAGATAATTCATCCCCACTAGTTGGAGAGTTTAATGTTTGACATCCCTGGATTTCAAGACCATAGATATATTGTTAAAAAATGATGTTCCTAACCAAGTGTTAAAAGGATGTGTTAAGGGTCAGTTCTGTATACGTGGAGGTTGTATGAAGGATCATTTCTGTGTATGTGGAGTTTGTGTGAAGGGTCATTTCTGTGTACATGGAGGTTGTGTGACGGGTCAGTTTTGTGTACATAGAGGTTGTGTGAAGGGTCATTTCTGTGTAGGTAGAGGTTGTGTGAAGGGTCAGTTCTGTGTACATGGAGGTTGTGTGAAGGGTCAGTTCTGTATATGTGGAGGTTGTTTGAAGGGTCAGTTCTGTGTACATGGAGGTTGTGTGAAGGGTAATTTCTGTGTAGGTAGAGGTTGTGTGAAGGGTCATTTCTGTGTAGGTAGAGGTTGTGTGAAGGGTCAGTTCTGTGTACATGGAGGTTGTGTGAAGGGTCATTTCTGTGTAGGTAGAGGTTGTGTGAATGGTCAGTTCTGTGTACATGGAGGTTGTGTGAAGGGTCAGTTTTGTGTACATAGAGGTTGTGTGAAGGGTCATTTCTGTGTAGGTAGAGGTTGTATGAAGGGTCAGTTCTGTGTATGTGGGGGTTGTGTGAAGGGTCATTTCTGTGTATGTGGAGGTTATGTGAAAGGTCAGTTCTGTATATGTGGAGGTTGTATGAAGGGTCATTTTTGTGTATGTGGAGTTCGTGTGAAGGGTCATTTCTGTGTACATGAAGGTTGTGTGAAGGGTCAGTTTTGAGTACATAGAGGTTGTGTGAAGGGTCATTTCTGTGTAGGTAGAGGTTGTGTGAAGGGTCAGTTCTGTGTACATGGAGGTTGTGTGAAGGGTCAGTTCTGTGTAGGTAGAGGTTGTGTGAAGGGTCATTTCTGTGTACATGGAGGTTGAGTGAAGGGTCATTTCTGTGCACATGGAGGTTGTGTGAATGGTCAGTTCTGTGTACATGGAGGTTGTGTGAATGGTCAGTTCTGTGTACATGGAGGTTGTGTGAAGGGTCAGTTCTGTGTACATGGAGGTTGTGTGAATGGTCAGTTCTGTGTACATAGAGGTTGTGTGAAGGGTCAGTTCTGTGTAGGTACAGGTTGTGTGAAGGGTCAGTTCTTTGTACATGGAGGTTGTGTGAAGGGTCAGTTCTGTGTAGGTAGAGGTTGTGTGAAGGGTCAGTTCTTTGTACATGGAGGTTGTGTGAAGGGTCAGTTCTGTGTACATAGAGGTTGTGTGAAGGGTCATTTCTGTGTACATGGAGGTTGTGTGAAGGGTCATTTCTGTGTAGGTGGAGGTTGTGTGAAGGGTCATTTCTGTGTACATGGAGGTTGTGTGAAGGGTCATTTCTGTGTAGGTAGAGGTTGTGTGAAGGGTCATTTCTGTGTAGGTAGAGGTTGTGTGAAGGGTCAGTTCTGTGTACGTGGAGGTTGTGTGAAGGGTCATTTCTGTGTACATGGAGGTTGTGTGAAGGGTCATTACTGTGTAGGTGGAGGTTGTGTGAAGGGTCATTTCTGTGTACATGGAGGTTATGTGAAGGGTCATTTCTGTGTAGGTAGAGGTTGTATGAAGGGTCATTTCTGTGTAGGTAGAGGTTGTGTGAATGGTCAGTTCTGTGTACGTGGAGGTTGTGTGAAGGGTCATTTCTGTGTACATGGAGATTGCGTGAAAGGTCAGTTCTACACTTCAGACATATTTATTATAATATAGAACAGCATACAAAAAAAATAATTTATTCTTTATTGGGATTTGATTAAAATATTTTATATATTAAAACAAATTATCTTGTTTAGCTAAAAGTTAAATTTTTTTCAGTTTTGTCATTGAAAAAATACCATAATTTTCAGTGTAGCATGCAAAATTAGGAAGATCTTGTTGTCTAATGCTGTCAAGGTCAAGCATTTCACTGTTTATTGTCCCCCTCCACACTTTTGTGGACACAACTCCTCTGAAACTGCTTGATATATTGCTTTGATATTTGGTAGGATTAATTGTTATGATGTAAAGATGTGCATACTCTACCCCATTTTGATTAATCAAAATTTGTAGGAGTTATGCAACTTTGATCGTATCTTCAATATAATACAATTGTAGATCTTGTGGAAGCATCTCCTCTGAAATGGATTATAGATTGCTTTGATAATTGGTAGGATTAATTGTTATGATGTGTAGATGTGGATACTGTACCTTCATTTTGATTCGTCAAATTTTGTAAGAGTTATGGGACTTTACCATTTCATCAATATAAATCAATGGTAGATCTTATGGACGCATCTCCTCTTAAACCGCTTGACAAATTGCTTTGATGTTTGGTAGGATTAATTGTTATGATGTATAGTTGTGCATAGTCTACCACCATTTTGATTCATCATATTTTGTAGGAGTTATTGAACTGACCATTTCAGCAATATAATACAATGGTAGATCTTGTGGGTGCATCTCTGAAACCGTTGAATTGATTGCTTTGATATTTAATAGGATTAATTGTTGTGATGTGTAGATGTGCATACTCTACCACCATTTTGATTTGACAAACTTTTTTAGGAGTTATGAGACTTTGACCATTTTAGCAATATTCAACAATATTGAACAATTTTATCAAGCACTCTACTAAAGTTTGTACATTCTGATGAAGTTTTATCATGAAGTTGCTTAACTCTTCCCAAATACCTGTCCAAACAGTTCTAATATTACATGCTTATTATTTTGTCCAGAAACTAAATGTATCACAAAAAATATTATTTGTTCACATCTTTTAGTCAATTTGATACTGCAGCAGCGGGGACATTTGGCTACATGTAGCAATTTGCATTGTCAATGTTTTACTGATAATTCTTGAGCTACGTCTAGTAAATTTAAAAGAGGAAAAAGTGGAAAAATAATATTTTTTGCCAAAATTATATTTGTGAATATGTGATACGTTTTAACAGGTGAACCGTGGATTTTTAAGGGAAGCAATGAAAAGGAATTCTATTTTCAGTAATGTTTTTATTGAAAATTTTAAGAAGCTAATGCAAAAAAATGGAATTGAATAATTAAAGCAATGCAAATGGAAAATAGCTAAAATTTAAAGTAAAATGACATTTATTTTATAAACATGTTTCAGGGGACTGATACAGGAGTCTGCATCAAAAACATGGGTACTGTATGTAGAAAATGAGAGAAAATGTAACTTTTCATATGCAGAAAGAATACCAGCTCAGATTCAGTCTGTAAGTACACTTACTTAGTATTACTTTAACATAACTGTTTATTTTAATTGGAAATCTACAAAAAAAAATTATTTTATTAGAAGAAGCAATACTTAAGTTGTAAATGTGTAAGGAGCAGAATTTTAGTAGAATGATTTTAAGTAGCTAAAAATGAAAACACTTATATTATAACTTTTATTCTTTATTATAGAAAATAGCAAAGATGGGGAATGCTGTTTTGAAATTTTCAGTACGTAAAAAAGGAAAAGAGCTTCCACTGAAATCTTCACCTTTGTCAAATGTACACATGACAGTAAGTACAATAAATATCAAACTTTTATACTATTAAATAGACAGGTCCTATCTTTTAAACCAATGCTCAAATTTAAATAAATTTTATATGAATAACATTTTTTATTACATTTTATGGTATTTTATTATCAGAATCGCCCTGCATAGCCAATTACGCATACATTATCGAGAACTGGTGACGTAGTATACAATATGTCAAAAATTAGGTCGTTCGAATAATTAGAAGATCTTGGCAATAAACGGATGCTTCCTTGTAATTTTTTGCAAGTGTGTAGGAGTTTATCTATGAAACAAATGGGTAAATAAATAAATAATATCTTTCAGATAAAAACTAAGTTTTATTCCATAATATCTTAACCTATCGAGAACCAGCAAAGCCAGGATACCTGGAGTTTAATTATACATATGGTTAGATGAATACATGCAGGATGCATAACGTTGTGAGATCTCTGGCCAAACCAAACAATTTTGATTAAATGTTCTTTTAAGAAATTGATTATTCTGACAAAAAAAAGCAACTGTAAAAAAAGATATGGAAACAGTTTTGTTAGATTTAAATCACTGTTGTGGAAATTTCTCATGCTGAATGTTGATATATAATAGTAATATGTAATAGTTAACTTGAAGATTTGTAATAAACTGTTGTCTGGAAATTAGAAAATTGTTAAGCTGTCAACTTGAGATGACCTATCTACATTTACCATAAAATACAAGTTTAGTTTCCTTCAGGGGGCCTCGGTGGCCGAGTGGTTAAGGTAGTTCGTCTACTATTGATCACATGGTCTGTCAACACTGAGATTGCGTGTTCGAGCCTCACTGCGGGAAGGGTTTGTTTGACTCCAAACTTAATTGGTAAGGATTGCCAGTTGTCCTACCAAAGGTAGGGGTTTTCTCCGAATACTGTGGCTTCCCCCCAATCCCCAATAAAAACTGGACGTCATGATATCGCTGAAAAATTGCTGAGAGTGGAGTTAAAACAACATTAAAAAAAATAGTTTCCTTCAAGGATTTATTTTAATTGTAGGACTATATATCCTGGACTTTGACACATATGGCAGTTGTCAGGGATCTGGTGCAGTTGCAATATCAACAGTATTTACAGGTAACTTCTGATTTAAAGCTTGCCATTTTTCCAATCAATTACACTACAAGAAATCTTGTCATATAATACATGCTTATTAAAAATGATTCCATTAGTTAAGTTGCATTTAACATTTGTTTAATGCAGTGATTATAGGTACCATAAAGTTGTAATTATGGAAGACTTAGATAAATCCATCATACAATTCCTGTATAAAAGAAACAAAGGTTCCTTTGCAAGTCCAATCTGTCAAAACATTAAATGATTACATGGTGCTTTTCCAGGTGTAAAATGCACATGATTTGTGTATTTTACACCTGTAAATCCAACTTAACAACATGCAACTTTTGAAGTTATCAAGGTTTAACTATGCATTGGTACTTTGAATACAGTTGCTTATTACAAATTTTGCAGAAATTTACAGTTTTTGTAGTCAGGCAGTTTTTATTGCACTATATTTAAATTAACATGTGACTGATTGATGTGCGTCATCCATATTAAGTTAGTTTTTACTATACAGGGGCATGAACACATGGAAAGGTACCTCGTGGAAGAATGGACACAGACTGAAAGAGAACTGCTGAGAGAGAAAGGTCTCTGGGGTCCATATGTGGGGTCTAGATTTGATAAATGGATGTTGGATATGACAGAAGGACCATGCAGGATGAGAAAGAAAATGGTGCCCAATGATATGTTTTTCTCACACTATCCTTACAGACCTGATCTTGAGGACAGTGTAAGTTAGCAAAGTCTTGAGATTAACTACAATTGTTTCAGTCAGTTCCTTTAAGAATTAAATTTTTTACCACATAGACACATCTTTTTGAAGATACAACAGATTCAGTAGTTTCTTCCTCATAGCATATAATCAAAACAACTCTATTTGAGTTTATGGTGGATGTTATATTACACAGAATACCCTATACAAATCATTTACCAGATACTATTTGTTTGTGGGAATTTTCTTTGTCCTTAGATATATCTTGATTACAGTAATAGAAATTATTTACAAGACATCTTTCAGAAATATATCAAGTATTTTTTTTTTTGAGGGGGGGGGGGGAGTTGGGAGGAGATGGAGTATCAGGTAAGTACACCCCTGTCAATTATTGGTCAGTTTTAGCTGCCCCTTTGCCTATGTCACAACCCCAATACTGACAGATTTTACATGGTGATTGCAGCCTCTGAAGTATAAAGTAGCCATATGTTTAGACAGTAGAGAATATTATGAAAGATACCTACCAAAGACTTTAATAGGTTTAGGCAACGAAAAACTCCCTATACAGATTGGAACAAATATCAACAGTAGTAGTGATGATAGCACGGAGGATAGGTCACCTGAAGGTCAGTACTAATCTAAGGTCAAAAGGTCATAGTTGAGTATACTGACATGTATATAATTTCTAGCAGTTTAAAATAAATATGTCTGTTGTAAGCTTCTAACAGAAGGGTTCTTAATAAAAGAGGTGCTAACAATTTATGTTGTATGTGTATTTTAGTATAATCAAATTCACAGACTGAATATTGAAAGTACATGTATGATCACTAGTGTTATCTAAATGCCTTTCTTAAGAAACATATTTTAAACATTCACAATCCATTTTCGATTTTCATGTTTATTACTATGACAAATATTTAATATGATGTCAGAAAGTTAGAGGAACTTTGAATGTTCTTGTGCATCAATGTTTGCTAGCAACATTATTAAGAAATACATTGCGACCTCATTTTAAGGGAGTAAAAGAACTGAATTTATTTCACAGGTGAATTACTGGAATACAATTCACTGAGAAATTTCAATATTTCATTGTAATAAATATTCTTCATTAGTGGCTTGTGGAACACTGATAACCTGTCATCATTATATCTGTAAGGCATGAATTTTAAATAGAGTCTTGTGAATTATGTACATGTATCATGATCTTGTGTTTACATTAAATGGGTAGAAAATAACAAACTGATCTTAGTTATGTTTAGTACCAGTTAGAGATATTCAAGTAAGACTATAGCTTTTAGCTGAAAATGAGAAATAAAAAATAAGAACATTTTTCGCACTATAATGTTAATTACATTGTATTAATTTATTTACTTATTTAAATAGACATTTTGCCAAAACTTGTGCAAAGAAAGTCGGAACAGAAAGCTCCAGAAATGGATGAAGATTTAGAAGAAACACTGACAACAGAAAATAATGTAGAAACCGACAAGTTAGATGGCCCAGTCGAAAGTCAAGGTGACCAAACAGCAGACAAAACTGATAACCAAACAGATGTGCAGACCAATAACAAGTCAGACAATAATCAGGCTATATTTAGGATACTTGGAGAGGGTGAAAAGGTCAGTTAACATTCATATTTATTCTTGTTAGTCAAACGCATAGTTTAAATGTAGTTAACATCATATTGGATTACACCCATTGTAAATAATGCAGAATTAAAAGTTATTAAAACTTGTTCTACCTGCGTTATTAACTAGTGAAATTTACTAATAAGCCACAAAACATGCATTGATTGAATGAATGTTGACTAAGTGTCCAGCAAGCACTATTTGAGCTATATATTTTAGAGAAAATGATTTAATAGACGATAAAATAGTTGGGAAAACAGTATAAAATGGAGAGTGAATTTCAATTTCTTAAGCAGAGTGGGTGGGATCAGAGAATTTATCCTTGTTTAGATGTAACAATGTACTTCTGGAATCTTGTGTTCCATAAAAAATGATTTTGTATGCACTGAGCTCCCATAATTGTATAATATTACTAATATCATATATCACTTTGTGTTGCACCCTTTGGTATTCTTCTTATTTATATATTTAGAAATATTGCACAAATGTAATAGTACATCAATTTGGTAAATTATTTACAGAACTGAAAATGTGATTGTTAGAGTGTATTGCATTAGTTATGTAATTTTTTGCTGAAATAAGGATATAAATATAGCCAAATATAATCAGCTCCAGTTCTCATACAACTCAGCCCACAAGAAAAATCCCTTTTAAATTTGACACCAAAGTTGTTTTCAAGCATTAATGTGATGAAGTTGACTAACTGGAATAATCAAAAACTGGGATTACACAAAAAAGACGCTTAGATTTGGTTTTTTAAGCTTTAATTTGCCTAAGTCTTATTTCTTTCCATTATTTTTGTGATTAAAGATCATGCATCTGACAATATAGAATTTTTTGGAAAAGAATTCAAATAAAAGCATGTATATTGTATTCCTCTGGAATTTTAATACATATGCAAACAGTTTGTAGAAATCATTTAAATTAAGATTTTGTAGCTTAATTATCACTTTTACTAAGGATGTTTTTTTAAATAATCCTTAAAGATGAATTATATACACACTGTTGTAATGTTACAATATATTGGGTAATCTAGGTGACAGGAATTATAAAACCACTGCACTCCCAGTGCATGGAAATGACATTGCTAGTTGTCCTTCCTTTTATTTTGTATAATTCATAGCATTATGGGACAAACATAATTCTGTTTCATCTGGTAGTGTCCATACTGAATTAAGGATAAGTAGATATACTATAAATAAATTGTATTAACAAATATCAAATTTGTGTTAGTATGAATTTGATTGCACCATAACTGTCCATTACATATTTGTCACATTTTATTGGTTTTTAGTCACCTTTTGGTACTTGGGAATTCTTACACTTGTATATTGCTTTAAAGAATGTTATTAAACAATTAAATGTGATGTAATTGCATTCTGGTGCTTTGGGGCATCTAAAATAAATAGTTTTGCATATACATCAAGCTTGACTAACATATGTAGTATTTTGTATTTCAGATTACAAACATTTTCAGATGTGCCCGAATACAAGGTTTGGACACAGCAGAAGGTTTATTACTGTTTGGAAAAGAATACTTTTATATAATTGATGGATTAACCATGTTAAAGTCCAGGGAAATAAGAGATATTGACAGTTTACCCTTAGAGTAAGTTACAGGTGACAAAACTTGTGTAAACAGATGACAAAACTTGATAGGTTCTTATGTACGTTTCTGGGAATGTCCGAATACTCTTCCAAGAGTGTTAGAAATTTTATGTCTTTTTGCTAGTAGAGTGCAGCGAAAGAGCAAAAAAGACAGATAAAATATTTATCACGAGTGGAAGATCACCTGGTCTTTAACAAAAATGCATTCAAGTACCATAAACCAATGGACTCTCCATTGTTTGAAATCTGACATCCATTCAGAATGTCTGAAACAAGAACATTAAACAAGAATGTTGTTTTGTTTCCATAACAGCATTCTTGTTTCAAGTGTTTTGATTGGATGATGCAACGAGTTCAGATGTGTATGCATAAGGCTTAGCTCATCTGTACCAGTAATCTGCAATTTACGGAAGAATGTTCTATTGCGAAATATTTCATACATCTTTATATTCACATACTTGTCTATATTTCAGAAAATTTTTAGTATTTTTTACGGATATTGTTCAAATACATAAATGTGTCTTACTTGGCAATGGATGGTTTTTGAAATTTAAGTTTTTGGTTCTAAAACTGAATTGTTTTCATTAGTTTTCATTTTTGTTTGTGTTGCTGTTATATAATCTTAAGTGTTTTGACAGAAATGTTTATCAGTCTTTTCCCCTGTCCATAGAAGGAATTGAATTATGATGTTGTATTTGAATCCTCCTTCAGAATGAGATTGGGAATACCATCTTCTTTAATTGTCTGTTTTTGTCTCCCCTTCGACGAAAGTCGCTGGAGGTGAGACATATGTATGGTTATCTGGCGGCAGCAGCGGCGGCGTAAAACCTTGGACATCTGCTTCATATCTGTGTAAGCCTAAGCCCTAGGTCCATCAAATTTGGTCCAGTGGTAGCTTATAATGAGTACTTGCCAGTCAGTCACCTGTCACCTGACCATGACCTCAATTTCACCATCCAGCGACTATGTTTTTTGGATTACGACAGTTCCTCTGTAACCATGCATGGTAGGATGATAATATTCAGTATATAGGTTGCTGATGTGTAGTACATGGCTGTCTGGCAGGTTTTACCTGACCTTGACCTCAATTTCACGGTCCAGCACCTACCTTAAAGTTTTTGTATAAGGGCAGTTCCTCTGTAACCATGCATGGTAGGGTGACAATATTTGGTATACAGGTTGCTACTGAAGAGTACATGACTGTCTGGCAGGTGTCACCTGACCTTGACCTCAATGTCATGGTCCAGTGACTACGCTAAAGTTTTTGGGTTAGGTCCGTTTCTCTGGAACCATGCATTATATATTTTAAATCATAACAATTTAATGCTATTTACGTAATGCCTATGATGAAATTTATTTTTGTACTGATGCGGAATGCAGGCAAGACATTTTTCTGCATCCACACTTGTAACAACGGTCTTTAAAAAAAACTTTTTTATTGTTTACTAGCATTAATATATGTATGCTACATACATTGTACCTGTTAATGACCACACATTAGACTAGTTCACAATTTAGTTTTCAACCACTGCAGAAATAATTATTTGTTTGTGATTTGTGTTTCAGTCTACATGATCCAATAATCCCTTCCAAAGGATCCTCGGCACAGAAACGAACGTAAGTTATACAGTTATTACATGACATTCTTTTTCTTTTTTTTACAGCTTTTCTGTATTTAAATCAACATCTTCGAAGATGTGTGTATCATGAAATATTTTATTTTTGATATTTGCTGAAATAAAGTGAAAATGTTACATTTTAGTTTTCAAGTAGACATGTTCCATGTGGCTCTGATTACAGAACAGTAATGGTTTTGGTCACCCGAGCATTTATTTGTGCAAACTATCCGATTGGCAAATTTCCTCCCAGACTTATTGTTCATTGTCCATTTATTCCATGTAATACTGATAATAGAACAATTATTGTTGTGGTCACCTAAGCATCTCATGTCTGTTATTTCATCTAAGGGGAACATTTTCATTTTTTACAGTAACAGCAAATTTGCTTATGATGACATTAAAGAAGTACATAAGAGACGATACCTTTTGCAACCTATAGCTGTAGAAGTCTTCTCTTCAGATGGCAGAAACTACCTACTGGCTTTTCCAAGGAAACTGAGAAATAAAGTCTATGCAAAGTAAGACACATAATAGATGTTTTATTTCTGATGCAATTTATCTCATTGTACAACATTACAAGAAACCTATAACATAGTTCTATGAACATTTTTGACAGGATAAAAACTTGGGTAGTAAATAGTAGCCTCATTGTAAAGTTTGGCTTTGCATTAGAAATCTTGCCTATTGAAATTATGATTATTTTCAAATATTGTTAATATTGTTTATTTGTTAATTTAAACTTATGCAAAATCATAATTTTGTATTTCTTTGGTTTAAATAATACATAAAATAAATGGATTGTTTTTATTAAGATTTCTCTCTGTGGCCACAGAAATGACTGATAATGCTCAACAATCAGTGTCTGGGCAAAAAGTCGGAGCAAAAATAGAAGCAAGGTAAAGAAAAAATATTTATGGTGATATTAAAATATATATAAATTCGGATCCTTAGTTATCAGGTTTCTGCTAAGAATGCAGGAATTTGAACAAAAATGGTGGATTCCAGGCCTCAATAAAATTTCTAATGGTAGACAATTCTGTAGTTTACTTGCTCTAAACACTTAAAACCCAACAATTCCATAAAAGTACTTTGCCATAAACGGAATCTATTCTGGAAAAAAAATCTGCATATTCCAGTACAATACATGTATATAAACATATACAAATTATATTTTTGGTACTGATGTCTGTATCATGTCAGTCATTATGTTAACCATATAAATTTGTAATGCAGTTGACTCGATAAAAACCAGTTGTGCCAACACAATATGCATATAATACATAATTGAACACATTTATGGGGATGTAATACTGATAGTTTCCATTTGTTTATTTTAATAATGTTCTGACATTCAAAATAGTTCTTTATGTCACAGGTGGTGTTGTGTGACATCAGGATTCAAAACCATTCCCCTCTCGAACTCAAACAGTTGTTGTCTAATCTTCATGAAATTTATGGAAAATATTTATGGGCATTATACCTCTACAAAGATAGATAACCAGCCTAATTGCTTCAACACTTCAGTGTTATGGCCGTTTATTTATACAAAAAATAATCAATTGTTCGACTGGCCTATTTTGTGGCACTTCTGGCACTTGTTTACTATTTAATTACAAAGACATCATGTGCAAATTACCTATTCCAGCTTAAAACAATTTCACAGAAATTATTCTTGTACATACACATATTGATAAACAAGATTTTTGATCAGATAGGTTGTATGTCAGTGTTCGAATTCCAGGAAATATATACTGACTATAAATAGACAAATCAGCAAACATTTGAAAATATTTCTTGACTGCTCTTGCTAAAAGAAGGACAATCAGTGCTATCAGAATCAGAATTACTGTAAGGAGAACACAATATTATATGTTATATTTCTAATTTTAGCTCAGGTATAATAAGCTCATTGATTGGTGAGAAGTCGGTGACCCAGAGATGGGAGGTAATAACATTATTATGTATTTAAGCATTATAATTAATCATTAATAGTATGAAAAACAAAATTTGTGCAATGTAGAATGAATTTGGAGTTCACTGACATGGTGCAATTTTAAACAAGAAATTCAGTACTTAATTCAATGTAGCTGAAATTTGTAAAAGTACATGATATTTTTATTTGTAGATTCTTGCTTTATTTGCTATCCAGTAAGCAATATTTTAAGGGCTTTTCCAGAAAAAAATGTACAGGGGGGTCGGAACTCAGCTATAAAAATGGGGTACCACAACTAAAATTTTAATTTTTTTAGGCACAACCTAGAAAATGTTTTTATGGAAAGTACCCCCCACCAATCAATATGATTATTTGAATATATTTGAATCCTAAAACCACAGATAGGATTAAATATATTTAATAAAGTAACCCTTAATTTTATCTGAATATTGTGATAGGCCATTGGTATTTAACCAACAGCAAACATCGTCAACACTCAATTCTTCAATGTTCATTTTTGCTTCGTCTGCCGTGTGGTTGCATTTTCAGTATACTCGGGCTTTTACAACATCTGGTTAATGAGAGAGCAGAGCAATATAGAGCAATATAGAAAATCGGGAACCAGTCCCATTTGGAACTTTTGGGTGTAATCCATTCAGAAGTTTATGATTGGTTATTCCCCTTGCATTCATACAGACAAATTCGTCAGTCAAAATCGCGCGGACGTCACCGAAGCACCCTGTTAGGCGAAATAGAAACAGAAAAACACAGACAACTGGGATTATTTTAATAAGAATGTACCACCACCCCCCCTTGTACATATTTTCCTGGAAAAACCATAAGATATAATCAAGTTGCGAAAGTAATATTTATAACATGAATAATTATTCTGCATCAGTGGGGTGAGAGGATGTCACTGGTAGGAAAATCTGACTTGTGACACATGTAAACTATTAATCAAAGGCACAAACTCTTGTCAGTTATTATTTACTTAATACCATTATTTTTCTGACAGAGAGGTGAGATAAACAACTTCCAGTACCTGATGTACCTGAACTCCTTAGCTGGTCGTTCATACAATGATCTTATGCAGTATCCTGTGTTTCCGTGGATTTTAGCTGACTATGATAGTGAGGTAATGAAATGTTTTACATACATATTATTGAAAATAATCATTTTTACTGGGTTTTCTCTTTCAAGGGCAGAAGCTACAGACATGTGGTCACAGACAGTCCACTTTAGTAAATCTGCTGTTTACCTGTTATTTTTTTCTATACATGTAGGTCTGACGCACTTTCTAAACAACATTCTCACTGTTTATGAATCAGATTTAAACATGAAGAAGTGATATGTTAGAAGCTTGGATACCCACAGCATTAAGAACTTATAGTAACGTGTTATTGTTCTTTCATGACAAATCACTATAATTTGTCAGTAAATAACGCTTACATGTATGTGTTATAGATGTTTTGAAATGTTTCTTTTCTCTTAAAGGAATTAGATTTGTATAGTGAGTCAACATTCCGTGATTTATCGAAACCTATGGGAGCACAGACTCCAGATAGACTGGGACAGTTTCGAAAACGCTACAATGATTGGGATGACCCACAAGGTACTGAATATACATGTTTGAAAATTAACATAAAAATTACCAAGAAAGCTTTTATTATGGTAGTTTATTTATTCTGGAAAATTATTTGAAACAGTGCTTTGGACAAGACTGCATTTGGGCTCCTCTAAAATTAATATTTCTTAACAAAGCAAAAAAATTAATGAAGCTCTTCTGATTGATTAACTGGCATCCAGTGAGCAGTATTTTAGTGATACTCTAAAAGAATAAGTTGTGAACAATAAGTCATTTATGGAAATGGGATGGAACTATGACAGAACATTCTGACAGTCACTGGATAAGTATGGAGAATTGGGCGGGACGATAAATTTTGACTTTTGTATTGGTTATAATGTCTTGTAAAAAATATTCTTGTAGGCAAGCTTTTAATTATACAATTTGTTACTTTTTATTGATGGAAGAAATAAGTTAGGGAGGCAAGTTCTGTTTCAAAGTGGATTAGTGGTGAGGCATTAGAAGTTTTAGTTTGATTTGAGTTAGTCTTCCTTCCAGTAATCTGTTTTTTGTTCTTTGTCTAGGGGAAATAACTCTTATATCTTTGAGGTTTATCATTAAAGTAGACATTGCTGTAGTACTAGTATTCTCAGTTTGAAACATTTCCATGCTGCCTTCTTTATGAAAGAACAAATCAGGTTTTGTAGTTTAAGTTGGTGATAACAGAGAAGCCTATTGGATGGTAATTCCTTATTGGGACTGAAGTAATGCTGGATTTACTGCATTATCATAGCAATTTTCTCTGTTATACAAAACATCTGTTCTGTGTTCATTGTTTCTTCTTTTAATTTCATTTTCTAACTTAATTTCATATTCTAACTATTAATAAACAATTCCATAAGGAAGAAGTGTATAGAAATATTTTTTATTATGCACAGGACAGATATGTACTATTTTCTGTTACTTAGTATAGTGTTACATCATATCTATTTATAGGGGAGACACCACCATACCACTATGGTACACATTACTCGTCTGCCATGATTGTAGCTTCATACCTAGTAAGGATGGAACCATTTACTCAACATTTTCTAAAGTTACAGGTGTGTATTAATACTTGATCCTTCAAGATATAGTAAAAAGAAGAAATTTGTTGAATACCAATGTTGGACTTGCAAAGTTTTTTATATAACCACCAAAAATCCACTGAAAGATTATTAACAAAAACAGATTTTTTATGTCCTATAAACGAAAGTTGGGGGCACATACAGCTTTAGCTTGTTGGTTTGTCCCATCCCAGAGTTACTTTTTCATTGAAGAAGATTACTTCACATCTTTAAGAAACTTAGTACACAGTTACATCATGATGAGATCTTAACACTTTCAAAATTCTGTAGGGCTGTATACGGTACTTTATGCTTGAGTGAACTTAGAATAAAGGTGGTCTATACCAATATGTGCCAAGCAGTAGATCAGTGTTATCGTCTTATCGAGACACATTTTCTTGTCTTCTTTAAAATTATGAACTACTTGTATGTCTTACATTACATAAGCATGTTACATTTTGAAATTTTAATTGTAGTAAGTTACATATTTGTAATTTACAGGGTGGACACTTCGACCTTGCTGACAGAATGTTCCACAGTATTAGGGAAGGTTGGTTCTCTGCATCTAAAAATAACATGGCAGATGTCAAAGAACTTATTCCAGAATTTTTCTACCTCCCAGAGTTTCTAGTCAATTCCAATAATTTTGATTTAGGTATGTACCTTTTCTCTTTCATTTTAGACCGTATTGTACCAGATGTTTACATAAGAGATTTTGACAGTATTATTGTTTTTCATTATATTTTATGTCCTAGGAAATTAACTTGAATGCATCTTTATAAAAAATCATGCCAACTTCTAATAGCCTGTCTTGTGAAGATAGGGATATTAGATATGTTGAGTCAGTATATGCTTGTAAGAGCATTTTTCATCTGATTTTAATAGGATTTTAAAAATTGGATTAATTCCTCCTTGATTTTTGCTTTGAAGAGTCTGTCAACAGATATTTCTTACTGTTTATGGTTTTCCTTCAAAAAATTTCTCCTCATACAATGAGCATTTGGTAGTGTGTCGGCGGATTCTTATTTTGTTTTCACTATTTTAAAGTTAGTTCGTCTACTATTGATCATATTGTCTGTCAACACTGAGATTGTGGGTTCGAGCCTCACTGCGGGCAGGGTGCATTCAACTCCGATCTTAATTGACAAGGATTGCCAATTTTCCTACTGACGTTCGGGGGTTTTCTCCAGGTACTCCAGGATCCTCCCCCAATAAAAACTGGACACCATGATATAGCTGAAAAAATTGATGAAAGTTGCATTAAACAACATTCAAACAAACAAACAAACTATTTAAAAAATATTTTATAGAGATTTTGATGGAACTTTTAAAATTAGATTCCACATTGAATAATAAGCTTTTCGTTTGTGTCAACTGATTATTTTGTCATCATCTTCATTGTTAACATTTTCAAAATTTTCCCCTGAAACTGCTAAGCCAAGTTACTTGATTCATCCTTTAGGTGTCTTATAAAAGTTATTTATTATTGTTTCCTCCTGACAAAAATCAAGAGATAGAAATTGTTACAGCAAATGATGGCAAAACCAATCTCTACATATAAGTCAAGCAAGATTGTATCTGATGTTATCCCAACTTGTAAAGATGGCTAAAAATCTGTGGTCTTTTCAGTAAGTGATTACATGGTTCATGGAGCCTCTGGTTTCATTAATTTCCTTATTTTGGTAAAAATAATTCTTCATCATAATAGTTTTCATTAGTATGGCTGAGGCTTTGATATATTTAGGCTGAAGGCAGACTATAGGTACTCCACTTAAATATAGTGACATATCAGATTCACACTTGTTTTATTTGTAGGTTCCAGCCACTTTATTTATTTGCATACTGCCATACTTGTCAACATGATGTGGTCTTTTTAAGTGTTCCATAGGTTATTATTACTACAGGCACAAGATTGTCAAAAAAATTTTGCAGAATTTTACAGCAAGCTTTTAAAACTTTTTTTACAACAACAGCTGCTCATGCAGGAAGATATCAAGTCAGTAGATCAAAATAATGAACAGTAATGTTGACAGTCACAGGAAAATTATAATTAATACTAAGCTATCCATCTGTCCAATGTTAAACCATTGGCTATTGCTGAAAAAAAAAGAGTAAATCTATGATGTGTTAATAACATAGAAGAATATGTTCTTTTAGGTGTAAAACAAAGTGGTGTTCAGCTTGATCATGTGATACTACCAACATGGGCTAAAGGAGATCCCCGAGAATTTATAAGAAGTCATAGAGAGGTATGATTATTTACACCAGTAATATGTCAACTACTCCATTTTGTTAGTTTTAAATAGGCTAATTTTATTTATGTAAATTCAGTTGATTGACTGATGTTGACTTGTAATGAGCCCTATTTAATACATTGGGATTAAGATCAAGTAAAAGGAGTGTATATGCAAGGCACTCACCCATTAATTTGAACCTGCACAACATAATATTTGTTTTACCCCACCCTACCGCCCGCCCAACATTCACCATATTATAACCTGGATTTTCCCTCTGTGAAATCTGGCAAAAATTCCAGGTTATTTTATTCCAGGAATGATTCTGTCCTGTAAAAACTTTATTTTGTTCCAAACACGTAACTTATTTATTAGAAACGTGGTCGTCTGTAGGATGACATATATAAGATAGGCAGATTCACTAGATGAATTGATTGTTTCCTCGTTTACAATAATACAGAAATTTTTATGACATATGCATGCATTAAAAATTAAATTTTTTTTGTTTCTTTTTTAGGCCTTAGAATGTGACTATGTGAGTGCCCATCTACATGAGTGGATAGATCTGATATTTGGTTACAAACAACAAGGTCAGGCAGCTGTTGATTCTGTTAATGTCTTCCATCATCTGTTCTATGAAGGCAATGTAGATATATACACCATTGATGATCCTCTGAAGAAAAATGCTACCATTGGATTTATAAACAATTTTGGACAAATACCAAAACAGGTCAGTTTTAAATCGTAGGAGGTGAACCTTGTAAATTGTCATTAATATAAAAAACAATTCAGCTAACATTGTTTTGGAAAATTTGAATTGTATCTGGATAAGGCTTATTATTACCAGCTATGTTTGGAAATAATCATTCCAGCAATAAAAATGTTACGAGATCTTATATAAAAGGTGTGCTGTTTTATGTTTTGAAAAATGATACTTCCTGAGATGGGTAACAGTATTTGTAGATAATAAAAGCCTTTTCTTTAAGGTATCTGACCCATAATTGAAGTCACTGTTTAATTTTATTTTTCGACAAGAAATACAGCTTTATTAAAACAATGTATTGCTAATTAATGATACAAATTAATATATTGTTTTACTTTTACAATTTTGAGCAAAAAAAAGTTAGTTACTCTGATAGTATTTCCGATGTTTGCCGAACATTACCAAGGTCTGCTCCATTGAAAAACAATAGACATCCGGGACACCAAATATGATCATGTGGTCAATTGTGGTCCGGATACCTTAAAGTACACTGTGTATTCAACTTTTGAACAGCTATTCAAGAAACCTCACCCACAGAAGAAATTAGCTTTGCGTCTAGGAGATGCCATTCCTATGGGACCACTTCCTGGAAATGCCAATGACAAGTTGTTTTTCCACAATGTAGACAATCTCAGGCCAACTAAACAGGCAATCAAAGGTACAGAATTGTTACAGAAATATAGATACTTACTGATTGATAGGGGTAATTTTTGTTGGGGAAATTTCTTAAAATATCTCGACAAATAAATGTTTAAAAGTAAAAACAAATTAGACAAAAACCTTGAGATAACAAATTGAAAAGAAAACATCTGTAAAAAAGTAAAACTATTACTTTAAAAAACATAAAACGTTTCCTGTAAGTAGATATTATTTCGAGATTGTTCAAATAAATGTGCTTTACTTGTAGAAATAAAAATTTTTATAGGATATGGCAGATATGGTTTTCCATTTATTAACTGTTTCTATTTTAGAATTCAATATTTTCATTACTTTTTTTTTCTTTTTCATTCAGCTGAAAAATTGTTAAAAATGATTTAAAACCTCATTCCAAGAATTTGCTTCAATTATGTTGTTATAAGACAGTCTCGTATGACTTGCATAAAATGTCTCCACAACTGTTGTAAAATGAGCATTTATTGGTATATGCCAATTTTACCACAGTTTGGTCCTTTATGTCCACATTTTAAACTATTTGTATAGAGGACCAAGGTGTGATAAAGTCAGTATATATTCATTCCCCAAAGAATTATTTAAGTATAACACAAGTTGTTGAGATGCCCTCTTGATACAGATGTTAATATATTTTTGTTTTGATTTTGTAGAATTGAAAGGTGCTGTAGGGCAGATTATACACCATGACAACAAGTATGTGTTAGCTGTGGAACAGAATAAAGTGTTAATACCTCCACTGCACAACAAATATCTGTCCTGGGGATTCTCTGATCTCAGTGTTAGAATAGGCAATTATGAATCTGATAGAGTAAGCTTTACCTTACGGTATATTTTCTACATTGAATTTAGCAACGAGACACGTGAAGTAAAAGTAATCATTTTTATAATAAAAAATCAGGTTTCAATGCTAAAAAAAATACGTCAGCAACAATATTGAAATTAAGGACAGAATTGTTTATTTAAATATTTGAAATAATAATAAACATTGAAATGTTCAAACATGTGGTTTTTAAATGTATTTCCTTGCATTTATTGTACATTTGTAACTATTAATGGCTGGTTTTAGAGAAATTGTGCTATACCATATAAGTGGGTTTTTTTTCGCTGTGATTTAATTTTTGCTCTATTCGCTGTAAAAGTTTGAACACGAAAATAAAAACACTCGAAATATTAAAACAAATGATAGAGTTATTCATTCTGATTACGGATCGCCAAAAATTGCATTTTGTGCCAAAATAAACTCACAGAGTTTTTAAACAAAAACACTAAATTTTCCTTATGCATAAAAAACCACTTATACTGTACATTCTATCATTTATAAGCTAAATGTGTCAATTAGTCTATTGATATTGTGTCAGTTTTTTTAATCTTTAGTATTTTTTGTGAACATTAAAAGTTAATTTATATTGTGCAGAAAAAGTTAATTTATATTTTGCAGGCTTTACATATATTTGAGAACTTAGACAATGGTGAAATACTGTGTGCTTCCTGTCCAAATGCCAAAATCTTCATGACTGGAGGCACCAGTACTGTAAGTGTTCTCTTCTTTCTTATTTTAAATTTACGACAGTCCAAATAATATGGACATTTTAATTCTAAAACCACTGATCAAACAGTTTATTCTAAATGCATAAACACCTGCATTTGCTTCTCTTTATTTAAATTTTCTCAACCAACCTGTGACTTTATAACTACTGTAGTTAGAATAATAGTATTGAAAAAATAATGTCAAAATTATTCAAAATTATTTTCTTGCCCTTCTAACCATTAAAAATACTTTTTAAAACTGGATGTCGTGATATACTTGAAAAATTGCTGACGATTGTGTAAAACATTGTAAACAAACAAACTGTTCACAGTCAAAAAAAGCTAACATGTATGTTTTGAGATATCTGTTTGTGGTATTGGACTATTTTTATTAATATGTATTTTCCCAAGTCATAAGAGAACATTTTTAATTGTAGGTTGTAAATGTATGGGAACTTAAACCAAAGAGCAAAAAAGTATGCCTGAAGAAGCCATTGTATGGTCACACAGAAACAGTCACTTGTCTGGCCTCATCACAGGCCTACAATGTTATAGTTAGTGGGTCCAGAGATAGGACTTGTATTATATGGGACCTTAGTAGACTGGTACATGTTAGACAGTTACGAGGGCATGCAGCACCAGTGGCTGCAGTCTGTATCAATGAACTAACAGTAAGTAAATGTAAAGTAAAGAAATACCGTAAAACGTTGCGTATAGTCCGCATTTACGTATTGTCCGCACCCCTTTCTTGGACCAGAAAATTGCGGAAAAATTCTTATATGCATGTACAATCCGCACGTACAAGTTTTACAAAACGCGTCATAATGAAGACATCCGAGTCCGACTTGGGCGCGCTTTTTAAAAAGTTTTTACTGTAATATGTAATTTATTCTCTTCTAAAATATCATTAATGTTTATCGTTTTATTTATTTCTTACGATTGTAATAAATAAAATTAAAAATAGTGCATTGTCATATCGTCTATGTTGATCATTGTTAAACGAATACTCACACATTTCGAAACCAAACCGATTTGTCAACTTTCATTTATCAACGTAAAAAAAGAAAAGAAAAAAGATAACACGTTTTATTTCAATCCCTCAAAGATTGCAACCAAAACATCGATCTTCTGCAACGTACTGTAACGTTACATAACGACGCCATTTGCATTTTACGCATAGCTGGTTTAAACATCCTCTATTTTCGTATCCGTTTCAATTTTTATTCGTCATATATAATTAAAATCATAAATAAAAATAATTTAAGTAAAATTAATATCATTACAAAGTATACATAATGAAAGTTTATAAAAGAATCACGTTAGAATAGTACGAAAATACCGCATCTAACACAACAACAAAATGGCGACCGCCAGTGACAACAATCAATGGGTCGAAAAAAAGCTCTACCGAGTTTGTATTTACGTATAATCCGCACCATTCCTTTCCGACTTAGATTAAAAGAAAAAAACTGCGGACAATACGACACTTTTTACGGTAGTGTCTACTTGTCGACTGGTCCTGTTAAAAGTTGGGCATTGCTACGTTGTACCTCAGTTTGATTGAAATTTGTGAAAAATTGGTGTTCTTTGCAAAATGTAGGGTACTACCTTTGGTTAGCAATGACTGGGTATGTGGGTTTTGTAACAAGGTCTCACAGACCAACCAAATTCAGAGAATCCAATATAACCCCAAGGGTCATCCACCCTAGTGGTGATTTATGTTGAGTGTTGATACAGCATGGGATAAAGATTTTGACATGCGAAATAGGCCATCGACAAACATTGATAATGCATGCACAAAACAGCTTTATTTTACTGTAAATATATGATGTAAAGTAATATAGTATGTCTGTATCATTTGTATGTAAAAGTGTTGTTACTTTAGTGTACACAGAAATTGATTGTGTCTAATTTGAACAGTGCAGTCTGCGTAATTGTAAAGCATATATCTTTGGAGAAATTACAAGAAAAATGGTATCAGTCTATAGTAACACATAGCTGACCTTATTAGGACACCAGATACCTGGAGGAGTTTTTGTGATGGCTGTTACTTTACAAAATTAATCAAAGAGCTTACAGAAAATAAAGGCTATTTGTTTTTGTTTTTTCACACCATTTGTTTGCCTTGTTCATGGTAATTCATGGTTTGTTTTATCTAAATTATTTAATTTTTTGGTTTGGGGATATGCATGTGTGTTTAAGTGAGGATGAAGGAATGATTTCTGATATTTTCTGTACAGGGTGATATTGCAACTTGTGCTGGGACATACCTCTATGTGTGGTCAATTAATGGTGAAGAGATAGCTTGTGTAAATACAGCATCTATCAGGAGCCAGCAGATTTTATGTTTAGCAATGTCTCAGGTAAGGACTAATTCACTTTTTATACCCCCACTTTGAAGGAGAGATGGTATACTGGTTAACCTCTTTCCATCTGTCCGTCCTTTCATCCTTCTGTCCGCAACATAACTTTCGTAAGTTTTCTCAGCAACTACTTATCACAACCACTTGAAATTTTATATGTGACCTTACCATGTGGTCCTATATTGCGAGTACCAATTTAAGGTCTGTCCTATATCTACCATAAATACTCACACAAAAGTCGATTGGCCTATTAAGTCGGTAGGTGAGTTTGGGACTGGAAAATGTCAGTTTTGCTGTTGACCCCTATATAAGTCGGTTGCGTTTTAAGGAAAATGTGAGCATGCTATTTTCTTGTGAGTGTCGGTATGCCAGAAAAAATACATCGTAAAAGCATGGATTCCCGGTACCCATTCGTCAAATTTTCAGGACCAAATCATCAAAGAATGGATAATAATTGGTGAAATACAGTTTATTTGATTGCATCAATAGAAACATTTATTTATGTGTATACCTGGATTTGTCCAATAACCATGTATACAAGCTATGTATACAACTTAACATGGCAGTGAAAAAAATCATAAAGCGTGTTCAACAATTTTAATCAGATTAAACAAGGTAATATTAACACAATAAAATATAACAATTACTGTCTGCTGTTGTCGTCTTTTTCGTTTTCGTCGTCTTCGTCTTGAAATAGAAGTTTAATTTGCAAGTCAGAGAGTGGCAAGTCATCGTAGATGTCTGCAAGCTCGTTGTTCTCTTCTTCTTCGCTGGCCACAGATGATGGTGTTGTTGTTACTGATGACAGGAGGCGATTAAATCGTTGAAGAAAGCGTCGTCTTCTGAACCATCCATAGCATTCGCTATGCCACACTGCACAAATACTTTGGTCACAGTTTCAGGCTATATTGAATCCCATGCTGAACAGACCCACTGTAGTACTATTTGGTATGATGGCTACTTTACATTTCCGCCTGCTGTATATTCTTTTTATACCCCCCGCAAACTTGTTTGGGGGGTATATAGGAATCACCCTGTCTGTCTGTCTGTCTGTCCGTTTGTCCACATCTCTTGTAAGAGCAACTCCTCATAAACCGCTTGATGAAATTTAATGAAACTTAGCATAAGTTACATTATATGTAGATGTGCATGAAGGATTTTTATTGTCCTCGGATATCATTAAGGGGAGATAATTGGACTTGAAAGCGAAGCGGGGGGTATCCATTTGTGCTCACAGTCCACACTTGTTCTCCACTGGTCATCCATTGTGTCCACTGCTCCCATTGCTCCCTCACTTTTACTTTGAAGGGTTTATTCAGACTGACGTCCAATGTTTGTAATAGTGAAGTGGAGCCACCAGGAATAACTGCTTGGTGAGTGTGATGGTGTCTCAAGTTTTGTTTCACCGAGTCCACGAGGTGTCCATGGAACATATCTCTTGTGTATTAGCGCACCTGGTCGCTTCGCCCATATTTCCTTTATCCACTTGTTTGTTGATCGCTCGTCCATCCAGCCTTTTTCATGGACCTCTACTAGTAATCCACTCGGCATCTTTTCTTTTGGAAGCGTCTTGCATTTGAAAATGACCATAGGATTTAGTTTGGTTCCGTCTGCTAAGCAGGCCAACACAACTGTGAAGTGGGACTTTTCAGCTCCGCAGGTTTTCACAGTAACGGTCTTGGATCCGATTGCGTTGACTGTTCTGTTTGATGGCAGGTCAAATGACATTTGGGTCTCGTCCATATTTCCTATTGCCATTAGTGGGTAGTTTTGTCGCTTTCGTTCGGACAAGACAAATGAGTGGAAGCTATCTACTTTAATGTTGACATGTTTAGGCAATTTCTGGGCTATGTGGGTTCTTTGTCATAGCACTAACCCATATCTTCGCATAAAGCGGGTACACCACCCTGCCAACACTTTATATTCAGGCGGTGTTTTGTATTCGTCTTTGGTAGCCAATGTCAAGGCTTGAAGTTTAATTGCCGATCTGGTAACAACAAACCCTTGTGCTCGTAGATCAAGTACCCAAGTATTTAATGCTACTTCTAGATTAGCTATGGATGACACTATCTGCCGCATACGTTTATTACTTTTATTAACAGTTTGCAACTGGGATTTTTTAGCCCTCCAATCACGAATGAGTTTTTCAACTAAAAGTTGGCGTCATAAGCGTTTCTGTTTCGTTTTGACATCTTTGTCAACAGAAGACATTTAATTTTTATGCTCAGTATATCCTATAGTTTGACAACTGTTCATATTTGTTATTAACAGCTTGGGCGTTGAGTACAGCATTGACACTTAATTTAAAATTACATGACTAGTGTTTAATTTTTACTATGGCACTTAATCAAATATAATTAAGAGGCAGTTAACATTTAATGATTCATTGTAAATAATCATTGTTTTGATACGATCTATCACCATACCTTTCAACTTTA
The DNA here is from genome assembly GCA_944474755.1 of Limnoperna fortunei. Lineage (NCBI taxonomy): Eukaryota > Metazoa > Mollusca > Bivalvia > Mytilida > Modiolidae > Limnoperna > Limnoperna fortunei. The sequence continues at coordinate 19,439,939 of OX104117.1, forward strand.
AAATAGCCTATGGCAAAATTAAATAAGTCATCATGACCATTGTTGTGTATGTATCTAAATGCCAACCAGTAATTAGTCGTATCTAGCATATTACGTAATTACACAAACAATGAAAACTTCCATGTGCAGAAATGAATTAACAACACAAATAAGTGAAAGTCGGTACTTAATCCATCTAGCAAGCAATTTTAATTCTTTTATTAACAATATATATTGACTTCCTGCTGTTATTAAAGAAATCCAAACACGTTCAGTGTTTTCTGACTATGTCCAGTCTAGAGATCTGACTTGGATTTTTACCCCCATTGATGGATCTCGCTTATAAGTTGGAACCCCTTTCAGGAAACATATTTTTACTCCCAATTTCCCGACTTATGTGCGGGTATCTACGGTACTTCCTGTTTACTGACTTATTCTTATACAGCGGTTATCAACTTAGTCATTATCAAGAGATGTGAATAGCGGGGATATACTGAGTGAGCACATGTTCCTTAGTGATAGAGATTAGAATTCTGAGAATGAGACATTGTCCAATATCCTACAGATTTTGAATCCGTCTTTCTTAAATGTATCGTCCAACCAAGTGCGTAAGGTTATGGACATATGAAGTTTAAAACTCCACCAGTTCAAGGTTCGAGTAAAAATCTCTTAATTCCACAGTGACATTTTCAGTATAAATGTGATAAAAAGATGCTGTCCTGTTCGATTATATTTTCTGGGGTTCACTCTTAACTGTTTACTTTGTTTGCGGTGGATATGTCTGTTTTATTTTTATTCTTACAATTAGCCAACTCTTTTGAAAATGATAACATTTTAAAGAAAATTAAAACTTTATGTTACAGATCCTGGAGTGGGACAATAGGAATGTGATATTAACTGGCAGTAGTGATGGTGTCGTCAGGGTAAGTAATATTAACTGGCAGTAGTGATGGTGTCGTCAGGGTAAGTAATATTTACTGGCAGTAGTGATGGTGTCGTCAGGGTAAGTAATATTAACTGGCAGTAGTGATGGTGTCGTCAGGGTAAGTAATATTTACTGGCAGTAGTGATGGTGTCGTCAGGGTAAGTAATATTAACTGGCAGTAGTGATGGTGTCGTCAGGGTAAGTAATATTTACTGGCAGTAGTGATGGTGTCGTCAGGGTAAGTAATATTTACTGGCAGTAGTGATGTTGTCGTCAGGGTAAGTAATATTTACTGGCAGTAGTGATGTTGTCGTCAGGGTAAGTAATATTTACTGGCAGTAGTGATGTTGTCGTCAGGGTAAGTAATATTTACTGGCAGTAGTGATGGTGTCGTCAGGGTAAGTAATATTTACTGGCAGTAGTGATGGTGTCGTCAGGGTAAGTAATATTTACTGGCAGTAGTGATGGTGTCGTCAGGGTAAGTAATATTTACTGACAGTAGTGATGGTGTCGTCAGGGTAAGTAATATTTACTGGCAGTAGTGATGTTGTCGTCAGGGTAAGTAATATTTACTGGCAGTAGTGATGTTGTCGTCAGGGTAAGTAATATTTACTGGCAGTAGTGATGTTGTCGTCGGGGTAAGTAATATTTACTGGCAGTAGTGATGATGTCGTCGGGGTAAGTAATATTTACTGGCAGTAGTGATGGTGTCGTCAGGGTAAGTAATATTTACTGGCAGTAGTGATGATGTCGTCAGGGTAAGTAATATTAACTGGCATTAGTGATGGTGTCGTCAGGGTAAGTAATATTAACTGGCAGTAGTGATGGTGTCGTCAGGGTAAGTAATATTAACTGGCAGTAGTGATGGTGTCGTCAGGGTAAGTAATATTAACTGGCAGTAGTGATGGTGTCGTCAGGGTAAGTAATATTTACTGGCAGTAGTGATGGTGTCGTCAGGGTAAGTAATATTTACAGGCAGTAGTGATGGTGTCGTCAGGGTAAGTAATATTTACTGGCAGTAGTGATGATGTCGTCAGGGTAAGTAATATTTACTGGCAGTAGTGATGGTGTCGTCAGGGTAAGTAATATTTACAGGCAGTAGTGATGGTGTCGTCAGGGTAAGTAATATTTACAGGCAGTAGTGATGGTGTCGTCAGGGTAAGTAATATTTACTGGCAGTAGTGATGATGTCGTCAGGGTAAGTAATATTTACTGGCAGTAGTGATGGTGTCGTCAGGGTAAGTAATATTTACTGGCAGTAGTGATGGTGTCGTCAGGGTAAGTAATATTTACAGGCAGTAGTGATGGTGTCGTCAGGGTAAGTAATATTAACTGGCAGTAGTGATGGTGTTGTCAGGGTAAGTAATATTTACTGGCAGTAGTGATGGTGTCGTCAGGGTAAGTAATATTTACTGGCAGTAGTGATGGTGTTGTCAGGGTAAGTAATATTTACTGGCAGTAGTGATGGTGTCGTCAGGGTAAGTAATATTAACTGGCAGTAGTGATGGTGTCGTCAGGGTAAGTAATATTTACAGGCAGTAGTGATGGTGTCGTCAGGGTAAGTAATATTTACTGGAAGTAGTGATGGTGTCGTCAGGGTAAGTAATATTAACTGGCAGTAGTGGTGGTGTTGTCAGGGTAAGTAATATTTACTGGCAGTAGTGATGGTGTCGTCAGGGTAAGTAATATTTACTGGCAGTAGTGATGGTGTCGTCAGGGTAAGTAATATTTACTGGCAGTAGTGATGGTGTCGTCAGGGTAAGTAATATTTACTGGCAGTAGTGATGGTGTCGTCAGGGTAAGTAATATTTACAGGCAGTAGTGATGGTGTCGTCAGGGTAAGTAATATTTACTGGCAGTAGTGATGATGTCGTCAGGGTAAGTAATATTTACTGGCAGTAGTGATGGTGTCGTCAGGGTAAGTAATATTTACTGGCAGTAGTGATGGTGTCGTCAGGGTAAGTAATATTTACTGGCAGTAGTGATGTTGTCGTCAGGGTAAGTAATATTTACTGGCAGTAGTGATGTTGTCGTCAGGGTAAGTAATATTTACTGGCAGTAGTGATGTTGTCGTCAGGGTAAGTAATATTTACTGGCAGTAGTGATGGTGTCGTCAGGGTAAGTAATATTTACTGGCAGTAGTGATGGTGTCGTCAGGGTAAGTAATATTTACTGGCAGTAGTGATGTTGTCGTCAGGGTAAGTAATATTTACTGGCAGTAGTGATGTTGTCGTCAGGGTAAGTAATATTTACTGGCAGTAGTGATGTTGTCGTCAGGGTAAGTAATATTTACTGGCAGTAGTGATGGTGTCGTCAGGGTAAGTAATATTTACTGGCAGTAGTGATGGTGTCGTCAGGGTAAGTAATATTTACTGGCAGTAGTGATGGTGTCGTCAGGGTAAGTAATATTTACTGGCAGTAGTGATGGTGTCGTCAGGGTAAGTAATATTTACTGGCAGTAGTGATGTTGTCGTCAGGGTAAGTAATATTTACTGGCAGTAGTGATGTTGTCGTCGGGGTAAGTAATATTTACTGGCAGTAGTGATGTTGTCGTCGGGGTAAGTAATATTTACTGGCAGTAGTGATGATGTCGTCGGGGTAAGTAATATTTACTGGCAGTAGTGATGGTGTCGTCAGGGTAAGTAATATTTACTGGCAGTAGTGATGGTGTCGTCAGGGTAAGTAATATTAACTGGCATTAGTGATGGTGTCGTCAGGGTAAGTAATATTAACTGGCAGTAGTGATGGTGTCGTCAGGGTAAGTAATATTAACTGGCAGTAGTGATGGTGTCGTCAGGGTAAGTAATATTAACTGGCAGTAGTGATGGTGTCGTCAGGGTAAGTAATATTTACTGGCAGTAGTGATGGTGTCGTCAGGGTAAGTAATATTTACAGGCAGTAGTGATGGTGTCGTCAGGGTAAGTAATATTTACTGGCAGTAGTGATGATGTCGTCAAGGTAAGTAATATTTACTGGCAGTAGTGATGGTGTCGTCAGGGTAAGTAATATTTACAGGCAGTAGTGATGGTGTCGTCAGGGTAAGTAATATTTACAGGCAGTAGTGATGGTGTCGTCAGGGTAAGTAATATTTACTGGCAGTAGTGATGGTGTCGTCAGGGTAAGTAATATTTACTGGCAGTAGTGATGGTGTCGTCAGGGTAAGTAATATTTACTGGCAGTAGTGATGGTGTCGTCAGGGTAAGTAATATTAACTGGCAGTAGTGATGGTGTCGTCAGGGTAAGTAATATTTACTGGCAGTAGTGATGGTGTCGTCAGGGTAAGTAATATTTACTGGCAGTAGTGATGGTGTTGTCAGGGTAAGTAATATTTACTGGCAGTAGTGATGATGTCGTCAGGGTAAGTAATATTAACTGGCAGTAGTGATGGTGTCGTCAGGGTAAGTAATATTTACAGGCAGTAGTGATGGTGTCGTCAGGGTAAGTAATATTTACTGGAAGTAGTGATGGTGTCGTCAGGGTAAGTAATATTAACTGGCAGTAGTGGTGGTGTTGTCAGGGTAAGTAATATTTACTGGCAGTAGTGATGGTGTCGTCAGGGTAAGTAATATTTACTGGCAGTAGTGATGGTGTCGTCAGGGTAAGTAATATTTACTGGCAGTAGTGATGGTGTCGTCAGGGTAAGTAATATTTACTGGCAGTAGTGATGGTGTCGTCAGGGTAAGTAATATTTACAGGCAGTAGTGATGGTGTCGTCAGGGTAAGTAATATTTACTGGCAGTAGTGATGATGTCGTCAGGGTAAGTAATATTTACTGGCAGTAGTGATGGTGTCGTCAGGGTAAGTAATATTTACTGGCAGTAGTGATGGTGTCGTCAGGGTAAGTAATATTTACTGGCAGTAGTGATGGTGTCGTCAGGGTAAGTAATATTTACAGGCAGTAGTGATGGTGTCGTCAGGGTAAGTAATATTTACTGGCAGTAGTGATGATGTCGTCAGGGTAAGTAATATTAACTGGCAGTAGTGATGGTGTCGTCAGGGTAAGTAATATTTACAGGCAGTAGTGATGGTGTCGTCAGGGTAAGTAATATTTACTGGAAGTAGTGATGGTGTCGTCAGGGTAAGTAATATTAACTGGCAGTAGTGGTGGTGTTGTCAGGGTAAGTAATATTTACAGGCAGTAGTGATAGTGTTGTCAGGGTAAGTAATATTTACTGGAAGTAGTGATGGTGTCGTCAGGGTAAGTAATATTAACTGGCAGTAGTGATGGTGTTGTCAGGGTAAGTAATATTAACTGGCAGTAGTGATGTTGTCGTCAGGGTAAGTAATATTTACAGGCAGTAGTGATGGTGTCGTCAGGGTAAGTAATATTTACTGGCAGTAGTGATGGTGTTGTCAGGGTAAGTAATATTTACTGGCAGTAGTGGTGGTGTTGTCAGGGTAAGTAATATTTACAGGCAGTAGTGATAGTGTTGTCAGGGTAAGTAATATTTACTGGCAGTAGTGATGATGTCGTCAGGGTAAGTAATATTTACTGGAAGTAGTGATGGTGTCGTCAGGGTAAGTAATATTTACAGGCAGTAGTGATGGTGTCGTCAGGGTAAGTAATATTTACTGGCAGTAGTGATGGTGTCGTCAGGGTAAGTAATATTAACTGGCAGTAGTGATGTTGTTGTCAGGGTAAGTAATATTTACTGGCAGTAGTGATGGTGTCGTCAGGGTAAGTAATATTAACTGGCAGTAGTGATGTTGTTGTCAGGGTAAGTAATATTTACTGGCAGTAGTGATGGTGTCGTCAGGGTAAGTAATATTAACTGGCAGTAGTGATGGTGTCGTCAGGGTAAGTAATATTAACTGGCAGTAGTGATGGTGTCATCAGGGTAAGTAATATTTACAGGCAGTAGTGATGGTGTCGTCAGGGTAAGTAATATTAACTGGCAGTAGTGATGGTGTCGTCAGGGTAAGTAATATTTACTGGCAGTAGTGATAGTGTTGTCAGGGTAAGTAATATTTACTGGCAGTAGTGATGGTGTTGTCAGGGTAAGTAATATTTACTGGCAGTAGTGGTGGTGTTGTCAGGGTAAGTAATATTAACTGGCAGTAGTGATGGTGTCATCAGGGTAAGTAATATTTACTGGCAGTAGTGATGGTGTTGTCAGGGTAAGTAATATTTACTGGCAGTAGTGGTGGTGTTGTCAGGGTAAGTAATATTTACAGGCAGTAGTGATAGTGTTGTCAGGGTAAGTAATATTTACTGGCAGTAGTGATGATGTCGTCAGGGTAAGTAATATTTACTGGAAGTAGTGATGGTGTCGTCAGGGTAAGTAATATTTACAGGCAGTAGTGATGGTGTCGTCAGGGTAAGTAATATTTACTGGCAGTAGTGATGGTGTTGTCAGGGTAAGTAATATTAACTGGCAGTAGTGATGTTGTTGTCAGGGTAAGTAATATTTACTGGCAGTAGTGATGGTGTCGTCAGGGTAAGTAATATTAACTGGCAGTAGTGATGTTGTTGTCAGGGTAAGTAATATTTACTGGCAGTAGTGATGGTGTCGTCAGGGTAAGTAATATTAACTGGCAGTAGTGATGGTGTCGTCAGGGTAAGTAATATTAACTGGCAGTAGTGATGGTGTCATCAGGGTAAGTAATATTTACAGGCAGTAGTGATGGTGTCGTCAGGGTAAGTAATATTAACTGGCAGTAGTGATGGTGTCGTCAGGGTAAGTAATATTTACTGGCAGTAGTGATAGTGTTGTCAGGGTAAGTAATATTTACTGGCAGTAGTGATGGTGTTGTCAGGGTAAGTAATATTTACTGGCAGTAGTGGTGGTGTTGTCAGGGTAAGTAATATTAACTGGCAGTAGTGATGGTGTCATCAGGGTAAGTAATATTTACTGGCAGTAGTGATAGTGTTGTCAGGGTAAGTAATATTTACTGGCAGTAGTGATGGTGTTGTCAGGGTAAGTAATATTTACAGGCAGTAGTGATGGTGTTGTCAGGGTAAGTAATATTTACAGGCAGTATTGATGATTTTGTCAGGGTAAGTAATATTTACAGGCAGTAGTGATGGTATTGTCAGGGTAAGTAATACCGGCAGTAGTGATGGTGTTTTCAGGGTAAGTGATATTTACAGGCAGTAGTGATGGTGTTGTCAGGGTAAGTGATATTTACAGGCAGTAGTGATGGTGTTTTCAGGGTAAGTGATATTTACAGGCAGTAGTGATGGTGTTTTCAGGGTAAGTGATATTTACAGGCAGTAGTGATGGTGTTGTCAGGGTAAGTAATATTTACAGGCAGTAGTGTTGATGTTGTCAGGGAATGTAGTAATGATGGTTTAAGCATTAGTAATGTTGACTGACAATATGGATGTTGTTGGCAGTAGTGTTGATTGAAATGGCAACTGGAAATAACTTCTAGTTATGATGATGTTGTCAAGGTATTTAATGTAACTAGCATTGTTATAGTTGGGTAGGGTAAGGTGTATAAATAAGCATAAGATTTAGATTTCAATGTTAATGGGTGGTGGGGTGTTGAATAGTGCTTGACCTGTTCATTTGTCTGTCATCTTTGTGTCTAAGTTCTGGTCTAAGTTTGTGTCATAGTTATGAAAAAGAGACTGAAATAATTGCTATAAAGGAGTTTGGGGTAAGTAATGTTAACAGACAGCTATAATGGGGGTGATTAAGACAAGAAATATAAACTTTCAGTAATGACAGGGTTATCAAGGTAAGTAATATACTAATAGTTTTACCCTCTTTTCATGCATAGCAAACATGGATAATATGTTAGTAATTTTCAGCAAAATTATATATTTTTGGCCGGATTTCACAGAGTGAAAATCTGGGTTATAGTATGGTGAATGTTGGGTGGGCGGGGAAAAAATTTTCGTAATAGTTTTCTCGGCTTCTACTAAAGGGATTGATTTCAAATTTGGTGCACAGCTTTAGCATGATGAGTTGTACCGTGCCTCCCCTTTGCAGGTCAGTCAGTTATCTACTTCCTGTTTTCTGAGCCGACTTACGAAATCCGACCATTTCTGTCTTTGATCGATTTTTTTACTATAATTTAATCATCATAACATACATTTTTATTGCATATGTTTCCATAGAAACACTCTTTGGTAAATAATTTATCAGATGATAATTTTGAAGATATTCTATTTAAATTTAATCATACATTGAAGAACAACAAGGCACATATGATTGTTAAAAAAATCCTTCTTGGCAGTGTCAAAATAAATTTTGTCATTAATCTTGCTGTTCTTGAAATAATATCTGCACAAATTATATATAAGTAGGTTTTTTTGTTTGTTTTGTTCTTTTTTTTTAACCTAGAACAAAATAAAACTGCTATATATTATTGCTCTACAAAAAAAATTTTTCTTTAAAAAAAGTGATACAATTTTGCTTCAAGTCAAATAACACTATCTTTATTATAAAATGTATTGATTGTCAGATGTAAAAATTTGGTATGGGAGATGGTAATAATTATAGATTATCACATGGTCATTTCAATATTGGCTCTGGTATCAACCCTGAAACTCCCATATCAGCAGCGAGTGCTGACACCAGGGCCAATATGGAAATGACCATATAGTGATCTATTTATCACATACTTGAATACATGTCTCCAATGCTAATATCAATATTTACCCTGTTCTCCAGGGCTAATAATGATATAAGCCTTGTTCGCTAGGGCTAATATCTATATTTGCTGTGAGGGCTTATAACAGACACTGATTTCTTTCGTTTTTGACATGGACAAATTTCCCTGGCTGATGATTTTATGTCCTGTTAGAGTTTGTAAAGCAAGTTACAGTTCATTAAAGGGAAATGAACAAATCATAGATCTGAATCAATCGTGATCTGTTATTAATTTCTAGTTAATTAATGTTTTAGTTGTATATAAAGCTGACGTAACAAATTATTGTTATTAACCACTAAATATGTGATAATATACCGAATTGAAACCCGATTGTTAAAAAGTGATGCCCTTGTATGAAAAAATTTTAAAATCTGAAACTAACATAAGATTCTGTAATAATTATTGTCGTTATTAAGATTATGTAGGTTTGGTCCTGCACACTTTATAAAACAATAATTCTTAACTTCAGATGTGGTCAGTTGAATATGTTCAAGTTCCAATTGAGGACAAATCCACCAAGGTATCAAATAATACAGATGCAATACGAAAAAAATCTGAAGGAACTATAAGTATACCTGTACCTATACTAGATCGTCAAACTTCGTGTGATAGTTACAGCTTACAACAGAACTCGGCTGTGGAACATTTGGAAGAATTCAGGGAACCTAATTTAGTAGAATTAGGTTCATCTTTGGACAGTGAAAGTAATGTGATGAGGCATTTAGGGTCACTGGATAAAGGCAGACTTTCAGGAAACCTGGACCGTGAAGAAAGTGTTCAAAGTGTGAAAAGTGGTGTTGATGACATGTATAGTACTAATGATAATACTATGGCAGACGACCAACAGTCCATCAAATCAAGTGATTTGTCCATTGACATGGGAGTGGAAGCTTATGATGACATGATCCAATCAAACATTAGTGATACTCAGTTACCCAGCCAGTCAGAACCAAACTTGGCTCTTCTAGCAGAGGGTGTGTCTTGTGACAGAAGTCAAAGTCACCCTGACCTTAAAATTAGTGATCAGGAAAAACCAGAATTTGGTAGATCTGGATCTTCAGAATTTGAAATAATTTCTGATAAGGAAGCTAAAAATTCTCCTAAAACTGTGGAAGATATTTTGAAAAGATATAAACCAAGAACAAGACATACTCTAAGAGAAGGTAAGATATAAACAATATTGATTTATGATTGAAATCACCATTTATCTATTTTGCTAAACATTTCTCAAAAGGTTATGCTAATGTTTATTCTTATTATAAACATATGGCCTAATTCATAGGAAACTGTTCTGTAGTCAGAATATTTATACTTACTGGTACTATGATGGTCTAATTCATAGGAAACTGTTCTGTAGTTAGAATATTTATACTTACTGGTACTATGATGGCATAATTCATAGGAAACTGTTCTGTAGTTAGAATATTTATACTTGCTGTACTATGATGGTCTAATTCATAGGAAACTGTTCTGTAGATAGAATATTTATACTTGCTGTACTATGATTGTCTAATTCATAGGAAACTGTTCTGTAGTTAAAATATTTATACTTACTGGTATTATGATGGCCTAATTTATAGGAAACAGTTCTATAGTTATAATATTTATACTTACTGGTATTATGATGGCCTAATTCATAGGAAACTGTTCTGTAGTCAGAATATTTATACTTACTGGTACTATGATGGTCTAATTCATAGGAAACTGTTCTGTAGTTAGAATATTTATACTTACTGGTACTATGATGGCATAATTCATAGGAAACTGTTCTGTAGTTAGAATATTTATACTTGCTGGTACTATGATGGTCTAATTCATAGGAAACTGTTCTGTAGTTAAAATATTTATACTTACTGGTATTATGATGGCCTAATTTATAGGAAACAGTTCTGTAGTTAGAATATTTATACTTACTGGTACTATGATGGCATAATTCATAGTAAACTGTTCTATAGTTAGAATATTTATACTTACTGGTACTTTGATGGCCTAATTTATAGGAAACAGTTCTGTAGTTAGAATATTTATACTTACTGGTATTATGATGGCCTAATTTATAGGAAACAGTTCTGTAGTTAGAATATTTATACTTACTGGTATTATGATGGCCTAATTTATAGGAAACAGTTCTGTAGTTAGAATATTTATACTTACTGGTATTATGATGGCCTAATTTATAGGAAACAGTTCTGTAGTCAGAATATTTATACTTACTGGTATTATGATGGCCTAATTCATAGGAAACTGTTCTGTAGTCAGAATATTTATACTTACTGGTATTATGATGGCCTAATTCATAGGAAACTGTTCTATAGTTATAATATTTATATTTACTGGTATTATGATGGCCTAATTCATAGGAAACTGTTCTATAGTTATAATATTTATACTTACTGGTATTATGATGGCCTAATTTATAGGAAACAGTTCTGTAGTCAGAATATTTATACTTACTGGTATTATGATGGCCTAATTCATAGGAAACTGTTCTATAGTTATAATATTTATATTTACTGGTATTTTGATGGCCTAATTCATAGGAAACTGTTCTATAGTTATAATATTTATACTTACTGGTATTATGATGGCCTAATTTATAGGAAACAGTTCTGTAGTTAGAATATTTATATTTACTGTATTATGATGGCCTAATTCATAGGAAACTGTTCTATAGTTATAATATTTATACTTACTGGTATTATCATGGCCTAATTTATAGGAAACAGTTCTGTATTCAGAATATTTATACTTACTGGTATTATGATGGCCTAATTTATAGGAAACTGTTCTGTAGTTAGAATATTTATACTTACTGGTATTATGATGGCCTAATTTATAGGAAACTGTTGTAGAGTTAGAATATTTATATTTGCTGGTACTATGATCTCTATTTGCTGGTAATATGATCTTTCACCTCACAATTTTTATTTAAAAAATTGTATAAATGACATACAATACAGTATTTTATAGGGCCCCCATCACTTAGTGGTACGCCCTAGCCCTAAAATGATTAGTCTGTCCATCTGTGCGTCCGCCCGAAACTAAATGTGTCCGGGCTATAACTTTTTTATACCCTCCGTATGGACATGAGTGTCTGTCTGTGTTTCTGTGGTTTCCAGATGCTAACTTTGAAATGCATCAACAGATTTTTTTAAAACTTTGCACAGATAAAATTAAGATGAATATTAAAAACAATGCATAGTCACGAAGTATCATTTAATGTCCCATAAAATGCCCTATTTTTACATTTTGAGGTAAGCTTTTGATATTAGGTATGTGGGTAGATAATATCAAGGCAAAGTGTCGCATACCATGGTTGATGACCTTTGACCTCAAGTGAGGCCCACAGAGATGGAAATTTAATTTTAGCATAATCCAATTAGTAGTTTTTGACTTTTGCCAATTGAAATTTTGTTTGTCATCATTTGTTTCCAGACTCTAAAATGAAGATCAAGTTCAATTTTCAGTACAATCCAATTTGTAGTTTTCTACTTGGGCCAATTCAAATGTTTATACGCCAGTCAAAGACAGGTCATATTATAGGAACACCCATGGCAGGCGGGTGACGTCTACAGCGATGTCCGCTCTCTAACTCGCACAGTTGTTGTCTGATCTTCATGAAACTTGGGGAAAATGTTTATGTGAATAATATCTTAGGGAAAAAGTTAATAGGCATAATATCTCGAATAAGATTGATAACCAGCCTAATTGCTTCTGTCACTTCAGAGTTATGGCCCTTTATTTGCACAAAAAATGGCAAATTCACCTTGTCTGCTCTGTAACTGAAACAGTTGTTGTTTGATCTTCATGAAACTTGAGGAAAATGTTTATGGGCATTATATCTCGACCACGATTGATTACAAGATAAATTGCTTCTGCCACTTCAGTATTGTGGCCCATTATTTATAAAAGAAAAAAGGCAATTGTTCGATGGGCATATTTTGTACCACTTGGGCACTTGTTCTTTTGGTCAACAGTTGGTGGTTTCCAGATGATAACTAGAAAACATGTCAACAGATTTTGTTTAAAATTTGCACAGCTGTAAACTACTGTAAAATAGAGATCAAGTTGAATTTTCAGAACAATTCAATTTGTAGTTTTTGACTTAGGCAGTTCTTTTTTTTTTTTCAAGAGTTGACAATTTCCAAATGATAACCAGAAAACGTGTCAACAGATTTTGTTAAAACATTCTGCAGCTGTAAAGTACTATACAATTAAGATAATGTTCAATTTTTAGCACAATCCCTTTTGTTGTTTTTGAGTAAGGCTAATTTTAAAAAATGCCAAAACTTGGCTTTTTTCAAAAGATTACATGTAATTGACAGACAGATTTTGTTAAAACTTTGCATAGCTGTTAAGTACTATAAAATGAAGATAAATTTGAACTTCCAGCACAATCCTATTTGTAGTTTTTGAGTTGTGCCAATTTGAAATTATTTGTATAGGTCTAAGGTCAAGGTAAAAATTGTCCTCTGAGATAGACTTTTATCATGCTCAACTGTTCCTATAGGCTGATTTGTAATTCATGTTATAATAAATGTGTTCATGAATATTAAAAACAATGCATAGTCACGAAGTATCATTTAATGTCCCATAAAATGCCCTATTTTTACATTTTGAGGTAAGCTTTTGATATTAGGTATGTGGGTAGATAATATCAAGGCAAAGTGTCGCATACCATGGTTGATGACCTTTGACCTCAAGTGAGGCCCACAGAGATGGAAATTTAATTTTAGCATAATCCAATTAGTAGTTTTTGACTTTTGCCAATTGAAATTTTGTTTGTCATCATTTGTTTCCAGACTCTAAAATGAAGATCAAGTTCAATTTTCAGTACAATCCAATTTGTAGTTTTCTACTTGGGCCAATTCAAATGTTTATACGCCAGTCAAAGACAGGTCATATTATAGGAACACCCATGGCAGGCGGGTGACGTCTACAGCGATGTCCGCTCTCTAACTCGCACAGTTGGTGTCTGATCTTCATGAAACTTGGGGAAAATGTTTATGTGAATAATATCTTAGGGAAAAAGTTAATAGGCATAATATCTCGAATAAGATTGATAACCAGCCGAATTGCTTTTGTCACTTCAGAGTTATGGCCCTTTATTTGCACAAAAAATGGCAAATTCACCTTGTCTGCTCTGTAACTGAAACAGTTGTTTGATCTTCATGAAACTTGAGGAAAATGTTTATGGGCATTATATCTCGACCACGATTGATTACAAGATAAATTGCTTCTGCCACTTCAGTATTGTGGCCCATTATTTATAAAAGAAAAAAGGCAATTGTTCGATGGGCATATTTTGTACCACTTGGGCACTTGTTCTTTTGGTCAACAGTTGGTGGTTTCCAGATGATAACTAGAAAACATGTCAACAGATTTTGTTTAAAATTTGCACAGCTGTAAACTACTGTAAAATAGAGATCAAGTTGAATTTTCAGAACAATTCAATTTGTAGTTTTTGACAGGCAGTTCTTTTTTTTTTTTCAAGAGTTGACAATTTCCAAATGATAACCAGAAAACGTGTCAACAGATTTTGTTAAAACATTCCGCAGCTGTAAAGTACTATACAATTAAGATAATGTTCAATTTTTAGCACAATCCCTTTTGTTGTTTTTGAGTAAGGCTAATTTTAAACAATGCCAAAACTTGGCTTTTTTCAAAAGATTACATGTAATTGACAGACAGATTTTGTTAAAACTTTGCATAGCTGTTAAGTACTATAAAATGAAGATAAATTTGAACTTCCAGCACAATCCTATTTGTAGTTTTTGAGTTGTGCCAATTTGAAATTTGTATAGGTCTAAGGTCAAGGTAAAAATTGTCCTCTGAGATAGACTTTTATCATGCTCAACTGTTCCTATAGGCTGATTTGTAATTCATGTTATAATAAATGTGTTCATGAATATTAAAAACAATGCATAGTCACGAAGTATCATTTAATGTCCCATAAAATGCCCTATTTTTACATTTTGAGGTAAGCTTTTGATATTAGGTATGTGGGTAGATAATATCAAGGCAAAGTGTCGCATACCATGGTTGATGACCTTTGACCTCAAGTGAGGCCCACAGAGATGGATACCATCTCGCTGATAACTAATTAATGCAGTAACATTCTGTATTTATCAAATTGTTGGATGCATTTTATAATAGATTTGGACTGGTTTTCCAAATGTTCATTATTTAATGACATAAAATACTGTACATGTTTATATTATTTATTCTTACTCAGATTCAGACAACCTGTCTAATAATCTGTAAAATACCAAATATATCATTTGATACAACATGTTGTAGGTTTCAAATGGCAGAGACAGTTGGTGTTCCGTAGTAAGTTGACAATGCATACAGCATTTGAACGGAAAGACAACAAAGACCCAGCTGCTGTAACAGCCATAGCCATATCAAAGTAAGATTGGTTTCCAATAGGCTGTCACTGGCATTTCCTTAAACATATTATTTATTGTATGAAAAGTACCACAGATTGTATTCGTTTAATCCAGATGTTCATTAAGATGTCAAAAGTGAAGAAAATAAAAAAATTTCAGAACCAGAAAGTAACAGACTTAAAATTGATTGAGGTCAAGGTCAGCTTTGGTGTTCATGAGTTATTTCCCATTTATTGTTTACAAAGTGCTAAATATAATGATAGCTTACCCTGTAATATGTAGTTTACTGGTTAATCATTGATTATATGAACTATTTTTAACTAATTTATCTTCTCTGTGTATAGTCTTACATTTGTGTTTAGTAGTACTCATGTCATCAATAATAAACAAGAGTTTTGATATGCTTCAGAGATCACAAGACAGTGTATGTAGGGGATTCTAAAGGTCGGATCTTTAGTTGGACAGTGAGTGACCAGCCTGGTAGAGTTGTAGCTGACCATTGGATGAAGGACGATGTGACGGATGCCTGTCAGTGTGGTGCCAAGTTTTCCTTGACTGAGAGACGACACCACTGTAGAAATTGTGGACAAGTTTTCTGTTCTAAGTATGTAAAACACATAAACCAGAGTCCCCGTCATTATTGCAAAAGTTTTCAAAATATAGGTAGTTTCTGCATGACAGGCATACATAGGTATTAAAATTCTCCCATAACCTCCAGATTTCTAATGTGCCTTTCTTAAATAGTTATTGTTAAAAGTCTCATAATTTCAATGGGTCATTTTCAGTTTTAATGTGTTAAAAATTACAATCATTGGCAATACATACTTGTCATGGCATCATACATGTAAACGGTTTTTTAGGTTTCCTATTGTAAAAATGCACAAAGGAAACATCTCTCGACCATTTCCGTCAAGGGTCGAGAAAGTGACCTTGGAGGTAAGTGATCTCCATTTTGAACTATTTTCAGTCATTTCAAGAATTTGTTACGTAACAAGTTCGTTTGTGATGTTCAGTTCATTCATTTGATGGGCTTGTCATTGACGGTTAGCTGATTGTTAGCAATGACGTCAGATTGTAAACAAATACTTATCTTTAAACGTTGTCAGAGAAGAAATTTTTGGCAGTGTTAGCGAATTTAAGTTTTAAAAATACAATCATCTATCCAATTTTCTGCTTGAATAAAGATCTGTATTGTTGAATAATTATACCCCCAGCAAACTTGTTTTGGGGGATATATAGGAATCACCCTGTCTATCTGTCTGTCCATCTGTCCACATTCCTTGTAAGCCAACTCCTCCAAAACCGCTTGATGAAATTTAATGAAACTTAGTATAAAGGAAGTACATTATATGTATATGTGCATGAAGGATTTTTATTGACCTCGGATATCATTAAGGGGAGATAATTGGACTTGAAAGCGAAGTGGGGGTATCCCTTTGTGAGCGTGCTCACAGTCCACACTTATTAAAGAATAATCTATTAACTCGCACTAAAATTATGTTGCTGTGCAAACATGCTAACCGTATCACATTTGGATCATTTTTTTGTCATTATCCATACACTTGCCTCGGAGATTACTTTCCGACCCTAGGCAGAAATAACCGTGGTGATCGATTGAAAAATCCAGTGTAAACATGTTATATCTATAAAAACATTTAAGTAAACTCATGTTTTTCTTTATTTCAGATGTAGTCGATATGAAACAGAAATCAGAAGGCTGAAGATTTTACGTCCTGTTAGAGTTTGTAAAGCATGTTACAGTTCATTAAAGGGAGATAAACAAATGGTAGATCTGAATCGATCGTGATCTGTTATTGATTTCTAGTCAATTCATGTTTTAGTTGTATATAAAGCTATTGTAACAAATTATTGTTATTAACATTGGTTATCATAGTTGGATATCTCCAATTAATGGAGTAACATATATTTACTTAGTTGTGGAAAGAAAAAAAGTCTGATACTATTGATACAGAGATGAACCAAATTTTAATATATACAGTGAGATTTTTTTTTCACAAAACCAGATTATTGTTGCATGATATGTTATGATTATTTTGTTTGTTTTACAGTTGTTTCCTGCTACATAATGTAGAAATCCATAATTTGTATTGTGGATTCATTTAGACCCTTAGGGTACCACTTTGGATTGTTTGAGATTCAGTACTATTATAATTTTCTCATAAGAATCACGGGCACAAAAAGTATAAAAAAGTATAATCGTAACAGGAATGTCTTAAACAAAGTATAAAAGGTACCCTCACAATTAAATGAATCTACAGTAATAAAAAAACCTAGTACATATTTGAGCATTAAAAATGCATTTTTACCAAGTTTGTTAGCTTTAGTTTGTGTTACAGGGGTGTGATAGTGTTTGTTATAGCCATACAAGGACATTCCATTCTGCAACTTTCATCAAATGAAAATGCATGTAACAGACACCTAAAAGGAATTGTCATTTGTATCTTAAAATATACAAGAAAAGTGTGATACATTTAATAGATAACTGTAAGGCATTGTCATTAAAATATGTTTATCTGTATTGAATTATTATAAGAAAAGTGTATTACAAATGATTTCTTCTTCATGAAAGATAATGATAAGGCCATAAGTATAATGTATGAGTATAATGAAAATGCTAAACTTTTTTATTTGTAAAACGTTTTGTCTTATTCAATAACTAATGGTAAAAAAACAATAGACACACAAACTAAAGCATCGTAGAATGTTTTACCTTTGTATATTTTTCTCATGCAGTATGTAAAAGAGATGTGGAACAACTCGGATTTAAAGACATTTGTCAGAAATTACGCCAATATGCACAAGAAGTTCTTTGATTACTGGGTTATGTGTGTTACAATGCTAAACAGAGTTGTCTTTTACCATTAATTAGCGTTTAGATTATGCATCGTCTAAGAATATTACATTTTTTTAAATCGCTTAAATTCTTCTTGATAACTGAAGAAACTACTTTTATTTATTGTACGTTCCACTTCAGTAGACATCATTATTTTGGCTTCATACTTTGGCAGTATAGCTTGTCATAATATTTATTTAGTATATTAAATGAAATCATTATATAGTTTAATGAAATTTAGGTTTGATAAAAAAAAACATGGCTGACCATTGCTGAAAAAAGTGCATGTACACGCACACATTGTCATTCTGATATACTACTAACTGCTGAGAAAGACTTGGTTAACATTGTTTTGATAGGCATTAAAGTTTAACAAGAAACATTCCTTGTCAGAATTTAATTTTTAATTTCCATGTAGCAAACATTAAACTGAGTGCAATACCATTAGGATAGAAACATGTATATAATGTTTGTCTCATTTATACTCTTAATAGATGTTGTATAACATTCCTGTAATCTAGGAATGGTATGTTCTATTTTTAAAGAAATAAGATTCCATACTTTACATTAAGATCAACGAAGCGTACAACACCACTGTAGATCTGCATTCACATAAATGGGTTCACACATAAAATATTCTCATTAAATTATTGTGTATTTACTTAAATTAGGAAGTTGAATTGATATTTGTGTTATCATAACATTATTTCTGTTGAGATTTTAACTCGTATAAAAACACATTTAATATAACTGACCAATGAACATGTAGATATTTAGTCTTCATGATAGACAGCTTCATGATAATTGGCATCTTATTATTTATAGTATTTATAGGATAATCAATTGCACAGAGTGAATATTAAAAATATGATCAATAAACTCCACAGAACATGTCATATTAAACAAGTGCGTGGATCTTGTTCGGGGCACAAGTTCAATCTGAAGGTGCTCAATTAATTTCACATTTGATTTACAAAAACTTATTTCACTGGAAAATCTGAGTATTAAAATCATGGCTGTCAATTTAATAATATCTCATAATATTACAAGGAATAAATAGCTTTGCTGCCTGCTTCTTACCATTATTGGAATCACAGTCTGCCAATAGGCAGGACTAACATAAAAATAGGCATTGTCTGATGGAATCACCCGGGTGCAATTAATTAATTAATAAATTAGCCTAATTAATTAATAATATAAACACTAATATTGTAATATTACCAAAATCTCTGCCTAGGTATAAGGGACAATGCATTAATCTTCGGTTAACAAATAATAACATTGCTATAAACTGCATCATATTTAACTGCATTACGAACAATTGCCTACATTTGTATGATTATATAGACTACCAATTTACGTATTGTTCTTTCAATTAATACTAGAACTGTATCTACACACAGTTATTCTGTCAACAGTATATTAATAGAGGTGAATCACATATTTTTTACATAATTGTCATCTGTTTTTTTCAAGAAATATAAAATCTGACTATCTGAACCCATCATAAATATAACATACATTGTATCTGTTATTTGTCTGTGATATTTTATACACTTTGTACATGCTGTATATACTGGCTTTTAGCATAGATAATCTTGATGCCAAATGTCTCACTGATGATCTGATTGGGGTTGTAATGTAGTGTCTCTGTAGGTGAATCTCTGTGGAGCTGCTTTTGAGTATGGAGCAAGTTGATTGTTGTATCATTACATTTTATCCAAGAAATGTTAATTTCGTTTTGTGCAGATTACAAAAAAAAAAGAATAGATTCAGCTTACTTTAATTTGTCATGTGATTTGAAATGATAACCAGATATTAAAATAAAAAATGGCTAAATGGTATTAACTATAGTTGTCTGTAACTGCAAAGGCTTGATATAGAAATTAAAAACAACCCAAGTTGAAAAGTTTTGGTTAAAAGGATGTTATTGTAAAATTTTAGCCAAATTTGAAATTTGTAATGCAGTAATATATTGACAAGTATTTATGTAGAAATGTGTTCTATAAGAGACCCTCATGTTCATAATATTGTTTCTAGTTTCCTTTGATCCAAAGTGGACAGAAATTCAGTTGTACATTTGTATTTCCATGGCACTAAGGGAGCTGTAATTGTATAAAACATTTAAACCAACAGAATACTGATCTTTTGCCTTTCACATGTTTATAACCAGATACATGTACATAAATATATGCACATAACAATATCATTTAAAATATTTCATTTAGGCTTTGAGCTTTATTAGTAATCGCTAGCTAACATAATGTAGCTATAGAAGTCACATGACTTGTATGCTTCAAATATATTGACACAATGTATATAAAGATCTGTACATGGTTCTGTTTGGTAATTTATGGCTTTGTGCAATATTATACAATATAGTCCTATCTTTGTTTTGGTTCGAGTGGGACCATTTATAAAGGTTTATTGCTTGTAGTTAGAGTTTCTTAACTCGTATATTAAAACTGCTGCTGCTGGGTAAATCTTAGAACAAACCTTATTTAAATTTAATTATTTTCTTTCAAAAGGTCATTTTACTTTCATCAATCCTAATTATGATTAAATCTGGAACAACACAACAGAATTTCTACAATGATTTAAAAAAAATTAAGACAGGATTGTAAATGAAATTCTTTAATGTTGGAAAGTGTAGAACTTCTTCCTACAGTGAAATGATAAGCTACTGACATTATTTTACAAAAAGTCCACAGATATTGTTTCACTTACATCCATGGTAAGAATCAAGGTATAAAATTTTGGCCACATTGATTTTACCTGATGTTAGACAGGTGGGGAGAGATACTTGCTCACCTTTCAACTTTTTAGATGTAATGTTTGTATATTAGTCTGTATTCAAGTTTTTTTTTACCAGAAGTTAGTAATTAAATTTATCAAATTGCATCATTTTACATAGATAATAAAAGCTAGTCCAAATATTTGTCCCTCGGCTGAATTCAAGACTTTTTAATAGGTTCATGGGATTGCCTGCTCTAAAGCTTATAAATTGATGGTAGTCTTACTGTTAGGTTGTGGTTAGTAAAATAATTTGCTTACAAAAAATTGTAATAAACAATAAAATATGTTTTAAGTTTTAGATCATTTGTTAATCTTTTGTTGTGGTTTTCCAGTATTGTTTATTACACAAAATTTGAAACTTTTCATTCCAAACAACAATAGTATTATAGTAACCAAATGTAAGGCGCTGTGGTAGTATGAATGTTACTGTGACCAGTCTAATACAACTTTTATTCTTTGTGACAAGGAAACATGTGAAATTTGTATAAACTTTTGGCATCAAGTTCAAAATTGGGGGGAGGGGGTTCCAGGACAAGTTCAGAAAGGGGTAGGGATCCACAATCACACATTAAATGATCTAATTGCCAACTTTTAATTTTGCAATAACAAAAAGATTGTGGGATTCCAATTTATAACAGCTTTTTGTAAAGCAATTGGTGTCATGTGGTACTAAAGGTCAAAGGTTGAAGGTAGACAAGGTCAAGGTTAGAAGAAAATACTCTACTACCCCACCTTGTGTTCATTGTTTATGTCATCTTGTTTGTGATAATGTACAAGTAATTGTTAAATATATCATGATAAACAATACAACATACAAAACTCGGTGGTTTTTGTCTTTTTTGTGATACATAATCTTTTATTTGAGTAAACTACTGTAAAATGCAAATTATCTTATTTCTCTAATTCAGAAGTAAAGTAAAGTTTTGTTCTTATAGTTTTTTTGTTTTTTGTTTGAATGGTGTTTTAACGCCACTTTCAGCAATTTTTCAGCTATTTCATGGCGTCCAGTTTTTATTGGGGGAGGAAGCCGGAGTACCCGGAGAGAACCCCCGACCTGCGGTAGGAAAACTGGCAATCCTTGTCAATTAAGATTGGAGTCGAGTACACCCTGCCTGCAGTGAGAATCGAACCCGCAGTCTCAGTGTTGACAGACCACGTGATCAATAGTAAACGAACTACCTTGACCACTCGATATCCCTGATGTCTGTTACTGTACAATGGAATGTATGTAACGGTTGGTACTATCCCTGATGTATGTTACAGTATGTAACGGTTGGTGCTATCCCTGATGTCTGTTACAGTATGTAACGGTTGGTGCTATCCCTGATGTCTGTTACAGTATATAACGGTTGGTGTTATCCCTGAGGTCTGTTACAGTATGTAACGGTTGGTGCTATCCCTGATGTCTGTTACAGTATGTATCGGTTGGTGCTATCCCTGATGTCTGTTACTGTACAATGGAATGTATGTAACGGTTGGTGCTATCCCTGATGTCTGTTACTGTACAATGGAATGTATGTAACGGTTGGTGTTATCCCTGATGTCTGTTACAGTATGTAACGGTTGGTGCTATCCCTGATGTCTGTTACAGTATGTAACGGTTGGTGCTATCCCTGATGTCTGTTACATGTATATGGGATTATTATTGAGTGTTTGGTGCTGATCAAGTATTGAACATGGTTTCCTGGGCCATGAATGCGTTCTGGTTGACAGAATTTTTAAATCTTTCCCTCGCTTGGAAGTAAAATTTGAATTATTACAGAAATGGACCTTAAGTTGTCCAATACAAGGTTTGAGGGTTGTTTGTTCCGATCAAAAATCCGAGACTGCCGCCACCGCGGTACACGGCCTAATGTAGGACCCTATCAGAAAAACAAACAGCTACTTCCCCACAAACGGTTCCACACAAACCAATTAATGCAGAAATGACTCCAGGATAGTATCTTTTTAAGTATTCGAACTGATTGGAAATTCAACATGGTTGGCAGGGCTTATAATACATTATGACTGGCTGAAATTTAAAAAAAAACCTCACAAACCCCTTAGCAGCTTGATTTATAACTATTGCAGAAATGTACGTTAGATGGTCGTCTACAAAGTAGTTTTTTTTATGCCGATCCAAAATCCAAATGAAACATCTTAACATAGGACTGTAAGAGAAAAACATACTAAGGGCTTCCCAGAAAACGTCCACACATAGAATCTTACTTACGTAGAAATTAAGCCAGTATAGTTCTTTGATTGTTTTAAATTTTTTCGAGCGGATTGAAAATTAAAAATGGGTGTCAGGGCTGCTAGTTCGTTCGTGTAGGCTTAAATTACAAAATTGAGTTTTCTTTGATATCGTTTAGCTAAAAGAATTGCGATTTTGAAGATATGTACCTCAGGTGGTCATCTATTTTAAGTTTGAGTGCTTTGTGGCAGATTCTAAATCCACCGGTTTAAAGGGAAAACCAACCTTTATGCATCATATCATCGATGAACTCATGTTTGCTGCAAAACCATTATCATTAAAAAGAAATTTTACTCACACAGTCATATAAAATATTTCAAATTGTAGCTCACGTTGAGCTATTGTCATATATCAGTTTGCGTCATCATCTGTAAACGTTTAGATTTCAATCCTCTCTGCTGGGCTTCTTGTTACAATCCTTCTTGTGAACAGTGTTAATTGTATGGTCATTAACAATGTTTGTTGGTTTTTTTTCATTCTGATCGGAAAACCAAAATGTCCTCACACGCAGGACTTAATTTAACATTGACCATATGGAAAAATGTTTTTAAGGACTTTTTCCTTGAAAAAGGATAAACAATTGAAACAAGACTTATCACCATCATTCAATGATTGGCCCCTTACAACGTTTATATTTTATGCCAATCCAAATTCAAACATGCCGTCAATAGTATAGACTGATTGATAGAAAACTGAACACCAGCACTAATTGGATGGTCTTCTATAAAGTTTTTCTTTTTTATGCCAATCGGAAATTCAAATTCAAAATGGCCAGTACATGACTTAGTTTAGCATTGCTTAACACTATAAAAACACAGATTAAAAGTCTTCTTTGAAACAAAACTTACCGGACTTGGTTAACATAAGGAAAATGCCATTTAATTGTTTTATAAATTAGGTGAGCGATACATACTCATCTTGTTTAGATAGGCTTCTTTTTCTAATGAATTTGACATTTTTCTTTTTAAAATGTCATTACATCTAAAACAAACATTTTAGAGTAAAGATTTTTTTTACTTTCTGTGCTGGCGACGTTTTTCTCTTGTGGTTTGTCTTCACCTTTCATGCATTCTTTACTAGGAGATTTTACAGTGGCATTTTTCTAGCGTCTAACAAAACACCTACAAAATATAAGATCTACGATCCCTTGCTTACAGTGCTATACATTTGTCATTGTCGACTTACTGGGTTTGTATCATGCTGTTGCATTGCGCAATTGTCCAGAGAACTAAGGTAAAAACTTAATAACAAATCGAAAACTCCGCAAATCTCTACATCTTTATTGTTAGTCTGATCGTTAAAACTTCCAAGTACAGACTGAACTGTAAGGAATAATAAATACACAAA
The DNA here is from genome assembly GCA_944474755.1 of Limnoperna fortunei. Classification (NCBI taxonomy): domain Eukaryota; kingdom Metazoa; phylum Mollusca; class Bivalvia; order Mytilida; family Modiolidae; genus Limnoperna; species Limnoperna fortunei. The sequence continues at coordinate 19,464,067 of OX104117.1, forward strand.
TGATCATAATTCAGTGACATTTTAGATAAAACGGTCTTGACAAGTTTTATGTCTGCAACCCGAGTTATCAAAATATTCCAAAATAATTAAAAGGGTCAGAGAGCATACTAAGTTCAAGGGTGAGAAAATACTTAACTTTAATGTTGCAATAAAGGATTAATACTTATAAAGAAATTCAAACAATAAATATTATTTGTGTTATTTGACATATAAAAATAATAAAAAATCAATATGCAAACTGTAAGTGCTATGACCTGACAACCCCTAACGGAGGGTTTCCCCTATCCGCCGCCCGCGGCTGCTCTGTGGGTCGAGGGAACCTCCCCGTATTTTCCCAGTTCGATTGGCAGTGATTTTGTTTAAGGACACACCAATTTATACCATGACATTTTACATTCATTTAAGTGACAATCCGTGGGTGATGTGTAAGCATTTTAAATGAGCATCTGGTATTTATGACATGTAGACGACCCCGATAAATTGCTTTTATGGCAGTTTTTATGTTCATAAGAAGATAAAATTCACTGTTAGTGTACTAGACCACGAGGAATTATAAAATGCATAAATGTAAAAAAATTTGATACGTTTCCGAAACGAAGTTGGAAGACTTATTGTTATGGTTGGACTAAGGTGTACTATCATGTGAGAACAATGACGTGTGTGTGAATGTTTTTTTTTTTGGAGAGGGGGGGGTGGACATGAAAAAAAATCTATATATATATTTTTATATTACAATTTCACAGAAAGTATGGTTATCTTGAATAGATGGGATCCAATTAAAAGTGGTCTTCAAAATGATCACCGTTTCCAAAGCAACAAAAAACTCTGAAAATTAGAATCCTTGTTTTTGTTAGAAATTGATTATAAATGGAAGTGATTAAGACGATATTAAGTGAATTAAAATGGTAAAATTGATCAAAATTTAAAATTAATTGAAAATAAAATGATAAAAGTGTAATTTTGATTTTGTTATAATTGCACCCTCACACGTCAGGGTTTCGGTGTCCATGTGGTCAGATGTGGACAAAGAAACCATAACTTGTAATTAGTGTTTCACAACAAGCCGATACACATATGAGTTAGTTTAGGAGACTTTTGTAACAATTTTGGGATTTTATTTTTTTAACTCCACTTCGTTGTGTAGTTTTAGTATAAGGATACATGATATCAGATGATGGAATAAGACCTTAGAAGAACATGTATTGGATTGCCAGTTTTCCTACCGAAGCTCGGGGGTTTTCACCAGGTACTCCGGCTTCCTGCCCAATAAAAACTGGACGCCATGCCATTCAAACAAACAATCAAACTAATATTTACATAAATAAAATATCAGTAGTTCTTAATCTTCCAGTTTCTATTTTAACCCTGCTTCAAAGTGGCGTTAAACATCGTCAAACAAACAAACATCAAAAAGACAACAATTTATTATGTAATGCTTTAGAAGATGAATATCACATTTTCCGTTCGTGTAATCATAACTTACGAATGGATACTTTTTATATAAAATTAAAACAAAATACAATGAACTATTTTTTTAAAGCTTCCAGTTCTCAAATAAGTATATCTGCTTAACCCAAAAGGAGTTTTTGACTGATTTAAAATGTCCATGTCAGTTACTACAACTTTCACAGAATACATGTACGCTGATTAACAACATGTAGTATCTTTACTAAGGTACATTTATATTATGTTTCTATGTTGTGCATGTGTGTTAATTTAAGTGTAATTTCGGAATAACGTTATTATTTAATGTTTTTTAATATAATAAAATTTAATTCACATATAAAATTGACTTAAATTACAACTTGGCATAGTTGACAAGTAATCAGGTAACAAATACACGTGTTGTCACTGGTTTAAATTTTGCATACATGTTATCGATTTGTAAGTCGTTTTTAACACGAATAATAAAAAATGGAACCTGAAAACAATTTATGAGTTTGATTCACCCATTTCTTTTTCTAGTTGACTGGAAAGTAGGTCTATTCTGTGTCGGTCAAGGACTATTGATTTGAAGCTTTAAATGACGTTTCATATACACTGTTGTTTTAAAAATAATCGTAAATAAAAGTTACTCATAAATGACATCAATCCGTCGTACTTAACACGGCGTCGTAAACAGCAACAACAACAAATTCTGACTACTAATGAGATTTGTTATCTAAAGTAGTACACAAGTAAAAGACGCTGTTCGAATGAAACACTTTTATCGACGAGAAATGTGATAAGGTTCAAGTGTTGTTTTTACTGTTCTTGTTTGAGTGCGTTAAGGTGGCATTGCATCTAAAAGAGACAGAGAAAATGGTGGATAAAAACTTCAGTTTTTCCACTGGCAAGAAAAACACATTTGCCGTTCTGGATTATGTATTTTTCATTGGAACCTTAGTCGTTTCTTTACTCATTGGACTATTTGTTGGATATAGAAACAGGAAAAAACTTAGTGCGAAAGAACTTCTCATGGCCGGAGGAAAAATGCATTTTCTTCCAGTATCGCTTTCTCTCCTAGCTAGCTTTATGTCAGCTATCACACTGCTAGGAACCCCAGCAGAGATGTACAACTTCACCACGATGTACTGGTATATTGGTATCTCTTATTTCTTTTGTATATTTATGGCAGCACATATTTATATTCCTGTATTCTATAATCTTGGAGTTACCAGTGCATATGAGGTAAGCCAGTAGGCATAGCATGTGTTTCTACTGATATATATTTTGTTACTATTTATAAGAGAAAACCTTTTCCAAGTCTAATTTTGCTAGGTGCAAATCTGCACCTGCATATCACTCAAAACAGTAGTTGTATACGAAAAAATACACGCCGAATGGTCGGTTGCTTTTAGTAGAATATTTTATTAACACGTTATGGCGCCAAAGTTACCGTGCACGAAACAATATATAGTTCATTTAAAACTATATAGATTTTGTATAAAGAATAACAAGCTACAGATATACGTGTTAACTGAGGTTTCTTGAATTGAACATAATGCACAGCTGCTACATATTAAAAACTTGTATATACACAACATACTGACTTAAAACCTGCTAGTATAATGTAACGCATCGGAGTTCATTGACCTGATACCATGTGTGCAACAGCGTGGCTTTTCAAGGTTGTATATATGCATGGAACATTTCAAGATTAAAATGAAAAAAAATTTTGCTTAAATATTTCATAAAAATATAGATTTTGAAATCCACAAATTTTATTTGCGTTTTTTCTACTTCAGTATTTAGAACATCGGTTTAGCAAGGGGGTCAGAACTGCAGGAATGTGTATCTTCTCCCTACAGATGGTCAGTATAATGCATTATATATATGTGTGGTGCATTGTGTTTTTGCTAAAATAAAGAATTAAGTTGTTTTCAAAGTTCTGTTATATTTTAAGCAGGTACATTTGGCCGCAAGATAGTATTGTGTTTGCGTGTTTATGTAAGATAGTTTGATAACCGCAAGAATGATTAAAGCTTATTGCTGAATATTAAAAATTCCCCACTTTACCGTTCTTGACAATTGCTAGTCATTTTGTAGGCACTGTAAACATAAAGTTTATCACAGAGAGCTAATGAATTGAAAAACAAACAAACAAACAAAATTGCAAAATTGACGTATTTATGTTTATGATACATGTAGTATTGATGTTATTTTTAGATGGTCTACATGTCTATTGTGTTATATGGCCCATCACTAGCATTGAATGCAGGTATGATTTTATTCTTGGTATTTAGTGCGCATGATTTTAAATAGAGTATTTGCAATAAAGTTATTTAACATTTATGATATATTTTCTTGTTGTAGACATATACCGTTCTTAAGTAACTTGTACATTTGCATCATAACATTTGTCCCCATTAAAACAGACGATTGATTTATTGATTGGTTGGTTGCTTAACGCCCAGCGTTATAACAGAAGAACCAGCTGGATTGAATTCGTTAATGGTTGAAGGCCCTTTAAACATTTGAGCATACTACTTTTAATTAATAGTATGTCTATTAGGAAATCAGGAATACCGAATTATCTCGTCTCGGGATTCTAAATAACTCGGCAAACAGTCCTAATACTTGAACTCTTGACCGGCACTCCTCCCAGGTGATAATAAGACTTCTGAGGCTCATAGGTTTAACCTTTCCAACGGTAGAGTTTGTTATTGTGTGTGATCTACATACGCCGAAATTTAGGATCCCTTGCAAGGAGAGTTGCGCTATTCGCACGTCTGGTCACGAGTGGTCCGCTGGTGGCCTGTTTCAATGACTTTTCTTATCCTCTTTCTATGTATTTGGACACCTATGCATTGTTTCCTTTGTTCATGACATGAAAATATATAAATAATAAACATCAATTATAAATTATCCAATCAATGTAATGATTCAGTCAATATATATCAAAGATAAATTGTTTTCTAAATTTACTATCTAATCAGGCGGATAAACATTTATAGCTGCAATATTTCGGGATTAAGATATACGATAATTATATAGATCAATTTGTGTTCTTATCACGTGGTTTCTTATCTGTTGAAATGATCCACTGTGTTGAAATATCGTTCCAGTATAATACAATGGTTCCTTGGTAAACACTGATAACAACATCTAGTTAAACAGTAAATTATGTATGACTGATTATATCTTCCCATGGCCAAAGTGTGTATATATACTTAGAAATCTTAACAGGGATAAACTATTATAACAAAGTTGCTTTTCAGTGCTTTTTGACACTTGGTTTTTCTTTTTCATTTTTAACGGTAAAAATGAAGTTTGACATCGAGTTAGTGGTTTAATCATATTTTTTAGGCTTGGTTAATTATACAAAATGAATTGTGTGTAAGGTTTCAGTTACTAGTTTTTACCGCTCTCTTTTTGCAGATAGCTTCCTTGTGGCACATTCACCCACCCATATCTATAAAAAAAACAAACAAACAAACAAACAACAAACAAACAAAAGACAAACAAAACAAAAAAACCCTCAATCCCCCCCCCCAAAAAAAAATCCCCCCAAAAACACGCACACAAACACACCAATCGAGGGGACTCATTTTGTGACACGTCAGTATATTTCACGATAGATTTTGTATATATTTGACTGGTGATGCCAGTTGTAGTAACTGATTATACATCTGTGGTCAATGCTTGCAAGGTTTTATAAACTCTGAATTCCCACACCATTCTTTACTTTTCAGTAACGGGTCTGTCTCTATGGGGATCCGTGGTATCAGTCGGCATAGTCTGTATGGTCTACACTGCCTTCGTAAGTAGCATTTAATCACAGTGCCTATGTTAGTTGGCTTTTTTGGATAAAACATGGAGCATCGTTTTACAGATATGTTAGTTATTCAGCCTCTATTTTGAGAATCCTCTGCCGTCCAACGCTTTTGTATAAATTGATGCGAGCGTGGGTCACAAGCTCCCATCAAATTATAAAAAGTTGGCGACAGAGGATTCTCGGACTATTAAGCCTTACGCCATTTTCTGTCCCACTCTTCGTTTTGTCTTGTTCGTACACTGATCATAGTTTTAACAATCGAACCAGCGTAAAAGTTGGTCGAATCAAACAAGTATAATTAATAAGGTAATTAGCTTGGATCGAGCTTAATTTGTAAATTCCAGACTGTTATTGTTGAAATGACAGAAAAGTATTGATCTGAGTAGCGGATACAACTGATACTTTGGAGATTATCTCCAACTTCCCTTTTATTGTTTAGGGTGCAATACACGGTTTTTGCATTAAAATATTATCAACAGAGGTCGTGTCTTGTTTTGTCAAATAAACACATTTGCGACATTTTTTCATAGATCCAATTGTAATGGAAATGTGGTACATATATTTAATTTGTGTCCTGCATTTTCAGTTTCATGGTAATTTGATAAGATTTTTTACAAAATCATCGATAAAAATCAGCTGTTTCATCTAAGAAAATCGAACAAATCATTAGCATTTACGAAAAATTCTGACACTGAAACGCCTCACAGAACATCAATATGACATATATTTGTTTATTTAAATCAATTTCCAAGCAGAAAAACACTGGCAAAATACCTGTCATCCACCTCGATTTCACACAATTTTGTTGACACGGACCCTCCCATTTTAATGCATTAGAGAGAGCTGAAGCTAGGAGTCAAGTGGTCTTATAGGCAGTCTCGGGGTTTTACTACTTTAACAAGGATGACACCCAAATATTATATATATTTTTTTTCTATAAACATGACACTTTCTCTTCAAAAATTATTGCATTACATTTATCATAGATGTGAGTAAACTGCAACTGGACCATACTACTATATTAAGAAATTTCACAGGGGTACATTCAAAACTAAACTACAAAACCGTGTCTTGCTACCTAACAAGTTATAGATCGCTGGTATCTAAATTCCGGTCCTACAGAGAAGTAATATTGTGTTGATCATTAGACTTAGCGGCCACCCCTTCAAATAATTCCTGCAATATTGTTATCTTTAGAAAGACTATCATGACATACGCGTTTACCATATAAAACAGTTGTCAGATTTGAAACCGTAACCGTTAGTTGTATTTAATTTCAGTAAAATCAACTAAATAAATGACCATAATTAAGAGTATTTTGAAATACAAGTTATTTTCATATAATTATAAGTTATAGATGTGTGTTTTATGTGTATTTCACAAATTTACGCAAATGTTCTTTGTTAGTCAAGACACATGCAGGTACTTGGAGTGAGGATAATTTTTTTTATTGAATTAAATGTCAATAAAAAAAAGTTTATTATGAGTTTACAATGTGTATTCACTCGTTTGTCCAGACATGTCGTTGCAAAATATTGCTCTCAGACATCCTCACAAGTCAGGGTTTCTGTGTCCACATGTGTCCAAGAAACACATGTGGACGCAGAAATCCTAACTAGTGAGGATGGCCCTCAGAAAAATGATCAATTTCTAAAAAGAAAATTGATAATTTATCTGCAGGGCAATATTTCGACTGGTCTCTGACTGTTTATCAAACGAGGGAATACGTACTATGAACTTATTTGTTGACATTTTATTAAATAAAAAATTAACCTGACCGAAGTGTGACCAAGTCTTAGTGTTAAGAGGATTAAGCGGGTACTAGCCCCTGCCCATCGCAGACAATAATTATATCCAATTGGAAAGTTTAGAATAAAATTCAGCAATTAGGATAAAACAATTAAGGAGTTAAATCACAGAAGAAAAAAAATCTAATGTTGTTTGACGTCGTTTGTTACATGAACAGTGACTAATGACAGTCAGGTTAATATAGCTGTAAATATCTACCATTTTGACTGGCATTTTGTGTTGTGTTTTCACCCCGACAAAGTTATATGGCGTTTTTAATAAAATAATATTTATATTATGCAAAACAATTCCATTCATTATCATTATTTGTGTACAATTTTTTCGTTGTTATAGGTCACTATAACTGACGTTGTCTAGTCTCTGTAGTTAAAGTCGTTAAATTATTGCTATATAGTTGTCTAGCATTTGAAAAATTGACTTATACGTAATATATTTCACTCCATTACATACTAAAAATTCTGACTTCAGGTAATTCAACACATGCAATTATCCCTTATTGCAACATGTTAAATTTAGTGACAATGGTTAGATATGCATATAATCCCAATTTTACATCTTACGATAGGTTTTCTAGTAATGACATTGTTATTGAATAACAAGCTTATCTAGGATTTTTTGTATATAGTTTGATGTCCTTCATTCATAAGTTCTATGGCCGTCGTTACGATCTCACCATTGTTTCTGAGCCATAGGCGAACTTTCCTCTTCCCAAAGTTTAATCTCCTTCATTCAGTAGTTCTATGGCTGTCGTTACGATCACACCAATGTTTCTGAGCCATAGGCGGGCTTTCCTCTTTACAAAGTTTAATGTCCTTCATTCAGTAGTTCTGTGGCTGTCGTTACGGTCACACCATTGTTTCTGTGCGAGACAATCAGTAACCTGACTGGTATCTAATCTGAGATGTACTGTTTCCTTGTCTGAAGCACACGAGTGTACCTATTTTATTTATTTATTTATTTCAGGTTACTCGTTTTGGGTTTTTTCCTGTTTTATTTGTCTCTTCACTTGTAGTGTTTCTGATTTCGTCTCAGTCTTAACTGTGTCACTCCTTTGGTTTCGATATTTGTTGACAGATAAATTTTTACCATTTACTTATAAATATAAATACCTATCGTCTTTGTGCCCGGTGTCACACAAGGCTGACACCAGTTCCCTCTATTGGGTCTGTCGATAGGTATCTTTTCGATTTCTTTCCAGGTTTCCCCCCATCTTTTTATTTCACTTTCTATGTTGCTTCTCTATGTTTCTCTTGAACTACCTCTGTTTCTCTTCTCTTCAGCTGTTGTTCATTTCAGGAATGCTTTACTAATGGGGTTTCTGGTCTTTCCTAATTGCGTGGCCTAATCTTTTGAATGGTCTTTGTTTTACATGTTAAATATTTTCCTTGGACAGTATATTTTGCATATTTTTCTTAGGCATTTGCTTCTTACTGCCTCCATCATTTTTCCCCGACTAGCAAACTGATTATAAGTTACGTTAATAAAATCTGATTGTTGTCTTCTACCTGATTCCAATTCATCTTAATATCTTATTTAGCATGTGAAACGATGTTCTAGCATTTTGTAGCCAGCTGTTTGAAATGTCTTTCTGTTCGGCATTAGATATACTTATTACACTGCCAAGGTAAGTGAAGTTATTTACGTCCTCTACTTGTTAATGTTTTAATGTTGTTTCGGATGGTGAAGGATGGGATTGCGTTTATAAGTATAAATAACTTTCAAATAATCGTTTTGTAATCGGTAGGGCGGAATGAAGGCTGTACTGTGGACCGATTCCTTCCAAGTCATAATGATGATCGTTGGTGTTCTTGCCACTTTAATTCAAGGTTCGATCGAAGTAGGAGGATTCTCTAAAGCTTGGGAAATAGCTGCTGCGCACGAACGGGTATGGTTTACAGAGTAAGTATTTACACACAATGATATCAGTAACTCTCAATAGTTTCTGTGGAACTAAATATTTCCCTACTCAACATTTCATTCAAGATACAAAAGGAGGTGGATTGAATCGTTTGTATGCTCTTTACATCGATGCAACACCACTGAATGCTTTATAGATATACTCTTCTAGTTTCCCCTCTACCGGTTGCACCACAGGATTTAGAAACACGTGTATTATCTTTGGCTTATTTACTACATGATAGATCAAAAGGGTCTACAACTGAACAATATATGTATAAATAAAACAATACGTCAATGGTGATAATTGTCCGTTTCTTCTGCCAGCAGGACGTAGGTTTAATCAACGGAATCAAATGTCAGCTTGCAACTAAAACCTCTGATGTGGCTGGAAATTAAAGATTTTACTGATTTTTGTGTTAGTTTTGTAGACTTTTAAAAATTCATATTATCTAAACTGATAACAGCTTGATCTTGACAATGGGCACTTCTTACACACAGTTTTCTTAAGACCACAGAGAGTGCAAATTGCATAGTCAAAAGAACTATGCATGTACGAGTTATATAGATGATAATTTTATGGGAAAACACTTGTTATAGTTTAGTGAATAGCATTTGCAATTTTATATTTCGTATTTGTATTCGTTTGTTCATATTAAATTTAAATTTAGTTTCAGAGTTGATCCATCGGTACGCCATAGTGCTTGGGCGTTAGTATTAGGAGGGTCCTTCCTCTGGGTGTCAGTGTATGGTACGAACCAGGCTCAAGTTCAACGGGCACTCACATGCAGAACTTTAAAAGGCGCAAAGATGTAAGTTAAGTAAATAATGATATTGTGTACAACGGCCATGGTCAGTAAAAAAACAAAATGTCTAAAACATTAATTTCTAACTAATTTCTAACAGCGTTTCTCTGACATTGTACATTCAATTCGTACACAAATTATTGTTTAAGAATTCTTTGATACAAAACATACATTTAATATATCGGTATAAGAACAATTGTTGCAATTTAACGCTGAATCCGTAGTTCTTTGCATAGCATTGCTATTAGCGAATATTTAAATATTTATAACTTTTTTTATACATGTAGTTTACTGACTATGTTTCAGTGCTTTATGGTTAAACTTCCCTGGACTATGTATCATCCTGTATACATGCTGTTTAGTTGGAATTGTGTTGTTCGCATTCTATAGCCACTGTGACCCTGTGACATACGGGTTAATTATGGCTTCAGACCAGGTTTGTAGTAAATGGCAATCGTGGATAAATAATGCATGCCTAAGTTATCTTGTACTGTTAGTTATGGTTTATGTTACCTACTGTGAATTTATATCATTCAATGTCAATCAATCAACGCAGATAGATATATCAATATAAATTAATATGCCAGACGTAATAAAAAGAAAGAAATTTCAATATACTTTCTAAGGTAATACTTATATCCAATAATGTAAAGAAAACAACAAGACATTGCTTCCGACAAAACAAAAAGGTCTTTTACCAATGAAATATATTCATATAACAAAATATGCAAAAATGAATAACAGTTTTAAGTTTTAAGTTAGATGCTATAGTTAATATACATATTATTTCATAATCGTGCTTAGCTCAATAGCAATTGTGTTATTGTGGCATTGTGACGTCAAAACCGCAGGTATATCAAGTAAAACGAAATTAATTACTGACGTCATAATGTTTGACCTTATATTAAGCTTTTTACATTCAGTTAACCTTCTGTAATTAATACTAAAACGTTGTTTTTAACTGATAAAACCGTTGAACGAAAACGCAAAAATTTTATTAACAGCTGGAAAAATATAAAGCGTTTGGCTACTTCACAACGCTTACTTACCATAAAAGTTTTAAATTCGATATGCATTAAACTAGATAACTTTGGCTTAATGCTATTACATCTTTTTTATCGTTTATCACTTTATGTACATGTAATTTCGTTTCCATTTAGTATCGTTTATCATTTCATCTACATGTAATCTCGTTTCCATTGTAGCTCTACCCATTATTTGTGATGGATATTATGGGTCATGTACCCGGAGTTCCCGGTCTGTTTGTCGCTTCTATATTTAGTGGAAGTTTAAGGTAAATATAATCATTACATTGTGTTGTGTTAGTTCAATTGAACTGTATGAACGATAAGTGGTATGCATTTTATGCAATCTTAAAATAACTCTAAAACATAAAAAATGGTACTATTGTCAGCAGATCACAAATATAACACTGTTCGTATGAGCCGAAAATACCCACCATCTGTGCATTGAATGCAATGAAAACATGGTTTTCCTTTATTCCAGCACACTATCGTCTGGCCTGAACTCCTTGTCAGCAGTTATGTTACAGGATATCATAAAACCATACTTTGCTCCAAATATCAAAGAAAAAACGGCCGCTATGTTAACAACAATTTTAGGTAAGTGTCAATGAAATATAATCCTCTACTATAGTCATGATAAATAACTAAGTTTGTGTTTTAATCCATTTGTTTTTTGCGATATATAAACTGATAAAAACCATGTTTGTCATGACAATACTTGATGTTTGATAAATAATTTTATAAAGACTAGTACCTCGAATGTCCACTGATGCTTGCAAATGTTTAATATTTCTGATTTGTTATCTTCTGTTTTATTATAGCCCTTGTATTCGGTGTAATATGCCTTGGTCTGACCTATGTTGCTTCCTTATTAGGAGGTATTTTACAGGTAAACTATTAATTTGGAATAATACTTGTATTTATTATTATTATTATATTTCATTAAAGACAACCGATGTAGCAAATGTTTAGATATCATTGGCTTATTTATTGTTGTTCATAAGCAGAAATATTGCCAACTTATTTTCTTTATGAAACTCACAATTTTAATCACACAACACTTCCCAGACAAAATCTGGACTGAACAAACTACAATTATATAACTGACATACAACACTCTCTATGATGAACTTGCGGGAAGTGTCACATATAATGACAGAAATTGTCTGAAACCAACATGGATTAGCTTAAATTAAAGCAAGGATAATGTTTTGTTCCCAATTTTCAATTAAACTTACGTTGATTTGATTAAAACTAAATCCTTTTTGAACACAAGATATACGAAACAAATATTCTTATGTTGAACTATTAATATATTGAGCAAATAAAGTTAATACACGCTTCATAATATGAAAATTATAAGTGGAACATTTCTTCTGTATTTTAGGCAGCCTTGTCATTATTTGGAATGTTAGGAGCTCCAATGTTGGGTCTATTTACTCTAGGGATGATATTTCCTTGGGCTAATGTCTGGGTAAGTATAAATGAATAGTAACTATTTATGCTTCAAGTGATAATGCATTTGAAAGGCAAGAAAAGATCTTAAAAACGGAAAAATAGTATTTAACCTTAAAGAACTACTCCCAATAAAAGATAAGTCACAAAACACAAACATGAAATGTTTAGAATATAAGACTAATTAAATGAAATCTTTCTGTTTTTGAAACAAATGATTAAAAACAACCCTTTTTCTTCAGGGGGCATACAGCGGGTTAGCAACCAGCTTAGTAATGATGTTTTGGATCGGTATTGGAGCCTATATAACCAAGCCTGACCTAGGAAAAGCGCCAATTTCTATGGAAGGCTGTCCAAATTTTACAACATTTACAAATATATCACAGGCAGTTAGTACTGCAACAACTACAATGTTTAACTCGACAGTAGATCTCGTTCCAGCCGTAGAGGAGTATGTATACGTATATGCCATCAAATTATTATAAATAAACCAATTTATTACATTTCAAATGCATAAGTGAAGTGGTATTGAAATATTTGATGACATACCAAAATGGTAATAAAATCTCAAAACACAACACCATGGGATACACAGAAATACGTACAGAACAAATTCAGATGTTGTTTCACAAGTTAAAAAAAACATGTTGCATGCGATTGAAACATTACATGGAGATATATTATATGTGCTGAAAAAAAGTATATTCTGTATATTTTTCCCGAACTAATCCTGATTTTATTCAACAATAAGCTTGATATAATTGTGCTTTCTGTCCAATCCCCCTAAGTAGCCCTGTTAATTTGTCCTCATTTGCCAAGGGGACGAAAATAAATAGTGATGTTTGTCTTTCCTTTGTATTTTCGTTTATAACAGTATCAATGTGTATTTCAGGAATCCTGTCTCCAAACTATATACTCTATCATATGTATGGTACAGTTTCACAGCTATGCTTATAGTGATTTTTGTAGGAATGATCGTTTCCTTTATTACTGGTATGCACATTATTTTGTATGTTTATTACATGTATCAACAAAATATGTTTTGTTTGGCTTCGGCAAAAATTGGGGATTCTAGATAATGTCCACAAATTGTAAAGCTAACCATGCCATTATTAGGACATATTTATAATAATTTATAACAAAAGAAATTTATTTACAAGTTTATCGCATTCAACAGGATACTGCAAATGGAATTATATGAGTTTAAGCATAACAAACTATGATTCCACTAATTTTGGCAGCATATTTATCACGTGCTGTAGAAGTTAGGTAGAAGACATTTTTATTACTTAAAAATATTTCAAGCTTTATTATTGATGCGGTTACCTATACAGAAATGGCCATATACATTTTTCGCAATAATTTAAACACTCTGTAACCTGCTTAATTCAGGATTATTGGGGCAAATGAGTTTTATTTAAGAATTCTTTAAAACTTAGGTTTTTTAATCAACACGATTTGTTAAAGGGAAGATTTCTTTGATATCTACCATAAACATATTATTGTCTTTAGCATTCATACGAATACATTAAAAATGTGAAAATAAATTCAGGTTCTCTCCGGGTACTCCGGCTTCCTCCTCCAATAAAAACTGGACGCCGTGATATAGCTGAAAAATTGCTGAAAGTGGCGTTAAACAAATAAACAAACAAACAAAACAAAAACAAATTCAACATTTAAACTCCGTTATATGTATTTCTATCTAAACAGGACGACAGGACCCAAAGACTATTGATGCTCGTCTGATCTGCCCTGTTTTTGATGTTTTGTTTCCTTATCTGCCAGAAAAAATACTCATGCCACTAAGATTTGGGGTGAATCACAAAGGCGTAAGTATATTTTGAATGGCTTTGGGCAGGAAACTTCGGAAGCCTGTAAGTGTGTTTTAATGTTTGCCTCCGTTCCCTAACTTGTTAAAACAGTAACGGACATAACATCGAAACTCTAACGGGCTTACGAAGAATACAACACAGAATCTGAATTATGATTGACGTTTTACTTGTTTAATTTTCTTTGTGTGGATATCTGTCGACGTCTATGGTTCTGTACGATTTAGAAAAACGACATCGATATTTTTCGAATTTAGCAAAACATTAATAATGTATTCACAAGTAAAATGTGTTAATATCCCTCCTAAATGATATAGTAGTATGTAGACATTAAAAAGACAAATAATTTAAAATGCATTTGAGATTGGGAGACTTGCGTAGAAAGACAGCGACTTGTTATAATGACTAAAACACCGTATTTTTTCTTCAGAAATTTGATATTAAACCAACTCAATCCGAAATGCCACTAAAAGAAAAGAACCCTAGCATTGGGAATGCAAATCAGATAAACACGGGAATAGAAACCGAAATGGAAATATTAGTTCCAAAAGAGAAAGAAAAGAACTCATCAGACGTAAAATTTAGTTTGAATAATGATCAAACCGATCTCTGATGTTTAGCAAATAGAACAGTTTATTCCATCTACGTAATAAGTTTATGTACATTCTGTAAATAAAGAATCAGCTGCCACGGTTTCCTGTTTGACGATGGACATGACAATGTTCTACTAAGCAATGCCGTAGACTCGCTTGTCAAGGAAAACTCCTATTTGCCTGTACCAGGCACACGGTTGACAAAGAAATCTATATTTGCAATGTAAAAGCATTGGAAACTAAGTGTAAAAGTTTTGCTTAAAGAGTAATATTCACGTTTTATGATTTTATAAAGAAGATCTGTCCGTACAATCTATTGTGTTTGGATAACAATTTTGCGGTGTAAAAAAATTCCGAACGTAAGTTTCGGTAAACTAAAGTACAAAATGATTAATCTTAGAATGTTCTTTATAATAAAGCGACCAAATACAGTTTGCTCTATTTTGGCATGTACAAGTTGATTTAGTTGTTTTGTATATTTTGCTCATCTGTTAAGACAGATAAGTTGGTCAAATTATTATCACACAGTTTTCCATTAGCATCATTTGTATCAGTTATTGCATCTATTATTAAATAATTATTTTAACAACCGGTCTTGTGTGTGTATTTTTGTTGGAATATGACGCACTATATTCTGTAGGATGGATACAGAAATACCAGTACAAGGATGAATGAAACAATTTACCTATCCGAATAAATGTAAAAGAAATATTTGAGTGAAGATAACAGTAAGTGGCTCTCTCTTCCAGACAAAATGGAAAATAGATAGTACCTAGGCTAACTTAGTCTTTCTAGTAAACATCTTTTAAAAATATAAGCTATGTAAAAGCATCGTCAAACTTCCTGTGCCAAATATTGATCAAAATACAGAAGGGTATCTTGTTGTGTCAAACTATAAGGCTCCCATTGAAGAGCAAGCAGTTGCAATATCTACTGCAGCATTCACTGTCATTAATAATGGCAAGTTTTGATATTTTTTGTCCCTGTCTGTAACGAAGAGAGGGACTAGAAAATCCGGCTTGTTGTCTTTTCATTATATTATTATTTGCTTATTTTTTCATCTGGACGCCTTTTGCATTTTGGACAATAATAAAGGTTTAAGAATTGTGTTGTTCATTTGTTTGTTTGTTTGATGGTGTTTAACGCCACTTTCAGCTTTTATTTTTTCAGCTATATCATGGCGTCCAGTTTTTATTGGGGGAGGAAGCCGGAGTACCAGGAGAAAACCCCCGACCTGCGGTAGGAAAACTGGCAATCCTTGTCAATTAAGATTGGAGTCGAGTACACCCTGCCTGCAGTGAGTATCGAACCCGCAATCTCAGTGTTGACAGACCACGTGATCAATAGTAGACGAACTACTTTGACCACTCGGCCACCGAGGCCCCTTGTGTTGTTCAAAAAGCGGCGATTTTGTTAGCGTTGCGAACTTTGTTGCTTTCGCATCAAAAGAAAAAGGACATCGATTCAAAATTTACCCAATTATCTCAAACATTTAAGGTCACTGCAGATGACAAAGCATAACTAATTTGAATAACCTGAATACATATATTAACATTAAACCTATTTAAAGACCAAACGGTCATTTTTCAGTGCGACCTCTTTGTTGATAATTAGATAGTGTCTCAATTCGGAAAACGTATCAACTAGCCGATTTCGATGATAATGATTACATTCATGTAGAAATACTATACAGTTTGGAGACAAATTGAATTCAAAGCAAAGCACATTGTCAATGTTGTCTGTAGACAACATAGATTCCATGGCTTTTCTTTCTATCGAACTGAAATCTACAATAGTGAGAAATTGAAATTAAGTATAGGTTTCCAGATGATAAACATTTCAAATCATTGCAAATGACCAAGCATAACTTATCTAGATAACCTGATTACATATATGTGCATTTAACCAATTAAAGGACCAAACACGATTATTTTTCAGAACAAGCGGTTATTTGATAATTAGTGTCTCAAAGCTGAAATCGTATCAGATTTCGATAAAAAGTGATTACATTTACGTTAAAATATTGTGCATTTTCGAGACTAGGTGAAATCAAAGCAGAGCCCATTTGTCTATGTTGTGTGTAGACAACATAGATTTCAGGACTTTGCACTTCTGGTCTCCTCACCTGATCTTTCCCTGGTCTGGCTGACCTATCGCCCAATTATTGCAGCCCCACACATGAACTCGTGTATTTGCTTCCGAACACAACTCCGTGAAGAATCGTTTTGACTATAGATCAAGCTACAGAATCCTCTAATCCTGCACATGACCTTATCGAATTTACAAGAGTCTACACCTGTTCTGTCGTCGTACCTGATCCGGTGTCTAAGTATTTAAATAGGGTATTTGGTGTAAAAGGTTTTTGTAGAGTAAAATAGATTAAGTTTGACCAAAATAGTGCATTAAACATGACCTCCCATGTATAATGGGCACAGTTAATCAGAAAACATTGGACTATACAATGCAAAATGTCTTACACTTACCTAAGTAGGGCTAACTCACATGACTGCAATTGAAGGTATGGTGACTATTTTGTTGGAAGAAGATCTTCCACGTGCTCATTAGAAGATAAAGAATCGATTTTTCAATCTATTTGGAAAGGAAAGAAATATTGTTTACTGGTTGATATATTGTCAGAGACAGATTCACATGCTGTATAAAGGTTCATTCAGGAAGTTAAGATATTACGTTCACTTAATTTTATTTGAACTGACATATGACTATTTGAACCTCATTTTCTGATAGATATTCGAAAGATTGGAATGATGGTAATCCATTGGCAGTCGAATTTTCGCTTTCATAGTCTTTCAGAAACTCAAGTATCTTTTAGCGATTTTAAACTAAATGGTCGAATTTATCAGCTAGGGTGTTTCCTTAATTCACCGATGGCACAGATTTTTTTAAACTAGCTTACTGTAACATCTTTAACAAACTGATAAAGTTTTTTCAATTAACTATAGATTAAAGAGTGATATTTACAAAGGACTACTTGTTTACGCCAGATTCACTCGGATCGACGCATCGCTTGTTTTAAAGAATTGATAATGGTACTAAACTAAGGGTTTGACGCTCTGCAGATTAGCATTTTCTCTTTGGTAGGCGAATGTGTATTAAGAAGATTCTTAATACTACTGCCATTTTGCCTTGATCGTTACCAAATGTTTTTCTATCAAATCCTTGTAAGTTCCAAAAGGAAATGAATTTGCTGTTTTTTCTGGTTTTGTAAATTTAGGATTATGACGTTTTGGCTTAAAAATATCGTGCTAATATTCTAATTATTCTTACAATTGTGCTTATAATTCAAATTCCTTTTTTTTTGTTTCTAACAAGCTAATTGAGTTTGCCACTTGCCACTGAGCGGAACTGCTTCCGCTGCCAATAAAACTGGTCACGTAGTAGTCCGAGTATTTTCTGGTCCCTCGCATTCAATAAACTCTTTAAAACAACGTTGGCCTGTAGAGGATTCTTGGACTGGTTTTGTGGTACAACAAAAAAATGTATAAAAGTAGCGTTGCAACCAAAATCAATTAATCATTTTAGATAATACTACTCGGCAAATTAATACAAAACATTTCATTTACCTAACCCGACCGTAAATTACATTAACGTGGAATGTCCACCATTGTATAAGCTTGTCTATACATACTGAAATTCGTGCATTTTGTATATTACCTTTTGTACACAGTTATAATAAATCATGATCATAATAGTGTGTTATATATGAATTGCATAGTTATTCATTCATAAATATCTTCCCCAATGTTGTGACCATCGCACTGACATTTACAATAGCGAGAAACTGAAATAAGTCAGGAGGTCCAGATAATGAATTATTCGTGATAGAAATTGTTTCTTTTTGCATTAAGTTTTGGTTAAGTACCAATCTCTGTTTTTGACATTGAACTCCAAAAATTTAACAAGACATTTACTAATGCAACTGAGAATAAAACTATTTGTAATTCAGACCAGTAATCATACATCAAAACTGTGAAAAAGAGGTTAGGAGTTATTATTTGTTTGTATGTTTAATAGGCAACAAAACCACGCAATAAAGTAGAAACAGGCCTGAAGCATGATGGCAATGTTTTCTTTAATATTACATTGGATTAAGTTGTGCAGTGTTAAAAAGAAATACTGTAGTACACTGAAATGCGACAGATTGAAGGCTCATAGCAAAAACAAATAAAGCAGCTGGCCCCCATGGCACAAATACAGGTACGACTTACGACAATCGTAAATGGTGTAAAAACAATTTAAGTTACGACTGATCGTAAGTGAAACAGGGGCCTGGCCATGTCGTAGTGAACAATATTATTTGTTAGTAATGAAAACATAACAAAATTATCTAAAATAAAGGAAACGTTACTAGTTTTTACCGTCGACTAGTGAATGTATTTGTATTTAATTAAATACTAAATATTCAG
This sequence comes from Limnoperna fortunei, assembly GCA_944474755.1. Lineage (NCBI taxonomy): Eukaryota > Metazoa > Mollusca > Bivalvia > Mytilida > Modiolidae > Limnoperna > Limnoperna fortunei. Next base: position 19,483,161 of record OX104117.1, read on the forward strand.
TGTGCATTAATACGAGTACTAATACACGTTTCTAAATATTTACATCATGACAACGCATAACTTATAACATGGAATATCAATAAGCTGTAGCTGATTAGTAAGAGGATCGCACTAGTTGTTAGACAAGACACACTGTTGTAACAATGGAATTTGTCAAAAATGAATTTGCTATCCTTGACTACATTATATTTGGAATTACGTTAGCAATATCGTTAGGTATCGGATTATATAATGCGTTTAAATATAGAAATAACCAAAGCACAAAGCTAGTATTCCTAGCTGGTGGAAACATGGGGATACTGCCAGTCACGTTGTCTTTATTTGCTAGTTTTATTTCCTCAATTGCGATCATCGGAGTTCCAGCTGAAATATACGTCTTCAATACGATGTATCTATGGTCTATATTAGCTTTTCCTATAGCCATATTCTTTGCTGCATACGTATATATACCGATATTCTACAATCTAAAACTCACCAGCAGTTACGAGGTATTGTAGTTAAGTAGTTAATCGTTTTGCTACATATATTTAATGTTTTCGTCGAATTAAATATAATAAGTGTGCACGAAATTGATTTCATACATGAGTTTGGGCCATCTGAATTTTGTGATATTGCCGTCAGTATGATTCATTATTGTGTAAATATAAGTCTTGATATGATTAAAGCTGCTGATACAATACAAAATACCAAAGTATGCAAATATGACAGGTATCTGTCTAAATTGCTGTATAGACTAATCAATAGAGGATCGCTAACATTATATGTATCTAATTTATTTCACTGTAATATTTTAAAGAAATATATTATAATAGTTTTTACCCCGCACCCCATTAATGTATTTTTAGTCTATTTCTTCATTGAATAAAACATCAGTAACTGTTGAACTAATATCAACACACACATATTTAATTTAATAACTTCATACCTAACATGCAAAGGTGTTATATAACCCGAAATGGGTTCAATGTTTTTTAGGGTATTTATAAAAAAATATATTTAGAAAATACAAATTTTTTTACGACATAAGGCAAAGTCGTGTTACTCATGTTAAAATTAGCTTATAAGAAAAATAGGACGAAACCGATCGAATAACAACAGCAGAAACTCAAGAGACGATTGCAAATACGGATTAAGACAAACATATTTAACACAAAACAAAACCACAAACACAAAAACAGAAAGTAAGCAACCCGAACCCAAGCAGTTCCTTTACTTATAAACCCGTCAAGTTACTCATTGTTATGGAAAAAGTGAAACCCAGTAATAGGAAAGAGTACCTATGACTTTGAGAAAATGTCCGATCGTATTTGAGATATGGATTTCTCATAACGATCACGATCTTAGAATTTCTGAAGGGATAACAATAACCTTGGTACAACAAACCATTGTAATAGTAAACAGCAGTAACTGGTCTTCGAAATACCGATCGTAGGATCTATTATAACATATACGTTGTGAAAAGTACACACCATACGCCGGAGCTGCTGAAATGTTGCTATCAATGAACATGAATTTGACAGTTGACTGTTGAAGTCATCACGTTTTTCGTACAGTCTGAATTGTAGTTTTCCCCGAGTCTATTTCTACAAGTATATATAATTATAAATATTTGGCCAACTCTTATTTTAAACTTTGTTTACCTATTACCACTATGCAGCTTTCATTTAAAATAAATGATATTTGTGTGTCACTGTCAGGTGCAAGCTTTAGAAGGCCTAAGCTTGATTTATTTGTTCTAGTTACCATTCTATGGAATCTGATGTGTTTATTTCAGTATCTGGAGCTTCGTTTCAGTAGAATAGTACGAGTACTTGTCACTGTGAGTTTCTGTCTTTATATGGTAGGTACAGTGGTAAAAGTCATTTATTGTGTCATTTTGTTAACAAACCGATATCTCCATGTCATTCTTCAATAATTATATAGTAAATACTGTAAACATGTTAATTAAAATGAATTGGATACCAATTTACCCCTAACATCATTTGACTTTGAATCTCTGTAACTATTACTATCACACGAACAATCTTTTTGTATTATATCTTTGGATTATATACCTACCATAAGAGGCCTCGGTCTGAGTAGTAAACAATGTAAATCACTGCCATAGCAAGACGGAAGTTGCTCGTCTGGTAAGGTGTGTTCGACTTCAATCTCACAGGCACTTCGCCCCTCAATATAAATTCCACTTCATGATATAGAATTTCTTGTAGAGGCGTAAAACACAATTGAAACATTATACCTGTCACATATCACACCTTTTTGTACTTTATTTACATGACATGTGACATGCTTTTGTATTGATTTATTATCGCATGTAACATTTATTTGTCTTTTGTTCCTATCAGATTTTACATCACTTCGTAATTTATATTTAACACATGAGACACATTTTTGCATTTTGTGATAATCACATGTATTTTTGTCTCTGTCACATGTGACATCTATTTGTACTTTATATCGATCACACATGACATCTCTTATGCTTCTCTGTAATATGTAAGATCTTTTCTTTCTAAACCCTATCACATTTGGCATTTCTTGTTCTTATTTTCCTTTTTTATTTGTCATCTCTGTGTACGTCTTCATTATTTACAGATACTTTATATGTCAATCGTACTGTATGCACCTGCGTTGGCATTTAATGCAGGTATGTAGATTTCGAATTCAATGCAGGTATTTAGACTTGAGGTTTTTGATGTAAATATGTAGACGTTAGGATTTAATATAGGTATGTTAATTCTAGAATTGAATGCAAGTATGTAGACTCTATGATATAATTCAATGATGTAGACCAGTGGCGGACCCAGGGGTGCGCGGCGTAAGGGGCGCACGCCCCCCTCTTTAAAAAAAGGAAAGGAAAAAAAGAACAGGGAAGGTAACAACCAGCGCCAAGGGCAAAAATGTAATCCCCGCTCGTCCTCGTCATAAATTAATGCATTAACGGTACTAATTCGTTTATTATGATATCTCTGTTGTACACTGTACCAAATAAAGGTTACTGAACACTATAAAAACCTTGTGTTAAATAAATTCATTTTGATGCTTGGAAATTGCGAGAATGCAGGATTTTGCACCATTTTTTCGAGAGCTTCTGGGGGCCTTAAACGGCCACAGAATCCCTGCCGTAAATGCACCTGTGCGAGGCGCGGGAGGACCACTTAGTGGCCCTCCTTTTCCGATATCCCCCTTTTACGCCCCCACTTTTTGAAAATCCTGTATTCGCCCCTGTAGACTATGATTTGATTCAAGTACGTAGACTCTATGATTTAATTCAAGTATGTAGACTCTTTGATTTAATTCAAGTATGTAGACTCTATGATTTAATTCTAGTACGTAAACTCTATGATTTAATTCTAGTACGTAGACTGTATGATTTAATTCTAGTACGTAGACTGTATGATTTAATTCTAGTACGTAGACTCTATGATTTAATTCCAGGAAGTATACTCTATGATTTAATTCTAGTACGTAGACTCTATGGTTTAATTCTAGTACGCAGACTGTATGATTTAAGTCTAGTACGTAGACTGTATGATTTAATTCTAGTACGTAGACTGTTTAATTTAATTCTAGTACGTAGACTGTACGATTTAGTTCTAATACGTAGACTGTATGATTAAATTCTAGTACGTAGACTGTATGATTTAATTCAAGTATGTAGACTCTATGATTTAATTCTAGTACGTAGACTGTATGATTTAATTCTAGTACTCAGACTCTATGATTTAATTCTAGTACGTAGACTGTACGATTTAATTCTAGTGCGTAGACTCTATGATTTAATTCTAGTACGTAGACTCTATGATTTAATTCTAGTACGTAGACTGTATGATTTAATTCTAATACGTAGACTCTATGATTTAATTCTAGTACGTAGACTGTATGATTTAATTCTAGTGCGAAGACTCTATGATTTAATTCTAGTACGTAGACTGTATGATTTAATTCTAGTGCGTAGACTCTATGATTTAATTCTAGTACTTAGACTCTATGATTTAATTCTAGTACGTAGACTGTATGATTTAATTCTAGTGCGTAGACTCTATGATTTAATTCTAGTACGTAGACTGTATGATTTAATTCTAGTACGTAGACTGTATGATTTAATTCCAGTACGTAGACTGTATGATTTAATTCTAGTACGTAGACTGTATGATTTAATTCCAGTACGTAGACTGTATGATTTAATTCTAGTACGTAGACTGTATGATTTAATTCTAGTACGTAGACTGTATGATTTAATTCTAGTACGTAGACTGTATGATTTAATTCTAGTACGTAAACTCGATGATTTAATTCTAGTACGTAGACTTTATGATTTAATTCTAGTACGTAGACTGTATGATTTAATTCTAGTACGTAGACTGTATGATTTAATTCTAGTACGTAGACTGTATGATTTAATTCTAGTACGTAAACTCGATGATTTAATTCTATTACGTAGACTCTATGATTAAATTCTAGTACGTAGACTCTATGATTTAATTCTAGTACGTAGAATCTATGATTTAATTCTAATACGTAAACTCGATGATTTAATTCTAGTACGTAGATCAAGTATGTAGAGTATGATTTAATTGAAGTATGTATACATTAGGATTTTATATAGGTATTAGATTGTAGGGTTACTGCACGTATGTTGACTTTACTATTTAATGCAAGTGTAAACTTCAGGATTTATGTTAATTGAGACACAATTTTTTTATTTAAATTATACTTTGATTAAAATTGATGTTATAATTAATATTGACAGTTTAGAATAAAAGCACGAAATTTTTATTAATGTTTGTTTCTATTTATAGTAACAGGATTCTCATTATGGGGAGCCGTTCTTTCTGTTGGAGTAGTATGCACAGTGTACACAGCTATTGTAAGTAAACAACAATATCGTTGGTACGTTTTCTTTTTTGGAGGGGGGATGAGGAAGAGTAATTAGTTATATATACAAATTGATTCTAATGTTTCTAATATTGATGAAGTATTCTTTTTAGCTTATGCTCGTATTAGTTTCATAGAAAGTCTGTGACAGCCCGAACGCATAATATCTGCCAGGATCAACCTTTTTACATTCGAATAACAGAGAAATGGTTAACTCGCACATAAAGTATCTGTTCCAGGGTGGAATGAAAGCGGTTTTATGGACTGATTGTTTCCAGGCTGGTCTAATGTTTCTCGGAGTCATTGTTGTACTAATCTGGGGATCCGTCAAAGTTGGTGGCATGTCTGAAGCTTGGAGAATAGCTGCAGAATATGATAGAGTCAAACTAACAGAGTATATTTGTACTTACATTTATTAAATCAACCAAATGATATGAAAATATTCACATTTAATTTGCACACTTTTATTATCTCTTTATAGAATACACATAAATACAACATTTAAAACTTATTTTCCTTTTTGATTTAATACAAAAAATGTTTAAAAATATTATTCTTCAAACCTGTTATTCAACGCAAATTCATACAGTTAAATTATTACCCGAGGCCATCAAAATAAAAAAAACTATTCCGATGTTACATTTGAATCGAAAAGTTTACATAATGCCTAACATGTTCTCCCTTTTAAAAGTTTCAGTCTCAGTCCCTTTACACGTTATACCGTTTGGGGCACATTAATTGGACAGTCCATGATGTGGATCGCACTATATGGTACAAATCAAGCCCAGATACAAAGGGCCCTGACATGTGCGACTCTTAAAAATGCCCAAAAGTAAGTAACACCAAACCTTCTACATGTGTTATAATGTCATCAATAGAGGTCACAGGGATACAATAATCAAATAAAACTGAATTACTCCCTCCCAATCACTAAAGTTTATTTTTTGTAATTCAGACAGGTAGGATATTTTGTGCATCTAAGAAACAAATTTCAGTTTTGTTTGTTAAAAATGGCGTTTTACGACATTTAAAAAAAACCATTCAGCTATATTATGGCGTTCACTGTTTTTTGAGGGGGAAGCCGTAGTACCTGGCAGTAAAACTGTTAATCCTTGTCAGGTAAGGTAGGAATCGAGCACACTGCATGCAGTAGGTCTTGAATCAGCAAGCGCAGTGTTTTAAAGGACTAACTACCTCTGTAACTCGGACACCAAGGCCCGTACACTCATATTCAAAGTATGGTTGTCTTCTCTGCTGATTCTGTAAAAAACAAAAATCGCAATTTAGTATGTAAAGTCGCCCAATGCTAAAAGTATTTACTAGTCGCTTTTAAACTTGCTGAGAACATATTAATCCTGTTAACCTAGCCAATAATTCCTGTTTCGTTTTCTTTTAGGGCACTTTGGTTTAGTGTGCCTAGTCTGATGGTGATTATTTTGTTGGGCTGTCTGAATGGCGTTGTAATGTTTGCTTACTATCATGACTGTGATCCTATTTCGGCTGGAATTATTAAAGCCAGCGATCAGGTGAAGCAATTAAACAATAAAACAAAAATGAAACCAGCAAAAATTCTAATGCAGACAACAAAGTCATACATATTCGAACACCTTTGGACTAATATTGGCCTGCCATTCGTTTTTTAATTTGTGTAGCAAACACAAATATGCATTGTTGGGCACAGTGAAACATTATTTCAACTGAAAGACACTCGTTATTTTATTACATACCATTTCATCAAAATATGGACTGTCTTTGCTCTTTCATGTTGTCTTTAAAAGTATTGTCACCGAAAGCTCCAAACTGTTATTTAATTGTACAATTATACTTGCAAACGTCAATCATATTGACAAACAAAATAACACCAAATTGATAATTAGCCGTCGAAGGGTTAATATCGGGTATATGCACCGTTAGCATAAATGACTGCTGCAACACTTTGTCGCATACTGACAGTAAGGCGTCTAATTTTTTGAAGCGTTACCTGTTGCCATTCCCGGTGTAATTGAGCTTCTAAATATTTTTCTGTGGAGGAGTGGAGGAGATTCCAGAGCTTGTAATCGCCTACCCAATTGATCCCATATATGCTCTATTGGGTTGAGATCTGGACATCTTGAAGGCCACGGAAGAGTGGTCACAGATTCTTTCTCCAGATATGCTCATACTGCCCTGGAACGATGAGGTCTAGCGTTGTCATCCATGAAAACAGGTCTTGACTAACGGATGGTTTTCAAAATGAGACACTACTACATGTGTAAGCACGTCCCTGATATACTTTTTGCAATTAACGTTGCCATTGATTGTTACCAGACCCAGTTTGCACTCATGTGACATACAGCCCCACAACCGTAACTAAGCCCCCACCAAAAGGCAATGTTTGAACAATGTTTCTTAGCGTGTAAGCTGTGTTTTCATGCCTCCAAACACGGGTTTGCCCATCAGTAACATGGAGTAAAAATCGGCTCTCATCTGACCAGTGCATTTGTCGCCAGGTTCTAAAGTTCCAATTTTGTCTTGCTTTGCACCAGGCACTTCTGTCCCTGCAATGGCGATCACCAAGCATTTGGCGTTTAATGACTCTCCTTGACCTCAATTATGCAGCTTTAAGACGATATCGTACTGTTCTGGCGAGAGATTACGACCAGGTAACAATTGTTGCTTGAGACAGGTGCTTGCTGCAAACGAATTTCGACTAACCAATCTACCAAGGCTCCTATCCACGTTGGGTTGTCACTGATGGTCGACCAGATCGGGAACGGTCTTTAACATCTTGCGTGGCAGCGTGTTTTCTGACCAACAACTAATGACTCTATAATAATATCCAAGCTGACGTTCTTTTGCCTTGCAAGACATATTAGTGGAATGCATGCCGATGATTTGCCATCTCTGTGCTTCTGATACCGCTTTCGTGCCATGCTTACTTTAAATGATTTTGCAAAAAGAAATTCTGGATTTAAATACCGATATGTTGGACGAAAAAATAGTGCACTTTGGACGTGATGAAGGGAGCAAGCTTCACCTGGACAGAAAACCGCGCTTGATTTCGAATTCACATGATGAACGCTCACATCCTTTTAATTATAGATTATAATACTGACCAAAACCATCAAAATTAAACTTTATTAACAAAAACTGAAAAATAAAAATATCCAGTGTGCTCAAGTTTTTTCCAGATGTATAATAGCACTACATAAACCAAAAATATTGTTTTAACTCACATGTTCTGATTGCGGCATTATACAATGAAACAATTTATATGATTTAAATTAAGCAACGTAATTTTAGATTTAGTACTGAGCTTATTCGTATAATTGTAGATATTACCCTTGTTTGTCATGGAGATAATGGGCCAAATACCCGGTATCCCTGGACTGTTTATAGCTGCCGTATTTAGTGGATCTTTAAGGTACATATTTTCATTGATAGATGAAAACTCAGCCATTTTTTATTACTAGATTTTAAACCGTTCGAGTGCTACTCTGTCATATCAAAATTTTCTCTTGTCGTCTATTGATACCAATAGCCTAGGTATTGTAGTATGATGATTATATAGGGATCAATTTAAAAAAGGGCATGTCGTCATATGTATTAATATATAATGAAAAGTGACTGATTACAGACTAAATTTGAATTAATTAAAGGACATAATACCCAAAACATGTTACAAGAGCAATTTAAATAAAGTTGATGTTGTGCCGGACTGAATGGTGCAGTGTTGTAAGTTAAGCAAATATTATGTGCATGTTTATCAGAGTTTATATTGGTTTTCTATTGTAGCACTGTATCATCCGGTTTAAACTCTGTGTCAACTGTAATATTACAGGATATTATACAACCGTTTATATTACCCAATATCAGCGACAAGAGAGCAGCTAATCTCTCCAAAATTATAGGTATACTATACAATGTGTGTTACTGTAGTTACAGCACAGCTAACTTAGAAAGACATTTATAAAACATCACACAAAGAGTTTAATCTTCAAGTTTAACTTGAGGGCAACACATTTCAAAAGAAACTTGTTGTGAGTATCACCATCAATTTTTAAGAAAACGTACTGATCAAAGCGCTTACCATTCCGAGTTTACAAGCATGACTTACTAAGGGGAAATTCACTATTACCGTCGTCTTCAGACTTTCAGCTTATACACAACTCTTATTGTACAACTTCAAAACTGATCTTCTTGATATTATACTCCGCTGATGTTACTGACTATTTAATTTAATTTCTTGTATAATGTACTTTATGTTATTCACAACGCCTGCCAAAAGAAATTCGCATATTCATAGTATGGATTGCTGTTTTCTGTTTCATTTCTATTTCAAAACTTATAAACCTGTGATGGTCTTTGTAGCTACGATCTGCATAGTAATCCTACGCTAAATATAGCTCCAATTATCTTTCGTCAAAACAATTATAAACTTAAAATAAAACAATTGCACGTATTAAACTAGAGGCTGATTTAACTTTTATTTTAAATGATTTAACTTAACAGTAAACGTGAATGTCCTTGTAATGAGTCATCGCGACTACTATTGTGCATGTCATTATTCATTGACGACTGCCAGTGTAATGAGTAATCACGACTTCCGTTGTAATTAGTAACAAGTAGTCGTAGACCAACTACTTTAACATAGAGTTTTAGGTTAACTAACCATATAAAAAAGCGAAATTTTTATTAAAGTCAAATATATTCTCGCAACGGTATTATCAAAATATTTATTATTTTTAGCTCTAGTGCTTGGAATCGTTTGCTTGTTGTTTTCCTATATGGCGTCAGTTCTTGGCGGAGTAATAAAGGTAATGAAATCACTTTATTTTGTTACAGTAACAATATAAAGTAAAACATATCCAGGTCTAAACTATTAGAAAAAAACAAGGAAAATATTTAAACAAAAAACAAATAGCATCGGTAAGAGATTTTGAAAAATGAAAACACAATATTCACTAATGCATATGGCTGAACTAGATTTACTTTTTATTAGAGATATATTTACCATTTTGTATCCGTAATCAATATTATAAAACTACGGGGATTATTACGTTGCTTGCAGGCTGCTATTTCCATATTTGGAATGATAGGCTCTCCGGTTTTTGGAGTGGTTACTTTGGGAATGATATTTCCATGGGCAAATTCTAAGGTATTTATATATTTTAACGAAGTCAAATTATATCTGTTTATTTAAAATGATATATATATTTTTTAGAATTTTAGTATGCGTAATTCTTAGATTAAACAGGTCAGAGTTATTTTATGAGTGACGCCTACGTGACATTTTAAAGTTATGTTGTGAACGACAACACATTAAGTACATGATAAAAACTTATTATAAGGGCATTTCATGGGAAAACGATCAAATTATTTTAGTGTAGTTTTTAAATTGCTGATACATGACGATTGTTGAATTGTATTTACATACTACCATGGTCATTCGTGATATAATTTCCAACTATTTCAGTGAATAATGGTAGTGAAAAATAAGTAAATTTTGGTTTTTGAACTAATATATCTTACATTCTAATATAACGTCCTGATTTAGCTATGTAAACAAAGCCGTGTCAAATGTCCAATAAGTTTAGTTCGCACATGCGTAAGCTGTGTGTTTTGTGTTCATGTAAAAAATGACTTAAATGCAATTTGTTATCGGTTATCCATAATTATCGTTATTGTTAATAATGCAGTTATTTTGAGTCTGAATTCTGGGATTTATATGATTAAAACTACTCCCGATACGTTATTTTTTTTTAACAATTCTACATTCGAATTAATATGACGTCACCATTAGAATTCCGACGTCATATTACGCTCAACTGAAAATTTCAACATGGAAAAATGCAATTTCGTTAAGATTTCTCAATATTTTTGTTTAAAAGATGGTATATTCAAGAAAATGAAGATATTAGATGTTTATGTCATTTTTATTTGATTTAACATACTGTTTTGAGATAATTCTTATTAGTTTAAAAAAAACAGTATATCCATTGAAAGCGTCCTCCTAGAGCCGCTTCTATATTTTAAAACAATTGTTAGACATATTAGAATCGAAATAGATTATTGCAATTGGGCTCTATGCAAATTTGAATATGGTCAGACCTTATATTTCTCCTCATCGCTCGGTATAAAATATTGACAAATATAAGGTCTGACCATGTTCTAATTCGCAAAGAGCCCGCTCGTAATAATCTATTTCTTAAACCGTCTTCAAGATTGCCATTATACTGAATTTTCTACATAACTTTTAATACAAAAATTCTGTTACATGTTCTATATCTTTTAAAACTTACTAAGAATCGTCTGTCTGGTTCTTTGATAAAACCATTATGTAGGTAATGTCTTTTACCACAGCAAAAGCAGGATCGTACTAAATCGTCCATATTTTATCTTTGTAGCTGACTATTTGCTAGCAAAGACGCTTTATTAAATTTAAACAAAAGACTGTCCTAATGCTTGTACATCCCGGACATCAACTAACACAGCCATGCTAGAGAACATTCATCGGGGCAGAGAACACATGATCTTTGAGGTCGTCAAGTTCTTTTCGGACTTTTTGTATTAATTTTTAAAAGTCATATATAGTAATCTGTATGGTAATACTGTTATGAATGCTTATTATGTACATACACGTTAGTAAAGTAACTGTACTGTATAATTACTTTTTCGACTTAAAAGTTTCTTTTTGGAATATTTTGTATCTAGGGAGCAATAACTGGATCTGTGGTTGGTATAGGAATGATGTTGTGGATAGGAATAGGATCATTTATGTACAAAGACTATCCAACTTCTCGTGTTTCAACAGAAGGTTGTATGAATTACACACTGAATAATGTCAGTACAACTGTGATAGTTGGCAATATTACTTGTAGTCCAGATTCAACAATATATAGCGAAAGGTTTGTGTATTACATGATCATAGAACATTGCTAAAGTGGTCTTCAGTAAGCATTCGCAAAAAAGACAATGCGAAAAAAATGTATAAAGAAGACAGGTTTCGCCTACAAGAAAGTTTTTTTTTACTAAATTTCGCATTTTTTTCAGCTAAAGTATAAACTTTTAAAAAAGTATTGTTATTGCACATGTGTGAACTGTGTGCTATATCTTTAAGAAAAAAACTAAACTAAGAGAAGTTTTACAAAAAAGATACATCAAGAACAAACAAAACGAGGGTTAAATAAAAGAGGAGTCTACACCAAAACGAACAAAGAAACAGCTGAAAAAAAAATGAGTAACTTTAGGTGTTCACATTGTTTTAATATATTTTAGTGCTTTTCCTCTGTATGAAATTTCATATACATGGTACAATGCGATCGCCCCAGTAATAGTTATAGTCGTAGGGCTTATAGTTAGCTTTGCAACAGGTAAGTGTCAGGTGCACTTTAAATTTAATAATAAAAATGCAGTAGTATACAATTACAGCTTGCTAAAAAGGATTATATGGACCAGATAGAAAAGCTACGCTTTTCCTTTATACGATAGAATGACATTTTTATAAATAAATCTGAAAAATATACATGCAATGCACAACGTTTGTGTTTTTCTATACAAACAAAATATAAAGACCATATGTTATCTCTGAGTAACATTTTTATCCTTGGAATAGTAATGTGATGTGTGAATCGTGCAATTCAGTAGGACTATATGCCCTTTTACCTACATTGTCATGCAATGTCATAAAATACAAACAGTTACATGGCGCATATCTGTCTAATCACATTACTTCAAAATATTAGAATAACAATATAAAACTGGTAATAGTCGAAATTACTTTTGTGTTGAAAATATACCCAATACAATCTCTATCCTGCAATGCTCATATCGTTAAAAAGGATTTCTTCAAACAGAATATTGCGTACAAAAATTGAGTTGAAAAATAATTAAAATAGACCACACAAACTCGTAAAAAATAAATGACAGACAAACCGGTACCAGATAACAAAAAAGTCAAAGAACAACACAAATTCCGAGAACAACTAGATTATGAAAATATGCAAATAATCAAGAATCTGATGGAAGTTTTAATTCTCGTTGGTATTTTACTAACTTTTCCTACTGCAATAAGTTAAAGAAAAATCTGACTTTATGCTTATCGTTCCACTATTGGCATGGATTCACGCCTTGTTAGTTCACTATATTACATTATAAACCTTATAGTGTGCTTATCTATCAATTGTCTTTGTCAAAAAATACACATTATTGGTAAATAAAAGTTTTAAGAAATGTTCTTCGGACATTTCATAATGTTTTTCTTACAGTGGAAATGCATTATTTTCACAGGGATAAACGATCCAAAGAAAGTTGACGCTAGATTAATATGCCCAATATTTGATGTCCTGTTCCCTTATCTTCCCAAAAATGTTCGAAAACGTCTAAGGTTTGGTATAGTCCACAAAGATGTGAGTATTTGGTGTAGATACAAGTAATTAGTGCTATTAGTTCTAAATTTACCGGTCAGTACATTTGTGGACTGGTTCTATGAAGAATATCTGTCGGACAATAGTTTAAAAATTAACTGAAATTCATGATCCTACGAAAAAGTTTTTAGTAACATTATGTCGTGTTTTTTGTTTTGTTTTGAATGGTTTTCAACGCCACTTTCAAAAATTTTTCAGCAATATCATGGCGTCCAGTTTTTATTGGGGTAAGAAGCCGAGTACTCGGAGAAAACACCCGACTTTCGGTAGGAAAACTCGCAAAACTGCCAGCCGTGAGACTCAAACCCGCAAACGCAGTGTTGACAGATAACGTGATCAATAGTAGAAGAACTACCTAAACCAATCGGCCACCGAGGCCCCTATTTTGTCGTGGTAACTGTTCTTTACAATACTATATTATGAAATAAAAAATGATGTGCATTTTTTGTCGAATTTAATGTAGAAAATATTAATTTTCAATATTGAAAATGAAAGAATATATTATAACTCATTAAACAATTAAGTTTGTTTCATATTACAGAAATATAAAATTCAGCGTATACAATCGGAGATGATTAGAGAATCACAAAAAATTACCATTGATCCAGATAAACTTCCTGGTGAAAACGAAAGTGAAATACTTCTGGTAGTGAAAGATAATGACGAGTTAAACAACGGTGTCATTATTCAGAACAGAAACCTAACAGATAAACAGAGAGTTCTGTTTAATTAAAGATAAAATGAATTATTTAATGAATGCTAGAAATAAATCAAATGAAAAGCTTTGTTGATTTATAATGATTTATATATAGAAAGTTTTTTTTACTATTTTAGTGATACTTATTCATTACTTTATACAACAAACTCAAGGTCGTCTTATATATAAGAAACAGTGCTACATATCGTGTAGATATTACAAAATAATCATACTTCTAATATTCAATGATTTTATATACACCTGAAAACGAGTCGGGTACTGAACACACAACAGCAATGTATACTGATAAAACTAAGCAGTTTGATGGTAGTATTGATATTGCATATAATATATGTTACGTAAGAATTTTATAGTGGTAAGAAGAAAAACGCAATTTTACAATAATAACGAAAATAACTATATCACTATGACACATAGTAAACATTAATTAATCGCTTATCATGAACTTATACTTACATTTAGAGTTTTTCTATTCCAATAATAGTTCACAATTTAATTCTTGCTAAGGGTCAGGCAGTTGGCGGCACATCAAAAATTATGTTTTTAGCTTTTTTGGCTTAGATGCATTCATTTTCATATAAAAACAAATTCTAGCAAGAGTTTACATTTTAAAAAGTGTCAATTGCCTAGATAATTTTTGACTGGTTACATAGAGAAAAATTTGGCGGGAAAATTTCCCGGCATTTTTCACTGTACAATTAAACTAAATTTCAAATGATTATATCTTAAAAAGGCAAAATAATTCAGAACTTTAATTAGAATGTTGTTATATTGGATAGTCTTATCAAATTCCATGATTAAAAGTTTGCGTTTTTTCCCTTCATGTGCCATCACTTGTATGCATTTTGCCTGATTCTTATGTGGACTGATACTTAATACACGTACATTTAAGATATAATAAGACATATATAACAAGCGCAAATCTCACAACCAATAAAACTATTGAAAAACAACTTAAAGAAAGGCAGAACTACTGGTTTGGAGCAGTCTTAGAACACATCTTTTGGACTGAACAAATAACAGGGTTGCTTAGTCTTCTCAAAATTATTTTTATAAAGTTAATTTATTTATGATGTGTTGTATGTTACGATGTCAGAAAGGAGATGACATTCAAGTAAATCGGAAAACTCTGCCTACGCGTTGGAACACTATTTTGTGGATTGATTGACATCAGTGAACCATAAGGAAGACTTTAAATGGTCTTCACAATGCCGTCACTAGGACTTTGTTATTCTTTATGGAAAATCAATCGCCAAATGCGATCGGACATTTTTTAGGCCATAAGTAATTTTTTATATTCCTTGATTCGTTTTTTTCACGTACATTTAAAAGAGTAACTCAGCGGGTGTCTTATTAAAAGCGACACTGCTTACTCTTCCTGATTTTCTTTATTTGGTAGGGATTACTAATTTTTTGTTGTTGTAGTTCCTTTATGCCGTGTTTTTGTTGTTGTTTCATTCTCATTCTGTTATATGGTTGTCGATTCTTGTTGACTGTTTGGTTTTCTTAAATTTTACTTTAAAATTAATACTTTTCCGGTAAAATAAAAACATCTTAATGATATATGGAAAATAGTGCTGTGGAAAAGTAGAAATAAGATCAACTTAGGTTCAACAAACCCTTGTTTAAGTAGCTTAGTAGTCTACAGTAGTGATTGGTCTATAATATCGGAACACCGAGCACAGGATCAAGCATAACGTGTAAGTTGTGAAATACACACACAATTGCTATCGATGAACGGGAAGTTTGTAGTTTTTCCGAGTCTATTCCAAGAAGTAAGTCTAAGAGGCCCACATATGTCTATTGGTGGTATCTTTAATTAAAGCCCGCTAGGGTATATTGAATGCAAATATTACTAAATTTTGCATTCTTCAGACGTCATCAATATTTCAAAATGTGAAATTAAAGGCCTAGGCCAGTTTTTCTCTAACTTCTTAAGCAGTCTTCTAGGAGCTCAGTGTCATAAGAATAAAAATACAGATTGCCGAGGACAGAAGCACAATTAGTACCCATTCGATTAATTATCTGATCTAATAACCAGGTATTTATATCGTATCGTGACGTTTTCTTGAAATGGCAGCTTTTATAAGATAGTATTATTGAAACATATTAGTGAAAGATGAACATACAGTGTTTGCAACTTGTTTTATGAAAACAATTTTTTAATGGCTTAATAAAATCAGGTCTTGAGCTATCATTTGCGAACTATCGACCAGTAAGCAATTTATCCTTCCTTTCTAAATTAGTGGAAAAAGCCGCTCTTTACCGTCTTAACGAACATGTGAACAAACGACCTCCTCCCGAAAAACCAGTCGGCGTACCGTCAATTCCATTCTTGTGAATCTGCTATCTTGCGTTTAGTGAACGACATCCTGGATGGAATGGAAAACCAAGAGTTGACTGCAATGATTGCTCTCGATTTAAGCGCCGCTTTTGATAGGTAGATCATGACATATTGCTGGATGTTCTAAAAAGTCAGTATGGTATTTGCGGATCTGCGCTTCAATGGATGGAATCGTACTTGCGGCCACGTAGTTGCAGAGTGGCTGTCAACTCAAATGTGTCGTCTGTGCGTGCACTTGATTGCAGTGTTCCACAGGGAAGTTGCCTCGGGCCCTGGCTTTACCTAACCTACGCAGGAACAATTTTTGACATAGTCCCTCCATCCATTTCAGTGTATGGTTTTGCGGATGATCATACTGCAAACAGGCGATTTAAACCGTCAGTACCCGAGGAAGAACGCGCCTTTACAGAACTTCAGGACTGTGCAGTGATCATTAACAAATGGATGAACCATAACAAATTAAAAATTAACAATGCAAAGACAGAGTTCATTCTATTTGGCAGTAGGACACAACTTGACAAATGTAACACAAAAGAAATAAAATCTGTGATAATCAAATTAAATCTCAAAATTGTATTAGGCATCTCGGCGTATTTTTAGACGAAACTTTGAATTTTAAAGAACATATAAAACGAAAATGTAAAACTGCTATGTTAAATTATTTTAAGATCAAAAGTATTAGAAAGTATCTGTCTAAAGAAGCTACTGAAACCCTTGTACTGTCTTTGGTTATATCTCATTTAGATTACTGTAATATTATATTGTACAGTGTTTCACAAACTGATTTGTCAAAACTTCGAAGAATTCAGAATATGTGTGCTAAACTTGTATTGTGTCGTTCTAAGTATGATAGTTCTAAACAAGCTTTATTTTATTTACACTGGCTTCCAATTAAGGCACGTATTAATTTTAAAATCTTAACTTATATGTATAGCTGTTCTGTTGGTAACGCACCTTTGTTTTTAATTGAACTTTTGTCGCGCCAAGTATCTAAACGTAGTTTAAGATCATCTGAGTAATGTGACACTTGTTATGTAGTCCCTTTTAACAGAAGAAAGACATTTTCAGATAGAAGTTTTAGTACTATAGGTCCCAAATTATGGAACGAACTACCCGTTAGTCTTCGTCTTTGTAAATCACTGGAAATTTTTAAATGTCAACTTAAATCTCATTTCTCTAACGACTACTTTGCACTGTTTTAAAAATTTGTATTTTGTGTACTTTGTATATGTATGTATGTATATTGTTTTTGATTGTACAACGCCATTGAATATATTATGAATGTAGAAATAGGCGTTTAATTAAGTAATAAAGTTTCAAGTTTTTCAAGTTTTACATTCTTTCACGAAGTGCCACGATCTAAGGACAAATGAAGCCTTCTTTTCATGCCTTATATTTAATATTCTCTCTTCTTACCAACCTGAATGCGTTCGAAGACATCAATGTTTCGTAAAACCTACAAAGATGTGTATACTTTGTGTATAAATAAAGATGACAAACACAAATTGTTCTCACTCTACCGGTAAGTTTAAAGTAACCGGGATTATATATTGGTTTACAGACAACAACACATTTCGCTAATGATTTTAGATAAACTAAAGCTTACGTTGCACAGATTACAATGGACTTTGCACTTTATAAAATTTTAAATTAATATTGGAAGTTAAAGTAATATTAGGACAAGTGTCACTAATTAGGAAATTGACCTTAATTGTTGAGCATAAGATCGAGAAAATAAAATGAACGTGAATTATTCTGTCGACATGTTATACATCGGTGTCATCAAAGAAAATCAACAAACAAACAGAGCGTAAAATATAACTAAAAGTAGAATGCCTTCATCGTCAATAGTTAAGTTGTCATATTATATCGTACGCATCATGATTTTTATATAGTTGGTTTGTTTGTGTAAGTTGAGAGTTACTTGTACCGTAATTTAACAAAGTTTCTACAGAAGAGACTAAAAAGTCTTAAATTGGAGTCTCACAATAAAAAATTAATTATCGCATACGGTTTAGTTTGAGCTATCAGATTACTGTTTTTATATACAATTAAATGGCAACAAAAGGCAGGACGGACGTTACATGACTTTTACATTAAATAAAATCAGATGACACAATTTGCTACGTAAGTAATGATTTGACATCAATTGCCATTTGAGGTACAAGTGATGACTTAGTTTGTGCTAACATGTTTTAGAAAATTACGATTAAAAGAGGAATTGTTCCTTTAAACGTTTCAGGAAGTATCGCAGATATTACAGGGAACATAGTTGTTCGAACAACATAACGAATAAACGAACAACAAGATCAAGAAGTCACATTATTATCAATTAGAGAAATAAATGTGCACCAGGAACTGGTTACCAGATTGTGCACCCTATATTAAGTACAGAACTGAATACTACGTTGTGTTCTGATTTGGTCAATAGTGGTTAGATGTGTACATTTTTTTGTCTGTACGCTCCTGCATAAATTAATTTTTAAAAAGTGGTAAAATTTATACAATTTTGGTAATTTTTTAAACAATGTAGTATTTTTTACATTCACTGCATTAGAAATTGCATGTAAAAGTGGGAGCATCTCCAAATGTTCTAACTAGCGAAAAAAGGAATTGGTCACGGATATATATGGCATATAATTTTTTAATGGTGAAAGTTTATTAATTTTCTAGTCGAAGTAAGTTTCTCGACGAGCAAGCAGTGTTTGCCTGACTCTACTTAAATACCTGTTAAGTCACAATTATGTCCAGGAAAAGTATAATTCACGAAGAAAAAAAAACTACCTATGACTCAGCGGAAATTTTTTATCGCATTTGAGAACCGGATTACCCATAGCGAATAATTAAGTCAGGGTGACGCCATATGACATCTGAAGGGATAACTAATGTACAACAAACCCTTGTTTGAGCAGCCAATAGTCAAAAGCAGTGTCTGGCCTAGAAAATTGGAATACCGATCCCAAAGCTAAACGTTTAAATTTCGAAATTTAGTCTTTATTATAATCTTTATATACAATTGTTATACAATACATAAGTGTTTATTAAAAGATAATAAAAAATTATACTCAATAATAGTTTTCTGCTTCAATAACATTTTACAGTTTAATTATGTGATCAATCAAAAATACAAATATATTGAAGGAACGCCTAAACTAAAATGTTCAATGTGGTTTGCTTTGGGACATTATGTACATTGTCAAACAATATCACATCTTATTGAGAAATTTTTATCCGTATGAAATCCATATTGCCAAAGTTGACAACGTCTTAATAAACTAACACGTAATTAAGTAAGAGGTTTTTCTTTGTTTTGTGATGAAAAATTCTTTATATTCATCATGGAGATTAATTTGTGTATTATAACTTTTATCGACATAATTCAATATGCAGTGGCAAGCGAGGCAGCAAATGTGTACACACTTGAAGTGGAAAGTTATGTTATGGATAAGTTTACGATAAATAGAGAGGCAGCAACTGGTCATGGATCAGTTAACTTCAAAACAGGTGATTCGTTCAAGATATATTTTTGTCTTCTTGGTGAAACGAATGTCAATTTGAATAATGTAAGATATTCAAACGATGGAGGTGGCGACACTGTCGAATTTAGTATAGATGGCATACCTCTCGGAGTTTTCATGTCGTCCTTTAAAAGTAATTATGGCAAGGAATGGAACAATTTTATTTCCAGCGGACCCATTGGTCCAAACTTAACTCTATCGTCTGGACGACATTCTATAACTGTAACTGTAAATAAAACAGATTTCTATGGAATAGAATTGGATCATATTGAGTTTTTAACTGGCGACTCTTCTATCAGTGAAGACATATTTAAATGTTCCCTTTTCTGCGATCATGATATTACTTATTCTAATGGCCCGTCACGTGACGATATGTCATCTGCTGTCATCACGAAGAAATTTGTGTCATCAGTTTGTCAAACTAAAAATATAATTCTGCCAATTTATCACGAAGATGTTAAAATGTTTCTCGTGACTATGATGCATCCTAAATATAAATCGTTTGAAAATAATTTTGATGACGGCAGATCATGTAAAAAGGAAAATAATACTATATGGGAATTTAAAAATATTGAAATATCTTCTACCTATACTATTGTTAATTATCTAAGTGATATTAATGCTGTATTAGAATATGGTTCATCTAGAACATCGAAAGCATTGTACTTGAAAGTATTATTTGAGTCCAGTACATTCATAAGTAAACAAGATACCAGGCTTGTTCTTAAATTTCAACAAGTTTCTAAAATATTTGTTTGTATATGTAAATATAGACAAAGAGACGGGATATGGTATACCCTATCAAATGCTTACTTTAGTCCACAGAAAGCCACAAGCATATGGCTCATACCAAAGGACACTTGGTCTTCTTTAAATGAAGTGATATGCGATATAATTGCTTCTCCTCAGGATATTAGTCCTATTGTTTTAGATCATGTGAAATTAGTTTTTCAAATGCCCATTTATGACATCCGGGATCTTTTGTATTCTAGTTACGATACGAAAATTGAAGTTGTTATTGATGATCTAGAGAAAAACATGTCTTTAAACGGATATATGACTGTTCGAAATGTCGACAATAACAAATTATACAACCATGTATCAGCAATACTTATATTACAGCGCTTATCATGGGCCGATATTTACAGCCCTGTAATGAAGCTCTCACAGACTGGTGAAATGAA
This sequence comes from Limnoperna fortunei, assembly GCA_944474755.1. NCBI lineage: Eukaryota > Metazoa > Mollusca > Bivalvia > Mytilida > Modiolidae > Limnoperna > Limnoperna fortunei. The sequence continues at coordinate 19,504,208 of OX104117.1, forward strand.
TGTGCTGCCGGTTGTACCGCATGGACTTGGTGACATTCCGTATGGATCTTCCTTCATAATAGGTCAAAATGATCCAGATAATGAATTACCATCAGCCCCAGTGGCTTCTATACAAATTGCACCGGAAGCTCTCTCTTTAATTGTTACTTTTGTTGACGGTGGTTCTACTCACATTCTAATTAAATCAACATGGAAGGACACCAAGGTTATTTTTAAAAACATTATAAGAACTAAAAATCATTTGCAATATCCATTTGTTACTATTCTTTCAACGTGGCATTATGACGGAAACGCCGATGTTGATCACGTGAGCACCAATGGAGACACTCCTCATCATATTATTAAAGGCTGGAATAAACTTTATGGAACAAGCTTTACATTTTTCAGGCAATGTTTATCAAGGCAAAATACACAAAGCCCAGATTTTCGTCTGCAATTAATTAATGAAAAAGATATATATTTATGAAAACGTGTAGACGTGTATCCTAATAAATGATTGAATGTTTGTAAAATGTAAAAATATATTACAGGAAATGCTTTTACTTCACAACTTTTTGTCATACATCATAAAATAAATTGAATGATGAACGATTGCGTGTTTTCATTGTATAATTTTAAGAGCTCATTTACATGTTATCATGTGTTGCAATATATAAACAGCCGAGCAACGCATTTTCATCGACGATTTAATTGATCTGTTGATGATATACGCATATCTTGCAAACATTATTAACTAGTCTAAAATATATATAAAAGTTGTGCGTGTGCGATAGTAGGTACGTAGGTAAAGTCATCATATCGACTAAAAACAGTGAGTAGAACATTTACATGATTTATGATATAATATTTTTTGTACATACGCCCCCCCCCCCCCGATTGAGGTCAGTTCTCGCCCAATCGTGTCTGTCAAATTCTCTCTTAGATTTGTACATAGAGACGTGTCCTGTTTTTCTTGTTCGCCCAAACGTGTTCAACGTGCTAACCATAACCATGTTATTTTGCTATTTTCCATTTTCTCATCACATTTCCATTCAACTCATCATGTCGTAATTGTTATAGGATAACTGATTTCAGTATAGGTTTTACGTATGTTTTCATGTAAGAAGTGAACAGAAAATAAACTCGACTATTTTTTCTCCGTAGAACCGTAACAGATAAAAGAATAAGAGTTTTTAAGACCCTTTTTATGATTAGAAAGTCTTTTCAGGGCAAAAGAACGATCATTCTATTCCCTGTACCATTGCAATGGCTCCCCTTAACTTTTAACCCTGATTTAATTTTGTCAATACAGCCTCTTGAATATTCATTAGCTTCTTGATTACTATTTAAAAACTGTGTAGCTTAGATGTATATTTGTTTCATGTGTTGAAATTATAAAGCGTTGTAATTTTAAATTTGGCACTTTTAACAACACAGTTGTAATTGTTCATTGTGTCTTTTAAAAGACTCTTAAATTAACAAAGTTGACTAAAGCTCGTATAGACTCTTTTGAGCAGAGGTGTATAAGGTAATAAAAAAAACCAGTTATTTAATGTCTAACCAGGCAATTCATCAGAACATTTTCTCCTTGGTGCTAAGATCAGCTCAAGTGTTAAGCTGATCCTAGTACCTCAGGAATATATATTCTGATCTATTGCCTGGTTAGACATTAATTAACTGTTATTTTTGTGCATTGGTTTATTGTTTAGTAACATATCTTGCCTAATATAGTTATCGTCAAGGAATTCATCTATCTCTGTTCCTTTCGAAGAGGGCGTTAATGACGCCATAACTAGAAACCGACCGAGCAAAAAGAGCCAAAAGTCAAAGGGCGATAACAAATCCGGATTAAATATAATATATACAACACAAATCCAAGAAAAAAAACCCAGAAATTGAGTAAATCAAACCCATTTACCAAGATGATCAGGAAGAGTAATCAGTGCCTAATTGTAACAGGCCAGTGTCGTCACAAACAAAAGCAGGACAGGTTTGTGCGCACCGTGAAAAGTTAACATGTTACAGTAGGAAATAGAGCCTTTGTGGTCGAGTGGTTAAGATATTTAGTTACCTACAATTGATCATGTACCTGTCAATACTAAAGTTGCGGGATAAATCTTTTCTGCTGACAAGGATTGCCAGTTTTCACCAGGAACCCCGGCTTCACACCCCCAATAAAGCTGTATACGCCATGATAAAAATTAAAATTTGTTGAAAGTGGCTGCATTAAACCCATTCAAGCAGATCTTATTATACAGCCGTGAAAAACGATTCGTGTTTGTATACTAACGGATGATGGGGCAATTTGTTAAAATTGATTAGTCTTGACATCTACAGGCGATTCATCAACAACTTACAAGGTAAGGTTATGTCGTTATTCAAGTTAAATTGCCAGGGATTGTTGGCAAACCATAATTTGTTTCCGAAAAGAAAATGCAAGAATACCTTATAGGATTTTAAAAAAGTCGTATGTCCACTGTTAGCTTCTGCTCTCTCCTGCACTGCCTTACCATTGAACCCATTAGCAGGTTTAGTATTCTTTGCGCGACATTAGTCTAGTCCTTTTTAGCTCGACTATGGAGACATCTAGACTGTAGGAAAGCTAATTGTGCAGTGGGACGCTGGGTTGATGCCGAAAGTCGTGGCAGACTCCCATTATCCATGATGAACATTAGGGTTCTTTACGTCATGGACCCACACGTCGATGGCGTTCATAAACACATACGTCTGCATATTTTTCACTTCAACGTCGGTAGACAAAATGACGTATGTCTGACCGGTATTAGTCCTAGAATAACGGGTGCCATTAGTTTAAAATAAAGCGACCTCTGATGTTGATGTTGCTGTAATAAGTTGTGAATTGTGGACCAAATTATATTGTCTTGGTTTCAATTGGAAATCAAGTAAAAGTTTTCGGATTGTTCCTAAACACATTTAATGACGATTCTTTCGATGTGGCAATCTAAAATCAGTTACGGAGATGAAAAAGATATATACGGCAATCTTGACGTAACACGCGGACATTGATATGTGATGCGATGCGAATTGACACTCTTAAAACAAGAAGTTCTATCCTTCAGATATTTGTACAGTTTTGGTTATTGAGGATTGAATTATGTGCAAAAAATAGCCTACATTTTCAGTACACTTTACAAATATTTCCCATTGTGAGAATACAATTGACTACAAAAAGGATTTTTTTTTAACAAAACCTGAAACAGTTTTTTTCTCCTAGTATATTATATTCTAACATAATAACCACTTAAATGGGATAAACAAAAATTCTTTCCGAGAGAGAATGCAGGTCGGGATAACATTTATCTAACTTAAATAGCAGTCGTATACAAAAATCGGATTTAGTTATTTTTTTCTAAATATTAGTTTGGTAAGACTGCTAAATGATCTTTTAACTTCCGGTACTTAAAAAAGTAAAATGCAGAACGAAAATAGTATTGAATCCATTACTGTCAGGTAAAAACTCTCATTCACATTAATCAATGGTCCAAATTAAAGTTTTATTACGAACGTCAACTAATTGCTCCATTGAATTTTCACTTCTGACAAAGCTTTTGATTCAATTCACTTAAGGAAATAGAAAACATATTTTTTTAAATGCTTCTTGTTTAAAATTACATTTATCATTATGATATTTGATTTTTTTTTTATTTTGCAGTGCAATTTAAAAAATATAAATATATTTTCTGTTTCAGTTTGGTTTTAGGAGTTTCGTTAATTTTTAAAATTATCGAAAAGTGAAAGACTATAAATATAAAACACAAAGAGTACACTTCCATCGAAAAAAAGTAAGTATTGTTCATATTTTGACACCCAAATTAAAGCATTTTTTTTTTAATTTTTAAGTTAACACGCATGCACAATACAGCAAAAACGAGTAGCTGTTTATCGTTTAACATTTGCGTGGCGGCTAAAATGGAAAAGATATATGCTAAAATATATTGCTTTTTACAGTTTTAGACTAGGCCATCAATTCAGCTTTCTACAAAGGCATAAAGTGTAGAACAACACTAGTTAATATTCAACACAATTAGATGTCTGTCGAAGACTATATCAGTGGAGCCAGTGATGTTTGTTATAGATATTACCAACTGGAATCTGATTTGGAATACTACCCATCAGCTGTACGGAAGAAATTACCTAGGAGAAAACTGTATGAATATCTTGGAGAATCAGAACTAAGAAATGAGCATGACGACCAAATGTGTACATTGCTCGATTTATTACTTGCAAAATTGTCAGAAGAAAAAATATCGGATTATCAAAGTCTGCATGACGATTTGATACGTCTTAGAACCTTTAAAGGTAATTACAATATGACAATTATTAAACAAACGTGTTAAGATCAAGCTTGTTCAAACCAAATAAATTTTTCTTCAGGACTGATTACTTATTGATTGTGACTAACTTTTTGCTTCAAAAACAACAATAAACAAGACGATAGAAAAAGTCAATTGAAGTAAACAATGATGTAAACTATTAGTTCTCTTGCTTATGTTTAGTTAATTCTGTGAAACGAATTTAAAGAGCAAATTTTTAGTTAACCTACTATATTCATTATAAGTGGCTATAAATTCTCAGAATTTTAGACTTAAAAACTGAATCAATACAACAAAAAATCTTATATCTGTGTGAAAGTATATAAATTACACTTTAACTTCTTTAAGTTAAGACAACGTAAAGATTTATTGTATTTCTGAAAATATTTTATGTTCTTTTAGATTTATGTTATAAATTATGAGTAGAGAAAACTATTACACATGATACACTATATTATTGATATCAATTTATTGCAGTTTAAATCTTTCTTACAGGGTATTTTGGAGAACTACTGTGTTCAAAGCGAACTTCATTGATAGTTTACGATCTCCTTCGACACGTTTGTTTGTCAGAAGACCGCGTTGAAGCCACCAGAATTCTTTATAAGGTGTTAGATGACTGTGAAAAAATCAACAGCAATTATACCAATGTAAGCAGCGGGGGTCAGGCAGAGGGATTAAATATTCCATGTGGGGATTATGACCTGATGACCATCCTTGAACAAATTTACGTCCATCCTATGGGTTCATGTCCTGAGACCGATAAACCTTATTTAATATACAATACGGACAATTCATACCCAGGATTTGCACATTTAATGATTCCGAAAAGTAAATTTTCAGACGAGTTATCGATATTGTGGGGAGTACGTTCTGAATTTGGACCGTTGATATCCAATAAATTATTTAAAGAATATTTTGCATGTAAATACAGAGCAAAAGACATCGTTTTTCATGGCCCATGTTTATCAAATGAGTCTGGATACATTGACCACCTCTTTTGCTTTCGCGGTAGTACATGGCCAAGCATAGCACAGAAATGGATTCAGAGAACCAGATTACATGACTGGCCTCAAATGGATGTAATATCAAATGCAATAAACCATGGAATTTTATTTGTTCCAATAGGAAGCAAATTTGGTTCAGAAGAAGATTGTTGCATTGAATGGCGAATGTCATTTTCTTTGCCAGAAAAGGAATTAATTCACTCATTTAATCATACCCAGCTTTTATGTTTTACGTTCTTTAAATATATAAAAAGAGATCTTGCAAAAAATACCAGCAAAAAACTTCTTTGCACCTACATTATCAAGACCACTTTGTTTTGGGTGTGCGAGGAGTATCCACCATTGATGTGGACACCTGAAAACATCATCAAATGTTTGCATATAATCCGTCAGCGCCTTATTTACTGGATGAAGAATGGTTTTTGTCCTCATTACTTTATTCCAGAGAACAATCTATTCGAAGGTATGTTGTCTGAAGAATCAAAAATACAAATGGAGCTTTTACTGATGAATTTCATGACATTAGTGTTACAGAGTGCTCACTATGGTTCAGTATTTAAGACATTCAGTTTTAGGGCGTTACGTGATTACAAATTATCTAGCAATTCATACATTGATCAGAATAAGGCCGTTTTCATACTTTTACGGCTAATAAAAACAAGCTTTACAATGTGCACATCCGCACAGATTCGAGGAATTCTTTCAAAATCTCTTTTCAGACTGCTACACAACAAGTTCTCTTTTTTACCGAAAGGTCTTTACTTGATTTCGTTTTGTTATGCAAATCAGATCCACCCACAGCTCGACCAGATAACAGATAACAAAACAGACCACAAAACAAAATATGTTCATTACAGAAACATAGTTGGACATCTTCTGATCGGCACCAAAGTTGACGTCATGACAGGATGGCTATTATTAGCATTTTATTTTTGTTCGATGAACCGATATGATTATGCACTAAAAATAACAGATCTGGCTTTGATGAAATGCCTTAATGAAAAGATGCTTGTCGCCGATGGTTTGTATGAAGACAAAATGGTCAAGTATTTAGATGATGTAGCCAGTATTAGTTGGGACCGTAAATTGTCATTTCGTAAACAGATGAATACTTCGTGTATTGATCTACTGCATTTAGTTCCCGGATCGTCGTTTTGTTTAGATGAGCTTTTAGCAGAAATTTCTTTAAAAGTAACAAAGATACCTCCCCTAGTTTTTGTCTACTTTTTGCGTTTTGTGTGTTTTAACAGAACGGGGAACGTAGTAGAGAGAGACAATGCTATTCGTGATATAATAGTAACATGTCGAGAGGATCGTTACCTCGGTGACAACATAGGACGAGTTGTTACATACGCATTGCTAGCATATATATATACGTCGTTGGGCGACAATAAGGCAGCAGATTACTGGATTTTACATGCGCATAGGCGTCTTTTTGAAATGCATAAGCGTAACACACAGAACAACAGTGGTACCGTCTGTTAAGGGTCGACTACCCATTTACTGTTTTAATGTTTAAATATAGATAGGGGTTTTCCATGTGCTATTATTACAATGTAGTCACTTAGCAAATTGCACTCGAGATCGATACGGTTGCTGTTTTGTATTAAAAGTTATTTTAACAAAGTAGATTTATGTTGAACGTTTCACAAATTAAAGTGTAAATGTAATTAAATGCGATCACTTTTTATTTCAATTTACAAAAAATAACTGGTAAGGTTTTCCGTACCAGCAATTTATAGTGGTACGATCGGAACCGTTCCGGTCGCACCGCTTGCTACGCCTATGAAATGATTAACAAAACATCTTGTTAATTAGGTATATTGTAAAGCGTTGTACATCTTTACTTGTCGTGTAATGAGGAAATCGACTTATATAAACATATAAAATTTGAATGTTTTCACGCGCGTGCTTTAATTTGTTTTTTCTTTGTATCTCATTTATGCTACGAAAACAATCGTATTTATTTTACCTCAGTATATAAATGACATTGAATTGAAATCTACAATAAATTCGCTATTTTAACCAGTTTTTGTTCAGCCCGTCAATAGATTTCACAACTATTGCCCAGCGACGAACTATTGATTGTAAAGATCATTTTTGATTTGGCCAGTCAATAGTTTTCAGATCTATTGCAAATCGATGAAGTATTGACTGGTTAATTGTGGTATATTGTTGTGTATTTAAAACTACCTTTCTGCTACATTTATTTTTAATGTATCAGCAATCATTGCCAACACTTTGTTTCTGTAGTAATTTCTGTATAATAAAACACTTACATACTGGATATTCGGGGAATAGTAGGTTTATTTTTCCCTCGGATACAACTATTGCCTTTGACTTCGCCTCGGAGCAATAGCTGCAGCTCGGGAAAATAAGTCAATAAGTATACAATATCATATGGACTGTTGTTGACTGTAATGTAATAAATAAAAATATAACACTAAAAATATTTCTTGTATTTTAATTGATTGATTGATTGGATGTCCAGCAAGCAGTATTTCATCTATATTCAGGACGAGAACAAGTTGCAAACATTAATTCACTTAGATAAAAATGGATAAAAGGACAAAAATTTGACTGCCACTGGACAAGTATTGGTCATGGGTAGGTTTTTTTTATAGCAACTACAACGGGTCAACTTATCAAACTCTACAAATGGGGTCTTTATCGTGCAAGAAACGTGGCACTCTCCAAACATGTTACCCTCTGTGATCCGCGGTCACGCTATGCGTACATGTGTCATGACCTGACAATTCCCAACGCGAGAGCATCTATTATCCGTCACCTGGGGACGCGCTATGAACCCTCACACTATGATCCCAGTTAGTCTATCGCGTAATGACAGACACATAATCATTTTAAAGATTATGTTCATTCCAAATCCAGTGTATTTTTGTTCATATGTTTGCGAGTGTCAATATAGCTATATACTTGTTATTACTTTTCAAATTGCTTAAAGTTGTAAAATTACAAAAATATTTCTAGTCAATACCTCCTATCTAAATCCAAATTACTTTAAACAAGATTAGATTAGATTTTACAGCAAGGATTAGTTACAATAAAAATGAGGGTCGAGTTATAGTTAAACAGTAATGAAACAAATGTCAGTAAGTTCCCGACTGCGTTCCTGTTAGAAATTCTGTTAACTATAACACTATAAAAACCGTTAAATTGGTTTACAACTCGCATAATGAACAAATGATTCTAGTGTTAATAACATATTTCATTTAGCGGTTCTTTTAACATAAACAATAAGATAAATTCATTTAATGCATTGTATTTGACAAATTGTGTAATTCGTTCAGGAAGTAATATCGCAGTAATACTTTGTACAAAATGTAAAGTTCCGGTAGGAAGTTGATCTCACATTACTGTGGTAGTTCGTGCAGGAAGTTGATCTTACACCTATTATGCAGTTTGGGCAGGAAACTGAAATGGCGTTTGTATTTATTTCGTTAGGCTTTCGGCAGTTTAAATGAAAGCGCTTGCACTACATGTAGTTAAAAATTGCACGAATTTAAGACTTGACTTGGGGAGTTTTTTTACGTCCTACACCGACAACTTAATGCCCTTGGTCGGACGGTATTTAAGGCGTTGATAAAGACTTATAAACCAATGTAACACTCAGCAAGTCCATATTTACTGGAAACTAGACAAAATATATTTTGTTGATGTTTTATACGTGGATTTATTATAAATTAAATATTTTTTTAAGTACCAATATCAAATAAAAAATTAATATCCATTAATCATAGCATATTTTGTAGTTAAAATAGAATAATACAGCATAGCCTATTTAATGTAAGTAAAAAAAATATCCGACTTCATCAGGTTTGATAGAGTTCTTATTCCCATATTTGATTCCAATATAAGAAAGTACTTCGTCATTATTGTTTTAAAAACAGCCTCGTATCGATAGTGCATTTGTATTTGTTTCAATCAGCAATTCTAAATGCGGTTATTACCAAAGGGAGCTTAACACAACAATTTAACCATATCGCTAAGTTGATTTAGTGTTAGTTAAACATCATAACAAATGCAACTGACAGTAGTTTATCTTCTTAATTATACCTATATCTATTGTAAGTAACATGAACAGCTGAAAAACCAATAAGGAAAAACAAATCGTAAAACCAATATTTAAAGACACATTGCCTAGCATTAATATTAAGATGTAAAACTGTTTTAATTGGCAACAAATGGTAATATGTACAGCGTTTATAGCAATCACAGCTTGCAGCGTTGCGCTTTACAACATTCTGTATCACTCGATCAAAACTGATTAATGCTGATGTCTCTCCGCATCAGATGACATAACTGGTGGAGATTGAATTGAATGCTAATATTGATTTGTTTAGTCCGGAAGTTGGTAGAGTAAAAAATTGTCAAAAATTGAGAAGAGCATTAAAATTAATTTTAAATGTGGACTTAAAAATGAATTTAATACCGATAAAATGTTTTTGCAATATTTTGAAACTATTTAGAAACTGAATCATGTGACTTTACTGTTCCGTTTCGCTGTGTTGTTATTAATTCGTGCCGTCATTTTGTGTTCTGTAGCATCATGGGCTGCATCCTCCATAACGCGACTTAACAAACAAAACGTGGATCTTTAGCAGGAGCGTAGCTAAATTTGTGGATTCACAAATTAACTAAGAGGTCCGGGAGCATGCCCCCCCCCCGCCCCCGAAATTTTTTTGAAACAATGGTACAAGTCCTAAAGTTCTTTATTTAGTACTGAATATATCCAGTTTATTTATTTCAGGGATAGATTGCATTTTTTGTCAAAATCATGAGGATTCCGCTGACTATATATATTTTAATTATAAATAATGGGAGATTTAAACCAAGTTTTCATCGTTGTTATTTGTCTTAAGTTCCCGGTACCAGTTTTAACAAGATGTCTACCCGACCACTATAAGTCGAAGAGACCCCTAGCGTCAAACAGAACAGTCAGTTGCCTAAACTTCTTTTTTTAAAAGTAATTCTACTTAAAAAAACATTGGATACATTACAGGTGTAGATGTCTACGCAAGCAGACGAAACCGAACGCGCATTCAGAGTGAACTCCCATCACGGATTACGGATGAAGCAACAAGACCCGTAGCTCAACCGAATCCGCAAAACGCCAACGAGTAAAAGCAGAAGGTACGAACGGAAAAATTGAGTTGTAGAACAAGCATCCCTTAAGTTTGCATATAAACAGGAACAAGCCGAGAAAGAGACCATGTTTAAACAGAAACAATCTATACAGTATAATCTGAAAAAAGGATTGGATTGCCTTTGCGAAGACTAGACGGCCGTTACGCGCTCCAGAAATATTTGAATATTCTCTTCAACAAAAAAAAGACTTTCCGAAGCTTACAAACAAGGATTCCAAAAAGCGGTACTTTCTTTCCGATATTCTGACTTAAATCGAACACTTAAGAGAAATCAGAATTCCGAAGTTATCTTGGTTATTTTGACTCATCCTCTGAAGAGCCGTGAAGTATAATAAACAACACAACACCGCATATCCACATTTCACAGAATTCTTCTCTTTCGTGGAGAATAACCAGCCCAGGGTTACAATTTTGAACCTAAAAAGGTGACAATTGGAAAATTCATTAAATGTCTGCAGGTCATTCTTGAAAAAAAAACTCTCAGAGAAACAAAGAAATTAATAAAAGAAAACATTTGCTCGAGTCTAATTCACATGTAAGTAAGGACTGCACTGCTAAAGTTAGTTGCAATGAGTGCAATGGAAAGATAACCCTATTCGGCTGCACTTCTCAAACAAAATAGAGATGATAACAGTTCAGGGTCAGGTGCCCCCGAAGCTAAGCATGACAAAATCGTGATAGCCGGAGGTCTTAATTCGAATTTTTATTAGGCAAGACAAATAACAAGCTAGTACAGATCATAAATCTGTTTGACCTAACAATATTATAAATAAACCAACTAGAGTCACATAGGCGACCGTAACTCTGCTGGCTTCTAAATAAGTAGTTCATTACACGAACAATATTCGGACGTGTTGAGTGTACCTAGGGAAAAAAGGGGCCAAGACGCATTTTTCGATGCCCCTATTTCGGTATCTAATTCTTTTGTTCGCAAGGTTTGGCTATATAAAATCATGAATATTGATATTCTAAATGATCGAATGTCTTAAATGAATTGGGGAAACTATTAGTGTCAAAAAATAATATTGAAGGGATGTGCATAGAATTTGAACATTGCTTTTTGAATAAAGCTAAATACCGAAATTTGATAGCAAAACTCAAAATCGTTTAGAAAATGTTCAAATTACAGAAAGAGAAATTACCGATGTAATTGATATACTTGATTGAAACAAAGCCACCGGCCCGGATACAATTAGCCATCGTATGATTATGCTAACCAAACAATACATAACTAAACCACTTGTTATTTTATTTAATGAATCCCTCGGAAAAGGGAAATTTCCGTCTGCGTGGAAAACATTGACGTTGTACCGATTTTTTAAAAAGGGTGGTAAATCCCTTCCCTCAAATTATCGACATATGGCTATGTCATTGACTAGTTGCATTGCGAGGTTAATGAAAAAATTTGTATATAATCATGTCTACAATCATTTAATCAGAAACAGTCTCCTATATCAATACCAATCAGTCTTTCTAACAAAACGGTCAACTGTTCACCAGCTAACTGAGATATAGAACACGGTTCTTAATTCCATGGAAAAGCGAGTAACTGGTTGTTTGTTTTGATTCTCCAACATATGATTTTGTGTGTTTTTAATTGTTGACAATATATTAACGATAAATATTGATCATTAAGTAATCTTACTAATTAAACATATTCTTTTTTTAATCTGTCAAAAAGACATTCCATAAATCAAAGTTCGAGAAACCGGCAAATTCCATATCCAACAACTAAAAATATAGTAACTACAGCAATGGTGATATTAGTAAAACTTATTAAAGGCGCAAACGCGTTGTTTTTTTTCTTGAAACCTTGGTTTATATATGGAGTATAGAACATTTGAGACACCATATTATAATTAAGAGTATAATTAAAGATTCTTATTCACAAACTATTACATAAACGATTAAAAATGACTTGCCGTACAGAGGATCAATGAAAAAACACACGTCCATTAATTATGCCACATTCCAATTGAATGACGTCAACTGACGCTAAATGACGTAGCACACCGTTTTTCACAGATCACTTCAACGAAAAAAAAAGAGGTTCCTAATATGGCCTGAATTGACCAAAAACGCTCTTTTTTGAAAATAACAGATAAAAGGAATATAGGACATTTTATTTGTGATACAGACTTTATCACGGCTTAACGTATCAGGTTCGACCTACGGGCTCACCTGATACTGGCCGTGATAAACTCTGTATCACAAACAAAATGTCCTATATTCCATTTGATATATCTCTAAGAAATTTGTGACGTTTACTCACTACTTATTTCTTAAGTCGACTCCCGTATTGTTTGGTAATCATTGCAAGTTTTCCAACCTACGTTTTCTGTGGTTACTCTGGTTCCTCCCCAAAAAACTAAATGCAATTAATAATTGCTGAAAGTGGCGCTATAAACATGTACCCGCGGGTTCTCTGGCCTAATACATAGACAAGATCCGATTCGTAGTATTTTATTAAAACATATAACAAAATATTCAAAGCACGTGACATAACAAAATCACATTTACATTAAACACAAATACAAACAAATAAAAACTACTACAGTATTGATTAATTTGGCAATTGATCGTTATCATAAAAAAATATATATATTACACATGAATATAACACTTCTATATCTATGAAACTGCTTCTCATTAATATACATGTACATCGCGTGAGGCTTAAATTATAAAGCACATTCATATAGAATTCCAATAAAAATAACAACAGGTAAACCAAACATATACCGTATACAATTATAAGTGAACACTGCTTTCCCTGTATGTGGTACAAAAGGACACTGAAGCGTTCTAACAAAATATTGACTTCTACTTGTGTGTCTGAATAAAATAAAACACCTTCATACATCCATTTGTAGGACTACATCAATCTCAATCTCAATATATATATACAATAAAATAAAACTACAGAGCAATGTTATTAGGCATAAATACAATAATGTATTTATTTATATGTTTTGAGCCCTAATCCATGAAACTAGTTACATAGGTTTTAACCGAAAAATTTATTTTCTATAATAATCGGAACTTTGTTTAGATCCTTAAATAGTTTAAACACTCAAATAGCAAAGAATTCCAAACACCAAATCTATTAAAAGAACGACTTAATGATTTTAATTAATTAGAAATTGAAAATGAACCAACCTGAATATGAAAATCCAAGATTCACAAACAGAAAAGTCTCAATTGCATCAAATACCATGCAACAATTTTAACGGCAACTTATGTCATCACCTTACTTTTTTTCAACCTGAAAAACATTTATATAAGAATCTCTGACCAAAGAAACTAATTAATCAGAGACATAAACTGTTCCCACCTAACAGATCAATCGTAAATACAGAATTTTAACTCCTAAAGTGACCACTACCAATAAAGTCTCTTCACGGGTGAATAAAAGTAGAACAAAAAGAACAACCAAATTATTGTAAAATATTTTATTAAGCTCTGTAATGAATTTAAGAATAAAACACATATATATAAATTTTCATACTTAATTAACACAATTATAATAAAACAATGACTCTGCCACATACTCCCTCTGGCTGTTAAATTACTTCCCTATCATTTCAGAAGGCTGGAAAGAGAACAAAATCTACATTATAAAATAAAACATTAAAGGTGTGAACAAATTAAAAGCAAATAACCTATTCCTTGGTGATGACAGAAAGTAATGCCTGGCCAGCCTGGTTTTCTAAATCTGAAAAATAAATCGTCACGTAAACAATTAGTAATGAATGTTTGCCTGTTCATGCCAAGACTGTGTTGCTGAAACTGCTGCCGTGGTCACAAAATCTCCTGAACGCATCAAACTCGGTTCTTGTCGAAATTTGGTATCTTCTATGTAATGGGACTTCATGTACAACCGGTACCTGCTGTACTGGCACCTCAGTATCAGTGGAAGCGCTTCCTGTGGTGTTATCCAAGTTGGGATCATGTCCACCGTCACCACTCACAGTAGACTGAGCGTTCTCATCTGATCTCAACTCAGGTTCAGGTTTCTGATCACAAGTATTTACGAGATGCGGTGTGCTATCCGGTACTACTCTAACAGGCACAAATATCTCCTGATCGCTCTCTGTGTCTTCCAAGTCAGCTTGATTCTGCTCCTTTACTGCTCTTGTTTGTGGCCTTGGTACAGGTTTTCTGGCTGATCTTGGAGCTGAAATTAGTTATTGATTATAAGATTACAGAGATTATCGATAATGCAACAATTTCCTTGATCGCGCTATAAGAGTAACGCGAAAATCTAGGCTTTGTTGCTCAGTGGTTGTTCATTGAACAAATTTTAAGGAAGACATCATGTTCTTGTACATATATACGCGATATTTGCTTCAAAAATGAGGATATCGATGAGTTTGCTATTTACCAGACTGTACTTACTGCCAGCGACACAACGGGGTAGGTTGCCAAAGGCAGTAACTGCTCTTAGTCCTGGTGGTTTTGGAACGCGAGAAAATGTCATTGGCCATTTTGTTTTTCTTTACTTCTTTCAGAGACAAAATAAATTATTATGGAAGCGTATAAGGGCCATATGTTTTTTTAAATTGTTTTTATTTGTCGACTTCATTCTTAGAAATTCCAACTTTATTCTTAGAATTATCAACATTAATCATAGAAATTCCAACTTTAAACTAACTTGAAATTATTAACTTTAATCTTGGAAATTCCAAGTTAATCTAGATAATTCCAACTTTATTTCTGGAATAACAAAAATAATTTCTCCCTGTTATATTGTTGGTGTTACTTTTTTTTTGTCTGTGGTGTCAACGTTGTCTACACAAACTAATAATTTCTTACTAAAATAAATTATAAGAATGCTGTTCTTTTCTCATCTTATAATTTTTTTTGTTTATCTTAAAAAATAAACTCAGAAGTCTTGCGATATCAATAAAATTCGCTTAATAACTAATTGTCCAGCGTGGAATTTACCTTTCTAAATCCTGCTTTCAGAATGAAGATTGGTCTCACTAGAGAATGCATTAGATCGTTATAATAAAGACGCTGACAAGTAATTAGAGTGATAGCGCGAAAGTAACCTGGATCAACTTTATGTTGGTCAATAGCTGTCCCAACTCTCTGGAATAATGCCACTATCTACACCAATTTCAAAAAAAGTTCATCTTTACCAATTTTTGAAAATTGTTTTATGGCATGTTCAACCCCTTAATCAGTAATATTCGCCATTTAAAAATCAAATTCCTTGGAGTAATATACTAATTCGTACAAAAAAATTATTCGATTCGGTTTTTATTGCTCAATTATTTTTGTTTATTCTACAGACTGCAATAATCTTTTACACAAAAGTGCTTTCAGAGTTAAAAAGAATTTTTCTGTATTAAGCTGTATCCAAGCATCCGGATTTAATAATTATTCTTTAAATTCTTTGTTAATATGTGGCCAAGTTGATAGAAATTGCAAACCAGGGTTATCGTACAGTGAAGTTAAAGGATTGGGCAGAGCAGTGGGCGAGGAAAAAGATTCCTTTCTTGAGTAATAAGCTCCTCCTACAGCTTTCAGCATGAGAGATCCATGAAACTGAAGATACAGATTGCACACATACTGATGTTGTGCAACTGCTTGAATGAAATTGAAATGGCAAAAGTGTGGATAGTTTACACTTTAGCTACTTTTTTCTGTACAAACTTGGCCCTGTTTTATTTTAAAAACCATAAAAGATAAAAAAAAAAACATAAAAGAGCGTGTTCAATGAGGAATCTAATACAACAATCCCAATCGATTGATTTAAATGTTGCTTAACGTCCAAAGAGCAATGATTTATCTATATTCAGGGCGGGAACAAGTAAAAA
Source organism: Limnoperna fortunei (assembly GCA_944474755.1). Taxonomy (NCBI): domain Eukaryota; kingdom Metazoa; phylum Mollusca; class Bivalvia; order Mytilida; family Modiolidae; genus Limnoperna; species Limnoperna fortunei. The sequence continues at coordinate 19,520,518 of OX104117.1, forward strand.
AAATATTAAATGAAAAATTGATAGGACAAAGAACCTAAATTGTACTCGTCACCCACGCTTTCTGTACTTTGACAACACCCTTTTGAGAGAGCCTTACCATACTAGCCACCTGGGGACGCGAAGGGCAGCTCTGTGGGTCGAGCAGTGGGAATCCTCTGCAGAATAAACGAAAAATATTAAAATAATAAGCCCACTGTGATGCAGAAACTATAAGATATTTAAAATAAAAAATAAAAAAACCTAACAAATCTTTAAAAAAATTTGCTGCATAAAATACAAAAAATTGTCATTTTACCGCTTTATCTCAAAAACAGTAAAACATAGAAACATTCTGATGACATACTACTAAAAATATAAACATTATAAACATATTGCAACTGAATAAAAGAATAAAAAAACTATAACTTATACTAAATGAAGCTATGCTCGACCCTTTTTCAAAGTAGCAAGGACAAGGATACATTTTTTTAAATCCCAACTTTTATTTGTCAGAAACTATATTGTTAATTATGAAAACAATCTGTCAAAAAGTAGATTAAAATGTAAAGCCCGGAGAACGACTTTGTCTGATACAAACGACGCCCACAGATTAAAAACATAATGCTTACGCAGAAATGTTCGGTCATATAAAACGAATTAACATCGCTGGAACCAAGGTTCAGTTATATATGTATACACAAGCATTTAAGTAATTATTATGATTTTCTGTGATCTTTGTAGAATGAAGAATTCCAAAAGAAGTTGATGAATCTTAGAAACATTTAAAAGGCGCCTTCCTACAGATTAATAACAGAACAAACAATTATGTGGGATGCAACATAAACAGATATACATCCAAAATTTAAATACACAAATTGGTACAAGGATCTTGGTGCAGTAGGCAAACCCAAATTACGAATTTTAAATATGAGGTACAAGAAAAATGCTTTCCTAAGCGACTTTTTTTTAATAAATATAAAACATGATATTTGCTTTGATGTGGTTTTTTTGAGAATGAGTAGAGTATGTCAAATTGTTAAATGTATGATTTATCGTATATTTAACATGTAACAAAATATATACATGTATATGGTAGTTGAAATAAAGTTTGCATAATAAAATAGGGGTAGGGGGCATTAAGCAAACCTGTTAAATATATGCTAAATGAAATAAGTACATTTTAGGTAGAATTTAACCGGAATATTTTTAACTGATTTTGCTTTAGCTTTTGTTTCACGAATATTTCTTCAGCCTTAATTCACTATTCGTTAAGGTAATTTTTCACTTAAGAGCTTTTGATTATACACTTTTTTCTTTGTATGATTTTGTACAGTATACAAGTGGATGTTATTTATGTTATGTTTACCTCTATACATAGTAGGCGGATTTTATACAAGGACTTCTAAAAAACAAGAACATTTAAACTTGAAATTAAGGACACCACAAAAAATAGGACTGCATCATAACTTGAACAATATCTAGAAATTGACATTCATAGTCGGCTGAGAATCAAAATTTACGACAAAATAGATTATTTTCACTTTCCTGAAGTTTTAAATTTTTGTATGGAGGATACAGCTCTCAATTGATCATGCACTCAAAAACTTGTATTTTCTATTCAAAATTTCTTCATAAAGAGTGTCTGCTGACAGAAAAGCTACTTAACCAGAGGATCACAGTGGCAAGATGTAGGTGCTCACTTTACGGTAGGCATCATGACTTAATTAATCGAATATAATATATGTATCATAAATGACCATTGATTTGTTCCGTTTGTTTTAACCACTTTCCTTCTTCTTACTTGATGATATGAGTAATTACTAGATTTTAACCCAAGTGATAAGACGGGTACTACACATTGAGCAGCAGTTGCTTACCCTTACAGAGAAGCTGGAGTCACTCCCGAGTTGTAGTTGGATTCATGTTCCTCAATTTTGGGTTTTTTTGTGTTGTGTCTCTATGTTTTGTTGTTGTCGTCTTATTTGTTCAACTATTTTTCTGTTTGTCCTGTGACTAATCGGTATCTTCTATTCATTTTCCAAGTAGTGACCAACGCAAGAGTAACTTCATTTATTCCTAAATGTTATAAGTTTATTATTACCCTTATAGTATAATCATTACATAAGCCTGAAAACGTTGAAATATTAAATTGTATAAAATGTGCTGTATTTTATTGATAGAATTTTATAACTTTTATATGTTGTCTGGCTAAATTTGGGAGTAACGTTTGCAAAATGTTCAATAATGTCAACCAATTTTTAATTGAAGTACACAGAAATGTTTTGAAACGGATTTGCTCGGGCTTTATGCAATTTATCTCATATGTTATTTTGCTTGTTTTTCACTGTTAGTATAGCCTTTAATATTTTTATTTTTGCTTGATATTTTAATAGGAGTTTTTACATTATGCAAGTGGCATTATTAATTATTATCTATGCTAGTAGCGACAAAGCTAAAAGTAACGTTATTAATTCACACATTTTATTATATTACCTTTATCCTATAAGTATTTCATAACCCATTACATAACCCTAAAGATGTTATAATCATTTTTATAATTGTAACTTTTACTTCAATTTGTAAATTAAGGTGTTGTCTTTACATACTTATGACAAAGTAACTTACAGTAATAGTTTTATGAAATCCTGTGATTTGAAATCGTATAAAAAAGCGATATCCTAAACTTCAAATGTGGCATCTATTTTTTAACTTATATTTTTGAATTATTGACCCGTTAGTATAGTACGCGCAGAAAATCTGATATATTCACCGTCGCTTGGTATAATCCCAACCTTGCTAAGATAATTTTTTTATCGAACTTAGGGGTAACAATGCATAAATCAAAAGTGCTCCTAAGATGTTTAAAGACATGATTTTGATGGAGCTATTTTCATTACATTCAACACGGGATGCATTTTTTAATGAAACCACAGCCGAAATGCTTCAGTTATACACGTAGTCATCGAGTTCGTTTGTTGTCTTTATTTCTGGCATACATTTTTGATATTGTTAGACGTAATGTTTTTGTAATTATACAGTTTATTCTTAAAGTTGAAGTGTGCCAACATTTGATCAACGAACTGTTCTATGTTTAGTTCATAACTAAATATTGAAGGTAATTGGAATATGTCATAAACCTTAATTGACCTATGGTAAATGTCATTCCGTACCTGTTGTAACTGTTTGCAATGTTCAACTGTTGACATCATAAGACAATAAACATGTAATGTGACAAAATTTAAAGGGAGATAATTCTTGCTAAACCGACCATAATAAAGAATCTGTAATATACTTAGTCTAGTAGTACTCGCGGAAAGTCTGCTAGAGTCCAAGTCGCTTGGTATGGTTTCCCGTTGCTAAGATAAAGCCAGTACTTTTAAAAACGGAGATTTAGAAGTGTTAGTTAATATACAATTTTGCAGTGATATTCAACTGTTCTTTTAAATCATTTGATAGAATTGCATGTTTTAGCAGGAGATTAGTTAACTGAGTGGTTAAAGCAGATATTCAGCTTAATATTAATCTCCAGCTGCTTTTTAACACTATTTTACATTTGTAGCCCCATGGCTGTTGTATTGTCCTACCTTTAATAAGATTTTTCGTTGTTTATTTAAACCCCGCTATATGACCTTTAGCAGTACTTGTCATCGGTTCCTTTTTTCTTAATTGTTTAAACAAAAATTGAGATTTTTAAAATTGTTAAAAGAATAACATCCATATGCAGATATCACTGTCCTGCATGGTCTCGATCTATGTTTGTATAGTTCTCTGCGGAAATCTTCAACACCCATAATCAGCACTCGTTTGTCAAGTTTTTCCCATAGATGCTCAGTTGGATTGAAAGGGCCAAGGTAACACATCGACATTGCTATTGGCGAGATTATCCGTGGTTACATGGGCTGTATGTGACAGAGTATTATGATACTGAAATACTGGTTGATAGCAGGCAGTGTCTTGTCTCTATAACGATCAGCTGTCAAACTTCTTTTAATGTTAACCAAATTTGTCCTACGATCATACGATATTGCTGCCCACACCATGATGCTTCCACTACCGTATCTGTCTACTTTATGTACTCAGGCTTTACTAAACCGCCTTTGCATACGGCATAGCGATCTTAAGCCGGTGTGGTAATTTGTGGCCAGCCACTTTTAGTACGATCTTTCGATGAGTGTGCCTTGGGACAACCCAACCAAAGGCGTGAGATCGAACTCTAAAGAACATAAATTCACGACTATCCTTCTTTGTGACTGAGCAGCACGAAAACTCCCGATTATGACGTTACGTCCAACCTGATTCAATCTTGGCACGCCAAAATCTTTTCGTAATTGATGCATGCATAGGTTTTATACATGAATGTTTAACGGATGATTTATTCACACTGCACGTAAGACACTTGCTTAGCATGTCTACAGCGTGCTAGTGATCATCAGTTTTTGTTGTATTGAAAGTCTTTTGGCATGATTCTATATCCCTTGCTTGATAATTATAAACAAGTAATTACAATATACATCAATACATGGATGACAATGTTTTGTCAACAGTACTTAACTCAAAACAGAACTTTATTACGAAGTTTTATATTAGCTATGCGTTGTTTTTTGCAAAGTGTATTTCATTGGTTTGTTTTTAATTTAATGTTGTATTATATATGTTATTTTACGTCACTTAGTGAAATTTCCGTTTGCTTAACCGGGTAATGAGACAATTTCCAGAGCTTAGACATTCGTTGTTCGGTTATACACTTATAGTTTTATCAGACATTTTTTATCTTAGTAAATTTAATGGCAACTCATAATTTATTCCGAATGTGCAGCTAAACAGATGTATTGTTAAAGGGTGTAATCGACGAAGGCTTCTTTTTAAAATTTGGAGGCACATTTAACTGTCGGTTTATAGGAAGATATTTCCATGGTTGGAAGGAGATGTCTGTTTTGTTTTATGTTGCATAAAGTATTAACGAATGTTTTAATATAATTTTTATTGCTTCACATATCAATAAAACAGCAGAAAAGAATACGTTTTAGTTCAATTTGTGGCTTATTAACATTTCAAATTTCAGTTGTTTGTAACACTGGATTTCTACAATTCGAGCTCTTTTTTCAAAATTACTGAGCAAAAAACAAAATAGCATCACGTTCTGTATTAAAACCCAAATAGAAAAAAATGATAGGCTGGTCAACTGAACTGTCAGTAATTGAGTAAACTGTTATGGAAAAGTTGAAGGCTACCTGGGTTTTACGGTGCAAATGAGATTTTCTTAACGGTAAACAAGTTAACACTGTCATATTAGATATGTAAGTCTACAGCTTGGTAATTGAAAATCTTAATGATTTAATGTAACCTCTCTTAACAAATGCAGCATGCAACGTACATTAATATTTTTGTGCAAAATTGGTTTTTGTTTTGTCTGAAACACAAGTTATATACCGATTTTTGTCTGAAACACAAGTTATATACTGATTTTAGTTTCATGATACAGTATATATGAATACACAGATATGTACCTTTTCTTTCTTGACAGAAAGTTTAGATCATCCCGAAGTTTGGGATTTTATAGAGTTCATATACCCTGCTTCAATCCCCAATAAACACTGAACACCATAAGATAGCTTAACAATTTTACCACATGCAAACCAACAAACATAAAGGAAATAAATAAACTGTGCATTTACTTTCATTTACATGTTTGTCATGGTCATGTAAAAGTTGGGGGGGGGGAGATAGGTCTATGAGGCTGTTTTTGTGTTGAATGTGTTTATAGTGCTAACAATAAATAAAAAAATTGTTTCAATGATAATTTTCAATCATAAACGGATTGCATCAACATGATCATATACAATTTATAACTACATATTAAGTAGTCATATTTATGTATACAATTTAAAAAAATAACTTGAAAAACTGGATTCCCCTGGAGATTTTAAAAGGCTGATGTTCCACTTCTCTTATGCCATTTGCTTCGGGTGTCACTAGATAGTCAATCAGTATAATAGGTGTCCATGGTAGAGGTCCCATTTGAGTGACTTGGTATGCACAATACGGACTCGACAAAACCTCGAAATGTAAGACTGACCTACTTATCAAGTAATAAGTAAAACACTATGTTTTGGTATATTACATACTAATATTGATGTGATTTTATTTTCCCCGTTATTATATAGATATATTGGATCACATTGCTGTTTTGTATTTCAACATTTACAGTATTAACTTAATTTATCGTCCATTTTTTCTGTATGTTAATGATTAGTTGATGAAGTCGAAGATTCAATACAGGAATATTTGAATATGTTGTAAAAATAAGCATCCTTTGATATGGTTGAAATGCTTTTTAGTGAACGAAGCTACTTTCGGTGTATTAAAATTGTAAAACGGTACATTTTAGAATGCCACCTATTCCAATTTCAAAATCTCATTTTACTTACAATAATAATTATATACAAGTTGTCTTACAATATTAAATAAATTAAGATGAATGAGGCTTCAAATTAGGATAAAAAGGCAAAATCTGTTGCCAAATCAGCGAGCAGATTATAGGACTATGTAAAGTTATAAATACTTCATTGTTTTCTTCAACGGAGATTTGTTTTTTGTAATGATATGTGTTATTCAGCTCTAATTTGCATCTATAGCAACATTCAAGAAGCTCCGTCGTATGAATTTTACATTTCATAAATTGAACGTTATGCTATATCTTGCGATATTCCTATTTTCTACACTAGTCAAAGGATCGAGCTTTGGCTTTTTCCTAAAAATACATATTGTGTAGTACTTTGTTTAATAAGTGGTTGCCAAAATTATTTTTTTATCAATACAGTTTTCTTTGCTAGGAATATAAAAGAAGCAATAGTTTTCTATATCAGACAAATAATTTCTTCTGCAGTTTCTCAGTGATACAAATATAATTTGATCTCTAGATACAATATAAATCTATTTTTCATATGAGCAATAAAATCAGGATATTCAATAACAATCGTTCTGAAATATTTCTCGCTAGATGTTCAACAAACAATCAATTAATTTCTTACATCAGTATCATCTTTTGTACTTTATACATAGCAATGTTTATCATATTTATGTATTTATGTGTCAGTTCTAAGAACTATGTATATTGTTTCCATCATGCTTTATCATTTAGTTTAAAAAAAATTCCAATCATACCGATTTATTCGCATAGACATGCGAAGGTTAAGTGTACTTATAGATAACTCATAAAAGTTTCTTGTAACGTTTTGTATGAGTCACATAAAGTGTCGTTATTTTCCATTTATTCTGAAAAACAAACAAAACGTCTATAAATACATTGGGATTCATATCTTTTACACCCACTTTAAATGATTTTCCAAACTTTCTTATGGTTTGTCGATCGTAAATTATCAATTATTTGTCTTATCAGCTTTCGATGTACCCTGTTACGTTTATCCATGTGTTGATTAAAATAGTTAAAATGTCTGTAGTATTACCCTTTTCTGGACATCTAATAACAACTGACATTGGTACATGTATATATAACAACAATTTACTAGGTTCCAATGCAGAACATTTTTCCATATATTAAAGCATCAGGACTACATAATCTACCACACAATAGAATATTTTGTATGTACATTTCCCGATTCCAGTATTATACAAGTTCAGCAATAAAAATAAACATATTACATCCACATCAGGGAAATAACTGTTGACCAAAATGATTTTGTATCCATACCTTTTTCGATGATAGTAATATAAAAGAAGCAATAGTTTTCTATTTCAGATAAATTTATTTTTTCTGCAGTTCCTCAGTGATGCAAATATAATTTGATTTCTAGATCATGTCACGCCACGGTTGGATCCTGCTATTCAAAATATTGTTTCCATGAAGTATCCAAAAGCGAGATCACACGACCTAAACATACACCAGAGCACAATTTCGCGGCTATGGAAGAGATTCTAACATGCTGGCTCTAACAATGACCTTTCATCTATCGAATCGATTCGTTGCCGCAACAACCACTGCAGTCGGGATACCTGGATTGAGAAGAATCAGCTCGTAAACAGTCCGCAACCGACTTCGATAATTAGCTATTAGACCCAGAAGGTCGTATTTTTGGGCAGTTTTGAAACCTTTACACCGACAAGAAAGAGTCCGATGTAGCAACAGATCCATGGGCTAGACATTCTCAACTGGCGTAGAATCTGGTACAGCAGCGAGTCCAGTCTTCTGGTACAGAAACGTGATGAAGGAATTGCGCACCAGCGCAGGAATGAACACTTCAGTGTCCAAGAAGTAGATAGTTTCGTTGGATGTGGACGGCGATCTTTAATGATCGTAAAACAGAACTGGCAAAGGCAATTGAAGGTACAGAGAAGAAAATCTCCAACCTCACCTAGTTCGCGTTAATGAGGGAGTTGTACCAACAGGACAATGTCGCCAGCTTAACCTTTGCCTCAGATCTTTTAAAAGCTGCTTCAAATGTTTCAACAGGAATAGTAAACAATTACACGTTATAACGTAAGCAATTAAGTGGCTCTATTCCAATGAAATGCAGAGCAGAGCAGTGTTGCCAGCTCAGCGTGGTCATACAAGGTACTAATTAAACGTGACCGGAGGTATTCTTAACTGTGATGAACTTACTTACTTTTATTCACTTGTATAATATTTCATGAATAGACTTTTTTCAAATAAAACCATTTTAGTTTATAAATATATTTGTTTTTGTAAAATTGTTATCTTTATCCAAAATACATCTACTAAAATCTTAAAAATCCGTTATGCGTTTCTTTTTTTTGGAGAGTATGTTTTGTCAAAAGTCTTTTGTAGAGCCCATTTATCTAAAAAAATTGATGAAAATTGGTTACTCCCCCATTGTTGAGGGTTGCATAGTTTTTTAGAGATTAGATGTTAAAATATATTAACGAGAGGGTAACCTTTAAATAATAGGATCAACTGATAACCATTAACGAGATTCATTATTGTTTTCTTAGCTTTAGTAAATTTTATACAAAAAGTAAGTTAATTTATTTTTTATTCTGTACTTGCTTGTCAAAGTTATCAAAATAACAATCTAAATTAAATCTTTCTTGTTGGCTTTATTATCAATATTCCAAAAGTAATTCTATATTAATAATTCAACTTTATAAATTTATCTTAATATGGCTAAAAAAAGTCCTGAGCACCTAAGTGCACCCTTGACTTTAAGGTCTTGTTGTTTGGTCGGTTTCACTATTTTTTTTCAAAATAAAAATTTGGGGAAAATATATTTGAGATGCATATTACGCAAAACATTTAAACTGAGTTCACGCACATAATAAAACATAAGTGATTGAGAATCAAAAATTCGCTTTTTTAAGATAAATTGATACAGAAAACACTAATTGTAACTTCTCAGTCTGTACAGTACACTGATACTAGACCTATTATATTGTTAATTGAACATAACATTGGTTAAATAGTCATTCGTCGGCTTTCATCAGACATTTGCATGACAGAACTTAAAATACACCAAAACAATGCAACATTTGTGGAAACAATCGCAGTTAAGGAACAACAGGAATATCACGACAACAGTTACATATGTGTAGATATAAAGAGAAGTTTGACATTTAAAAAAATCTTTATGGTATTTTTTTTTATTAAAGTCGATATTCTACCATAAGTAATTTAATCATCAATAATTGTATGATTTGCTAGAGTAAATGTCCTGCCAAATGTCGGTGATTCTTAATGGTACTATTCCAATAAAATCTGGACGTCGTGAGATAGGTGAAACCCTTACACGAAAAGAGAGGGGGGGGGGAACCTGAAAACCAAACTACTTTTAATAAATTTTTCTCCAAATGTTAAAAATGCAAATCACTGTAGTTTCTCCGGGTACTCTGGCTTCCTTCCCAATAAAATGGACGCCGCCATAGATAAAAAACTGTTTAAAGTGGCGTTAAACACTATTCAAACAAACAAATAAATGAGCAATACTACTTTATTACTAATTCACTGTCTTATTAAACGCAAACATGTATTTTTTAAAAATATTTTTGGTTTCTTGAAAGTGAAGAAAACTGAAGTGAATTTTATTATGAACTGGTAGTTATGTAAAGGTCTTGTAATGCTTGGGTCAAGTGACACTAATACTATTCGACATTATCTGTTTTAATGGTTGCGCTGAGTGACATTTAGAAATAAATCGTAGCAAGCGTTTTATTATGACCCAAAATGAAATTACGGTTCTGAACGAATTCTTGTTAAAACCTGCTGTTTTACTTTGTGACGTTAAACCGAAGAGAACTTTTATATATTTTGTTCGCAAATCGTTATATGTTAAAACGTTTTATCTGCATAAGCTACATATTTTGTCCGACAGATTTAGATGAAAGAAAAGACGTTTCACAAGATATTAAAAAAATGGTGAATATTGACTCATAAATTCGCATGTTATCCATAAATGTATTCAAGGGCAGTCAATAGTGCTTTGAGATGACCTTTTATTTTTTGGCCTCAATTGAAGCCCGTTTCCTCCTAAACACTTTAAGTACACATGTTTACTAAATAATCTCTAACATTTTTTAAATTATAAGCCACAGAACCAAAACGTGTCAAAGACTATAACTCACATTCGGTTAATTTAACCGTTTTTGACCCAATATTCTCAATGAAGGTCACGATGAGACGTGTATTTTACCAATTTATTGTATGCCTCTTTTTATATGGCTTTTCAAATAAAGTGGTAATGACCTTGACATTTTCAAATACTACATACGTTGCGTAGAATCAAATGTGGTGGTCCCAAATCATATTATTGATAACAGTTGCGTTTTATACAGCAGTATTAGAATAAGGGTTTACAAGGTGTAAGTTCAGATAATTCTGTTAATAAAAATAGATCGTTTTCACAAGTTACGTCAGGTCATCTCCGGATATGACTAAATAATTGTAGCAAGTATTGAAATGATATGTCGCGGCACTTTTTGGCAAACCTACGCGAAGGAAGGAAAAAAATAATCATAAGAAATAAGAAGATCTTTTCATCAAACTGTGGTGGGAAAGACCTTAATAATAATTAGAAGACGTATAATTGGGAAAGACCTTTAATATGACAAAAATATATCAACACCAGTCTATTAGACCAAAGTTACATGTACATTATTTGTCAATCAACTGAATCATTGCGCAAAAACCATCAAATATGGTAACAACTCTGATCGTACCTTACTGACCACCACGATAACTTGTTGACGTGATTAATATTACATAGTTTTATGAAACTTGTTAACAACAGTTCAAGTTTAATATTTTGTTCAAAATACTATCAAGCCTGACTCGTATTTGAAAGTACAAACTTCTAAATTCTTTTTTTAGATTTTATTTAAACAAAGTATATTGAGGTGTTCTCTATTTGAAAGTAGTGAATACATTTGAGCAGATCAAAAATCAATAATACGCAGCAAAAATATAGAAAATAATGTTGTCTTTTGAGGAAATTAAGCAGTTTTAACCGGGTGTTTCCTTCTGAAATTGAATATAGTCGGATTAATCTAAAACAGCTTTATTTTTGACAGTTCTGTGCACATCAAATTTCTCTACTCAATGTATATTTCAACTACAAACAGTTTCTGAATAATTGTTTCGGTATATTGTAATAACTTCCAAAATATTTAAAAGGTGTCATGAAGATATGTTTACACATTCATGCAATTTCAATTTCTGGTTTGCCAAAACAATAAACTGCTAAGGTAAAGAAACCGACATTACCGTTCTTCATGTATAAGACAGACACGTTGTCAACATTTATTTATGAAGAAAGACATCATCATTTTACAAATTAAAACACCGAAAAGTAAGATCTCTCGAAGTTTAATGGTTTTTGGGTATTACTTGATTAAAACAATATAGAATTAATTATAATTAAATAGATATTATTGTAATAATTAAACTAATATGTATTTAAACACTGTTTTCTTTCACAATAAAAAACGACTAGGAATCGAGAATTATAGAAAAAACATTTAATTTATTGGAAAACTAAACATTTAAAATAAACGTGCAACCGTCTAAATAGCTTGGACTATAGCGATAATAACCTTGCCAGTAAAAAATAACTTAATTCTGTCAATCGTGCTGCTGATAGGGAAACGATTTAATTCGAATTATAAATAAAAGTTGTTGAAATGTTAATTTTGATTTAATTTTTACACTTTGTGATTGTTTTTATGCAGTTTACCGTTGACTAAGTTCGTGTCCTAAAGGTTTTAAAAATTAAAAATTATAATGTTATCACCGTTTTGATTTAATAAAAGTAATACTTTAATCACATACTTAGATAACAGTTTGTTCATAGCTTAGAACTACAAACTTAAGCTGACCGATTTTTAAAGACATCTTTTCACTTTGCTTCATCAGGGTGCAATTGCACAGGTTTTCAAAAAACCGCTCGCTACATTGTGTGATAGGCTATTGTTATCTATTACAAAACATCTATTCAATGTATTATTCTTTCATAAATATAAACGTGAAACTATAACAGATGTGACCTATTAAAACAATGTAAAGTGGATTAGTCACAATTATTTTCCCATAACTGAATGTCTAAATTTGCACGGTTTTGTCATACAAATATAAAATTCGAGGTAATGCACAATTAAAAACTCTATTTTTTTCAGAGTTTCCGTAGTTTTAAAATACCGATGTTAGTTGCCCTTAAAATTTATAATTTTATAATATCAATTTCAAGTTAAAGATATTTGACACACATGATTGTAATGCAATGTTAAGAAGGACTAATAAGCATTTATTATACTAATTTCCTGTAGGTGTTGATGCTGAAACTTTGCTTTTAGTAACAGCAAGTAATTGACATTTTATTTTAGAATCGCATCAAGGTACAAAACGCAGTAACAACTGGCAATTTGGTTTCAGGGAAGATAGAATGTGAATGAAATAGTAATAAACAAATGGATAAATAACCCATGTATTAAACAATAACATCTAGTCAGGATGGAATACACAAACGAAACTAATCACAAATAAAAAAAAATCCCATGATGTCAAGGTATTGATTTAAAGTAAGTATTTCATGCAACATAAACGACATGCGATTTGTTTGGGCTTTCTTAGTCATAAATATGGGCTTGACAAACTTTGGAAATTGAAAGATTTAACTTTTGTTGAAGTACAGGAGAGATCAACTATCTCGGAAATTCGATTAATGGTTGATATTAGCGTTTCATTTTTTACTATTAATATGTGTGACAGCAGGGTCGAACATTACGTGTAGTATGTGTTATTGGAGAAAGTTTTGAAGAAAGGTATAGACTCCATAAGCTGCCGGGTATTGAATAATTGCTGTCGACCAAGAGAATTTTACAACTAAAATTAGTAAGCTATGACAGTGTCCTACCTTACCAATATTAATAATTCCACAATGATGGAAAATGCCATACCCATCTACATACAGTTGTTTCAAACATGTCAAAACAAATCTTTTCAATGTTAATTCACTTTCCAAGCTTTAAATTATTTTTGATTTGTTGGCGACTACGTTCTTAAAAGAATCATGAACAAGTAAAAAGCATCATTAAGGTTTGAGGTATATTGACAAATATGTAACTCTTGTTTTTTAAAAATGCTAAATTTGTTTAAACAGCAAAGAAAAAGAAGAATGTCAGTGTTGCTACTTTCTGTAAATATTCACATTTTTTTCTGCAAATTTCAGATTAAAATATAAAATACAGCAAAAGTTGTAACGCGGCAATATACTAAAGGTACACTAGTCTGAAATACTTAATGTAGTGTTATTAAAATGTATTTTGCATTTTTGGTCTACGTCTCATAACAAGTTCGATTGTGCAACAAGTAATACATCCGTTAGTGGTAGGATTACCATTTTGGATTTTAAATGGCAAGAACATATTTGAAACTTTAAATTAGGTAAGCTCAAAACATGAGATGTAGAACATTTTGCTACAATTTGTTTCTTCATTTTTCATTGTCAGACAGACAGAAAGTCCATGATGTTCTGATAAAAGTCAATGTAGACCAAAATATTGATTTCAATCAGAGGTGGGAATATTATATGTTTGGTTTGAATGGTGTTTTAATGCCACTTTCAGCAATTTTTCAGCTATATCGTGGCGTCAAGTTTTTATTGGGGGAGGAAGCCGGAGTACTCGGAGAGAACCCCCGACCTGCGGTAGGAAAACTGGCAAACCTTGTCAATTAAGATTGGAGTCGAGTAAATCCTGCCTGCAGTGAGAATCTAACCCGCAATCTCAGTGTTGACAGACCACGTGATCAATAGTAGACGAACTACCTTAACCACTCGTTATAGGTTTCGTTTCTCATAATATGTATACGCACACATTGTAACAAATACTCTCCCCCTTGCACAGTAAAAACTCACATTTGTAAAATGGTACAACATAATCATTAATGTATTTCTTTTTACAGATATTTATGTCCCTAAGGAGTTTGATTGAGGGTGCCTTTTGTCCTTAGATTTGAGAAGTCAACATTAGGATTTATACCAAGGTCGGTAAGGAATAATACCAGGAAAACCACGATTGATGTATTTGTATCTTGGCGAACGATACAACAGTGGACCTTTACCAAAACATGAATAGACTCTGCTGGCAGTACTGGAGGAAAAGTTAATGGTTCCCAACAACGATTCTAGTTTTGCCCATGATTTGCCGAAAATTTTCAGATTCATTAAAGGTAATGATACAAATTATTTTAAACTTGCAATATATATTTAAAAAGGTGTATAAGAACATCTATTTATAGATAATTAAAGCGAAAACAAAATTTTAAACTTTAAAATTGCACAAATATTTCGCCTGACCAACATGCTCCATCAGTGTTTTTTCAACAAACGACAATAACAAATAAAAGTTTTTGTCATTATACGTATATAATATATACGATTCATTATAATAAACGAAGATTTTTTTGTGCTATTACACGCATGAACAGGTGTATAAGTAAATAATTTTAAATCTTTGGTTTAACATTAATAAAATATTAAAATAACAAAAGATAACATCATGATGTTTTTAATTAGACAAATAAAAAGAAAATAATATACTTGTAACATAATTCTTTTTTTCGATGTGTAGATTGTGAACGATTTGACATAGCAACATCAGCGAAACCTCCCCGGTTATTATACAAATTGTTGTGTTGTTTGTTTAATAGCACTGATCAGGTCAAAATACAGAGAAGACTTTTTGAAGTTCTCGACGATTGTGTAAAGATAAGTGATCGATACACAAATGTCAGCAGCGGAAGTGTAGCTGAAGGTGTTGATATTCCAGGTTCCGATTTTGATCTAATTACTATTCTTGAAAAGATAACTGTAGATATTGAGGGTTGTCATGTAGGTGAAGAAGGACCAATTTTATTATTTAACACGAACAACTCGTATCCCGGATTTTCTCATCTTGTGATTTCTAAAAGTCGGTACTCATTTGATATATTTCATCACGGGGGAGACAAATCTGTCTGGGGGACATTAATTTCAAACAAACGCTTTAAAGATTATTTCAAGATATCGAGATAATGACTCTAAAATCCACGGACCATGCATTTCTTCAAAAAACGGTTACGTTGATCATCTCTTTTTTTCGTAGTCTTTCATGGCTGAACATTGGATAAAACGAGCCAGATTAAAGGAATGACAATTACCGGAAGTGATGTCTGAAGTTATTAATAAAGGAATTTTATGTGTTCCAATAGGTAGTAATTTTATCAGCAAAACGATACCGCTTGAGTGGCGCATATCATTATCATTAGCTGCAAAAAATTCATTCATTCAATCACTTACAGTTGCTATTGTACAAGATCTACAAATATATAAAACAATGTTTAAATGACAAAATAATTTGTTCATACGTTTTGAAAACAACGTTATTTTGGATGTGTGCAGAAACGTCACAAGAAATGTGGACGCCGACAATTTTCTCATTGTATTTTTGGAATTTCATCGGCGTCTCTTTTACTGGATCAGATACGAATTCTGTCCGCATTTTTTCATACCGGACAATAATTTGTATGAAGGACTTATACACGTCAAGGCAAAACGAAAACCACAATTAGAGTTTTTAATGCGAAATATCTGGTCAAGGATTCTACTCAGCAACGATTTTACAGCAGGGATAAATAGACTCACTATTAATCAGTTTTACCTGCGAGTAAAAACAGTCAATAGTTTCAAAGACAAAATGAAGACGTTATTGGGGTCGTTGTGTATTTTCCGATTGACTTTTCAAATGTGTACCAAAAGACAAAAAGATTTTATCATGCAAAAGTCATTATACAGACTTGTAAATAGCAAATTGTCTTATTTCCCAAAGGGTTTTTACTTAGCATCATTTTGCTTTTCAAATCAGATATCAGCTCAACTCACAAGATGGGAGACCCAAACGAAAAAAGAAGCATACATAATTCGTAAAGAGATTATGTAATATCATCTGATTGGTAATTACGCCGATGCAGCGAACGGATGTTTATTAATTTACCAGTTCTTCTGGTCATTACATCGAGCACGCAAGTGCAAGGGCCATTGCGTATGCATGTATAGCAAAAGCTTACGTATCCATTAATGATACCACGGCAGCAGAATACTGGATGCGATACGTGCGAAGATTCTGTGATGCAAATTGGAGCTTGTCTGAGGTGGCATCTTGGGACCCTTGAGTTTGGTTTCTGCTTATTCAACTGTTAAGTTATATTTGAAAATGCAAGAGAAACATCCTTTATACAGAATTAATATTTGTCTTATATGAAAACTTGCTTTGTAAAGTATCAAATATTTTTTTGTAGTGTACAACTAAGCACCATCCTGTGCACCTATGCTCATTTCTTTCTTGTGTTTTTGTGGCGACTTCCTTGTACTTCCGTATTAGTTTTCGATTTTGGTCAAGTCTTGGTATCTTCTGCTGATCTTAGACATTACGCCAGCATTATCCTATCGAATTTTCAAAACAAATTTGTGTGTCACATTTTTAAATTTGTACACAAGTTCAATCAATCAATCAATATTGTCACGACTATAATTTACGGATTAAAACAAACGAACCGAACAAGGAATAACAACCTGATTATCATTTCGACAATATACTGCATTCCAATTTGCAAAGTTTGCGAAAAACACATTTGTTAAAAACAAAACATTGAATAGATCATAGATCATGTTATGATCATTAGATTTTTGTTTTTAGTCTATAATGACAAGTTTGTTCATTATTACCTGTATGTAAACTTTGATACTTATATCAACCCCAATAAAACATGCCATTTGTTAAACATAAGTATGCCATTGAAGTTAACTCTATTACTTTGTCTCTCAACGACCATCGCGGTTGTTTTAAGATTTTGAGAAGAGTACTAGATATGCTGGATTTGGAAACCTTGCCTATACAAATTTACATCAAGGTTACTCTATTTTTTCCAGTTAAAATTGGTTAGAAAGCTGGATTTGCACATATTGTAAACTAAAAGTGACGATAAAAGAAATTTCAAATAGGATAATGAATTTTCTATACAAAAATGCATAACACTTCCTCGACGTTCTCTAACGTTTGAGTTTATCGACATTTCTATAAAGAAAAAGTCGTTAGAACTCAGAAATTTAAAATAGATATTAGTTATGTTGATTTAAACTATAATTGCCATGCAGTATGCGATTTTTGTATGTTTGTTTAAATGGTGTTTTAACCCCACTTTCAGCAATTTTTCAGCTATATCATGGCGTCCAGTTATTATTGGGGAGGAAGCCGGAGTACCCAGAGAGAACCCCCGACCTGCGGAAGGAAAACTGGCAATCCTTGTCAATTAAGATTGGAGTCGAGTACACCCTACCTGCAGTGATAATCGAACCCGCAATCTCAGTGTAAACAAACAACGTGATCAATAGTAGACGAACTACCTTAACCACTCGGCCACCGAGGCCCAATGCGATTTTGAAAATTTGTAGGGCAGTTAATTTAAACATCACTGAAAGAGTCAATGATATTATAAATTGATGCAAAAGGACATAAACTTAGATTTAATTTACATACTTTAATAGATCACACCAATGCGTAGCCCGTGTTACAATACTTCCGAAGTCCAGATTGCAAATATATATGTTTAGGAGAATGATTTTGTGAAACAGTTGACTGACCTGGTAGTATAATGCTGCATGTCATTTTCTTATCCGATAACGTAAGGGAAAATCCATTTCGTCAACTTTGGTAGAAATGCCCAAAAAGAACACCAACATATTGAGATTGACAATGATGTAGGTTTATTTTTATTATAAACAACGAAACTGTCAATACAAAGTTATGCGTGTTATAGAAATTATATGAATATCATAGTTATATTTATGTTTTAGAGTACGAACAAGGTAATAAAGAGACAATAACGACCTCCTGACAGATCCTTTACAGCTCCTGGGAGAAATATACAGTTACTATTTGAAGTTACTGACGATTGCATAAAGATTAGTAATCAATACACTAATATTAGCATCGGAAGTTTAGTCGAAGGTGTAGATATACCTTGTGTTGATTAAGATTTTATGACAATTCTTGCAAAACTAATTGTAGATATCCACGGTTTAATGCAAATACCGAAGGATCAATTTTACTGTGTACAATACACGCAACTCAAATCATGGTTATTGATATCTGATGATTTCTAACAGGTAATATTACGATATTACATTTCTTCACTGGGGAGAATATTCTACCTGGGGTCCATTAATTTCCAACAAACTGTTTAAATTTATTTTACCTGATATCGATATAATGACTCTTAAAAACCATTCACCATGCATTACTCTAGGCAACAAAGAAACCGTTGATCACAACTTCGGTCGGTTTTTGAAGTCTGTCTTGGCCTCCAATTAAAAGACTTTCTATCGGCTAAACTAGTAACTAAGTGTATCTTTTTTATTTGCTGATATATGATCTATTCTGCAGTTAATCAGATAAATCAGATTTTATGGAACTATAATTTGGCATATCAGTACTACAAGTATAACATAAATACACATAAATACAGGATATCTCAAACAATTTTAAATCGAACCAACAAAAAAAAAAAAAAATGAAACGAACGAAAAAATGGGAACGTTTTACATTTCAAGGGATTTATTTATGTTTAAATGAAAATACATTTCCATGTTTTCCAAATGTATATGTATTTTTATTTGTACAACCATACACATACAGCAAAAACATAAACTTTAAACTTTTAGGTAAGCTCTTGTCTTAAGAAGTTCAAACATTATTGCAAGTAAAAATTTAAAATCTTCGTTTTTTATATTTCAAAAATCAGCACTGTCCTAATGTTTCATTTACTGCCGAAGGTCGAGAATTGTCATTGGGTTGACCGTAAAAACCTGGATTTAGGCTAAAACATTACATAATGTGACATCAAAGTCCCATTTAATCAACAAACGAAACCTTTGCATTCAAGTTGATTTGAATATACTCTTTAACATTAAATAAAATGCAAGTTAATATTTTTGCAAACAGTATGTTTCAATAGTTCGTAGAACTCTACACAAACTCTTAGACCTCTGTGACCGTAGACTTATGATTTATTACCTAAAATAATGTACATCTGTATCAATTTTGGACTTGAAAATTGCATACATTCATTACGATATTATCAATACCAGGTGCTTTACAATTTTTTCAACTGTTTTATGACTTTTTCAACATGTTAATCAGTAATTTCACCTTTAACAATACATCACATATAGGATGATCAAATTAACATAACTACTTTGTATGTTGCTAGATAATTTACTAACCCGAATGTAACAAATCGGACTCGTTTGCTCTGGTTTATTGCTGTGCTGACCGCTACTGCTATCACGTCATATTTGAACTAGTGCATAGTACAATCAAAACATAATAAGGAAGAAGTTGTGACGTTTGAAGTTGTATTGCAAAACGGGTTATTGATAAATGCATTTTTTTGCAAGATATAGTATACGATGTTTAAAGATGCTTCACTCTATATTCGGAATCGATGTAATATATTGATGTCTACAAAAAGTCTTTTTCTGTCGCTTGGGGGGGGGGGGGATAAAATAATGCTTCATAAATGTCCATCCCGTGGTAAAACAACCTCTTAAATAAACAGCCACCCAATGGGACTCTCAACCCAATGGTCAACGATCGGAGAGTGTCACGCTTTATGCACGTATATGATAAAGAGCAGAACGAATAATATTAGCAATTCGTAGATGACTAACTGTAAAGCTTCATTTTCCGAACCTATCTTTGTACCTTCCTGTTTCTGTGGCAAGATTATTCCTTCATTCAGTTCCATTTGGTGGGTTACTGTCAGTTGATGTATTATTTGTTTTCCTCTTAAGATAACTAACAAATTGCTTGCGTGCTGCTCGATAAATATCGATCAATAAGTAACGGATACATGTACTTGCGTATCTTATTGTACATTTTAAACACTATATTTTTACAACACACAATTTCACACTTTCTGTTTGATAGACTGTTTTTTTTTACAAAAGGTTGGAGGAAGTTGGTGGGTCATCTTCTGGATCTAATGCCAGTCCAGATCAAATACCGGTAAGTAGGCAAGATGGCAACATCTAGTTTTGGTTTGCTTTATTCCCAGAATAAAGAATAAATCAATACAAATATTTTGTATTAAAAATACTGTAGGGCTATTCCACTCCAACGCATGATAATGAACCAAATTTCCGACAAAAAAGAATTTTAATGTCATTAATATTAAGACAGAATGTATAACGTCCTTAATATGGCATTACGGTAGTAATTTGTACTCAAAAATTCACAAATACAGAGAACGACAGCTAAACTGTTTAAAAAAACAACTAATATCTTGTGTGTTGCCTTACGAGAAGGATAAGTGATAATAGCCTGTTATATAAATAAATCGAAATGGCCGAAGATGAGCAAGAGCAATACTCTATTTACAAGCTGAATAGACGAAATGCTTATATGTATAAGGAGGAACATTTAGATTGCAAAGGCAAGTAGTGTACATTTAACACCAAGCGATTACAAGTACCGATCTTATTTCGACAAGGGACCTCGGTGGTAGAGTAGTTAATGTAGTTCGTCTTCTATTGATTACGTGGTCTGTCATTACTGAGGTTTAGGTTCGAGTCTCACAGTGGGAAGGGTGTACTCGACTTCAGTTTTAATTGACAAGGATTGCCAGTTTTCCTACCACAGGTGGGGGGTTTTCTCCAAGTACTCCAGCTTCCTCCCCCAATAAAAACTGGACGCCATGATATAGGGGGAAAATGATAGAAAGTGGCGTTAAACAATATTCAAACAAACAAGCAAAACCTTTTAAAAAATAAATATTCTGTAATTGTCGGCCTTAAGCTCTTTAAAAATGGCAACTGAATTATTAAAGTTAATGCTGTGGCACACATTAATGTTACGCCTAACCTAGACAATAACTGGGCAATGACAAAGTCCCCCATATGAAATTAGGGCTTGACTTACATAATTTTACATCTAACATAAGCTAGTGTTTAATTTCTGATAATCAGTAAAAACATCACCTTTCGGAAAAAAAGGGGTAATGTATGGTATCCGGCTTAAGGTAGTTCTAAAACTTCAAGTCAATCGAATCACTAAAACTTGAGCTAATGTCCAGAACTGAATATACATGTAACGCCTTTATCAAACCCATTGCTGATTTATAACCATGATAACGTAAACTTTAACTCTAGCAAAAATAGCGTAAACCGAATCTCATAGCTTTGTATTCGTCGTGAATGGCAACGATATAGGTGTGACGCTACGTTATAGTATACTTGACGTTCGCAACTCGGCTTTATAAAAATGTTCTACAGAGATGTTTCCAATTTTAAATGTGTTGTTTACTTTCAAACGCAAAATTTACGATTACTCAAATTGTCTCCATATTTTTTACTAAATTTCTGATAGTATTTTAAGTGTCAGAAATAAAGACTCTTTCTGGAAACAAAAGCTATACTTGTGTAATAATATGAATCTCTGTGGAGATCAGTAATGGTCATTCTATGTATCATGTATTGTTTTGAAATAAAAAAAAGATAACTTAATTTAGAAGTACTTGAAAGTTGTCTTCCTTTTATACGTATAATATTTGTAAAACTTGAGAATATTAACCACGAAGAGGATTTTATTTCTTATAGCACCCGTTCAGGAAACACCCCTAATAGATGATTTTATTTCTGATACATGTAGCATTCATTCGGGCAATACATCCCACAGGAGATTTTGTTTCTGATAACACCTGTCCAGGTAATACACCCCATAGAAGCTAATAAAAGAAGAAAAAACTTAGTTGGGGCGAATACTGATTCGTTTTTTTTCTTTGTTTCTGAAACTAAAATGTTTTAATGATGTTTGATTTGAAAGATAGTTTTTATATTTGGTGTTGACAAAAACTACTTGAGTCTTTCCGTAAGGAAGAAAAAAACCAACACGAATACTTGAAAGTTTTCCTGTTAACAATTATGTTGCCTACTTGTATGATCCGTTTAAGATGTTAAAAAGGAGTACCGACAAATACTAATTATAAGAGAAAAAAGAGAAAAAAGGTTCAGTCTAGTAAACAACTGGATTGTAACTTAAAAAAAAATAAACTTGGTTCAAGTCTCTTTAATTTGTGTCCTGTAGTGCGATTGTTGTAATCTTTTACTATCCATCATAATTTTTCTGAAGCATGTTTATTACATTTAAAATTTAATTTATATGTTAATTACTGTGAACGTATATTAACATTAACCCGTCGACTGATTAGACAAGTTATTTTATTCGTGTTGCTGCGCCAAGATCTTTACATAATGAGATTATCATGAATTAAACATATAGAAACTCTATTATTAAAATTTAAAACTTATTTTTCACGTGATTTAACCACCTATTTATTGATACAAGTCAACAACAGGTACATACCTTACACCTAACAAAGTAAAAACATCGTCCTGGTTGTTGTTTATCACGTGTTTCTCTACAAAAAATATGAGTGTCGTATTGGACAGCCTTCCTAGATTGAACGTACAACAAGTACTAAATTCCGAAATATGGAAACTTTCAGATATTACAAAATATGATATCCCAGAGTCTCCTAAACCACCAACGTGCAAGGGATTGCATGCCCTTTTTGAAGACACCAAAAGTGGGGATCTTTACTTGCCAGAGGCAAGACTCACAGCTTTCAGAGTAAGATCAAAAGAAAGATTTGCCTCCTGGATCAAAGCCTTTGAATTCAGGTAACCTCGACGATCGCCATTGTTCTTACATTGACAAAGACACTTAAGTCAATGGCTCAATTGGGGAAATTTTAATTCAGATTTTTAATGAAAACACAACATCCAAAAATGAAACAAACAAACTGCTTACCTTTCACCTTTACCCTACAACATTTTTGGTTACAGTTCAAGGAAAACTTCATTCTACCTGGGAAGAAAAGGAATATGACTACTTAAAATCCATTGTTGATTATGAATGTGATACATGTACACCTAAGACTTTTGGAAACATACTAACACAGGAACTATCTGATACCATATACCCATAATTTGTGTCGATTTTTGACCCCTAAGAATTCAGACTCGAAACCTAAACCACAATCAATTCTTACACCAAGACTGCTTATTGTAAAAGACGAAAATGACAATTTATATACCAATAGTATTACCACAACAATACAGAAAATTGAAGGAAACTTTGTGATGTGACATCAACTGTAGACTCTTTACTTGAAAAAGTAAACGCAAGGTTTGATCAACTAAATAGGCATGAACTTCAGTTAAATGAAATTTTAAAGATTGACAGTGCAAACTATGCAAATTGACAAGTACCATGGATACTTTAATTGATAAAGTTAATAAAAAGTTTGAACAAATAAACAGACATGAAAATCGACTAAATGACATATCAATGGCTAACAGTAGATACATTGAACTTGAGAAACGCACTGTGAACTTAGAAAAGAATGCAAACCAAGGCAATGAAAAAAATGAAGTTGACAGTAGAAACTTAGAAACAATACTTGAAAACCAAAATCTTAAAAAAACTAACAGACCATGAAAACAATTTAAAGACAACCTGTGTGTTAAAAAGGAAAAAAGGCGATCTTCACTTGGAGAATTATTACCTAAGAACAAGACTTAAACATTGGAAACAAACTAGATACAATGAGTAAAGCACAACATCAACAACTAGAAAACAAGGAAGAAGTATCTTTTTTACCACAAGTTGCAACTCGTAATATATTTACTCCGCTAGAGGCTGATAGTGTAGTCAAACATAGTAAAAATGATGACAAAGAAACTTTTGGAAATCAAGCGAGTAATGATTAAGTTAAACAGAAAATGCTTTTTATTATGGACTGCCATGGATTCGATCCTCAAAAAATGTAGAGACGCATCAAGTCAGAAAGTATAGTTCTTCAAAAGGGAGAGGAAAACATAAATGAGGCAACAATATTCTGCCAAAATATTAAAAAATCTCGCCATCTGATACTAGGAATTGGAAACAATGATCAAGATCACAAAGATACAACGAATTGTGTCTCTGAAATGCAATTGCTTATAGGATGTATTCTTAATCAACACACATCTTTGGAATTCATACATGTGTTACCATCATTCGAAAGGGTGGGAAAACCAGCATTTAAATCAAGAATTTCTGTATCAACTTCGAAAAGTTAAAATTTATTGACAACAGTTTGATATCTTCTCTTGACCCGTCACAATTCTATGATGGAGTTCATTTCAGTTCAAGTACCATGCGAAATTTTGTGCGTATTGTGAAAACTCACATGAATCCATTCCTAGGTTTGAAAGTGTATACCGTACAACCTCAACGGCAACATTACAGGGGCATCAGATGCCAAACAGCTTCCAAAGAGGTCAAAGTCAACACAGGACACCCCATAGAGACAGAGGCTCAGTTGATAGACACACAGAGATCAACAATTTAATTAGGCATTTAATCCATCTAACCAATGGACAAATCTCCAGTTTCCGTTACATTGTGTTAATCACTTACTTTATGAATTATGATTACTAGCTTTGTCATGTTTTGTATTTAAAAAACAGAGGGAAATACATGTACATATTTTATTTCAATATTTCATAATTTTTATCTTCAACATACAATATAAAAATTAAAATTCGAATATCACTTAATATGTTCAATTTTGATAAATCCTATAATTACACAACTCAATAAATAACATATAACACTTACATTTTTTGGTAAAGTAATCTATTCACATTAAAGATCTTATGTCTATTTTATCATTCTTTGTATTATTGACTGAAAATGGCAAAATGTGCTTAAAAAGCAATCGGAGTTTATTAAGCATGTTAAAAGAAGTTTAACTTTTCAAAAATTTCTAATACATTTTCTTTTTTAGGTTATATGCTACAAATGTAATAAATTACATGCATATTTACTAACGTATATATTTAAAACATAATTTTGTAAAAATCTTTGGCCCAGTAGATTTTCTTTAAAATTTGTAAGCTTAATACAGATTTCTGGAATGTGCATGGCTTGAACACTTCTAAAGTAAATTACAATGATTTTTTAGTGTAAACAATATTTTATTGAATAAATTTACAAGTACGTCACAAAATTTTACAATTTAAGTGTAACATTTAAACAAAAGGATTCGAAGAAAGCAACATGCTTATTAAAATCCGTTTCCTTAGAAATATAAATTGCATATATTGTCTGGAATAAGAGACGCATGACAAAATCGATTATATCACTCTAAAGTGACAATTGGGAATGTTAAATTTTTTATCATATGTACATAGTTACAAGGTTATTGGTATTGTTGAGACTTTGTCATCTGAGTCGCCCGGAAATCTCCACCTTTTGTTGTTAAACCATCAAAAACTAAAAAGAAAGGTAGAGCATCTGTTGGTATCTCAGTTTATTGCAAACCCCATATTAGAAAAGAGATTAAAAAATTTCATAGATGAAACATATCAATATCGCTAAAATTAGAATCATTCATATCAGAAATTTCATGGCAAATATTTCTATGATTCTGTTACATTAAGCCTTATAAAAATAAAGAAGAATCCGAAAAAACTTTTAACAAATTCAAAATGAAATTTTGAAATTTACAGGACAAGGAGAGATCCTGATCCTGATTTGTGGAGACTAAAATGCACGGACAGGCGGACTACACCATACCTCATGACAAAATAAATGAAAATATAAAAGAATGTCCACTTCCTGAAAATGATATATCTGAGTTACCAACTCTAAGACACCAAATTGACAAAATATCAAATTAACATGGTAATCTGTTGACGAATCTGTATACAGTGTAATGTAATGCAACTTAAATACTAAATGGGAGATTCCTGGGAGACTCTTAGGTTTTTTACATTCTTTAATTAGAATGGGCAGAGCATAGTGGATTACATGCTTTCATCCAACAATTTATTTCATCAGGTAGAACACTTTAATGTTAAATCTCCAATAAAATTCTCTGACCACTCTTTACTGTCAGTCTCTTTTAAACTAAGTATGAAAAGAGAGGAAACTCCAGCTTCACAATGTGAACAAGGTAGATTTATATGGGAGGAAGAAAAAAGTGTAGAATTTCAAAATATAATTCTTCAAAATGTTGATCCAATTATGGAAGTTCTAAAAGAACTAGATAATGATAATAATAAAAATTTAGATTCCATTGTTGAAAACATTAATAACATTTTTAAAGATGCTTCCTTGAATCTTTCAAGTTTAAAAAGAGAAAAAATTGTCTTCCTAATAAACCAAACAAGGACATCCCAAAAAAATCCTGGATGTCCGATAATTGCTTAAATGAGAGAAACGATGTTAGATCATTAGGAAAAAGATCACAAAAAGAACCAAATAATATGTTCCTGCGGCAATCATTCTCTCGTGCCTGCAAAAATTATAATTTACTTCAGAAGAAACTAAAATCCGAGTTTTTTAAGAAGTTTTTGAATAAAGTCAATGACTGAGATGAAAAATAATCTAAATCTTTTTGGAAATCTATTAATTGTCTTAAACATTCCGGTCACACCCCATCAAATCCAATTTCAGCTAAAGAGTGGACAGAGCACTATAAATCTTTATTTACTGACTTAAATTGTACCAACTTTAACTTGAATAATGATCTTGAAGGAACAAAGGACAGCTTTTCCTTCTCTTGATTACGATTTTAACTGTACTGAAGGTAAGAGAGGGATTAAAGACCTAAAATCTGGTAAAAATGGTGGTCTTGATTTTATTGAATAAAAGCCTACAAACAGGGAAATTCCCTAAAAATGGAATTTGTCAGATATTTCTTCCATATTTAAATCAGGTAACCCAAATGATTGCAACAATTATAGAGGCATATGTCTTTGGTCCACAACTTACTAAGTCCCAACCAAGGTGGTTTTAAATCAGATTATAGGATAAGTGATCATATCTTTATTTTGAAAACTTTAATAAACAAATATTTATATGGAAGAAACCTTTATGTATGCTTTTTATATTTTCGCAAGGCATTTGACAGTGTTGCAAGAAAAGCACTCATGACTAAACTACTAAGAAGCAAAGTCGGAGGAAAATTTTATGGCCGTGTTAAAAATATATATTCAAATACACTGTATTGTTGCAAGACTGATATTATCTTAGGTGAACCTTTTCTGTCTAAGATTGGCGTGAAAAAAGGGGATAGTTTAAGTCCAACACTTTTTAACATATTTATTGATGATATAAAGTCCTACTTTGGTTTTAACAAATCAAACCCAGTTACTCTTAACCAAATCAATCTGAATCATCTTCTTTATGCAGATGACTTGGTACTAATTTCAGAGCCACCCTCAGGCTTGCAGAACTGTGTAGATGTCTTGCAAAGATTCTGTGGGGATTGGAACCGTACAGACAAAAATAATGATTTTATCCAAATTAAAAACAGATCAGTAATTGATAAATATAACTTTTATGTTGACTCACATACTATTGAATCGGTTCAAAATTATAAATATTTAGGCATCATCTTTGACAACAGAGGAAACACTAAAATAGCAGCCGAAGAATTGGCTATTAAAGCACGTAAAGCTTATTTTGCTTTGAAATCTAAAATACCTTACTCAAACTTCATTTCAGTAGAAAAAAGGATGAAACTCTATAACACACATATTATGTTTTTATTATTACCAATATTTCTTATGGATCTGAAATTCGGATTTCGGATTTTAACCCTAATTTAGACTCTATAGATAAATTACATATTGAAAAAGTCCAAAAGTTAGAATAAGTGCACAGCTATTGGGAATAGTAACAGGAAGATATTCTAGACCAACAATTCCAATTAATAATAGAACTTGTACTTACCTTAGTTCTTTAGATTCCACTGCAGCCAATCTGGAACTTAGTTCTTTAATGTTTCATTGTATTTTCTATATTCTTCTTCTACCTATGTCTTATGTGTCTTATAGATTACATTGCATTGATGATAATTCATGTGCTTTTTATCCAATAAACTTATATTGATTATTTGCCGAGGTTTCGACTGCCACTGTTATCTCAATTGAAGGCATATGTTTCCCAACAACAGCAAAAGAATGTTAATAAACTTATGTCATCAAGGTGACGGTTACAGAAATAGTGATTCACATTGTGTTTTTATTTATTAGATATACAAATGATTATTTATTAATTTTTTCTATCTTTCCCTCTCTTTCCTTAATTTCTTTATGGCTATCACTTTCACCTTTCAAAATACAGTGTCATTACTTTTATTTATATTATTAAAGGGCATTAAATTGTTCTTGAACACTTAGCTATTCAGTTAGTTGCAATATAACAATATTTAAGAATTCATACACTTTATTATCATTTTAACATGGGTAAGCTATTAGCTCCGAGCGATAGCGAGAGGGGGGAAATATCACCAAAACAATACCCACCCATGTTTCAACTACAATAAAGTATGGTTATGCCAGAAGTATTTCGATTCTGACTGTAACAAAATACTTCAATATGTATACTGAAGCTGTATACAATAGTGCGCTAGTGTATGACTGTTCCGCGTACCTCCTAGGTGTCAAAATGTAGTCTGGTAAGAAAAGTAATTCAATGGCAGTATGTAGAATTATGCAAATATTATAAGTCAGAAAAGACGAGAGGAAATTTATTAATAATAACGATAATTATGGTTCAAAAGGAGAGGTTTTTGATAAAATTCAACCGACTTAAACCAACGACTTGTGCGAACTAAATTTATTTGAATTTTAAAACGGCTTTGTTTACATAGCGAAAGCAGAACGTCATATTAGACCTGCTATAAATAGTGGTTCTGTGGATTTTAAGTACAATTTATTTTACAGAGCTGTCTTCAATTTAAAAAGATTTAATTTATCAAATGAAATATGATTAAAAAATGAACAAGCTCTTTTTTCAATATTTTTTAATTTTATTTTTAGATGGAAGTTTTGCACAAAGCAACTCACTGTGGGTTTTAGTAAGTTTTTCCGTTTCTTTAGATATATGTAGTGAATTTGGTATTTTATGACTTTATTGATATATCATTGATCCATCCTGTGTTTTTAATTTATTTCTATAAATCGCGAAAAACGTTTAAATGTACAATGTAGTTAAAATTCTAAGATTTTCCTATTGGCAATTGTTCGATAATCTTTGAGCTGGATTTGGGAGTTGATCAGGCACATCTCTCGTTGGAAGTAGTAATTTTTTTCAATAACATTTATACCATTTTAATCTTTAGTTGTGACGTGTGTAAATCTATTCCAATCCGGGGGTACAGATATCATTGTATCGTCTGTTATAATTATGATCTATGTGAAAAGTGTTACCGATCTACCAAGAGCAGACATCATCATCCATTCTACGAAATACAAGCGGAAGGTAAGGGGTTTTTATTATGTGGAAACTTCCAGGATAAACAATAATTTAAATTCATATAAATCTCATTGTGTTTTTAAAAACGTTAATTATGCTTTTTAATTGCTTTTAAATTTTTTATCGTTTTTCATCCCCTTGAAATATCGGTTATTCCTTTCAAATCAGCAGATATATGAAATTGTATTTTACAATCAAGTGTAATATACGTATGGCACAGTAAAATAAATATACCCCATTTCCTAGGTAAATCTTACCTAGAAGTCACAGTAATTACTGCCAGGTTGAATTGTTTTAAAAACTGTATTTTGACTGAAATATGAGAATAAAATATCTGAAGCTCTTATGACAGTATAAGTGCTTAAACCAATACTTCCGAACCTTGGCAGCTACAGAAGAAATAAATTCAAATCCAAACGCTTTTGTGAGGGAGATAATTTTGTAATAAAAGCCACATGATTCAACTTTCAATTGTGAAAGCCCGACCGCGAACCAAAGTGTGCTCCGCATTTGGATACTGCCACCCTCCTCGCTTTTATAGATGTTTACAAGAGTACGTTCTTGGTAGAAGTCATAAAAGTCTACATACTTTTTCTCTACCCCAATGTTCATACTTCCCAAGGACTTTCTATTCCCTGTTCATTTGTGCAGCAGTTCCAAATTATTGTTGTTTGTCAACTTGGTCTTGTCCTGAATATAGCTGATATGCATCTGTTGACACATACGGTTCATACATTGACATTACTCTTATTACCCTTATGGTCTAGTTTTAAGCGACAGTTCTCTTTGACCCAGTGGTTTCAGAGTCGGAGTAGAAATACGGATGCACAGGATGTATGGATGTATCTTGTTTTGTCAAACACGTATATACAACAAGCAGTTCCAATATTTTAATATGAAAAGGGGTGGACAGAAGGCCAGGCAATTTTGACAATCACTAGAAAAAAATGGGAGTGGTGAATAGGGAATTTAGCGGCGACAACGAGCATACTCCTATGAATGAATGAACGAATGACTTGATGCCAATCCCCAACGAGAAGTTATCATACCCTCTAACTGTGGACGCTCTGGACAACGTTGAGGGTCAAGAGCTTGGAAATCTTTCAATACTTGTCCCATCAAGGTGGTTGAAATGTTAACTGTCAAGAATTAAAAATTTATCGTTCTAATTTAAGCACTTAAGTGACGTATAATCGATTGTTCAAATAAATTGTTTTTGTGACTGTTCCAAGCTAGCATAATATTCCCTCTTTATTTCTTCGTTCTTACAATTGTTTATCGGACACGAATTCACGTTTATAAATGATTGGATAAATCTAAATAAAGCCGGCTTGCTATTTAACTTATATAACATTTGCTTATTCACTTCATTTCACGCTTATTATTATTAATCATAGATCAGATTTGTTTACATATTTTAAATAGGCTTACTATTCATTTATGTATCTTGAATTCATGTTTACTGGTCACGATCATAGAGCGCGTTGGCTATATTATGGTTAGCTATCCATAATCTTAGATTACTTTAGTCATACTCCTACGTGATCAAAATCTGCCATACAGCAAATTTATCGTCCTCATAACAAGGGAAAATAATGTAGCAATAATAAAAAGTAAAATCCAAATAAATTTTCTTTTGTTTTTTTTGTAAACATTCTAAAACGTGACACCTGTGTACAATTTAGATAAAATAAAGAACAATAGAATGAATATGTTTTAGTTAAGAATAGATTTTTTATATATTTTTATTAAAAAAAGATTTTAAAAATTTTGAACTAGGTAATTAATATCCGCATAAGATTCTACTTAATTTCACTATGTACATGTATAATGTAGTTTTTATGTAGAGACAAATTAATACAAGTACATTGTAAAGATTGATACCTTCAGCAAGTATATATTCGCATTGTAATTGTTAGTATTATTATCTTTATTCTCGTAAACTAAATACATAGTTGCAGAGAAAATAACATAAACATAATAGATAAAGAATACAGAATACATGCATGCGTGGAATAGCACAACAAACAACAATAATAATTAAGTACTTTAACCAGGAGGAGAAACTT
Organism: Limnoperna fortunei; assembly: GCA_944474755.1. Taxonomy (NCBI): domain Eukaryota; kingdom Metazoa; phylum Mollusca; class Bivalvia; order Mytilida; family Modiolidae; genus Limnoperna; species Limnoperna fortunei. The sequence continues at coordinate 19,552,437 of OX104117.1, forward strand.
TTACGTTCACAAGTTTTATAAATTTACAAAATTTTTGTAAGTCACCAATATTTTCTGAACAGAATAAATGTTTATATTTTAGAACATTTGCATTTAAATTACAGTATGATGGTCAAAGTTTTTGTCTTTGTTCTTTGAAAGATTGAAATTCTAGAATGCAATGAAATTCTTCACCGATTGCAGTTGATAAACAAAGATTACATTGTTTGTTCATTTCTCTCTACATTGTGCCACCTTCCTGTTTCAACAGGCAATCGGTGATTACTAGTTCTAAATTTACACAAAACAATTGCAGAATTATATGGGAGCAAATTTAAATAAGATTCAAATTTAAGTTCTTGTTTAATGAGTCGGTAACATAAACCTTTCGAGGAATGAATAACCTGAGCTGACCATCTTGAAAAAATTTATCAGTTAATTTTAATTTTAGACTCGCAATTACCTATTCTTCTGGAAATTCTTTCTGCATCTGTCAAACATTGGACATACCACAGTTATCAAAAGTATTTTTAATACATGATATCCATTTATTGTCGATTCTATGATTTGCAAAAGTTACCGTTAAAAGTTTGAACAAGATAGATGATATTTTCGAATCTTTTCCATGCAATAATCTATACCAAAATTTAATCATAATTATGTCAATTATGACTGAGATGGGGTATCGCCCCAATTCTCCGTAAACCATAAAGTTTGGAGTTGATTTCTTAATGCGTAATATATACTTACAATAGCGTAAGTGTATTTTTTCTAATATATCTATATTTTCATATCCCCAAATCTCTGATCCATACGTAATAACTAGTAAAACCATTTTGTCGAACATTACAAGTTGGCATTTAATTGAAAGATTGTTCATTCTACATTTCTTAATTACATTATACCTAGCTTTTGTAGCCTGTTCTTCAAAATGTTTTCTAGTTTTAAAGAAAGAGCCATTACTAGACAAATATACACCCAAGTAATTAAAATCTCGTACTATCTATTTCCTCATTATTAATAGAGAATCTTAGGTTTTGTAAAAATTAAAACTTTAGTTTTATCTATATTAATTTTTAACTTCCACGATTGGCAGTATTCAATAAATGTATTTAAAAGATTTTGTATGTCCTGGCTTGATTCTGATAATTAAATCGTATCATACAAAAGTAAAACAATTTTCAGGTATTTGTCAAATTCAGTTTCTACATCGTCAGATATTGATTGTAAGCCAGTAATATTTTCTCTCTCTAAATAATTTGAATGTCATTTAAAAAATAGAGAAAAGAGCATAGGAGAAAGGTTCCGACCTTGTCTTACACCAGTTTCACATAAAAATATTGCAGACATCTAGACTTTGCATTGTCATACATATTTTTAATCATTCTTAAAAATCTACATTTGACATTGTTTAAAATTAATTTATGAAATAAAGAATTTCTATGTACAGAGTCAAATGCTTTTTCAAAATCCACAAATGCACAATACAACTTCTTTTTTATAGACAATAATTGAAAGAGCGCGTATAAAGAAAAAATATTATCTGTCGTTGAATAACCTTGCCGGAAGTCTGCTTGGTTTTCTTGTAATATATTTAGAATAGAAGTGAAAACCTTCCCTAGACAAGATAGCAGCGTGATAGGTCTATCGTTTTTTCATCTTATTTATTTCCCTTGTTTTTGTAAATAGGCATAATATTTCCAATTAGCCATGCTTCCGGCAGAATTCCTGTTTCAAAAATAAGATTAAAAAGTAGTTCATAGACATCAATATTGCAATCTAGTGTTGAATTTATATATTCATTTATAATTTTATCGTCACCTGGCGATTTATTGTTTTTTAAATTTTTTTAACTGCTTTATATATTTCCTCACTAGTTATCTTGAAATTAAGCTCCTTGTTTTCTATATCCGTATTGATTTCGTTTTCAATATTGAAGGTATTTTCATAATTATTTTCATTTAGAACCTTAAAAAATTCAAACAATTCTTTGATTGGTACTTCATTCTTATTTCTACTTTTATTTCTATTGAATAACTTCCAGAACTCTCTAGGATTCTTATTTCTTTTATTTTTCATTTCATTGCTTATATAAACGTTATACTTCTTAATATTTTCGTCCATAACCTTTTTATAACGAATTTCACTTTGTCTTAATCTGTGTTTAAAGATATTAGATCCATAGTGTTGTATAACCTTTGAGATTTTCTGAATTCTCTCTGAACACCCTTACATTCTTTATTATACCATTGCTTTTTAAAGCATATATTATTTTTCTTATTCTTATATTTCCCAGGATAAAAACTACCAAATGTCAATTTAGCCAAGACTGTTAAGACATTACAAATATTTATAACTGTTTCGTTTACAGTTTTCTTGTTTACTTCATTCACATTTTTATTATATTTTTCTAAATTACCTAGTATGTTATTGATAGCATTTATATCTATATTGTTTCTATAAACATTTACCTTTTCTGCTTCCCCCTTTCTAATTTGTACAGATTGGTGTGTTTTAGTATCTCTATTTACATTATCATTGTCAATTTGATTAATTGAATTTGTGTTTAATGACATCGGACAATGAACATCCGAAAAGAGCTGACTAAACTGCAATATTTCTAAGCCTTTGATATAACGTAAACAATGTGATGAACTAAGTGCATAATCTATAACACTGTTATTTCGCGTAGTAGCCCTGTCAGTAAAACTTTGTTCAAATCTACCATTCAAAATATATAAGTTATTATTTTTGCAAAAATATAGCAATTTTCTACCATAACTATTTATAGTATTATCTATAGTATTTCTTGATCAAGGTATGGATAGGTCATCGAGTTCAGTGTCGTCATTTACTTCAAAAAAGATCACTGATATTTTCTAAGTTCTTCTCCTATCTTATTTCATCAAAGTGATCAATTAAGTTACCCGTGCGACTATTAAAGTCGCCAATCAAATAAATTTATCAAATTTGTTTTGTAACAAAAATGCTACATTTCAGCTTCAATTTCCGAAAATGCATCTTCAGATGTATATACAGTGTTTATCGGTGGTATATAAACTATTCCAAAAATCACATCTTTTGACAAACCCAAAAGTTTTTTTATCAATACTGAACCATAGTACATATTTACTTTCAGTTTTAATGCATGTTATATACTTGTCTAGTTCCGTACGGTAGCCTAGGCCTAAACCACCGGATCTATGGTGCGAAATTTTATTTTTATTTTTAAAAATGAAAAGTAAATCCATTATGTTCAATAAAATCAAGAGCGTCTAGTTTAGTTTCGCTAAAACAAGTTTAGTTTTTAGTTCACAAACATTTAATGATAACAGTTTAATATTTCTATTTACAAATAAGACCTGCGAGTCGAATTGTTTTACTGAGTAAAAGTCATCAATATTACTTGTATTGTCACTATTATGGTTAACAGGGTCTTTTGATCCTCCACGGTTGGCCTATTGTCTATGATGGGGCTCTGGACGGGGGTAAATATTCATTTTTGGACGTGCAACTTGTTTTTCACATCTTCGTGATCTAGTCGGTTCGTAGTTTTATTGTCTTCTTCTAGAAAAAACTCTTTGCCATCGATAAAAAGGCGTTCCCGTATGAAGAATGCTTTTTTCCCTGTTTTCTCGCTTCTTGAAAATAGGGCCATAACACTTTTCTTTTGTTGTTTATTTCTTTCGGGAACTGTTCGCTGATACCATAGTTTGTTCCCTTCAGGTTGTGTGCGGCCTTACGTACACGTTATCTTTCTTTAAAATTGACAAAACGACAGACTGTTGGTTTTGTAGTGAAATTTACAGTTCCGTCCCTGTTTTTGTTTGTTTGCTCTTGGCCAAATCGATGTGCTCGGGGGAATTGTGCGGGTCTGTCCAATTTTAACTGTGTTGTCATAAATTCTACAATAATTAACTCAGTTTCATCTGTTTCTTCGTTTTTGTTTGTTATTGTGATACCCGTGAAGATGAGATTTTCCCTCATCGATCATTGTGTAGATCTACTTGTTTTTCATACAAATCATCAAGATCTTTTTGTAGTTGCAATATATTCTCATTTGCACTACAATGTTCATTGTAGATAAAGACCCATCACTTGCGGAAAATCCATTGGAAAATGCACTAGTTTTAGAAGAAGAGGTAATTAAACTTTTGCGTTAAATCGGTTACTAAATATCATATACGGTCATGAATGGTTAGTGGTCATGTTTTGAATACCATGTTGAAGTATGCTGGATTTTATAGTAAAACGGCCTTAATTTTGGGAAGAAATATATGCTACATCATGGGTAATAAAAAGAAGCATTATCATTTCATCATTTTAAACACGCTAAATTAAAATAAAATTGTTACATATCTAATGTTTAGTTTATTGATTGATTGATAGAGTGAATAATCCTAGTTTAACTTTAATTTTTATGTTTACTAATATTTATATTACCAATATCAATTTAATCGTAAACGGGGATAATATCACTTTAGCAATACACGTAAATGTTACGTCATCGTCAAATACAATACATAATGTTACGTAAATTGAAGTATAAATTATCTTGAAAACAAATATTTATAGTCTGATTTTTAATATGCTTCAGACTTAAAGGACAAATGTGTTATAATAAATGCTAGGAAACTAGAAAACTAGCATGGAGAAAGTTGGTTGTATTATTACAGAACTACTAACGTTAAATTAACTGGAGTCATTTATAAAGAAATTAAGAAACCATAGAAGCATGACGAAAATGCATTACATTACAACTGTTTCATTCAATTTATTATAAAAGGACACTTGAATATTTTAATATGTTGTGCCATCCATCTTAACAACTACATTATCCTGTAAAAAAACCGAGGAATTGACTGTATTGCAGATTCTAATATGAATTGCTTTAAACACTTTAAGACCACAACCACGGTAAAAAATTATAAAAAGATAATGGGTTAATTAAAACATCTGATAATCGAATAATTTTTTTCCATAAAATATAACAAAAAATACAATAATTAAAAGCCATCCTTAAACGGGCTATAATTATCCATTGATTGTTCCTCCATACGTACTAAGCGGGTGTTATACAACGGCTTCTTAAAAATAAGAACAAATGATTAGAAGACTACGCTGATCGCATCTATCCCATTGACTTTGAAATTAAGGACACCACAGAGATAGTTAGGTCTACCTCATACCTACATCTAGAACAATAAATGTCTGACGAGAACCAAAATTTACGACACAACGTATGATTTTACTTTTCCTATTATGAATCTTTTATTTTTGTTTGCAACCCCTATGACAGTTGACCTTGAAAATGTACACAAGATCAAGGTGACGTACTAGTAGGTATTTGACCTTTGAAATTTTCATAGACATAACATTTTTCTTCCTAAAATGTTTTATTAATAATTATTACTAAATTAAGACATCAATATTTTATAAGAGTTATCTCTCTTAGAATGTCACGTTTTAGCACATAATGAACAATTAAAAACAAATGTTTATCGCAGTTACTGTGAACTTGTAATTTTTATAATGTATGAATTCTCTGATGATAAAAAAGTCAAATGTCCAAAGTTTTGAGCTTTTTTTGATTATTGAAATATTGAAATGCCTTTTCTTTGTAAGATGTTTTATATGTTATGGATATAAATTGAGACATGTCACAACAAGATTTTATTATTTTTTGATTTCATCACATAATACAAAATTTAAGTTAATATGGAAACACCTTCATATGTTCAGAACAGTTGAATTTTAATTTAAACAATGTATTCTTTAAGATCAATATAATACAAAGGCATATGGCGCTGAAAATGAGAATACTTATCAATATTTTTTATATAATGTACACTTTATAATAATGAAAGGAATACGATATAACTCAATAACCTAGCCTGGGTTTAAGAATTCTGCAGTACCAACTGTACTATACTCATATTAATACTAAATAAATAATATCTAAAAAACAATCAAATTACTAAAAATTCCAATGCCAATATGTTATCTGGGCTCTCGAAGTCACAACATTTCGAACCCCAATCAAGAATCTATTGGACGAACATAACAAATGTGTGCGCATGCGCCAACTTTAAGCCAAAAAAATTAGTCCAACTAACCAATGAGTTCACGATGATTGAGGAAGAATTCCCCAGCGAACAATAAAAACTTTGATCAAGTCCTTGTCGTGGAAATGCAGGAAAGTGGTAGCTGCACCTGGCGGACATACTAGTTACAGAAACAACAACTATATTAGTTAATGATCAGTTCTTAAATAAATTTGACAACATATACCCTATTACATTTTTATGTTAAACTTAGCACTAATATGATCAAGGAATTTACATTCATTTGGATTATGCGAAATTAAAATTTGACGAAACATTTACGCGTTTCTTTTCTTGCATAGTGTAGTTATTAAAATTTCAGCTTCTTTTTTTAACTTTCCGTTTATCGATAGCAACATTCCATCAGTTCCGGTGTATGGTGTTTACATTTCATTTCTGATACGTTATGCTACATTTGCGGTCGGTATTACTATTTAACTGACCAGACGCTACTGCTGACCAACAAAATCATTAGTAATTTGCAGTCAAGAATTTGTTGTGAAATGTCTTTATTGTCAATACATTATTACTCATTGTAGGTCAAGCACAATATTAACAATATGATTAAGTTGCTTTGTAAGGTAGACATGTTTAGCGGGAGATCTAGGTTCAAAAATATAAATGCAAATGAAGTGTCACAAGCGGAGGAGGGATTATCTGTACTGGATCATTTATTTCAAGAGGTTCAGATGAACGAGGTAAGTATTGAAAGCGTAACAGCATGTTTTCTACTTTTGCATTATATCTTTTATGATAGGATTGATTAATTGGATGTTTGCTTTGCTACCACCAAGCAGTATTCAAGCAATATTCAGGATGAGAACAAGCTAACAGACAATTAATCAATTCGGAAAGATGAACAAAAGGGGGAAAATTGTGAATGCAACTGGAAAAATATGGGAAGGGGTGAAAAATTTAAATCGGCTATCACGAGCCTACTCTTATCGACATCTTTAAAAAGGGTCTTAAATTTGTAAGGAGCTTGCGTGGCGCTCTCTAAGCACGTTACACACTGATGTCAGCGGTCTGGTTTTCCAAAGAGAGAGAGAGAGAGAGAGAGAGAGAGAGAGAGAGAGAGAGAGAGAGAGAGAGAGACCTGGGGACGCGAGGGGGGTCAAGTATTTTGAACCCTTTAAGTATCGTCCCAGTTTTCTGATATGATCAATATGATTAATGTTCTTCTTAGAAACTTCAAAGCAGAATGAAGTCGTATTGTATTTTTCTCATAGAAAAAATCTACAGTACTTAATTAAATACATGTATAATAACGTACATGGAAAATGTTTCCAAAGTCTTCTTCTGTGAAACCCGTAAACCAAATGTTAAAAAAATTGGGGTTTTTATGTATTTCGAAATTGAAAATAACTGCCGCCGATAAAAGCTTTGGTGAAAATATTAAAATGCCTCATTCTACAAACTACAATATAGGGGGAAATTCAATAGATGGTACTCTCCAAACTTTTTGATCGGAAATCCTAGATGGCTCACACCAAAAGACTTTACTTAAAATAGAAACTTATGAGAACAATGTTAAGAAAGGCGCGCTATCCGACAGCTTTTAAACAGTTAAAACAAAACAACAATTTATTGGATTATCATCTATAATTCAATATGTTGTTTATGATAATCGGGCATTATGTATTAGTAAGTTAGGAGCCATTCTATCCCATGAAAGAGACGGAAACGACATAATGCCTCGATGAAATGAATGTTCGTACAAAAAAGGGCACACAAATGTAATCAGAAGATACTAAGACGTAATCACAAGAACAGAAAAAAATTACAAATTTATTGCTAACAGAGATCACACAATCAACACAAACATAAATCAATAAATAAGCCACACAATCTCCTCTGAGTAAAGGGGCGGCATCAGGTATTCCGAATGGGTGAGCATTTCTTGCTTTACTAGTGACGTCATGAAACTGGTTAAATCAGTGTAAACTCGAGAAAAAGAAAAGGAACATTTTTGTTACAAAGAAACATCCACCATACTTCATAAATCTTTAATTACTGAAATGACGGTAAAATGGCATTAAGAAAAGCAAAAGGCGCAAATGCAATGATAAAATCAACGAATGTTTCAACCTGCATGGAGGTTGTAATGATTTAGATATGATACATCAACATAGTTTCTAATGCAAAGCTGTTTCTAAGGCTCGAACAAATAAACTTTACAATTCTGGCAACGATAGAATATTGTATATATATGTATACCGCTTCTAAAATCTGATATATATATATATATATATATATATATATATATATATATAAAGGGTCTAAAAGAATGCTGCTGAACCAGTACACTTATTTAGTATCGGATCGACAAACATGACGATACAGCATAAACAAAAAATAATAATATACAAGTCTAGAAGATTATGCAACGATACATATGACGGTGTTTCTTGTCATAAATTTAGACACAGACTGACCAACGAATGGCCTTAGTCATTGAGTGTCAATATAAATAAATAACGTAAACAATCATAACATATTCATCTTAAACTTTCTCATTTTAAATGAACCCAAAACTTTTTTAATAGTTGCTTCTCAGTCCGCTAACCGGGGACGTGCCGTGCTGTTACTTGGCTTTGCTCAAATATTCCAACAAGATGTAATCAAAATTATCAAGGTGACAAATTCATTACGCCAGACGAGCGTTTCGTCTACATAAGACTCATCAGTGGCGTTTAACTATAAATGTTTAAGATATTCTTCATTGGGAGATGGAATAATATTTTTTTCATTGGGAGATGGAATAATATAAGTCCACTGGGATCGTGTAGATACACAATACAGGCAGTTCAAAATATTATATAAAGGGTCTAAAAGAATGCTGCTGAACCAGTACACTTATTTAGTATCGGATCGACAAACATGACGATACAGCATAAACAAAAAATAATAATATACAAGTCTAGAAGATTATGCAACGATACATATGACGGTGTTTCTTGTCATAAATTTAGACACAGACTGACCAACGAATGGCCTTAGTCATTGAGTGTCAATATAAATAAATAACGTAAACAATCATAACATATTCATCTTAAACTTTCTCATTTTAAATGAACCCAAAACTTTTTTAATAGTTGCTTCTCAGTCCGCTAACCGGGGAGGTGCCGTGCTGTTACTTGGCTTTGCTCAAATATTCCAACAAGATGTAATCAAAATTATCAAGGTGACAAATTCATTACGCCAGACGCGCGTTTCGTCTACATAAGACTCATCAGTGGCGTTTAACTATAAATGTTTAAGATATTCTTCATTGGGAGATGTAATAATTTTTTTTTCATTGGGAGATGGAATAATATAAGTCCACTGGGATCGTGTAGATACACAATACAGGCAGTTCAAAATATTATATAAAGGGTCTAAAAGAATGCTGCTGAACCAGTACACTTATTTAGTATCGGATCGACAAACATGACGATACAGCATAAACAAAAAATAATAATATACAAGTCTAGAAGATTATGCAACGATACATATGACGGTGTTTCTTGTCATAAATTTAGACACAGACTGACCAACGAATGGCCTTAGTCATTGAGTGTCAATATAAATAAATAACGTAAACAATCATAACATATTCATCTTAAACTTTCTCATTTTAAATGAACCCAAAACTTTTTTAATAGTTGCTTCTCAGTCCGCTAACCGGGGACGTGCCGTGCTGTTACTTGGCTTTGCTCAAATATTCCAACAAGATGTAATCAAAATTATCAAGGTGACAAATTCATTACGCCAGACGCGCGTTTCGTCTACATAAGACTCATCAGTGGCGTTTAACTATAAATGTTTAAGATATTCTTCATTGGGAGATGGAATAATATTTTTTTCATTGGGAGATGGAATAATATAAGTCCACTGGGATCGTGTAGATACACAATACAGGCAGTTCAAAATATTATATAAAGGGTCTAAAAGAATGCTGCTGAACCAGTACACTTATTTAGTATCGGATCGACAAACATGACGATACAGCATAAACAAAAAATAATAATATACAAGTCTAGAAGATTATGCAACGATACATATGACGGTGTTTCTTGTCATAAATTTAGACACAGACTGACCAACGAATGGCCTTAGTCATTGAGTGTCAATATAAATAAATAACGTAAACAATCATAACATATTCATCTTAAACTTTCTCATTTTAAATGAACCCAAAACTTTTTTAATAGTTGCTTCTCAGTCCGCTAACCGGGGACGTGCCGTGCTGTTACTTGGCTTTGCTCAAATATTCCAACAAGATGTAATCAAAATTATCAAGGTGACAAATTCATTACGCCAGACGCGCGTTTCGTCTACATAAGACTCATCAGTGGCGTTTAACTATAAATGTTTAAGATATTCTTCATTGGGAGATGGAATAATATTTTTTTCATTGGGAGATGGAATAATATAAGTCCACTGGGATCGTGTAGATACACAATACAGGCAGTTCAAAATATTATATAAAGGGTCTAAAAGAATGCTGCTGAACCAGTACACTTATTTAGTATCGGATCGACAAACATGACGATACAGCATAAACAAAAAATAATAATATACAAGTCTAGAAGATTATGCAACGATACATATGACGGTGTTTCTTGTCATAAATTTAGACACAGACTGACCAACGAATGGCCTTAGTCATTGAGTGTCAATATAAATAAATAACGTAAACAATCATAACATATTCATCTTAAACTTTCTCATTTTAAATGAACCCAAAACTTTTTTAATAGTTGCTTCTCAGTCCGCTAACCGGGGACGTGCCGTGCTGTTACTTGGCTTTGCTCAAATATTCCAACAAGATGTAATCAAAATTATCAAGGTGACAAATTCATTACGCCAGACGCGCGTTTCGTCTACATAAGACTCATCAGTGGCGTTTAACTATAAATGTTTAAGATATTCTTCATTGGGAGATGGAATAATATTTTTTTCATTGGGAGATGGAATAATATAAGTCCACTGGGATCGTGTAGATACACAATACAGGCAGTTCAAAATATTATATAAAGGGTCTAAAAGAATGCTGCTGAACCAGTACACTTATTTAGTATCGGATCGACAAACATGACGATACAGCATAAACAAAAAATAATAATATACAAGTCTAGAAGATTATGCAACGATACATATGACGGTGTTTCTTGTCATAAATTTAGACACAGACTGACCAACGAATGGCCTTAGTCATTGAGTGTCAATATAAATAAATAACGTAAAAAATATTATTCCATCTCCCAATGAAGAATATCTTTAACATTTATAGTTAAACGCCACTGATGAGTCTTATCTAGACGAAACGCGCGTCTGGCGTAATGAATTTGTCACCTTGATAATTTTGATTACATCTTGTTGGTATAAGATATACTTTATACTTTAGATATTACTTTACTATATATATATATATATATATATATATATATATATATATATATATATATATATATAATTGTCTATTTATATATGCGGCGCCAGACTTGCCTACCCTTACGATTTTGGCGTAAGGCTTCCGATTTTTAAGGCTATATTAAGCCATTACGATTTTTACTATATTCCTTACGATTTTTCAAAAATCCGGATTTTTTTTATTTCTGTTCCGTCATTTTTAGACTCTGTGTATTATCTTTACATTGCCATTTCCGCTTCCATTTATATAAAAAAAATTTGTTAACTTTCCTGTCGTAGTTGTGTTCTGTGAAATTTTGTGTTTAAATTAAAGCTTCAGGGACAAGTTTAAAATATACATCTTTAAACCAGAAGTCAATACATTGAATTTGATGTGTCCGTTAGGTTATTATTTGTTTAGAATTAAAGACAACAAAAATGTGCAGTTTCTACATCTGGATATATTACAACCTTTTTAACACTTAATTATATGCTTTACTATTTTTCACCTCAAATTACGATTTTTTGGGGAATGCCTTACTATTTTTGCCTGATATGACTTGTATATTATTATTTTTTGTTTTATTGTTTGTTGATCCGATACTAAATAAGTGTACTGGTTTAGCAGCATTTTTTTAGACTCTTTATATAATATTTTGAACTGTCTGTATTGTGATTTCACACGATCCCAGTGGACTTAAATTATTCCATCTCCCAATGAAGAATATCTTAAACATTTAGAGTTAAACGCCACTAATGAGTCTTAAGTAGACGAAACGCGCGTCTGGCGTAATGAATTTGTCACCTTGATAATTTTGATTGTTGGAATATTTGAGCAAAGCCAAGTAAAAGCACGGCACGTCCCCGGTTAGCGGACTGAGAAGCAACTATAAAGAAAGTAGTTTTGGGTTCATTTAAAATGAGAAAGTTTAAGATCAATATGTTATGATTGTTTACGTTATTTATTTATATTGACACTCCATGACTAAGGCCATTCGTTGGTCAGTCTGTGTCTACATTTATGACAAGAAACACCGTCATTAGTATCGTTGCATAATTTTCTAGACTTGTATATTATTATTTTTTGTTTATGCTGTATCGTCATTTTTGTCGATCCGATACTAAATAAGTGTACTGGTTTAGCAGCATTCTTTTAGACTCTTTATATCATATTTTGAACTGCCTGTATTGTGTATTCACACGATCCCATTATTCCATCTCCCAATGAAAAAAATATTATTCCATCTCCCAATGAAAAAAATATTATTCCATCTCTCAATGAAGAATATCTTAAACATTTAGAGTTAAACGCCACTGATGAGTCTTAAGTAGACGAAACGCGCGTCTGGCGTAATGAATTTGTCACCTTGATAATTTTGATTGTTGGAATATTTGAGCAAAGCCAAGTAACAGCACGGCACGTCCCCGGTTAGCGGACTGAGAAGCAACTATAAAGAAAGTTTTGGGTTCATTTAAAATGAGAAAGTTTACGATCAATATGTTATGATTGTTTACGTTATTTATTTATATTGACACTCCATGACTAAGGCCATTCGTTGGTCAGTCTGTGTCTACATTTATGACAAGAAACACCGTCATTAGTATCGTTGTATAATCTTCTAGACTTGTATATTATTATTTTTTGTTTATGCTGTATCGTCATGTTTGTCGATCCGATACTAAATAAGTGTACTGGTTTAGCAGCATTCTTTTAGACTCTTTATATAATATTTTGAACTGCCTGTATTGTGTATTCACACGATCCAAGTGGACTTAAATTATTCGATCTCCCAATGAAAAAAATATTATTCCATCTCCCAATGAAGAATATCTTAAACATTTAGAGTTAAACGCCACTGATGAGTCTTAAGTAGACGAAACGCGCGTCTGGTGTAATGAATTTGTCACCTTGATAATTTTGATTGTTGGAATATTTGAGCAAAGCCAAGTAACAGCACGGCACGTCCCCGGTTAGCGGACTGAGAAGCAGATAATTTTGATTGTTGGAATATTTGAGCAAAGCCAAGTAACAGCATGGCACGTCCCCGGTTAGTGGACTGAGAAGCAACTATAAAGAAAGTTTTGGGTTCATTTAAAACGAGAAAGTTTAAGATCAATATGTTATGATTGTTTACGTTATTTATTTATATTGACACTCAATGACTAAGGCCATTCGTTGGTCAGTCTGTGTCTACATTTATGACAAGAAGCACCGTCATTTGTATCGTTGCATAATCTTCTAGACTTGTATATTATTATTTTTTGTTTATGCTGTATCGTCATGTTTGTCGATCCGATACTAAATAAGTGTACTGGTTTAGCAGCATTCTTTTAGACTCTTTATATAATATTTTGAACTGCCTGTATTGTGTATTCACACGATCCAAGTGGACTTATATTATTCCATCTCCCAATGAAAAAAATATTATTCCATCTCCCAATGAAGAATATCTTAAACATTTAGAGTTAAACGCCACTGATGAGTCTTAAGTAGACGAAACGCGCGTCTGGTGTAATGAATTTGTCACCTTGATAATTTTGATTGTTGGAATATTTGAGCAAAGCCAAGTAACAGCACGGCACGTCCCCGGTAAGCGGACTGAGAAGCAGATAATTTTGATTGTTGGAATATTTGAGCAAAGCCAAGTAACAGCATGGCACGTCCCCGGTTAGCGGACTGAGAAGCAACTATAAAGAAAGTTTTGGGTTCATTTAAAATGAGAAAGTTTAAGATCAATATGTTATGATTGTTTACGTTATTTATTTATATTGACACTCAATGACTAAGGCCATTCGTTGGTCAGTCTGTGTCTACATTTATGACAAGAAGCACCGTCATTTGTATCGTTGCATAATCTTCTAGACTTATATATTATTATTTTTTGTTTATGCTGTATCGTCATGTTTGTCGATCCGATACTAAATAAGTGTACTGGTTTAGCAGCATTCTTTTAGACTCTTTATATATATATATATATATTGCAATCATTCCATTTGTTGTGCAACAAAAGTTCATGAATGCGATCATATTTTCTGTAGTTAGCCGGAATTTTCCACCGTACAAACTAAATATGTTATCCTTAGCAAGTACAAATGTTATCAGATAAGAAGTACATTTGTTGGTAAGTAACAGTTTTTTTTAGAAATGAGCGTGACTTTTCTAATTATTTCATATTTTAGGTCAAAATGGATAAAATAGCTACCATAATTACGATGTTGATGAGACGCAAGTATGAGGAAATAAAATACTTATTATATATACTGGTAAATGAAGCCAACCAACAATTTGTTGCCATACTGGGCAAGATTTTAGAAGCGGTATATATATTGTGTGTAATTTGTTTCGAGGTACACTAATCTCAGTTTTCCTTGTTTTACTAGTCACGAGTTTTTCTTTCATTATTGATTTACGACAGTAGAGTGTGTTTGATTTAGAATACTTGTGACCAAACAAATGAAATTAAACTCAAGTTTTTTAACAGCTTTTTGTTCTGATTATGCATAAAGGATGCTTCCGATGATTTCATTTATATTGATTGATCAGAAAGATTCTATATAGTTTTTGTGAGGGGCTTTACAATATGACGGAAATATGAAAAGGTTAAAATACCTTTAAATAAGACGATCGAGGAGACAGCATTTTTTGTTTCTATCTTATGTCTGGTTATCGTCTTATTTATTTTGCTGTTGTAAAATTAGCGGAACGACCAGGAAAGAGTTAGCTGATATTAGTCATTGTATGCTATCTGATGTATTGTTTTTACAACAATCTAACTTTACTTTTAGATAATCAGGAAAACAATTAAAATGAGAAAATGCTTTACGGAGTTAAAAGAAAAGTAAGTAATATGGATATCTATGGCTATCAAATTGTGTCTTTGTTTCAGTAGAAATCCACAATATCTCTTGTTTGAAACAGTAGTATTTATAACATATTTCATAGATCTGTTAATATACAAGAACAGGTTTTATGAAGACTATGTAAGTTCTATGGTAAACAATCATATAAGCATCGAAATGATTAATCCACCATATCTTTGTTTGGAAACTTTACTATATAAAATATATTACATATTTCATAGATCTGTTAATATACACGAACAGGTTTGATGACTATACACGAACAGGTTTGATGACGACTATGTACGTTAAATTGTTAACAATCATATAAGAATCAAAATGATTGATGTCTACCCATTTACTTTTTTAATTTCACGACTAAATAGGTTTTGGTTTTTAAGGCCATTTTAAAAAAAGAACTTTTACAGTAGAGAATAAAGGTCGTTACTGATATTGCTGACCCCTGTTGTTATGGGACAAGGTGCCAATACATTTTGTTATGACTTACAGACAGATTAAATGTTTTGTCCAATTTAGTTGCATTGTTTTATAACGTTTCTAAAAATGTATTCTTTAAGAATTATGTCATCAGAATTTCGTTTATATTTTCTCTGTTTTTTACCGTTATTTGGTGAAAGAAAGTCAAATGGCCAAAGGAGGAATTTTTCTTATTTAAACTTGCTGGCTGTTATTCGATTTCGACGGGGATTTTTATCAGCTGATTCTTCTGTTATAATAAAACATGCAAGTTAATATGTTTTATTGGGTTCTTTTAATTAGCTTTGCAATCAAGCGGCAAAGGTTTCACTTTTATTGTTTTGTATTTTACTATCGGATATCTCGTCGTACAGCTTTAATGTTACAGCGTGTATATATTTAATATGATATTTTGACATATAATAGAGGCGTGGAAGGCAAAAGAATTGATTTTTGTGAAATATTCTTAAAACCTTAAAAAGACAGATAGTTAGACGTAGTCTGTTTGCAGACTGCAGGCCATATAAGGGGTACATGCCTTGTCATTCTAACCTCTTCCTCTTTTTGGATTTATATTGAGTTGCATGTTTGTAAACACAATATTGACACGCAGAACCCATGGATTTTAATATTTGTAAAATATTCTTTAAACTATAGATAATTATACTAGGTATTCACTATAATGTTTGTACACATAATAAAATTATGCAGGACGAAAGGATGTTGATTTTCATTCCCTTTTAGCAAAATTTCTGCCAGTTGCAACACACCCGTTGGCTTCTTATAGAGGCACTATACTGTAAAAAAGGTGGCCCCTAACATATTAACCTTTAATTCTCAGCTGTGGGGGCATATTTTCAATTAGTTTTAAATTATGTTATGGGGACATTGGAGGCTGAGTGGTTAAGGAAGTACGACATTTACAGCTGTATTATTGATCACGTGCTTGTCAACGCTTTGGTTACGGCTTCAAGGCTTACGCTCTCTATTATATAGCAAGTTTTGCGAATGTGGACATGACAGGGAAACGCATAATGATTGGGCAAAAGAAAAAGATATTGAACATACAGCAACCAGTGTTGTTGGAAATATAACCTTTAAAAACACATCTGTAGACATTTTTATGGTAAGTACACACATTTATGTATGTTACCGAAAATAAATTATTTGTATAATCTAAATTTAAATTGAGTTAAAGCTAGTGAAAAGATACGGAAACAATTGGATTTTTTATGTTATCTGTATTTTAACTTACATGTTTTGAATTATTGCGCAAATTGCAATAATTGAAGCAGAATTTCTTCTTTCCTTTCTGCATTTGTTATTTGTTGGCATGTTAAAGTTGACGTGTTGGTTCAAACTATATTTTATTTCAAACAAAACAAGCCCACAGATTGTTTATTGTTACAATGTTACAAATTGTTACAAAATGCAATTCATAAATAAGCAAATCACATGAATGAATGATACTTTTATAAAGTATTCCTATAAAAATATCTATATTAATATAGCATGCGCAACAACAGCAGTAAACAACATAATGTGCATTATAACATGACGTAATATTAACTAATATATTTCAAGATATATGCTGCTTAGCACATGCATCTTTTGCCAAAAGCTCTAGCGTCTAAACTATGTCATAAATCTGATTGCTGTAGCTACATTTATTTTTTGTGGTGTATCTTTGCGAAACATTATTTGAAACCATGCCAAGCAGGGGGCCTCGGTGGCCGAGTGGTTAAGGTAGTTCGTCTATTATTACTGATCACGTGGTTTTTTAAAACTGAAACTGTGGGTTCGAGTCTCACTGCAGTCAGGGTGCGATCAACAATAATCTTAATTACAATTATTGCCAGTTTTTCTACCGAAGGTCGGGTTTTCTCCGGGTACTCCGGCTTCCTCCTCAAATAAAACTGGACGCCATGATAAAGCTGAAAAATTGCTGAAAGTGGCGATAAACATTATTAAAACAAACCAAACAATAATAAAAAAATCAAGATGGCTGGCATGTTTGTTAAGAATCTCTTTCCTCGAATTGACAATATCTTAATGATTGATGATCGACTAAACAGTAAATACACATTACATACATTATAATGTAGGTAGAACTATCTGTATCACTTTATATATACGTGTCCTTGGTCAGTGATAATGGGTCATCCTCTGCCATTATTACAGACCTTGGGCATAGCGGGGCAAATGTTTTTTTGTTTGTTTGAATGTTGTTTTAACGCCACTTTCAGCAATTATTTCGGCTATATCATGGCGTCCAGTTTTTATTGGGGGAGGAAGACGGAATACCCGGAGAGAACCCCCGATCTGCGGTAGGAAAACTGGCAATCCTTGTCAATTAAGATTGTAGTCCAGTACACTATGCCTGCAGTGAGAATCGAACCCGAAATCTCAGTGTTGACAGACCACGTGATCAATAGTATACGAAATACATTAACCACTCGGCCACCGAGGCCCCAGGGTAATTATGAAAACACCCATTAATACTATTATAAAGACTCTCCACAAGTACAAATAAACACATTACCCTAGTTACTAATTAAAATTTGCCGTATACATAAAACATATTATCATGCCGGGCTCATGCGAAAATTAATCTTTATGGTCTCATGTGTTCCTCTATTGCAAAATTTACGCGTAGCGTAAACAATAAATGTCGACATTTAAGGTTTAAAAAATGCAACAAAGAATATGTATTTAATAATTTGAAATCACTTAAAAACAAGTAAGGTAAGAAAATATTACTTAAGTATCAGGGTTGTTTCTTTCTTAAAAAATACCAGGTCACAAATCCATATCTTGTACCGTCTAACAACGTTTGTTGAAACGTATTCTCAAGCGCAATAAACGTTTACAAACATGTACATGTACAGGTGTACCTGCACATCACATCAGGCCTATTTAATTCTTCAAACATCGTTCAATCAAACAGCTACACAGTCATTTGATATTTAATCCGATGAAGTTAGTGACATAAACGTCAATGACTTGTTTTTTTTAAGGCTGATTCAGTGCCATCAATAAACAATTCCAAAAATAAAGCGCCAATTTTTCACAGAAATTGAATTTGTAGCTGCATAAACAATTTCCTTGACACTTTCCACATAAAGGCTTTTCGTGAGTTACCTGTACGACATTTGACTATTTTCTCTTTTTAAAAAAAGTAATACTTCACCGTTATTAAATATATATACAACATATTATTATTTTTATGGTCATCAACAATATATCTTTGGTTAAGAATCCCAAATCAGCATGGACGGGATACCTCAAGGGACAATTTTGAATAAATATTTATTTTTTTTATCCATAATAAAATAATTTAACTATTTTCCGAACATAAATCAGTATAAATATAAATATTATTAATTCAAAAATACTTTATAAAAGTATGATACATTCATTTATAACTTATATTGCCACAGCTTAGGTAATCTTGTTTATTTGTTTCCGCTAAACATGACCATATATAGAGGTTTGCTGTAATATGTTTAAGACACTTATGATGTCACATTCATAAATGAATATAAATCCTACGCAATGAATGTTTACCAAAAGACCAGAATAAATATATATCATAAAGGTTCGTGATATTAGTTTATAAGTTCAAAATTATAGTGGTTCCTCTCATTTTTTAAAGCTCAAATTTATTTGTGAACGTTTATAATTATTTCTTGTAATTATTTTAGGGAACGCTACAATCGATTAGAAACAAAAAGGTGAGTACGTGTGAAATAAAGTTTTATTATGTCAGAGAAAATATAATAAAGGTATATTCTAACAAACTAATAAAAATATACTAAAATGTGCATTGTCTATCCAACGGCATTATACGAATTTAGGTGGTTATTTCTATGAATGGACTTTTATGTGCGAGTAATGGAACCATTACTCTGCTTATATTGGCAACCAAACCTTAAAATGCGATTTTTTCTCCTAGTATATTTTTTCCGCAAGGTAGAATATTTGACCATATTTCAACAATGTCTCCAACCAACACTGCCAGTAGTTTTCTATTTCATTCAAATATTTAATCGCATTGTATAATAGTATAGTTCAAACGCTAGAGCACATGTACTTCTTCTAATAATGGATTCACCAGTGGATGTGACGGTTGACATAGTGCATGTGAATGTGTGCTATTGTTTCTCAACTGAGTGAATTCAAATGCCACTGAGGATAAGAACAATGTTGACATTATTATATATACACTGTATATTTTAGCCCTATATTTCGGGCGTTTTAGAAGCCAAACATTTTTTTAGTTGGGTGGTCAAAATTCTTAACCTTCAAAAGGAATTCATAAAGAGAGCAATTGTTCTCCACTTTTTACTGACTTGCTCTTGTATTCTTCTGATGAAGCAAGATTCGCTGAAATCAAGAAAAAAAACATGCTGCCAAATCCTACAATTTTATTTTCAGATGCCCAGATGATGTTTTGTCGCTGACAAGCTCACGATTAAATGATTCCGCTGCGCTCCACTCGCGAAAAGACATTTTCTATCGCTCGTGAATGACCAACCGGTCTTTCCCAAAAGCGAAGAAAAGTACCTATTTCTTCCGTAAACCAACAACTTTCACATTGCTATATCCTATAGACTCTCCATTGTTTTTGACTCCATTGTCTGTGACGTCAATCAGAACGCCGGAAACATGAACGTCAAAAAAGATCGTTGTTATGCTTCCATAACAGCGTTCTTGTTTCTGGCGTTTTGATTGGATTACGCAGCAAGTACAGATGTGTGCGGGTGAGCTCATCTGTACTGGGTCATCTGTACCAGAAATCGGCCATTTACGGAAGAATAAATGATTACTAACAACACACCTATCTAGCCTGTAAACCTAAAAGTATGATGACATAAGATACAACACGAATTGAAAATGAATTAAAACATTTCTTTTTTAAGAAGCAAAGCTGTTTTTGAATAAAGTGTACTCTCTTCGGCGTTTTTTAATTGCTAACAGTATTATTTAATATATTGTAGTATTTTAGAACAACATCCACACAGTCGTTGTCACAAGTAATCGCTATAAACTGGCTAGAGTGTACGAATCGCTATCCTAACTTACTGATATCATTGATTGGAGACACCGAACATATAAACAAAGACGAAGAGCTGATCAAAAACCTCAAAAACGGGCTAATGAATGCAGCACTTTTAACAGGTTAGCTAACAGAAAACTACAGATTTTTCTTGTTTTTTTTTATCTAGTACGTACGTATAAAACAAATTACCATGGGAACTGCTGAAACAAATCGCCATAAATTTAACTTTATATTTACGTAACTTAACACAACGTCTTGGGATCGATCAAGAGACTAACGTGGATACAGCTTTATTAAGTAGAATGCCAAAACACCAGTTGCTAGATGGAGAAATCTAGCTTTTATATACATTTAGTACAGTGACTGTTTTAGTGACGTAAAATGAAAAATCATGGTTCGCACTGCTTTTTTTTACTAAATAAGGGAGTCTTTTTTTCTAATTATTATATGTTTCTTATAATAAATAATAAAATATCTTTTCTTAATGAAAGTTCTTGTTTATTCAGTTGGTTTTTTTGTAAGATTTTCTTTTAGGCCAGCATTAAAAATATTCATGATTTACGTTAATGACATATTTATATGTCAATCTAAATTGAGAACTATCGGCATTTTCTTTGCGTTCTTTTATAACACTGTAGTTGTGACGTTGTTGATCAAAACATTTTTTATGATAAAGCGTCTCAGACAAAAAAAATGGGAAGAATATCTTTTTAAAAGTGTTGCAACAACTTAAAAGCAAGCATGGTATTTTATTTAATTTTACAATTATGTTTACGTTTTGCAATTTAGTCCGAATGTACCATTTTGTTCGTTGATCTGAGTTACTTTAGATGTTTATATGAATCACATGATTATTTTACATACAAGTCGTAAAGACATAGGATATTCAATATTGATTACTCTGAGATATGAACTTTGGAATGCTTTCAAGATAAAAGTGGCATCGTGACCTTGGTCTTTGATACTGAAGCTTTTTATCATGACAACTAAAAACTGGAACTGTGCCATATTTTGTAAAATAAATCCAGTATGGAAACAAGCTAGACAGTTTTTAAACATAGTTACCTACCATTCATTTTTGAATCATTACACATAAAGTTATTATTATAATTGTAATATTACTAACATAGGAATATCTTACCTATATGAAACCCTGTTTATATTAGTATTTACGTAACAGGGAATGAAAGCTGTAATGGCACAGTGAATGTTAACAGCTTATTGTGCTTATTGTCAAAGTGACATGGAGACTTTGACCTTTGACCTTGAACATTGTTGTGATTAAATCTCAAATTTGTCGCAATAACACATGACTTGAACGATTTGAACGAACCGATATGGCGACTCTTAAAGAGGCATAACACCTATGGACAAGTACAGTAAAGTAGTTATGTACCTAAAGATAAAAACCATAAGTCGTCATTATTTGGGGTCTATACTATTATTCTTTTCTATATTTGACCTTGAAAATAGTGTCAATGTCAAACGAGAGCGATCTTTTACATGGCAAAAGTGCCTAGAAACTATATATATATTTTAGTTTAGGACACAATGCGGTGTCAAAATAATTTACTCCCCGTTGACCATAGTTCATATAAACAATACATTTTCGAGTTCCGTTTAATAATTACTGTCAGGACGAGTTGTTACCAGCTTTTAAATGTTGCAGTTTACAGTTGAAAAACTCATACATAGTACATAATGGTCTGCTGTTGTCACCATACCTTGTCCTTATTTTTATGGTCCAGTAGCTACGTTAAACTTTTGAAATAGATAGGTTCATCTGTAACCATGCAAGGTAGGATGAAAATATTTGGTTCACACGTTGCTAATGAATAGTACATGACAATCTGGTTTGAGTTACCTGACCTTAACCTATATGTCAGGGTCTAGTGGATACTCCCTAGTAACCTTGTCTGTTGTGTTAGAGGACACTATTTTGTATATTGCTTGCACAGCAACAGTACACGACAGTCTAGAAGATGTCAACTGACATTGACCTCATGACATCGTCCAGGAGCTATATTGATAGTTTTGATCTATAACCAAGCATGGAAAGAATCGCAATATACAGGATGCTAAAATATAGTACATGACATAACAGGAAGTGTCCCCTGACCTTGACATCCATTTCGTTGTACAGTCGCTACACAAAAACTACATTATGTCAGTCTCTCATTCACAATGCATGTTCGAATGACAGACTGGTAGGTGTTACCTGAGGTTGACGGATTTTTAACGGTTCAGTGTCCTCGTTTAAGTTGTAATAATATCAGTGACCGCTGCAGAAATTGCTAGCAAATATTAAGGAGAAATTTGTCCACTCTTGTTCAATTGTTAAACCGTAAACAAGTGACAGATTTATGCAAATTAACAAATGACGGATTTATGGATAATCGAACTGATTGAACAGATCGATGACGATAACCAATGTAATGATGGATTCAAAGCCTATCCGTTACAATTTACTATGCTGTTATATATCCATCATCAATCAAAGTATTGCATTTACGTATTTTTGACGTGAAGTGGTATTGTATTTCATTGATGAAATAAAAAATCAAAGTGCTTGGATTTATTATAATCCTTATAGAACATTAATAAAATTATTTGTCATAGTACCTTTACAAATATTCTTCTTTACAGATGCAGTTATTGTAACAAACGGATTGCATACGGGAATAGCAAAAATGGTCGGAAAAGCTGTTCAAGAGGTGTTTTACGATCCTAAAGTTAAGCATATAAAAGGGATAGAAGACGGACACGAACCTTTACTTATAGGAGTGACGTCATGGACCAGTGTACGTCATAAAGAAAATTTAATATCCAAGGTAATTACAAAAATTCTTATGTATAAAGTGTATTGATCTTTTGCAAGAATATCAGTATAATAGGGGAAATTACAAATTTGTATTCACATGAAACGAAACAGAAGTAAAAATAAATGAAAACTTCTTTCACCTTGGAATACCCACTGTTTATGTTGTACATGGTCAAAATATATAGTAAGGTTATCATCTTATCTTATAATTACTGTAGTCAACTTAATTAATGCATTAATCGCATCAATGCTTGATATCTTGTTAGCTCAAGTGATTGGTCCATCAAATTTGTTTCATTGTAGCTTATGATATATGCAAGTAAGAGCTTATCAGTCAATCACCTTTCACCTGACTTAACATATCTATATATTTTGCCGTATTTATTAATAAATTTATTGTATAGTAAAACATCTTAATTTGTATCGTTGCATAATTCTCTAGACTTGCATTTAAGGATAAGGACATTACCTAAATAATCAAGCATGTTAGGATGACAATAGTTAGAATATAGCTTCCTGATTAATACAAAATGGTAGTCTATGTTTCACATGATCCTGACTTCAATTTTATGTTCAACGTTATAAGATTAGATCAGTTATTTTTAACTAGGCATAGTTCAATGACAATATTTTGTCAATAGGTTGCTCATCAGCAGTAAATGACACTCTAGTAGGTGTAACCTGACCGCTACCTCGACTGAATCGTTTAGTGGCTACGTAAAAAGCGTTTGAATGACAATGTGATAGGTGTAATCAAACCCGACCTCAACCTAAATTTAATTGTTCGAGTGGCTACATGGATAAGATGGACTTTGTTTGAAAATAGTGCCTCACGGTTGGACAACAATTCATAGTTCCTCGTTCCGGATTTTTCACATGCAGTGTTCCAGAATTGGATTATTTATTTGTTCATCTCGCGTATATGAAGACGTTGACAATAAAGTATCCAGGTTATATTAATATACCTAGGGTTACCTCAGGGTGTCAGCGTTTTGAAAAAAAAAATTGTTTGTTTTGATATAATTTCAAAAATCGAAAATATGAAACATAGTTAAACGACTCAGAAACTATCAAACGATATATATTTCTGAATATTGAAAATACTATGGATTTCTATATCTTAAAAGCTTAAATTGCTTATATTTAGGCGCAGAACTTTCAGAAAAAAGTAGAATCGCAAACCATATTCCAAAATTAATCAACAATTTAAAAATCCCAATCGCACAAACTCAATGGAAAAAGTGAGATTACTTGCGTTGATAGTTATGCATTTATATTGAACGTTAGTAATGTGTAACAGTTACGGGTAACTAGATTGTGTATCCTTTATTCAGTTTGGCAAAAGTGTTTTGATACAATCAATAGTTGAAACATTTGTAAAAGTTTTTCTCTGTATGATCCGGTATAGATTACGTTTTGAAAAGTTGTAAAATTTGTGTCAGTGCAAGATCACATTATGGTAAATTGCTAATTTAATTTTCGCTTCATTAAAAATTAAATGTACAAGCGTCATTTGAAATGTTCAAAATAGTGAAAAAAGTAATTCGTCAAGGATATCTATTACATACATTTTTCAAAATGTTAAATAAACATTTATAAATATTCTAGCCCAGGTCTATAGTGAGAAATGTATGCAAATCACAGAAATCTATTATAGTCTATGTGACAACAATAACTACCTTTCTACTTCCAATGCTCCTTTAGCAACAACTGTCGATTAATGAATATATATCAACTTTGCGTATCCCTGATCTTTTGACAAAGTACTGATAATGAAAGAACATGTACGTTTTGTTTAATAACTTAAAGCACATGTGGTAAATTTGTTAACAAATCTGTTCTTTAAGTCAATTAATGGTTGTTTAACTTGCAGCAATATTTCAGCTACAGTTTGGACGAGAACAAGTTAACATACTGAATTCACAATGGACTTTCGGCTCTTGTTGTTCGGTCGGGTTCATTGGCTATTTTTCATACTGTAAATGGCACATATTTTGACTTGGTATATTCCTCGAATGCTAACAGTCTTTGATGTACCGATAATTTACCTATAAAATTTTGTTGGCAATCGATGAATAAGGTCAAATTGTTGTAAAAACAAATGTTATATAACAATCTTCTAAACTAGGTTTACAGGTAAATAAGGGAGAATTCAATTGTGCTTCTTCTTATTCTTTTTTGTATTGTTTTTCCTTTTTCTCCTTTTGCTTCTTTACAAGATGCCTGTTTTTATTGAAATGATTAGAAAAATAACATTTTATTGTTTTATTTATTACTTTAATGACATTTTATAGCAAATTGAAAAAAACATTACGCACAAATTACACGTAACATATGCAACAATACAAGCACAATATTTGGTCAATAAATATTTACTCAAGGTGCATAAGGTTAAATGCGGCATCACAAACTGTAATGTGGTAATCTTTCTGATGATGTGTCATCGTGTAAGGTATCCAAGTTTGTCTTTAATTTCTCTGTACTTTATCTTTCTGATGACTCGTTTTCCCGGAAGCATACTGAAGCATCCAACGTCTTGCGAGGGCTTCTTTACGCTGTAAAATCTGAATTAGTAAATATTGGGTTGGGTAACTTTAACAACTTTCTTTATCTTGGAGTACCATTCTTCTAAGTTATTCTACAGTGTAGTAATGATTCCAAAGACGTCGCCTTCTTTCTACCCAGTACACTGTAACGTAGTTGGAGAATCTCTCTGTGTTGATTTCTATGCCTGCGTCTTCATGTCTTCAAGCACTGGGAACTAAACATTCACGTCTTCAACTTCCGCCGTTCGTATCATCAGAAGTATTGCACATGTGTAGAAAATTTCATCACCATAAACTGTAATTGCTGCGGTAAGATAGGTCAGGTTAAAGATGGGGCTGAAGACAAATATTGGTCTCCGTCAACAATGAGTAAGATGTACCCAGTTGTTGTCTTTCTCCATGGTCCCTATAAGTTAATGTCTTCTCTCGTATCTGGTATTTGAGGCATATTCGTACTACGTTTGTTATACAGGAATGTCTTACATAGAGTGAAAGTAGGCATACTCTGTACAACTTTTTTCGCGTTTTCGTTCCATTCTCGGTGTGTAGGCTCACTAGTTCATCATTATGTATGTTTGGTGTTGTCTGTAAGACATTTTGGGGGGAAACAAAACCATTTATTTTAAAATGTTTATTTTTTTGCTTAATGTTTTTATTTATTTATTCAATTATAAATAAATAAATAAATAAATATTTATGTTTTATTTATTTATATTTCATTTAACTTTATTACATTTTTTATTTATTTCAAACTGGGAAGAGCTAATATATTTAATAATATATAATCTATATATTACGATTATACTTTCATACTTATTGATTAACTTAATTCTTATGTAAACATCTTGTAATGGTATAAACATCTATTGAAATTATTTTGTCGGCATTCAAGAAATATCTAAAATTCAAAATGTTGGCATTCGATGAAGACACCTTTGACTTCACCTTTTGTAACGGATTCAGTCAGTTAACTCTTTTTCTATAACTACAAAAGGGGTTTAATCTAGCAAAACATGGCAATCTGCAAACGCGTTATCTATAATGGTGGACAGTCATACTTGCCATATTATAACAACAAGCGAGAGGGCCTCCTCTATCCGCCACCATGGAACGCGAATGGCAACTCTTTGGGTCAAGCCTTTAGAAGACTTACATGTACCAGTAACTTAAACGTAGTTTATTAGATTGTTGTTTTCCCTAAATGTAATGTAACTTCTGAGAAATGTGGCCAACCAAAACTGACTTTTGGTGTTCTTAATAGTATATCATGTTGTAAGCGTCGTTGTCCTTCTATAGACGTGCTAGTTTCCGTGTTCGACATTTTGATCTAGTTTGTTTTCCTATTTAATGCGGAGATTACCAATATAAACACTAAAATAGAATGTTGAGATAAACACGTTTATTACATAAGTAAGGATTTTACATTGTATAAATATTTCCTTCAACATAAAATTGGAAGATCTGGCCACAGCATAAAATTTTGTTCACATTCCCGGGAGACGTACCGACCGCCAAAGTAAAGGGCTTGTCAGTGCCTCTCTGGTAACAGAGATGGCCAAACCAAATCCGGTGACAGAAAAATGGTTAAGATCTAAAGCTTTCTGCTATTACCCATTTAATACACCGCCCCCTCGGTTCACGTAGGGGACCCTACCCCCAACTGGTACCAGTTGCAGAGCTATCCCTCCGGTATACGTGAGAAGATATAACATTATAATTTACATATATAACTTGAAGATATCCGTATACACTCCGGGTAAACACCCTGTATACAATTGTTCAAACCTGCCCCCTACGGTACCGTAGGTTAAAGGCTAATAACCGGGTCAGAATAACCTTAGATCCAAACGAGTCTCCCAGGAATCCGCCACAAGAGAGGTTCTATAACCTCTCATCCACAAAATTTATAGGCACTCTATATTTACTTGTAAATCATTAAGAAAAATTGAATTGCCAGTGTCGGACAAGTGAATTCCATCGTTCCTATACAATGCGACCTCATTAAACCGAATATCGGGATGTTGGATTACGGACCCGCCTTCCCGCTTAAAGATAGTTCTTGCGGAACAGTTTACACGCTTTCTGGCCTTATCAACTTTATTTGGTTTTTTAGCTCCATGCCAGTATCTTCTTGGTAAAATATCAGACCAGACAAGTTTTATATTAGGAATAAGTGATCTAAAGCGGAGTACCGAACATTCAATATTCCGAATTAGCTCAAAAGATGTGATGGGTTTTGCTATTGATGCCAAATCATTCGAACCAAGGTGAATAATAATTACATCAGGGAAAGCATTTACTTTTAACAAGGATTCTATCTTCCGCTCTAAGTCCTCCCAATGCATTCCTGATGTGCCAAACCACATAACCTTTATATTTTTCCTTTTTTTCCAGTCCTAAACCGGCACCCCCAGGTCTTGACCGAGCATAAATTCCTGCCCATCTTACTATCGACGAACCACCGATCCATACAATTTTGTGACCTAAAATTACAAGTTTAATCAGCTTAAGACAATCATCCCAACATTTAAACCTAATAATCTAACCTCCATAATTAAGCGCTTAATTAATAGAACTGAGGGATGCGGATGTATCTGTTGTAAACACTTGATTTCCACCTTCCCCATGTTTTGATTGTGTCACTGTCAATCTTGCGGTTATAGGCTTCAGTGCACGCTCCTATTCTAAAGCTATGGGAACGATAACATCCAGTTTTAATTTCACAAAAATCTAAGGTTTTCTTGAGAACAGATGAAAACTGATATCTTGTCAGCGGGTCGCCATTGAAATGTAGGAATAACTCCGCGTTGTCAGACGATGGCCTTATCTTTAAGTACTGGTTTATCATAGCAATTGGACAAATTGATTTATGTTTTGAAGATGCGATAATAAGATTCGTTGAAATTCCTTTCTGATCGGTCTTTGATTTACGTATATTTATCTCCATGGCAGAGGAAGAAATTAATTTAACATCTTGAATTTCGAGTGCTCGTCTAGTGCGGTCGCTTTTTGACCCTTTGTAAGTTCGCCTATTCTCATAAAAGCAAAGAATGCCAATGAAAACGCTGCTGAGAACATCTTTGCCTCATAACTTGATGAGGTAGTAGATATTAACGCTGGAATCAATCGATTTAAAAGCGGAAGAGTGATTGGCGATCTGATGTCTTTGCGATTATGTTTACGCTTAAAACCTTCGATAAGTTTTGTAACAATAAACAGCTTAGTGGGGTCTGATAATCCCTTAATCTTGTGAAAGTAACTAAGAGCGGCTAAATATGTTGTCATAGTTGAGGCCGAAATTCCCGAAATCGAAAGGAATGCGATAAAATTAATTATGTAATTTACAGGTATTGGCCAATCAATATGATAACCGCATCTGGTAGAAAAATCAACAAATTTCTTAAGACCGGTTTTGTAGGTATGCCAGCTTTGGAGAGCCATGGAATTTTCCAGTAAATTTATCATCTCATTCTCTACCATTGCCAAAACTTCTTGTGGGATCCTCACTGGGACTTGGTGTGCATGTGGAGCCAGTTCCTTGAATCTTGACCACTGGCAACGAGAAATTGCATCGGCTACAGAATTGTTTCTACCCTCAATATGAACCGCTTTAAAAATAATATTAAACTTTAATGTGAGCAAAACTAGGTTTCGCAACAGACGCATAACCCTAGGATCTTTAGAAGTTTGTTTATTGATTATGTAAACAACCGCTTCATTATCAACATGGAATAATAACCTTTTATTTTCCAGGACGTGTCGAAGCCCACATGTCCTCATCCAAGGATTGTCATCATTTTAAAAAGGAAAAAGAAATACAAAAGTTAAAAACTGAAAAAAACATCCCTTACCCTGAGGCTCGTCGTCTGTATAATTCAACGAATAAT
The DNA here is from genome assembly GCA_944474755.1 of Limnoperna fortunei. Classification (NCBI taxonomy): domain Eukaryota; kingdom Metazoa; phylum Mollusca; class Bivalvia; order Mytilida; family Modiolidae; genus Limnoperna; species Limnoperna fortunei. The sequence goes on from OX104117.1 coordinate 19,582,547, forward strand.
CCTTCGTCTCCTGCATCAACATCATACGCCAGTGTTGCCAAACGCGTTCTCACTTCAGTTGAAACGCAGACAATCATCACCTGGCCTATTGACAAACAGGAACCTTCAAAATTAACAGTTACAACAACAGACAAAATCATTAAATCTTCACGAAAATCGTCATCTTCTCAAACCGCTACGTCTTCAGCACCCTCTCAAACTGCTACGTCTTCAGCACCCTCTCAATCCTCAACCACTTCTTCAATCAGCCCAAAAAAAAATTCAAAAAATACCAACTCCAATTTAAATTCTAACTCAAATAAAAACTCAAATCAAAAAGGAGATCGCACTCCAAAACTGCTGCGGGATCCCATTAAGGTCCACAACAGGTTTGGAAGTCTAGATCATCTAGACACTACTATCTGGGGCGATCCCATGGATACACTACCCCCAGATACTGGATCTAAAAGTAGATCCCCCAGCAGAAACCGGCGGAATAGCCCCCAAAAAACTGTCAACTATTCCCCTATTCGCAGACCATAATGGGTACTATAATACAATGGAATTGTCGAGGTCTTAAGATTAATTTTCTTGAAATTACATTATTGGTTCAAGCCTTTCTTCCTGTTGCATTTTGCCTCCAAGAATCCCACCTAAAACGAAGTGATAACATATCTTTAAAAAACTACTCTATATACAGCACATATGTAGACGAGAATGATAGAGCTGCTGGCGGCTCTACCATTCTTGTAAAAGATCAAGTTCTACATAGACTTGTAGATCTCAACACTGATCTTCAGGCGGTTGCTGTTAGAATATCTTTAGACAAAACAATTACTTTATGCTCTGTGTATATCCCTCCGAATTCTTCATTAAATTTAAACCAGTTGAAACATCTTACTGATCAGCTTCCAGCCCCTTATATATTACTTGGTGACTTCAACGGACACAACCCTTTATGGGGCAGTAATACAATAAACGATAAAGGTAAAATTATTGAAGGCTTAATGAATCAGGAAGACCTCTGTATTTTTAATGATGGAACCAATACCTATTTACATCCTGGGAATGGATCATATTCGGCTATTGATCTTACAATAGCAGATCCTTCTCTGTTGCCCGATTTCTCATGGAAAGTCCATGACGATCTCTGTGGCAGTGATCATTTTCCCATTATATTGGAATCTTTGCACTCTTCCAACACAGAACGAGCCGCTCGGTACAAATTTAACAAAGCCAATTGGCCTCTATTTGAACAACTCTGTATAGAGCGACTTAACTCCGACACTTTTGAAGCTATTTCTGATCCCATTTTAAAATTCAATGAAACACTTATTTCAATTGCTGATGAAACAATTCCTAAGACCTCGACAAATCCAAAACATCCTAGTAAACCCTGGTTCGATGACAGCTGTGAGGACGCTATTAAAGACCGGAAAAAGGCCGAACGACGCTTTAATAAACACCCAACTCAAAATAATCTTAACCAATTCCGAATTTTTCGAGCGAAAGCTCGCAGGGTAACGAAACAAAGACGACGTACCTCTTGGCGTAACTTTGTTTCTAAACTAAATAACCATACCCCTATGAATAAAATTTGGAACACGATTCGTAAAATTAAAGGTAAAAACAGTAAAGCAAATGTCCATCATTTAAAGGATGGACAAGACTTGTTAACATCAGAGTCAGACATATCAAATAAATTGGCCGAAACATTTGCAACACACTCCTCTGCTGAAAATTATCATCCCAATTTTCAGCGGATCAAAATTCAAAAAGAAAAATCAAAACTTACTTTCCAGGCAAAAAATCTAGAAGATTACAATACACCTTTTTCTTTGGAAGAGCTAAACACTTCATTGAACAAATCTCACGATACAGCATGTGGTCCAGATGACATCCATTATCAACTTCTCAAACATCTGCCACAATCTTCTCTCCAATGTCTTCTCAATCTTCTTAACAACATTTGGGAAACGGGTGACTTACCATCTATTTGGAAAATGGCCACTGTTGTGCCTATTCCAAAACCAGGAAAAGATCACTCGGAAGCGTCCAACTATCGACCTATAGCACTCACAAGCTGTCTTTGTAAAACCACGGAAAGGATGATCAATGATCGCCTTGTCTGGTTTTTAGAATCTAACAATCTAATATCAAATATCCAATGTGGATTCAGGCAAGGGCGAAGTACCCTAGATCATCTTGTACGTTTCGAAACGTATATTCGAAACGCTTTTGCCAAGAATGAACATGTTGTGTCTATCTTTTTCGATTTAGAGAAAGCATATGACACAACATGGAAATATGGTATTTTAAAAGATCTTTTTGATATGGGGTTGAAAGGTAGACTTCCTACCTTTATTTCAAACTTTTTATCTGACAGAGAATTTAAAGTTAGGGTCAATTCTACTTTATCTAACCCCTTTGAACAGGAAATGGGTGTTCCTCAGGGGAGTATCCTTTCTGTCACTTTATTCAGTATCAAAATTAATAGCCTTGCTCAAGTTTTAAAAGATAATATTGATGGTTCTCTATATGTTGACGACTTCCTCATATGTTACCGAGGAAAAAACATGAATAATATTGAACGTCAACTGCAGTTATGTTTAAATAGAATAGAGAAATGGGCAATGGAGAATGGTTTTAAATTCTCCACTGCAAAAACCGTTGGGATGCATTTTTGTAATAAACGAAAGATGCATCCTGATCCCGAATTAAAATTACATAATAATCCTATCAAAATTGTAAAAGAAACTACTTTTCTTGGTCTCATATTTGATTCAAGGCTAACCTTTCTACCCCATATCAAAATGTTAAAAAATAAATGCCTTAAAGCATTAGATATTTTAAAAGTCGTATCCAGCACCGACTGGGGTGCTGAGTGCGATGTTTTACTGAATCTTTATAGATCGCTGGTTCGATCGAAATTGGATTACGGTTGCTTTATTTATGGTTCTGCTCGCAAGTCATATGTCAAAATCCTTGATACTATACACCATCAGGGATTGCGACTATGTCTTGGAGCTTTTAGAACCACACCTGTAAATAGTTTGTATGTAGAAGCAAACGAGCCTTCTTTGTATCAAAGAAGAATTAAGCTCGCTTTGCAATATGCAACCAAATTGAAGGCGTATCCTGGCAACCCGGCACACGACTGTGTTTTCAAACCTCTTTACGAAAATATTTTTGAAAAACATCCAAATAAAATTCAACCTTTTGGTATCAGAATAAAACCTCATTTGAAGAACTCTGGTATAAATTTAGATGAAATTGCTGCTATTGAAATTCCACATAACCCACCATGGTTAAATCCAAAACCGGTATTTATTTTTGATCTTAGAAACCATAAAAAGTCTGACACAAATCCTTTACTTATTCAACAACACTTTGCAGAAATAAAATCTCACTATCCTGGCCATTCTGCAATTTATACAGATGGATCGAAGGACGGCGATAAAGTTGCATCGGCCGCTGTCTTTGGAGAGCGCGTTGAAACTCGCCGTCTTCCTTCCGTTTCTTCTGTATTTAGTGCAGAAGCACAAGCTATCCTTCTTGCACTAAAAATTATTGCTTCGTCAGATGAGAGTAAATTTATTATCTGCTCCGATTCTTTGTCATGTCTTCAGGCAATTGAAAATTGTAAAATAAAGAATGCATTTATTTTAAAAATCATCCAAATTTACAAATCCTTGAAAACATTGGGTAAAGAGGTTGTATTTTTCTGGATTCCCAGCCATGTGGGAATTCATGGAAACACAGTCGTGGACAGGGAGGCTAAGGCTGCCTTAGAAAATGATATTATAAACTGTAAAATTCCTTTTACTGATTTTAAATTATATATTTTTAAATACATTTCTAATCTATGGCAGCGTGGTTGGGATCTCGAAGTTCATAATAAACTGCATGAGATCCAACCACTTCTGCACATGCATAATTTGAAATCTTGTAGAGGTCGTAGGGACCAAGTGGTTTTAACCAGATGTCGTCTTGGGCATACCAGGACAACACATAGTTATATTTTAAACAATGAACCAAGACCCGAGTGTGTGCCATGCAACTGTCCGTATACCATCAAGCATGTCTTGATGGACTGTGTTGACGTGGCACACATTCGGGAACGTTTTTATTCTGTTAATTCTTATAAGACTTTATTTACAGCTGTCGCTGGCGACACAATTTTACAGTTTTTAAAGGAAATTAACTTGTACAGAAAAATTTAATTGGATTTTAAATTGTGATATTGAATACTTTTTAGTGTTTTAGTTTTCTTTTTATCTGTATATATGCTCATATTATTATATTAGACCACGTTTTATAAAGGATGGATATTCTTTAAATAATTAAAATTCTTATTTTCACGTCCTGAATATAGCTGAAATATTGCTTGCTGGACGTAAAACATCAAACAATCAATCAATCAATCCAGGACGTGTCCCCAAATATACAGTGCAACAACCACAGGGAACAGTTCTAAGAATGTAATATTTCTGGTTAAGGATATATCTTGCCACTGTTTCGGCCAAGTTCCATGAGCCCAATTCCCATTAAAATAGATCCCAAACCCATTTCCGCCCGATGCGTCAGTGTAAAGTTCCAACCTTTCGTTCGACTCCCAAAACCTATCGTGTATCATTGTAACCCCATTAAATGTATTAAGGAAATCTAACCAAACTTTTAGGTCATCGCGAATTGCTTGGGTAATTCTAATTCGATGGTGCGGCTTCGTAAGATTAGATGTAGAATCAATCAGTCTACGACTAAAGGCACGACCTGGCCTGACTACACGACAAGCAAAGTTCAATGACCCAATCAACGACTGCATTTCTTTCAAGGTCACCTTTTTCTTACCAAACAAATACACAATGTTTTCTTGCAATTCTTTAACTTTAGGCATTGGGAGACGCATGCACATCTGTTTTGTATCAAGTTCTATACCCAGGAAGGTTAGCCTAGTGTGAGGTCCTTCGGTTTTATCGTCTGCTAACGGAAACCTGATGAAATTACTGACATTTTAAAATGTTTTCATTGCCTGAGAACATTCCTCAGTTCCAGCCCTTCCGACAAAAAGAAAATCGTCTAAATAATGTATTACACCTGGATTTCCCGGGCTTTCGTACTTAATGACCCACTGAATGAAAGTAGCAAACTTTTCAAATAAGGAACAACTAATAGAAGCTCCCATAGGTAAACATTTGTCGTAGTAAATAATGTCATCAAATTTAAAACCCAGCAAATCAAAATCCCCTGGACATATAGGAAGATTTCTAAAAGCTCGCTTTATATCACATTTTCCTAGCTCTGCAGAGTTGCCAAGCGCTTGAATCATTTCAACTGCATCGTCTATACTAGAATATTGAACTGAACACTGGTCTTTGGATATGTCAAATTCTTGTAAACAGTTACCGCTCAGACGATCAAAATTGCAAATGATGCCGTTATTTGAGATCAACACTCTATAGAAGCTAACAATCTACACGTGCTATCAAAAACCTGAGTAAGCACCGCCTTTAAATAAACAAGCGACCGATTAGCCACTCCCATTAAACGGTGATTATCAGTGAGTGATAATCACTATTATATTTGTACGTACAGTCTCTTGGATAATAAAGTTTGAATTGTTTAAGATATTTATAAGAGACATCGGACGCGGCCGAGTAAAAATGGTATTTTTTCATTTACTATTTATCATCTGTAAAGTTGCTAGTTTGAGTCTGATTTCTGTCAGGGTAATCTACAACCTTATTTGACAGTTTTTATTCGAAAGTTGAAAGTTTCATCGGCTACTCCGACTTCCACCCAATTTAAAAACAGGACGCCTTTATACAGCTGAAAAACTGATGAAGGTGGCATTCAATTCCATTCAAACAAACAAATATATTCATCATTGGATGAGCTTTGGTATTGTGTCATTATATTGTTTAAAACTTTTTTTGCTTTTTCTTCCTTTATGAGCTTTCATTTATGTTTTAAGGATTTTTCATATTTTAAAGGGTTTTCGATATATGTTTATTTTCACTATATATAAATGTAGGTACATATTTTTATTTATGATTGATTTTCTTGTTGAACGGCATTTTAAGTGTATCAAAAGTAGCGAGAAAATGTTACGCTTTTCACGATATAACGGGATCTTAAAGGGTTACATAGTTTTTTCTAATTTAGATAGGATATTTCTACTAGATTGCTCGTTAAATTAATTGTTTTACTCTTTGCTTTGGATGAAAAAAAACCTACTATATGAATTTAAAGAAAACACAGTTCATGTTGATAGGTACTCATAAAAAATTATCAAAGTGTAGAAATATTAATATAGAAATTGAAGATACTGTTATAGAAACTGTAAAATCAAATCTATTAGGTGTGACAATTAATTTTAGTTTGACATGGTTAATACATATAGACATTGTAGTGAACAAAATTGCCAAGAAACTTGGAATACTGAAGCGTTGATGTCAAATGATGCTTTGCAAATAAAATATACAATTGTGTAATTTTCCGACATTTTAATTACCGTTGTACCAATTGGTCTGAAGACAAAAATTTATCAAATATAAATAAAGTGTTTAAAGTACAAAAATGGCAGCTCGCATTATTTTAAATGTAATTAAATTCTCCCTATTAAAATCGTCCGAATTTAAATTATTTCTATTCTATGGCAAATGGCGTGAAAGACAAACAAATATCTAGGCTTAGTTGCTCGCAGTAACTTCTAATATTTTCTCTCCACGAGCAAAATTTATTAAATTTTTAACTAAATAAATAACGAAACTTCATACAGATAAAAACTTCAAAAACACATTCATTACAATGAAAATATAGTATGCAGAAGAAAAACCACATGTTTCTTTGAGGTTACTACAAGCGTCGATACCCGTAATACCCGTCAACACTATTTATATCAGTTCGTGCCAGTCCAAATCATGCAAATCGTGCACTGTAAAAGCGGGTATTCTACCCACACTTAATTATAGAACTGACCAAACAACTGCAAAACTGACCAAACAAGTTATTTATAATTTATATGTTGTAACTTAGGTAAAACCCCATTCTACCCGAAAAAGAAATGTATGAAATATTATGACTCCAGCAATAGATCTTTTTAGAATTCTAAAAGGGATGCGTATTCAAGATTACTTTGTTTACAGAAAAGCCATACTTATTTTTAAAGTTTTGAAAAAATTTAACACCTGAATATATGAATATAGCTAAGTTTGTATGCGAAGTTAGCACAAGATGGACGCGCCAATGTGATAATAATTTGATTTATATACCTAAATCCAGAACTGAGTATTATAAAAGGTCATTGCAATGGTGGAAATTTTTGGAACAGTTTATCAACACATATTCGTACATTTAGCTGTACTACATTAGAATCCTTTATAAAGCAATATTTACTTGAGTATTTTAATATATAATTATCTCTGAATCTACATATGAAATTATTGTACAGTACTAGAGTTATTTTGCTTTTTATTATTTACGTTCATAAAATTAGTTTATACTAAATTGTGTAATCCTGTTGAAATAAAGGCGTTCATTAATATTTTTATTATTAGTATTTAAAAAAAAAGGTAAAAGGCAACAATTTGGATTTTGTCATTTAGGAACTTATTTATTTTTTTATCCAATTTTGATTTTATTGATTTACCCTTTTCGATCCCCGATATGAATATTCTTGTACTGATTTGTGTAACGAATGTTTTTCGTAAAATTCAAATAGAACAATAAAACATGTGCAGAAATGTAAACAAGAATCGTTCTTTTCGACCAACTTTATCTTGAAAGATAGGAACGATCTGTTGACACTAAATTCATCATTGAGTCTTATAAAACAATAATTATTTAAACAAGTATTGATTCATAAAACTGTACCTGTAGTTTCAAAAAGGATTTTTCTGAATTTTGCATTTATTGACTTGTTTCACTAGGGTAATGAGAAATCAGTTTATAAGAATGCCTTCTGTATTTTGTTAGATATCACTGAGTTCATCTTTCACACTTTTGTTCAAAAAAGCAAACAAAAATGGTTAAATAGAAGTTGATATAAGGAGTCCTAAGACGTCAATCAGTAGTCGATTGACAATTTTAGTAAGCTTTTTAGATGTAAGCAACAAGACAGATCGGCAGGACAATATCAACTAATTAGGCAGCATTACTTACCACAAAAAGGAGTTATTGTCCTCAAATTTTTCTTAATTATATTTAAACCCTCAATCTTAAGAAATACACAAACCAAAACTTGAGTAACAGAACCCAACGAAAAATTGGGGATGAGTCCAGGTGCTCCGGAAGGGTAACTATCTAAACCAGTCGACTACCTTTCCTCTTTTTGGAATACCAGATATAGATTTAGGGTCGTCCACTTCGTCATAAATTATAAAATAAAAATTACTCGCTAGAATTTTTAGATTATCCAGTCAATAAATCAACCCACGATGATCGGAATACATTGACGGTTTAATTAAATTACGATAACGCAAATGACAGTGTTTGACTCAAAAATATAGATTGATTGATTGATTAGATGTCTGATTTACGTCCAGCAAGCAGCATTTCAGCTATTGCAAGTTAACAAACAATAAATCAACGGAAAATATGGGTGGGATGGGTCACAGAAAATACAATTTTGACTGCCACTGGAAAAGTATGGAGTTTTGGGTAGGGGCGGAAAATTTAGCCTTTTGTAGCGCTACAATGAGCCTACTCTTTTTCGAAATCTACAAAAGGGGTCTTTATCGTGCAAGGAGCGTGGCACTCTCCAAACACGTTACCCACTACGGTCCGCGGTCAGGCTTTCCGTATTATGACCTGACAACCCCCCAACGAGAGGGTCTCCCCTATCCGCCACCCGGGGACGCGCTGGGCCTCTTCTGTGGGTCGAGCACTGGAAACCCTCCTGGTATGGTCCCATACTCAAAAATATAGACTGCAGCATTAGATTTTATATTTTTATTTAAGAATGGTGAAGCAAGCTATGACATGACGTCAAGACAGAAGAGCGAATATGATTCAGAGTATCTCGACTGCTTCCATAACAGATTTATACTTGTTGATGAATCTGGAGGTAATCCAGAGGAAACAGCAAACTTCAGATTAAACTTCGAAAAGCTACTTGTAACAGGTATTTTTTTTTTATATTTCTGAATAAAAATTCACAAGATCTCGATATCTACAAAATGCAACACGGTTTTATTTTTTGAGACCTCATTACAACATCTGCAAAACCTAAGCTATTAATAATCCACCTTAGTCTGTGTATCTGCCGACAAAATCACATGACCAGATTATTTGATACTTGAACAATGACATACATAGATAAACATCAAAATGAATAAAAAATTAGTTTTGTACCAAGTTTTTTCGTAATTGTAACTATGAAATATTCCATTTGTCCAGTTGTGCTTATTACATCAGCCGGATCATGTGCTTCTCAACACTGAGGTTGCAGGTTCGAGTTTTACTACGGGTAGGGTGCGGTCGACTTCAGACTGAATATATGAGGATTGCCAGTTTTCCTACCGAAGGTTCGGGGTTTCTTCTCGGTATGCCTGATTCATCTCCAAATAAAAAACGGAACACCGAAGCTGACAAATTGCTTCAAGTGGCGTTAAAAACCATTTAAACAAACAAAATCATTGGCCGGTATATGGAATTAATTTACGGAAGTTTTTTCTGCCATAGATTGAGTCATTTACTATATACTGACTGAGTGACCGCGGACCACAGTGGGGAACGTGTTTGGAGGGTGCAACGATCCTCGTAATATTTGAAAAAGACTAGCCGCATTTAAGCCTTTTACGAAACACTAACTATTGCCTCCTTACCCAACATCTAAACTGTCCTAATTTGTATTTATCCTGAATTAGCTAAAATGCTGCTAACTTGACGTAATGCAATGAATCCGGATAAACACGTAAAAATTTTGAGTTCTCATGAATCGCGTAGTTATTCAATATTGAAATAATGAAAATGCAATATTAATCATTTTCAGATGAGAAATGATGACACCAATCTTATGTGTTCAACTATTTTCTATTTTAAATTATATCTAACAATGACTTTATTAGCTTTTATGATTTTGCTACGTTTTTGGTAGAACGGTTACTGTTATTTTAATCCATCAAGCTTACTATTCTCAATAATACGAATGATAAAATATATTCCTTCTGGAATATATTTTAAAAAGGATCCTGCTTTGTTAAAATCACGAATGTATCATTTAATCTGGGTATATCCCAATACTGGAACTCACACAGTTTAGGAACGGAATTGTACTTAATATAATGTAATCAACACTATATAATAATGCTCAGTGACTGTACTGTTTTGTATTCAAAGGTGAAATGAACAGTAATGCAGAGGGAATTAATTTGCTATCAGAAAACCAGTCCCCAGATGAAATTACTTTACTGAGTAAGCCTTCACACATTTTCTAGTATTTATTTAATTAAATTATGATTAAACCAAAAATAAAATAAGAGTGCATATTTTCGCCCTCATTAAGTTATAACATAATGAAAGCGTGTATGAGCATTTAATAAAAAATGAACATTTTACTAAAAAGCATAAAAATAATCATTCCTAGGATATGTCTGTTCCTAGATAGGGGTAAAAGATTCACACCTTAACACAATGTCTTTTTCAACGTCAAAAATAGTCTTATGACAGTGACTGTAAAATTCAATGAAACTGAAAAATGATACTTGGGATTATTGAGTTGGAAAAGATAGTTATTAGATATGAAGAAATACACTGAATGCAATATTCAAAGAATTCTAAAGATTTGTGAAAAGTTCCAAGTGTAAAAATAAGGCAACATAATGAACGTATGATGATAACAAAGTATCAAGATCGTCTATTCAGTGTTCACCCGCTGTCCTGTAATTTTGTTTACCAGAAATCAAGTTTAATTTTAAATTAAAATCTACTATTGATATTGACTGTAAAGAAATATAAAGATGAAAGACTGGGTTATTACTGGTCCCAATAGAAACACATATATAGCATTAAGCATTACGCTCCCGATGCTACCCATAGAATCATACTAAGAACAATAAGGTCTTTGTTACAACGTTGAATTGAGAATCTAAGACATTTCACTAATGATCGACCTAAATCATTATTCAGAGACGAAGATGCTATAAGGTGCTTTACTAACCTTCATAACAAATATGTTGTCGTCCCTGCAGACTACTAACAACATTGTTTTGTATGTACTAGTAAGCCACATAACTATAAATTCTTCATTAAAGAGCTAGGCATCAATGATAACTCTGGTATTTCCACATGCAAACGTTCCACATTTGACAAAGATGAAATCTAGCTAACCTTAAGTCCTTCTTGATTTCGAAAATTACGACAAAGAGCGCATCTGCAAAATTAGATGAAACTGATTGGCTAAAAATCTCCCGGATAATATAGATGTTAATTAATCAAGAGTGTAAAATTTTACTTTCTGCATATTGCTCGAGATTATATACCGACTAAATATATAACTGTTAGGAAAAATGATATACCCTGGTTCAACAGTGAACTAAGGAAACGGGATAAGCTACGCCAAAAATCTCCTTAATTACTATGAAAGCCACTGATATCTTGAAGTATAAACAACAGAAAAACAACGTTAATAATCTGAAGAAAAAGGAAAAAGAAAAATTTGATCAAAATCAAGATAATATTATCCTAGAAAATATAGATAATTCGTAAACCTATTGGAAAATAATGAAAATGTTAAAAACAACTGCCTCTCTACAAAATATAATTAATGACCAACAGTTTGGAGAATCTGTTTTTCGAAGACGAAGACTAGTGCAATCTCTTGAGTAAATACTTTTTAAACTATATCGTTTTTGAGGATACAAATACGAAACTTCCCGAATCAGATCACATAACTATTTATCAGGTTTTCATTTAAATATGTTTACAATCATTTCCACGCTTATAACTTAATATACACATATCAATCAGGTTTCCTTAACTTAGTATACACATATCAATCAGGTTTCCTTCCAAAATATTTCACAGTTCATCAACTAATGAAAATGTTCAATTGTATCGTGAACTCACTAGAAAACAAGGAAATAAATTGCTTTGATTTCTTTTATTTTTCTAAAGCATTTTGATAAAGTCTGAGTAGAGGTTTACTGTATAAACTTAGAGCTTATGGTATTTGTGGTGCTTTGTTGATCTGGATAAAAAGCTTCTCTCTGAAAGAAATCAAAAGTGATAAATAAACCAATCATACTCTTCTTGTAATATTCAGGCGGGTGCTCCCCAGGGTTCTGTACTTGGCCGTTTTCTCTTTATTGTGTATATCAACGATATTGCTGATACACTTACTATACAAATTTCTCTGCAGGACTATATGCTGATGACAATTAGATAAATACAGATTAAAACATGTGATTGATCGTTATCTGGAAAAACTTGATGAATGGTCCAAAACAGGGTTAATGTCTTTCAATCCACAGAAAACGGAAATAATGATATTTTTCAAATATGGTAATATCAAATCTCAACATTCAGTTACATGGAAACAATATTCCTATTACAAACATACATATGCATCTCGGTGACACATTTAGCGATGATGGAAAAATGGCAGAAGCACATAGAAACTATAATAGTTAGTGTTTATTAATTATTAATAAAAATATCAGTTAAGCAGAAAAACCTTAGAAAAATTATATTTAGTTTTTTAGACCTATTTTTGAATATGCAACTGAAGAGTTGTATAATAGTGGTATTAGCAATTCTAATAAACTGTAACAAATGTGCAAGAATAGTAACTGGACTGCCAATCTAATACCCCAAATATACAAAGTATGACAACAAAATGGTGATATTATTCTGCCTTTTTGCAGATTGTTTCTAACTACGGAATAATTTATACATGCTACAATAAAAATTTGGAACATTCAAAGTCTCTCGGACAATTCAAAATGGAAATGAAAAACAAACAATTAACAAAAATATTCCGGAATATTCTCATATGGACCAAGAAAACTTAATACCATTTTAACCCAATAAAGATGCTCTGCGTCATTCTTAAATAATGAAATATGCAAAGCTTATATCCTCCTGTCGTTGTGGTTCTGCAACTGAAAATGCACAACTTCACTTTTGTAATGTTCACTGTATAAGAACTATAGCGAATTACTAATTAATGATCTCACGTGGTAACCTAATAATATCGCAATGGACCTTAACTTACAAGTTTTTAGAAAGTCAAGGTTAACTATCGATCAAAATAAAACTGTATTTAGCCATGTTTATGCATGTATAAAACAGTCTAAGAGATTTCGTTTAGTTTAAGCACCAGGTTAAACGTACCTTCTTAATCATCAACACCTATATATCTTTATTTATTTCATATTTTGATACCTAATGTGTGTTATTTCTCATTTTCTTCAACCATATTTGTTCTTATTCATTTTGTGTAGCTTATTATTATTATTAGGTCTTTCCACCTTTCAGTGGAAAGATCTATAGTTATTGTTCTGATTATTATTAGGTCTTTCCACCTTCCACCTTTTCTAACACTAATTACTATTATTTTCTATTTTCCTCTTCCAACTTTCTTCGAAGTCTGGTTTTTTCACTTTGCGACATGTTGCTTTGATATTTTTCTCTATGGAGTTATCTCCCGTTTTACTAAAAAGCTTGTTCCTGTACTAATCCTAAACCAGAAAAGACACCAAACCTTTACCAAAATCTGGCCTATATCCTTGCGCAACTTTAGAACAGATTCAAAGATTAAAGCTACGTTCTAAATTTTGACATAAGCTTGTTACCACTACTCCTTTCCAATGGTAAAATATAGATAAACACTTATTAAGGTGAAAATGTTTGCCTTATCAAGACTCAACTTTGTCACATTTGAAGCGAAGTAATTTGACCTCATTTTATATGAGTTATGTCCCATTAAGAAACTTTATTCATTAGTTTCTTACACTTTTTACTTATTGATAGTAGAAGCATAACCAATCAGAATGTGTTAAAAGTGATACACAATGGACGATCAGACGAGTCTATTTTCGACATCACTTGTTTATGTCACATCGTCTGGGGTGTGATATTGTAAATTATCCAATCATTCCGGAATAACGTAAAACATAAAAAAATCGTTAACTTGTTTCCAGTTGTAAAACGTGTCTGTAATATTAGCTTTTTTTGGTTTCGTGGTGTGACAATGGTTAAGAGAGAAAGAGAAAGAGTGCAAACCATTTGAGTCTTCGAATTCCCTGTTTCCGTATTGACATACGTACAATGTCAGTTAAGACAAATAGCAAAGAAATAAACGAACAACAAGTAAAGAGGGAATTAAGGGACTAACTAACAATCCGAATTTAATCAGACATATTCGACACAAAAAAAGATCAAAAACACGAAAAATTAAAGTGAGTAACCGGAACCCAATAAAAACCGTGATTGCGTGCATTTACATGCTCCGGACGAATAAGCAGTGCTTGCTTCTAATTATACATGCGTCGAGTTACTCATTGCCATGGCTAGGAAAAGCCATAATCCTAGTCTGAAGGGAAAACATCATCCTAGGTACAACAAATCCTTGTTTCATTATCTTAGTAGTCAACAGCAATGACCGGTACTTGATTTATATTATGAGTTGTTTCTTTTATACAGAACAAAAAATGTTCGTTGTTGTGATTGGTGGTGATGAAAATACACTAAAGCAGATAGTTCGTTACTGGGAAAAAGGCATACCTACATATATTGTTCCGGTAAGATGTGATTTAATTACAAATTACGGTTAAGTACATGTACACCTTTTTGATAAAAACGTACATTCAACTTCATTTGTTTCATCCGTATTAAAATATCCAATAAAATACACGTCGATTTTGTATCTTAAAAATGGTTGTTGCAAGCCCCTTTATGACCCCATAAAATATTAAGAATATTTGACTTTTTACCAATTTCAAAAGGAAATTAGCTATGTTTGTAGTGAATTACTAACTTAATTACATCGAATCAAATGACATATTCATTTATTTTGTGTGAGTTTAATTACACATCCTAAGTAATAAGCAAAATTTTTTTCACATTTTGCTTTATGTCATAGCATACATTTATATCACTTTAGGGACTCTTGTTGAAACATTTTCCAACATTAATAGAGTGCATACAACTTTTAAACAGGATAAAACAGCCAAACAATGCAATTTTAACCAGTGCTTGGGTACTTTAATTGTAACGGGCCATTTGTCGTACCCTAGACGCCAGATAGGGAAAACCGGCACAACACCAGCTTTACCCCGTGGATACGTGCCGATGTTATTTCCCCGGATTTCATGGATGGGTGCTATATAACTGCCTTCTTGACCTTAATTAATGGTAGCGTGAAACCTTAACAATCTTAAAAGATTTAGCCCTTGACCCTTATGAGCTTTTCCAATGCGTTTGTTCGACCTATTCCAACTCTATGATTGCTAATAATTGCCTAAAGGTATGGACTTCGGGTTCGTTGACTCCGGTACTGAACTATTAATTGATATAGTACCAACGTCCCCCTGTCCCTTATTCAGAGTCAGAGCGGCGATAGCCCACAGGAATAAGATTTACAATGCCTCCTGTTCACAGAAAAGGGTATTGGATATAATACCAATGTACACCTGGTCCTTATTCAGAACCAGCTGCCCACTGGTACAAAGTGACCGCTTGTCAGGCCAACTTGTCACTGCCTTATTTAGACAGTGCCAATGGTCTACTCCTTATTAAGAAATAGTCAATTGCGCTATAAACCTTATATTAAATACCTTTTAGCTAAAATCAATTTAGGAGCCCCTTTTGTAGACTATCTACGTGGCGTCCGTATGCAGAACTACCCCGAGAAATGAGATACTTCCCCTTATATACCGAATTTTAGTAAATAATCTCTAAACCAAAATAAAACAATTCCGTATCACATATGCGTTTTACTTTACCCAAATGCTTTAATAACAACAAAGTATGTACCAACGGCTTTCAATCAATCAACTCTGATCGGACTACGTACTAATTATTTCCCGGACAATGGTCCGAACTGTTTCCATATTCACTATACTATCAAAACAATCAGAAAACGAAAGTAGAGCTACGACTTCATCTTGCCACTCAGAAATATACTTTCATTAAACCCACTTTCAAAGGTAAAGTAAATAAATTTTGTCACAGAATAACGTTTTTCATCTATTAAAACAGAATACGTCTATGCTTTTTCATTGTATTGTCATCATTTTTTTCGAAGGAAAGCAAGTTTAATGAAACGCCATTTGTTCTGAGAACAACCGAGAAGGTCTTTCCCACTGTTCCTCTAAAGTCAGAAAATATATGTGATGCTATGGGCTTTGTGGCTTGCTAAGTGTTACTTCCAGTAATAAAAACGAGTTATTTGAGTAAAGAAAGTGGTCACGAGTAAAAGTAAATGGTTGTTAAGGACTTTTATGCCTGTTGCTAGGGACAAAAGCCACTTCCGGTTTTTCACGGTAGTGGGAACGACCTTAATAAGTCGATTTCCAGACTCGTTAATTTTCACATTAAGCTTGTGGTTTCTATTTTAAGATTGAACGTTTTCAGAGAAACCATTACAAAATTGTTGATTATTACATGCCCCCACCCCCCAAAAACCAATTCCAGCAATCAAACAGTTATGTTATAACCTATATAGTTTAAATTGATCAATTTCTTAATACATGTTTTTTTTTAAAGAGCGTAGTTTTTTAGTCGGGTTCGGTCGTACAGAAAACTTATGAGATAATACGAGCTGCATGAAAAACACAATTAACAGTGCAAGTCGAATAAGCTAGATAAGGTAAACATCAGATATTCTTGTATTATGTTCAGGTCTGTTTATTAAACCGGAGATCACGCACTAAATGTCAATAATGAGAAAAAAATCACCAAGCTGTTCTATGTACCTAGTTTTCGGAACGAGATTTGCACATGTGTAGTTTATATATGGGCTTAAAGGAAATAAATAGTACACTAAATATGACATATAATGCCGTTTTTTTTAAATAAAAAAATGTATATTTATACTTTATAAATTAACCATTTATCGAGATAAAACGCATAAAAACTCGTATTCAACTTTTACTTTAATATTAACACTTCAATGGAACACTTCATTACTATTACAATTAATAAATTAAGAATTAACGTCTTTCGTATCAAATTTACCCTTTGTACCCAAGGTGGCTACGCCGAAGTGACACATTTATTTTCAATCAAATTTCGGATACGTAGCATTGTATACGTGATAAAATTACTACAATAAAGTTACTTTCCCGTAGTTTCAACGATTAAGATACACAGGTCTCTTGCGTTTTAAATTTTAAATTATTATTAAAATTAATAAAAGCGTATAATTGGAATACAAAATGCATTGAAGGTTTCATTAAACAAAAAGCCATAGTGCATTGAAGAGAAATACAAATACTGTGCAACTAATCAAACTTCTCTTTATAGTAAAATTAAATGTTGTGTGTGTGTGTTGGAGAAGGTTCTCATGGTTCCTGCTATATTAAAAACAGGACACTTTGCTGAAAAATTGTGGCGTATGATTTAAAACAAGAATTCCAATTATTTTTCAAATAATCATAAAACTTAACTCATTTTAAAAATTGTGAAAATAATTTGACAAGTTTTATCACGACAAAAATTATATAAATAAAAATCTTTTAAAATTAATTCAAAATATTTTTAAATTAAAAAAAATTGAGAATTTATACATATATTAAATTTTAAAAGGTCGAAAACTTATTTTTAACAAGGGAAATAATACCACACCCCTTTGTGACAACAGAGACATTATGTATGTATTGTTTTATTTGAAATGCACGTACATGTCGTGACAAACTTAAATTGCTTTATTGTTTGTTTTCTTTTATTTGACTAATTAGATGTAATGCCAAAATCACCGGATGTGAGAAAAGGGGCAACAAAAATGATAACCGATTTCATAAGAAAATTAAAGTCATTTTACAAAATGATTATCTCGGTCCGACGGCCAACTTAAAATTCTAGAACTACTTGGAGTACTAGTTTTAGCGATAGATAGAATTCGCCGGTTATCTGAATAATTGACAGCTTCAGTAGTTTAATAGATTAAGAAAATGTACAGAGGCATATCATTAAAGGTTAGAGTTCGAAATTAGCAAAATTTGAAAATGTAATAATAGAAAATATTCTATATTTCAAAGCATTTTTAAAACAGCTTGAAAATCGAACTTTCAAAAAATTAATGATTAAATATTTTGTAAGTTTAATTCAGTGCCGGATATTTCAACAACTAAAACATGTTTTACATATAAGTTAAAACAGAAATTTCCACATTACTAAGTAATATATTGAAGATTTACATTTAAATAATTTTTCCTAATAAGACTTATGGTATTTTCCAGATAAGGGTTTAACGTAACGTCTGTAAATATTACCTTTGGGTTGTCAACGATCTTCTTTGTTATAATACACATGCATCATAAATTATTTAACTTAACATGCGAATGGCGAAAATATTACTAAAATCAGTTCAATCAGATCAGTGCGGCTAGTGATATAGCGCGCCTGCATCTACAACTTGTATCCTTTCAGCCACCGTTTGTTTTTACTCACAGTATAAACGATAAACGCATAAATTATATAATAGTAATAACATACACTATGAACTATATAGTATCTCGTTGATATGGCATGCATCGATATCAATTGATTATTCGCACCCATATGCTGAAGACCGAAAGACTGGGAACATATAGCTCCTTCCACAGAGCTACCGTGTAAATTTCGAAAAAGGGTAGGCTCATTGCATCCGCTACAAATGGCTTAATTGTCAACCCATTGCCATATACAGCATACGTTACCAGTGGCAGTTAACATTTTTTGTCGTTGCCCTATCCCTTTTCCGTATTGATTTATAAAGTATGTTAACTTGTTTTCGCCCAGTTAAGCAAATATTCAATCTATTTGATAACCAAAGAAGAATAATATAAGCTTTGTGGACACGTTCACATTTAAGCAATGTTAAGAGGACTACTTAAAACTTCTTTACAGACGGATAACAAGAATACTGTTGATTCAAACTGCATGATTAGAGTTTAAAATAAATCTTTTAACTGAGTTTCTATTTTCTAATAATCACTGTTGTCTATCAGGTTTGTGAGTCCACCTCGCTTAATGGAATATGGGACGCCATGAGCCATAAAAATATCACCATTGGTAAAATTAATATACTCATAAATTCTACAACATTGAATCTATATAAGTGAAAGATTTATACCCATTCAATAATGGATGAAAAATTAAATTAAAACTGTTATCTCTAAAATGAGTTCCTTATAGCCAAATGAACATAAAATTTTTAACACACACACACAATAGGAACAAAGGAGGGACTTTTGACCAAAAATCCAAACTTTAAGGAGCTTTTAGTAAATTTTGGCCTGTTATTCTCCAACAGACAAAAATTAAACAAATGTTTGCATTATCGGTGTATCATTATTGTATGTTTACGAAAAAGTTTAAATGCTTTATGATTTTTATTTTAGCAATCTGGTGGATTAGCCGATAAGCTGAATGAATTAAGAGAAGATCTGTAAGTGCAAATATATATTTTGCATTTCTAGTCATCCCGACTCCGTTAAAAATACTATTTTGATCATCCACAGTCTCTGTAATCACGTGCCTTGGAACAAATAGAACTTTTTTCCGGTTACCACGTGACTTGTTTCCCTTCTCATAAATGCATTATGCTGTCGTCAGATCTGCTTCGCGTAGCTAGAATAAATTTACTGTTCTAAGAACAAAAATGAAGATAATGTTATGAAATTTAATCGCCGAGAACAAATTCGGTATAAGGTCAGTGAGGTATCATGCATACATTCATTTGCTCGTTGAATATATATGTTGCGAAGCAAACTTTTCTAATAATATTTGTTGACTAATTGCAAGAAAACCACTAAATACATTAAATATATTATATTTTCATATTAGAATCGTTATAGATCAACGCGTTTGTAAAATTTAGCATTTTTCGCCATTTTTCTTCTTTATACTTGTAGCAAACCTTAAGGTTTTGCGCTTTAAAAAAAAGCAAACCAGTTTAACATTGGACTCTTTTGGGTTTACGTGGGTTTATTGATTGATGCATCAGTAAACCGGCGACTGTTTCCCCCGCAACACTTCAAACTCTATAGATTTTTCTAAGAGTTGTTTTCTCAACACTGCCCAAGGTATTTACATGTAAGTAAATGTGAACTTGGGATCGTTATAGAAGTCTTTATAGGCAATGCCAAAAGAAAATAGGTTTGTCATTCCTTGGCATACAACTGTTTCTGTAACACATTAAAAGAGGGATATACAATTACGCTATAGAAGTTTAAAAGCTACACATGCAATTAATACACCAAATATATTGGGACATCACAGTAACAGTGCTTTTTCAGTCTTCTTTGTACATTCTATTGGACAATGTAAATTTGATACTCAACCCCTTGGAAAAAACTCTGAAACCATTATTTTGCATATGCAAAATTTTAAGTCTACTACCGCCATGTCTAACACATTAACTTTGTCAAAAACCATTATACTGCAACGAAATCCAAAATTAATGATTTACACTCGTACCGAATATCAGCTCAATGTTTCTAAGCGTTTCGACTGTTAATTTTGTTATTTTAAAGAAACGAAATTTAAATTCATGATGGTTGATACTCATACAAAAAGTATGTGTTCAATATCTGAAATTGTGCGGAAAACGTGTGTAACAGACTGACGGACGGTTTGCAAACATATTGTAACCTTTGGCAATGCCAGTAGGGACCAAGTATGAATGCTGTTAAGTATAAAAAACTTACTTTTTGGCACGTTTACTGACATTTTGACGTGTCCTGAGACCTTTAATATGAAAGATTAAACGTTTTGTATGTCCAAAATGCCATTGGTCCGTACACGGTTTTACCAGAACCCAATGCTTGTCAGTTAAAAAGTAATAGTATACCCTGTTTTATTGAATGAAGTTATTGCCCTGTACTTACGAATTTCGGCAAATAAGTTTTTGTTCATAAATAAGTCTATAACACCTAGAGTAAAACTGTAAATTACTAAATTACCATAAGGACAAGGCCCAAAAATCATTTAATTTTCAGAAATTGTCTGATGGCACCTTATAGGAGATTGTATTATACTAAAAGTTTTGAAGAAATGTTTAGTTTTTGCACAGTAACTTAAAAGCTATAACAACTATACTGAAACTGTAAGTTTGAAAAATGTAAATATAATTAAAGTCATTTGTTTTCCAGGTGAGGGATTACTTGTTCCTGGAAGCCATTAGTTTATCTAATTAATAGGATAAAACGGCAAAAGGTTAAATTGGAATTGAACAAATAGAAATAGATTTCTAGATATCAGTAAAAGAACATTACTAAACATTTTACTTATAAGTAATCTCCAGCTGTAATACATTGTACAGAGTTATTTAATTTTTTACAGTTATTCAAAAACAATAAAAGAAATGTTGTCGAGTATAGGCATGAAGAATTTCACTCCGGATGTATATAGGGCACTGGAAAAGAATAGTAAAAACACGTTGTGTTATATATTAGAACCAAACACACCAAGCGCCATGGAAAAGATTATATTCAAATTACTGATAGGTAGTTGTAATATTTTTAACATAATGCTAAATAAAGAAAATGGAATAAAGTAAAATATCGCATTCTCATATTTCTTATAATTTCTCACATGCAACTTATATGTTTGCATTTACGTAAATCCAATTAGTATTCATATACCCCGTTGTTCGCTCAGGGGCAGATCATCATCATTTTTATTATTCAAATACATTAAGGTATATAAGAAATATTAATTCATCCGAAAGAATACAACTTTATATTAAAGGAAACTTTGACGCTATTGGACATGACTTTCTAACAAACAAGTATTTTTAATTTAGCCGAAACATACTTTATTTTACATTTTTAAAGGAGAATATACATAATTTTTACCACATATCCGGTAAATACGTAATGACATCTGTTCTATTACTAAGCCTTTATAATTTTTGTTGATGAAATGTGTGTTTACATGAAATTACAGTATTTGAGAAGAGCAATATCAAAATTCCTAATAACAGATTGAATGTTCATCAAGTTTAAAAACTTTGCTAACACCTGCAATTACTTTCCGCGGATATTGTTTAACAAACTTTTGTAATAGATCATTGAGCAGAAAAGCATCAAGACATTTGTTCCTCACATTTCTTTTCTGTGAAATACTGACAGAAATAATCAAGGTCAAATGCTTCAATGTTTATAAAGCTAAAGATGTCTTCAAAATATATCACATACCTGCATCCGCAAGAGCATGTTCATTTAATGACCAGTCTTATATTAGTTCCATGATAATTGGTCTCTTCGTTGATGGTACGTATATGTAAGTTTAATGCAAACCAAGAAGCTTTGTTACTCAGTATTTGAATATTTGTCCACAAATTTCACTTAGTATATAAAAGGTATATTGCTGAAATCGATTCCTGTTAATAAACCCCAATAATTTAAACTTTTTTCACCAGGCAAGATATATAATTCACACCATTCATGGTAGATGTCCATGTTACAGTTACAGCATACAAGCAGATTAAGAAGATTTCATTTAAACACGTGTTGATTTTTTATGCCAGGAAGTATTGAATTAGTAAGTTTTCTTCAAGCAATTGTTGTCTCGATTATGTAGACGTTTCCTTTGTCGTAAGTGTTTTTTTTGTTTCTAGCTGTTGCCTTTTTATAATTTTTTTCTGCCTTATGTATTGTAGCAGACGAAGACAAAAATACCGATTTGTTGATCAATTTTGCATTTGGGAATATAACTCGCAAACCTCAATCGTTTGGAGAAATATTGATCACGGTGAGAAATCTTTATTAAGCAATTAAGTTTTGTTTTTTTAAATCGTACAGACTTGATTATTTCTCATATCTAACGACACTTCTCATATTGCAACGACGTAATAGAAACCCAATGTTCGGTGTAGCGTTTTAACCATAACAGAATGACAGTTGAATTGGATTAAAATCAATTCTCTTTTATATCGCTATAACCCATTTTAATATGCGGTTTAGAATCACGGACAATAGGCAAGTTATTTACTTCCCAATAACAGCATTGGCAAATCAAATGCATTGCGTTAACTTGTATCTTAATGGTGTGAAGAATATTCACATAACATCGAAAAAACTTTTTAGCATACGGTCACAGCATTATGAATTTGTGCACTATTAATCTTCCTGGATGTTTGCCAATCCACCATTGTGATTATGTTAGCATTTATATACATTTCAATTTCAATAAAAAATTATGCTTTGCTTGTGCACAGCACAAAAATTGTATCAAAGACCTGAAAATAAAATGTTAGGATCCAAACAGTTTGTTCTTGTCTGTTGTTGTGTTAAATATCGATTTATTTGTTAACTACGTATTTTCAACTTTGTCCAAATACGAAATAATAAGCACTGCAGGAATACCGGAAACGTAAGCAATGCCTGCATCTACTGTGTCGATTTATTGATAGTAATGTTCGTAAAAAGGTAAAATTTAGGAATCAAAACCTACCTATGGTCCAGAAAATGTCTGATCGGTTTGGTACGACAAATCACTGTGAACGGCAGAGTGCTGTCTGCAAGATCTTAATAGCGCAAGATCGAGCATAACGTACACGTTGTAAAAAGTTACATCATCAACGGGATCAAGTGTTGCCTTCATTTTATTATAAAAAAATCATATAAGCGGTGTACATTTGCTGCACATGTACTTTCAAATGTCTTGTTTAATCTTAATAACACATAAACTGTAATGTTTTATACAAATTGAAGTAACGCTTTCACTGTCTGTACCGAAAAACAAAATAAAGTGAGCTTTTGATATTTTAATCTATATGAGCAGTGATTGATTGATTGATTAATGGTGTTTAACGCCCGAGCAGCAATATTTCAGCTATATTCAGGCGATGAACATGAAATGGATGATAAAATGAACATGAAATGATGATGAATGAAAATGGGATGGGACACAAGGAAAAATAGGGGTAACGGATTTTAGATTGCCATTGGCAAATGGGAGGATGGATAGGGTCGGGCAATTTAGCCTCCTGTAGCGGGATCGAAATCCCTACTCATAGCGAATACTACAGCAGCGTTCTTTAACGTGCGAGGAACGTGGCATTTTTCCCAACACGGTGCACTAATATGGTTTGCGGTCAGGTTTTCCGTATTATGGCCTGACAACCCCAGCTTGCCAGGGGTACCCCATTCAACCACCTGGGGCACACATCCCAGTCGGTCTTTAGGCAAACCGACCTGACACGCCGGTCAGGGTACTGGGCGCTATTTAGTCGCCTTTTACGACAAGCTAGCGCGACTGCTGTCTATTCTTTTAGCCACCCGGATCCCGCACGGGGCTATATGAGCAGTGAACACAGTTACAGAATACAATTATATATTGTATATTATAGGGGTGTACTGGTGATACTGTTGGAGAAAGGTGGACATTTATAGAATTCGTCTTAACGAGTCAGAAAACGAAAGACCGAATGTTCCGCAATGCCAAAGATTTAAACAATTTTAGAGAATTGTTACGTAATGCCGTAAGTTTTCAATATGCTTAACAATAATTCTAACTTGTTCACTCTCCTTATCTCTGCCCACTTATTTTTTTGTAATAATGCTATTTAGAAACACATTGCTGTTACAACATACTCATATTATTTACTTTTAAATTGCTTCTTCGAAACCTTTCAACCGATTGAAATTAAACATATTAGTAATTATCAATGTAAAGTCCTATACAAATATTTTGTTATTCCAATCGAAAATTCAAATTTATATAGGAAGGAAGGTTTTGCAGAATCTCTGTTCATTTACAGAAGGAAAAAAAATGAAAACAAACCATGTCTTATTATCAGTTTTTGAGCGACCATGTCTACAAAAGAGAACGTGCAGGAGCAGAACCAGGAGACTATCAAATGAAAGGACTTACCCAATGTTTTGCAATCTATAAAATCGTGGAGTTGGTGGAAGTTAACGGTAAAATTTTTTGAAAAGTAATATCCTCACTCTGGTAGACAGAGAAGGGACAGCACTCAGGGTATTGGCGTGCCGTTTAATAAAAGAAAAGATCCTCTATAGGAAACATTTATTTAAAGCACTGGCGTCCAATTGGCTAAAAGACTACTCAACAATATATTCTGTACGGTATGATGAAAATGAAAAAATCGCAACTTGTAATTATTTTCTGATTCACATGCATGATAATAAGAAAATCAAAAGTAATGCAAATAATGGAAAGAAAGAACAGCGCCTCAACCAAAGGGTGAAGTAGGTACTGTTTTTAATGCGCATGCGCAGTAACGTCCTCACTAAACGGTCGAATATTGTCGAAGGTACCGTTTCTTTTCGTAGAAGTAATTCAAGCATTGGACAACGGCTACAAACTCAGTCTCATCGATCTTTTCATCGTTGCTAATTTTTACTTTTACGTGGATCTGTGTTCTACAGAACTTAGTCTAAACGTAAGGTATTTTTATGTTCCTTTCTTTTTTGCGGATCCTTTTGCTTAGCATTGTCAACATCGCTAACCCGATGGAATGTAAGCAATTACATCTATGCCTGTTACAGCGCTATCGATCAGTAAATAGACGTTCTGAACCGAACAACATGGATCTGTGTTCTATAGAATTTAGGGTAAACGTAAGGTATTTTTATGTTCCTTTCTTTTTGTCGATCCTTTTGCTTAGCATTGTCAACATCGCCTACCCGACGGAATGTAAGCAAATACATGTATGCCTGTTACATCGCTATCGACCAGTAAATAGACGTTCTGAACCGAACAGCACCGAAACGACACGAATACTGCCTTGTGTAATCTCCTATAGAGTTTCGTCATCAGAGTGTACATTTGAATCCCCGATTGTTACTTATGGTTTGGATCAATGCTTTTGCAACGATAAGAAGTGCAGAGCATGGGACGTTTGGCCTAAGAACACGGGTACGAATAAATCTTTCTTGTAAAAGTCCATCTGCTTCTTACTGATTTACAAGCCTATGCCACCTTTTTCTACTGTTCACTAGCTTAGTCTTCTGAAATGTCGCTGGTTTCGTAACATTTTGTGATCTCCCGACAAATTGGCACGGAAAACCGCTTTTTACCACTTGTTGCATATGTGTCTTATTCCCTGAGTCAAGTATAAACCGTAGTCTTAATAGTTTATATTTTTATATTTCGCGAAGATGAAATCGATTCTTATCTCTGAGGTCGACAGATTTGCAGTTTTGATCGGTCAAAAATGTGCTAATGCGACTGATAATTCACATAGTGAGTGGTAGATAGAGGACATTTTTTGGGGTTCTTGATGATCTTAACCTCTGTGGAGATGTTTGAAAAGAAGCTGTAGGTGTTAAATTGTCACGAGCTTTGACATAACTGCCACTGATGATATAATTGTTGCTTAGAATGTTATTAACTGTTTCACCCTCTGTATAGCTGTTTATAGCTATGTCGAATTCCTAGAATTTTCAAGCAAACGTATAGAGAAAGTACTTATACTGCTGATTAGGTCGAAATCCCCTGGACAGTTCTTAGCTTAGGTAAGCGTTAACGCTGCGCTACGCACTGAGATTGGCACCTATGATGTGTTTAGTCTTGTGCCTATTGAGTTGAAATTGTCGCTTAATTTCGTCGTTGATGTCTTGATGATATATGAACCGTGCTGAATGTCAGAGAAAACCAATTCTGACCTTTGCCCGGCTATTATCGAAGGGCGTTTATGCCAGGCATGATTGTTGGGGAAATCATAGAAAGTATCCAGGTCTCGTGACTCTTTCATTCTTTGAGTTTAGAGGGATGACCAAACTAAGTGTTGACTCAACTATTTGTACAGACACGATGCATGGAGTCCATACTTGTAAAGGAGGTGTTCTCGACGATGCGCTTTAACAACTGTTTATCCAATTGTTTACTAACACACAATGTTAATCTTCTGCTCATCAGATTCTGCTTACGGTAGTCATCGAGTGTTGACCACGTGATCTGTCAACACTGAGGTTGCGGGTTAGAGTCTCACTTCCCAATCTTAATTATCAAGGATTGTCAGTTTTCTGACCGCAGGTATGGGTTTTCTCCAGGTACCCGGCTTCTTCCCTGATAAAAATTAGACGCCATGATACAGTTGCAAAATTGCTGAAAGTGGTGTTAAATACTATTCAAACAAACAAAAATAAACAATAGATCACCACGGCGAACGCTTTAGTATTGGACGAGACGTTGCTCTTGAATTGGCTCCTGATCTGGATGTCGACCACAGATATTTTCGCCTTTTAGACTGATGACTCACATTGTTCTCTAACATGCCATAATCACGTTGAAGAACTTCATGCGAAAGTCATTTGAATTCTTGTAAAGTCTAAAACCCTTGCAGTATGGAAAGATAGAGTTAAAATCCACTGTAGTGTAGCGCTGTGCGTTCAGATCGATGTGGATGTTGTGCAAGCAGCGTAATGAGTCTAGTCGTGGCTTTAATCGGTCTGAAAAGGTACGATTATCCATCTAGGCTTTTCTAAACCGTCCACGACAGCTAAGCGCTATCTTAACTGAGCGGTTTGATGAACGACTATAGTACCATTTTTTCATACGGAAATCATAACTGACCTTAGTCTGGTTATAGATCGTCTTAAACATGGCGAGTTTGTACCTGTCGGAGGGAATGACGTGACGAACAAACTCAGAACGGCCTTTGTCAAAGTCGTTGACTTCCACAGACCTTAACACTGAATTGATATCGATGTCACAAATTGTGGTCAGTTCATGTTTGAAGCCATCAGGGATATAACGAAATTTCTAATTGTAATGACTTTTCCGTGTCTAGCTGCAAAACCAATGTTGTCCGCTGCGCAGCGTGTGGACTGGACCCCAATTGGTTGAGACCATGAGATTTTCTAAAATCAACCTGATAGGTGATCAGTCGCAACATTGTAGCCTACACTCCAGATTGCTAAAGTTTTCTACAATCGGTAAGCGATGCCTTTGAACAGATACGCGTTGTCATTGTTTAAGACAGTCAACAGATCTCCACTGACATAAGCCGTACTGTTACTTTTCTGGAGTCGCCTTTCGAAAAAGGGTTTACTCCTGGCGGGATGGAGAAACAGATCCTACGATGTTGACACGTTTCTCAGTACCGGGATTGTTCAAATGGAGCTCCTGTTTGCGGTACGTACTCATACATCTCTTCGTAGATGCTGTCGAGTATGTTATTTAATGTGAATCTATTTATAAGATGCCAGCGTATTTGCAGCAGTTGATCTAATATTTTACCTACTACACTGCTGATCGTATTTAAAAGACTCAGTCCGCCGTATGCATATTTACGGCCGTAGCCAGTAATGTACCGTTTTGTAAAGGATCGGCAAACTCCAGAGAGGTGGAGCTAGTATCGCTTGAAAGGGAAGCATTGCCAGGAAATTTTTGAAATATTAAGTCGCAGTTTATGCCTAAGGAACCGGCTTCTGGAACGATCTAATCAACAGGCTCCCGTATAGATGCATCTGCCAGGAAACAGTTTCAACTCGGCTGGATAAGGGTCAGAATACGGATGGAACTGCCAATATTTGGTCGATGTCTATCAACACAGTCGACGAGACCACATATGAACGCGATCTTATGTGCTACTCGACACAAGGATGCTTTATACGCGTACTCCATTGCACATATTACCCTGCCATGCGAATACTAATGGATTTATTTCATTGGGAAAACTTCAGGTCATGACATCGCACTACGTTCATTTGCCTTATAAGGAAATATTATGTGAACAAACAAACAATCGATTTGCACAATATTCAAATACAGACAGCAATTCAAAAATAACAAAAAAAATAATAATAACCAAACAAACACAAGAAAAGAAAAAAATAAAACGTCAAAATAAATTTGTATGTAAGAAAAACTTACGCATTCAATATATTATCATCAGTCTTTAATATTACAAAGGTTTTCTTAATATTCCTTCGAATATTCTATTTTCTTACCACAGACGCAATCTGACAAATAAAGTCGGGGAATTATGTGATAAAACATATTCATTTCAGATGTAATATTGTTAAAATCTATTGTGGGTCTCGCTTGCATCTGTATATATGACCCTTTTGATTACCATACGAAAAAATATTTAATGGTTTCTGGGTAATTGTAGAACATTTTGTGCTCTTTTCACTAGATTAAGCTTTCTCTGTTAAAAATGTTTCGAGTTTTAATGTTTTTATTGATAGCGTACAGTTCCATTTCTAAATAAACCATACAAAAAGGAGTAAACAATCAACGTGCAAAATAACTTAATTTTAATATCCAAGGACCAATATAACCCTAATCTGAGAAGACATTAAGAACATATATCCATGAACGAAAGTTGTAAAAAAGGCAAATAGTGATTCTTTCTTGTAACACACAACACACACACAAAAAAAAAAATAAAAAAAAACAAAAAAAAAAAATCCTGAATGACATGAATACCACTGAAAACCGGGGGCGAGTCTACTTGTATGCTCTGTAAAGGTAAACAACTCTTGCTTCACGCGTGGCACCCGTAGTGTTAGTAAGGTTAAAATCGGTAGTCATATCCGGAGTGGTCATAATCCAGTAAGAAGATGAAATGCTTTAGACAAACTGAACAAACGAATGGTCATACTGGCAAAAGATTGAATAAGGGTATTGTAAGAAAATATAGCATTTCAAGGACCAAATGCAACTACAGTTAATCCCCAATAAAATTCCAAAAATTTTAATTTGAATAATTAAAGCTGTTTAAGGTTAAATATTTACATAACAACCCGGGTCAAAATCCACTATTTGATCGCATGCCTTTCAACACTGAGGTTAGAGGTTCGAGTCTGACCGCGGAAAGGGTGTGCTCGGCTCCAATCATATATTAATTGAGAAGTTAGTCGTTTTCTCCGGTGCTCCGACTTTCTGCCCCCCCCCTCCCGACATGACATAGCTGAAAAACTGTCGATATTGGCGCTGAACCCTATTTCAATAAACACAAGCCTACATCCAACATGATGGTTTTAAACAACTATCGCAAACGTAGACGTAGATATAAGAAGGGTTTTATCTCACAGGACGCAAGAACAAGTTCTTTCTATAGTACCTTTTGTAATTATATCATTATTTATTCTGTAGACAAACTACAAAAAAGCCGAATACTATAAACTGCTATCCGACCTCACGGAAGATGTTTACAAAAAAACAGGTATGTACAATGAGCGCTTACGTATTAAATGAGACCTGTTTGCATTCTTAAATGTTTACAAGAAATATTAGAGTATTCTACATATGAATGCAAATAGTGTAAAAAATGTTTAATTTGTTTATATGAGGAAACAGCGGATATCTTGATTGGTAGTAAAACATTATTTTAATCCTACTGTTGTTTAATAATTTGTATGCAATTTTGTGGAGCAATATCATTTAATAATTCTAAGTTTTGACGCCAATAGCTAATTTGCTGTAAAAGCAATATGAATTTAAAATAATGTGTTGGGATGCCAACACAGAAGTCGCCCAAAAATCGGATGGATAGCATTGCGTCCGCTCAGGACATTAATATATACCTACACGTCAAATTCCATTAAAATCGGACAACGTTGAAAATTTGACGCGTTTTGGCGGCCATTTTGAAACGCACGGTCCAAAAAAATTCCGAATGGGGGTTTTCACTCGGGACACCTAAATTTACAATACAAAAATTTACATACAAAATCTTGTTGCAATCGGAGCACGTAAAATTTCCTCGAGATCGGAAAACGTTGAAAATTATACACTTTTTTCATCGCCATTTTGAAACGCGACGTCGGGAAAAAATTCAAAGGTAGCGTTTCACTCTAAATACTAAAATCTACCTCCATACCAAATTTCGTTGAAATCGAACCACGGGAATGTTTTGCCATTTTTAGGTGGGTGTAATAAAGTGGTGGCCATTATCAAAACTCTGACTGATTATTGACTTCACCCCTCCCAATGTCGATATATAACTGTGCCAAGTTTCGTTTGGTTCTATTAAAGTGTCTCTGAGAAATGTGTCTGACCAGTTCATGATCTAGAAAAAGGGGAAACCGAAATAATAATAATAATTAAAAAAAATGTGTTGGAATGCCAACACAGACGTCGCCCAAAATCCCCTTGGAAAGTTTTGCGTTCCACTCGGGACATTAAAATATTCCTACACATAAAATTTCATTAAAATCGGACAGCGTTTTGAAACGCACGTTTAAAAAATCTAAATTCAGAGTTCTACTCGGGAATCTACCTCCACACCAAAAATTGTTGCAATCGGAACACGTTAAATATTATCGAGATCGGGAAACGTTGAAAATTTTACAAGTTTTTCGCCGCTATTTCGAAACGTGAAGTCGGTAAAAAAAATTCTAAGGTATTGGAACATATTTTAAAACAAATGTATAAAGTTTGTAGGGTTTTATTGGAAGCCAGAGAATCTAGTTTTTCGCAATCCATCATGGATACGAAACTCCATGAATAAGTAGGAAGGGCCGCACTAGTTTTTTTAATGTGATCGTCTGCTAGTTATTAATAGAATGACAAAGAAATTCATAACTTTGTTTTTTCTTTTAAGGTTACTAAAATCAAAACTCTCTGACACTGAAGACAGAATATCCAAATAAAAAATAATATCTAAAAACTGTATACAAATAAAAAAGCACCTTTTTCTGTTTTAGAATACAATTTTTGAAAATAATGCTCTACATAAACATGTTATTTATTCGTTCGTTCAGTAATTACCGTCGTTCCAGAGAAAGGTATTACAGGAAGGATATGCGAAGAGAAATAATTGTTCCGATTTGGTAAATAGGGTAACGCGTGTACAATTATGTGTCAGTAAACTCCGGAATGAATCTTTTAAGTTAAAGTTTTGGTAAATTTTAAAACTTTTTTTATATAAACATTCCTTTCATTAGAAATTAACAAGTAAAAGTAGGGTCATCTTACTAGTTTAAACTAGTAAAACATTAAATTGGTCAGTAGTACAGTTTGTAGATATAGCATTCTATATGTTGTTTAAAAGCTTATACACTTTCTAGCCTAGGAATGTGTATTTTAATGTACTACAAACGAAACTAATAATCAATAAGCGTCTCATTTTATTGATGCGAACATAATTTGGACAGAAATACTATAAGCGAGCATTCGTTTCACATCCTGGTTATTTGGGAAATCGTGTTGTGCGATGTTTTTCTGATTTAATAAGTCCTTCTGTGCATGATCATTCTTTGCCTGTGAATAATGTTAATAATTTGGGAACTGTATCTTTAGTTCACTAAATGCTAATTGGCATTAAGTTATTCTTACATTTACAATGTGTGAAACTGCTGTGTTAGTGAAGTATGACTTGGCTTCAATGTTTCTATTGATATAAAACCATTTTAAATGCAGACCATTCAAACGAAGAGGAATCGACGACCACAGTTCTTGTCAGCACGGCCCTTGATGTTATAAGGGAGATTTACTCTCGACATCGGTTGTCAGGTTATAATATAAAAAGCCAGGGCAGACCATATTAGATAACGCATTTATATATTGTCATACTACTTGCCTGCTAAAAACCTCAAAATGCTCTACAAAGTTTATATTGTTGACGCATGAGATAAGCTGCTTATTGGGAGTAGACTGAATTTTAACTTGTGGTCCAGCTAAATTTATGGCAAGGCTCCAAACGCCACATATTTTACAATTTTTTTATTAAATGCAACAACGTTATTTTGTTTTTTGAAAGATGAAGACTATGATTCCGAGAGCGATGACTCGAGCAGAGAAAACGCAGGTATAATTTTATTATTTGGTAATTTATTGAGCCATTACATTAATACTTAAGTAGTAATATAAATAGTTATGACAAATGACGATGCATGTCTGTGTAAACACAAAAATACAATGTAAAGCTATGCAACTGATAAATGAAAAACCATTTATTAACTAATTAATTTTTCCAATGTGCACACGAGATCTTCACGAAAACAATTGTAAGTTATCCCTGATGTTCTGCATAATATGAGTCAAACAAAGAAAAGAAAATCTACCATGAACCATACCTATGAATCCATATAGGGCCACATGTGGATCAATCTCATACCCTCATCTTCCAAATGGTTTTAGAAACGAATGCATCTATTACTACAAAAAGTTGCCTGATACGAAAAACGACCTCAATTTCTGCTAACTTTGCGAAATGGAACCTGTGCCCATCTAAACATTTCGATGAAACCCTAATTACTAATTTTTAATGTGAATACTCTTCGTGGTTTAAAGAATTCGCCAAATATGTAAATATGTAAAAAAAAATCCGGTTAATTTAACAGAGATTTAGTTAGAAAATGCAATTATGTAGCTTTTGCCCTTGACGGAACTACCCCAGTTTGACAGTACAACTGGACTGACTCAGGAAATAACGAACTTGTTAATATTCCCCGAGTTATAATCGATATGCCTCGATTTTTGTTTTTGTAGGGTGCGAGGTTGAAAACATTTAGCATAGTTACAATGTTAAAGAAGTGCATATTAAATCTGTTGATTTTAAGTAAAAACTACTGGCATTTTGCTTTGTGCTTACACATAAATAATTATAGAAATATGTGGTCGGTTAGATTAAATGATTTATTGTCTAGCGAGCGTTACTAACGACAAGAACAAGTAACAAACATTCAAAGCGGAGTGCCAGGATTCTTGTAAGATAATGGCCACTTTTTATGTTCTAAAAATTATAAGGTGATTAGTATCCGCTACAAAATGCTAAATTTTAGGTCCCTATCAAATACCACATACTTTTTCAGTGGCAGTCAAAATTTCCCGAACTTTCAGAAAAAAATTGTGTTTGTTAACTTGTTTTTGTTATAAATGAATCTTGCTCGCTATACGCTAAGGAATAAATCAATCTTATTTTCGTATTAAGTATTATTGCAACTGCAAACTGCTTTGCAATGTCCAAACAAAGACACATTTAATAAATTCTTGACATCTATTTTATAAACAACACTATAAGCACATTCTTTCTTGGTCACATCTATTGCCATCATCTCATATAATGAACCACTGTTATTTGTATATTAACGATTACGAAGATGCTGATTTGGTGAGCAGTGAAAATGGAAACGAAGGTATAACGTTATTATTGAGTAATGATGTTACCCTTCACACACAATCTAAGGAAGAAATATAATTGTAGTTATTGTAAGCTATTTATCATTCGCAAGTTGCTTTGAAATGTTTATTCAAAAGGTTGTTCGTATTGTATCATTAAGCAAATGTCTGCATAATTGTTAATGTGAATCTTTCTTAAATCAAATTGAATAATGGGTTGTTGTCAAATGAACAACACAACACAAGTTCTTGACTTATACCTTATAAACAAAACTCGTACGTAGAAAATCTAAAAACGTACACAGTTTCACATCTATTGCAATTATCTGGTATAATACAGCATAATAACTTTTGACGTTTAAAGATGACGAAGACGCCAGCAGTGGAAATGGAAACGCGGATATGACTTTATTACTAAGTAGTTAAATATGCAACACACATTTTTATTATAATTTGATTACCTATGACAAATGACGATATATTTTGTTTACCCTAATCTATGTTAAACTGAAATACGAAATTTAAAGCCTTGCTAGCAAATAATTAACAAAGTACCCAAAGCGACATAATGCTCCATAATGAGCAAAATATTACTGTATAAAGATTTATTGATTAAATGTTAGAATACCTTCCCTAGCTAGCACTATTTTAACTACATTAAGATCAAGAACAAGTTTAAAAAAAAAATAAATCAACAGAAAAAGGGATGGACCTTGTGCAAGCAGCGTATCACTCTCCAAACACGATACCTTCTGCTTTTCGTATTATAATCTTCTACCCCAAACAAGAGGGCCCCTCATCCCCCACCTGGGGACACGACAGGCAGCGCTGTAGGACGAAAACAATCCAGTTTGTGGTATAAAGTAATGTGCTTGTCCATAATTAATTAAATCAAAATGATTGTAGAGGTTTGAACAATTAAAGCTTGTTGGTGACAATGGTTTGACACATTAAGCCTAAAATATAGATATAGAAAATATAGAGTTTTCCAAATTTTTAAGATTGATAATTGATTTGTTAAAGAATGATTGATTGATTGGATGTTTGCTTAGCAATATGTTCTTTGAGCAATATTTCAGCTATCTTGGGACGCGAACAAGTTAACAACCAATAAATCAGTTCGGGAAGTATGGACGAAGCGTAAAATTATTGAATGCTACTGGAAAAGTATTGTTATGGGCAGGGGCTGACAATTTAGTCTTTTGTTGCGGATAAAACGAGCCTACTCTTATCAACATCTACAAAAGATTCTTTAGCTTGCAAGATTGGCTTTTCGTATCCAAACCTATCATACACCTTCCGCAACCACTTAAAAGAAAGAGCGCCTATTTTTCGCCAGCTGAAACGCACTGGGCAGCTCCCTGGGTTCAGCACCGTTAAGAATCCCAATTTATATGTATGCTCATTCGAAGTTTATAAATTATTAAGTGTAGTCAGTTGTATTTTTATTCAAAGGTCTTTATTTTTCGCTGTATTTTTTTACGCAAAAGTTCTTAACATCCTTCTGGGAGGATTTTAATCCTCAAACACAGAGCTGCTCAGCTAGTCCCCAAAAGGTGATATCTTTTACTTAATGGGTATAAATCTCATAACAATGGGATGATGGCAGCGGAGCATAGTCGGGTAACGTGTTAGAAATGTGCCACGCTTCTCGCACTACCCCTTATGTAGATTTCAATAAAGATTAGGTTCGTTTTAGCGGCTACAAAAGGCTAAATTGTCCGACCTACACAAATTTGCATACTTTACTATTATTAGTGGAAATTGTATTAACGTTGTTCAATCCCCATCCCCTTTTCCCGATATATTTATTATTTGGTAACCTTTTCTCGTCCTGAATATACCCTAAGATCCTTTGTACCAGGTCGTCAATGGTATGAACATAAGACTAAGCGGTTTTAATAAGTTTTTATTGTTTAAAATTTTTCTTACTTTTGGTATTTTGGCGACTTTAGCTAAGTTATCATGACGTCAATGGAAATAAATTCCCCAGAGATGTTCCTATTGTCTCCGGCGCTGGATCAATTTTTGTTTGTCTTAAACTTCTTGGTGCCACATGAGTTTAACTCAAAAGTACTGAAATGTAACTTCGGCAATTTGCTTTGTATGCTAAAATCTGATTGGTTAATTCAAATCGAGCAACCCATATTATAAGATATAGCTTGCGTGACCTATGACGTATTCTTACGCCGTTAACATTCAAATATTTGCATAACGTCATCGTCGTTTTTACCATACAAATCGCTAAAATTTATAGTTTTAAGTAAATTATAAGGAATATTTCAAATTTCTGAACAGGTTATACGATATAATATGGTTTGGGGCTGGTTATACCATTCGTAAAACAGCTCCGCGGTTTATTAGGCGTAAACAGACCCAAACCATATTATATCGTATAACCTGTTCAGAAAATTTGAAGTATTCCTTAAATATTTAATTTTGTGATTTTTAATGCATTTTTAAAATTTAATTGCTAAATAACAAATCCATATTCGTTATAAATTAACGTTAAGATTTTTTATATTTTTTTAACGATGACAAATGGGAACAACTGCTGATTGAGTTTTTCCTGTGGAGTTTGTTGATGAATGAGTTAGATCTCGCAAAGTTTTTATGTCGCATAAGTAGAGTAAGTAAGTTCTAAGAGTATTATTTAAATTATTTTTTTGGAAAACAGATTTCTCCTGATTTGTATGTGCCGAAAATATCATCAATGATTTCATCGAGCACGCCTACAAAACGCTTCATCACAAGCAAGAGAAATAGATATTAGACTAAAAATAAGTCAAATATGCAGACATCTTATACTTTAATGTCAAACTCATATTTTATTTGGCTTTTCTAGAACTTTACTCATGTACCTCTAGTTATCCAGAAAGATATTATAACCATTTGAAACATTAGTTATTCATCTAAGAAAGCCACGAATAATTCTCATTGTGATCTTTGTGGTAAATAACTTTAAATTTTAAACCAAAAGTTTATTTTGTTTTTACTTTTTTTTAATAACCTATAAAACAAACACACAGAAACTTCACAATTCAATTATTCACAAAATCATCTATTACATGTAGTTTTGCTAAAATGTTAGTTATAATTTTCACTAGCTTGGACAAAAGCAACTATAGATGTTTCCTCAAATCACTTATTTTAAAATGTAAATTGATTAAATGATTATTTAACGTCTGTTGATCAGTATTTCAATTACATTTCCGCCTAACAAGATGCATTTCGGAGGTGAGCGAAAGGCTGAAATACCTGGCACAATTATTGTGGCTGCAAAGATGTATGACGAATTGGATTGTTAAAGCGTTTGTGTTTTTTGAGGCTACAATAAGCGTATTCTTTTCAAGCTTTTTCAACATTTACAGAATTTTTTTAACGAAGAAACCCAAAATACGTCACCGCCGCGTTTTTTGTTTTATATGCATAACCTTTTTTCATTAAACATGGTCTAAATAAGATTGAATAAATGTTAAATCTAAATTATTCATCTCATTTAAATTCTTACCAAATACAGAATAGGAAAGTAACATTAGCAATATTCGTCGAATTTAAGTAGTCCGTGGAATATGAATGAAATATAAGAGAAGTGAAGGTAATAACAAAATATAGAACACCGAGAAAACTGTAAATAAAGATAATACACAAATCAAAGTCGGAGAAACCAACAACCAAAAATATAGTAACTGAAGCAATGGTCCTGACTAGGTATAGGCATTTCAAAAGAAATGGTGGGTCAAACCAGGTTTTATGGCATGCCAAACCTACCGCTTCCATTACTGTAATTATTTAATTTGATGTTAATACATTTAAGGATGTTCTTGCAAACTGCATTGTTGGCTTTGGAATGCTGAAACATCTAGCTAGGAGAACAGCCAATACGAATTTAAAAAATTCATTCGAGGTCAATGCAAGGTACTTTGTAAAAAATAACATACAATAAGCACACAGTCAACCCATTGTTGTGTTACCTAAAATACAGCAAACATGTAATAGTTAAAATATGGGTATTTGTTATCCATATGAACGAACTAGCGATCACGAGTTGAATGCTCGTCCTGACGATAAATAGCATGTAAGGACCCGCATAGGATCTACTTAAATTGTTCGACAGCTAGGATTGCTTAAATTTTCCATCTAAAATTCATGCCATATATGTTCAATATAATATCGGAGTCCGGTAGGTACTAATTGTGCTCAAGCACCCTTTTGGAGCCGAGACAATTCTGTAGAAAACGCACATGTAGAACATTTAATCTTCCTCTATATAGTTGTATATGATGTCTTGTCAATAAGACAATTATTCCTGGATGTTAAATAGTAACATAGGTAGTTCTCCCATTGATTATATAATGAAACAAAAAACACGACTGGTGTTAATAATGCAGCACTTATCATAGGGCCCTGTGATAATGCATACACAATGCAGCATATTGACATTGTTTAGCAGATAATAAATATATAGTATTGTTTGCTTTATTGTCAAGACCGAATTATGGTAATAAGATAAGTATAAAACATAATGACCGTACCCAGCCACCACTGTCACCACTAATTAGTATTAAAGCTAGTAGAATGAGATGGGATTTTCGTTCGTAAACGTCCG
The DNA here is from genome assembly GCA_944474755.1 of Limnoperna fortunei. Classification (NCBI taxonomy): domain Eukaryota; kingdom Metazoa; phylum Mollusca; class Bivalvia; order Mytilida; family Modiolidae; genus Limnoperna; species Limnoperna fortunei. The sequence continues at coordinate 19,621,326 of OX104117.1, forward strand.
ATTTCGGGTTCACATTTTGCCATATTAATTATTAACATTATTATTGTTTGCATCGGACAATTATACACATTTACCTATTTGCACATGACAATATTCATACAAGTTTAAGCTACTCTTACTTGTAACGCCTAAATGTAACCCATTCCCTGTAGATTTTCCAAATGGCCAAATCAAATTTGTCGAAACTGAAATGATTTTTCTTCTTCTCTCTCTGTAATATTTTAAAATGGAACACGTGTACATAGTTTATTTTAATTATAATAATTCATATTAAGATAATCTTTGGCGTATTATGCCGTTACTGGCTTCCATCCAAGTTCAAGCAGCAACACACATTTTGGAATGTTCATTTTTGTATTTAAGATTATTTTATCCGCCCAATATTGCCAACTTTACATCAGTGATTAATTTGCTGCAACAAATTGAACAGAATAGCGATAAACAAGCTTCTATGCAGTTCTTCGCAGTTACTCAGCTAATTATGGTTGAATTAAATTATGATGCCATAGAATATGTAAACAATTTTTAGAAAGGTAGAAAACATTTTTTTCAGAACTGTGTTATCTTGTCCCAAATTGAAAACCAAAATCGTGTCAGTATATAAAATCTAACGCTGCATCACTTGCAAATAAAAACTGAGGTGTATCCCCCTAACCATATCCGTCTGCAATAAATTTTTAAGTGGCTTATTTGGCCTAGTGTTACTTTGTTTATTCAAAATGTATCTGTAAGCAGTTATTCAGATGCGTGCATATGGTTTCTTTTTTAAATTTCAATGTATGATTATCGTTAATCATGTTGGCTAATGTTAAACAATATGCAGTATTCTATGGCACTTGTTATTTACTTCAGGGAGTTTTCCGAAATTGCCGTTGAAATGCTTAACTTTTACCATAATGTAGACTACAAGAGAGCTGACAAAATATTGTATGCGAAGGCGTTAACCTGGGGTGATCATACGTATTTAGACCTCGCTGTAAAAATGAAGAACGAAGGCGTTACAGGCATGTTGGATAAGCCATGGATGGGGAAATTAAAGGTTGACATTGGAACATTTAAGGTATACGCTCAATTTTCCGGCCCTATCTTATATTCCGCACTTTAAAAACTTGGTCCAACTTATTCTGGTTCGAAATGTATCTGATTAAGAACTCGATGGGCGTTGAGGGCACACTCTATTAATTAATGAATCAATAAAACAAATGCCAATATTTATTGCTAACACTATGTTCTAAACCAAATTCTCTATAAAAATTTTTTTTAATTAATCGAGGTTAATTTAGAGATGGACACAGTAGTATACGTATGTAATTTTCGTAACTGATACGTTTTTATCAGACAACAATCTAACTTATCCTTTTATAAATTCGCTATTTTCCTTCTTTTCAAATTATAGTGTCTGCTGTGTATATTCTGCCCTCCACTGATATGGTGTATTGGATTATTTGATGACTACGATGAACAGCACGACAGATGCTATCTTATTTCGTCAATGAAAAATTTCTACAGTGCTCCATTCATTGTATACATAAATAATGTGGTAAATATAACATCTTTTTACTTGTCCTATTGCGCTAAAGTCTATTTGCGGCCTAATGCCGACATATTGCAATTTTGCACAAAAACAGTACAACATAAATTTGTTGCAAATATAAAATAATACAGCTAAATATTTGTTTAGCATCAAGATACTAAATAGAAACTTTTTTTCAGATTTCTTATTTGATATTTCTTCAAGTGTTCAGTTACACGATCATAACGCAGATGAAGGATGATGTCTCGTGGGTTGAAATGCTTCTCATTGTGTGGGTTTTTAGCATCCTATGCGATGAAACTAGACAGGTATTTGATGACAAAAAGTTAACGTTACTGTTATACAATAATTAATAGGTAATACTCATTTCAAATTTAAACAAAACTCATAGCTTTCCTTTTTAAGACATAAACCAACATCATCAAAAACACCAGATCTAATTCTCATAAAATTTGATTCCTTCCTGACATTTTTCACAATTAAAATTGATTGCTTTCTTAAAGTCTGGCGAGCACAATATCAGTTATATTCAGGACGAGAACAAGTACAAAAAAATTAATCAACGGGAAAAAGAGATGGACGAACGGGAACAAGATTTTGGCTGACATAGGAAAGTATGGAGTATATGATAGGGAAGAAGATTTTAGCATGATGTAGCGGCTACAATTAACCTATAAGTTTTCGAAATTTATAAATCGACACGTGCACGTTATACATGGTAAGGCTTTCATGTATTTCAACCTTAAGACCCTTATCTGTTATCTGTGGAAGCGCTGGGCAGATATGAGGGTTGAACACTTTTAACACTACCATTATATATGGTCCCAGCATTAAAATTGATAAAGACTTGTTAATAAAACAACTTAATGACATATTTTGAAAATGTATATGTTTAAAATCCTTTTGACATTTTACTTTGTATACCTAAAAAAAGATTTTGCTGTCGATATTTTCGATTTTTAACAGACACTGCTACTTACTATTAAGCTACACAAACAATGATTTGTTGTGCCTATGTTGATGTCATTCTTCGGAAGTTATATATTTTTACCGTTTTGATAATATACTTTGCAATATCTTATCGTTATATACACTGGGACCCACAGAGCAGCCCAGCGCGTCCCCAGCTGGCGGATAGGGGAGACCCTCTCGTTGGGAAAGTGGGGGGTTGTCAAGTCCTAATACGAAAGCCTGACCGCGAACCGTAGTGGGTAACGTGTGTGGAGAGTGCCACGCTCCTTGCACGATAAAGACCCCTTTTGTAGATTTCGAAAAAGAGTAGGCTCGTTGTAGCCGCTACAAAAGGCTGAATTTTCCGCCCCTACCCAAAACGTCATACTTTTCCAGTGACAGACAAAATTGTATTCCCTGTGACCCATCCCCCCCTATATTCCGTTGATTTATTGTTTGTTAACTTGTTCCCGTCCTGAATATAGCTGAAATACTGCTCGCTGGACGTAAAGCAGACATCCAATCAATCAATCAATCAATCGTTATATACATCTTTTATTACCGGTCACACCTCTTGTCAGTGGTTTCGAGTCGATTTTGACCATGCTAATATATTTATAATGGATTTTGCTGTCGATATTTAGATTTTTATCAGATACTGCTACTTACTATTAAGCTACACAAACAAGGATTTGTTGTGCCTAGGTTGATGTCATTCTTAGAAAGTTATATATTTTTACCGTTTTGATAATAGACTTTGCAATATCTTATCGTAATATACCTCTTTTATTACCGGTCACACCTTGTTAGTGGTTTCGAGTTACTTTATTTTGCAAAATATTTTTATTTTGTTGTTCTTGTACGTTTTCTTACGCGTTTGATTACATCGGGATATCGTATGATTTTCTTTTACAATTATTTTTAGCTATTATCAACACCATCATCTGCACAATCGAAAGCAATGGCAAAATGTGTCGACTATATTAGCGACTTTTGGAATATTGTTGATATGGTGTCCATACTATTGTTTGTTGGTGCTGTGGTGTGCAGATATATAAAGTCACAAGAGAGCCTGGAAGCATCTAGAGTTTTATATGCATGCAGTTTAATGACATTTTACTTGCGAATACTACATATGTTTTCCATTAACAAGACTATGGGTCCCACACTTTATATGATAGCTGGAATGGTATTTATACACTAACGGGAAGTGAAGGGGAATTATTTGATTGAAAACTTTTGTAGTTAGTTCGACAGCTCACTAAATAAGGCCCCAAAATGTTGAAAAATGACCTTGTTACGGTGGTAAATATTGTCCCCTTGACAATATATGCAAACATTTGTTCGCATAAACTGTCGACAATATTTTGTCTTGCAAATTAATGGGGTCTTACCTTTTGTCGTCGTTCGTGGTTCTAAAGGTTTTAATTTGAAAAACACTGCAAATTGCATTGAAAAATCAATGATTAATTTTTGTCAATCAACTGGACTGTTGATTATTCTAAAGAACCCTTTTTGCCATTTTTATCGACAAAATGGCTCAAAATAGAAATACTAAACTATTTATCAATGTAAATGGTAAATTTTGATACATGTATGCTGCGTATGTAGGTTTCAAGGAGTAACGATTAAAACCAAGGCAATAGGAAGTTTATATATTAAATATAACGTTTTCCTACCCTTTGGAAATACTGGCAAAAAAAAAAGAAACTGTAATCCGTATTCGGGGAAGAAAGCAAACTTTGAGGTTTCTCATGTCAAGTGAATTTTAAAAAAAAGATCGATAGATTAATTGGAATTTCGATTTACGTCCAGCGAGCAGTATTTCAGCTATATTCAGGACAAGAATAAGTTAACAAACAATAAATCAATTCTTAAAAGATGCAACTAGCGGAAAAAGGGTGAATGTCACTAAAAAGTATGGGCATAAGCCTACTTTATCGACATCTACAAACGATTCTTTAGCATTCAAGGAGCTTGGCACTATGCAAACACTGTGGTCTGCGGCCAGGCTTTCCGCATTTTGACCTCACACGCTTGGCAACTCTGTGATTCGAGCACTGTTAACCCTCACAGTATAGTCCTAACAAAAAGGGATCGCCATGGCAAACACGTCTGAAAGGCATCTGTACAGTAGACAGTGATGTTATAAACCTCATATAACAACCTATACTGAAAATAGCACATATTTTCCCATGTTGCTTTTATACGCTACCGATAGACGTTGAGTAGACCACGAACTTTTCGTTGGGAGCACTTTGAAAATTTCGCGGCAATTCACGGTGTATGCACTTTTCAAGAATCACTTTAATAATATGGCAAAATACCAAATATAAAGAAAGACGCTAAAACCTATACAATTAACTGTACATTTATAAGGTTCAATTGTCATTTCAAATTATAATTGATAATTATTTTAAAATTCAATTTTATAAATAAAAATGTAGTTATGCTTTTCTTGTTTTGAAGAGTAATCAATATTAGGATTAGGTAACATTTGCAGAAAACAAATGTAGTTTTAATTTATATTATACAAAAACAGAGTACAAACACAATTTAAAACCTTATAAACGCCGTCATTGTAAATTTAAATGCAGTTGTTTTTGTTTTTAGCTAAACAATTTCGTGTTGTTTATGGGAATTATACTAATCTTGGTGATATCATATGGTGTTGCATCTTATTCAATAGCATATCCAAACTCAGACTTAACATTTGACATACCATGGCAAATTTCAAGATCTGGGTTTTGGCCAGTGTTTGGAAATTTTTTCCTGGAAGAGATGGAAGGTATGTGTCGGTACTTATTTTAATTTCTTATCACGATTATTTATTAATTCGTGTTTATGCCTCTTTTCTAACTTGCCGAAAAGTATTTTATTTTGCAGATACACGCGCTGTGCCGCTCTCTCGGTCAAACACTGCGAATCCTCCCAGTTTGGTTCTAGCCAAATTATTAAATTGAAATTACGTGAACTTATTATTTCTTTAGAACAAAAGTTGACCTTGCAACACCTGTTTCATCAACAATACTAGTATTAAATAACATACACCTTGCCATAAGTAAAGCAACAGCCTATTATTTTACATTTAAGATTTTATATATTTTAATATTTTTAAAAGGAATGACAATTAATTGAACATTAATGACAAATGAAAGATACAAACAACATGTTTAAAGTCTCTTTACTTATTGTTTGATGAAGAAAATGTTCAAAGCAAAGATAAAAAAAACAGTGCAAATATAACTTTGATTAGTAAAAAAAAATCACTTTGAAATGTGTACGCAAAAATACTCAGTAAGTCGTGTAACCACCACGCTTCCGGTACAGTTCATTAACTCTGCTCTTCATGCTGTTGACTCAACAACGAAGTGTAGCATGTGGTAAATTCTGCCATTCATTTAGAATGGCAACACTTAGTTCTTGGACATTTTGACAAGCAGGTGCTCTGTTATTGATTTTACGGCCAATGATATCCCAAAAATGTGCGTTTGGATTCATATCGGGTGACATGGATGGCCATGGAAGATGCTCAATAGCATCCCTTTCGATAACATCACGTACAATTGCAGCTCAGTGAGGTCTTGCGTTGTCATTCATAAAGATGAGTCTGTTACCAAGTATGCACTGATTGTTAAAATGTGGCACATTAATAGTGTTAATGACGTCATTTCGATATTTCTGCCCTGTCATTGTCACATCAGCCACATACAGATTTAGTTTACAGTCGTATGAAAAGCTTTACTTAATTTCCGTCTAGGCATTGTAAAAATGTAAAGATGAAGTCGAAAAAGACCAGAAGATGAACACTAAATCGAAAACGAGGCTTTTAATCGTGCTCGACTACGATATGACAAGCTGATTTTGCTATTTACAGATTAACCTGAGGAGTTAATTAAAGTAACTTTTCTGCCGCACTGCAGATATCATAACCAACATTGTCAAATAGAACATCTTTATTCAACAATGAGTATGGTAAAAAATTACAAAAGAAAAGGAATACATTCTAAGTTCACTATTCTAACAAAATCATAGAAAATATAATTAACAAAAGAAAAAAATAAGTAAACCATCTGATGAAACATCAAATATACTAACCAAGAATCCCTCGAATATAACATATAACCACATTTACCAACAAATATTCGAGCAGAATTAAAATAAAAAATTAGAATGGTGACAATCATGGCTTTCCATAGAATTTTTGAACCAAAAAAAGCGAGGAGATGTATAAAACTAAAAATTTCAAAATAAATTCTCAATAAAGGATTATTTTTAAAGGTAAAATATCATAAAATAGGGCTCGATCAATCAAATAAAGAATTTTTCTCAAAAATATAATAAACAAGCAAAACCAAAACATTACCATTAGGCGCTCCGTACAATTTACATAACAATATATTCTAAAATTGACCTTTTTGCTTCCTCACATGTTATGGTTTCTGTTTACACATGTGTCCACGAAACCCTGACAAACTTAGCTAGGAAATTCCCGGGCTAGAAGATTTTCGTATGACGTCAATCCTTTAAAATATCAACTAATGAAATTGGTTGAAAGAAGTAATTGTTTGGCAGTGGTCATTCTTACTCATTCTTGAGTGGGAAGAAAACGTAACCCAACTAATAAATAACACAGTAATGACAAACTATTAACAATAATTTACAAAATACACAGATTTTCACATGGTCTATGCAACACATCCGTTCGGTTTATTTACAATCGAAATCAGGATATCCCCTAACCAAGTTGTGAATGAATGCGAGCTTTTGATTGGCTACAATAAGGTATGATGTAGCCAATCAAAGTAGTGACTTCTAGCTCGGAGAATGTCCTAGCTAAGTTTGTCAAGATTTCGTGGACACTGAAACCCTGACTTGTGAGGACTTTTTGGAGCGTATTTTATATAAAAAATTTACCAAATATAAAGCTTAATATATATAGATATTGTTATAAGATAATTTAACTTACATCGTGAGTTTTCATAGATTTTAAATGAAATGTTGACTGTGTGTGCCCACGTAGTTTGTTTACACGAGGAAAGGAAAAATCGGGAGTGAAACATCAATAAAAGAAATCGAACAAACCTTAAAGTAATATTGATTAAAAACCAAATATTAAAACATTTGTAGTTGCAAATAAAATGTTATACAGTAGTAGAACAGTAACTTTCCACCAGAACACAAATAATACAAAGTTAAATTCATTCAGATTTTTAAAATTATAAAAAAAATTGTAGGTGTTGCTTAATTTACGGCGAGGTGTATATATATTTATTTGTAATTTTATATAAATACATTTATGTTGTTGTTTTCCTAGCATAAACACAACTTTCTTCATATGTATATGTGTGTATATACATGTATTACTAAAAACGTTAAAAATAATATCTTAATGATTCGTCAGTTTCGGAATGAATTAACTGCATAAAATAATATACGCTAGTGCTTTTCCATATTTATGTTGTCTTGATAATCAGTTTTGGAGGCCGAGTGATTTAAGTAATTATTTACTAGTGTCGATTCCAAACTTAATTTACAAAAAGTGCTAGGTTTTATGTCAACTTTGCGGTTTTTTCTCCAGGTACTCGGTCTTTATCAACCCATAAAACAGTGCAAAATATTACAGGAAACAAATAGTTGAAAGTAGTGTTGAAACCCATTCATACAAACAATTAATAAATTATCATTATTTGTCTTATATTGTAGTTCAAGAACCAACTTGCTCCTTCAATGCGACAATTTATGCCGCAGGCATGGTTGACAGATGTCCAACAGTTACCAGCAGATACGTTAATCCTATACTGCTGGGATTATACTATGTCATTGCAAACGTCTTGCTGCTGAATTTTATTATAAGCGTTTTTAGGTAAGGAATTTTTAACATGTGTTACACTATAAAAGGTATTTCGAGAATAGTTCTATGAATTTCTATGAAAATTATGTTTGTTATTCAATACAAAATAAATTGTGATCGGTCAGTTGAAAATATGCTTTAAATGCCTATTCCGATGACCTGCTGAAAAACACATCCTCCATACTATAAACCTGTTCCTCGTTGAAGCATCATTTGCCTTTTTGTTTTTTAATAGAAAAATACTTATTGTTTTCACATACAACTACATGTTTGTGGGCATATGTGGAATGGACGGGCTTTATGTGTGATTTGGTATAAAAAGTTGAAAAAATAAAGATTAAATTGTATTTATCGATCTTGATTTCAATTTTTCTAAAGATCTTTAGAATTTCAGAGAATCCAAATATTCACGAATAAAGTTTCACATGTTTTTTCAATATTCTGCCTAAAATATCGACCAGGCAAAGTTGTTTTAAAAAATAATGAACATAATTAGTTAGCATTATTAATAAGCAAATGTGAGTGATTTTTAACGCCTGTGGCTATTTGAAACTTTTACCTTCCTTTCATTAAGTTTTTATGGAGTACGTGATTTTTCTTGTAGTAACGCAATGGCAGATGTGGCACAGAAAAGTAAGCAGAAATGGCAACAAGACAGATGCTCCTTTGTTTACACATACATGAAGAGTCCTATTCTTGCACCGCCCTTCATTCTGCTTAGCCATATTAAGGAAATTTTGTTTCAGATAAAAAGAAAAATCAAACCTAATGAAGGTAAAACAAATAGTTTACAAGCAATTTTATTAATGCTCTTACAGAATGCGCGAAAATTAAAAGTGTTTGTATAGTTATTTGTAATTTTATTTCGTTTTAATGGATTAATGCCTAGAATCCTTTCAGTCGAAAGATTTTGAACTTTGATCAGAGGATTGTCTTTTTTAATAGTTTCGACTCCCCTCCCAACTTAACGGGAGGGCAGCCACTTTAAGCATACTGCGGACGCGCTGAGCAGCGCTCTGTATGCATATCAACAAGATTATGATTTTTTTTTTAATTTTAAAAAATAGCAGTGTAATTTTGTCTTAACATTTTCCTGTTAGAACAGTAATGATTCAGTGTTACATTTAAAAGAAGACATGTTTCCTTTGTTGTATTACATTTTTGTTACAATTTTTGCAAATTAAGCAGTCGAATTTATGCCACTTTGACAAAACATGCCAGTAGTTTACTGTTCTTTGTTAAATGACACTATGGAGTGAAAATCAGTTATTATGATTATCCAAGTAATATGATAGGTAAACTTTAAAATGCATAATTGTGAATTTTTACATTTAGGCCTTATGTAGCGGGCGTGGGGGATGGGGTGTAGTCATCTTTAAATTTTAATGTATTTTCATTTTATTTAGGGTAGAAATTAATAGGGCACATAGTTTAAATTTCGACCTTGTCATATTTAATTATTGTTTATCTGGGAGTTTGATAAACACATTTGTTTATATTAATCGCATATATGAAATACTTCGGTATGACACAAGCAGTAAAATTAGATTGATTGAATGATTAAACGTTCGCGATCAATATTACAACTATATTCAGAACTAGAACAAGTTAAGGAAAAATAAATCAAAGCAAAAGGGCTGGACTATCAGAAACCAAAATTTAAATGGCGCGATGAAAAGTATACTACATAAAAAGGATATATTTACAAACTCACAATCACATAATGGTATAAACCGTTATGTGATTGGGAGTTCACTGCACGCTGATTAGTAAGACAGTGCTTGCGGCTCGCAATCTGATGAAAAACGTTGAGTTTTGTGGCTTTGGTCAACATTTTCCCCGAGTTTGATTTCGTAACTAATTAAGCAGGATCAAAGTCATATATTAAACTTTTAATATTTTTGTAGTTTTTTTTTATAAATAACCTGCATGTATTTATAGATGTTGCACACTCTATGGACCAAACCTGGCAAATGTTTTCAAAGTGTGATGGGTGGACGGAGTCAAGGTAACATTTGTTGAATTCCATAAAGTTTCCTGTAAGTTTATTGTGTTAATGTATACCTACAGCTATAGGTATGGTAGTAATGGGACGGAGTGATGTCCTCGTCATGAGTATTAAAATTGCTAAAAAATCCGGGCAGACTAGATAGTTTCTTATCTGTCATTCGTAATCGTTGGAATTTTTAATCAAGTGCGAGATAGCGCCCGGCGTTATATGATTACTTACACACGAATATCCAGAACGATCATGAGTCATCCAGTCCTAATTTCATAAAACTTCTCAAACTGAATTTTCTCTAATCCTTGAGGTTTTCTATTTTAAATTTTTCAGCAATCTGATTGGTCAATATTTGAGTTTAGGAAATTATAAAATTTAGACAGTGGCCTGATATTTTCAATTCGAGATTTAGTTTTATAAATTAGTGAATTCTAAATTGTAAAGACCAACAACTTTGTCGGACCAGAAATGTTACCTTTGATATCTATCCTGCGTGGAAGATCTTTAACTAACGGTCTTTATTCAGCTTTGCTCACAAACGTTTACAAAACACGCAACATTAGTTTGGTGTTTCGAGACATGGTACCAAGCTCAAAGTTTAACATTGACTTTGACACTGAACCTTGTTTTAATAAAAAAACTTTAAAAGATGGTCTAAAAGTAAATGCAAAAAATGTGTGTCGCATCAAGACGAAACTTTTTCGTGTTTTACCTGGCACATTTGTTGACTCCTTAAATATTATGGACATGTAGAGATAAAACTCTATGGGTCAAAACATAAAAATCGTACATCGTAAAGACTTGTGTCTTCACAATTGGTAATCTTGAAACGTGACTTTAACAAGGGTTGAAATGTAAAAGTGACATGTAACCTCGTACGTTGTTTTCTAACTAAAAAACTTTGAAAAAGACTTAAAGTCAAATCATCAAAAATGTGCGTCGAATTACAGATTAGATAATGCTGAAAATTGAATTAGATCTTTATTTGAACAAAATCCGTTGACAAGTTTTTAAGTTATCATCTGGAATTCAGCGGGGCAGGAACAAACGGACGGACGCACGAACAAACACTCATATCCAAAGAAGGACATCACATAATACGCCGTAACTTTGTATGATAGGAAATAACAATTAGGATGCCGTTATGCAATCCAAAAGTTAAAAGTGTTTAACTTGATATTTAAAAAAAAATCAGTTCCTTGCTGAAATCAACGATCCCCTAACTTATTTCACATGTAAACTAAATACTTCCTTAAAGGTTGTCTATATCAATGCCTCATGTATATTTTAAACAATGACTTAATAATTCGTCAAATTTGAAGGACATGATGTAACTTAGTAGCATTTGTGGCAATTGTTCTAGCACAGCTAATCATTTAGGTTGATGTTTTTTAAAACGATTTTTACAATCTTCTGAACGTATATGGTTTAAAGAATCTAACATGGGGCTTTATTGCACGTCGTTGACAAGGTTGACAAACAGATATCGCAGACTGTAATGGATCAAGCGAGAGCCATGAAATAATCGCATTCTTTTATTTTTTGGTTCTTGAACAACTGAAATTAAATTTGTATTGTATTTTTCACTATTATTTTATTTTTGGACCAATGCCGGCAAACATTTTTTGGTCAATGTCAGTGATGGATCAACTGTTATAATAAAAAAAGAGGCGTTGTATTGTAAACCAAAAGATGCATTACCATTGCGCACCTGACCGGAATTATGTTTGAGTTTTAAATACAATAAAATATTGACTTTAGCGTTCCCATCTCTTATCCGCAATTCCATCTACACCACTGAATGGAATTGCATGAAACTTGCACAAAATTTTTGTCCCATAAAGCCATTGTGCACTTGATATTAAACATTTTGATGAAATGATATTTGGGGTTTCACATTAAATAACTTGGACATTACAATTCGTTAATATTGGAAAGCGGGTCAAGGGTATCAATTGACAATTATTGATACGGACAATATTGATCAATTTCTTAATGCAAATAACCATTTGTACAAAAAAGATAGAAATACTTCTTATTACATTTTAAATGAGATATTTCAGAATTTCAACTAAAGAAAGTAATAAAATGTAAAATATTTTAGCGCATACAAAAGGCTACTACCTTGTAACAGAAAGGAAGAAGAAGATAGGTAAACCTTTTGTTTTTGTATTGCCTGTTAGACTGAATATTGCTATATTGATTGAAATATCTTTAATAATTGAACAGATACATGTAGTTCTAATCTGTTTTTGCTCATAAGTATTAAAGAAATCAACATAGTGGAAATTATAACACTTTTAATTAGCAAATAATAAAATGTTATGTTTTGTAATGCATAAGTATTCCTCTTAACTTCGAAGTGCATGCGTGATTGATAAAAAAAGTAATTAGTAAACTTGTTGCTAATACCGCATTGTAATCATAAGATAATGCAGCATTTTGTGGATAATTTGACTAAAATCGGGGTGACCAATTGCTGTTTATTTACGTCTATCGTGCATCCGAATTTCTACTCCGACTCTAAACCACTGTTGCTTAAAACTAGAACATAGGGATAAATGCACAGTAATGTCAATGTATCGGCCGTATGTTTCAACAGCAGCATATCAGCTCTATTGAGAACAAGACCAATTTGACAAACAAAGTTCATTTGGAACTGCTGCACAAAGGAAGTCCTTGGGAAGTATACACATTGAGGTAGAGACAAAAGAATGTAGACTTTTATGACATCTACCAAGATCCTATCTTTTAAACATCCATAAAAGCGAGGAGGGCGGCAGTAACCAAATGCCGATCACACTATGGTTCGCGGTCAGGCTTTCACAATTCCCGCAACAAGATAGCATACCCTATCTGTCAACTAGCGATGCGCTAGCCCCTTAGAAGATTCATTTGGGTCCTTGATTTCGAGAAAGGTTGGAAGGATAAGTGGTACACATCATCAGAAGGGTATCTGAAATATTCGGAATATAAAAATTGTTAGCTAACTCTGAGACGCATTTGTGATTTCAAGAGGGAGAATAAAGACGTGTTTGGCACTGTATACTTTTTCCAATTGAGTATTCACCAAAAATTACCCATCCATTCTTTAAAATAATTATAGCAACAATCCATATATATCCTTGTTTATATAGAGGAATAAAATATATTATTCGGTGTTTTTTTGTAGCGTAAAGACTTTAACGAGGAATATTAAGTCAATGCAAGAGGATATCAACAATATGGAAAAGACGGTATGTTAATTGTATTGTTTGCTTTTTGTGATAAAATTATAACACCTGTAAATACAAAGAAATCTCATTGACACGTATGTTTTGTTAGTCAATAATGCAAATTTGGAAAAAATGCTGAAGAGAACGGTTTGTTGCAAGGTCTTTTGAACAAAATTGAAAGTTAAAATTGTGCGAAAGTAAATTTATTATATTAGGGTTTTTTAATTATTTTTTGTTTATTCTTTAAGATATGCGATAATCTTTTACCCAGGTCTGGTCTAAAAGTGCTTTCAGATTTAACAAGATTTTTTTTGTATGAAGCTTTACCCAAGCCTCCGGATTTAAAAATTATTCTTTGATTCAGTCCTTTGTTAATTTTTGCCCAGTTAAGCGCAATGCAAACCAGGGTTATCGGATGGTGAAGTTAAAGCTTAAGGGGTTGGCAGGTCGGTGACCGAGAATAAAGATTCTATCTTAAGTAATAAACTCTGCCTACACCTTTCAACAAAGATTCGTAAAACTTAACAAGGAGATTGCACACATACTGACGTTGTGCAACTGCTTGAATGAAAGTTTTACTGAAGACTGTACATTCTTTATGTAATCAACTCCACCTACAGCTCTCTATTAGATTCACGACACTTCACAAAACGAATGCACACATATTGATGTTGTGCACTGACTCTCAAAGTCGTTTTTCCTAATTTTGTAGAACAGAAAAGAAGTCAACTCTCAGCAAAAATTGTGGATGATGGTTGCAATTTTGTTTAATAAACTCCTTCAGTTTTTTGTACATCAAATTGTAATAATCCCCATTTTTTAAATAACTTGCTTAGGCAAACCTGCCAGTTCAAACGCTTGTGATTTTTTATTCATCGCTTGAATGTTTACTAAACGTCCAGCTAGCTATATTTCAGCTATATTCCACAATGTTTACAAACAATTTTTCAATAAGTAAAGGGTAGAACAAAAAAATAACAATATTATGACTGCCTAGGTATAACATGAGTGTTTGATAGGGCGGAGAATTTTAACTGTAGAAGTGGCTATACAAAGGGGTTCTTTATTGTGGAAAGAGCGTGGCATTCTCTAACACATTAACGACTAGGATTTGCAGTCAGGCTTTCCATATTATAACCTGACAACCTCGAACGTACACTCTCTTCCTGTCAATTGGAGCCTGCGGACAAAATATGTAGATCGAGCAAAAGAACCCCTCCCAGTATTCTCACAGTTTGAGATTTATATCTTTCAGCGGGTACGATTTTCACTACAGGCAGAATATATTTGACAACAATCTTAACTGACAAGAATATTTGGAAACAGTCCCAAATTAATATGTGTGCAATCTCTAAGTAAAATTTCATAGATCTGTGTGGAAAACGTTAGAGGCTTTCACACACAAAATATAACATAGGGTTGCACCCGTCCAAACATTATATTAAAAGGATAAACAAATATGGTGGTATAAGCTCTTTCCGATAGTTTAATTTTCGTCAATGTATTTAGTGCATTGGTACATAGATAAAGGACTCCTCATTAGAAATTAATTTGTAAACTTATTAATTAACCAACTATCATGTTTAATAAACTTTTTATCGATCCTTCTTCTTTCTATTGTACCATAAACACTTGATTAAGCATTATTTAAATAGTGCATAAGAAATAAAGGTAATGTGTTTCGATAACTAATATGATGACTTGGTATACAAGAATTCGAAGCTGTATATTGTAAAATACATCTTTTATTCGGACCTGGGAGAAAGATAGTCATTGAAGTTTGTCTAAAGTAACATTTATAAAAAGTATTCTATTATACACTTTATTTTAAATAGTTTTGAGAACAAGACAATTGTCTACAGTTCATAGTTTGTTTGATCTTGAAAAAAATGGTAAACAAAACTAAGACAATTAAAAAATCGTCATTACAAATATATACTGTTACCAAAAAAATACATTAAAGAGCTTCTTAAATTAAGATAAGTTAATCGTCATTGGGAATGTGATAAACTTCTCTTGTGATTTGTTTTGGTACAAATACGGTCCCTCTGGACCCGCAAATTCTAAGTTACGTAATGACGCTGAGCAAAACATTGCAAGTTGCTGCCGGAATGGCAAAAGACAAATCAAGTTAAGTGTATAGTTATTAATAAAGAGAACAGATGAAATATGTAGCCAAGGGTGAAAAGGCATAGAGAACGAAGTTTAAAAGTTGAACCACATACGTCAACCAAGTCATGTTTGGGCTTATGTTCTATATATAAACACGAAGTTGTAAAGCGAATCACAAGAAAAAATTAAAAATTATCCAATTCGACTATATACAGACCTTGAACAAGTTAATCAACAATAAATAATTAAATTGCCACGCGAAAAGTGAGGATAGTTTATACTTCGCCTACTTCTTTCATCAAATATCTGACCCCGTTTGATTAAAAAAACCATAAAAGGTAAACAAATCACAATGAAGCGTGTTCAATGTGGAATGCGTAACCTCTAGAGAGCAATGTATCTATATTCAGGGTGAGAACAAGATAAGAAATAAAATATCAAATGGCAAAGTGATTGGACAAGGGGCCTTAATTGTCATGTCACCCACAGTGTTCTCCTCAGGATTTTTGTACTTTGACCTGACACCCCCTATTGAGAGAGCCTCCCCTACTTGCCACCCGGGAACGCAAGGAGCAGCTCTGTGGAAATCGTCTATCTTGCAGAAACATTCGTATCAAAATCAGATTTAAAGTAAAAATATCTCACAAATTAAAAATATTAAAAATAACCGACCCAGTATGATGCAGAAACTAAACGTTATTTATAAAGAGTGTGAAAACTAAATAAATCCTCATTAAATCGCATAAAAATATATACAATTTCAGAATCTACCGCAAAGCAGCAAGGACAAGAATACCAATTATGAATTCCAACCTTTACTTGTCAGAATCCATATGTATTGATTATGAAAACAATCTATTAACAAGTAGATTAGATTAAAATGTACAAAACAACTTTGTCTGACGCCCACATATTCAAAACAAAGCTTATGCAAAAATTTTCGGTAATATAAAACGATTCAAAATCGCTGGATCCAAGGTTCAGTTATATATATATATATTTACACAAGCATTTAAGTAATTGCTATGATTTTCTGTGAGTTTTGTAGAATAAAGAATTCCAAAAGAAGTTTGATGAAATCTTAGAAACATTAAAAAGGCATCTTCCTACAGATCAATAACAGAACAGACGTAAAATGTGAAATGCACCATCAACAGATATATAGCTGAAATTTAAATGCACAAATTGGTACAAGGATTTTGGTGCATTAGGCAGACGTTAAACCCAAATACAAATTTTAAGTCAGGAGAACAAGAGACATGCTTTATAAATGTAAAACATGTTATTTGCTTTGATTTTTATGTTTATGTTTCATCGTAATGCACATTTGTTTTTTCTGTATTCATTCTTGCGTGTAAAGTTTGGTGGGTTTTAAGATCGAGGTGAGTATGTCTAATAGATAAATTTATCGCATATTTATCATTTTACAAAATATATGCATGTATAAGTTTGTTGAAATATAACGTTTTATTTGTATATAAGCTAATCTGAGTCGACAATTATAACTTTTTGCTGTTTGATGGAATAACCTATAGTATTGTCAGATCTTGAATAAATACATAAAAGTAAGAGGTCAAAACCTCAAGCATATGCACCAAATTCCGAAAGAATTTGACAAAAAGTACGTCATACTCAGCGACATAAAATTTTTTCACAGAAAAAAAATGATTCTTGTAAAATATTAATAATATACTGCAACTGTAAATTTTATATTTTAAGAACACCTATTTTGAGTTTTGTGTTGCTTCGAAGATTTAAGACCTTACGTACAATTGGTTTCGTTTTTGCTTAGTAAGATAGGGGTAGCGGAGTATTAGCCAATACATGTTGAATGATATAAGCACATTTTAATTAGAATTTAACCGGAATATTTGTAACTAATATTGCTATGGTTTTGACTAATTGTGATGCAATATGTTTGACGTATATTTTGCAGCCCTATTTTCACTGTTCGTTAAGAAAATTTTCACTTCAGAACATTCAATAACACTATTTTTGGCTGGTATGACTTTGTACAGTATACAATTTCATATTATTTATGTTAATAAATACATACATATAAAGCGGAATTTATACACGGACATCTAAAAGAAGATTTCCTCATTGAACTTGAAATTATGGACGCCACATAGACAGCTAGGTCTTCATCATACCTTTAAAAACATCTGTAAATTGACAATTTAGAACCAAAATTTACGACAAAGGAGATGAGTTTTACTTTTCTATTGTAAATGTTCAAGTATTGAGTATAAAGCTTTCAATTGATCATGCACTTATTTATTCCATATCCAGAATTTCTTCGCAAATAGTGTCTGCTGACCGAGTGATAAGACGGGTACTGCAAATGAAGCTGCATTTGCTTACCCTTCGATAGAACCTGGACTCACAACCGAGTTTTAGTTGGGTTCATATTACTCAATTTTTGATTTTTGTGTTGTGTGTCTATTTGTATTGTGGTCTTCTTGTTTGTTTTAACATGTTTTTGTTTGTCCTTTGACTTATCGTTTCGGAAATACTTCTCGGTATCTTCTATGTTTTTTCTAAGTAGTGACCAAAGCAAGCGTAACTTCATTAATTCCAAAATTTTTAAGAGTGTTATTACCGTTATCGTGCAATCATTACATAACCCTAAAAATGTTTGAATATTTAATTGTATAAAATGAGCTTTATATTTATTGAAACAAAATATAACTTTAAAACAATCGAAGAACAGGCGAATAATTAATGATTGTCCTCTGTTTAAATGTTTCGATGAGGATACCTAATACAAGCGGATACCAATGACCGCGAATGACCTTTTGTATTTTGTCTCATTTTCGGATGATAATGTATTTACCTTTTTATGTTGCTTTAAAGGTCATCTGACAGTTTTCAGAATTCCTATGATTGTCGAAGGAATTTTTAGCACCCGAAACTTCTGATGCTACATTATTACAACGTATATGTCTTTCTAAATTGGGAACGGTGCATTGAGCAGAAACGTTTTAAAAATGATCAATAATATCAATATTTCGAATTTAATTAAACAAAAATGTTTTGTAATGGATTTGCTGGCGCTTTGTACAATATTATCATTTATGTTATTTTGTTTGTTTGTTTCGTTAGTACAACCTTCATTGATATTATTATTTTTTCTTGATATTGTTAATCAGATTTTTTACATTATCCAATTGGAATTAATAATTATATTTTTATGCTAGTTGCGAAAAAGCTAATGTACCGTTATTTATTTATACATTTTATTCCATTACCTTTATTGCATAAGTATTTCATAATCTATTGCATAACCCTAATATTTAACTGTATTTTTATATTCATTTGTATAATTGTAACTTTTACCCCAATTCGTGGAAGTTTCGTCTTTACATGCATGTGACTCTTTCAAAGGAACTTACAGTAACAATTTTAAGAATTACGTGATTTTCAAAAACTAATAAAACATATTGACATTCTAAACTTTACGTGTGGCATCTATATATTTTGCAATTTCAATTTTTTAGTTGTTTGGTGAGTACAATCCAAGCGCCGGCAGAGTCTATTGACAACACTGTAGGTAAAGTGTTACCGATGAAGAATTCCAAAATATGTCTAGTACATAAATATTGAAGATATAGTAACTGGAATATGTCATAAAACTTAATTTAACTAGGGTAAATGTCATTCCGAATATATTGCCACTGTTGGCTTTGAACAAATGTTGATATCATACGACAATAAATATGTCATGTGACAAAATTTAAAGGGAGGTAATTTTTCCGACACCGACCATAATAAAGAATCTTTAATATTGTACGCGCGGGAAATCTGTTATAGACCCCGTCGCTCGTTATAGTTTCCCGTTGTTAAAATAAAGCCAATACTGTTAATTATCCAATTTAAAACATCGATTTAGAAGAGCTAGATAATATAAAATTTTGAAGATATATAAATGTTATTTTAATTATGTGATAGAATTGCAACTTTTAGTACAGGATTCGGTGGCTAAGATTGTTAAAGCAGATATTTAGTTTAAATTAATCACAATCTGTTTATCAGTGAAGTAGCGAGTTTTAGCTTAACGGCTGTTTCTTTTTCCTACTTTTAGCCAGATTTTTAGTTGTTTATTTAAACTCCCACTGCAAGGTCATTATTAGTACTTGTCATCGGCTCCTTTTTTCTTAATTGTTGAAACAAAAACTGAGATTGTTAATATTGTTAATAGAATTTTTTATAGTATGCAATTGTATAATATTTTAACATAAACTTTAGTGTAAAATCATTTTATCAACATATTAAGTGTATTCTATTAACACATTAAGTGTTCTATGAGCTTATGCACACATTTATTGAAGTTATTGTAATTGTAATGAAAGGTAATGTGTAATGGGGATGGTTTTATTGTATTTTCAGTGGTAATGTACACTCTGCAAAAAGAACGAATAATATGTTTTATTTAGCATATTTCAGAGAAATGTATCATATAATTGCTTCATAACATCGACGCTTAATTTAACACACACATGTTATAAGGTGCATGTTGTCCAAACTGAATTAAAAAGTGCTTATTTATTAATGTTACTTTGTTTCCGGTCACACAGTATACCAAGAATAACATCCATGTGCAGATATAGCTGTCCTGCATATCCTCGGCATTTTGTCGATCAATGTTTGTATTGTTCTCTGTGGAATTCTTCTCAACCCAGCATAGGTTAATTGGGTTGATGTTGGCGCCTGCGCACTCATTTGTCAATTTACTAACATAGATGCTCGATTGGACTCAAAGGTCCAAATGAACACATAGACATTGCTATTGGCGATATAATCGTGATTACAGGTGCTATATGTGACCGAGTATTATGAAACTGAAATACTGGTTGATAGCAGGCAGCCAGTGTAGTGTCTATATAACGATCAGCTGTCGAACTTCAATTAATTTTAACCAAATTTGTCCTATGAGCATACGATATTGATGTCAACACAATGATGCTTCAAATACCTGTCTACTCTTTACACGCAGGTTTTACTAAACCGGTCATTTTTACGCCTGTGCACTCGGATTCTTTCAGCACGTCTTTTTAATAGAAATATTTACTCACCGCTTTTGTCGCCTTAGCTTAATCGCTTTGATGTGTACAGTTTACTTTTTTTATTGCAAAAACATTTTTTTTAAAATTATTGGAAGTTGCTTTTAAAAATTTTGCACATGAAGGTAATAACAAAATACCGAACACCGCGGAAACTGTAAAAAAGACAATGCACAAATCAAAGTCCGGCAAACTCGCGAACAAACAAACAAAAATATAGTAATAACAATAATTGTCCTTATTTGGTACAGGTATTTCAAAGGAAATGGTGTTTTAAACCAGGTTTTAAGGCCTGCCAAACCTCATGCTTAAACTGATTTACACAAAAAAGGTGAGAGGTTATTGTCTTGACCATATGCAAGTCCCTCGATACACCTTGAAATTTCTTTAAAGCATCATGTTGCAAAATATTTGATGATCTAGTCCTAATTTAAGTATCCCAAATTTCCCTGCCATAAGCAATTTCGGTATTACAATCATTATGGCTTTTCATACACATATTGTGTAAAAGATTTTTCTGTAGTACTTTGTAAGTGTAATAACTCGTTTCCAAAAGAATTTTTTTATCAATACAGATTTCTTTGCTAGGAATATAAAAGAAGCCATAGTTTTCCATGTCAGACAAATAATTTCTTCTGCAGTTCATCATTGATAAAATTTACAAATATTTTTCCTAGCAACAATACAATCATTATATTCAATAGCAGTCGTTCTGAAATATTGCTCGCTATAAGGAAAAAAAAATCAATATTCAATAAATAAATCAATTAATTGGTAACATTAGTATAATGTTTTGTAGTTTCTGCATAGCAATGTATATCATATTTATGTGTCAATTCTACGAACTATGGATATTGTTTCCGTTGTGCTTAACCACACACATTTATCATTAAGTTTCACTCGAGGAAAAATTTCAGTCATACCGATTTTTCCGCATAGACATGCGAGGGTTAAGGTTAACTACTAAATAGCCAATCAGTTGATGCCGTAGTCAAAAGTAGTGCTTAAAAAACCAAAGTAGTTCTACTTTCACTTTGCATAAAAATTGTACTTCTGAATGAACCAGTTTAAAATTAAGTTTATATGATGCACACATATTTTAGAAGTGCAATGAATCCAAATTTAATAATTTCAAGCAAGTGTTAGATTTTGTACGAAACTTAAGACTGAGACTTGTTTCTATCCATCTGACAACTGAAACTAGTTCTATTTGTGACGTCATTTTGTAAACTTTACAAAACATTCTTATTAGACTTAAGTATTGTTGTTCCGGTCAGATATTTTTTAGCGAAGACATGGTATTTTGAGAAAATAAGGGTGTCACTAATAGTGAACTTAAGGTAAATTCAATATTCTATAAAATGTTATAATGGTCACCTATGTAAATCTATTTAGTAGAGGTTAACCTTAAGTGTACCTAAGTTTCTTTAAACGTTTTGTATGAGTAACATAAAGTGCCATTATTTACCATTTATTTCTGTAAAACAAACAAAACTTCTTTAAATACATTTGGATTCATATCTTTCCGCCCACTTTAAATGATTTTCCAAAAATTCCAAAATTCCTTATGGTTTGTCAATAGTAAATTATCAATTATTTGTCTTATCAGCTTTCGATTTACCCTGTTACGTTTATCCATGGGTTGATTAAAATAGTTAAAATGTCTGTAGTATTACCCTTTTCTTCACATCTAATAACAACTGACAGTGGTACATGTATATATAACAAATACCGGTAGTTTCTAATGCAGAAAATGTTTCCATACATTAAAGGATCAGGAATACATATTACATAATCAAGCACACACTAGAATATTTTGCATGTACATTTTCCGATTCCTGTATCATACCAGTTCAGCAATAAAAATAAACATATTACACCTACATCAGGGAAATAACTGGTGGCCAAAATAATTTAGTATCCATACTTTTTTCTATGATGGAAATATAGTGGTAGCACTATTTTTCTATTTAAGATAACTTTTTTTCTGCAGTTCCTCAATATAATTGTATTTCTAGATACATTTAACATTTCGTTTTTTGGTTTGTAATATCGCCAAATGCAGTATGCACAATATTCAGGCGGTACCAAGCACAGCATCATTGGGTAAATCAAAAAGCTTTTGTAAAACTTAAACCACAATAAATATTTACTTTCATAATATTTATATCATTAAAAAATTTATTGTATACGCTATAAATATCCCAACATTGAACTAATTAATTTTAATTTATTTTTCATATTAACAATAACATCAGGATATTCGATAACAGTCGTCCTAAAAAATTGCTCGCTAGAAGTTCAACAAACAGTCAATAAATCAATTAATTACTAACACCAGTATCATCTGTTGTACTTTCCATATAGCAAGGTGTATCATGCCAGTTCTGGATATTATTTCCGTCGTACTAAACCACACACATTATTCATTAAGTTTCACACGAGAAAAAAGTCCATACCGATTTTTCCGTATTGACCTATAGATAACTCTTAAATGTTTGAACGTTTGTATGAGTCACACGATATGACTGTAACAATACAATTTAACATTTATTTTTATAATAATTGATAAGATCCCATTGAAGGTAAACGAATTTTATGATGAATTGGTAGTTAGGTAAAGGTCTTGTGATGCTTGGGTCAAGTGACGCTAATACCATTCGACATCATCTGTTTTAATGGTCGCGCTGACTGACATTTATAAATAAATCGTATGAAGCGTTTTTATGACCCAAAATGAAATTACAGTTCTGAACCGAAGAGCGCTTTATATAATATTTTGTTCAATACATGTTTTATGTTAAAACGTGTTATCTGCTTAAGCTACATTTCATCTTGGACCTAAATTGAAGCTAGTTTCCTCCTGAACAGCATAGTTAGAAATGTTTACTAAATTATCTCTAACAATTTTCAAACTATATGCCAAAAAGAACCAGAACGTGTCAAAGACACTGTAACTCGCAAACGGTTAATTTAACCGTTTTTGACCCAATATTCACAATGAAGCTCTCGGTAAAACGTGCATTTTTCTAATTTATTGTCTGCTTCTTTTTATATGGCTTTTAAAATATAGTGATTTCAAGGCACAAGGTGATCTCTGACCCTTAACCTTGACATTTTCAAATACAACATACGTTGCTTAGGATCAATTGTAGTGGTCTCAAATCAGATTATTGATAACAGTTGCGTTTTTTTACAGCTGGTATGGTAATAAGGATTTACAAAGTGTAAGGTCAGATAATTCTGTTAATAAAAAGATTGTTTTCACAGGTTACGTGATATCATCTCCGGATATGACTGAATAATGGTAGCAAGTATCGAAATGATATGTCGCGACACTTTCTGGCAAACCTCCGCGAAAGAAGGGAAAAAATAATCATAAGAAATAAGAGTTTATTTTATCAAACTGTGATGGACAGACTTTTATAATAATCGAAAGATGTATAATTGATAAAGAGCTTAAATATGACAAAACATATCAACACAAGTATATTAGATCAAAGTTACATGTACATCATTTGTCAATCAACTGAATCATTGCGAAAAACCATCAAATATGGTAACAACTCTGATTGTATCTTACTGACCACCACGATCACTGGTTGACCTGATTTATATTACACACAGTTGTGAAACTTAATAGCAACAGCTCAAATATGATATTTTATTCAAAATACTATCAAACCTGAGTCGTATTTGTAATACAAACTTCTAGCTGCCTAATTAAGGTTCAATTTGAAAGAAGTCTAGTGAGTTGTTCTATATTTGAAAATAGTGAATACATTTTAGCAGATCTAAAACAATTATATGCTGCAAAAATAAAGAAAATAATGTTTTCTTTTGAGGAAATTAAACAGTTTTACTTTATGAAATTCTATCGGGTGTTTTCATCTAAAATTGAACATAGTCGGAATAATCTAAAACAACTTTATTTCACAGTTCTGTGCACATCAAATTACCCTCCGAATTTGTATTTCAACTACAAACAGTTTCGGTATACCGTAATAACTTCTAAAATATTTAAGAGGTGTCATGAAAATATTTTTTTACATAGTCATGCAATTTCAATATCTGGTTTGCCATATAACAATAAACTGCTAAGGTCTAAAAACTGACAGTACCTTTCTTAATAATTAAGACAGACACGTTGTCAACATTTATTGTATGAAAAAGACATCATCATTTTCTTACAAATTAAAACACAGTAAAGTTATATCTCTCGACGTTTAATGGTTTGGGTATTACTTAATTGAAACAATATAGAAATAATTATAATTAAATAGATCTTATTGTAATAATTTAACTAATATGTATTAAACACTGTTTTCTTTTACAATAAAAACAAATAGGAATCGCGAATTATGGAGTAAACTGTTAAAAGCTACAAAAATATGGAGCATTTAAATGTCTTGAGATGTTTTGATCTTAGAGGATGTGTCTGCCTCTGAACTTTTGAACAATCAAAATCTTGTATAGCCCAAGAGAGTAAGCGATGTCTGTTCACCAATTACTGAGAAACATCAAACATTTAATTTGTTGGAAAGCTCAAAATTTAAAATAAACGTGCAAACGTCTAAATCAATAGCTTGGACTTTAGCGATAAATAACCTTGCCAGTAAAAACTAACTAAATTCTGTCAATCGAGCTGTAATGTTAAGAAACGAAAACGATTTAATTAGAATTATACACATCTTTTTTTTAAAATAAAGTTGTTAAAATGTTAATTTTGATTGATTTAATTTTAACACTTTGTGATTGCTTTTATGCAGTTTACCGTTGACTAAGTTCGTGTCCTAAAGGTATTAAAGGTTATAATGTGTTCATCGTTTTGATTTTATGGAAGTAATATTTTAATCTCATAGTTAGATAATAGTTTTTTTAAAGCTTAGAACTGCAAAGCTATCAGAAATTAAAAAAAACCATCTTGGTTCCATCAGGGTGCAATTGCACGGGTTTTCAAAAAACCACACGCTATGTCGTGTGATATGCTATTGTTATCTATAACAAACATCTATTTTGTATTATGAAATAAAATATAAATTCGAGGAAATGCACAATTAAAACTCTATTGTTTTCAGAGTTTCCTTGGGTTGATAATGCCAATGTTAGTTGCACTTAAATGTTATAATTGTATAACATCAAGATAAAGATATTTGATACACATGGTGTAATGCAATGTTAAGAAGGACTAGTAAGCATTTATTATACTGATTTCCTATAGGTGTTGATGCTGAAACTTTGCTTTTAGTAACAGCAATTAATTGAAATTTTATTTTAAAATCGCTTCAAGGTACAAAACGCGGTCACAACTGGCAATTTGGTTTCAGCGAAGATAGAATGTGAATGAAATAGTAATAAACAAATGGATAAATAACCCATGTATTAAACAATAACATACAGTCAGGATGGAATACGCAAACGAAACTAATCACAAATCAAAACATCTCATGATGTTTAGGTTTTGATTAAAAGTAAGTTTTTCATGCAACATTAACGACATGCGATTTGCTTGGGCTTTCTTAGTCATAAATATGAGCTAGACAAATTATGGAAATTGAAAAATTTAACTTTTGTTGAAGTAAAGTAAAGATCAACTATCTTGGAAATTCGATTTAAGAGTAGATATTAGAGTTTCATCTTGCACTGTTAATACGTATGACAGCAAAATCGAACACTACGTGTAGTGGGTTTTATTGGAGAAAGTTTTGAAGAAAGTTATAGACTCCATAAGCTGCCGGGTATTGAATAATTGCTGTCGACAAAGAGAATTTTACAACTAAAATTAGTAAGCTACATGTATAACAGTATCCTACCGTACCTATATTATTAATTCCACAATGATGAAAAATGCCATACCCATCTACATACAGTTGTTTCAAACATCTCAAAACAAATCTTTTCAATGTTAATTCACTTTCCAAGCTAAAAATTATTTTTGATTTGTTGGCGACTACGTTCTTGAAAAAATCATGAACAAGGGAAAAAGCATCATTTAGGTTTGGGTTTATTGACAAAAAATGTAACCCATGCTTTTTAATAATTCAAAATTTGTTTTAATAGCAAAGAAGTAGAAGAATGTCAGTGTTGCTACTTTCTGTAAATGTTCACATTTTTTTCAGCAAATTTCAGATTAAATATAAAATACAACAAAATGCGTAACGCGCCAATATACTAAAGGTACACTAGTCTGAAATACTTAATGTAGTGTTATTAAAATGTATTTTGCAATTTTGGTCTACGTCTCATAACAAGTTGGATTGTGCAACAAGTAATAAATCCGTTTGTGGTAGGATTACCATTTTGGATTTAAAATAGACAAGAACATATGTTTTGTTTTCTTTGAAACTTTAAATTAAATAAGCTGTAGAACATTTTCTTACAATTTGTTTCTTGTGTTCGGTTTCATTTGTCATTGTCAGACAGACAGAAAGTCCGTGCTGTTATGATAAAAGTCTATGTAGACCAAAATATTGCACAGTGAAAACTCACATTTGTAAAATGGTACAACATAATCATTAGTGTATTTCTATTTTACAGATATTTATGTCCATAAGGAGTTTGACTGAAGGTGCAAGTGACGTTGTCTTTAGATTGGAGAACTCAAAACTAGGATTCATACCAAGGTCGGGAAGGAATATACACGATTTATGTATTTGTATCTTGGCGAACGATACAACAGTCGGCCTTTCCCAAAAGATGAAAGGACTCTGCTGTCAGTCCTGGAGAAGAAGTTAATGGTTCCCAACAACGATTCTAGTTTTGACCATGATTTGCTGCAAATTTTCAGATTCATTAAAGGTACAAATTATTTTAAACTTATGGTCGTAACATATATTTAAAAAGGTGTATAACAACGTCTATATACATAATTAAAGCGAAAACAGTTTTAAACTTTAAAAATTGCATAAATATTTCGCCTGACCAACAGCCTTCATCAGTGTTTTTACAATAAATGACAATAACAAATAAAAAGTTTTTGTCATCAAAGGTATATGATATATACGATAAATTATAATCAACGAAAAAAAATTTGTTGGTGCTATTATACGTATGTACAGGTGTATAAGAAAGTAATTTTAAATCGTTGGTTAAACATTAATAAAATATTAAAATAAAAAAAGATAACATCATGATGTTTTCAATTAGACAAATAAACAAAATAATGTAACATAATTCTTTTTTATGTGTAGATTTTGAACGATTTGACAGAGGAACATCAGCGACACCTCCACGGTTAATCTAAGAATTGTTGTGTTGTTTGTACAGAGAAGACTTTTTGAAGTTCTCAACAATTGTTTAAAGATTAGTGATCGATACACAAATGGCAGCAGCGGAAGTGCAGCTGAATGTGTTGATATTCCAGGTTCCGACTTTGACCTGATGACTATTCTTGAAAGTATAACTGTAGATATTGAGGGTTGTCCTGTTGGTGAAGAAGGACCAATTTTATTATACAACACGAACGACTCGTAACCCGGATTTGCTCATCTTGTGATTCCTAAAAGTCGGTACTCGGATGATATATTTCATCACTGGGGAGAAAGATCTATCTGGGGGACATAAGTTTCAAATAAACGCTTTAAAGATTATTTTATCACAAGATATCCAGATGAGGACGCTAAAATCCACGGACCATGCAAAGTGGCTTGTAAACATCGAATTTTTTGCGCTTTCGAATGATACTGGGTCTATTTTGTTATAGTGTGGGAGAAGGGAAGAAACAGAGTTTATACCCGCCAACTTTCAATTTAAAAAAAAAATATTACTTTACCTCTATCTACACGGGCTTGTAATTATTTCTGTTCCCAATTGAATTATCTACATGAAAAACCTACCTTTATGTTTCTAATGTCATTTAACTTTCAAATTTTAATAATTTCCACCAGTTTTAAATGAAACGGACAATAACCCTAGACGGAAGTGGTGTCGTCTTAGATGCCTTTCAGTACTCACTTTCTCAGCAACGATAAAGTCCACTTCCGGGCAGGGGTATTGAAATGTCAAAAATAAGGTGGACGACCGAAAATTTTCTCATCGTCTTTTCGGAATTTCATCGTCTCCTTTACTGCATCAGATACGAATTCTGTCCGCATTTTTTCATACCGGACAATAATTTGTATGAAAAACTAATACAAGGCAAAACAAAACCACAATTAGAGTTTTTAATGCGAAATATCTGGTCAAGGATTCTACTCAGCAAAGATTTTACCTCAAGGACAAATAGACTCACCGTTAATCAGTTTTACCTGCATATTAAAACAGCCAATAGTTTCAAAGAGAAAATGAAGACGGTATAGGGGTCGTTGTGTATTTTCCGATTGACGTTTCAAATGTGTACCAAAAAGCAAATACATTTTATCTGACGTTAAACACCAGGACCCGGTTGCTTATCTTGTGGTTTAATTTTAACCAAGGGTTATAATTCATAACCCATGAAGGGTTAAAATTTAACCCATGGTTAAATTTTGTTGTTCATCCTGTGGTTAAATATAACCCTTGGTTAAAGCCTTGGTTAAAACTGTAATATTTAACCCACCTTCTAAGGCTAGGTTAAATATTTAACCAAGGGTTATATCCAAATGGTTGCCAGACAACTAATTTTTGGAATTCCTAACGCGAATATTTGAATGAACAGGATAGAGAGAACGTTCAGAGACAATATTCTCAGCAATTTGACTGACCGTGAGATGAAAGAACGATACAGATTTAGTAGGGAGACCTTTAATTATTTAATAGACCTTCTTGGCGATGACATTATACGCGGAACACAGAAAAAATCTGCACTGTCAGTGGAAGATCAGCTGTCAATTGCTCTTCAGTTCTATGCAAGTGGTTTCTTTCTTCAGGTGATCGGCGATACCATTAGATGTGACAAGAGTACGGTGTTAAGAGCTGTTGATAGGGTTACAAATGCTCTTTTGTCACAAAAAAACCCAATTCATAAAATGGCCAAGAAACCAAAAACCAATTGAAGCTGGATTTTTTTACATGGCTGGTTTTCCCCACGTTATTGGATGTATAGACTGTACTCATGTTAGAATACAGAGACCGTCAGAAGATGAACCAGCATTTATCAACATTACCCACGCATCAATGTTCAAGCTGTATGCGATCATGAAGGTAAATCCATGTTGTGTTTACATTTTAACAATATCTTAACCATGACATTATATATATAGTCTATTTCTGAATTATAATAAAGCCTATACTAGGAAAGACAACTCTTACAGGTTTCTGTTAATTAACTGCGATGTACGTGGGGGGGGGGGGGGGCGGCTGTTGTATGTTTTTAACTTCTACAAATTAATTTATTAATAAGTTCAATGTGAATTTACTACGATCAAATCTTAAAAGATAAAATAAATGCAAGCAGTAGCAAACCATAAATATTAATCCTAATTTCTCATTTAAAAAATAGGTAAAGTATACACATGGACAATACATACATGAATCATGAATCACCTTCATGTATTTTAACCAATTTCAATTGTTTAGCAAAGAAAAAAAAATAAATTAAAACAGATTTTCTTTAATTAAATTTGTTAGTCCATTGTCAAGGCATATTCCATGTGATATGAAAAAAATACATATGCCTCACCTTTAATCTGATGTATTAAAATGTTTGTATAATGAATGATAATAGTATATGGTAAATTATTTTTTATAATACTTTTTTGTCAGGAAAATTCACTCAGATAACTGCAGACTGGCCTGGCTCTGTGCATGATTCACATATTTTTAGAACTTCATCCGTCTGTAGATGCCTTGAAGGGAAACACAGAGGATTGGTTGATGGCATTCTCTTTGGTGATAATGAATATGGATGTCACCCATGTCTACTGACCCCATACAACAATCCCCAAGAATTACACCAGCAACGATATAACAGGAGCCATGCATCTACAAGATCGCTCATTGAGAGGACGTTTGGTGTGTGGAAGAGAAGATTTCATGTGCTTCATTCAGAGATATACAATGAAAAATGCATTGAAAATGTAATAAATGTATATAACAAAGAAGCATCAAAATACTATTACTAAACTTTGTCTTTGTTTAATAGATATAGATACATACCTATACTCGTACTGCTTGGTTATGGAAATCATTTAATGTCTTACATGTTCAATTCTTTGTATTCCAAATTAATTAGTTATCTCCCTTTAACATTATCTGTTACCCATTGTAGGGTTTTGCAACAATGTCAGCAATGTTTAAACATATATTATCATGTTCCAGTTTTTTATTTGTAGATGGAATCTAATGTACCTGATAACCAATGGGAACCCTGAACCTGCGACAAGTAAAAACTGGCATTCTTTGTAAATTATGGTTGGATTAGAGCACAACCTGCCCTAAGTTGGACAAACTTGTAATGCCAGTGTTCACATACCAATGATTATAACTAGATGGCTAACTACACAGACCACTAGGTCACCAAGGCCCCAAATATATTTTAAATATATTTGATATCTGAAATTATATGTAGGCTTCCATCCATGAATCATATATTGCACAATTCTTTAATGGACACGAACTGGAAATGAAGACAACAGAAAAATTTCAACATAAATTCTGCAAACTTGTGAAAACTATCAGACAACAAACCTTTCTTTCAGATAAGAATGAATCCAGAGAAGGTATGCCGAATTGTAGGTGCTTGTGCGGTGCTGCATAATATAGCTGTAATGATGAAGGAGCCACTTATTGAAGAAAATGCATGTGATGTTCCACAGACTGTTCCTGTTGACAACTACAATGGTCCTCAAGATGGGAAAACAGTCAGGGATTACATTGCCAGATCATTGTGTGGACAATAAAGCTTTAATTACATTTTTATGAACTTTTCTTAATTATAGCTCAACTTTAGGTACCCCAATAACAGTTTTATTACTGTCAGTCAGACAAACACTTGTTTGTAAACATTTTACTGTATCTTTTAGAATCACTGGACCAACTGAAACCAAACCTGTCAGAAATGGTTCCTAGGAATTTATTGTCTGGTTAATGGAAGTAACTCACTCTTATTGCCTTTACAAATTGGTCATGGTTCTTGGCTTCTGCAGTTAATTTTCATATTATTTTTAAACAGTAAGACAAGTGCAGTTTTCAATGTTTATATTTTTAGTATATTTATGTATTTGCATTTTTACAAGTCCACAAGAAATAATACGATGGGTCTGCACTGTAATACAATGTAAATTCAGCTTTGGTTTTTTTCATTTTATAACATAACCATCTCTCAAATTTTTTAGAATTGTATATAACAAATATTTAACTATTCAACTAGGCAATCACATTTGATGAAACCCCTAAATGGTAAGTCCCTAACAGTATTGTCTACATAGTAGCAATTCACATTTTTTTTATAAATAATACAAATAATTCCATGACTTCTTAAATTAAAAACTTATACAAAAAAAAATGACATTCCCAAATGTGTAAATCCAAATAAACAGCTGCAACAGGAGCACATGATACACCCTAGGAAAATATGGCTAGGAGCCATGTACTTCATGGACTTTTAGACATAATAAACAACTGTTTGCAGTTTTGAAAACAAAATACATCGTATGTCAACTTGAATGCATTCGCAAGATACAGTGTGACAAATAAGTTATTGTTGATTGTGTGCTTTTTTGACTTTTTTTTGGACAGCCCAAGTTCAAAATAAAAGGGGTGTCATATAATTTAAACCAGCATAATTTTTAACATTCTGCACTAAAGTAATAAATGTTCATTGTTTTTACACAACAAATTTTTAGAAATACTTGGCAGTTCAATTTTCCATATTTTTTATTTTGAATGGATTGATAGTATTGTCAAACTGCAGCATCCGAGGCTCAGAGCATGTGATGCAGTTTAACAAGCCTAGCAACAATCCATCAAAATAACCTACAGCATTTTTTTACAATATATTACTACCACATGATAGCTATACCAATTCTAGAAAAATATATATCTATATTTTTGCAAATCAATAAATTTGAACATAAATTTTATATCAAGCTATGTATTCTTTTATCATTAACATTAATAAATTGATATGATAGTATATTAATAAGTCTTCAGTAAATGTTATTTTTATAATATTTTTATTGAATTACAGAATAAATATTAAAAGAAATTTTGAAAACACTTGTCAATGTGAATTTATTGTTCTTAGATGAGCAGAAAATATGACAGATGGTATTCTGTGACACATTAAAACCGGTTTAGTCCTGGTTTGCCCACATGTAATTAGCTGTATAATCAATTAATTTAAATAAACAAAAAAGACAATGGGTTCACTGACCATGAAGATCTAAAGTCTGTTATATTTTAATAGGTACAAAATTTATAGAATGTATATAGGTTTATATATTTCTCTGTGTAGAAATAAAAGTGATAATAGTCGTAAAACGGTATGGTATAGCCATCTAGGATCAAGCTGTCTTAAGTAACAGCTAAGCATGAGTACCAATGATCATTAATAAGGGCTTAGGCAATTAAAACTTTTTAAAATTTGAATATTTTAATTATAACTAAAAAAACAAACAAATTTTTAAACAAAAATTAAAATTATATCATACCTAACCAAAAACAAATTAAACTGAACTTTAAGATTACTATTCTGATGTTTTAAGTTATTCATTAAAACAAACTTTTAATTTTTAATATAAAATTTTCATCATTATACTTTAAAAGTAAATCTGTTCTTTCTTAAATTATAACAAAACCTTCATTTTGATATGTAAAATACAAATGAATTCTACTGTATATGCCAAACTTTTATAATTTAATGGTATGAAATACAGGTGAAAAATCAGACTATAATTTTCAAGAAATAAACTAGAATTGCTAAAACAACAAAACACCTTATGTTTATATATACCCCTGAATAAAGTGGGTAAACCAGGATGACACCTTAAAACCAGTTCTATCAGATTAATTAAGAATTATTACATGTGAAGGAAGCTACTTGTAAGTAATTGATTAAGCCTATGATTCTTTTTTATAGACCTAATCAAAATATATCTAGTTCTCCAATAGTTTCACATCCGCATGCTTTTCTGGCTCCGTCCTGCTTTCAGACTCCTGAAAATGCACCACCCCCATGTTTTCAAATGCGACAAAGTACCCCCGTAACCGACAATGTGTAACTTGCCTCAGAACAGCGTTCCTATGCTTCCGATGCAACAATCCTCTGCATCGTCGACTTACAGGCGATATGAACATGATACACGAAAGATTAGCAAATTTTGAAAAAATAATGTCTGATAAATTATCAAAATGAGATGTCTTAGACACTATGAACCAAAAACTTAATCGATTTGAAAGGGCAATTATCGATATTTAAGTAGAAATAGATTGAATTAAAATAACCCAAAGCGAACAAGCTAGAACTTTATCAAAAGAAGAACATCATCTTGAGCGACATAATCATTGTCTCCAATCAGAAAACATAAATATTAGAGAAGATCTTATTAAACTTCAGGCCCGATCCATGAAATATAATTTAATATTCTCAGGAATCGACCAAAGCAGTGACGATGAAACACCAAACAAGTACTTTGGAACTTTATTCATACTGAACTTTAAATCGAAAATGTACAGAATATTAACTTTTAAAATGTTCATCGTCTTGGAAAACCCCGTAGTATCATTGCTCGCTTTACTATGCAGACCACCAACGTGTAATAAAAGGGGTTGAAAAATAAAGAGCAATTTTCCGTAAACCAGCAATATCCGATGAAAATTGTAAACCGTCGTAAAGCATTAGTTCCAGAACTTAAATATTTGCAAAGAAAATGTGTGCGCGCCAATCTTGTATATGACAAAATTTACGTAAATGGTAGACCATATGAATCGCCATCCCATCCAGAACCCCAAACAGTTGAAAACTCTGAACCAATGAACCGTAGATAGGAGAACAACTCAGACACTGAACAGAAATACACATCCGATAATGTAAACAATTTAACTGTTACTTACCTGAATGTATGTGGAATAAAATCAAAACTACTAAAGCCAGATTTTTGTGACCTAATAACAAAATATGATATCGTGATTTTTGTAGAAACCAAACTTGATAATGTGGATATAATTAATTTACCCGATGGTTATTCGTACTTTTGTAAAAATAGAAAGGATTGCAATAGGAAATCTGGAGGTATAATTATCATTTTCAAAAGCAGTCTTTCTAAATTTATCAACTTTATACACAGTGATTCAGATTTCATACAGTGGGTTGAAATTTCCGGTGAACATCTTAACTTGGTGTCTAACTTGTATTTGGGGTGCGTTTATATTCCTCCACAGAACACAAGGTATGCATCTGACAATGCATTTATAGAAAATGATATTATAGATCTTTACCAAAAGTCAAACTATATAGCATTAATAGGAGATTATAACGCAAGGACAGGTAAACAACCCGATTACATACTTCCTGATGAGTATTAATCAATGATATATTAAATATTTCTGACAACAACTCAAATGATATTATGTACGCTTACCAAGCACTAGATAAACTCGGTAATAATTTGAACGTTATAATTACTAGAATTATGAAAAGGATGTTCACTTTTTATTACAAATGGCAGATTGTACAATGATAGAGGTATTGGTAACATTACTTGTAAAAACACAAGCACTAAAGATTATTTAATTATGTCTTCAGAGTGTTTTGAGTATGTAAATGATTTTAGTATTAGTATTTGTGATTTTAATCCAATGTATTCAGATATTCACAACCGAATATACTTCTCACTGAATTCTAAGTTAGAACCATGTAATTATGTAGAAGTTAATAACACAGGTAGAAAATATATAAAATGGGATCAAACTAAGTGTCACCAAGTTTTAGAAATGATACTTAAAGAGGAGAGAACGGGTGTGTCGAAAAAATAGATCAAAAGCTTGATGCTCTCCTTGGTCAAGAAAATGTCAGCAATGAGTGTATAAATAATATTGTTAAGGACCTACAAAATGTTTTTATAAATACAGCTACTACTACCTTTGGTTGTAGTAGCAGGTAAAAATAAGTCATATGACCCACACTACAAACAATGGTTTGATAGAAATTGTAGGAGAAAAAAGAAGTAATTTTCATAGAGTGAGAAATAAATATAGGTATAACAAATCTAGAGAAGTTAAAGCCGAATTAAATTTTACAGCCAAAGAATATAGAGAAGAAATGAATAAATCTTTTAAAAAATTCCAAGAAAAGAATGCATCAAAACTTATACAATTGTCAAAAACTGACCATAAGCAAATGTGGAAGATACTGAATAAAATAAACGGCGTCACTAAAGATAAGAATTCAAATATAAATATTGATACCTTTTATGAATAATTTAAACAGTTGAACGAGGACGATACGGAAAGCAACAATGAATCGGAGACTTTCCTTGATAACATTTGTCAAAATACAATTTATGATGATATTATTAACGGGAAAATAAGCGACGACGAGGTTTCCAATGCTATT
Source organism: Limnoperna fortunei (assembly GCA_944474755.1). Classification (NCBI taxonomy): domain Eukaryota; kingdom Metazoa; phylum Mollusca; class Bivalvia; order Mytilida; family Modiolidae; genus Limnoperna; species Limnoperna fortunei. The sequence continues at coordinate 19,657,529 of OX104117.1, forward strand.
AAAAAACTTCGAAATGGAAAGGCCTCGGGCTTAGACGAATTTGTGTATGAATACTTCAAGTACTCATCACCAGCATTGATTACGATATACAGCAAATTGTTTAATGTTGTTTTCACCTCCGGCACTCTACCAGAAAGCTGGTCTAACGGGATAATACGTCCTATTTATAAGAATAAAGACGATGTTAATGATCCGGATAAATATCGCGCAATAACACTAATAAGCTGCCTTTGAAAATTATTTACGTCTATTATCTATGAGAGATTAACCTTTTTGTCGAATGAGTTTGACATAATCTCACAGTGTCAAGCTGGCTTCCGAAATGGTTTCTCTACCACTGATAACATTTTTACTATGCATGCCTTGATTTCTCTATATTTGGAAAGTCGAAAAAAACTGTACTGTACGTTTATCGATTTTCGCAAGGCGTTTGATACAGTTTTTCCGAATTACATACAATAACATTAAATCTTGTGTAATGCATAACAATGAAAATCAGATTTTTTGCGTGTATGAAGGGTGTGCTCCAAGGGGATAATTTGTCGCCTTTTTTTATTTTCAATTTTTTTGAACGATCTAAAAAGATACCTTCAGCAGTTTAATGTCACTCCACTCGAAATAACGAAGGAAAAAATCCAAAAGACTATACAGTACTATATTGAAATTTTTATTTTGCTTAATGCTGACGATACGGTCATTTTCTCTGAAACTAAGGAAGGAATGCAAAAAGCTCTTGATATATTTCAAAATTAATGTGAATTATGGAAATTGTCTGTAAATGAAGAAAAAACTAAGGTTATTATTTTCAGTAATAGAAAATGCCAACAAAAGGATATTTTTACGATGAATGGGGTAAAGTTGGAAACTGTAGATTCTATAACATACCTTGGTATAGTTTTTAAATATAATGGAAATTTCTCCGATGCCAGAACAAAATTAGTTGAACAAGCCCAGAAGTCCTTATTTTCAATATACAGAAAAACTCGGAATCAAAATATACCACTAGATATTCAGATAAAATTATTTGATTCTCTTGTTGGACCAATTTTGTTATAAAGTTAAGAGATCTGGGGTTTCGAAAATCTTCAGTCAATAGAAAAAGTACACCTGCAGTTTTGCAAAAGGATACTTCATCTGAGATTATCAACCCCAATATTCATTGTCTATGGGGAACTTGGTAGGTATCCGTTTGATATCAGAGTGAAACTGAGAATGGTGTCATTCTGGTGCAAATTACTTCAGAGTGAGAATAAACTCAGTAGCATGCTTTATAGACTTATGTTTAATTAAGAAGCGAACAATGAATGCTAGTTTAAATGGACGTCACAAATAAAATCTATTTTCGTTAGCGTAGGTCTAGGATATATTTTTGCCAACCAATTCGCAATCGATTTTTGTACTTTGAAACCAGAATTGCTTGAAAGACTTCGTGACCAGTTGATTCAGAGGTGGTTATCCGATATGGAAAAATCTTAAAGGGGTAAATTTTACTCTCTCTTCAAAAAGATTTTGGTTTCGAAAAATACTTAACCCGATTATCCGAGACTGGAGGTTTGCATATATCAAAGCTACATGTAAGAATTTCAAACTGCAAACTACCAATAGAAACTGGTCGGTGGTATAATATTCCAAGAGTCGAAAGAACTTGCAAATTGTGCAGAGATGGAATAGGTGACAAATATCACTACTTCTTAATTGCACTAGCGAAATTGTAACTGAACTTAGGCATAAATACATACCAAGTTACTATTATAGGAATCCAAATGTAAACAAATGGGTAATATGCTTTAACTATGTAACGTTTATCTATTCACAAGTACATCGTATTTTGAAACTCAACTTAATATTGTAAATTTGTATGTCTTGACATCCTTGTCAACTTGTTCATCCTGTTATTTATTATTTGTTATTTATTTTTTATATGTATGTTGATATGTTACCTCTTGTAACACATGTTAACGTGTCTGAGTGTACAAATAAAAGTTACCATTAACAGTAGCTGAAGAAAAGACAGATGTGTTTGTTTTAAATTGTTTCAATGTTTCAATTTGCAAATTTAATTTGTTTATTTCTTTATCCTGTTTCAAAAGTTCTTTTTCATATACTTCGTACTGTATTTCATAAAGGTCTTCTACTGTTTTTTTTCTTTGGCAAAAGTCTTTTGTTGTTGATCTTTTTTACACTACAAAATTAGAAACAATACTTATCTCCCCTTGACTACTGTGTTCTGAACAATGACAAATGCAATTAATTTCCAGTTATTTTCTTTAACACATACCATATCAACAGCAGTATTATGTGATGAATTAGAATTATAGTTCTTGTGCAAGTCAATATGATTTTAAAAATAGAATGCTTAAATTTACAGAGGTGTTGAGGACACATTTTTAATGATATAAACTGTATTGCTTCTCATCTTCTAAACATTGATTGAAACACATTACATTTATATGTGAATTCACAACATTATTCCAGCACTATGAGAAATTACCTTGCATTATTGATACCAGACAATCTTGGTACAGGAGGAGTCTGGGAAAGTGGTAAAATTGAAGATGATAAGTTTGTGGGTGGCAATGAGGTCAAAATTGACTGGCTTTCTTCCTCCAGTGTATCAGAATCATATATGGCAGTTGGTGGTGTCCAGACTACATCTTCTTGAGGTTCAGACCAGTTGAATTCATCTAGGCTTGTCACATTATTTTCGTCTATAAAAAAGGTTATTTATAATTGACTATCAATAAACATGTTAAAAGACATAATTTCTTGTTATGTTTTGCATATTGGAGGGAGAGCAAGAGGGGGGTCTTTTAGAAGATAAATAATTCGTTATTTTCCCAAAACAGATAACAGTCAATTTGAAATAGTGATAAAAGATAACAGCAATTTACATGAGAAAACAGAAATCAGTGAATTCAAAAATTAATAAAAAAAGATAACAGCATAACTGAGAAATTTAGAGGGAATAAAAGATAAAACCTGTAAAACATTTAACAGTGTTATAACAAACAGGGTTTTAATTTGTTATTTTTATTTTAACCATTAAAAAAGACAGTTAACGGAAATATATAAAAAAAACAAAATAACAGAAAGGATAAAAAAGATCTCCCCCCCCCCCCCCATAATGAGGCTGGCTAATAATTTCAAATGTATATGTAAGTCCTGGCTTGTATCTAATATAAATAAGTGGAACCAGTTGCAGATGTATAGATCAAAAGAATTACTTTTCATTATGTTTTAGTTAGTTCTATTACCTTAGTGGGTTACTTGTACTAAAAATAATAAATATATATAATATATATACATGTAATATATTGCAATTATGTGAGAACTGTTGAAAACGTAATTCCTTAATCCCAAGATAAAGGAATGTACAGTATAGCTGTCCTGGTGTCCAATTTTATTCTAGAATAGATTATAGAATCTTAGCAGCAATGAATTTGAAAATTGGGACATATTATAATCTAATACACAATATACCTTTTGAATGATGAATAACAAAGGAAATTGTGTCATGCACCAAAGATGGTATATCCATGACTGAGAGATTTATTTCTTTGAAAGTATATAGATATGATGTTAATTCATCTCTTTCCTCTTCTTAGATGCCTTTAGTTGTGTCAACATAATATTAAATATTGTATCTCCTATTTTTGGTAACGATTTAATAGGCTTGTAATTCTGCAAGAAATCTTTGATTTCAGTCTGCATCCTTTTTGCTTTTTCAACCAAGGAGTTTACTTCTTTTCCTGCAGTAAGCATTATACATTTACTTTCCTAACAAATTTTACCAGTCTTTTCATCAAACTTTATATATCAGCCACTGAAGTGTTGTTTCATCTTTGCAACTACGATAAATGATAAAAGGCATTCGCTATTAAATTCTTTTCAGTATTCTGCTACTTGTCTTGTATATTATGTTCTTTGAACATCTTATTATCTTTCATTCACCCCCCTTTTGCTCCTTCACAGCAACAATAACTAGGGAAGGGGAAGCAAGTCAAAGATTATTGCACAAAAAATCTTGTAGATGAAAATAAAAAATATAAATGTTATTTACATCAAACTGTTTTTTTTAAATATGATGTAAAAATCAGAAAAATATTCATTTAGAAACTAACTATATAATTTTAACTTGACACAATCAAATTGAGGGCTACGTGAAGAAATTGAAACTATTAAATATATATTTTTAAAAGTTTATTCTCTAACATAATATATTTAGTTATTCAATATTTTTAATGGAAACAGTTGTAATTGTTTATGATAGCAAAAAGGAAAGACCTTTGGTGAACCTCTTGTACAATCTCTAAAAAATCTAGGACTGGAACTGGAAGAATTTAAAAGTAATCAATTTTTTTTATTCTTCAACAACTAAAATATTGAAGTATATACGCGCATTCTAAGTTGAAGTGCAGTCAACTTAGTTTATAAAATATTAGGAGATTACGCTGGAGGTGAAAACAAGCACCTGTGCTGCGCCTGTGTGTTTTCATTAATTATACTTTCTACTACTGTGAAATATTACATCATCATTTTAGTTTGTGCATTTTTTTTAAGTAAACGACTTTTGTAAGCATTTTAGTCCGTTTATTTAATAGCAGATGCATGTTAAAGAGTTTAGTGTTAATTAGAATGTCACGTTTGAACATGGAAAGAAAGGTGAAGGTTGTATTTTCTAAGAATGTAAACAATGCAGACGACGAGTTTTTCTTTAAAATTTTTTCTTAAGAATTTAATGGAAGATATGCCGGAAACATCGGAATACATGTGGAAACAAGTAACAAATTTTATTAAACATGCTAGAATCAACTATTGATGTTTCCACTCCGCTTCCGACCCCCTTAAACGATGCGCTGTCTTTACACATATCGATAACGTTTTGCACCGCCCTGCTTATTTCTTTTGGCCTGGGTCCACCTCCTGTTTTGTAACTCTCCCTTTTGTTTTCGGAAAAAACCTTTTTGCTGCCTTTTTTGTTTTCACCTATTTGTCTTTAACTTCTTTTGGGGTTCTCAACGCAACACCCATGGCAGTTATCTTGTTGGCAATTTATTGCCATATCTCAGCCTTTTTCTTGTTTGTAATAGTTGTTTTTGGTTTTGAGTTTAAAATTTCATAAAATTTTTCCACCTGGCTTTGAATAGCTAGCTCTTCTTCTTTACTAAAATTTGTTTTTTTTACACTTTTTTTGTCTGAGGTGGGTATGTCGTTTGCCATTGTAAGAAGAATGTTCAAGTAATTGAGAATTATGGGAAATATAAAACCTCAGTTAAATTTAACCCTTGGTTAAATAATATAACCATGGGCTACATAACCAAGTGCTTAAATAAAGATGAGCAACCGGAATTTAACCATTGGTTATGTAACCAAAGGATAAACACTTTAATAAATGGCTAAATTTAAATTAGGTTTAATTTAACCACAAGATGAACAACTGGGTCCAGTTGATTACATATTAATACTGAGGCTGCGGGTTTGAGTCTCATAGTTGGCAAGGTATGCTCAACTACAATCTTAATTTACAAGGATTGCTAGCTTTTCTACCGAAGGTTTGGGTTTTCACCAGATGCTTCACCAATAACATCTGGATGTGACAATATACATGTAGCTGAAAGATTGCTGTACATGATGTCAAATCTAATTCAAACAAACAATCTGATTTCTACAGTACATTTGGAAGTGTACATGCAGCTTATAATCAATATGGTACATATATACATAAATTTGATGAAATTATTAGTTGGTACCAATAATTGGTCTATGGTTTCATAGCAAATATCAGCTTTGTTGATTACTTTAATGTTTTTGCTGGACTTGTCATGTCACTGAATATTAGTAAAACAATATAATATTCAAATAAGTAAATCAAATATTTTATAATTGATCATCAAGTATTACTAAAGAAATGTCTTACCAACAATATCCATTTGTGGTTGTCATTGTACCCGAAATTGTTTCTGAGACTCTACCAAGCGATTACGATTAAAACTGGAGCAACAAGGATGTACAGTGTACATTTAATGTCAGTGAGTAGTTCTATTGATAGTTTTTGTTAAATGTTTTATATAAATTCCCTTTAACATGTCTTTTAACATGTTGGCTATGTACTATTTTTATTGATACCGTCTCCTTGGCTTGTCATATATGTTTATTTTTTATGTTATTCCCCTTTCTTTATCTTGTTTTAAAAAAATTGTATTTCCGTATATAATTTACGTGGCGACCTTTGTATGCTGCCTAAATGTTTAGAATATCTGCTAGTTAACTGAATCCTGAATAAGCAATATCAAAGGGCAACAGACCAACATATTCTCGTTTATTTACTCTAGCACGATTTGGTAATATTTCTCTTCACCGGAATGTACATTTGAAATGGCAAGGATTTCTCCAGTGCTGCTTGAAGAACGGTAAACACAATCCCCTTTTTCACAAAACAATTCAGAATTATTTTTTGATTTATTTCAGGTCTTGATTAGTACCAAATAGTTCGTAAACTTTCTAAACAACCGCGCCAATACATCGGACGTCGCCTTTAAAGCCTGATGTAATATGCAACCCAGAATTTGATTTGTCAAATCACTCAACCCGTGCTTGAATTGGAGTGGATGGTCAAAGTAGAAAATTTTTATCCCTGACGTTACCTCAAATCAGATGTTGTAACATCTTACAACGCAGCGACCAATTACAAACAAGAGGAGCAAGTGAAAGATCTAATTTTAATTAGATTAGCAATATTATTGAGACAATTATAGAGGTAAGACATTTATATGAGGTAATGTTTCATATTTAACCCGTATTAATACACATAATAGGTTTAATAGGGTGGGAGTATATTAGGGACTAACTCAGAATTTGCATATTTCGCCTGTAAAATATATACTATAAAATGCTAAAATAAATGCACCAGATCACCTAATATGAATTATGCCTTGTTATTATGTGAACTAGACTCAAAGTATCGATCGCCTGAATATAGCTGAAATAATGCTGCTCGGGCCTTAACACCATTAATCAATCAATCAAAGTATCGTGACAAACATATAATATATCTATTCAGCGGATTTCTAGTACATGCTAGTACACATGTACTATGCCTATCTCTACGCTTCACCTCGATGAAGCCTTATTTTTTATAGCAGATTTAGTGTGGTAGTCTAAACCGTTGGCCTTAAGGCAGGAATATGCGTGTCTGTCACAACGGTGAGAGTTCGAATTAAACTGAGGGTGAGCACTATATTTGAGAGTATTAAAATCTAATTCTACATTGTGGGAGTAATTTATAGACGTATATAAATATTTGGTATTAACCAAGTATTTACAATGTTTCAGAAATCCGCAGGATAGATATAATATGTGGTTGCCACAGTACATAGACGTCTGTACATAATTTACTTACTGTGACTGCCTTGCAAGTAACTTTGTCATCCTATTACATTGTTTAGTTAATTCATTAGATACTTATAAATATCATCTTAACTATGTATCTTTAGTGCATTTTTAAAGATCCAATGTTGAAATACAATCAGATGTTTGACATATATAAACAGACAATTATAAATAGAAATTCAAAACAACTATATGCACGCATCTGTATAATTGCTTACAGATCCATTCTGATTGTATGAAAATCGTTGTAATTAAAGCTCAGGTTGCACAAAAACATTGAGTATGTAAATGACATGTTCAACCAAAAAGTAACACTAGGCCAGTGAAACTCCGTTTTTTAGCGGACGGATCTGGTCTAGAGGTTGCACCTCTGTCTTTACATGCTAGGCGCAGTAGCCATAGATGTTATAAACTGACATGAGTTCGATTCCCGAGGTGAAAAAAATCAAATATGTGTGTACAGATGATTTTCAGAGTAGAAATTACAACGACATTGTTTGGTTAATTCATTAGACACTTATATATATTTATATATGCTGAGTTAGATTACGGTCATATGAATACGTATTGGTTACGAAAATTTCATCGTCACACGCAAGTACACATGTACTATGTCTATCTCTACTATTCAACACGGTAAGCAGATATATTTATTAGATGGCGGATTTGGTCGAGTGGTCTAGAGCGCTGGACATAATGCAGCCGAATGGGTGCCACAGTGTGACAACGGTGTGAGTTCGAATCCCGCTTAGAGGTAGGCATAAAATTTGACAGTATTAAAATCTAATTCTAATATTTTTGGGCTTAATTTCTAGACGTATATAAATATTTGGTATTAAGCATGTAATTCTGATGATTTGGTATTAACCCAGGGATATCATTAGAAGGTCAAAACCGGCGGTAATCGCCGGCTACATGTAAATTAAAAATTTGTGAAAACGATCATTAAACGAAGGAATGATAATGCAAAGCTGACCACACTGGAAGAAGTAGGCGTCGAGACTACCACCTTATTATATATCTTTAAAAAATAAAATCTGCAAAAAATGTGTGTATTTAATTCTTTTCAAAGTATATGATATTCTTTTATTCTGGTTATTTGTCTTCATAAATATATAAGCTTCAATTGAAAAAATAAAGATATTAAGTCATTATTGACCTCGTGATAATTTCTGTAGACGGGTAGGGTACACGTAAACGTTTGCTGAATAGCATTTTGGGTTTTAATGTACTGTTATTCTATTTATATCTTACATTTTCCTTTAGATAAACATGACATGTTCATAACAAACTGTTAGGAAAATTATGATGTGTACAATAATGTCGGGTATTATGTTGATGTCTACACCTATTCCAATATTTTTAGTTGAGCTATTTTTATTTCTTAATACCTGGTATGATTATAAGTTCTGAAGTGGATTTTAAAATAGTTTCTATATTTGGTATTTTTTTTAATGATTAATGGTAAAGGTATGTGCTGTTTGATGTAATTGCTTACTATTAATAATAATGAAAAAGAAAGAACAAACTGAATCCGAATGTGTAATGGTTTGAAAAAACAAGAGAAATAATCCTGAAAACCACGACTATATATAATTTGATGTAAATAAAGGAAAACAAGTATGTAACGATAGCGAAATTAAGTATTGTTATGGTTTTTGTTTTGTTTGTTTGAATGGTGTTTTAACGCCACTTTCAGCAATTTTTCAGCTATTTCATGGCGTCCAGTTTTTATTGTTATGGTCACTGTGACATCTCCTCAGTGTCTTACTTGGTCGACCATTTTTATTTATGTAAATGTCGTTTAAAGTAATTATACAAGTTATGTTAATACTGTTATATATTATTTTAAATTCAGATTTAAAGGTCTTTTAATGAATTAATTAAAGTTAGAATTTTTTATTGTTTTCCACATTTTCTCAGTTATGGTATGGGAGAAATACAAATTTGTTCTACTGACGACTTCATAGTTTATTTGGAGGGAGTTTTCGATTGTGTTCTGTATATAAAGGCCACTCAAAAACCTAACAAAAACCACCTGTTTAATTATCAAAATTAATATATTTCCTTGTATACCTCCCCTTTATTTCAAGAAACAGTTGAATTAAGCGCATTTTAAATTTGAGGAAATGCGCATCAGAAAATAAATACTTTTGTTTACATTTGTTTTATCAAGAGTTTTAAAGATTATAACTTAGGTTAAAACAGTATTTTACTGATTAATGTAGTATAAAAATCAGCTTCTAGTTCATGATTTTTGATAATTTAAACTAGGAATGGAGCAAATGTAAGTAAACTGGTAAGGACATAACACTTTCTTGAAGGTTTTTATGATGATTAAATATATATCGGGAATGAACGGTTCGATCTATTTTGGGGTTGTCGATTTTCTCAAATATCAATATGCACATGTAATCCCGTAAAACGTCATTAGATTGAAACCGATCATGATTACAACATTATGGAATAGAGCCTCTAGTTCTGTTTTTAATAAAACAGTTGAAGACCTTTTCGTACCAGAACAAGTTTTATATACAAGAAAAAATTGCTTAATCGGTATACAAAAGCAACCCAAGAATTAGTATGTATTATTTGATTTGCATAAATCGATATGGAGCCACAATCTTAAGTGTCGAGAAGAGTCGGAAATAATGTTCCCAATGTTTTTATCCAAAAACTTTCTTTCTCTTTTCTCTGTTTGTCTGTCCACTTCGGGTTATGGTCTATTAGGGTCACCCTGAGTTTATTAAATATTTTAGCTATTGCAGTGCCGTGCGTACGTAGATGCCTATTAAGGGGTAAGTTGGGTTTGCATTCTGTGCCCATTCATTCGTTTGCTGAATCTTTGCACAGACTCACCAACATACTGGAGATTGCATATACCACACTGTAACAGGTATATGATGTTCTCACTTTTGCAATTCAAATTGACATGGATGTGAAATTGTTTGCCATTTGATGTGCTGGTGAAGTATTGGGTGTGTTGTATGTGATCACATGTCATACAACGACCGTCATCACAGATGCAACATTGCCACGATTTGCGGCTACGTGACGACATTTCTGCTCGGACTAACTGATCTTTTAAACTTTTGGGTTTTCTAAAGGCCATTACAAGAGGTTCTGGAAATATTTTTGAAAGTTGACGATATTTATATATATTCGGTTAGGAATAATGTAGACAATGACAAAACCGTATTAATATTTAAACATAGGACGTCGGCTGACATTTAAAGATTATGCTAACTTTTTGCTGTTGTCTATAGTAGCCATGGTTTGTATATAGTATTACTGAAATAGTATTATATTATAGTATTATAGAATATACATGAAAAGCATAGCGTTATTTACTGATGAACGTATGATTGATTCTTTGTTTTAGAGTACGAACAACTTCTTAAAGAGATAACAACGACACCCACGCAGTTGCTTTACGAACTTGCGTGTTTCTTCTTAGATACAAGGAAACAGGTAGAAATATACAGGAGACTGTTTGAAGTTATTGACGACTGCATAAAGATAAGTGATCAATACACCAATATTAGCAGCGGCAGCGCATCCAAAGGTGTAGATATTCCTGGTGGGGATTACGCCCTTATGACCATTCTTGAAAATATTACTGTTGATATTGACGGTTCCTATATAGATACAAAAGGGCCAATTTTACTTAACGATACAAACAACTCATATCCGTGATATGCTCAATTCAAGATTTCCAAAAGCCAATACTCAGAAGGTGTATTTCGTCACTGGGGAGAAAGTTCCACCGGGGGAACATTAATATCTAGCAAATGCTTTAAAAGTTACTTTTTTAAAAGATATCGAGTGAATGACACTAAAATACATGGAGCGTCGTTCATCTCTTTTGTTTCTGATGTCTGCAGAACAATTGATACAACGAGCACGATCAAAAGATTGGTTATCGACGGAAATGGTCTCGGAGATTATTAATGAAGGCGTTTTTTTTGTTCCTATTGAAAGCAAATTCACGAACCCGCTTGAATGGAGGATATCTTTTTCATTAGCTGAAAAAAGGATAATTCATTCATTGAGTCACACACAGTTGTTATGTTACAAACTGTCCAAATGTATAAAAAAAAGATTTAATAAAACCCCTTCTGCATAGTAAACAATTGAGTTCATACATGTTTAAGACAACATTATTTTGTAATTGTGAAGAACGTGCACTTGAAAGCTGGAACACTGTTAACATTTTTGGTTAGTTTCAGCAATTGCAACGTCAACTCTTGTACTGCATCAGGTATGATTTCTGTCAACTTTATTTTATACCGAACAATAATTTGTTCGAAGGAGTTATGAATGACAAGACCAAGCTTCAACTAGAATTTACCAATCTTTTTTCAGTGTTTCTACAAAGCCTACACTATGGTCAAACTTTTGACAAATACTGCATAAGAGACGTTTATATGCGCATAAAAACATCCAATAGATTCTTGCAGAAAATGAAAGCCGTGTTGAGGTCATTACGTCATGTACGATTGACTTATAGAGCATGTACCTAGACACAAATAGATTTAATCATGTCAAAGTCGTTATATAGACCTTTAAAGAGCAAATTCTCGTATTTCACAAAGAGCCTTTTGTCTCTCAAATCAAATATCAGCACAACTCACGAGGTTAGATAACCATAACAACAAAACAACATATTATACAGAATACGCAAAACACTTTTATCAAAACTTCTTGTTGGTAGTTATGGTGATGGCGCTAATAGAAGGTTACTGATATCCCAATACTTCACCGAAACTGGTCAGTACCATGCTGCAATTCAATCATGTGAATTAGTCGAGGAAAAGGGAAGGCTAGAAACAATTATTCCTCTGTCTAATTTCGAGAAAACAGCAGAATATATTGACAGAATTATAGGGAATTGTAGTTGTAAGGTTTCTTTCCTTACATACATGAAAACACTCTGTATCGATTATGTTTACCTGCTGCCTGATCCACCATGGTTCCTTCCTGAACTGTCAACATACATTGGATTTAATTTACAGGTCATTCCGCCAATAGTATTTTTGTATTTTGTACGTTTTATATGTTTTTCAAGACAAGGGGATACCAAAGAAAGGAATGCAGTTCTTCGAGACCTGGTACGTTATGTGAGAAGTAATCATTTCATCGAACATCCAAATGCACGGGTAATCGCGTATGCAGTTCTAGCAAAAGCATACCTGTCCATACAAGATACTAAGGCTGCCGAATACTGGATAAAACACGTCCAACGATTTCCGAAGTATGGCTTTGACTTGTTCGTCGCTTTGTATAAACTTTATTTCTCGTACTGTTGACAAATTCAGCATTAGCCAGATTTTTCAGTATGTACGTATACACTCTGTCGTCATATTCTATTGTTATCTACGAGTTTGCGGGTTTAGACCTTAATGCTGTGTGAAAACGACCAGATTACAACTGTAATAATCACTATAATGACAATACTATCGTCAATACATCATTTCGATGAAAATTTATGTATTTAACGTTTCAAAAGCACATTAACATAGTGTAAAGGTTTATGCATTCTACAATCCAAAATGTGTGTTCCTTTTTAAAATAAAACCTAATATTGTTTTATATAAATATATATGTAAACTTAAATAGTGTATGTAGTTTAGAAATGAAGTCTCGTTAAACATTTTACGACTGTAAGTAATGAATTGAGTAAATACGTGTCTCCTCTCCCTAAGCTCTCTTGCTGATAGGTCAAATAACAAATCTATAACAGGATTTAGTATTAGTTCTTCTAATTAAAAATAAGACATTTAAGAGTTTTATTGTTTTCATAACTTAGATTTTTTACCGTTTTAGAAATTTTAAGCAAAGAAAACTAAGGCGACACACTTTATTTCAAGACACCCGAAATGTTATCTTTGCGGATAATTATTCAAAATCCATACACAAAGTAAATACAGTATAATATTATATGATTGCATACAATTTTTTTGTTTACAACAAAGTTGCAACACTGCAGGAAAGGTTGGAAGATAATATAAATATATGAAACAATTATGTAATGATAGCAAACATAAGTTTCTTTCATCAAGAATAAAGCCAGGTTATGCCATTAGCTAAATGTAAAATGTAAAGTTTTAAGAATTTTTTCAAGCAAGGATATAAGGTGTTTCTTTTTATGGTGAATCTGGCTGGTTTTTTTTAAATATTTTTGTTATTATGTTATAACAACCCTAATGACGCCAGAAGAATTTGACTCATTTTGCATTTTGTGTCTTTCAGTTTGCACTCTCCAGTTGTCCAATGTAGGATAACTAATTCCACGATTTTATCTTTCGTTCGAGAGAATATTGTAATTTTATGTGGATTGTTCTTCCAAATTGAACGTTTCACCTGCCATGAATTATAATAAAAGTAATTTGACTTAATATGAAAAATATTTAGAAAAAAAAAATATATTTAAAGGTAATAATAATATTGTTTGCATCTTTCATCTGCATTTTTGGCATGTTTTTGGAAGTATTATTTATGCTGCTCTTGGTTTTCAAAACAAATATGCATGAAATTTTGCAAATAAATTTCTCTTGTTCTAATGAATTGAACAATAACTGGCTTGTTTCTGTTAAATAACCTAAAACGAAAAGCAAATTGAAACCCATTTTTCAATTGTCGTGTTTGTTTGTTTTTAAATTGGGTTCAACACCATGTTCAGCAAATTTGTAAGCTATATCATGTGCTATCTTTGTAAACCGTAGTGTGTATTTATATTTTACGGATATTAGGAGCTGCTGCTGGGTATTTTATTCTGATGTTGGTTTCTGTGTGTTAAATTAGTTTTTGTTTGGTATTGCGGTCTTTGTATTAGGCATGACGTTGCTACAAGAATCGATTTGTAGCGCCGGGTTGTAAATATCTTAATCCGCACATGCAGCGATTGTCTTTTCTCTTATTTATAATCTCTGTCGGATATTAACATTATTGTCAATTGAACTCCATTTACATCAAGTCCACAAGTGAGGATATAACACTCTGCAAGTCAACATTAGGTAAAAACTAATATATACATTTTTATATTCAAGTCTTGACATGCATCTTTGCAACACGTTTGATTTATTAATTGCATTATTTTGTGCAATATTTCAGCTTATTAAGAATGAGAACAAATTAACAAACAATAAATCAGCAGGAAAAGGAAATGGTGAAATCGTTTGCTTGTCACATGAAGTCTGAAGAAATTGGTATGAACGGTTTACTTGTACCTCTACAATAAGTGTAATCTTTTTTAAAGGCTACACATGGGGGGTTTTTCCATGCACTCTCCAAACACGTTACCAACAATGGTCCCGGATTAAGCTTTCCGTATAATGACCTTGACCTGACAACTACCTTACGAGAGAGCCATCCCTATCTACCACCTGTGGTGGGGCTGAGTAGCTCTGTAGATCGAGCACTAAGCACCATACTTCCAGGAACAAATTTGAGCAATAATATCTTTATTCTGGCTACAGATTAAAGACATAAAGTCTGCTTTGTATATAAATATGTAATTTGAAAACGATATGTCTAATGTTCTAAAGTACCATGTGTATACAGCAGTATTTCAGCAGCACTCGTATCTAGTATATGTTTTTAAAGCTCAATTCCCTTACCCGTAGTTACCATTATTTTATAATAAAGCAAAAATGTCTAACAGTCAAGTAGTCGTCTGTACATGTACGGCTACCATACAAAATTTCCTCAAGTCCTCTAGAGTAAACCTTTTGAATACACAATATTAATCTTCTTCCATAATTTCTGATTCACCATCAGTGTCAATCTCAAAATCCTAACGAGCATACTTTAAAAGTCTTACGTTTTTCACTTTCAAGTACCCATTTTTTCCCTCCTGCTTTCGTTTGGTCTTTCCCACGACCTCTCTTAGTACAACCTTTCACATTTCTATCAGCACAATGTTTCTTTACAGAGTACCTGCTTACATTATTTCTTTTTTAAAACACCTTTTCTTCTGTCAGTTTTTGTGATGAAAAAACAATTACTTAAAATAATACATATATAGCTTTGTATTCAACAGAGGAATTTAGTACATTAGAATACACAAAACTGTTTTTTAAACCCTAGCACGTCGCCTCATTCTCCAGCATCAAGGTCAGAAACTCCAAAACTTGTAACTTGAAGATATGCAAATATTACATATTAACACCACCCCTGGAAGAAGTTTAAAACATCCCAAATTGAACAATATCTAATCAAGAAAATACTTTAATATTACGTTACATCAATAGGTAGTAAAGTTTTAAACAAATTTGCCATTTTTTGCCTAATATATAAATACACTGCACTTGTCATAATACGGTTTGGGCCTCATTGGATGTGTAAACATTTACATGTTATAATGATCACCTATGTGTCAACATTGAAGGCCGTGTAAAGCAATGTGTGCTTTACTTCAACCTGGATTGACAGGTTTGACAGTTTTTTTGCTCTCCCCCCCAAATAAAAAGGAAACAAACAAACAAAAAAACCGAAAACTTAAACCCATGATATAGCTACAAAAATCTTAAAAGTTGTTTTAAAAGCACATTAATATGAGAATATTTATAACTGATTTCTGTATAGATTATTTGAACTCTCTTATTGCAACAATATCTGAAAATTATTGAATTATGACTTTTTTGGCTGACTTGAACGATATAGACAAAAATGTTTAAGTTTCAATCATTCAGTTTGAAGTTTCATGGATGGATTATTGTTACAGCAAATTTATTGCATAAAACAGCAAATTTTATGGAGCCAATGATATTGTCTTTATGAGTTTATCCATTATTAAGTGACCATTGTTTTTTATAAAAACAAAAGTTTGGTCACTATGTATCATAATTTGTATTATTTTATATTATATTTAAAAAGCCAATCAATAGTCAATGATGTATTGTTTTCCCAATAATACGCTGACAAACTTAGAGAATCAGCAACCATTAACTGGTAAAGACAGAGGAGGTTTATACCAAGATGTCACAACATACGAAAGAGGAATGTGAGTCTTTTAAGGGGAGATACAACTAACGTTACATGCACACCAGCTTTCATGAGGTCGGCAGCATCAATTTTGTAATGGATGTTTCCAGCTAGTGTCATTCTGTCTAAAGCTATGTGTTCTATTGATGGGTCTATGCATACTGTGTTGCACTACTGCTTCTTGTATTGAATAAAAATTCTTGTCTTTTCGAAAATGCAAAAGATGAAGATCTAACAGAACAATTTCCTTCACCAACAATGATTTTTGTGTTTTTTGGGAAAACCCATGCTTTTACATACTTATAGATTCCTGCTTTTAACACAGGCTTTATTGGTATGTTCTAATGTAATATCAGTTGGTTTGAAATCAAACTAAGTAGCTCTTAATGAACGCAAACATTCAAGATCAGGTACAGTTTATGTCAACATCATTTATGTTTGAGATATTAGCAAAATCGTGTGCAAGCCAATCTATTTTCCTGCTTTATAACTAAACATATAAATCCCTGAACATATATGACGCAACCACCTGTTTCTATCAACGACACTTTGATCTAGAGGCAAAGCGTCAGGGAGATTAATGTTTTCATTTATGTCAGTAATTACATCAAAAAATTCATTTTAGCTGCACATTAACGTACACTTTATTAACTGCAATCCCTGATTAGTTTCAAACAAACCCTTTAAAGAATATTTCATAAAACGATATCGAGATACCGACACTACAATCCACGGACCATGTATTTCTTCAGGAAACGTTAATGTTGATTATCTATTTTGTTTTCGTAGTACGTCATGGCTACCTATCGCTGAACATTAGATAAAACGAACCAGGTCAAAGGAATGGCCATCACCTGAAGTACTCTCTGAAGTTATTAATGACGGAATTTTATTTGTTCCCATAGGCACAAATTTGGTAGCGCTAACGACTATCCGCTTGAATGAAGCGTATCATTTTCATTAGCAGAAAAAACATAATTCATTAATTTAATCATACACAATTGTTATTGTACAAGATCTACAAATATATAAAACTATATTTGAAGGATAAAATATTGTGTTCATACGTTTTGAAGACTACGTTATGAAGGATGTTTCAATAAACGCCACAAGAAATGTGGATCCCACAAAGTTTTGTCATCGTTTTTCGGGAATTTGAACGGCGTCTCATGTACTAGACCAGATACGAGTTCTATCCACATTTTTCATACTGGACAGTAATTTGTATGGAGGACTAATACATAGCAAAACAAAACCCAAATTAGAATTTCTAATCAAAAATATCTTGTCAAAAATTTTACAAAGCGAATACTATGCCTCAATTATACATCACCACACCATTCATCAGTTTTATCTGCGTGTAAAAGCAGCCAATAGTTTAAAGCAGAAAATGCAGCAGTATTGCGTTTTTTCCGATTAACGTTTCAAACATGTACCAAAAGAGAAATAGATTCCATCATGCAAAAGTCATTATATAGACTTTTAACTAGCAAATTGTCTTATTTTCTAAAGGGTCTTTACCTAGCATCATTTTGCTTTGCAAATCAGATAACACCTCAACCACCAGGATAGGTGGCCCAAACAAACAAGGAAGCATATATGATTCGTAAAGAGATATTTTCAAATCTCTTGATTGGTAATTACGCCGATGCATCGAACGGATGGTTACTAAGTTCCCAGTTCTTCTGCAAAAGAGGTCAGTACCATTTTGCGATTTCAACGTTTAAATTAGCCGAAGAAAAGGGTACGTTAGAGGAGATTGTTTTTCTGGCAAATTTTCTTTATACATCAGATTACATTGACAGACAACTAAGAAATTTGAGTTCTAAAATATCTTTACTTACTTACATGAGGTCATTTTGCCTTGATTATGTCTACATGCTTCCTGACCCAGCTTGGCTTCTTCCGGAACTGTCTGAAGATATTGGATTTCAATTTAAGGTTATTCCGCCTTTTGAATTTCGTTCATTGTGCTTGTTTTGTAAGGCAAGACGATACTAAACAAAGCAATTTTGCGCTTCAAGACTTAATACGTTATGTGATTAGTGGCAAATACATCGAACACGCTGGAGCAAGGGCCATTGCGTTTGTAGTTCTAGCAAAGGCTTACTATCCATTAACGATACGAAGGCAGCCGAATACTGGATACTGAAGGTTCTGTTATGACAATTGGGCATGGTCTGTGGTGGCTTCTTGGAATAATTGAGCTTGTGTTTCTGTTTATTGCTCTGTTAAATTTGCAACTACAAGAGAAATAGGTATTAATCATGATTAATATGTATCATATATAAAGAAATAGCCTTGTAAAATATCAAATGTTTATTTGCTGTCTCCATAACTAAGTATAATCTAGTGCACATTCTCACACCCCGATTGTTATTGGGGATCGTGTTGGTATTATTTCTGTTTTTGTTCCTTATGATTGTTGTCTTGTTCGTTCGTCAGGTTAATTGATTTTATGGCCACTTGTTTACCTTGGTTTACGATTTTTGTCAATTCTTTGTATCTTCTGCTAAAATTAACATTCAGACATTCCATTAGTATAATCCTTTCAATTTTATCAACTCAAATTTGTCAATAGTGTCATTCCTTGCACAATAACCATCAATTTTATAGATTTATAAAACAAACGAATAGGCCCATTCTAGCAGCTACAAAAGCCTAAATGTTCCGTTTCTACCGTATACTATAAACTTTTCAAGGGCAGTCAAACTTCTTGTTATCGTTGATTTATTATTCGTAAAGTTCTCGTCAACATAACAGTTGTAAACATAAATCAAGATAAATCTGTTGTTTAGCTAGAGATTAGAATGTTAGGATACTGATACAAAATCAGCTTAACATACACCTCTGATGTTGCTGTAGTCTATACATTTGCATATATTGTAAACATGAAGTGACGATAAGAGAAATAGTGTAATGAATTTACACTGCAAAAAATCCATTATCCTTCTTTTCTATGAACAGAACGAATTTTAATGGAATAAGATTTCATTGACGGACGGGATAATCGTTATACAGTCAGTTACATGGAGGACATGGTTTATGCTTAATATGAAAATTTATTATAAACTCCATATATTTCCATACCACTCCCACCCCACCCCCTAGTAACTGACTATAATTAATATTGTTTATCCCACTTATCCCATGTTCATCACAGACAATATGATAAGTGTCTTTAAAGAAGCTCGTAAGTAACTAGTGTTTTTTTTCATGTCTTGTCCTTTTCCTTGTATAAATGTTAATTTTGCTATTGGTATTTTGTTTTTTTGTGCCAAAGCTTTTTACTAGTTTTAGTAGCATGTTTTTTTTATCACTTTCAAAGATTATTATTTTTATTTTGTAACTTGATTATTAACTTATTTTATATTTTTCTTAAATTTATCCAAATTTAAATTTATCTAGTGGTATGTTTAGTCTATTTACTTAAGCTGAACAGTTTTATCTTAATGTTAAGCAATATCATGGCAATAACAAACCTACTTTGCATGAGACAAACAAGCTATGTATTGCTAGTATTGTGGAGAACCAGGCTGCAGTCCACATTCTTAATTGTTTTTTTTCTAATAGGAAAGTCAAATAAATTATCATTTTTAGTTGGTTTTGTTCCTTTTTATCATACCTTTAAAAGCGTTTGCGACCTAATAAATCGCTAAGTAAAATAAGGACGTTAATCAAGCAGTTCTTCAAACTGATTTTGGCTATATGATTACCGTGTTTAAAGGGAATGCTATTGATTTTGTCAAATCAAATCAGCACCTTGCTAAATCTTATCGCAAATTAAAACGATCAACCAGCTATATCCCACAGGATATTTACTACTTGTATATGAGATAACAATAAGCAAAAAAGTTTTAGAGAGTTCAGGAGAGTTTTTTATTCATGCTCTTTTAATTGTGGAACACCCGGTGAATAATTTGTGTTTTATGTCGAAACATGCAATTCTGAAATATAAATAATAAATATAGGTGTAATCGGTCTAAAGAAATATTAATAAACTTTCCACTTTAAAAGAACACCTATCTTAAACTACCTTGAATTGAACATCTAAATCACATTAATAATTTAACAGATTTGAAAAAAAACTATTAAGATATCTTTTAAAATAAGGAAGGTCATTAAACAGGGCGTTAAGGAAGTTTAATGACGTTGACCACTGCCCTTTTGATATATGCATATATAAAATCATACAAAATAAGTATTTATAAGAATGAGCCATTAAACATACATAGACAATGAAAAAACCTTTAAAATAGAACTTAAACTCTGACAGCGTGACCTTGACAAAGCTAAACGTTAACACTGATCAAC
Source organism: Limnoperna fortunei (assembly GCA_944474755.1). Taxonomy (NCBI): domain Eukaryota; kingdom Metazoa; phylum Mollusca; class Bivalvia; order Mytilida; family Modiolidae; genus Limnoperna; species Limnoperna fortunei. Next base: position 19,678,217 of record OX104117.1, read on the forward strand.
GCTGAATTAGATAGAATCCAAAAAAGGGATGCATCATAGAGTTTTACAAAACCGAAAACTTTACATCCACTCATGTAAAAACAACACATAGAAAGCAGGCTTGTTTGACAGAATCTTGATTTTCAGAGAGCGTACATACATATGTATGTAAAATGGCATAATCAGACGAAAAAATGTTTAAATTATTGTCCTTGTGTGTTAAAAAAGGATATTTTGATATAACTCTATTGTCAAACCAAATTCAGTTAGCACTTTGAACAAGGAAACTTTTATTTTCTTAAGCGAGTTTATGACATTGCGGATGTTTGCTTCCTTTTGTTTGTTATAAGTGGCGATTGAAGTGCGAACATAAAAAACACGAACAAGTGATAGTGTTAACATTTCTATTGACACACCAAATTCAGTTAGCACTTTGAACAAGGAAACTTTTATTTTCTTAAGCGAGTTTATGACATTGCGGATGTTTGCTTCCTTTTGTTTGTTATAAGTGGAGATTAAAGTGCGAACATAAAAAAACACGAAGAAGTGAAAGTGTTAAAATTTTACTTATTAGTAAAATGATTCGAAGATACCAAGAGACATTCCAGACACGATAAGTCAAGAATAAAAAGAGGGGAACAACAAAACAAACAGATACACAACAAAAAATCTAACATTTAATAAAAGACTAAAAACCGGGGTTTGAGTTCAGACGTTCCGAAAGGGCAAGTTACCTCGTACCACTCGCAGCACCTGTCGTATTACTCGGGTTAAGATTCTGAAGTGAATCTGAATGCAATGATATATAATAATACAGTTTGAACTAAATATAATCTCTAATTTAATTATCGTGAAACCCGTAAACATAATAAATGTATATTTTTAGTTAAATTGATCCACGCAAAAATTAATCAACAGTTGTTTTCAATAAAAGTTTTTAAGCGGCTGCATTAATTTCCATTAATAGGCAAACGATCAACCAAATGTTTAATTTTCATCCTGCAACAACTATACTTACAGAGCTTTCGGTGCTCGACCCACAAAGTGGAGGATATGTCTATGTTGCGTTTTTGTGTTCGGTAAAGTAGAGACGCGGAAAGATTGAATTATGCCATCATATTGTAGATGCGAAAGACTGTAGTGCAAGAACGAATAACCAACCACTTTGTCCATTTGCAAATTGTACCAAGTTGAATCGTCCTGTCGAAAAATAAACAACACATAAGGGATGTTTTTACTTTACACTTTTACACTTATTTACATGAACAACTTTTAGAAATGTCTTTTGGAACCACCGCACATTCTAAAGTAGCACCCCACGCTTTACTTGAGCGCATTAGGCGCCTGGTCACACAGAGTATTAATAAGTTATCATTATTATGAAAATATAATAAAAGGCAAGTATGCTTTCTTTTAAAGGATTTTTTTAAGACTGCGTTTTTCCTAAAATAATTTATTGTATTCTTTTATAATTATTTTCATAATAGCAAAATCACTATTTATTTAGACCGGAAACACGACGATAAGTTGACATTTAAATGTGCACAATAATTACATAGATAAAAATTTTGAAGATATTTTAAAGCACAAAATTAGGCAAAAGTATGGTCTTATTGTCTGTTTACACACATTGGCAAATAAAAATTTGGAATAAGATAGAAAGGAGATATTTTTTAAAAAATATTCTCTTGTAGTATGTTGTAAACAAGTGCATGCAGTATAAAGTTATACTTATGTATAATTTTGTTTTGTCGATTCATTGAGATAATAAGTGTTCCATTCTAATGCAAATAGACATACATTTCTTGTTTTGACGATGCACATGCATTGTTTTTAATCACGCAATTCATATCTTGTATTGCATTTATGAAATATGTCAGCATGATTTTTAACATTTCAGTATTTCCAAATGGTTATACGGTGTACGTTGATATAATTTTCATGAATTTAAAGTCTAAAATTCTATATAAGTGTAATGTTAAGAATCAAAACTATGTCAAACATCTCAATATTCTTTAATACATTTTTATTTAAGATATTTACTGCAAAAAATAATTACGAGATCGCAGTTAAATTTTGTAATTCTTTATTGTTAAAACGTCAAAGTATCAAACTGTCAAGTACATTTTGGTTTTCGCTTTTTGATGCAATCTTATTTCCATTTTAAACTGGCAAAAACTGAAACCTTGTGAAAATATTAAGCGCGTTATGGACCCAGAATAAGGAGCGATATCAGGAATTCTAAAACTTTGACTGAATGAAACATAAAATAACATGAAATAATTGACTTAATACAACTAAAAATTCCTGAGTGTTGCTTAATAAAATGATAACAAAAATAGACATTTGTACATGTATTGCACCACATGATATATGGAAGGGACAGGATTTTTTGGACATATAAAAGTAATATTTGACAATTTGAAAATATAAGTGGAAACATGTTGAAACTGGTTAAACACAGAACTGCTCAAAAATACTTGTAGGTTTATAATTTTAATGTTGAATTAAAGAATAAAAATTTCCGAGTCAAGGTACATTTTTAATCAGATCATTTCTTTTATTTTAGATCTGCAAACTAAAACAAATGCATATACACATGTATTTATGTAAAAGAATGTAGAAAAATATATTTTAGCATTTATAAAATATATATTAAAAATTCAAACAGAACTGACACCTAATTTTTTAAAGAGGTGTTACTCAGCTACTAAGTATAGTTTTAATTATAGAGTATAAGTAGTTAGGATGCAAATTATAAAAAAATTCATGCACATACACATTCAACACAATGACCTTACTGATGTCCATGTTAAGCCTCACCGAGTAAAATTCAAGAGCTTCTGATTTATCAAATCCATTCTAAACAATAGACAATTTATTTAGGGACTAACATGTTGCACAGTCATTATAAAATGATCACAACTAGTTGTATTTATTAATACCAACAGTGAGCAGTTTCTATGCAATCTTTACCATGCTTTTTCTATCCATTCGATTTCCTTTGCAAGTAACTACATCACTCTTCACAATTGTTTTCGAACGTTTAGATTTCATTGCATTTTGCTACTCGCTGTACATTCAAATTAAATAGGTTGGGTCGAACATGCAATATCATTTCGACGATCTCTCGTATCCCGAAGTGGTATCTTTTGCCTCGGGACCAATAACATTGTTCATTGTAAACGAATTTGGAAAGGTCTTATTGTTTAAATAACAATGCATAAAAATGAAAAAAAACAACAACACAATATCAATTTTAAAACGTATTTTATTAATGGCCGTTTGCTTGACTAATAAAAATTCTTTAACATAATGTTTCAATAGGGTTTACCAGATTTTTTTCTTACTGACCATATTTTCAACTGTCATAGCAAAATGGTCGCCGATTCGTTCAACAAGGTTTTTTAACTCGATTGTTATTTCTTGATCTACAATTAATCTTAATGTAGATTCTTAAAGGAAAATCCAACCGATTTTCCGCTCAGTGTAACCTAAAAGCGTTTAACGTACCAGCTACTAAGATGAATGTTTATCTGACATTTTAAACCCTGTTATTTGCTGTATTACTGTTGAATAAAAATTCAATTCAACTATATATTAATAATATGTCATCAAAAATACCAAGGTTAATATAATTGACTACGCAAGACGCGCGTTTCATCAGTGGCGATAAAACCCCAAAAGATTTAAAATCCAAATGATTAAGATGATGTAGAGCTGCGTAAATTTATCTTGGTTGGGGGAACAATATATTTGAGGTACATATTGCGCGAAATATTTCAACTGAATTCATAATTTAATAAAACAAGTGGTAAAGAATTAGAAACTGGTTTATTTAGTTACTGTGGTTTTATTTTTATTCGTGAGTATCAATTTTCCTGGATTGAAAAACATATCCGTTTCGTTGGGGATTGGAGGTTGATACATGTATATCTTGAAATTAAAGATACCTCCAATCCGTTAAGGTCAGCCTCTTACTTAGACCTACCTCTAGAAATAAACTCAGGGAAACTACAACTTTCCAATTGTCAACTTTCCGTTCATCGAAGGCAACATTCCAGCAGCTCCAGCGTATGGTGTGTACATTTCACAACTTATACTTTATTCTAGATTCTGCGATCGGTATTATGATTTTCTAGACCGATCACTGTTGTTGACTGCTAAACTACTCAAACAAAGGTTTGTTATACCTAGGTTGATGCTATCTCTCTTGACGTTCTATTAATTCGGTTTGTTTTGTCATTAATTGAACTGTTAAGTGTGGGAAGTTTACCTGACGTGTGAAGCCAAAGTATTAACCATAGACATTGATGTCCGTGTCATTAATTCGATTGTTGTTAATTAGAACATTTTTTGACAGTATTGAATTACTGCAAGACAATTGAAAAAACATTAAATATTGTTTATATATAACTGACAGGTATTTATTTCAAACTCGTTTAAGGTGGCTGTGACGACATTAATAAACGCTTCAAATCGTAACCAGAAGTCTCACACACTATCTAGACGACAAAAACACTTGAATTGTTATCAGTACTTCTTTAATGATAAATTTACATTAAATGATAAATTTTAAATATTTTTGTTGGTTATCTTATATATGGTGTAAAATGAATGTAAAATACACAACCGGAAATTAAGAATTTGATTCTTGGAGTGCACATTGGTACCCAAATTGCTAGAATAATAAATTTTCGTAAGTCTTGTTTTTTTTCTAATCGATCAAAAACATCAGAATACTGCTTAAATCTTTAGTATTAAATATGAAAACAAAACAAACTGGTTTCCTTCAGGCATAAAGTTTTTTACATACATGGTACCATGTTCATACCCTGAGGGTTATTCAAACACTTAGAGATATAATAATTCGTTGACTTCTTGAAGTCGTGGAAACATAGTACCCACGAACACCAAGCTATAGATTGGCAATAATAGCCTGTACAATATATAGATAGCAGACCAAATATTTTCTAAACTGCAGTAACATAAATAGCCATTAATGGGCTATCGCTATCGACGTTTGCATGAACTGTTAAAATACACACAAGCAATTCAATATCGTTGAAACAATAGCCATGTAGACACAACATGCAACTTTTTACACTTTAAAACATGTATACACTACATATAAAAATGAGTTTGACATCTTAAAAATCGTTTATTGCAAGATTTCGATATTTTACCATAACTAGTTATATCATAAATAATTGATGATGATTTGCCGAAGAAAATCTCCCGCAAAATGTTAGGTGTATTTGCCAAATAAAAATTGGACGCAAAATAGGTAAAATACTAACACAAGGGAAACTAAATATATTTTAATTGCATTTTGCGAGATAAGGGTAAGAAATACAAAACATTGAAAGTTTACATATCGTTTTTTTCTATGTCAGCAATTATAACACTTTATTACTGAAACACTGTCTTATTAAACGCAACCATGTTCGTGCTAGTTAGCAATGACAGAACTTACCTAGTCATGAATGACTCTAAATTAGATAATAAATACACTGAAGATAAAACCTGTATGGAGGACATTCTATTCAACGGTTGGTATTAAAATGGGTACTAATTGTGTTCTTCTCCTTGCAACCTGTTGGTACTCTTATGAGGCTGAGTTATGGGAAAGCCAACTCTGAACAAGCGGACATTTTCATTTCATTTTCAAAGTCATGGGTAGTGTTTCCTCTTCCTGGATTTGACAGACATTTTTCTAGACATGACAATGAGTAATTCGACAGGCGTATAAGCTCGCGCTACATATTTGTCCGACGCACCCGTGTACCAATCGTTTTATTGGAGACAGGTAACTCATTTTCTGTTTTGGGGTGCTTGGTTTTTGTTTCGCGTTATATATGTTGTCTGGATCTGGATTTGTAATATTACGTCGACTGTCGTCTCTTGTAGTTGGGCCGGTTTCTTTGCTATTTTTCTTTTTTAAAAAATGACTGTTTTACTTTGTGACTTTAACCCGAAAAGGGCATTTATTGTCTATAGCTCGTGTTATGTTAAAACGTGTTATGTGAACAAGATACTTGTTTGGTTTGACATATATTTGAGAAAAGACAACACTTTTCTCAAGATATTAAATTTAAAAGTGGTGATTATTAACTAAAAAAAACCTTTGCATTTGCAAATTTTGCCATCCAGCAATGAAATCCAGGGCAGTCGTGAGTGAAAATAACTAGAAAAACATGTCGTATATGATTCATATTGTCATTGTGGGCCATGTCTCTTGCTGTAGTTACTGTAAAGTGGTAACTGTGCTTGTTGAACTTTTGCTAACACTCAATTATACTTGACTTTATTTTGTTTAAGTTTATTTTATTTTCAATATTATTCAATCATTGTACAATCACCTATAATCATTGTATGAAATTAATGCTAATTGTTCAGCTTGAAAGGCGATTTAATTATCAATAAACATATCTTATCTTATCTAAATTGAGCTTTGTTCTCTGACAGACTTCTATCTTTCTGTTTTCACGGTTTTCGAAAGTAATATGGTCTTCGAACGTGTTCACAGTAGGTATCTTCGGTCGGCGTACGTGAGAATATTGACTTTGTTTAAAGAATGATTTATAGAGGTTTCATTTAGAGGAAGTCTGCTATTTGTTCTATATTTGAAGGATAAAAGAGAGAATATATTAGAGCAGCTCTCAAACAAAAATCTTTGCTGCAAAATAAAGAAAATTATGTTTCCTAGTTTCTGTGAGTTTTCAACATCAAAAACATTTAAAATGTTTTAAGTGGAAGTATTAATTTTCAAAGATTGATGCTTAAATTAATATCTGTTTTTCTAAATAACTATTGACTGCTCTTAGTATAATGTAAGGGTAATGTAATAATACTTTTCGTAAAGAATAAGATAGATAGACATATAGCCGACATTTATTTGTGGAGAAAGGATTAAAGTTTTTAACAAATCTGAAACATAGACAAGAAATATTTATGGTTTTGAATATAACTTCATCAAATAATATATAGAAGTAACTATGAGTCAACATGTGTTCGTTTACTAATTGAAATAGTTGACAGTATGTAAACACTATTTACTTGTAAAATAAAACAAGATTTATGAAATTAAATGGATAACACTATACAAGTATGGAGCATTCATGTGTTTGGAGATGTTTTGCTATGGGAGAATCCCTATCTGCCTCTGAACTTATGCTTTGTCTAATCAAGAATTTTTATAGTCAAAGAGAGCACGCGCATTTTTAGGGAACCATTGACTGTTACCTTGCTTAAGTGTAAGACCAATAATTTGTTTCCTTGAAAAACTCTAATAAACAAATTTTTAATGTCTGAATAAAATACTTGGAATATAGTGATGAACAGCTTTAACAGTAGTAATAGCCTAAATTTCTAGAACTGAGCTGTCATGTTTAGAATTGGAAACGGTTTATTTGAATTCTAAACATCTCGTTTGAAATAATTGTTTTCAAAATGTCTACTTTGTTTGAATTTAACACCGTTAATTACATGAACCGAGCGTTTGGAAGGTTATAATGTACTTATTGTTTTGTTTCAATAAAAGTAGTCTTTTAATATAATACCATGATGATAGTTTGTGACTTGCTTCGTAAATAAAAACTAAAATCTTATGTTATTTTTTTTACAACATTTTACATTGTTCCATCAGATTGAAAATGATTGGGTTTCCAGAAACTCCGCTCGTCACACCTGGTGATAAAACTCTATTGTTATTTATAACGAAACATCTACAATGTATTCGATGTATTCTTCTTTCATAAATGTAATTTGAACTATCACAATAGACATAAATTCTAATCCAAATGTAAATCAGAATAAGGATGTAGCTCTTACTCACAAATTTGAGGAAATGCACTATTAGAAACTCTTTAGTTTTCAAGGACGTTTTCCGTAGATTTATAATACCAGTATTATTTGCTATAAAAAATTCATAATTCTATAGCAACAATTATGGGATAAAGATAGGTGATACTCTGGATTCAATGCAATGCTAACAAAGACTGGTAAGCATAAATGCATGATGTATTTATATTGATTTCTTGTAGATTTTGAAATTGTTTTTAAACTTATCACAATAAAGAGACACTGATCCTAAGCAATACTGGAAACTTTTAAAGTCTCTTAAATATGAAGATTCTAATTAAACAATAGAGCTTAAAGCTGGTTTTGATGGTTTAATAAAGCATTTTAAAACACAAGGGGATACCCTTGAGTTTGATAAGAATTTTAAAGAAAAGGTTGAATCTGAGCCAAACAGATATCCTTTATTTGATGAGGTTTCAGATAGGCCATTTACCTCAACTGAATTAAATAAATGTATTAAAACGTTAAACACAGGTAAAGGTGCTGGTCCTGATAAAATTTCTAATGAAATTATTAAATTTAGTAGTATTGTTACTAGCTAAGCTATTATTAAACTTTTTAATTTAATTTTGGACTCGGGCAAATATCAAACTAGTTGCAGAAAGTCTTATATAATACTTATACATAAATCAGGGGATACAAATAATATTAATAATTACAGGGGTATTTCCCTACAAAACTGCATGGCCAAAATGTTTATTGCAGTAATTAATGCTAGACTAGTTGATCTTTAGGAAGATAAATTTGCAAACTAACAATTTGGTTTTAGAGTCAATCACAGTACAACGGATAGTATATTTATATTAAAATCTTTAATAACTAAGTATTTAACTAAAAAGAAAACTAAAATATTTTCTTGTTTTGTTGATTTAAGACGTGCCTTTGATACAGTGTGGCATGATGATTTCCTGTATAAACTGAGGGAAAACAATGTTGGCATTAAACTTTTTAGCATTATTAAAGATATGTATAAATCGTGTGAGTCTTCGATTAAAATTGAAAACACTTTTTCAGACTATTTTCAAATCAAAAGAGGTGTAAAGCAAGGTGATAGCTTGAGCCCCACATTGTTTAATTGTTTCATTAATGACTTGCATTCAGAATTTGATAACCATTGTGATCCTGTATGTTTAGATAAGACATATCTTAGTACATTAAGCTTTGCTGATGATCTGGTAATTTTATCAGAAACAGCCTCAGGACTACAGCAAGCACTTAATAAGTTGGAACTGTATTGTCATAAATGGCAATTAACAGTCAATACAAATAAAACCAAAATTATTGTTTTCCAAAAGAAAGCCAAGGCAAGTCAAATTTCTAATAATTTCTGTTATAAAAATAATGTATTAAATGAAGTGAAAGAATTTAACTTCTTAGGCACCATTATTTGTCATACAGGAAAATTTATGGCATCTCAGGAACTTTCCAAAAAGGGATTAAAATCACTATTTTCTATTAAAAAGTATACGTCAAACTTTAAACATATACCAGTAAAACTATCATGTAAATTATTTGACAATTTAATCAGACCTATAATTTTATATAACAGTAAGATCTGGTATATGGATGATTATTTGTCAATGTATAAAGCACTTCAAAGATCTCATGTAAGTGGACAAAATTTTGATATACTATCATTTTTGATAAGCCTGCTTTTGAAAAAGTACACAATAAATTTTGTAAAAGTGTTTTGGGTGTAAGAAAAACATCATGTAATATTGCTGCAAAATCTGAACTTGGTAGATTACCACTAGATTCTTTTATTAAAACACAAGTTATTTGCTATTTTTCTAGATTAAATTGTATAGATATAAACCCTCTCGTAAAAGAAGCATTCTATTTAAAAAAAAATCTCCACACAGATGGTGTGTATACTTGGTATAGCTTTGCTAGATCTGTAATGACAGAATTTGAAATAGATTATGAAAATTTTGAGAATGATAATAAAAGTTTTAAGGAAATTAAGTTACACATAAAAAGAGAAATCAAAAAAGACTATTAAAGAGAAATATGATGAACTTGTAATAAATAAAATATCTAGCTTTGACGCCTTTTCGAAATTATAACTTTACAGCAAGCTAAAGTCTGATGTTAATGTTTCAGACTATTTAAATCTTCAAAACTTTAACAGTAGAAGAGTACTTACCAAACTACGAATTATTGACCATAACTAAGAGATTGAACTTGGTACATACAAGAATATACCAAGAGAACAAAGACTCTGTAAATCATGCAATATAATTGATGATGAAGCTCATTTCGTTTTTCATTGTAAAATTAATAATATAAGAAGAACATTTATTGACTATTTACAAACAAAATATGTTAATTTTAACCAGCTTGATGCCATTGATAAATTAATTTTTGTTCTTAACCCAAATATGGATGTTTTGCCCATGGTTGTTGATTTTGTAAAGCAATCATATGAGTTGCGACAATGAGATCCACATTGGACAAATTCATACATATTTGTAAATACTATATTATCTTAGGTTGTATATGTACAGTAACATGTTCATTGTTTTTGTATGTTTATGTATGCTGAACCTCTTGGGGTTTATTATGCAATAAAGTTTCAAAGTTTTAATAACGGTCATTATTATTAATTCTTGGTATATTAGATGTGATCAGACCCTTTTTTAAAAATCGCGAGGACAAAACGTCACATTGGCTATTAAGTTTACAATAAGTTTTAAAGAAGAAAAATGTAAATGAAATAGTAAACAATGTATTAAACAAGGACTTCTATTTGTCACTTCCTCGTTCGTGATGAGATCTCTCTAATAAATGCTAAGCATTGTTGGGAAACATCTCAATTCTGTGGACTGTAACCTTCCCTCCGCACAATAATATAAAGATGACCAAGGTGTGAATCATTCTTATCTTTGAGTTGAATGCGGTGTTTCGGTCATTCCTGATGGTCTAAAATCATTCCCGCCGTGCTATCGTTTGCGCAATCCTATACAGTATTTCGGGTTTTAATCCTTCATCTGTCAGTGTGGCTCCCATGCATTTAATGTTTAGCACAGTTTTTGTTTTTTTTGCAATAGATTATTATGTCAGTGTTGAAGCCATTGGCGTTGTTAGTCTTAAACATTTTTTTGTTATTTATTTCATGCCAAATGAAGCTGCTGTCCTAGTCAGCTGCAGACAATTTTTTAACCAACTGAGCGAGCTCTTCATCTGTTGCCGGTTTTGATTTTATATTGCTTGGTCAATCAAAAGGCAGCGTGTCATACGATATCAAATGCCTTCTTAAAGTCCGAAAAGATAGAAAAGATGGAGATCTTTGTGATGTTATAGATATTTTTAAGGTTAAAGATTTGCTTTATTGTGTTGTACCCTAGTCGGATGCCTGTGTTCTTCAGCAATAATCTGTTTTTCCCTTGCCTTTAGCTTGTTTAATAGAATTTTCAACATTAGTTTGGATGACATATAAGGTTGATATAACGATGACATAACGATAGTTCTGCATTGCTGTAGGATTATTGTCAATGATTGTGTCCATGGTGTGGACCACTGCCCTGTCTGCCATATCTTGTTACAGATCATGGCTTTTCCTGTTAGGACTTGTTCTGCTCAGGAAAATGTCAGCCCCTACAGACCTCTCATTTTAGAGTGCTTTACTTCTTGTTCTATCTCTTTTAAGAGCATGGGATAGATGTCGGTATTGGTTTCTGGTAGGTTGTTCAATATATTTGGATTGACTGTGTGGTTATACAAGTTAGATCAGCACTCTGCAAAATATCTTGGTCTTCTGTGGCGCAGTTTCCATCTTTTTCCTGTATTATGGATGTGCGTCCCTTTACTGAACTAGTAAGGTTTTATACAAGTTGATATGCTTTATTACTGTTGTTTTTTCTTGAGGCAGTCTTCCTTGTCTTTATATAGCTTTTCAATCCAGGATTCCTTTGCCTTTTTGTGCGTTTTGTTTTATTTCCAGGTTAACAGCTCTATATAAATTTACTTCTACTTTCTCAGCCGACTTCTTTTTCTTTATATCTCAGCACTTCTCATACAGATATTGAATGTCAATAGTGATCCAATATTTTATCGATAATCGATGTATTCTAAGGATTTCACTTGCTCCTTCAGTCACTGCTGTGTTAAACGTGCTGACCATATCAGCTCAAAGAAGGATCAACAATGCAAATTACCCTCCTATCGTTGTATGAAATGCTTCCGATATTTTTGTGTCTTTCAGTTTCTCGAGGTCAAATTTATTCTTGTATAGCCCTTTTTGCTGACTTTCTTTAGGTTCATACGAAATGTCATCCTCCATATAAAGTGAATATTTCCAATGTCGTGGAATGCTTCTCGTTCTGGTGATGTTAAACACCGACTGGAAGCGCCTTTTGACCATGATGTATTATATTTTCGTATGGATTGCACAATTATTTTTCACAATAATTGTTTGTTTTGATTGGTGCTTAAAGCCACGAAATAATAAAACTGGCAATCTTTGTCAATTAAGATTGGAGTCGATTACAAGCTATTCGTAGTTAGACTCGAACCCACAACCCATTGTTGACAAGCACGTGAAAAAAGTATATAACTAACTACCTTAATCTATTCGGCACATGTCTGTTGAAATACATCAAATTAGACCCACCCAATGTTGATTGAAATGTGTCCTTCTTTATTGACATTTTTTCCTTCAGTAAATTGTTTTTTTAAAATTTAGCATTACGCATTTGTATCATCGTGAAAAATATTATCTAGCGTTTCAGACAGGCTTTGAGTTTTGAATAAGAAATTCTAGAATAAACGGTTGAGTTATTAAAAAATAATGTAAGTAAAACAATTCGGATTACGTGTTAATTTCTGGAACGTTTCTGTAAATAAATAAATTGTGTATTTGTAAGATGTTAAAATATTTGATAATATCAGTACAATACCGAAGTGTGGCTCAATGAAGCAAGTTACAGTTCAAATATTATTACACATTTCCGTTGCCAACGTATTATTTTTTGCCACTAAGTACTTTTCTATAAAGCCATGGGGTGTATACTTAACGATTTCATTTAAAATTGCCACACCAACCTACATACAGTGGTATTAAACATGTCAAAACCAACTATTCTTATTTTAATTAACTTAGTTTCATGATAATGTTTGAGTAGTAAATGTTTTGCTTTTTATCTTTACAATGTAAATAGTAATCTGAAATTCAACTTCCAAGCGACACTCAAAACAATTTTTAATTTATTGTGATTACTTTCGTTTGTTTGTTTTGTTTGTTTTAATGTTGTTTAACGCTGATTTCAGCAATATTTCAGCTATATCATAGCGTTCAGTTTTATTGGGGAGGAATCTGGAGTATCAGGAGAAAAACCCCGACCTTCGGTAGGACAACTGGCAATCTTTGTCAATGAAGATTGGAGGCGAGCGCAGCCTGCCTGCAGTGAGACTAGAATCCACAATCTCAGTGTTGGCAGACCACGTTGATAACGTTCGTAAAGAATCATGAACAAGTAAAAAGCTTTATATAGGTTGTATGGTATATAGACGCAAATATTTAAGCCATGTTTCTGGCAATTTAACATTTGTGTAGATGACATGTAGTAGAGGAATATCACAGCTGTTACATTCTGTACATTTTCTGATTTTTGCTGTTCATCATAAACATAAAAAATTGCTCGTTGTGAGTACCATTTTCCAAATTTCAGAGTTTATAATTACATATAATAAATTGTTTCTCTGTATACAGACGCGCCAATATACTAAAAGCATGTGTCATTGTCACACAGACAGAATATCTACGTTGTGCTGATAAAAGTCTGTGTATAGTAGACCTATATATTGATTTTAATCAGAGGTTGGAAGATTGAATTTTTCGTTTTTCTCATAACATGAATGCAAACACGCTGTAACAAATACTTACATTCGTAACATGGTAGAATATAATCATTAATTTATTTATATTTTACAGATAGTAATGTCCCTAAGGAGTTTGATTGAAGGCGCCAGTGACGTTGTCTTTAGATTTGAGAACTTAAAACAAAGACGTTTACCAAAGTTGAGAAGGAATGACAAGAGCAAAACACAGTATTTGTATCTTGGGGAAAGAAATAACAGTCGAACTTTCCCTAAACCCGGAAGAACTCTGCTGTCAGTATTGGAAGAAAAAATAAAGGTTCCCATTGAGGATTCTAGTTTTACCCATGATTTGCTGGAATGTTTCAGATTTATTCAAGGTAATGATGAGTAATGATCAAGAATTAACTCGTAGAACTGTTTGTTTTATTATTATCACTCATACAAAATCGCAAAACTACTAAGTTGCCAGGTTTTACCAGGAGAACAATATATCAACAATGTAATTACCTGGACTCAGGTAAATAAAACATTATGTTAAGGGCTTTAAAATCATCTTTCCAAGAATATGTAAGTTAAGGAATTTGTTAAGATACCTCTATTTACAAATACATGAATTTACGTAGAAACTGTTATCGTCGCAATTCATGAAACACAGAAACTCTGACTTGTGAGGATGAGATACTGTAAGTTTTCATAGATGTCATTGAACAAATATCATATCATTTTGATTTCCATTTATTATGCTGGTCGAGATGTATTGGGGACACCTAAGCTACTGTAAAATAATTTTAACTTTTTTCACGTTCTGCTTCTTTATAGTTAGTACCTATCAGATCATATCATTTTTGTGTGGCTCTTATATATTCTATATATACGTCTACAAATTAAGCAAAACACTGTTAGAATGTTAATACTGTCAATGTTGTGCTTACTCTCAGCGGGATTCAAACTCACAACGTTGTGACACTCCCGTACCAATTTGCCTGTATTATGACCAGAGGTTTAGACCACTCGGTCAAATCTGCTATATAAAAATATAGCTTCATTAACCGGGGTAAATCGTAGACATAGACATAGTAGATGTGTACCAGCGTGTGACGATGGAATTTTCATAACCAATACGTATTAATCTGACAGTAATCTAATTCAGCATTTTTGTGTATATTATATAGGATGACAAAGTTACTTGTCATACAGTCACAGTAAGTAAACTATATACAAATGTCAGCATTAAATTCTAATTCTAACAATCAGACAGTGTTGGGCTTATTTTGTAGACGTATATATAAATATTTGATATTAACCCTGATTCTTCGGAAATCCGCTGGATAGATATATGGTTATCACAATCTTTAGACATTTGTATAGAATTTACCAAATTTGAAAGTGAAGTCGGCTGATATGGCCGAGTAATTGTTTCTGTTGCTATTTTGTTGAATTAAGGGCACTCCGCTTGAAATGGACTGTGTTAGTTTCATGAAAAATATTTTTATAAGAATACAGAATGCTTTAAACTTACCTTAATAACACTCGTCTAGGTCAGGCTCCAAATAATTCATTCCAAAATTTTAGGTTAATGTCAAAATAGATCTTTGGGCTCTAACTCCTAATATGCATAAGTATGCTTGAAAAGATTAAATTAATAGTATGCTTGAATATTAATCTACAAGGTTTTTATTTGAGTTTTAGATTTTGGACAAAATGACACAGATACTCCGCAGTTATTCTACAAATTGTTGTGTTGTTTGTTTAATAGCACTGATCAGGTAAAAATTCAGAGAAGACTTTTTGAAGTTCTCGACGATTGTGTAAAGATAAGTGATCGATACACAAATGTCAGCAGCGGAAGTGCAGCTGAAGGTGTTGACATTCCAAGTTCCGATTATGACCTGATGACTATTCTAGAAAATATAACTGTAGATATTGACGGTTGTCATGTAGATGAAGAAGGACCCATTTTATTATACAACACTAACAACTCGTATCCCGGATTTGCTCATCTTGTTATTTCTAAAAGTCGATACTCAAATGATATATTTCATCACTGGGGAGAAAGGTCTATCTGGGGGACATTAGTTTCAAACAGACGCTTTAAAGAATATTTCATAAAGCGATATCGAGATACCGACACTACAATCCATGGACCATGTATTTCTTCAGAAAACGGTAATGTTGATCATCTATTTTGTTTCCGTAGTCTGTCATGGCTACCTGTAGCTGAACATTGGATAAAACGAGCCAAGTCAAAGGAATGGCCATCACCTGAAATATTCTCTGAAGTTATTAATGAAGGAATTTTATTTGTTCCCATAGGCAGTAAATTTGGTAGCGCTAACGACTATCCGCTTGAATGGCGCGTATCATTTTCATTAGCAGAAAAAAAATTAATTCATTCGTTTAATCATACACAGTTATTATTGTACAAAAGCTACAAATATATTAAACACTGTTTGAATGATGAAATATTGTGTTCATACGTTTTGAAGACAACGTTATTTTGGATGTGTGAGGAAACGTCACTAGAAATATGGACCCCACAAAATTTTGTCGTCGTCTTTCGGGAATACCAACGGCGTCTCCTGTACTGGACCAGATACGAGTTCTGTCCACATTTTTTCATACCGGACAATAATTTGTATGAAGGAGTTATAACCAGCAAAACAAAGCCCAAATTGGAATTTCTAATCAAAAATATCTTGTCAAAGATTTTTCAAAGCAAATACTATGCCTCAATTATAGATCGCCTCACCGTTAATCAGTTTTACCTGCGTGTAAAAGCAGCCAATAGTTTCAAAGAGAAAATGCAGACGGTATTGGGGTGGTTGCGTTTTTTCCGATTAACGTATCAAACATGTACCAAACGACAAATAGATTCCATAATGCAAAAGTCATTATATAGACTTTTAACTAACAAATTGTCTTATTTTCGAAAAGGGTCTTTACCTAGCATCATTTTGCTTTTCAAATCAGATATCAGCTCAACTCACACGATTATATGCCCAAACGAACAAGGAAGCATATAGAGTTCGTAAAAAGATATTGTCAAATCTTCTGATCGGTAATTACGCCGATGCAGCGAACGGATGGTTACTAATTGCCCAATACTTCTGCGAAGTTGGTCGGTATCATTCTGCGATTTCAATGCTTAAATTAGCCGAAGAAAAGGGAGCACAAGAAGAAATTGTTTCTCTGGCCAATTTTCTTTATAAATCAAATTACATAGACAGAGAAATAAGTAATTTGAGATTTAAAATGTCTTTACTTACTTACATGAGGTCATTTTGTCTTGATTATATCTACCTGCTTCCTGACCCAGCTTGGCTGTTTTGTGAACTGTATGAAGATATTGGATTTCAATTTAAAGTTATTCCACCTTTGGTATTTTTGCATTTCGTTCGTTTTGTTTGTTTTGCAAGGCAAAGCGATATTAAAAAAAGAGATATTGCGCTTCAAGACTTAATACGTTATGTGAGAAGTGGTAAGTACATCGATAACTCAAGTGAAAGGGCTATTGCGTATGCTGTTCTAGCAAAGGCTTATATATCTATTAACGATACCAAGGCAGCCGAATACTGGATACGACACGTGCGAAGATTATGTGATGAAAATTGGACATGGTCTTTAGTGGCTGCTTGGAATCATTGAACTTGCTTTTTATTATTTTGTTAAATTATATTTGAACGAACGAACCGAACAGGGAAGATTTTTGTGTAAAAACAGAACATTGCATAGAACGTGTTGCCGTTATTTGTTTGTTTTTTTGTTTTTAGTGTGCAAAGATGAACAACATGTGTAGCTAACTCTATAACTTCTATCTCGACGAGCATCACAATTGTTTGAAATGGTACAAGATTTAAGACTTTTATTTTGTAAACATAACCGTTGCAAACATACATCAATATAAGGCTATTTTCCTCGTGAAAATTTATCTATAGATAAGGATGTTAAGAGTGAACAAATATAATCAGCTTAAAATACACCTCTGATTTTACTCATTTGCATATACGGTAAACAAAAAGTGACGATAGTAGAAATAGAGTAATGCATTTTCATTGCAAAATATCCATCACTCTTTTTTGGCGTTTACCAGACTAAGCTCATAAAGGTGAATGTTTTAGAAAAAGTCCTACAACTACGATTACAGAAAAAGGACTGACTATAAGGTGTAACCACTCTACTATTATCTCTTACTTTTGTCTTCATGAGAAACATGAGAGAAGAATTTTATATAAGTGTATGTTGATTAATGAGTGTTTATAAATACTTATAATATAATTGCCACACAGCAATATAAAGTAGCACTACCAATAGTGCGATCACAGAAAATATTTCTTTTATTTTTGCACTCAATTAATTGTTGTTTAATAATTTTGCGAGGGCCTTATAATAACTACCATATTCCACTACATGTAGAACTTTGTCAACATGAAGTCAAACAGATGTCGTATTTTAAAAATATATAAATTTAAGCAGAATAAATTGGTTTTAATACATAATTCAAAATGTTTGTACTCTTAAAAAAATCGGTGTTACATAATATTTCTCAGTTGTTTATTACATTTACACCCAGTCACAGATTGGTTATTAACACTTATCGGTATTATACTTAAATTTATACTAAATTTATACTTTTTTAGTTTTTTACTGTATCTTATTTTAAGCTGCTTTTCCTTACCCCCCCCCCCCCCCACCCCCCAACAATTGGTTTCTAAATTGTGTCTCGGGCAAAAATTCAAAACATAAACCCTTATTCGGATAGAGTTTTCCGCTCCACCCTTTTCTGCCGTTTGAAGCCAAAATTGCATTAATAAATGCACCTCATTTTGTTAAGAGTTATCCCTCCTTGAACGGTGTTGCTATCTTAATCCCCATTTCCCATATTTGAAACTCCCCTTACGACCAATGAAATTTAAGCGCCATAAGCTAAAATAGTCACGTTGACATACAGTTTGCATTTGTGGAAAATATTCAAAATGTGTTATATTGGAGGTTTTCGAATTTTTGAGGAACAACAAATTCATAATTTGATAAATAATTATGTGATTAGAATAAGTTATATGGAGAAAAAAACAGTTTAAGTAAAAATTCATTTGTTTTTATTGATAAGTTTCAGTTACATTTGCATGTTGAATGATGTTGGCGGAAATATTATGCCATTCATTTCTGATGTTTTAGAATTTTGTCAATCTATACGTTTATAATTTGATAAATAATTATGGATCAGTTCCAGTACCGGTTGGATGTTTTATGTTGGCGGAAATATTGTTACATATGTGGATATTTGTAAGAATTACAGTTAGTTTACTTTTTTGCTCACGTTGCTGTTTGTTTGTTGATAAGTGTGTTTTTAAATAACGCATATAATAGTCTATATATTGTATTTTATTTAAAATTAGAAACTAAACACGGGACCTGTGTACTGTAACTGGTAATGATTAGACAATCTGTATTAGTTTAAAAATCGTATGGCTAAATGAGGTTATTTGAATAATTGGCGTTACTTCAGAGCACCCTAACAGAGCCTCTGAAGTCCAGCGGTCACGTGACGTATTTCTACATAATGGTGACGTCACATGAATGTCATATGAGTCCAACTTCCGGACGAATGAACAACTTTACTCTGAATATACATGTAAATCATTGACCGCTTTGCATGCAATCTATCTTTATCCCGACTCTGTTACAAATACATACTTTTGATTGGCTTACATGCATCTTTTACAATTATTGTATCCTGAAATCAGGTGATTTTTTTTACCAAGCCAGAAATTTTCAGGTATGCCTCGTCCTTTGAATCACGTGATTTGGCGACAAAATGCTCAAACAATATGGCAGTAGTCAGGAATGGTTTTGATCCAAAGACATTGTTAAATTGTATATTAAATGAAACGATGATCCGGCCACCAGCTACATGTATAACTGTTAATAATTTTGGGAAGGTTACGTAGCAAGCTTGCCCTTTGCTAACGCTCAAATACAAAGAAACTACTGCGGACTAGCGTGTAATAATAACCTTACGCTCGTACAATATATGTCACATTGGAGAAATCTATCAATTACATGAATCGGTGCACCGCATTTATCTTGAACAACTTTACTATACATTTCCTTTCGTATTATGTCGCATTTATTGTATAATTGATAACTAGTTTTTACGATTTAATTAAATTTTTACGATTTAATCTAATAGTCCATGTTCATCCGCGAGAAACAAACTCGTTATGCTTTTTGGTAATTCTCCCGATAGGTGTTCACTGAAATTGCGCACAAATGTAGTACTGACAGTGGCACCAGTGTGTAATATTTGGCGACGTTATTATGAAGTGCTTTAATTTTTTTGTACGATCGTGTGGTCGTCGTTTCAGACGGTTTTGCATTCTAATTCTTTACGTGTTTATTTAAATGAAAATCAACACAAAAGTCGGTGCTTAGTAGTCGATGCACATATTTGGAAAATCCGGTGTCGTATTAATATCGAGCTACCTATGAAAATTAGCTACGGTAGTAAATTTTAATACCGCGGAGCTATTAAAAATTGACTACCCATGTAAACAAGCTACCGTATGACATAAATTAATTATATTTATCTCCTTATACCGTAAGGTGGAGTTAGATCGGCGTGAGCTATTAAAATACTTATTTTAATAACTGTTATTTTTATAATGTTATTTTTACTATCCACAATGCCATAACGGCATAAAGTGGGTTCTGTTACTAAATAATTTACTAAACGTTTGTTCTACAGTCCGTAGATTTGCTCTGAAAACATTTGTGAGCGAAATGATTGTTGGAATTGTGTCTTCTATGTTTTTGACTCTCTCCCAATTATCGCATAATTACAAAAGATAAATTCCGCAAATAATTCATTTTAATTGATCAAATAAATAAAAAAAAAAATTTTAAATGCTAGCTACACCTAGATTTTACGTAAATGTAGTTTAAAATCGAATTAAACATTTTTCATTTTCATTTTTATACACCTGTCAATTACAGAACCCCCCCCTCCCCCCATGCGTGCGTATTATGGTATACAAATGTCCATCCGTCGTATCTTGCAAATAAGATTCACTGATTTTTTTTTACAAACTACACATGTTTGTTTATTTTATTAGTGTCATTGTCTGTATACTTGTTGGTAATCTCTGATTTCTTGGACTTGGCGCATGAAAAGGGGGTGGGGTTGTTTTCATACTCTTGCTCAAAAACGTTTGGTTTTCATCAAATTTTCTTGAATCTTTGGGGAATTTTTAATTTGATATATAAGAACTTCCTTTTTCGTGTTAAAATTCGAATTTTTAATGGTAGGTAATGGGACTTGTTTGTGGAAAGCTTTCATAAATTTTCTTAAAATAAAATAACCCATGAAAAAAGATACCTTATATCTCTCTATATTGTATGATGGGAACAAGAACTATAATCCTTGAAAAAAGCAACCTTACCCTGTATTTTATGTTAAACATAAAACTATTACCCATGAAAAATCTGCTACCTTACATCTATACATTGTACAAAAGAGGAATCAGAAAGATGACCCATGAAAATAAGATACCTGAAAATTCTGTATTGTATGATAGAGGAATAAGAACTAATATCGTTAAATCTTAAGAAAATATAAGATACCTCATATGTTTGTATTTTCTAGTTTTAAGTATAATGGCAAGATTAAGAATTATTAGGTAACACTGACAACAATAAATATTATTACTGAATTTTAATTTGAATTGCATTCAAAACCAATAACTGTTTATTAATTAGCACTTGTCTTAAATAATTTAAAGATAAAGACAAATTATCTTACCAGCATTCAATTTGGTATTTTGTTATCACTGTTTCAAATATAATATTTTGTCAAGGTTACATACTGCAAAACTTGCAGATCATAGAAAATTATTTATTTATGCAAACAGAGTTTATTTCTATATTAGATTTCTTTTTTTTTCTCTTTAGCACTTTCTGGGATTTACATATACCATAAAGTTACTTTGTATGTCATGTATTTGTTTGACAATATTTGTTGTAGGGTTGTCCCCTTTGTTAGTAAAATATTTTTCACCACGTCATTTATCACTGGGAATTCTTCATTTACCCAATCTACTGTTAAATGACCTTACACAAGTCCTGATTTAGATTTTCCTGAGTAAAATAATGTTATGACTACTTGTTTCTTTTTCTCTTGAGCCGATTCAATATGAACAACAGATTTGTCTAATTTTTCATGGGGGGGGGGGGGGTCTTCCATTGAAACGGCGACTTTTCATCATTGACTATAATAACCGTTTTGCCTTAAAAATCAGACCATTTCACAATAAAATGGGTCATCGCCCAGTTTTACAAAGTATCTCCTCAATAATACTCTTCTCTATATTAATATACTGTCGCGGTTTAGCGAAAATGTTGTCGTGTGGTTATCCTTGAATTTGACGTACGGCTTTCAATTTTGAATCGGCGAGAATGTGGAATTTTATCGTAAAAAGTTATATTACTCTTCTTTGTCTGAGTAGTTTTGTCTTTCGTAAAGGTTTGTCGTCATACCATACATTTTTTTCACATTTAAACGTTGATAGAAAATTTTTCGGCAGCCATGAAAATAATTATCTATGTTTATTATTTAAATCAGTTTAGTTAACCTTTATCCGTGTATTCAATAAGAATGACACACTATTTAACACTGAAATTTTTCTATCAGTTTGTTTTGTTTAATCATATTTTATAGAGGTTAATAAATCAATTCATATGGGCATGTCTCAATTCCTTGCGGTGGGCCGAGTGGTTAAGGTAGTTCGTCTACTATTGATCACGTGGTCTGTCAACACAGAGATTGCGGGTTCGATTCTCACTGCAGGCATTTTGCACTCGACCCCAATCTTAATTGACAAGGATTGCTTCTCTCCGGGTACTCCGGCTTCCTCCCCCAATAAAAGCTGAAAAATTGCTGAAAGTGGCGTTAAAACACCATTCAAACAAACAAACATCAATTCCTTGCTGGTAGAGGTGAATTCTGACTTAGGAAGATATGTGGCCCCTGTTTCGGAAATTGTTTTATTTGTGGATTGTCTTTTTGGAGTTTCTTTTGTTTGGTATTTTGTTACAGAAAAAAATAGATATATGGCATTAGATTTCAAAAGAAATGTGAACACTACACACAAACCAATTGGAGGAGACCCTCTATTTTTTATGTTCATGGACATATACAGTTTTGCAAGAACAATAAAATTTCTAAATACAGTTACCATAGATATATGGTATACAATATTAATCTAATGATACATGGTATAGGCAATAATAAAGCAATGACATGACCTCGTATTTGTTTGTTTGTTTGAATGGTGTTTAACGCTTGCACTTTCACCAATTTAACAGCTATATCAAGGCGTCCAGTTTTTTTAATGCAAAATGCCACTTAGTGTACATCGTCATACTATACAGAAACTTTATATATTTTCACAATTGATTATTTCATTATAATTATTGAATACGTACCAGTATACTTTTATATCGATAAACGTACTATCTGTTATGTATTGGATTACGCAATGTTGTAAATTTGACTATGCTTTATCCAATTAAATAATTTGAATTTGATATTACCACTTAAAGTTCGCGGCGGATCTAAAAAATATCCTTTGAAGGCAAATTTCCATCCTGCATCGAATATAATGATTAGAAGAAAGGGGCTGGGGGAAAGATACTAAAATTATCAAAAGTTATCTATTGTTAGGTTAAGACTTGGGAAAACTATAAATTAATTAGAATCTATACCATCTTTTTTTCAGAAAATGCTGATAAATTATGTGCAGAAATGAATACAAATGTTTATAAAATGTTTGTTTTCAAGGAAAACAATCTTCATTTGTTCTTCGAATTGCTTTTAACTAGCACC
This sequence comes from Limnoperna fortunei, assembly GCA_944474755.1. Taxonomy (NCBI): domain Eukaryota; kingdom Metazoa; phylum Mollusca; class Bivalvia; order Mytilida; family Modiolidae; genus Limnoperna; species Limnoperna fortunei. The sequence goes on from OX104117.1 coordinate 19,701,759, forward strand.
TTAAACAACTTTGTAAGAGAAACAACGTAATTTAAGCTTACATAACTATTATAAGTCAGGGTGAGTTTTTCGTTCGCCGACATCAGCCTAAATAGCTTGTCGGTTAAATTTATTCACAGGAAATTTACTACATATAAAAAGGGGCGAAATATGAAATATGGCCAAAAACAAGAAAAAAAAACATGTCGGAAAACAGCACTCGCTTTGTTTGCGAAATTGTTTCTCTTGTTTCCTGGAAATGTCACCCACCCCCCTTTTTTTCAAATGGTATGGGGCTTATTCATGTTGTTCAATTTTAGTGATTCTACTCTGTATCACTTTGAGTGTAATAAGTAAGTCCATATTCGAATCTATAGTTTTCAAATGGACTGCTCGGTTTAGCATACCGGTACATGTATGAAATATAATGATACTCTATTCTAATTTCTTAACGTGGCCAATTCTATCTACCAGAAGGTCAAGATTTCACTGGGCTCTAGGTACCTCTCTGACGACTCATATAGATATAGTTCTAGCAAATTATCCAACAGTGATGAAATCTGAAAGCGTTCATATACAATATCAACATTTTATCTGAATGTTTTCTGCATTAATTACTTTTAGGCTGTTGCACACTGAAACTAATAATGTCAATTTTATTTGTTTACTGCTATAAACATGTAGATAAATTCTTACACATCTAGTGAAGCTACCTCTAGAGGATACTTTGCCTTCATTGATAGATTTAAATAAGTTACATTTGTTTTAGTGTTCAATATATAATCATACTAATATATGTCCAAGTTAATCTGTCTACCTGCCGTCTTAATTTGAATAGAGCAATGAAATCATAAATGAAATAATTTATTTTATTCATATATACTTAGGAGCAATTATTGTTAAGGATAAATTTTAAGTGGAAATCAACTACATTTTTTAATGACATTCTTAAACAGAGACATTTCATGTAGAAAATGTACAAATGTAGTTAGATTACGAACACACTTCATTGGCAGAAGGGGTTTGATATAATTATGTTCACCTACAATGAAGATGTGTATTCTTGCTATAATTTACGACATGCATTTTTAGAACTAGATCAAGAATATTGATGTGAATATTATCATTATCATTACCATTATTATTATTAAGGTTTACTTTTTCCAATGTGACGCTAGCTCTCCAAATTCCTTCTCACTTTTGTTATTTTTGCTCTTTTTGTTTCTCATTGTTCCAAAAGGGCAGTGGAAAAAGAAAGAAATATTTCATTTTTAAGTTTCGAGATCAATTGTTATCGGAAAAGATTCTTCAGAATTGGCCAGTGAGACCGAAGAACTATTCCAAATCTCCAAAATATTGATACCCAAATATATTTTATTTTTATATCAAACATAGCGAAAATGTCAAACACCAAACGCACTGTACATTTTCTTATACTTAGCCCAGATCAAACTTTTAACAAATATATTTATCCAATACAGATCGGATGTGGCCTCGTTGAACGAATTAGTTCGTCTACTATTGATCACCGGGTCTGTTAACACCCTTTTTATAACTAAAATACTTAAACAACTGAACATTGTTAATATTACAAACATTGCTACATTTTAGTCACAACAGAGTCAAGGTTGTGACCCAAGCCGCTCTATGAACAAAACAATCTGTTTAATTAAAATTCTATCCCTCATCTCTCCAGTTTTGCTGATACATCGCGTCGAAAATAAGTACAGAAGCCATGAGAGGATGAATTCTAATTAGATTGGACAAAATCATAAGAAGATTGATTTCTTTGTTTAACAATACCAGTGTTTAGTTCGGCTTCCTTAACAACTATAAAACATTGTTTTCGTAGGACAACCGTACATACGTACGTTCCGATTGCACTGAGATGTTTTGTCTTTGTTCAGGGGGCCTCGGTGGCCGAGTGGTTTAGGTGGTTCGTCTACTATTGATCACGTGGTCTGTCAACACTGAGGTTGCGGGTTCGAGTCTCACTGCTGGCAGGGTGTACTCGACTCCAATCTTAATTGACAAGGATTGCCAGTTTTCCCACCGGAGGTCAAGGGTTTTCTCCGGGTACTCCGGCTTCCTCTCCCAACATAAACTGTTCACCATGATATAGCTGAAAAATTGCTGAAAGTGGCGTTAAACCCTAATCAAACAAACAAACAATCTTTGTTCAGACTACATTTCATTAGGGTGTCTTCCAGATTAAAGAAAGAAAGATAGAAAAAGTGATTAACAATGATGGACGACATGGGAATTTTAAATGTTGGACAATAAGGAAATGTTATAATGTTTTTTAAGACTGTCACAGCAATGGTTTAATACAGATAGTTTATAAAATAACACATAACATGACACGCTTAAAAAACTATTTTATTGATTGATTGACTGATTTATTGTTTTTTATGATCAATAAATAATGAGAAAAGTAATGGACCACCGGAAACAGAATTTTAACTTGCACTGAAATAGTTATGAGGCGCGTAGATTTAAGCATAATATAGCGGGTGCAAAGTGCCCACAGAAGGGAGGGGTCTTTATCACAAAAGGAACGCAGTACTCCGTAAACACTTTACCCACTACGGTTCGCGGTCAGGTTTTTTCCCGTTTCGCATGAGACAGGATAAATGATCAAATTCTAAACTGCAGAAACCAGTTGTACCTCAAGGATAACAATGCTGTGTCTTGGGTGCAGATCAACTCGTACCTTGACCAACTCGTACCCTACCAACTCGTATCTTTGCATTTTAATATGGTAAATCTGAATATTCTGGACAGAATATTCTAAATTTTGTTCTAAATAAAAATATATACTGTATATTAGTTTAATAATATATTAAAATATTCTAAACTTTTACAATTATTTAGCAGTTTATAAAAAAAATACAAATTCAATGCATTCAACAACCGTTATGAACAACTTACTTTTGAGGCTTGGGTATATGAGTTGCAAATACGTAGATTATGCTTTTTCAACAATTAATTTCAAAGAAAGGAATTCAATTATTATTTTTAATCGTCCTTTAATAACGACCGCTTATTTTTCTCTTGTCGGCAAATTGTGTACATAACAATTTCAAGTTCTAACTTATTAATAAAGTTTGGCCTGTTGAGTCATGGACTGTTTACAGTCTACCATCAGGACAAAAAAAACGATGGGCCAACGATGTTGAGGGGTGGCATCGTCGCATTAACAAGAGATCCGGCGATGAGAAGAAGCCTTTCTGCTACTTCCAAAACAACAAGAAGAAGCTGCTCTTCTACTCACACAACTAAAAATGGTTATAGAATCGGACTTAGTCGACAGGCGGAATTTTTCAAGTTGTGGGATTTGTATTCTAGCAGCCGCCAAACTTATGCGGCAATATGTGCAGTTGCATGGACCATCACAAGATGTCTAAATTAAATACAAACTGTTTATAATATTAAAATATATATTATATAACTGTTTATAGTGCCTATAGACTACCAAAGACTGCATGGTGTTACATAAACGCCGATTTTAAAATGTCTTGTGAGATATGAAACTTGTTTTAAAATCGTCTTATGTTTAATGGTTTTGTTTGCTTGCTATGTTTTTGTTTGTGCATTAGGGCTGTACAATAAATATTATAATAAATATTTTTTTAGTTTAGCATAATTTCAGCAATTTTCAGATTGTGTCCCTTTTCATTCTAACAAATAATGCAAAGGTACGAGTTGGTTGAGGTACGATTTGACTAGGATTCCTGTGTCTTGATTGGCTGCTAAATCGGGAGACAGCTGCCGATTTGCCAACAAATAAGCAGAGCTAAGTTAGGGATGGTAGCAATCATAATGGGCAGACCGCCGTTCGTGCCACTCGAGAAAAGACGAGGAATCACGAATCGCTTACGATGAATGAAAAAGGAGAAAAATATGGATATTGGGAATCAAACCCATCTAATTAAAATTCTAATATGACGTGCTTAAATGGCTTTGATACCACAACCGTGGTAAAAAAAATGATTTATGTATGAGCAACACGCGCTGAGGAGGGCGTGTTTTAGAGGGCTGTTCCGATTACAAAACTGTAACTCCCACCTGAAAACTATTGCGTATGACGTATTCATCATATAAATAGCGACACGCGCTATGATTATACGTTGCAATATATTTTGTGTTACATTGACGGAACAGCCAGTTCATGGCGGAAATGATCGATGTTTTCTATAGTTTCGGAAATATTATAAATGTATCGAAATTGTCCTATTAGAATAGAAATAATTCACAGAGGGTGAGATTTATTATTGTTTTACAACGGGGTGCCCATTTATGTCGTTATTTTATACCTCGCTGTCTCTCGGGATAAAATAATATGACATAAATGGTCACCCCGTTGTAAAACAATGATAAACCACAGCATGCGTGAATTATTTCTTAATTATATCTTCACTTGGCTCCCCTTTTGCTATTTACACGACGACAATAGCAAAGGGGGGGGGGGGGCAAGTGAAAATATGATTTTAATTAGATTGGAATCAAACTTTTTAAAAATGAAAGTGGCATTGATTTGTGTATGGTAATCATAAAATGTGTATCATAAAACTTAAACGGAGAAACAAATTCCCGGAAATTTCCGAAGCGTAACATTTTCGCGAACAGGTCTATATCAACTATTTTTGTGAATATGATGGATCTAGGATACTAACAATGCATTCTTGGATACTGCCTCTGATTTGTATTTTATGGTCAAATGATTCCGGTTACAAGACAAATTTTAATTCTTTTCCTGCTTGCTGACAATGTTTACATCAACTATCTAACCACGTTTGATCCATCTAGAGATGCTTAGTATAGTGCATGCTTCAATTGCTGTCTCTCACCTAAATTTTGCGGTTGCCTGATTTGGCTATCTAAACATCGTGTACTTATGATGAAGTGATGTAAATAATAACAATACATATTGCCATCTAACATTAAAAAAACAGTACGTATTTTTTCCACAAAGAAAAATAAAGCTTTGAGACGGCTAGTTTTTTAGGAAAGCTAATACTTGTCGTATTATATACCTGACAACTTTCTTTCCTCTACCGAAGATGCGCTGTAGCTCGGACACTGGGAGCCATCACAGTATAGCCCCAGGGAGAACAGTTTTACCAATATCGGATAAATAATAATGAAATAAAAATTTATAGGCCATTTCAAAGCTCAAGTTACCCCAGGATAAAAATTCAAAATTAAAGGTATTTTGGTCATTTTCTCTTTAAGATCATTTTAATGGCAACATTTAACTGGTAAAGATGGCTTTGGATGATTAAAATAATAATCTGGATTGCAAAAGTCCGTAAAACACATATTTAGATACGTAAATTTTCATTTCTTCCAGTTGATGTATGACAATCTTATCATCTGGCAAGATATGGGGAGGGGGTTACTATGATAGTGTAACTGGACAATAAAAACTGGACGCCATAATATAGCTGAAAAAATTGCTGAAATTTGCGTTAAACACAAACAAACAAACATCAATATATTTACGCTCTTGATTTATATAATAGCAAAGACTTTATTGTTAATAAGGTTTCGGTTGTTGTAATGGGGTTTAACGTCGCTTGCAGAAATTGTACAGCTCTATCATAGCGTCTAGTTTTTGTTAAGGAAGGAAGCCGGAGTTCCCCGTTAAAAAATCGACATTCAAGAGGCAAATCCTTGTCAATTATAAGGTTCGACCATACCATGTCATAATACTTTAGGTCAGAACGCGAACCTAAGTGTTGATGTTTGTTTGTTTGAATGGTGCTTAACGCCATTTTCAGCTCAGCTATATCATGGCGTCCGGTTTTTATTAGGGATGAAGCCTGAGTAGAGAAAACCCCCGACCTGCGGTAGTAAAACTGGCACTCCTTGTCAATTCCTAAGTGATTACAGGCACAAATAGGAGATCATAAATAATCCCTTGTTTTAGAGTTACAGTGCCATCCCTTTATGGACATTAGTATTTAATTAACATACACATCTGTAACGAAATATAAGAGTTGGTTACGCCACAGCGGCAATTCATTCTTTATAATTAACTATCTTTTCACACTATGTAAAACTTTTATGAGTTATTGAAGGTTTAAAAAAAAAGAAAAGGTTTTGTAATAACACATTTAACACAAGGCTGCGTAATTTATACGATGGTAACTTACATCGTATATAGAATTTTTAAACAAAAAATATTCTTATACTTAATTATATTTTACTGTACCTCCACTTTGAAAAAAGTCCATTTACTACCAAAATGTTTATAAAACAAAAGCAAGACATACAAAAATTAAAGTGACATATAAATAATAATATGTATTTGTGTTTCTTGCCTTTTAGAACTTATTCTAATTATTGGAATTTATTGTTTATTTCCTCATTTGTATTCACAATGACAGAATTGCAACTAATTATAAAATCTGTGGGCATTCCTATACACATAAACACCCATTTGTTATCATTGCATAAAACATGTTTTATTGGTTTATTTAACGACATAAAGACATTAAATGTAATCAAGTGACGTTAATGGAACACTTTTATTTGCTTAATTAGTCATCGCGGTTAACCTTAGCTTTAGATGAAAATAAGGGGCATTGGTATATTTAGATAATTTACAACTACTAAAATACAAATATATTATTTAATGAAAAGAGCAACCTTTTCATATAATTTAGAAGGGAAAAAAAGAGACCCTTTCGGGCTGCACATCCATATTACCGTACCCCACCCCAACCCTCTCGTGAAAATTTCGTATTTTTGCGTTGGTTGTGTTATTCTTACTTGGTAGAGGCGATAATCCAAACACGTTATCTTTGGGTAGCAGATTTTCATAACGATCTTTCGGAACACACCGATGTCTTACCGAATAAGTATTCCGAACAGTATAAAGCAGCTCGATTGTCATGGTAGCAAAATTTAATACGACACCGGCACAGAGGCGCCATCTATAAAAATTGTTGAGGTAGCAGTATACGGTTTTGTAGTTTAGTTTCGAATGTCCCCCTGTGAAATTCCTTAATATAGTAGTACGGTCCAGTTGCAGTTTACTCACATCTATGATAAATGAAATGCAATAAATTTTTGAAGTGTCAGTAGAAAGTGTCATGTTTATAGAAAAGAAATATATATAATATTTGGTTGTCATCCTTGTTATAGTAGTAAAACCCCGAGACTGCCTATAAGAACATTTGACTCCTAGCTTTAGCTCTCTCTGATGCATTAAAATAGCATGTTCCTTGTCAACAAAATTGTGTGAAATCGAGGTGGATGACAAGTATTTTGCCAGTGTTTTTCTGCTTGGATATTGATCTAAATAAACAAATATATATGTCATATTGCTCTTCTGTTAGGCGTTACAGTGTCAGAATTTTTCAAATGAAGGTAAATGCTAATGATTTGTCCGATTTTCTCACATGAAACAGCTGATTTTTATCGATGATTTTATAAAAATCTTATCAAATTACCATGAAACTGAAAATGCAGGACACAAATTAAATATATGTACAACATTTCCAGTACAATTGGATCTATGCAAAAATGTCACACATGTTTTTGACAAAACAAGACCACGACCTCTGTTGATAATATTTTAATGCACAAAACCGTATATTGCATCCTTTAAGAAGAGCATATTTTATAAACTCACAATATCTTCATTTTAAGAATTCCTTGTATTTTATGACACCTGTACTTGTGTTTAAGACTGTTTGTAGTAAGATATTTGCAATGAAAATGTATTAAATTGCACTTTATCTGGCAACACTTATATCAAGAAAGATAACTCTGTTTCTGTCTTGTTTTAAAAACTTTTATATCAACAGTGACACATTTAATATTTGACTAAAGGTTTATTTCTATTGAGTAGAAGCAGAGTAGGCATAGCAACCTGATAATACTCAGTCATTTTAAAATGAATTGACTTCATCGACAATGAAAATTTAAATTGAAAGATTGATTTTTTTCACTTTGTGCTAGTTTTTTATTGTTGATCACGTACTTTGTTAAGTTTCTCTACTTCACTTTTAAACTTAAGTTGCGATATTTCTACTTGTATGCGGATGAATGCATGCCTTGAATCTGACATAATTCACAAATATGTTTTCTTCAAACTCTTTAAAGAAGTGGTCAGCTAATGTGATATTCAGATCACTATCTTTTTCAGGTCACTACTGAGTAGGAAGAACTTTAGTATTGTGATTTGACAAAGATTTTGACTGCATTTTTACACCATCTTGTCTTCTTGTGATTTTGACCGTGTTAAGCCCAGACACAGAAAGGAAGAATCATCATTCTAACTGTAAGATTTAAAACCAAATGGAATTTGATTGCATTTGATTCTTATTTGGTATACATTTTGTGCTCATTTCATGCGGTTTCTTTTTTTGGCTTTTACCACCCTATCTTTTTCTCTCTAAAACTCTATTTTTTTATATTTTCATATAAAAAGTCTAATATGCTTAAATTTTTTTGCCGTGTAATGACAAGTCACCTTAATTTTGCATTTCTCTCAACTCTTTCGACTTTGTAAACTACGGAGCCCCGCAAGGGACACAAAAACAAAAATTTATATCGTTATCTCGATTTATTATATCGCTATCTCGATATATTATATCGTTATCTCGATATAATATCGTTATCTCGATATATTATATCGAGATAACGAAATATTTATATCGAAATAACGATATATCATATATCGAAATAACGATATAATAAAACGAGATACTAATATTGAAATAACGATATATTATATCGTTATCTCGATATATTATATCGTTATTTCGATATATATTATATATCGTTATTTCGATATATAATATATCGTTATTTCGATATATTATATCGTTATCTCGATATATTCGATTTATTATATCCGTTATTTCGATATAATATATCGTTATTTCGATGTATAAGATATCGTTATTTCGATATAATATATCGTTATCTCCATACATTATATCGTTATCTCCATATATTATATCGTTATTTCGATATATAATATATCGTTATTTCGATATAATATATCGTTATTTCGATATAATATATCGTTATTTCGATATAATATATCGTTATTTCGATATATTATTTCGTTATTTCGAAAGAAATGTGTAACATTTTTATAAACAAATCATGGCTGCCACAGGCGAAAGAGCAAACGCAAGTTAACCTCCAGATGAGTGTGCTACAAGAGAATGGATAAATTGCCAGAAAATATTCGATATTGATTTGAAGAAAATATGTTCATTATATACATATATAACTTATGAGTAGTGTATAATACCGAGATAATATAATATATCGAGATAACGATAAAATATATCGAGATAACGATATATATTATATCAAAATAACGATATATTATATCGAGATAAAAATATAATAAATCGAGATAACGATACAAGTTTTTTTGTGTCCCTTGCGGGGCTCCGTAGTAAACAAAGCTTGGTTGTAAGCGCACAAATATATAATTTTATTTTTGCCATACTGTTCATTAGAAAAAAGTTTTATGCTTTTTTATGTCAATGAAATCTTGCATGAATTTAAATCCGAAAACTTGCAGTAAGGTACATGTTCTAAAAACATTATATCTTTTCAACCAAAGCAAATACAAGGTTCAGTTTAAGTAATTTTTAGTCAGAATTTAATAATGTATTGGCAGAAGAAACAAAGTTGCAAATAAAAATGACATTTTTAGACTTAAAGGTAGCAGTATACGGTTTTGTAGTTTAGTTTCGAATGTCCCCCTGTGAAATTCCTTAATATAGTATTACGGTCCAGTTGCAGTTTACTCACATCTATGATAAATGAAATGCAATAAATTTTTGAAGTGTCAGTAGAAAGTGTCATGTTTATAGAAAAGAAATATATATAATATTTGGTTGTCATCCTTGTTATAGTAGTAAAACCCCGAGACTGCCTATAAGAACATTTGACTCCTAGCTTTAGCTCTCTCTGATGCATTAAAATAGCATGTTCCTTGTCAACAAAATTGTGTGAAATCGAGGTGGATGACAAGTATTTTGCCAGTGTTTTTCTGCTTGGATATTGATCTAAATAAACAAATATATATGTCATATTGCTCTTCTGTTAGGCGTTACAGTGTCAGAATTTTTCAAACGAAGGTAAATGCTAATGATTTGTCCGATTTTCTCACATGAAACAGCTGATTTTTATCGATGATTTTATAAAAATCTTATCAAATTACCATGAAACTGAAAATGCAGGACACAAATTAAATATATGTACAACATTTCCAGTACAATTGGATCTATGCAAAAATGTCACACATGTTTTTGACAAAACAAGACCACGACCTCTGTTGATAATATTTTAATGCACAAAACCGTATATTGCATCCTTTAAGAAGAGCATATTTTATAAACTCACAATATCTTCATTTTAAGAATTCCTTGTATTTTATGACAACTGTACTTGTGTTTAAGACTGTTTGTAGTAAGATATTTGCCATGAAAATGTATTAAATTGCACTTTATCTGGCAACACTTATATCAAGAAAGATAACTCTGTTTCTGTCTTGTTTTAAAAACTTTTATATCAACAGTGACACATTTAATATTTGACTAAAGGTTTATTTCTATTGAGTAGAAGCAGAGTAGGCATAGCAACCTGATAATACTCAGTCATTTTAAAATGAATTGACTTCATCGACAATGAAAATTTAAATTGAAAGATTGATTTTTTTCACTTTGTGCTAGTTTTTTATTGTTGATCACGTACTTTGTTAAGTTTCTCTACTTCACTTTTAAACTTAAGTTGCGATATTTCTACTTGTATGCGGATGAATGCATGCCTTGAATCTGACATAATTCACAAATATGTTTTCTTCAAACTCTTTATAGAAGTGGTCAGCTAATGTGATATTCAGATCACTATCTTTTTCAGGTCACTACTGAGTAGGAAGAACTTTAGTATTGTGATTTGACAAAGATTTTGACTGCATTTTTACACCATCTTGTCTTCTTGTGATTTTGACCGTGTTAAGCCCAGACACAGAAAGGAAGAATCATCATTCTAACTGTAAGATTTATGACCAAATGGAATTTGATTGCATTTGATTCTTATTTGGTATACATTTTGTGGTCATTTCATGCGGTTTCTTTTTTTGGCTTTTACCACCCTATTTTTTTCTCTCTAAAACTCTATTTTTTTATATTTTCATATAAAAAGTCTAATATGCTTAAATTTTTTTGCCGTGTAATGACAAGTCACCTTAATTTTGCATTTCTCTCAACTCTTTCGACTTTGTAAACTACGGAGCCCCGCAAGGGACACAAAAACAAAAATTTATATCGTTATCTCGATTTATTATATCGCTATCTCGATATATTATATCGTTATCTCGATATAATATCGTTATCTCGATATAATATCGTTATCTCGATATATATCGTTATCTCGATATATATCGTTATCTCGATATATTATATCGAGATAACGATATATTTATATCGAAATAACGATATATCATATATCGAAATAACGATATAATAAAACGAGATACTAATATTGAAATAACGATATATTATATCGTTATCTCGATATATTATATCGTTATTTCGATATATATTATATATCGTTATTTCGATATATAATATATCGTTATTTCGATATATTATATCGTTATCTCGATATATTCGATTTATTATATCCGTTATTTCGATATAATATATCGTTATTTCGATGTATAAGATTTCGTTATTTCGATATAATATATCGTTATCTCCATACATTATATCGTTATCTCCATATATTATATCGTTATTTCGATATATAATATATCGTTATTTCGATATATAATATATCGTTATTTCGATATAATATATCGTTATTTCGATATAATATATCGTTATTTCGATATATTATTTCGTTATTTCGAAAGAAGTTTGTAACATTTTTATAAACAAATCATGGCTGCCACAGGCGAAAGAGCAAACGCAAGTTAACCTCCAGATGAGTGTGCTACAAGAGAATGGATAAATTGCCAGAAAATATTCGATATTGATTTGAAGAAAATATGTTCATTATATACATATATAAATTATGAGTAGTGTATAATACCGAGATAATATAATATATCGAGATAACGATAAAATATATCGAGATAACGATATATATTATATCGAAATAACGATATATTATATCGAGATAAAAATATAATAAATCGAGATAACGATACAAGTTTTTTTGTGTCCCTTGCGGGGCTCCGTAGTAAACAAAGCTTGGTTGTAAGCGCACAAATATATAATTTTATTTTTGCCATACTGTTCATTAGAAAAAAGTTTTATGCTTTTTTATGTCAATGAAATCTTGCATGAATTTAAATCCGAAAACTTGCAGTAAGGTACATGTTCTAAAAACATTATATCTTTTCAACCAAAGCAAATACAAGGTTCAGTTTAAGTAATTTTTAGTCAGAATTTAATAATGTATTGGCAGAAGAAACAAAGTTGCAAATAAAAATGACATTTTTAGACTTAAAGGTAGCAGTATACGGTTTTGTAGTTTAGTTTCGAATGTCCCCCTGTGAAATTCCTTAATATAGTAGTACGGTCCAGTTGCAGTTTACTCACATCTATGATAAATGAAATGCAATAAATTTTTGAAGTGTCAGTAGAAAGTGTCATGTTTATAGAAAAGAAATATATATAATATTTGGTTGTCATCCTTGTTATAGTAGTAAAACCCCGAGACTGCCTATAAGACCATTTGACTCCTAGCTTTAGCTCTCTCTGATGCATTAAAATAGCATGTTCCTTGTCAACAAAATTGTGTGAAATCGAGGTGGATGACAAGTATTTTGCCAGTGTTTTTCTGCTTGGATATTGATCTAAATAAACAAATATATATGTCATATTGCTCTTCTGTTAGGCGTTACAGTGTCAGAATTTTTCAAATGAAGGTAAATGCTAATGATTTGTCCGATTTTCTCACATGAAACAGCTGATTTTTATCGATGATTTTATAAAAATCTTATCAAATTAGCATGAAACTGAAAATGCAAGACACAAATTAAATATATGTACAACATTTCCAGTACAATTGGATCTATGCAAAAATGTCACACATGTTTTTATTTGACAAAACAAGACCACGACCTCTGTTGATAATATTTTAATGCACAAAACCGTATATTGCATCCTTTAAGAAGAGCATATTTTATAAATTCACAATATCTTCATTTTAAGAATTACTTGTATTTTATGACACCTGTACTTGTGTTTAAGACTGTTTGTAGTAAGATATTTGCCATGAAAATGTATTAAATTGCACTTTATCTGGCAACACTTATATCAAGAAAGATAACTCTGTTTCTGTCTTGTTTTAAAAACTTTTATATCAACAGTGACACATTTAATATTTGACTAAAGGTTTATTTTTATTGAGTAGAAGCAGAGTAGGCATAGCAACCTGATAATACTCAGTCATTTTAAAATGAATTGACTTCATCGACAATGAAAATTTAAATTGAAAGATTGATTTTTTTCACTTTGTGCTAGTTTTTTATTGTTGATCACGTACTTTGTTAAGTTTCTCTACTCATGTTTGTAACAACTACACCTATGTGTTTGTATGTGCAGGCAACTTAAAACATGTGGGAAAAAAACAAAACAGAAAATTCTTCACCCTTTTATGTCACTGAAACGAGTAAAAAGTTATTATTTTTCCCCGCCTTTATTACAATAGTATTGTGTGTTTATTGCAAGTAGACAGAAAGTATTCAATTAAAATTAGCCTATTGTGCACTTGATATCAACTATTGCACACTATTCTCATCTGTTCACTTTTAAACTTAAGTTGCGATATTTCTACTTGTATGCGGATGAATGCATGCCTTGAATCTGACATAATTCACAAATATGTTTTCTTCAAACTCTTTATAGAAGTGGTCAGCTAATGTGATATTCAGATCACTATCTTTTTCAGGTCACTACTGAGTAGGAAGAACTTTAGTATTGTGATTTGACAAAGATTTTGACTGCATTTTTACACCATCTTGTCTTCTTGTGATTTTGACCGTGTTAAGCCCAGACACAGAAAGGAAGAATCATCATTCTAACTGTAAGATTTATGACCAAATGGAATTTGATTGCATTTGATTCTTATTTGGTATACATTTTGTGGTCATTTCATGCGGTTTCTTTTTTTGGCTTTTACCACCCTATTTTTCTCTCTCTAAAACTCTATTTTTTATATTTTCATATAAAAAGTCTAATATGCTTAAATTTTTTTGCCGTGTAATGACAAGTAACCTTAATTTTGCATTTCTCTCAACTCTTTCGACTTTGTAAACTACGGAGCCCCGCAAGGGACACAAAAACAAAAATTTATATCGTTATCTCGATTTATTATATCGCTATCTCGATATATTATATCGTTATCTCGATATAATATCGTTATCTCGATATATATCGTTATCTCGATATATTATATCGAGATAACGATATATTTATATCGAAATAACGATATATCATATATCGAAATAACGATATAATAAAACGAGATACTAATATTGAAATAACGATATATTATATCGTTATCTCGATATATTATATCGTTATTTCGATATATATTATATATCGTTATTTCGATATATAATATATCGTTATTTCGATATATTATATCGTTATCTCGATATATTCGATTTATTATATCCGTTATTTCGATATAATATATCGTTATTTCGATGTATAGGGTATCGTTATTTCGATATAATATATCGTTATCTCCATACATTATATCGTTATCTCCATATATTATATCGTTATCTCCATATATTATATCCTTATTTCGATATGTAATATATCGTTATTTCGATATAATATATCGTTATTTCGATATAATATATCGTTATTTCGATATAATATATCGTTATTTCGATATATTATTTCGTTATTTCGAAAGAAATTTGTAACATTTTTATAAACAAATCATGGCTGCCACAGGCGAAAGAGCAAACGCAAGTAAACCTCCAGATGAGTGTGCTACAAGAGAATGGATAAATTGCCAGAAAGTATTCGATATTGATTTGAAGAAAATATGTTCATTATATACATATATAACTTATGAGTAGTGTATAATACCGAGATAATATAATATATCGAGATAACGATAAAATATATCGAGATAACGATATATATTATATCGAAATAACGATATATTATATCGAGATAACAATAGAATATATCGAGATAACGATATAATATATCGAGATAACGATATAATATATCGAGATAAAAATATAATAAATCGAGATAACGATACAAGTTTTTTTGTGTCCCTTGCGGGGCTCCGTAGTAAACAAAGCTTGGTTGTAAGCGCACAAATATATAATTTTATTTTTGCCATACTGTTCATTAGAAAAAAGTTTTATGCTTTTTTATGTCAATGAAATCTTGCATGAATTTAAATCCGAAAACTTGCAGTAAGGTACATGTTCTAAAAACATTATATCTTTTCAACCAAAGCAAATACAAGGTTCAGTTTAAGTAATTTTTAGTCAGAATTTAATAATGTATTGGCAGAAGAAACAAAGTTGCAAATAAAAATGACATTTTTAGACTTAAAGGTAGCAGTATACGGTTTTGTAGTTTAGTTTCGAATGTCCCCCTGTGAAATTCCTTAATATAGTAGTACGGTCCAGTTGCAGTTTACTCACATCTATGATAAATGAAATGCAATAAATTTTTGAAGTGTCAGTAGAAAGTGTCATGTTTATAGAAAAGAAATATATATAATATTTGGTTGTCATCCTTGTTATAGTAGTAAAACCCCGAGACTGCCTATAAGACCATTTGACTCCTAGCTTTAGCTCTCTCTGATGCATTAAAATAGCATGTTCCTTGTCAACAAAATTGTGTGAAATCGAGGTGGATGACAAGTATTTTGCCAGTGTTTTTCTGCTTGGATATTGATCTAAATAAACAAATATATATGTCATATTGCTCTTCTGTTAGGCGTTACAGTGTCAGAATTTTCAAATGAAGGTAAATGCTAATGATTTGTCCGATTTTCTCACATGAAACAGCTGATTTTTATCGATGATTTTATAAAAATCTTATCAAATTAGCATGAAACTGAAAATGCAAGACACAAATTAAATATATGTACAACATTTCCAGTACAATTGGATCTATGCAAAAATGTCACACATGTTTTTATTTGACAAAACAAGACCACGACCTCTGTTGATAATATTTTAATGCACAAAACCGTATATTGCATCCTTTAAGAAGAGCATATTTTATAAACTCACAATATCTTCATTTTAAGAATTCCTTGTATTTTATGACACCTGTACTTGTGTTGAAGACTGTTTGTAGTAAGATATTTGCCATGAAAATGTATTAAATTGGACTATATCTGGCAACACTTATATCAAGAAAGATAACTCTGTTTCTGTCTTGTTTTAAAAACTTTTATATCAACAGTGACACATTTAATATTTGACTAAAGGTTTATTTCTATTGAGTAGAAGCAGAGTAGGCATAGCAACCTGATAATACTCAGTCATTTTAAAATGAATTGACTTCATCGACAATGAAAATTTAAATTGAAAGATTGATTTTTTTCACTTTGTGCTAGTTTTTTATTGTTGATCACCCCAAACTTTTAGTTTAAGCACTGTTACTGTCAGGTACTTTGTTAAGTTTCTCTACTCATGTTTGTAACAACTACACCTATGTGTTTGTATGTGCAGGCAACTTAAAACATGTGAGAAAAAAACAAAACAGAAAATTCTTCACCCTTTTATGTCACTGAAACGAGTAAAAAGTTATTATTTTTCCCCGCCTTTATTACAATAGTATTGTGTGTTTATTGCAAGTAGACAGAAAGTATTCAATTAAAATTAGCCTATTGTGCACTTGATATCAACTATTGCACACTATTCTCATCTGTTCACTTTTAAACTTAAGTTGCGATATTTCTACTTGTATGCGGATGAATGCATGCCTTGAATCTGACATAATTCACAAATATGTTTTCTTCAAACTCTTTATAGAAGTGGTCAGCTAATGTGATATTCAGATCACTATCTTTTTCAGGTCACTACTGAGTAGGAAGAACTTTAGTATTGTGATTTGACAAAGATTTTGACTGCATTTTTACACCATCTTGTCTTCTTGTGATTTTGACCGTGTTAAGCTCAGACACAGAAAGGAAGAATCATCATTCTAACTGTAAGATTTATGACCAAATGGAATTTGATTGCATTTGATTCTTATTTGGTATACATTTTGTGGTCATTTCATGCGGTTTCTTTTTTTGGCTTTTACCACCCTATTTTTTTCTCTCTAAAACTCTATTTTTTATATTTTCATATAAAAAGCCTAATATGCTTAAATTTTTTTGCCGTGTAATGACAACTAACCTTAATTTTGCATTTCTCTCAACTCTTTCGACTTTGTAAACTACGGAGCCCCGCAAGGGACACAAAAACAAAAATTTATATCGTTATCTCGATTTATTATATCGCTATCTCAATATATTATATCGTTATCTCGTTATATCGTGATAACGATATATTATATCGAAATAACGATATATCATATATCGAAATAACGATATAATAAAACGAGATACTAATATTGAAATAACGATATATTATATCGTTATCTCGATATATTATATAGTTATTTCGATATATAATATATCGTTATTTCGATATATAATATATCGTTATTTCGATATATTATATCGTTATTTTGATATAATATATCGTTATTCCGATGTATAAGATATCGTTATTTCGATATAATATATCGTTATCTCCATATATTATATCGTTATCTCCATATATTATATCGTTATTTCGATATATAATATATCGTTATTTCGATATAATATATCGTTATTTCGATATATAATATATCGTTATTTCGATATAATATATCGTTATTTCGATATATTATTTCGTTATTTCGAAAGAAATTTGTAACATTTTTATAAACAAATCATGGCTGCCACAGGCGAAAGAGCAAACGCAAGTAAACCTCCAGATGAGTGTGCTACAAGAGAATGGATAAATTGCCAGAAAATATTCGATATTGATTTGAAGAAAATATGTTCATTATATTCATATATAACTTATGAGTAGTGTATAATACCGAGATAATATAATATATCGACATAACGATAAAATATATCGAGATAACGATATATATTATATCGAAATAACGATATATTATATCGAGATAACGATAGAATATATCGAGATAACGATATAATATATCGAGATAACGATATAATATATCGAGATAAAAATATAATAAATCGAGATAACGATATAAGTTTTTTTGTGTCCCTTGCGGGGCTCCGTAGTAAACAAAGCTTGGTTGTAAGCGCACAAATATATAATTTTATTTTTGCCATACTGTTCATTAGAAAAAAGTTTTATGCTTTTTTATGTCAATGAAATCTTGCATGAATTTAAATCCGAAAACTTGCAGTAAGGTACATGTTCTAAAAACATTATATCTTTTCAACCAAAGCAAATACAAGGTTCAGTTTAAGTAATTTTTAGTCAGAATTTAATAATGTATTGGCAGAAGAAACAAAGTTGCAAATAAAAATGACATTTTAGACTTAAATTTAAGGTAACAGTATACGGTTTTGTAGTTTAGTTTCGAATGTCCCCCTGTGAAATTCCTTAATATAGTAGTACGGTCCAGTTGCAGTTTACTCACATCTATGATAAATGAAATGCAATACATTTTTGAAGTGTCAGTAGAAAGTGTCATGTTTATAGAAAAGAAATATATATAATATTTGGTTGTCATCCTTGTTATAGTAGTAAAACCCCGAGACTGCCTATGAGACCATTTGACTCCTAGCTTTAGCTCTCTCTGATGCATTAAAATAGCATGTTCCTTGTCAACAAAATTGTGTGAAATCGAGGTGGATGACAAGTATTTTGCCAGTGTTTTTCTGCTTGGATATTGATCTAAATAAACAAATATATATGTCATATTGCTCTTCTGTTAGGCGTTACAGTGTCAGAATGTTTCAAATGAAGGTAAATGCTAATGATTTGTCAGATTTTCTCACATGAAACAGCTGATTTTTATCGATGATTTTATAAAAATCTTATCAAATTACCATGAAACTGAAAATGCAGGACACAAATTAAATATATGTACAACATTTCCAGTACAATTGGATCTATGCAAAAATGTCACACATGTTTTTATTTGACAAAACAAGACCACGACCTCTGTTGATAATATTTTAATGCACAAAACCGTATATTGCATCCTTTAAGAAGAGCATATTTTATAAACTCACAATATCTTCATTTTAAGAATTACTTGTATTTTATGACACCTGTACTTGTGTTTAAGACTGTTTGTAGTAAGATATTTGCAATGAAAATGTATTAAATTGCACTTTATCTGGCAACACTTATATCAAGAAAGATAACTCTGTTTCTGTCTTGTTTTAAAAACTTTTATATCAACAGTGACACATTTAATATTTGACTAAAGGTTTATTTCTATTGAGTAGAAGCAGAGTAGGCATAGCAACCTGATAATACTCAGTCATTTTAAAATGAATTGACTTCATCGACAATGAAAATTTAAATTGAAAGATTGATTTTTTTCACTTTGTGCTAGTTTTTTATTGTTGATCACGTACTTTGTTAAGTTTCTCTACTCATGTTTGTAACAACTACACCTATGTGTTTGTATGTGCAGGCAACTTAAAACATGTGGGAAAAAAACAAAACAGAAAATTCTTCACCCTTTTATGTCACTGAAACGAGTAAAAAGTTATTATTTTTCCCCGCCTTTATTACAATAGTATTGTGTGTTTATTGCAAGTAGACAGAAAGTATTCAATTAAAATTAGCCTATTGTGCACTTGATATCAACTATTGCACACTATTCTCATCTGTTCACTTTTAAACTTAAGTTGCGATATTTCTGCTTGTATGCGGATGAATGCATGCCTTGAATCTGACATAATTCACAAATATGTTTTCTTCAAACTCTTTATAGAAGTGGTCAGCTAATGTGATATTCAGATCACTATCTTTTTTCAGGTCACTACTGAGTAGGAAGAACTTTAGTATTGTGATTTGACAAAGATTTTGACTGCATTTTTACACCATCTTGTCTTCTTGTGATTTTGACCGTGTTAAGCCCAGACACAGAAAGGAAGAATCATCATTCTAACTGTAAGATTTATGACCAAATGGAATTTGATTGCATTTGATTCTTATTTGGTATACATTTTGTGGTCATTTCATGCGGTTTCTTTTTTTGGCTTTTACCACCCTATTTTTTTCTCTCTAAAACTCTATTTTTTATATTTTCATATAAAAAGTCTAATATGCTTAAATTTTTTTGCCGTGTAATGACAAGTAACCTTAATTTTGCATTTCTCTCAACTCTTTCGACTTTGTAAACTACGGAGCCCCGCAAGGGACACAAAAACAAAAATTTATATCGTTATCTCGATTTATTATATCGCTATCTCGATATATTATATCGTTATCTCGATATAATATCGTTATCTCGATATATATCGTTATCTCGATATATTATATCGAGATAACGATATATTTATCTCGAAATAACGATATATCATATATCGAAATAACGATATAATAAAACGAGATACTAATATTGAAATAACGATATATTATATCGTTATCTCGATATATTATATCGTTATTTCGATATATATTATATATCGTTATTTTGATATATAATATATCGTTATTTCGATATATTATATCGTTATCTCGATATATTCGATTTATTATATCCGTTATTTCGATATAATATATCGTTATTTCGATGTATAAGATATCGTTATTTCGATATAATATATCGTTATCTCCATACATTATATCGTTATCTCCATATATTATATCGTTATCTCCATATATTATATCGTTATTCGATATAATATATCGTTATTTCGATATAATATATCGTTATTTCGATATAATATATCGTTATTTCGATATAATATATCGTTATTTCGATATAATATATCGTTATTTCGATATAATATATCGTTATTTCGATATATTATTTCGTTATTTCGAAAGAAATTTGTAACATTTTTATAAACAAATCATGGCTGCCACAGGCGAAAGAGCAAACGCAAGTAAACCTCCAGATGAGTGTGCTACAAGAGAATGGATAAATTGCCAGAAAATATTCGATATTGATTTGAAGAAAATATGTTCATTATATACATATATAAGTTATGAGTAGTGTATAATACCGAGATAATATAATATATCGAGATAACGATAAAATATATCGAGATAACGATATATATTATATCGAAATAACGATATATTATATCGAGATAACAATAGAATATATCGAGATAACGATATAATATATCGAGATAACGATATAATATATCGAGATAAAAATATAATAAATCGAGATGACGATATAAGTTTTTTTGTGTCCCTTGCGGGGCTCCGTAGTAAACAAAGCTTGGTTGTAAGCACACAAATATATAATGTTATTTTTGCCATACTGTTGATTAGAAAAAAGTTTTATGCTTTTTTATGTCAATGAAATCTTGCATGAATTTAAATCCGAAAACTTGCAGTAAGGTACATGTTCTAAAAACATTATATCTTTTCAACCAAAGCAAATACAAGGTTCAGTTTAAGTAATTTTTAGTCAGAATTTAATAATGTATTGGCAGAAGAAACAAAGTTGCAAATAAAAATGACATTTTTAGACTTAAAGGTAGCAGTATACGGTTTTGTAGTTTAGTTTCGAATGTCCCCCTGTGAAATTCCTTAATATAGTAGTACGGTCCAGTTGCAGTTTACTCACATCTATGATAAATGAAATGCAATAAATTTTTGAAGTGTCAGTAGAAAGTGTCATGTTTATAGAAAAGAAATATATATAATATTTGGTTGTCATCCTTGTTATAGTAGTAAAACTCCGAGACTGCCTATAAGACCATTTGACTCCTAGCTTTAGCTCTCTCTGATGCATTAAAATAGCATGTTCCTTGTCAACAAAATTGTGTGAAATCGAGGTGGATGACAAGTATTTTGCCAGTGTTTTTCTGCTTGGATATTGATCTAAATAAACAAATATATATGTCATATTGCTCTTCTGTTAGGCGTTACAGCGTCAGAATTTTTCAAATGAAGGTAAATGCTAATGATTTGTCCGATTTTCTCACATGAAACAGCTGATTTTTATCGATGATTTTATAAAAATCTTATCAAATTAGCATGAAACTGAAAATGCAAGACACAAATTAAATATATGTACAACATTTCCAGTACAATTGGAGCTATGCAAAAATGTCACACATGTTTTTATTTGACAAAACAAGACCACGACCTCTGTTGATAATATTTTAATGCACAAAACCGTATATTGCATCCTTTAAGAAGAGCATATTTTATAAACTCACAATATCTTCATTTTAAGAATTCCTTGTATTTTATGATACCTGTACTTGTGTTGAAAACTGTTTGTAGTAAGATATTTGCCATGAAAATGTATTAAATTGGACTTTATCTGGCAACACTTATATCAAGAAAGATAACTCTGTTTCTGTCTTGTTTTAAAAACTTTTATATCAACAGTGACACATTTAATATTTGACTAAAGGTTTATTTCTATTGAGTAGAAGCAGAGTAGGCATAGCAACCTGATAATACTCAGTCATTTTAAAATGAATTGACTTCATCGACAATGAAAATTTAAATTGAAAGATTGATTTTTTTCACTTTGTGCTAGTTTTTTATTGTTGATCATCCCAAACTTTTAGTTTAAGCACTGTTACTGTCAGGTACTTTGTTAAGTTTCTCTACTCATGTTTGTAACAACTACACCTATGTGTTTGTATGTGCAGGCAACTTAAAACATGTGAGAAAAAAACAAAACAGAAAATTCTTCACCCTTTTATGTCACTGAAACGAGTAAAAAGTTATTATTTTTCCCCGCCTTTATTACAATAGTATTGTGTGTTTATTGCAAGTAGACAGAAAGTATTCAATTAAAATTAGCCTATTGTGCACTTGATATCAACTATTGCACACTATTCTCATCTGTTCACTTTTAAACTTAAGTTGCGATATTTCTACTTGTATGCGGATGAATGCATGCCTTGAATCTGACATAATTCACAAATATGTTTTCTTCAAACTCTTTATAGAAGTGGTCAGCTAATGTGATATTCAGATCACTATCTTTTTCAGGTCACTACTGAGTAGGAAGAACTTTAGTATTGTGATTTGACAAAGATTTTGACTGCATTTTTACACCATCTTGTCTTCTTGTGATTTTGACCGTGTTAAGCCCAGACACAGAAAGGATATCATCATTCTAACTGTAAGATTTATGACCAAATGGAATTTGATTGCATTTGATTCTTATTTGGTATACATTTTGTGGTCATTTCATGCGGTTTCTTTTTTTGGCTTTTACCACCCTATTTTTTTCTCTCTAAAACTCTATTTTTTATATTTTCATATAAAAAGCCTAATATGCTTACATTTTTTTGCCGTGTAATGACAAGTAACCTTAATTTTGCATTTCTCTCAACTCTTTCGACTTTGTAAACTACGGAGCCCCGCAAGGGACACAAAAACAAAAAATTATATCGTTATCTCGATTTATTATATCGCTATCTCAATATATTATATCGTTATCTCGTTATATCGTGATAACGATATATTATATCGAAATAACGATATATCATATATCGAAATAACGATATAATAAAACGAGATACTAATATTGAAATAACGATATATTATATCGTTATCTCGATATATTATATCGTTATTTCGATATATAATATATCGTTATTTCGATATATAATATATCGTTATTTCGATATATTATATCGTTATTTCGATATAATATATCGTTATTCGATGTATAAGACATCGTTATTTCGATATAATATATCGTTATCTCCATATATTATATCGTTATCTCCATATATTATATCGTTATTTCGATATATAATATATCGTTATTTCGATATAATATATCGTTATTTCGATATATAATATATCGTTATTTCGATATAATATATCGTTATTTTGATATATTATTTCGTTATTTCGAAAGAAATTTGTAACATTTTTATAAACAAATCATGGCTGCCACAGGCGAAAGAGCAAACGCAAGTAAACCTCCAGATGAGTGTGCTACAAGAGAATGGATAAATTGCCAGAAAATATTCGATATTGATTTGAAGAAAATATGTTCATTATATACATATATAACTTATGAGTAGTGTATAATACCGAGATAATATAATATATCGAGATAACGATAAAATATATCGAGATAACGATAAAATATATCGAGATAACGATAAAATATATCGAGATAACGATATATATTATATCGAAATAACGATATATTATATCGAGATAACGATAGAATATATCGAGATAACGATATAATATATCGAGATAAAAATATAATAAATCGAGATAACGATATAAGTTTTTTTGTGTCCCTTGCGGGGCTCCGTAGTAAACAAATCTTGGTTGTAAGCGCACAAATATATAATTTTATTTTTGCCATACTGTTCATTAGAAAAAAGTTTTATGCTTTTTTATGTCAATGAAATCTTGCATGAATTTAAATCCGAAAACTTGCAGTAAGGTACATGTTCTAAAAACATTATATCTTTTCAACCAAAGCAAATACAAGGTTCAGTTTAAGTAATTTTTAGTCAGAATTTAATAATGTATTGGCAGAAGAAACAAAGTTGCAAATAAAAATGACATTTTTAGACTTAAATTTGAGGTGACAGTATACGGTTTTGTAGTTTAGTTTCGAATGTCCCCCTGTGAAATTCCTTAATATAGTAGTACGGTCCAGTTGCAGTTTACTCACATCTATGATAAATGAAATGCAATAAATTTTTGAAGTGTCAGTAGAAAGTGTCATGTTTATAGAAAAGAAATATATATAATATTTGGTTGTCATCCTTGTTATAGTAGTAAAACCCCGAGACTGCCTATAAGACCATTTGACTCCTAGCTTTAGCTCTCTCTGATGCATTAAAATAGCATGTTCCTTGTCAACAAAATTGTGTGAAATCGAGGTGGATGACAAGTATTTTGCCAGTGTTTTTCTGCTTGGATATTGATCTAAATAAACAAATATATATGTCATATTGCTCTTCTGTTAGGCGTTACAGTGTCAGAATGTTTCAAATGAAGGTAAATGCTAATGATTTGTCCGATTTTCTCACATGAAACAGCTGATTTTTATCGATGATTTTATAAAAATCTTATCAAATTATCATGAAACTGAAAATGCAGGACACAAATTAAATATATGTACAACATTTCCAGTACAATTGGATCTATGCAAAAATGTCACACATGTTTTTATTTGACAAAACAAGACCACGACCTCTGTTGATAATATTTTAATGCACAAAACCGTATATTGCATCCTTTAAGAAGAGCATATTTTATAAACTCACAATATCTTCATTTTAAGAATTCCTTGTATTTTATGACACCTGTACTTGTGTTGAAGACTGTTTGTAGTAAGATATTTGCCATGAAAATGTATTAAATTGGACTTTATCTGGCAACACTTATATCAAGAAAGATAACTCTGTTTCTGTCTTGTTTTAAAAACTTTTATATCAACAGTGACACATTTAATATTTGACTAAAGGTTTATTTCTATTGAGTAGAAGCAGAGTAGGCATAGCAACCTGATAATACTCAGTCATTTTAAAATGAATTGACTTCATCGACAATGAAAATTTAAATTGAAAGATTGATTTTTTTCACTTTGTGCTAGTTTTTTATTGTTGATCACCCCAAACTTTTAGTTTAAGCACTGTTACTGTCAGGTACTTTGTTAAGTTTCTCTACTCATGTTTGTAACAACTACACCTATGTGTTTGTATGTGCAGGCAACTTAAAACATGTGAGAAAAAAACAAAACAGAAAATTCTTCACCCTTTTATGTCACTGAAACGAGTAAAAAGTTATTATTTTTCCCCGCCTTTATTACAATAGTATTGTGTGTTTATTGCAAGTAGACAGAAAGTATTCAATTAAAATTAGCCTATTGTGCACTTGATATCAACTATTGCACACTATTCTCATCTGTTCACTTTTAAACTTAAGTTGCGATATTTCTACTTGTATGCGGATGAATGCATGCCTTGAATCTGACATAATTCACAAATATGTTTTCTTCAAACTCTTTATAGAAGTGGTCAGCTAATGTGATATTCAGATCACTATCTTTTTCAGGTCACTACTGAGTAGGAAGAACTTAAGTATTGTGATTTGACAAAGATTTTGACTGCATTTTTACACCATCTTGTCTTCTTGTGATTTTGACCGTGTTTAGCCCAGACACAGAAAGGAAGAATCATCATTCTAACTGTAAGATTTATGACCAAATGGAATTTGATTGCATTTGATTCTTATTTGGTATACATTTTGTGGTCATTTCATGCGGTTTCTTTTTTTGGCTTTTACCACCCTATTTTTTTCTCTCTAAAACTCTATTTTTTATATTTTCATATAAAAAGCCTAATATGCTTAAATTTTTTTGCCGTGTAATGACAAGTAACCTTAATTTTGCATTTCTCTCAACTCTTTCGACTTTGTAAACTACGGAGCCCCGCAAGGGACACAAAAACAAAAATTTATATCGTTATCTCGATTTATTATATCGCTATCTCAATATATTATATCGTTATCTCGATATATTATATCGTGATAACGATATATTATATCGAAATAACGATATATCATATATCGAAATAACGATATAATAAAACGAGATACTAATATTGAAATAACGATATATTATATCGTTATCTCGATATATTATATCGTTATTTCGATATATAATATATCGTTATTTCGATATATAATGTATTGTTATTTCGATATATTATATCGTTATTTCGATATAATATATCGTTATTCGATGTATAAGATATCGTTATTTCGATATAATATATCGTTATCTCCATATATTATATCGTTATCTCCATATATTATATCGTTATTTCGATATATAATATATCGTTATTTCGATATAATATATCGTTATTTCGATATATAATATATCGTTATTTCGATATAATATATCGTTATTTCGATATAATATATCGTTATTTCGATATAATATATCGTTATTTCGATATATTATTTCGTTATTTCGAAAGAAATTTGTAACATTTTTATAAACAAATCATGGCTGCCACAGGCGAAAGAGCAAACGCAAGTAAACCTCCAGATGAGTGTGCTACAAGAGAATGGATAAATTGCCAGAAAATATTCGATATTGATTTGAAGAAAATATGTTCATTATATACATATATAACTTATGAGTAGTGTATAATACCGAGATAATATAATATATCGAGATAACGATAAAATATATCGAGATAACGATATATATTATATCGAAATAACGATATATTATATCGAGATAACGATAGAATATATCGAGATAACGATATAATATATCGAGATAAAAATATAATAAATCGAGATAACGATATAAGTTTTTTTGTGTCCCTTGCTGGGCTCCGTAGTAAACAAAGCTTGGTTGTAAGCGCACAAATATATAATTTTATATTTGCCATACTGTTCATTAGAAAAAAGTTTTATGCTTTTTTATGTCAATGAAATCTTGCATGAATTTAAATCCGAAAACTTGCAGTAAGGTACATGTTCTAAAAACATTATATCTTTTCAACCAAAGCAAATACAAGGTTCAGTTTAAGTAATTTTTAGTCAGAATTTAATCATGTATTGGCAGAAGAAACAAAGTTGCACATAAAAATGACATTTTTAGACTTAAAGGTAGCAGTATACGGTTTTGTAGTTTAGTTTCGAATGTCCCCCTGTGAAATTCCTTAATATAGTAGTACGGTCCAGTTGCAGTTTACTCACATCTATGATAAATGAAATGCAATAAATTTTTGAAGTGTCAGTAGAAAGTGTCATGTTTATAGAAAAGAAATATATATAATATTTGGTTGTCATCCTTGTTATAATAGTAAAACCCCGAGACTGCCTATAAGACCATTTGACTCCTAGGTTTAGCTCTCTCTGATGCATTAAAATAGCATGTTCCTTGTCAACAAAATTGTGTGAAATCGAGGTGGATGACAAATATTTTGCCAGTGTTTTTCTGCTTGGATATTGATCTAAATAAACAAATATATATGTCATATTGCTCTTCTGTTAGGCGTTACAGTGTCAGAATTTTTCAAATGAAGGTAAATGCTAATGATTTGTCCGATTTTCTCACATGAAACAGCTGATTTTTATCGATGATTTTATAAAAATCTTATCAAATTACCATGAAACTGAAAATGCAGGACACAAATTAAATATATGTACAACATTTCCAGTACAATTGGATCTATGCAAAAATGTCACACATGTTTTTATTTGACAAAACAAGACCACGACCTCTGTTGATAATATTTTAATGCACAAAACCGTATATTGCATCCTTTAAGAAGAGCATATTTTATAAACTCACAATATCTTCATTTTAAGAATTCCTTGTATTTTATGACACCTGTACTTGTGTTTAAGACTGTTTGTAGTAAGATATTTGCCATGAAAATGTATTAAATTAGACTTTATTTGGCAACACTTATATCAAGAAAGATAACTCTGTTTCTCTCTTGTTTTAAAAACTTTTATATCAACAGTGACACATTTAATATTTGACTAAAGGTTTATTTCTATTGAGTAGAAGCAGAGTAGGCATAGCAACCTGATAATACTCAGTCATTTTAAAATGAATTGACTTCATCGACAATGAAAATTTAAATTGAAAGATTGATTTTTTTCACTTTGTGCTAGTTTTTTATTGTTGATCACGTACTTTGTTAAGTTTCTCTACTCATGTTTGTAACAACTACACCTATGTGTTTGTATGTGCAGGCAACTTAAAACATGTGGGAAAAAAACAAAACAGAAAATTCTTCACCCTTTTATGTCACTGAAACGAGTAAAAAGTTATTATTTTTCCCCGCCTTTATTACAATAGTATTGTGTGTTTATTGCAAGTAGACAGAAAGTATTCAATTAAAATTAGCCTATTGTGCACTTGATATCAACTATTGCACACTATTCTCATC
Source organism: Limnoperna fortunei (assembly GCA_944474755.1). Classification (NCBI taxonomy): domain Eukaryota; kingdom Metazoa; phylum Mollusca; class Bivalvia; order Mytilida; family Modiolidae; genus Limnoperna; species Limnoperna fortunei. The sequence goes on from OX104117.1 coordinate 19,730,868, forward strand.
TGTTCACTTTTAAACTTAAGTTGCGATATTTCTACTTGTATGCGGATGAATGCATGCCTTGAATCTGACATAATTCACAAATATGTTTTCTTCAAACTCTTTATAGAAGTGGTCAACTAATGTGATATTCAGATCAGACACAAATTAAATATATGTACAACATTTCCAGTACAATTGGATCTATGCAAAAATGTCACACATGTATTTATTTGACAAAACAAGACCACGACCTCTGTTGATAATATTTTAATGCACAAAACCGTATATTGCATCCTAAGGTTGAGAGAACGGCATGTAGAAGTTTCGTAAATAATATACAAGTAGTTAAATTAAATATAACACTTTCTAACTAATAAAAATATTGAAAAGATATTTTGGTGTTTGTGACGCAAGAATAATAAATTGAGTATTTGACATCGGTAATTAAAAATGCTCAAGTTATCCATGGCGCTTGCCATGTCGCTACATTATTGCATATATATAGTAAAAGCTGACACAATTTTGTGTCCGGTCCTTTTAATTTATTTTATAATTGATAATTCATGCTGAACCATTAATTTTGCTCGTCACACGAGACGAAATGGGTCACCATCCATCGTAACAAGCCACTAGGTTGTTTATTTGTTAACATCACCAAAAAAACGTACCGATTTTCAATGTATGTTTACTTCACGAAAATTGCCGTCGTTTTAGACGATGTTGCATTATTATGCTTTAAGTAGTTAATTAAACGAAACTGAAAACTCCTTAAAACAATGGAAAGGTGTGATCAAGTCAGCGCGTTTTGGCAGAAGTGTTTTGAGTGACAAATAAAACTGCTTAGCGCGTATGGTCGATCTTATGAGATTCAAAGGTTGCAAATTGAAATCAGCAATTAAGTTTTTACCTTTAGTCAGCATTGAAATGTTGTTTCTTTTATTTGATATGGCAATTTTCCAAGGTAAATTTTGACCCAAATTAGAAGTAAAGTAACTAGAAGCAAGCGACTTGTCACAAGTCCCTGTGAATTGTTTTGCTATTAGAGAGATACATCTTTAGTATTAACATTTCTTATACTATCCACTTGTGCTAAAAAAAAATTCAAAGGGACTAGTGGAAAGTCTAGATTATTGTCTATTTGAAACCCGTTGGATAATGTCGTTTCTAGTATAGGAGTGAATGCCGTAGAACGTCCCGAAATCTGGCAATCTTTTGTAAACAGCGTACGATCCTTGTTGAAAACAAAAAAGTGACTCCGTTGCAAAAATCAAGTACAAGTAAACAACAAGGGCATAGTATGGAATATGTACAGTGGGATTTTTTATTGGATTTTCGTAATAAAAGGTTACAATAGCCCAATATTGAATGTTAATATTTAAAAAATGCAAACAGAAAGCACTCCATTTGATTGTGTCTTTTAGTATACCTAATATAAGCTATTAACTCTTTGTTTTAATAGTTTACATGCATTCTGATTATAGAGATATATGTTGCCTCATGCAGTCCTAAAATATTTTTCTGTTTGTTTGAATGACAGGACCTATACAAATCGATTTGTAGACATATGTTTTTGAATGATACTTGGTCGATTTTGTTATAGTGTTTGTGGAATCGACCCAGTATCATTCGAAAGCGCATGCAACTCGATTTGTACATATCCCTGTGTTTGAATGGTGTTGAATGCCACTTTCAGCAATTTTTCAACTATATTGGGGCGTTCTGTTTTTATTGGAGGAGGAAGCCAGATTGTAGGAAGCTTTTAATAATTGTCAATCAAGATTGAAGTTGAGCACACCCTGGCAGCGGTAAGATTCATCAAGTGCTGACAGGCATTTATCAATAGTAGATGAATACTACCTTAACCACTCGGCCACTGAAGCCATTGCGTATTACAGAAAAGAAATTATTTTAGATTTGAATCTTTTAGAAGCTTATGTCATCACTTATATTTATAAGGAGTTTACATATATGTACATGTATTTGATGCAAGTTATATGTCTAAAATGGTCAAACGTACCAATTTTGTCTTTCTTTTAATAATATATTTATGATCGTTGCATAATCCTCTAGATTTATATATATATATACCACTGTTTCTTAGTAGGTCATTAAGCATTTATTAGACGTAGGATTGTATGTTATGCCACAATTGAAAATGGGGGGATACCGTATATAGGGATGGTGGTGTCTGTCTTTCCATTCGTTACACTTTGGGTGGTACCCATCTCTTATTCTCTTCTCCAACATCAGTACTGAATGGATTTTGATGCTATTTTAATGGAATCTTGGTCACATAATGTCATTGTACACCTGATATTTTATATATTTGATTGGAATGATATTTAGGCTTGTCTATAGCGAAACATGGACTTACCATTCTTCGATGTAGGGGACACCCATCTCTTATCCGCAACTACTTGCCACACTGAATGGAATTTGATGACACTTTTGCAGAACTCTTTGTCACATGGTGGAATTGTGCATCTGATATTTTACATTTTGACCAGAATGATTTTTGGAGTTTTCAGCAGCAAAGCGCTGGACATTGTCATTTAAGACATACGGGAGATGGTGTTATCTGATTATGAGGATTGCAAAGAGATTTATTTTGCATTGGTCTGTTTTATTTCCAATCAAACATGAGGCAGGAATTCATTTTCCCTCGGTGCAGTCTGCACTTTGATTATATAGATGGGCATTACAGTTCGTAAGAGTTTTGATCTTTATTTATTGTGTTTTCCTGTATTTGTGGAACATATGGTGAATATTTTGTTTTAATTTGAGATCATCTACGCATTTTATAAAGGACTGCATGAATAATTTTCGTCTACTATGAAATGTAAAATCAAGTTAAAACAGATCTAAACAAAAATTTAAAAGCCACATACCATAATAGCTCATAAGCTATTTGTGTTTGTCTTTACAACATTATTGCGTAAATAAATTTCTAAGAAAGCCTTCACGCATGGCTTCTTCAAATGCTGATTCATGTTAACTAAAATAGGATGGGGCATTTGTCAGGAAAATTGATAGCAACAAACAATGACGCACAAAAAATTGAACAATACCTAAAACTTTACATCCACTAATTTAAAAACAGCATCTAGCAAGCCAGCTTAATTGCTTTTCAGGATCTCTACATTCCGAGAGCGTAGAATGTTTAAAAGGGCATAATCAGATATATTTTAAATATTGTCCGTGTTTATTGTTAAACGGATGTTTTGATATAAGAGTACTGACACAAATATAAGTAGCATTTTGAACAAGGAAGTGTTTATTTTTATCTGTGAAATTTATTTAAATGCGGATTCTTTCTTCCGTTTATTGTTTGTGGCGATTGAAGCACGAACATAAAAACACGAGCATTAATTAACACGAGATTTAATTACCTGTAAATAAGAAAAGAGATTCGAAGATACCGATAGCTAATCCGGAAACGATCTGTTTGAAGTCAAAAGCAGACAAAGCCATAGTAAAACCAAAGAAAGGACAAATGGAAAAAGAAAATAAAAACTGACACAAAACACAAAATCTGAAAATTGAATACCACAAACCCTACTAAAAACAGAGGGTTGCGTTCAGGTGCTCCGGAAGAGAAAACAGTCCTGTTCCACTCAGGTTTAAAGTTGGTCACTAATATTGATGCAAAGGTATATATTTATAAAGCTTAAACTAATTATTATCTTTAATTTATTTACCCTTAAAGTCGTTAACATAATAAATTGAAAATTATTTTATATCACTATAAAATATTGAGCCAGGAAAAAAATTATCAAAAATTTTTATCAGTAAAATTTCTGAATCTGCTGCCATTTATATTCAAGCGAACAGCCAGATGTTTTAATTTTCATTCTGATGGGACCATTTTTACAGGATTTCCAGTGCTAAACCTACAGAGCTGCTCATCACGTTCACAGGTGGCCCTTTCAATTGAGGTTGTGGAGTTATATGTTGGTAAAATGTTTCCTTGTATTTTATACTATTATCTTCCTGTTCACGTTTTTAACAAATAAAATGGCCACAGCTCACTTGAAGAAAAGCTGGTAAGACTTTTATTGGTAATACAATAATTAATTTCATGAAGACCATACTAAAACAGGATACTTCATCGTATGTTTTTTACCAACGTTGTTAAAAATATGATACAATACTAATGTAGAATTAATTATTCTCCTATAACATTCTGTTATTGTCAGCTAATATATTCCCAGATATATCCACCTTAAACGCATGTGTATGTTGTCAAAAGCTCTAGGCCTACAATGGTCCGAAACCGTATTTCAGCAGTAACAATACTTTTTATTTAGGTGTAAATTTTATAATGTATTGTTTGAAATCATGTCAAATAATAATAAAAACAGCTGTTTAACTGTAAAAATATATTGTTATGTCTTTAAATTGTTGACGATACGACACATTAAAACTAAACTTAATATTTTTACAATTTAACATCTACGCTTCATACATACAGAGGAGTAACATAGAACAGTCAAATGAATGCTAAATACAAAGCTCGATGAAAGCCAGAAAATTGCTGTTTTTATCATATTAGAATAGTAGAAACAGTTGAAATAATAACTCATTTGAAATATATGATTTAAAGACAATACAAGGGCAGATATGGAAAGGTCATGTAATGTTCTCTATTTAAATCAGCCCACATTATTATGAACGACTTTTCTTTCTTGTGAAGCAAACGACTGTTAGACAAATATAGTCTATATTTTCATCCTTTACATCTCTTGTTACAATTAAGAATTAGACTTCTCAAATTTGTTTAACAGGAACAATTTTATTGGTCCGGATGTAAAAGCTGCCACGTCGATATACGACATTCAACCTGGTGATCATGTGAAATACAGACGAATAGGTATTGTGTATTCGCACCATGCTATTGTTGTTGAGGTATATCCAAACAGAAACCGAGGAAAGGGAGCTTATAAAACTATAGGATTTGAAATCAAAGAGAGGGGCAAAATACAAGGAAATATAAAAATTCGGGAAAAATATGTCAAGTTTGGCGAAGAAACCGTGTATATTGTCAACTACAAAGGGAAGCGACTAAATAGACAAACGACGGTAAGGATTGCTAAGAAATTGCTCGTCGTTGGTTCTGATGATTACAACCTTCTGTTGAATAATTGTGAGCATTTCGCAACTTCCTGTGCAACTGGGGAACATTTTAGTTCCCAAATAAATCGTCTACTTTTCGGAATGAATTTGATATAATCTTTAATAACAAGAAGCACTCGATATGTCATAGAATGGACTTTATTTGACTATAAACTTAAGTGAAATTAACTGTTCAATCTTGAATGACTTCAAACGATAAAGATCTACCACTGAAGATTTTAATGAAATGAAAATTGTTACATTTGAAATGATGAGATTTCTGTTGTAAGTGAGGGGATAAGCTCAAACTTTATTTTAAAGAATTAGAGGTCAGATGTGTACGAATTTTAAATAAATATTAAACAATATATCTAACTTTACATTGTAGGTTGCCGCGAAAAATCGATCTTCTAGCACCTGCTTGTCTGACAAAAATAATGGCACGCTCATTTTAAATTTGATGTTACAAAAAAATATCTACCCCTCTTTACTCATTAACATATTTAAATAAACTCGTCCTGTGCCACTCATTTTTTTTAAAATATGTTAATGGTAAATATAATACATGTACTTTAAGCATCGTGTTAGACGCGAAACAGTGTTAAACCATTTTGTAATTTTTACTCATGGGTTCTTTAATAAAGAGTGATGACACAACCAAAGATTAACTATTGATAAACACAAAAATGAAACAAAAGAACAACGCTATAATACCTTATCACTATCTTGCTACACATTCGACACAACGTAAAACAAACGAACAATATGCACACCTTACCGCTATCTCACTACACAGTCAACATAAAGAAAATAAAAAAAAGTACGAAAATATAATTAAAAAAATATTAATCACAGTCCACACCAGTTTATTCCACTCTCAGCCTCTTCCAATTAAGGGCCTTGGTGGCCGAGTGATTAAGAAAGTTCGTCTACAATTGATCACGTGGTCTATCAACACTGAGATTGGGGGTTTGAGTTTCACTCCGGGCAGGGTGCGCTCGACTCCAATCTTAATTGACAAGGATTGTCAGTTTTCCTACTGAAGGTCGGGTTGTTTCTCCTAGTACTCAAACTTCCTCGTCCAATAAAATCTTGACGCCATGATATAGCTGAAAAATTGCTGAAATCGGCTATAAAAACCATTCAAAACTTAAAACAACCTTCCATTTTTTAAATAAATAAATAAATAAATAAATATTATCGATTGATTTATTTTAACAAGTTACTGCAGTTTGAAAGTCGCATATGGAAAATGGTTCATATTGAGTGGAATTTGTGCTGGCTATAAGACTCCCCGTTTTTTCTATATATTCATACTTATATAATTCGCATACCAGGAAACTTTTGTACGATTGGTTAGAATGACCTTTAAGACGTTTTGAAAAGTATTTATATTTCGATAGATGTCGCAAACTAAACTACTTTCAGAAACAAGATTGCTTTGTAATCTTGTGCAAAATAAAGGCGCGATACGATTTGACCTGTTTGTTCCCTCCAGACTGACCTAACGTTTCTGGCTTCTATGAATATAGGAAGAGGACATGTGGGCCTACCCCAGGTTTGAGCCGATTGGTGGCCTAACATAAAGATATCCGCTCATACATATATTGGCAGAAACATTTTATTCATTTATTTCTTTTTGTTAAGTTGACGGAATTTCTTACTTCGATTATCCGTAAAAAATAAAGAATTCTAACATATACAAATATAAAATACATGAAAATGTAAAATAAATATTACGCAACAATGTCAAGTCCAGTTGTGTTAATATTTTATTTGATTTCAAAACCGAAATGTCTCAACTTCCACTACTTACGATTAAAACCATTTAAACTACCTTATCTCCGAAATTACATAATATCGATAAGAAATATTATTATGAACTATGATTATTAAATTTAGATAATAAGCATTTTTGCGGATTGTCGCAATAATTGTTTTTTGGTTTAGTAGAAGGATTTTTGATTTGCGACTATCCGTAATTTTTTTAGGTTTAGTCGATTTTTGCGGATAGTCGACCTACACACGTGACTAATAATGAATGACTAAGCTACCTCAACCATTTGACCACCAAGCGTAATCCCGCCCCCTAAAAATGAAATAAATATTGCCATGTGTATTTGTGTATTCATAGAATAATTTAGAAATAACTCAAATAAACGAGCGATTTACTGGTTGGTCTTATTCGTTATTCTTGCAATAGAGGAACAAACAGTTTCACAATTAAATGTTTCCGCAAGATAATTTTGAGGTAGAAACCAAAAGTTTATATTTATAAACAAATGCGGAATATATCAATTTTTGGTTGTCTAAATCTACAGGTGGTTTGAAACCAGGCCTTAATATACGGATGTCTGTTCTTTGATTTGATAATTAGCTGATCAGTGTCTCACCTACTGATCTGGTCTGGTCCAGGAACATCATGAATTTAGAAATATTTTGTTCGTATTTGTATATTACAGATGAGATTTAAGTGGATTAGGCAGTCGTATATGTCTAATTGTTGAACATTACGATGCTGTCAGAAACATTTCTACAGGTGAATTAAATGGTTTGTAAAGGTTGGTAAAGATTTGACATGTTAAATATTGACGAACAAAACAAAATCACGTGAATTTGAACCAATTTCATTTGTGGGCGAAACGTGGCATGAAATGTCGCGAACGAAGTGAACGAAGGAGCTTAGCGTAAATAAATTTATTCTGACCCCTTTACCCTTGTTGTGACGTGTACACGGGTAATATTTCACTCTAATGTGGACGTTCTAGGTACCACTTACATTTATTCTTCAACAATATAATATATTTTGCGTTAGACTTTGTTCTCGACAATTTTTCTTTCGTTTTCTTGCCATATTGCGCCCCAAATGATATGTGGTCAAATTCCCAAAATAAAAATTAATAAAATGAAGGCCAACAGATATATAGCCTGTTAAAGTACGTGATTTCGCACGAATATAAACATACAATCAGTTGTACAGTAAGTCCGTGAGTAAGTAAGTACAAAAAGAATGGAAAGAAAATGGCATTTGTTAGTCTTGGGTGTATTCGTTGACCTGCGTTAGAAGAATTAGACTCATTTTCTCATTCCGAGTGTTTCCAAAGTGCAAAGTCTATTTTGGGATGCAAAAATCGATTTTTTTGTGATACCAGTCCGACTACACATGCGATCGATCCATAAACAATACACACTCAAAAAAGAAACGCAACATCGGATAATTTTTTTTCAAATCATTTTTTTGCGGACAAATAACCCATAAATATTCAAATATATATATGTAAGCGTACTTTTATTCCGGTGTCGTATTAATATCAAGCTACCCATGAAAATTAGCTACCGGAAGTCATTGGTAGTAAATTTTAATACCGCGAAGATATTAAAAATTGACTACGCATGAAAACAAGCTACCGTACATAAGAGTCTCGATCATCCAGACGCTTAATTACATTTGTGCGTCTGGATTCAACTCTATATTGAACTCGTTATCATTACGCCCAAAACTGGGCGTAATTTTTGATTGAATGATATTTTTTTTGTCTAAAAAATTACTTCCGTTCATATCAAGAAGTGTATAAAAAATTGTACCAAAATTAACATTTGTATATTTTTATAAAATATTACTTTATCAATTAATTAAACAAATATTATTGTTATGCACAATCAAAAGTGAATCTTACTGTGACGTCATAGACATGTTTGCATGGTTTTCCTGGTTTTAAAATAGGGCCCTAAAAATAGAATCATTGTTTGTCTCCACCTATTGGTAGCGAAATTACAACAAGGTGATCCCAGACGCTATTATATATGCGTCTGGGTGAATAGCGTCTGGGTGATCGAGACTACCGTACATAAACGTATAACATTTATCTCCCTTATACCGTGAGAAGAAGTTAGATTGGTCGAGCTATTACAAATTTATTTTAAAATATTTATTTCAATATCCATAATGCCATAAAGTAAGTTCTGTTGTTAATTCATTGAAAATGTGTTCTTCTGCAGACACATTTTTCTGGCCTGTAGATTTATAAACACAACACTACACAACTAAGGGATTTATGTCGTGGAATGAGTCAAAATGATTGTTGGGAATTTTTTCTTCGAGAATATTTTGTTCTCCCATAAAAATCGCATAATACAAACAAATATCATTAGCAACCTTATGTATTAGTATGTTCACCAAAATTTAACATGCCGAGAAATAAAGTTTTTATTATTAAAAGTTATTCCGCCGTGTAATTAGTATTAGTTATCATGCAAATGGCTTATCTGTAGCAAGACATAAGTGTTCGTTACGCCACAGAGCAATAAATCCACCCCCACCCCCCCGATGCACTTCTTTTTACGGGTTAATTGATGTTTAGTTTTGACATAACTAAAAGGGAAATAAAACATAGTACAAAGTTTTGGGTGTATATTTTTTGAGTGATAATATTGTTAGAGTTTCAATTAACTTACAAATATTTTTATAAGTTTTAAGTTAAACAGCCATCAGTTTACACAAAATGTTCTTTATAGGACATGGTCTACTTGGTACACTTTCTAAGAAATGATATAAACAAAAGTATATTTTAAAAACAAGTACTATCTTTAAAAGATAGTCGACGCACTAATTCTTAGACAGGACATATAAAGTAGAAAATCAACTATAAGTAAAGACTTTTAAAAATCAGTGGACATTAAAGTTTAAAGAAGCTATGATAACCAAAAGCAAAGTTAAACTCTAAAAAGCTCTGTAAATTTATTAAAACTATTAATAAAAAACGAGTCTTCTTGACTAACTGTCTGTCTGTCTGTTAATTACACTGTATTAGAATCTATCTATGTTTATGATGTTTTCGCTTGTAATATTGTAAATATTGTATATAGTATTTCTCTGTACCTCTGTAATATTGGTTGATGAGAATAAAGTTATTATTATATAAAAAGTATCGAAACGGAAAAAAGAAACATTAATTAACGTACTATTCTGACAGTTGAATATAATGGAGAATTGATGTCAGTTTATTAAAGAATCATTAATGTAGGGAGGGGTCAATAAATAATTAAAGGCTGCGAATTGTATCCACCAAAATACATTTTACTATAATATAACCAGGTATCTTCTTTATGAATTTATCTTGGACTTTTCAAACATGATATTTTTTACAGTTATGTGTGTATAAATACTAGCCATGACATAAACAAGAAGAAATTAGAGATACATGCATTTTGTTTTGTTAAAATTTTATTTATAACATGGATGCGGTTTATAGTTTATGCAAATAAAAACAAAAAAAATAAACAAATATAAAATTATCTGTAAATATTTGATATGTTGTGTGCCTTTTCTATAATGTTCAGCATATTAAAGTTAAGAAGGATCTGATATCGAAACTAATCATGTTAATAACAAAATGAGCTTTTGTAATTAGAGCTTCATCTCCTGACTGCCCGTGAATGGCGACGGGCGCAATGAAGGCTATTTCAGAAGTTGAAAACAACAATGGTGAATAAGCATGTATTTAAAAAAAAATACCCATCCGTCTATGTAAATATATATGTATTTCATGTGTCGTATTTCTTTTCTTGCAACAATTTACGCACTTCATATATGCTATTTTTACTCGAAAACAAAGTTACTTAAGTACCAAGTTAAAATTTAAATACGGCAATCAGCTTAGTTTCATATGTACAAAACTATTTTTAATAATTTACTTCTTCTGAAATGGGAACTTCTATGCAAGATATTTTAATTAGAATGGAGACAGGAACATAACTTTTCAACTGACTGCAAACTGCAAGCGAATCTTTCATTCTGTTCACATGTAGGCTATTCCGCACAAAAAAGGCCCGGGGGTGCGAAACTGTATACAAATTGTATAGATGAATCACGGGGGGGGGGGGGGGTAACCAAGGATACTTTTAGGTACAGGTCTGCGGACGGAGATTTGAAAACCCACCCTATTCATAATCAGACCTATTCATATATTTTATTACTGCACATCCCCATTGACAAAACAGTACATTCAGTACCAAAATGATCAAGTGATGTTAATGGAACAATGGAACACTTTGTTTGGAAAATCACTGTGGTTTTTCTATGACTTAACCTGAATATGATGAGAATTGAGGTATGGATATATTTAGATAATTTTCAACTACCCAATGATATATTTTTCAATGAAAAAAGCTACCTATTCATATATTTTGGAGAGGTGAAAAAGTGTCCCATTTGGGCCGCACATCGGTATTACCCTATATATATACCAAGTGTACCCCCCTCCCCCCCCCCCCCCGTGAGGTGAACGAAGTCCTACTAAGTAACGGTAATGAAGCCATAAATAAATTTTCTTTTAATACTATTGGCCGAATCAGTACAGTTACAAAAAAATGTAATGAAATATCTGCCAATTACCAATTCGCTGCCAATTACCAATGACCCATATAATTACTTTTGTGTTACATCACTGGCTTGAAAGTAGTTACATTGCCGACAGTTAACGAATCATATACTTATAATACTGTGTTTGTAAATTGAAAAAAAAAAGAAAAAAAGTAAAAACCGACCTAAATAGAGTGCGCAAAAATTACACGACGTATGGATTTTATTATGTAATTATCATATTTTTATTCTAAATCGGATTCCCTATTTTAAACCAATTACGGCCATCATTTGTTTTAATAATTGAGAAATGCATATGGGGATGCTTTCAGATCATTGCTCACACAGTAGACATTTGTAGTATTTTAGTCCAATCAGAATGCAAGTGCACATTGTGTTCAATAAGAAGTTAGCATCTTTTATTTCAATGGTCACAATTCAAAAATATATCGACTTCTTCGGAAAAACTCTATATCATGATTATTAATAAAGGAATAAGATATCTAATTAAGTTACTAATATCTATGTCATTGTATACTAAACAACTAAAGATACGTTACATTTTGGAATATTTCTTAAAATATCTTAAAAAATATATTTATTAATTTGACACTGAAGAAAGGCATCAGTTGATCGAAAATGTTGTTTTTTATAGTTGCTTTTCAGTCCGCTAACCGCGGACGTGCCGTGCTGTTACTTGGCTTTGCTCAAATATTCCAACAAGATGTAATCAAAATGATCAAGGTGACAAATTCATTACGCCAGACGCGCGTTTCGTCTACTTAAGACTCATCAGTGGCGTTTAACTCTACATGTTTAAGATATTCTTCATTTGGAGATGGAATAATAGAAGTCCACTGGGACATTTGTATCGTTGCATAATCTTCTATACAAGTCTAGAAGATTATGCAACGATACAAATGACGGTGACAAAGTTAACTGTCATACAGTCACATTAAGAATATTATATACAAACGACTGAGTATTGTGACAACTTTTCAAGCGGGTTTCTGAAGAATCAGAAATACAGGGTTAATACCAAACATTTATATACGTCCACAATATAAATATATATAATTTATATATTTCAATTAAATTTTTGCTTGAATGATTTTTCACTGTAAAGAACGTCTGTACCTTGGGTCTCTCGTGGGAAACTATGGAAGCCCGTACGTGCCACAGAAAAAATAATTTATAACTTGTGCGCACGAGTTACAAACTTGAGCGCACGAGTTTCAAACTTGTGCGCACGAGTTGCAAATTTGAGCGCATGAGTTGTAAAACTTGAGCGCACGAGTTACTAACTTGTGCGCACGAGTAACTAACTTGTGCGCATGAGTAACTAACTTGTGCGCACGAGTAACTAACTTGAGCGCACGAGTAACTAACTTGAGCGCACGAGTTTCAAATCTTGTGCCCACGAGTTAGTAACTCGTGCGCTTAAGTTAATAACTTGTTCGCACAAGTTTGAAACTCGTGCGCTCAAGATTTGAAACATGTGCGCTCAAGTTAGTAACTCGTGCGCACAAGTTTGACCTCTAACTCGTGCGCTCAAGATTTGAAACTCGAGCGCTCAAGTTAAAAACTCGTGCGCACAAGTTTTATACTCGTGCGCACAAGTTTTATACTCGTGCGCTCAAGATTTGAAACTCGTGCGCCCAAGTTAGTAACTCGTGCGCTCAAGCTTAAAACTCGTGCGCTCAAGTTAGTAACTCTTGGGCACAAGTTTGAAACTCGTGCGCACAAGTTATAAATTATTGTTTCCGTGGCACGTACGGGCTTCCATAGGAAACACTTAGTGGTAAAAATTTTATAAAAATTAAATATTCATGATTTTTGTGTTTCGGCATGGGTATAAATTGTCTTCAAATTCAATGGGTCCACAATTGAGAGAACAAGCCATTGGTAGACTGCAAGATGGCCAGTCCGCTAGAGTTGTAGACAACGACTTGCACTCCAGGACTATTAACTACAAACATCACGAATAATCGGCCACAAGTTACAACATAGGCATTTTGTTCACCCTTTAAAGAATCGGTTCACCACAGCTTCTGAAAATGTAAGACATTATTTCGAAACAAACTAGCGATATACATTTAATCGTCGAATACACCGTAGTTGTCGTCAACACCAGATGTTATCGTCCAAACAGAGGGCCTGTTTTAACACCCTGACACGGACATGCACGCTTTTAATTGGTTTTGCAGCAACAAAATTGACATAATTAGCAATGACGTTACATCATCTTTTTTTATAAAACCTTAGTGTATATCTACAGCAGATGATTGCTATGGGGTTTTTGAGAGAGAGAAGTGTAAAGAGGGGAGAGAGACAGGAGCTGAGGGGAAGGAGAAAGGAGCAATATGGAGGGAGAAAGGTAGATGGAAGGGCGAAAGAAGCAGAGGAGAGGGAAAAGGGAGAAATTCCCCGTTAAGGAATGATTGGGGTGGTTCAAACATCATGGTATGAAGTGGAATCGTAAAACTTGGTAAAACTATCTTTCAGAGACCTTAACTCGGGAAGATGCAATCTAACAGCTGCTAGATACATCGACCAACATATCAGGCCACATTTCGCACGTCATCAAAACAAGACATTCTGGCATGATAACGCACGCGCGCATACAGCAGGAACAACAAGGGATCTCTTACAATATATATTACCAAGAAAATATAGATGCATTTCATCTCGTTGTCGGATAATTGTTGTTTTTGTTTGTTTTATGTTTTGTCACAATTAGCAGTTTAATGACAATAAAATTGAATTGAATTAAATGCTAATGAATGTGATTAATGAAAAAAAGATACTTCAGAATATTTATGAAATATTTCAAATCAAAATCAGCTAGCTTATATCCCTTATTGACACAATATATCTCATTGTATTAAGTAAGTATTGGATCTATAAAAATCGACTACGATCATTTGAATAGTAGTCCTTACATCTCTTGATTGTATGATACAGATATCAGAAACAGGCTGTGAGAATAAGCTACTATAAGTCTCTATGGTATGATATAGATAACAGAAAGATGACATGAACACCAGTTCCCATATTTTATTTTCTATTAATGTGTTTTGAGCATTTTTACACATCTGTTAACAGTTTGTTTTAAATAAATCAATGGCTACTTGATTTCCAACATTATCTGTTTTCTTTAAAAAATTAGCATTGCTGTTAATATATTAAAACAAATTAAAAATAATGTGTTGGGATGCCAACACAGAAGTCGCCCAAAATCCCCATGGATAGTATTGCGTTCCACTCAGGACGTTGTAATGTAACTACACATCAAATTTCATTAAAATCGGACGTTTAAAATTTGATGCGTTTTTGGCGGCCACTTTGAAACGCACACTTGAAAAAAAATTTCTGAATGTAGAATTCCACTCAGGACACTTGAATCTACCTCCACACCAAATTTTGTTGCAATCGGAGCACGTTAAATTTCATTGAGATCGGATAACGTTGAAAATTATACACGGTTTTTGCTGCCATTTTGAAACGCGATGTCGGAAAAAAAATTCAAAGGTAGCGTTTCACTCGAAATACTAAAATCTACCTCCATTTTAAATTTCGTTCAAATCGGACCAAGTGAAAATTTTTCCCATTTTTGGGTGGGTGTCGTCAAGTGGCGGCCATTTCTAAATGGCGGCCATTATAAAAAATCTGACTATTGACTACACCCCTCCATATGTCGATCTACAACTGTGCCAAGTTTCATTTGATTCTATTAAGGCGTCTCTGAGAAATGTGTCGGACAAGTTCACGATCTAGAAAAAGTGGAAACCGAAATAGGTGCAAAACAATAAGTGCCCAAAACTTTGTTTTGGGCGACTTAATAAAGTCAACCATAAAACTAGTGCTGATTGTGTTGGGATGCCAACACAGAATGTCTCCCAAACGAACCCCCATTGCCACTATATTTTTGTGCATGTTGAAAACCCCCAAATAGACATGATATTCTTAGTTTGTGGATTAAAATCTACCTACATATCAAATGTCCTTGCAATCGGACTAAGTTGACGTTTGGGGGGAGTGTGGTGAAACGGCTGCAATCACAAAATAGTGTCATTCGCATCCAATTTTTTGGCAAAAATGCTCAGGATAGTTAGCTGTATCAGTATACCAATTTTCATTGAAATTGCTCTGGCCATTACTGAGATCTTACAATGGCCGCCATTTTTTAAAACTCTAAAACGGCCACCATTTTGAAACCGGAAGTCGGACAAAAATTTTTTTTTGCAAAAATGCTCAGGATAGTTAGCTGTATCAGTATACCAATTTTCATTGAAATTGCTCTGGCCATTACTGAGATCTGACAACGGCCGCCATTTTGTAAAACTTTAAAACGGCCGCCATTTTGAAACCGGAAGTCGGACAAAAATTTTTTTTTGCAAAAATGCTCAGGATAGTTAGCTGTATCAGTATACCAATTTTCATTGAAATTGCTCTGGCCATAACTGAGATCTGACAACGGCCGCCATTTTGTAAAACTTTAAAACGGCCGCCATTTTGAAACCGGAAGTCGGACAAAAATTTTGAAAATAGTGGCACACTCAGGGTATCATAATCTAGCTGTGTACCAAATTTCGTCGAAATCGGATGAAGTTTAAATTTTTGTATTTTTAGGGGGGTGGTGTTCGGATGGCGGCCATTTTGAAATGTCGTTCGCGTCCATTTTTTTTTGGCAAAAATGCTCAGGATAGTTAGCTGTATCAGTATACCAATTTTCATTGAAATTGCTCTGGCAATTACTGAGATCTGACAACGGTCGCCATTTTTTTTTATACGGCGGCCATTTTTAAAATGGCGGCAATTTAAAAAATTTCAAAAGTGGATTGCACAATTTCAGGTCACCCTTAACATGTTCCCAAAGTTTCATCTTGATTGGACATTTCGTCTCAGAGAAAATGTGCGGACAAGATTGAACGGAAAGAAAAAAGAAAGAAAGAAAGAAAGAAGAAGAATAATAATAAGAAACCGGACAAAAACAATATGTCTCCCAAAACTTCGTTTGGGAGACATAATTAGCAACTCGTGACTTAATACACAAGTATCAAAAGCAAAAAGTACGATAATGAAAGTAGGTCTCTAACAGGTTGTGTGATATCAAAATATTTGAGCCGTCTCATGAGGCTAGAAATTTTAAATCAGCTACAAGTAGATATATTGTCTGACAGATGTATCAGAAAGACATCCCATGAAAATCATCGTTTCACAGAGGTATCAGAAAGATGTCAATGCAAATCAGCTACCTTACATCTAATTACAAAGGTATCAGAAAGATGGCCCATGAAAATCAGCTCCATTACATCTTTACATAGGATAACAGAGATATCTGAAAGATGTCCCATGAAAAACAGCTACTCTACATCTATGCATTGTATAACAGAGGTATCACTCAGATTAATTATGAACATCGGCTATCTTACATCTATTTATTTGCATAACAAACATATTAAAAAGATGACCCAAGAAAACAGCTACCTTACATCTATGCCATGTATAACAGAGGTATCAGAAAAATGTCCCATGAAAACCAGCTACCTTAAATCTTTGCACAGAATACCAGAGGTATCAGAAATGGGTCCATAAAAAACTACCCAACATGTATGCATTGTATTACAGAGGCATCATAAAGATGACCCATGAAAATCTGCTACCTTACATCTTTGCACAGCATAACATAGTTATCAGAAAGATGTCCCACAACAAACAGCTACCATACATAAAAAACTTGTATTACAGTGGTATCACAAAGATTAGTCATGAAAATCTTCTACCCTACATCTACATATATGTGCCTTTTCAAATGTATTGGAAACATCATCCATGAAAATCAACTACCTTACATCTATACGATGTATAACAGAGGTATCAGAAAAACGACACATGGAAACCAGCTTCCTTACACCTATACATTGTACAACAGAGAAATAAAAAAAATGACTAATGAAAATCAGCTACCTTACATCTTTGTATTGCATAACAGAGGTATCAGAAGTACGAAAAACAGCTACCTTACTTCTTTGCATAGCATAATAAGAGGTATCGGAAAGATGTCCGGTGAAGAATCCGCTACCCTACCTCTTTATATTGTATTTCAAATGGATTACAAAAATGACCCATGAAAATTAGCTACTTTACATCTATACAATGTATAACAGAGGTATCAGAAAGATGACCCATGAAAATCTGCTACCTTACATCTTTGCATAGCATAACAGATATATTAGAAAGATGACCCATGAAAAACAGCTGCCCTGCATGTATACATTGTCTAGCAGAGGTATTACCAAGATGACTCATAAAAACCGGCTTCATTGACCCTATAAATTGAATACAAGAGTTTCAGATAGATGACACATAAAAACCGCCTACCTAACACCTATACATTGTACAACAGAGATATAAGGGAGATTACCATGAAAATCAGCTACCATAAATATATAGAATGTGTAACAGAGGCATCAGAATATGTTTCATAAAATCAGCTACCTTAAATCTATACAATGTGTAACAGAGGCATCAGAAAGATGACCCATGAAGATCAGCTTTCTTACATCTTTGAATAACATAATAGAGATACCAGAAAGATGTCCCATGAAAAACCGCTACTCTGCATCTATACATTTTATTACAGAGGTATCACAAAGATTTGTCATTAAAATCAGCTACCTTTAAACTATTCAATGTATCACAGAGGTATCATAAGATGTCCTATGAAAAACGTCTACCTTACATCTATCTATACATGGTATTATAGAGGTATCACACAGATGGCTCTTGCAAATCTGCTACCCTACATTGATATATTGTATTACAAATTTAGTAGAAAGATTGCCTATGAAATAAGTATATAACAGAGGCATCAATAAGATGATCCACGAAAATCAGCTACCTTGCATCTTTGTATAGCATAACAGAGATATCAGGAAGATGTCATATGAAAAAGAAAAACAACTACCCTTCATCTATGTATTGTATAACAGAGATATCAGAGAAATGACCATGAAAATCAGTAACTATACATCTAAACAATGTATAAAAGAGCCATCAGAAAAAGGACACAAGGAAATCGGCTCCCTTACATCTTTGCATAGCATATAGAGGTATCAGAAAGATGTCGTATAAAAAACAGCTACCCTACATCAAAACATTGTATTACAGAGGTATCACATGGATTAGTTATGAAAATCAGCTACATCTATACATTTGCATTACAAATGAATTAGAAAGATGACCCATAAAAAATCAACTACCTGACATCTATACCATTATAACAAAGATATAAGAAAGATGGCCATGAAAACCAGCTTCCTTGCGCCTATAAATTAGATAAAAGAGTCTCAGAAAGATGTCCCATGACAAACAGCTAACTTATTCAATACATTGTATAACAGAGGTATCACAAAGATAACCAATTAAAACCAGCAACCTTAAATATTTACATAGCGTATCAGAGGTATCAGACAGATTAGTCATGAAAATTAGCTACCCTACATTTATATACTTGCATTACAATTTTTTAAAACGTGAAACATGGAAAATCAGCCACCTTACATCTATACGATGTATAACAGAGCCATCAGAAAGATGACACATGGAAAGCAGCAACCTTGCATCTTTGCATAGCATAATAGAGGTACCAGAAAGATGTCCTATTAAAAACAACTACCCTTCATCTATACATTTTACAACAGAGATATCAGTGAGATGACATTGAAAATAAGCTACCATACATCTATACAATTTACATGTATAACAGAGCCATCAGAAAGATGACACAAGAAAATAAGCTCCCTTACATCTTTGCATAGCTATTAGAGGTATCAGAAAGATGTCCTATGAAAAACAGCTACTTTACACCTATATATTTTACTCTAGAGATATCAGAGAGATGACCATGAAAATCAACTACCTTACATCTATACGATGTGTAGCAAAGGCATCAGAAATATGAACCATTAAAACCAGCTACCTTAAATCTTTACATACCATAGGTATCAGAGGTATCAGAACGATGTCCCGAGAAAAAAACTACTCTACATGTATGCATTGTATTACAGAGGCATCAGAAAGATGACCCATGAAAATCAGCTACCTTAAATCTTTAATCATTATATCAGAGGTATCTTAAAGATGTCCCATGAAAAACAGCTACCGGCCCTACATCTACATATTTGATTAAAGAGGTATAATAAAGATGTCAATTAAAAATCAGCATCCTTACATATTTATAATTTACACCTGAGGTATCTGAAACACTACCCATGAAAAACCGCTACCCTACATCTATACATAGTATTACAGATGTATCACAAAAATGATTCATGAAAAATGGTTTCGTTACAACTATAACAGAGGTATAAGAAAGATGACCATGAAAATCAGCTTCCTTGCGCCTATGAATTTTACAGAGTCTCAGAAAGACGACTAATGAAAACCAGCAACCATACATATATGCATTGTTCAACTTTAATATAAGAGTGATGACAATAAAAATCAGCTTGCTTTCAACTATAAATTGTACAAAAGAGTCTCAGAAAGATGATCCATGAAAATCAACTACCTTACATCAATACATTTTATAACAGAGATATCCCAAGAGATGAACATTAAAACCAGCTTCATTGTTTTTATAAATTGTATACAAGAGTCTCAGATAGATGACTCATGAAAACCAGTTACCTTACACATATACATTGTACAACAGATATATAAGAGATGACCATGAAAATCAGCTACCATAAATCTATAGAATGTGTAACAGAGGCATCAGAATATGTCCCATAAAAACAGCTACTCTACATTGTATGCATTGTAATACAGAGGTATCACATGGATAACTCAATGAAATCAGCTACCCTTAAGCTATACAATGTATAACAGAGGCAATCAGAAAGATGACCCATGAAAACAAGTTACCTTAAATCTTTACACAACATATCAGGGGTATCAGAAAGATGTCCTATAAAAACAGCTACCCTACATCAAAACATTGTATTACAGAGGTATCACATGGATTACTTATGAAAATCAGCTACATCTATATATTTGCATTACAAATGTATAAGAAAGATGACCCATAAAAAATCACCGACCTGACTTAAGCTTTTAGACTGACACTAATGGTTTGAGGTGGAGCTAAAAGTATCCGCAAATTAAAAACAAATTTTTCCCTGCATTCAAATATGATGATTTCATATATGAAACAATATAAAAAATCATTATACATTGGACTGGGTGAAGATATTGATCACCTCCAAGAACTAGGAATGAATTAGAACCTCTAAAATCTACAACACATATTTTTCTGCAAAAAATGTTGATACATTTATTAGCTTTCATTAATACAAATGTTTATGAATTTTTAAGAAAAAAATTGATCTTTTAATCAGATTTTACCTTTAATGAGATAAAACAACTAATTAAGGTAAAGAACGGGAAACTAAAACAAAATATATATTTAACTAATGTCCATATCGAATAATTTTCATTTTGTTGCTCAATTCCTAAAAAAGTCTTCAATACAAAGGAAGGTGGACTAACATTTAATTTAAACTTATTTCATTTGTTAATTAAAAAATGGATTGGACACACGTAAATACATACTTATAAGTCCTCTGTACATTACAAGTATATACATATGCTAAAACAATGTAGATAGCAAGATAGAAGAACTTGTACACAATTTCAAATAAACAAACGTGAGAAATAATTACAAAAGAATCAAAATAAAAGTCAATAGTGGCTGAAGATGTTTCCGTTTGACTCTGACCACTACATCGCAGAATTAAAAATCTTTTGGATCTCTTAACATATTCTAACAATTCTCTAAAAATACTTAATTTTTTTTCATAAGGATGTTCTACATTGCCACTAGTAAGCGTATGCAAATCAATATAAGTCCCATTTGGTAGCCATCTTAGACAACCAATAAGATCTAATCTGTGGTTGTTATATATGGGACAATCAAAGAAATAGTGGTTTGCATCTTCAATACAAAAACGCATAAACAGGATAGATTTGAAATAAGGTTTGATCTGAATAAATCGTAATTAAGAAAGGATGCTGACCAACTTAGTGTGTTCATACATGTATTATGTTTACTTTTCCGGGGCCATATGCATAGTGTCTTGGCACTACCCACAAAACAGAATCTTTCCTTAAAGCATTTTTGAAGGCCCAAATAGAGTTAACATTTCCGATCAATTCTATTCCATTGCTTAGTTGTTTTGGGAATAAATGATTGATTAGTGAGGGAAAGTCTACAGTATGGTAATATTATGTCATCACCATTTCGCAATGGATGAAGACTTAAACTTTGAACTTTAGTGGGAACGATTCTCCTAACGTATTGAGGGGATTTTTGGTTTCGTATTGTATAAAACATTTGTAAATTTTAGTAAACAGACACAAGCCAGGTTATAGAATATAACCTGTTTAGAAATGTGCAATGTTCCTTGTAATTTAATTTTAACTATAAATCTAAACAATTCTAATGGTAAAAAGATCGACGACGTGTGAGACTATTTTAATTTTAACGGCGTAAGAATATGTAATTTTTTATCGTATAATATGGGTTGCTCACTTGAATTAGATAATCATATTTCAGCTTACAAAGCAACTTAAATTATTCTAAATAAACTTAAATAAAAATAAATATATTCTTTATCTATAGTATGAACCAAACATGTCGTGAACGATGGCAGGTTAGTATTTTTCTTTTAGAAGATAAATTTCTAAAAGAAATTAAAGAATTCTCTATACTCCTCATAGAATTGTTGCACTGAAAACTTAAGACAGTTATTGATCAGATTTAACCTTTCGTATGGGGTCATATCAACATCTGGAAGAGGAGATTTTATTTAAATATTTTCGGCAGTAATTACTTCAGGGTCCCCATTACTTCAATCTAATTAAATTGTAATAACATTAATTATGTTCACCGCACACGGACACTACAAATGCGAATTTTATTGATTTACTGCTATAAACATGTAGATAAATCCTAACACATCTAGTATAGTGACAAATCCGTTAGTTCTGGCGGATACTTTTACTACCTTCATCAATAGATTTAATTAAGTTAAATTTGGTTTGGTTTTCACAATGATTCTAGATAAATAGTCATTAGATAACACTATTATCCGTCACAGTCAATCTTTAATTTGAATAGAGCAGCAATGTATCAAACCTGGAATCGGGTTAATTAAGGTCAGATTAAAGCAATTATTGGTGAAATTATTTGTTTATAAAAGTAAAATATGTGTTGAGGATATATTTTAAATACAAATTAACGACACTGTATTATAAAACTCTTAAACGGGGACATTTCTCGTAGAATTATGTTTTTGATAAATCTGTCTATAATGTTTTAGTCAAGAATAACTGAATATCCGTGGAAGGAGTTGAATATATGTTAATCTACAAAATGGAGAGTTTAGTTTAAACATATTTATTGTCAAACATATACAAAAGGATTGGGCACAAGTTATAACAACTTACAGGGCCTTTTCCATACAATAATAATACACATAATGATAATCAAGATGACAGCAATTACTATTAAGTACACACATAATTAAGTTTAAACAAATAGTACAAAACGAAAAATACAAAAGAGCAAAAGAAAAAAGAAAAAAGTAGGAAAGATGTTAATAAAAAAGTAAGTTGTAAATGTAAAGTGAGCATGGGTAGAGTTGTATTCTACATCTAATTAAAATTAAATCTTTCACCTGCCCCAACCTTTTTGATGTGTCGCTGGACAGAGACCAACAACATAAAGGGGAAGCAAGTGAAAGAGTTAATTTTAATTAGATTTTGTATGCTACGTAATTTTTTGCTTCTCGTATATTATATATAGTGGGTGTAACACTCTCAACATGCACTTGCATTGCTGAAAACTAATTACAGGAAATACAAGTATTCCATTAATTGACAAATTAATTTTTATTTAACATGTATTGCAAAATACGTTATAATCTAGCTTCGAATTTAAGATGATTTACAAAATATGCTTTTTAATATCACCGATTACGCAAAGTATAAATCTGTTTTCTAATTAACATTCCTTTTCATCTCATTGTGAAAAAGAACTATAACCTATGGCCCCTTATTCAGCATTACGCAGTTTCACGGAGACTTAAAACACCGCATTAAAATATCTGAACTTATAATTGGTCAATAGAAAATTCTGAACACCACGGATGAATTTGGTTGTATATAAAGGCGAATTGAAAGCATGTTTTAAAAATGTGACGCTTGTTTTCTAAATTTCTTCTCATTTCCCATTTATTTTATTTCGGCTATTTTAGAATCTACTTTTTTCCAACATAAGGCATTGAAAAAGGAAGGGGCATAACATTTTCAAATTTCGCAACAAATTTGGGTCAGCCAAGATTATTTTGAATTGTGCAGTTAGATCGAAGCAGTCTTCTCAATTACAAGATAATGTTCTTATTAAATATCTTAATAAATATATTGCGGAAGAGTAAAATTACAATGTAAATTTTATTATACTTAACATCAAAGATAAGAAATACATATCGCAGCAGGGGGTCTCAGCCCCCTAGAAGCTGAGCACAATTTTTTTAACCACTGCCATGATCATTAGTAGATGACTTACTACCTTAACCCCTTAGTTTATAAAGTTGACATATACTGTACTATTTAAATAAAACATTTCCTCTACTGTACATATATAGATTAATGTTTGATAGTTAAAATGCAACGCAATTAAAAAAAATCGAAGAATGTGTCCATGGGACACAGATGCCCCCTCCCCCCGCCGTTAAATGAAGTCCCAAACAGAAAGTAGTTGTCCGACAGGTCTGAAAGTCGCTTGGGATGTACAACTTGTGATAATGAAACACCCTACCAAATTTCAAATTGTTCTCATGTACGGTTTCTGAGAAAAGCTTGATGGAACTTTTCATACTCGTGTTCACACATTTTCACATCGGCCCAGCCCCAAACACGAAGTAGTTGTCCGACAGGTCTGAAAGTCATTTAGGACGTACAACTTGTGATACTATACCACCCTGCCAAATTTCAAATTGTTCTAATATACGGTTTCTTAGAAAAGCTTGACGGAACTTTTCATACTCGCGTTCACACATTTTCATATTGACCCAGTCCCAAAGAGGAAGTAGTTGTTCGACAGGTCTGAAAGTCGCTTAAGACGTACCACGTGTGATACTGAACCACCCTGCCAAATTTCAAATTGTTTTCGTGTACGGTTTCTGAGAAAAGCCTGATGGATATTCGTACGGACGGACGTATGTACAGACAGACGGACAACATCCAGGGGCCGTGTAAACGAAAGGATCCTAAGATATGTCCTAAGATACGTCTTAGGATAATACTTAGGATGGTCTAAGGACATGTCCTAAGTCTGACTTAAAGCCTTCAACGAAGCTATCTTAGGATAGTCCTTACTAAGATTATCTTACGACCATCCTAAGACAATCTTTAATAATTATTTAAAAATGAAAGTAAAGATATATGTAAAATGTAAATGATTTTAAAATAATTGTTAGAAATATATGATTTATTTAATTAATTCCCATATTCTGACATAATAAAGGTAAGATATTTCCTTTTTATTTCAAATGAATTTAAAACATCTCTTTCATAAAAAAGCATGCCAACATACAAGTTTAATTTCAATAAATATATATTATTTCAAGCTAAAGAATCTAAATTGTTTTCAAATGTTAACAATATAATTTTTAGTTAGATTTAAAACGGCATTTTAATGCGGTGGTAAATGTTTTACAAATGAGTTAATTTCATCACTACCTTTAAATACAAAAATCAAGTTATATTTCGTTGGACCAACTCAAAAGCAACAGAAGATGATCCTTATATATTTTTTCTCAAACTAATAGGAATATTTAAGGGTTAATAAATTTAATATATTAATATATTATACTTTGAAGATTTTTTTAATGGTTTTTTTTTGTAAGCATAAACGGTCTATATAATCGTAAAAAGACACACCGAAGTATATAATAATATAATGTATATGGACCGGCTGGGGATAAAATGTACATTGGATTTACACATCTGTTCAAAGATTATTTACGACAAGTAATTGACATGCAAAATGAGTTTTCAGAACAACAATAACCTAAAATGATCAGTCATGACAGTACATGTTGTGCATATGGAGCAAATAAATGAGTATAGAAGCTTACAAAAATAAAGTATAATATAACAAATAGTTCATGACACTTCGGGTCATATGGCAGTATATGGACCGGTTGGTGGCCCCCAAAAATAGATGGACCCCAGCTGCGCTTCGGTCCATATAAATTTTTGGGGCCGGTCCATATACTGCCATATGACCCTCAGTGTCATGAACTATTTGTTAAATATTTCGGCGTTTGAGATAATTTTGTGAAGAAATCTATATAATTTGTATTAAAAATTTTAACACAAAAAGTTAATTATTTCAAATTTATCAATTATAAACCGGCAACCTATATATAGAACCGTTGCTATAAGGTCCCAAGTAGTAGGGTGTGAGCTGTTTTAGTCACCCCAAAAACCCAGGGAGGAAGGGAGGAAGCCCCGCCCCCCTTTCTATATATGGTCACCGGAAGTGAGTCATCGGAAATTTTACCATCGCGCAAAACATACGTTGCTCATGACGTCACCCGAAGTACGTGAGTCATCGGAGATTCCATCATCGCGCAAAACCTTATTTGGTCAACCGATTCCAATGAGTCATCGTGTCTGCTAATAAGGATACTTCCATGACGCGCGACCATGAGTCATCGCGCGGCGTATAATTGCCATTCCATATCAATTAATGAAAACGTATATTTTAAGGAATTAATTACCATTCGCTTAATTAAACATCTAAAACATTTTATTGGATAAATTATTTCAAACATAGCGCCGATTATCGATCCGGTCATACACACCTGTCATAACGCGTTTCGGTCAGTGAACCTATTTATAGCCTAAACGATTAATCATCCACATGTAGAGCTTGTCTTCAAATCTGTTATCATGTAGTTCTCATATTTACTTGTCTATTTACAATATTCATTCTGTATATAAACAGAAACAAATATATTATCAGCATTGGTATTTATTTTAATTATTATATCTAAAACATTGGTACAAATATTTCAAACATATCGCCGAATTCAATTACCATACACTCAAGTCATAACACGTTAGTGAACCTATTTATAGCTTATACGATTATCTTTCACGTTCAATTAAATCAACATGTGGAGCTTATCCTCAAATCTGTTATATGAAATATCATGTAGTTCTCATATTTACTTTTCTATGGTCATCCCCCGCGTTTATCTGTATCCTCAAATTACCCTTTCATACACTGATAGCAATCAACAACATTGTCTCAAGTAACCTTTACACCGACACGTGCCA
Organism: Limnoperna fortunei; assembly: GCA_944474755.1. Lineage (NCBI taxonomy): Eukaryota > Metazoa > Mollusca > Bivalvia > Mytilida > Modiolidae > Limnoperna > Limnoperna fortunei. The sequence goes on from OX104117.1 coordinate 19,757,737, forward strand.
GACGTCTATACTCTTGATTTGATTCGGATAAAATAAACAAACATCAATTACCAGGGATTACCAGTCATATCGTACACTATTAAAGTTACTCCATACACAAATTAAAATTCTTTCATAGATATTAGAAATGATTTTTTCTGTCGAAATTACAGACATTTTATTGTCAACATTGATAACATAAATTACGTACTATATTCACTAAAATAAGTTCAATTTTATCTTTGACCTCAGATTACTCCCCTGTATAATTATCCACCACCACCCATCACCCCACCACCACCACCACCCACCACCACCACCACCACCGATATCACCACCACCACCCATTACCCCACCACCACCACCACCCACCACCACCTCCACCACCACCGATACCACCACCAACACCACCCATCACCCCATCACCACCACCACCACCGATACCACCACCAACACCACCCACCACCACCACCACCACCCACCACCAACACCACCCACCGCCTCCACCACCACCACCCACCACCACCACCCACCACCACCGATACCAACCACCACCACCACCCACCACCGATACCACCACCACCACCACCACCAGCGCTTTTATGACTATTTTTCTTTTCGATGACTTAGAAATCGTTCAAGTTTGTCTTTTGTATCAGTTCCCATGACTTTTCTATAGTAAATATGAAGAGTCAAATTTTGATCATTGTTTATTTTATCCGAATCAAATCAAGAGTATAGACGTCTGGCACGTGTCGGTGTAAAGGTTACTTGAGACAATGTTGTTGATTGCTATCAGTGTATGAAAGGGTAATTTGAGGATACAGATAAACGCGGGGGATGACCATAGAAAAGTAAATATGAGAACTACATGATATTTCATATAACAGATTTGAGGATAAGCTCCACATGTTGATTTAATTGAACGTGAAAGATAATCGTATAAGCTATAAATAGGTTCACTAACGTGTTATGACTTGAGTGTATGGTAATTGAATTCGGTGATATGTTTGAAATATTTTATTGTACCAATGTTTTAGATATAATAATTAAAATAAATACCAATGCTGATAATATATTTGTTTCTGTTTATAAACAGAATGAATATTGTAAATAGACAAGTAAATATGAGAACTACATGATAACAGATTTGAAGACAAGCTCTACATGTGGATTTAATCGAACGTGAGATTAATCGTATAGGCTATAAATAGGTTCACTGACCGAAACGCGTTATGACAGGTGTGTATGACCGGATCGATAATCGGCGCTATGTTTGAAATAATTTATCCAATAAAATGTTTTAGATGTTTAATTAAGCGAATGGGAATTAATTCCTTAAAATATACGTTTTCATTAATTGATATGGAATGGCAATTATACGCCGCGCGATGACTCATGGTCGCGCGTCATGGACATTTTAAGTGGGCTTATTAGCAGACACGATGAGTCATTGGAATCGGTTGACAAAATAAGGTTTTGCGCGATGATGGAATCTCCGATGACTCACGTACTTCCTGTGACGTCATGAGCAACGTATAAGGTTTTGCGCGATGGTGGAATCTCCGATGACTCACTTCCGGTGACCATATATAGAAAGGGGGGCGGGGCTTCCTCCCTGGGTTTTTGGGGTGACTAAAACAGCTCACACCCTACTACTGTCCCACTCGATATCTACACGTGTACATTGTCATTAGTTAAGCCATCTATCGTTGGATGCGTTCTGCTTTGACGAATATTATATCCCCGTCGTCTGATGTGTCGGAAAAGCAGCCATATTTGTGTTTGTTCGGCAAAGTTAGGGCATCCTAATTGTTTTAGGAAGAAAATTAGATCTTCTAAAATAGGACGCGTTCGTTGACACGACTTAGGACTAAGATGTGTCCTAAGACCATCCTAAGACATATCCTAGTCCTAAGATAGCTTCATTGACATGGCCCCTGAATTTATCACGGTGACCGTTAAATCTAATAATTTTTCACCTGTTGATAACCAAACAATGAAGTTCTTACAACATATAATTATCTGTTTAAGCCACTGTATTTTTATTGTATCAGTAGAGTATCCGTTGTAATCTTATAAGATAAATAATTGCATTGAATAAACACTAACAATTATAAACTAATAAGCAATGCAAATACATTGAAACTCTCGAAATACACAAAAACTATAATGTCCAATATTTTATGTATTTTGACATATATTTAGTCAAAAATAAAGTCCATTAATCACGTAGTTTACTACGAACAAATGTATCCAAATCTTTTATAACACAATACATATATAATAAGAAAGGTCAAAATTTATTGTTGATGTATATGCCAACAGAGACATATAATTGTAATTATATTTCTGATTCCAACAAGATCTTTTTGCGAGATAAAGAAACGATTTCAAAAATTTGGGTAACGTAGATTACATTACGTTATTCGATTTTGCAAGTTTTGTTATGGCTGTAAATAATTCGCAAACTGAAAATAAAATATTACGTGTTTATCGTGATAACCCATTTAGTTTACTTGTTATAATTGCCACGTAGTTCTAATTTCTTAACTAGTTTGTGGGCTCAAATTTAATTCAATCCTGATACAGCTGTACTCGGACACTTTTTTGTTTTATGCTACCAGGGTCCTGGGGTGATTGTTTTAGCCTTCTTACCTATTACGTGAATGATTTGATAGTAATGTAGTTTACAAATAATCGCATGCCAATCAACAAATACATTTTTAAAAATTGAGATAAATACATACGTTGCTATTACTAATCAGGGGGACTCGACACATGAGAGCCGATTTTTTAAGTACATGCCATAAATAACCCCAAGTTTTTGATTTAAAGGTATCCCGCTGTGGTCCTCATTATTAATTAACATACATAAGGCTTATCTGTAGCAAGACTATAAGTGTTCGCTACGCCACGGGCAATAAATTTTCTATCTGTCTTTTTTATGAGTTGTGAAAGTTTAAGGAAAGGAAAGGTCTTGTAAGAAAACATTTAACAAATGGAAGCGTGATTTATACGATAATGACTTTACATAATACGAAAACTTGGTTTTCGGACGGTTATTGTCTCATTTCCAAATCATAAGGTTATACATTTCATGTGTCTGAACTCTTGAAATTTTCCCTTTTCTTTTGAAAGTAAACAGCTTCATATACGAATATTATTATCAACTGTTTAACTTCAAAATTATTAAAGTTCCAGTTTTGTCAGAGGTCTTCGAACAATCATTTTCATATTGGTCCCTTTTAACTAATTTGTGCATTTATTATCATATTCTAACGGCGAAGGGGAGATAATTCAAACTTTGTATTATTGTGGTAGCAAATTTTCATAATAGACTTTCGGAACACATCGTTGTTGTACCGAATGTGTATTCCGAAAGATAAAAAGAAGCTCGATTATCATGGTAGCAAATATTAATACCACACCGGCGTGTATTTCTTCCTTGCACTAGTGTATTATTTCCTGAGGTTAAATTACACTAGTGCAAAACTTCCATTGGAAATTTTACACTAGTGTAATTTAACCTCAGGAAATAATACACTAGTGTAAGGAAGTAATACACTGGTGGAAAGAACACACTGTTACATATACACAACATCATAACAACACCTTAATTAAAGGTTTCCAGGTGAAAGCATTTAAGTTCATCCACCCGTGAACGACTGTGGTCGAAATCTGGTACACCCTATGAATTACGCATAGCTTAAAACAGGGTCGACTTTCACGTGCAAATCAGGGGTATTTTTATAACTCAGACAATCGGTATAAAACCCCGCTATTCCTTTTCTTGACTGCATTAGTAAAATACAATTCTGATGAGGTGACGCTATGCCAAGGTTAAATGCTGCTACCCGGAATATCGCTATCGGTCAAATCGAGGCCGGGGAATCACAGAATGCTGTTGCCAGAACGTACAATGTTCATCGTAGCACATTTTCACGCCTTTGGAGACGCTACCAGCAGCTTGGTACTACAACAGACCGACTCCGTTCAGGGCGTCCGCGTGTTACAACTCGCTCTCATGGATTGCGGGCAAAAAGACCTTACGTCGGAGCAACATTGAGACGCCAACACCGCCGAGCAAGTGTTAGATGGTGCACTACCGTTCGTGTAAGGAATTTACAGAACCGGAGAAGAGTCTGGTTCAGCGATGAGTCACGTTTCCGCTTGAAAGCGAGATGGTCGCAAATGAACGTTTTGCGCAAAACTATGTTGTAGAAAGAAACAATTTTGGCGGAGGCAGTGTTATGATCTGGGCCGCTATCTCTTACGGCAGGAACAAACAGCTACATGTACATATCCAAGGCAATCTTAACGCTGTTATAGAGACGAAATTATAACGGCCGCATGTATTTCCCGTAATTGACATTCAAAGAGAAGTTTTTCAACATGACAATGCCCGACCACATACAACACGTGTAACAGTAGATTTTTTTAGAGCAACAGAATGTCAGTGTGATCCGTTGGCCATCACGATCTCCTGATCTTAACCCAATTGAACATCTGTGGGATGAACTGGCGACAACCACCGCCGCAAAATCTGCAACAATTAGAGAATGCACTTCAGTATGAGTGGCACAGGATACCGCGTGTTCGTACTCAACGTTTAATTGAATCCATGCCAAGAAGAGCAAGGGCTGTGTTACAAGCAAATGCTGGGCACAACAGATACTGACATTTTTTGCGTGATTTATTGACAATATTCGACAAAATGTTATATTCCATGGTAAAAAACTCATGAACAAGAAGTGTGCCAATTTTTTTATTTCTGTATATCAATTATTTAAATGATAAATTGTTAAAATAATATATGAAGTAAAATTCCAATTTTTTGTATCTTGCGTTTCTTTTTGAGTCAGTATATTATGCGGATATGTTTGTCTTTGATCTGTTTATTACATGGTCAGTGTTCACTAGATAATTGATCAATTAAGATCAACACCTTGTCCAGTATTGTTTCAAATATAAGAATAAGTCTCACAGAATGAACAGTACTGATAGAAAGATGAATTAAACAGAATTGGCATTAAATGTGCATTATTCTCAAATTTAAATTGAAACAAAATTTTTAACGAAAAGCTGACGGTTAAATATCTATAAAAACGAAATATAATCAATCCATTTACCAGCAGTAATTCCTTTTACACATGCCATACATTTTTCCATCCGTTGCTACATTTATGAAGCCATACACATACATGTAACTGGAGCGCTAATTACGGTAATTTATATTATGTTATGTTGTTGTAAAATATGTGATATCACACAATAAGCAGCTGGGAAGTTTAAGGTTTGGAATACAATTTTGGAGAGCTCCCAGTAACTAACAGTGTGAGATCAACAAAATAGGGTGGGTCGGCGAGAAAACAACTCACACTTGCAGCACATCAAAATAACAAATAGGTTTTAAAAAAGAGAAATTTAAAGCAGCTAAAATTTCATCAAAAGTGATATCATACCATTAGCAACTGAGAAATTTAAAGTTTGAAATACAATTTTGGTGAGCTCCCAAGCTATATTCGTATTCGAAACCGTAAAACCCTGATAGATAAAATAACAGAAAGAACCCAAACTCATCTAAATCTAAAATAATAGTGGCAAAATATATTTTTATGACAGAAATAAGATAATTCATTGTTAAAACGGTCACAAAACTGTATTTACAATCGACCAAAGGAAAGACTGAGTTCGTCGTCAATTTATTTTAAGTAAATCGTGAATATAAACAAATTAGTTATGAATATGTGCAGATTCATTGTAAAAAACAGTGGGATGACGGCAACAAAAAATTATAGAGCAAGTCTATTTATAGTAATGAATTATTTTGCATGAATCAATGTGCAAGATACGCTTTCCCCAATAAAACTTTATGTCACTCTTTAGCACTTTTATATATAAATATTTGTTTCCTTTTGAGATCTATAAAATGTCGTCAAAGATACCAAGGTTAACAAAATTTTTTTCTTCGCCAGATGCGCGTTTCGTCTAATCAAGACTCATCAGCGGCGCTCAAACCCAAATAATATGTAAAAATCCAAATAATTAAGATGTTGTAGAGCTTATATCACCAAAATTTCAAAACGTTATATCAAATCCGGCTAAGGCTATTTACACCTTGAAATAGAAAAAACCTTAGAATTAAAATATTTTGTGAAATTTCTAGTCAGTAAATTTAGACAATGACTTTATCGCTGTTAGAATCAATGATTTTCCTGTCAGCACCGAAGTGTGACTACTGGGCTGGTGATACCCTCCGGGACTGACAGTCCACCAGCAGAGGCATCGACCCAGTGGTTGCAAATAAAATGTCGTCAAAGATACCAAGGTTAACACAATTTTTTTCTTCGCCAGACGCGCGTTTCGTCTAATCAAGACTCATCATTGGCGCTCAAACCCAAATAATATGTAAAAATCCAAATGATTAAGATGTCGTAGAGCTTATATCACCAAAATTTCAAAACGTTATATCAAATGCGGCTGACGCCATCTACACCTTGAAATAGAAAAAACCTTAGAATTAAAATATTTTGTGAAATTCTAGTCAGTAAATTTAGACAATGACTTTATCACTGTTAGAATCAATGATTTTCCTGTCAGCACCGAAGTGTGACTACTGGGCTGGTGATACCCTCGGGGACTGACAGTCCACCAGCAGAGGCATCGACCCAGTGGTTGCAAATAAAATGTCGTCAAAGATACCAAGGTTAACAAAAAAAATTTTCTTCGCCAGACGCGCGTTTCGTCTAATCAAGACTCATCAGTGGCGCTCAAACCCAAATAATATGTAAAAATCCAATTGATTAAGATGTTGTAGAGCTTATATCACCAAAATTTCAAAACGTTATATCAAATCCGGCTAAGGCTATCTACACCTTGAAATAGAAAAAACCTTAGAATTAAAATATTTTGTGAAATTTCTAGTCAGTAAATTTAGACAATGACTTTATCGCTGTTAGAATCAATGATTTTCCTGTCAGCACCGAAGTGTGACTACTGGGCTGGTGATACCCTCCGGGACTGACAGTCCACCAGCAGAGGCATCGACCCAGTGGTTGCAAATAAAATGTCGTCAAAGATACCAAGGTTAACACAATTTTTTTCTTCGCCAGACGCGCGTTTCGTCTAATCAAGACTCATCATTGGCGCTCAAACCCAAATAATATGTAAAAATCCAAATGATTAAGATGTTGTAGAGCTTATATCACAAAAATTTCAAAACGTTATATCAAATCCGGCTGACGCTATCTACACCTTGAAATAGAAAAAACCTTAGAATTAAAATATTTTGTGAAATTTCTAGTCAGTAAATTTAGACAATGACTTTATCACTGTTAGAATCAATGATTTTCCTGTCAGCACCGAAGTGTGACTACTGGGCTGGTGATACCCTCGGGGTCTGACAGTCCACCAGCAGAGGCATCGACCCAGTGGTTGCAAATAAAATGTCGTCAAAGATACCAAGGTTAACAAAAAAAATTTTCTTCGCCAGACGCGCGTTTCGTCTAATCAAGACTCATCAGTGGCGCTCAAACCCAAATAATATGTAAAAATCCAATTGATTAAGATGTTGTAGAGCTTATATCACCAAAATTTCAAAACGTTATATCAAATCCGGCTAAGGCTATCTACACCTTGAAATAGAAAAAACCTTAGAATTAAAATATTTTGTGAAATTTCTAGTCAGTAAATTTAGACAATAACTTTATCGCTGTTAGAATCAATGATTTTCCTGTCAGCACCGAAGTGTGACTACTGGGCTGGTGATACCCTCCGGGACTGACAGTCCACCAGCAGAGGCATCGACCCAGTGGTTGCAAATAAAATGTCGTCAAAGATACCAAGGTTAACAAACAATTTTTCTTCGCCAGACGCGCGTTTCGTCTAATCAAGACTCATCAGTGGCGCTCAAACCCAAATAATATGTAAAAATCCAAATGATTAAGATGTTGTAGAGCTTATATCACAAAAATTTCAAAACGTTATATCAAATCCGGCTAAGGCTATCTACACCTTGAATAGAAAAAACCTTAGAATTAAAATATTTTGTGAAATTTCTAGTCAGTAAATTTAGACAATGACTTTATCACTGTTAGAATCTATGATTTTCCTGTCAGCACCGAAGTGTGACTACTGGGCTGGTGATACCCTCGGGGACTGACAGTCCACCAGCAGAGGCATCGACCCAGTGGTTGCAAATAAAATATCGTTAAAGATACCAAGGTTAACAAATTTTTTTTTCTATGCTTCCCTGTTTTTTCCCTGGCTGTTTTACTGATGAATTTTGTCTTTATTTTTAGTCTGACTGCAATTTAATTCTCTTTTCCTTTTAATTAGCTTAAAAGCTAATTATTTGTGTATGATGAGATGTAAAGACAGATTAATATTTTACTGCTAAGTATATGTGGCATTAGAATGAGTTAGTGTTGTTTTATAGGTATATTGAATGAATATTGTGAAATATTGTCCCAAGCAAGATGCAGTATAGCATCATGTGAGGGATATTTCCCAATATTCATGCAATAATATATTTTATTATATAGTAATAATTTTTGGGGTGCTTTTAATTGATTATTCATTATCTTTGCTATTTTGTAATATTTTACTAGGTCGAATATTATCATATTTTCAATTGGTCAATATTTCGTTTTCTACAGTTTAAGGTCGATTTTATCTTTTGTTGGTCTATGAAGTCTTTAACTTTACTTTTATCGACAATCGAATTCACTTCCATTTGTTCAGTTTCAAGCTGTAATGCTAATTCTCCCCTCGAGAGCAGATCATGTAAGTCATTTATGGCCATGTTTGATTAACAAACGATAGTAAAAAATAAAGCCGATGTTCGGAACACATCTGTAATTTTCCCGGAAACTACATAAAAGACTGAGACGCAGTGTAAAATATGGAAAAATTATTACTATATAATAATGTCTACTACCTGGCTGCAAGAAACTCAACTGGTCTTAAACAACAAATAATGTCAATCTATGCATTAGTAAAGACGCACAATCCGGAATGTACAAGCATTAGAACCATGTAGAACTGCGAGGCTTTGAGGAATATCTTTGTATGTCTTTTGCTCTCTTTTTATTTGATTTTTTCTTTTACTTTAGTGCTCGCCATGTGTTTTTGTATGTATTATACATGACCATATGTATCGTATGTGTTTTGTCTTTGTCTTGTGCTTGTTGCCAATTTTTATGCTATGTATGTATTGCTTGTTTTATGTAAATTGTATTCTATGTATGCATGCACTGTATATATTGATCTTAATGTCGGTTCAAAAGCTCTCAAGAGCTTATGTTTTTGTTACATGACTTGCCGACTTTAAATACAGTTGATTGTATTGTATTGTATATTTCTCTCTTGTTTCAAGGTGAGTACATACTTTTTATGAATGTTGTTGGTATGATGTAGCAATAAGTACTTTTAAACATACAAAGCATGAAATCATATCTAGACAATATATGGCTTGAAAATTTCAGCACCTTTTATAGTGATAAAAATGGCATCACAATTAATCATGTCTCCACGAAAAGGATTACCTATGAGGTTATATCTGGGAACCAGTTTATGTTCTCTGTGTCGAGTGGTCGTGAACACTAACATAATACTCAGTATAGTTAGAAAAGAGGACAATGCGATAGCAGGAAACTTTATTAGGTCACTAACCGAATAAAGCAAAAATCTTTTAGTAGCAGACTTTATTGTACTTAAAATTGCTGAATAATTTTAACTATTATTTTTCCTGAAAATTGACGAATATTATTTTTAATATGTTACAGTATTTTTTTACAGTAGTAATTTTTGTCGCGTATCTAGTGATAACATGACGTCACAAATTTACATCGTATTCGACAACACGTCGTGTAACTGAAACATTAACCTGGTCACTGGAGCAACGCACGCTTCACTTTCAAATGTATGTATATTCTACCCGGACGTCTGCTTACGGTACTGAGAATATTAAGTCAGTATCACAGACTAACCAGGATATAACACTAAATATTCTCAACCGCTTACTTTGCAAGGTTCTTATATAATAGAAAATAACTAGAGAAACTATAAAAAGTTAATCTAGCGATCACTGATAATCCCGCTTACATTTTGCAGAACTTTTTATGTTAAACGCTTTTTTGCGACTGGTGACCTTGACATTTGATGTAATTCCTTCAGCATCAATAGGCTTCTTACTCGCCTGATATGAAAATATATCCCAAAGTTTCTATATAAATCAAATGCAAACTTTTTGAGTTATTGTCCGGAAAAGTCTTTTTTGTAAAAATTGTAACGATTTTTTTGTCAACTGTGACATTAGAATTTGCTGGATTTCCCCAAAATCGATAGGCTTTTTACCCACCTGCTATGAAACTATATCCCAAACTTTCAATGAAATCAAAGCAAACGTTTTGAGTTATTGGCCGGTATCATGTTTATCGTAAAAATTTCTAACGCGTTTTTGTCGACTGTAACCTTGAAATTTGACAGATTTCCCCCAAAAATTTATAGGCTTCTTACCAATCTGATATGAAACTATATCGTATAGTTCAATAAAAATCGGATGCAAGCTTTATAAATTGTCACCCGGAAACCTAATTTGGATCGACGAACCGCGCCGACCGACGGGCGTACGGACCTAAAGACCGCTATAAACTTAACTCGTGGGAATAAATAAAAAAATTCAATTAAGGATTGTCCGAACGTTAAATGTAAAAAAAAATTGTTAGAATAAACTAGCTGACTTAATGCATACCTTAATTTGTCACACATAAAAGTGTTTTAAATTCCATATTTTTACTGTTAAAATTAAGGTAATGAATAGAAACTCGAGTAATAATATTCATGTTATTAAGAACGTTAAAATCTTTACTAGGATGGTTTTTATAAGCTCTCGAATTGGTGATCATATTGTCGCCGCTTTGTCCGTCGATCAGTTTTTAAAGAGAATTTGGTAAAAAACCTTTGGCTTCATAATTGGAAATTTGATAGATCTTAATGACTTAAGGTGCAGTTATTTTTAATAGTTATTTTTTCATGCCAGTAAAAATTGCTTTGTATTATAGTATTATAGTTTTTTTTCGGAGCCAAAACTGTTTGGCATATTGAATTCAAACTAGGTCGGATTGACCATGATGAGTAGTTATATTAGTACAGTGCCTATAAGATCTATCTCTGCCATTATCAATTCGTGATTTATCTATCTTTGTTAATTTTCTTGTCCGGAAATATATTTTAAATGAGTTCAAAAACAAAACAATTACAATACCCAGCACATCAAGACTAAGTTTGCAAGCCTCACTGTTGGCAGGGTGTGCTCGACTCTAACCTTAATTGACAAGGATTGACAGTTTTCCTTCAGCAGTTTCGGGGTTTCACAAGGTATTCTCCCTTAGTAAAATTGGTCGTCATGATATAGTTGAAAAATACTGGAAGTGTAAAAAAAAACTTTAATTATAAATAAAACTAATCACACTTGGTATATAAGTACATGGCGATGATATTGCTTATGATACTGATAATCTACATTTGTCTGCCGATATTATGTAGAAGGTATTAGATACGAGAAGCTGTACTTATATAATTACAATTAACAGTGACAAAAACAACAAAACCAAGAGAATGACTTCTGGTGGGGTTCAAACCCTTGAACCCATACCAGAGTCTTACAATGGACCTCTTCACGAGAAAAATTGCTTCCACATCATTCAGACTCAAGCTATGAGCTATGCAAATTTGTTACTTACTATAATTAACTGTAGAACCTTCAGATTAATCCTATTCCACAATTTAAGGGATGGCGATGAGTAAAACGATCACATTAGCTTCTGTAGTTGGTGGTAGATGTAAGCCTTCAACAATTTTGTACAGTAAAGTCAGTATACGTATTTCCCTGTAAGTTTTCTAAACCAGTTTCTGCATAAAGTTTTGTGATAGACGTCAATTTCATGCAGCATTAACAATTCTCATACTGTCTACATTTTCTGCTGGATTTACCGGCATCTGTAGATGATTATCATAACATAATGTAGAAATATTAGTCATAATAATACTACATTTTCTTAGACGAACCTTATCAGAAAACAACGCACTATTATTGTATTATAGGCCTTTCTAACAATATATATATGCCAATATTTGTAAACTATATTCTTATTTTTGTTTACAACGATCTAAAGTCTGGCTTCGGTCATTAGAAATATTTACCAAACGATTTACAGCAAATTCACTTTATTCAAAACCAGACTGACTGGAGATTATTATTTTTACACTGAACTGTAAAAAAAAACAATGAGGAAGAAAACTGTACATACAAACAGGAGCCTTCTGAATAGAAACTAATTAAAATAATGTGTGTAATATCACAGTTTAAGCGTGAATTCAATGAGTAAAATGTGCTTCAATTGTCAGAATGCTTGACATATACTATTGATTACCGGAGTGAGTTTGCGCGTTTGAGCCTTATTGATGGTAAGGTATTGGCGACATAGTACAATACAAAATTCAAGTAAAAGACTGATACAACAAACAAAAGATTGACAGATGACATGTCACACTATGATGGATACATAAAAACTGATGAAATCTGAAGAGTGCGCATAAAATTTGAGACTGGACTAGTTACTACATATGCGCTTAGTTTGTTTTATGTGAGACTGCTCAATTATACATACATTTCTTGTTCAGGAAGATTAATAGGTTCTTATATATCATATGTTTTTGGAAAAACCTGTGGATCTTCCGCGAGTGATAGAAATGTGTTGTCTTTCTGCGAGTGGAGCGCAACTGAACTAGCGAAAAGACATGCAAAATTTCTATCACGAACTAAGCAGTTATAGAACTCGTACCTGATCCCATATAGAGTCGTTATACTTATTAAAGCCCAAACATTTGTTTTGCCTTCCATAGTGCAGGTTTCATCTCTTCACACATCCAAAATGACGTTGTCATGAAAATATATGTGTTTATACTACACGTACACGTCACCGTATTTTGGTGAGGATTTTTTTGCGTGACAAATGAAAACTGCTTACCGCATATGCTCCAGCTTATGCTCCTTTTGTAGACGAAGAAATTTCTTTTTGAAATTAAAAATTATTTCCTCAAGCAATTCAGCGTTTTGAAAAGCGCGTTTTTTTTCATTTTGATATAGCGATTTTCCATTGCTTATCCACTTCGGAATGCTCTTGATAGCATCAATATTGTGTGTATTAAACAGGCATGGAAAATCAACTATACATGGCAAGACAATACTAAACACGCTTTGTTGTTACACCTGCTTAAACTGTTACTACTGCAGGTATCTATCATTGACTTTGAATATTCTTATTGCATTGTATATCTTTTACATAATTTTGTAAAGAGGGCAATTACTTAATATACTGTGCACACTGTTAAATAACGGAATTCTGAACTATCAGTGAATTAATATAAATATTTTACATTACGGCAAAAAAGGAATCGAAGATACCGACGGAGTGTTCAGGAAACGACAAGTCAAGGACAGACAAAACAATGTTTAAACAAAAAAGGGGACAACAAGAACACAAACAGACGCACAACACAAAAACCACTAAAATTCCACTAAAACCGGGGGTGAGTCCATGTGCTTCGTAAGGTTAAGTAACTTCTGCTCCACACGTGGCACCCGTTATATAATAGTAATGGAACAATTCAATGGTAATTTTTGAAACCCTTGTTACGTAGATTTTTTGTCAGGGGACATTATCTTTAAAAATTATAATAAATAGAAAGTACAGGCTCCTGAGTGCATGATCAATTGGGAGATGTATACTACTTATTCAGGTGCTGCTGAAATGTTGCTAAAAATACAAAAATTATAACATTAGGAATATTATAATCAAACCAATTGTCTTCAATTTGGTTTTCACTTGACCTTCACTGTAAATTTTAAGATATGAGACAGACTTGGCTTTCTCTGTAGTGTCCTTAATGTTAAGTTCAATGGGGTGGATGCGATCAACATAGTCACTGAATTTTGTATAATTTTGTATCTATAAAGAGGAACGTGAAATTGAAACAGAGGTCTTACTTTTTGTCCCTTTGTTTTTAAGAACCCCTTGCATGAAATCCGCCTCATACGTATAAAGTAACAAGTCGGCAGGGAGGGGAGCACAGTTGGTACCCGTCGGAATGCCGAAGGTCTTTTGGGGAACACTTCCACTAACATTATCACTAAGCATATATACATGTAGTACTAAGAGATGTACCTAAAGATTTTGAACCAAAATATTGCTAGGTATTGTTTGTCAGTTAAAACTCACTAAAATAGGTACAGATCAGCCGTAAAACTGCCTAATCTAAAGTATTGTATGCAAATAAGTCGCAATAAAAGGAGGAGTGGTCTGGACAATTTTTAAAGAAAATTTCGCAAAAAAATGAAAATTTGATATGTTTTTCTACAAATAAGAAGAACCACTTTTGCCTCTGGATGTTTTATTTAATTTTCAGTGGTTTAGTTTCTACATTGAATTTATCGTGTAAAAAATGCACTGATGGAGGTCAGCAATCTTGTCACTATCTCGTCAATAGATGGCGATATTAGAGATTACTTGATATCCAAATACCTGAACGTCGCCGTATGATAATAACGCGAAACGGTCAATAACAGAAGGCCGAACTATAAAGCGAGTATCTGGCAAGATTACGTTTCGTATTCCTGATCTAAGCAAAAAACAAGTAGTTCTACTTGGTATGCGAAGATCATTTTGCAGAATGTTGCATGGATGATAGTTTAATGGTAAAATGATCTCATTTTTCATTTTTCCTAAAATATAAGTTTGAATTTTGTCCATAAATATGAATTAAATTGAAAATTATTCGTATTATTATTTTCAACTTATTGAACGAAACTTTTTTATACAAAATATTTGCGAAGTTTACTATTTAAGAAATAACGGTCATTAAATGAAATATTTTTATTATACTCTGTTAACACGCATCAAACTTTCACTTCATGATTAGTTCATTTATTATTATTATTATTATTATTATTATTATTATTATTATTATTATTATTGCTGGTAACATTTATTGTGCGTGTGCGTAACACAGTTTCCAAAATTGTACGTGTGTTTATTTGTGTCAACTTGTCAGTTTTATCTTTCCTGTGACAAGGCATCTAAAGGTATTCGAAATCTTATATACAAAATAACATCCCGTGTTCTCACACTTCTGTATATTCAAATCATACCTGTCCTTGGCAGAAGAAGGTCGTGCCGTTCTAATTTCGAATTAAATGATTAGCCTTTAATCTGGTTAGCTTTTGAAAATGTCCAAATATTCATACTTCAAAGTCGGCGTCAAACGATCTACACAGGCAAATTTACTTCACATGAAATTCACGTGAAGTAAATTTAACGTGAATTTCACGTTAAATTCACATGAAGTTCACGTTAAAATTTTAACGTGAATTTCACGTGAAAAAATAGATACTTTGGTAATGTTTTTTTAATTTGAATTACACATGAGTAGACAATTGTTCTCAATATAAAATACATGTATGTATTAACTTTTGTTGCTATGCATACTTATTTTTTTAGTAAAATCACTATCTTGAAATTTCACATGAAATATTTCACGTTAATTTGCTCCTTTAACGTGAAATTAACGCGAATTTCACGTGAAACTCACGTGATTAAAATTTGCCTGAGTAGTAATTGCAGTAAACATCCTGTTTGTTTACCTGCTAATTACCCTTCACGTTCAAATTTTCACGTTCAGGTAAAGCTGCCGTTTCAAGACGTGCACAATTATCTACGGAATTTTATTTTATGTTTAAAAATAATTATATAAATATATATTTTATTTACAATTTTAGGTAAATTCTATCTGAGTTAATATATAAAGACAGGTTAAAAATTGTGTCTAAAAGTACTTTTATTACTACAAAGAGCATTACAACATTGGACGTATTTGGTAATCTTATGTTGTCAGCTGGTCATTAGTCATCGCCACAGTTATTATATTCTTCAAAGAGCAAAGGCAGAAAAATATATTTTTAAAATGGATTATTTATCATATTGATTGGATAATGACAGGTTATAACGTCACAACCGCAATCTCGTGGCAAATACTGTCAATATGGTGGCCCCATATTAAAAAATTTTTCCACCTAAAATCCACCCTAGAAGCGTAACGGTAAAGAAAACAATAAAATATCAAATGGCAAATATATTTCATTTTACATGAAGAACAACATATCAAATTTTCATTTTTTGCAAAATTTCCCTTTAAATTAAGACGTAAAAATCCTGCATTCTGAGGCATACTTGGGTGAAAATTAATTAATTATAATTACACATTTTATAAGGTATTTTTGTTGATAATTAACCACAGGCGGATATTGAAGGTTTCTCACAAGGTACACTATAAAAACTGAAAACATAAGAGACAACATAATTTCTGTTTAAAAAAATGTAAAATTTAAATGATAGTCATTAATAAATATTATCTGTGGATTAAAACCTTCCCTTTATATAGTCAGTTTCTTATAAAATATCAAAACACATATCAACACGATGACAACATGTTTTTTCTGAAAAAAAATGGAAAAATGGAAACACTAAGCAACATAATATTATTGATGAGGACGTTTTTCAATCATTGTTTGTTTGTTTTCTTCGTAGCATCTTTTTTTTATAAAAAGCAAATATATTAAATATTTTATAAGATTACGGAAACCGATTACCAGTTTTTTAACGGTTGTACACATGGGGTTAGTTCCCTGTAATAAGACTACTCCAATACAATAATTTTCTGGACAGTGTTTCTATCGTGTTACGATTGTAAGCAGTTTACATTAATATAGAAACTAATGTGTATTGTGTGATATCTTATTGTAACACTCAGGTTGGGAGTGTATACTGAAATTAGTGCAAATAAATACTTGGTCACAGTATTACTCTGGTGGCTGGCACTTACGGTATATACATCTAAAAAATTAAACACAACACTGTTAGAATTAGATTTTTACACTGTCAAATTTTTTGCTTACCCTCAGCGGGATTCGAACTCACACCATTGTGACACCGTGGCACCAAATCGCCTGCACTATGTCCGGCGGTCTAGACCCCTCGGCCAAATCCGCTATATCTTTAATAATTCACACAATATAAAAATAGAAAAATCCCCCAGAGCAGCGTGAAAACGTACAGGAACCCCCACGGGACGAGCGTATATAGTATGCGTCGGACGTAAATGTCGTAGTAAAATATCTGGGTCACGGAGTAAAATCGTAGTAAAACACTAAATAAAGACTAATACAGGACATCTACATAGGTTGTAATCAATCCTGGTAACGGACAGATAAATTGACTGTGGCTGGTGCCGCTCTGGTTACAACAGGGTTCAAAATCAGTAAACGTCCTGGTCTCCGGTCCACAGTCGTGCAAAAATCGTCTGCTACACGACCTTTTATACTCGGGGGTCCGCAGAAGGTGTGGGACAATTACGATAATCCGATTGGTGCTGCAGAATATGTGGAACTGGCGCAAAGTATAAATAGTAAACGTCAATCAGTAAGGGAGATGGACTTATCACAACATATCCTAAAGAAGAAACAACTGGGTTTACAATATATAAGCCTTACATGAATAAATGCTTCAGGTAAAGTGATAAACATGAATGTTAACGCGAGAAACTTAAGCAAAGGGACGGTAAAATTGTTACATGTCAGGGTACCCCCTTTTGGGCAAACAGTGAAGACGAACTCTAGCCTAACTTCCCATATACTATAAGACATTAATAATAAATGCAAAAATACAATAACAGATAGCGCGAAAGTGAAAGTAGACTGAAGTAAACAAATAGTAACTAGTAGCCTAAAAATAGATTAATATATTTACAAACCTACAGGTCTTAACACCTACACTTTACACCATCAAAGTTAGAAGGAACATATAAATTGATTCCTATATGTCTGTATTTGCAGATTTCGTTCATTTTTGTTCTTACTAAAGAATCATACAAGTGGACAGATTTCTTATATGGAAGAAATATTGACGATTTTCAATTCCACAAGTCCGATGCCCTATCTCTGCCTGTTCATACGAATATGATGACCTTGATGGCGCCATCGTCGCTGAACTCATAACGGCTCATTTTATGATCCATGCACAGGGACCGTCCGCTAAAATAGAGTGGGTCAAGCGGCCAACTATTTCATTGGCTGGTTCAAGCAAAGACTGGGAATACTTACAGTCTCGATGGCAGGAATATGTAGCTGCAACAAAAATTGGGGTAAAAGACAAAGTTGGAGAATCAGAACAGGACAAAACATTAGAACAGTTGTTTAAGTATGAGGAAGCGAAGGAAGCTGGTCGACGATCGGCTTCAGCTTCTTAGACTCAAACACCGCCGCAGCCACACGAAGCACCTACCAAAGAAATAAGAATGACGATGCTGTGTCTAGAAAACTTCGCGAAACAGCCCCTCGATACACCGAATCGTGCAGTCATTGTTGTAAAAAAAGGGCATGATGTAAGTGCCACAGGTAGCTGGTCAGTCTGCTTTGCATATGGGAATGTATATTATTTGTGCAACAGAAACCATGTAGAGTGTATATCGCAGTAAAGTCAAACCAAAATTGTCAAAAAACAATAACAATAAAACGAATGCCACAACTGTGTTTAATGCATGATAGCTTCTGTACATTGACACTGGTTTTGAACGCGCTATACACATCGACCATCATATTTTTGACAAACTTACAAACACATGGGCAAGAAAACGCTCAGCATCTCAACCATTTATAAATGTTGATGTTAAGGTGTTTCATGGTGATTATGCAACTTTAGGTTTCAAACAAAAAAACCGGACGCTCCCTTTCAGCCATCATTCTAGCAATGGCATACACAGGTTGCCAGAATTCCCTTGCGGGTGTGGGACTCTTGTATCGCCTAGGCTTATGTAAAACTGACATAATACTAGTGACAATGAAGATGCACTCTACTACAGATGGAAACGAGGCAAATGGTATACATTACCGATGCAACAGATAAGTTGTTACTAAGCAGAAAGGTCTGTGTGGGCTAGGTCTCATAAACGAAACATTCTTTCAATTGATGAACATGCAGTAAATGCTGTATTGAAGAAAATGATCATAAAGCCCAACAACATCCATGTAATTGCCCAAAAACGCCAATTACATTAACAACTGCTTCTCCAACATAAATGCCATTTTCTGCATCCACCGAAAATCTATATCGTCCGAAAACCTTCCTGATAGACAAGCATGCATCAAACACTTTAAACACGTGCGAACACCAACCCTTGAACCTGATAGAGACACCACCAAGCTGATGGTCGACTCGGAAGTAGAACCCATCGCCCACCACACCCAAAACCGGTACCCATTCACTGGAGTTGGGAAGTTAAAGCCGGACTTGATCAAGATGTCCACCTTGGAGTCTTAGACCCAGTACCGGTCAGCTGAGAACTCGTAAAATGGTTCAACTATGTGGCAAAAAGAATGGCAACTCCATTGAACCCAAGTAAATCCTATGTTTTATAAATAATGACATCTGGTATAATCTTCTTATATGACAGATGTTCGCAGCATGAATAGAAGGCCCGTTTTACATGGTTACACAGAAGACAGTGTTTGATGCATGGAACGGATACTATAGTGTTCCAATTCGTGAAGAGGACACCCCACCTGACTACGTTAACGTTCATTACCGCTTAGGGACGGTAAAGATACAAAACAGCACCATGTTATATTGCTTAGGGCGACGGTTACGTGAAAAGGTATGATGACTTTGTGGCTGACTTTCCTAACAAAACCAAATGTGTTCACGACGTTCTGTTATGGAGGAGTTTTTTTCAGGCTGTTCAGTAGCTGAACTGAGTGGCAGAAATAATGGAATAACCTTTAAAATTTGAAATTTGCTTTGCTGAAGATACGGTCGAATTTGCTGGTTTCGAGATAACATCAGGTAGCGTGAGGTCGAGCAAGAGATTCCGTCAAGCCATACTTGATTTCCCCCACGCCAAAAAACATAGCGGACATGCGTCACTGGTTTAGACTTTTCGCTTTCATTGTAGCCAACAGAATGGTAACATTTCGACGACTGAGAAACCAAACACACCATTTAGATGGACAACTGAGCTAGAAGAACTCTTTGAAGTCAAAACAATTAAGCACCCATGAAATCGAGCAAGGGGTCAAGATCTTTGGCCTTGAAAAACCAAAATGCCTAGCAACTGATTTGTCGAAGTAAGAAATTGGTTTCTGGCTATTACAGAAGCACTGTGATTGTGTCACCGTAAGGCCATTCTGCTGCCATATTGGGTGGAAAGAAATCATTGTTGGCAGCCGCTTCACACATAGCGCAGAATCAAGGCACGATCCCACAGAGAGAGAAGCGTTGGCGGCTGTAGATACCCTAGGCAATGTCTGGTATTTCGTAATTGGTTGCTGTCAGTTGATGATAAACCATTCATAAAGGTGTTGGCGATATGTCTCTTGAGAACATCTCAAACTCACGACCCAAAAACTTGAAAGAAAAGACACTACGCTACAAATTCCACATGGTTCACATACCAGGTGTGAAACATCAAACAACGGACAGTCTTTCACGACATCCAACAGGCCAGCCTGAGAAAATAATTCTCACAGACGACGACATAGCCTCAATCCAGTATTGCATGCCCAATATCATGCATTGTTCCAACGTGATGGATGGACTCTGTTCTTATCACAAAAGCTGATAGATGATACTGTTGATGTGGTAGCTATCTCCTCGTTAAAACATTCAAATCTGTCACATGGGATAGAATTCGTTCAGCTATGTCCAGTGACCCTGACATGCAACATTTAGTAAAAAATATGCGTCTGTCATGTCAAAAAACAGATCTAAAGTACCCGATTCCTTACGAGAATACTGTACATTTAGGGACAACCTGCACACTGCTGATGGCGTGATCTTTTACAAGATACAACAATCGTTAGGCAAGAGGTCCTCGATTCCTTGCATTCAGCGCACTAGGGTGTATTAGCAATGACAGCAAAAGTCGATTCATATGTGTTCTGGCCAGGTATTACCCCTGCTATCAGCAAGATGCGTAAACACCCTCAGCATTGCAATCGCATTGCCCCATTCCAACCCAGTGCACCACCTACACCACTGTTTGATCCAACGTATCCTTTCCTGTGCGTATGCACAGACTACCTCCACTACAAAAGATACAACTACTAGTAGCTAGTAGTAGACATATATTGGAACTGACCAATAGTTGAACGCGCACATGTGGTCGCAGATGGCCTAATAGATTGTCTCCGACGTACTTTTATCAGATTCGGCGTACCCAAAGAGCTAGCGTCCGATGGTGGCCAAAAGTTCAACTCTACTTAAAAGTTCTTAAATGACTGGGGAGCACATCATCGCTTATCATCAGTGGTCTTTCTGCATAGTTATTGCCGTGTAGAAGTTGGAGGGAAGACGATCACACGGATCATAATGAATAACACGAAACCAGAAGGAAGTCTAGAAACGGACTCTTTCCAACGTTCAATTCTGCATTTCAGGAATACACCAGATAGGGACACAAAGCTGTCCTCGCCATGTGTATTTTCGGTCGACCTTTTCGGAACTTCCTGTATCACTATTAATTAATTGATTAATTAACTAATTAATTAAATCTTTTACTTCCCTTTATGAAATCATGCACAGACAGGACCAAAGTTTTATTTTGTTCATATATTTTGAATGTTAAAGTCAATATATAAAGTTGCGAATGTATTCAGAAGATTTTGTCTCTGAATACTATAAGAGGGGCAATAGATGAAAAAATGGCTGGGATCTTCATTTGGATGGTTACAACGAGGACAGGCAGAACTATCAGATAGATGATGACATAGTAAGTGTTTATTCAGATTACTGGCATCATTTCGCATCTGACAGAGTATTATATTTTCTTTTCTATTTCCTTCATTGAAATATTCAGGACAGGCCAGTACATCAGATTTTAACCTTTTCTTAAATATTTCAATGGAGGGACTTGTTTTAATTGACTCTGGAAGATTATTCCAAAGTTTAAAAGTGTTGGGAATAAAAATCTTATCATAAGATACAGAATTACAAAAAGGAATTCTAAAATTACTCTCTGAAATAGCATTTCTCAGATTATAGTTATGAAAATTGACTGTAAATGGTTGTGCAATAAAAAAAGCAAGTAAATATTGTGGCGTTAAGCCGTGCATAATCTTATATAATAATATAAGTTTATGTTTTTCTCTTCTCTTATAAAGAGGCTCCCATCAAAGTTCTTCATAAAGTTTAGTTTTAGACGAGTTTATTCTTAAACCGGTGATAATTCTGCCTGCCTCAATTTGCACACTCTCCAATAGATTAGCTTCATAAGTTGTACAGTTATCACATACAACATCAGCATATTCTAAAATTGGTTGAATAAATGACATGTAAATAGTTATTAGTACATTTCTGTTCACTTGGTATTTAAGCATTCTAAGTATATTTAAACGCTCACATGCTTTGTTATATATTTTATTTATATGACTATTCCATTTACAATCACTTTGGAATTCAAGACCTAAATGACAATGGGAGGTTACATCTTTTACAATATTGTCTGGATTACCAAAGTAGATTGGAGAATGGTTAACTTTCTTCCTGCTAAAAAGAAGTGATTCTGTTTTATCAGGATTAAACTTTAAAGCCCATTTCTTAGACCAATCATGTATAGAAGCTAAGTTAGAATTTAATTTATTTGCTGCTTCTATGTAGTTATTATTATCCACTATTACGAACAGTGATGTATCATCAGCAAACAGTTTTATTCTACAATCAATACCCTCAGTAATATCGTTTATATATATTAGGAACAGAAAAGGACCAAGTACTGATCCCTGGGGGACACCTGCATCAACCTCTTCCCACCATGAATTAAAACCATCAAGGACTACTTTTTGTTCTCTATTCTGTAAATAGTCAGATATCCAATTTAGCAATTTTCCTGAGATCCCCATGTTATTTAACTTGTGTAGTAGCCCTTTATGCCATACTCTGTCAAATGCTTTTGAAACATCACAGAATACAAATCTAATGTCTTTTCCCACATCTAAGTTGCTAATTATAGTGTGATATATCTTATGCTTTCGGCAGTTCAAATATTTGAATGAAAGCGCTTGCGCTACATGTAGTTAAAAACTGCATAAATCTTAGACGTTGATTAAGAGTTAAACCAATGTAACACTCAGCAAGTCCATATTTACTGGAAACTAGTATAGACAAAATACATTTTGTTGATGTTTTATACTTAGGTTTATTGTAAATTAAATGATTAAAAATAGAATAATATAGCGTACCATATTTAATGTAAGATCTAAGTAGTAAGTTTTCAATTAAAAAATATCCGAATTCATCAGGTTTAATTGAGTTCTTAATCCCACATTTGATTCCAGTATTATATAGTACTTCATCTTTTTTGTTTTAAAAACATCCTCGTATCGATAGTGCATTTGTATTTGTTTTAAGGAGCAGTTCTAAATGTGGTTATTACCAAAGGGAGCTAACCACAACAATTTACAATTTAACCCTAAAGATAAATATATTTAGTGTCTGCTTAATAACCATATGTTTGTTTGTTTGATGGTGTTTAACGCCACTTTCAGCATTTTTCAGCTATATAATGGCGTCCAGTTTTTATTGGGGGAGGAAGCCGGAGTACCCGGAGAAAACCCCCGACCTGCGGTAGGAAAAAATAACCATATGAGTTAAACATCATAACAAATGCAACTGACAGTAGGTTATCTTCTTACTTAGATCTATATCTATTGTAAGTAACATGAACACAAAACTACAAGAAAGGAAGAAAGGAAATATAAACATAAGTATTTGGTATTGAATGTGTGTGATTAAATACTCGTGAACCAATATTTTACTGTAATATAAACTATACGCGCAATCTCTATAAATATATAGCACGTTCGCGACAATAATACATGTACGCGTGTTACAGCAGGTTCTAATACGACTGTATCAATGATCTCATCATGCAAGAAATTGAAAAAGAGTAGAAACTAAATATCCATTAAAAGAAAAAGGGGTAAAAGAAAAGGCAGATGTAGCTATGGGTCAAAAAGGGCTGTAAATTAAATCTTGCTATTTTTAAACTTTTCCTAGACTGTTACTTTATTTTTTGAAGACTGGTTCATTTATATTAACTGGTACAAAAAATATAGCAGATGTTAAACTGTTTTAATTGGCAACAAATGGTAATATGTACGGCGTTTATAGCAATCACAGCTTGCAACGTTGCGATTTACAGCATTCTGTATCACTCGATCAAAACTGATTAATGCTACATGTAATCACTCTCCGCCACAGATAACATAACTGGTTCCCTGCCACACGTCATCCTCATTTACTGCATGACTACATTTGTCAACTGCATGTTATGTTTGTAAACAAAGACCGATGTTTAAAAAAATACACGAGTCCATATTCATTTTTATCTTATTTCTACATAAATAAGATGCGTTTGTACTTGAGGCTTATCTCACAGACTTCAAACAATCGTTTGGCAGATGTGATAGTGGTTGGCGTATGATACCCAGAATGCTTTGCGCGTAGATTGGATTGAATGCTTATATTAATGTTTTTAGTCCGGAAATTTGTACATTAAAAAACTTTCAAAAATTGAGAAGAGCATTAAAATTAATTTTTAAGGTATACTTAAAAATAAATTTAATACCAATAAAAATACATGTTTTGTTTAAAAATTAACAACAAATAGTACAGACAATTTTTTTGCAAAATTCTGAAACTATTTAGAAACTGACAATCATGACATGTGTTCCGTAGCATCATGGGCTGCATCCTCCATAACGCGGACTTAAAAACGTGGATAATTAGCTGGAGCGTAGCTAGACTTGTGGATTCACAAATTATGAGATCAAGGGGAATATTTTGAAACAATGGTACAAGTTCTTAGGTTCTTTATTTAGTACTGAATATATATCCAGTTTATTGATTGCAGGGATAGATTGCATTTTTTTGTCCAAATCATGTGGATTCAGCCGCGTGCTCGCGAATAGGCATCTGCCTGTTCAGTTTAGACTAACCACCGTCATAAATTTTCGACGTGTGTTTAATTTACAAGAAAGACTTCGATCATCATTTTCGCTGACTGTTTATATATTAGAAATATAAATAATTCTGATTTGAAACCACGTTTTCGTGGTTGTTAATTGTCATATGTTGCCTGTCCTGGGTTAACAAGATGTCTACCCAGGACAGGATAGTAAAACGACGACTACAAGTCGAAGAGATCGACCCCGTGCTTCAAACAGGCAAGTCAGTTGCCTAAACTACGTTTTTTTAAAAGTAATTCCACTTTGGCAAACGTTGGATACATGCAGGCGTAGTGACAGATAAAATTGCAGATGTCCACGCACGCAGACGAGACCGAACGAGGATTCAGAGCAAACTCTCATCACGGATCATGGACGTCAGGTTCCCGTGACTTACGGACAAAGACGACCTCTGAAGCAACAAAAACCAGTAGCTCAACCAAAACCGCAAAACGTCAACGAGCAAAAGCAGAAGCTGCGAAAGGAAAAATTGCGTTATAGAATAAGCATCCCTTAAGCTTGCATTTAAAAAGCAACAAGCGAGAAAGTTACCGTTTTTTAACAGGAACAAGCTATAAGGATGCCAACTAGGATAATCCCAAAAGGCCTTTGGCGAAGACTAGACGGTCATTACGGCGCTCCAGAAATGTTTGAATATTCGCTTCAACAAAAAATAAATGACTTCCTGAAGCCTACACACAAGGATTTCAAACGCGGTACGTTCTTTAAGATATTCTGATTTAAATCGAACACACTAAAGAGAAAACAGAACTCCAAAGTTTTCTTGGTTATTTCGACGCATCTTCCTGTGTAAAGCCTATTATTAGCAAATTGAAACAATGGATCTCAAGAGCTGTTAAATATAATAAACAACACAACACCGCACATCCACATTTCACCAAATTCTTCTCTTTCGTGGAGGAACTGAGTAAATTCACACTAACCCGGGTTACAGTTTTGAACCCGACATAGTAACAATTAGAACATTCGTTGAATGTCTGCAGGAAATTCTTAAAAAAAAACTCCCAAAGAAAGAAAGAAATTAATAAAAGAAAACAACATTTGCTATCGCGAGTCTAATTCACAATTGTAAGTAAGGACTGCACTGCTAAAGTTAGTTGCAATGAGTGCAATAGAAAGAAACACCCTATTCTAATGTAGTCGTTTATTTTTCCTGTATTCTCATTGGACAAGACAAATATTTTCAGGGCATCAATTTCACGGTTGAAATGTCATCGGAAAGTTCGGTCGTATCACATATTCATCCGCGTTTGTTTACAAACAAAATGGAGGACACGTCATTGTACGATGCGCTTGAACTGCTTGGCCCAGTTATTATGCTGGAATTCAGTTTGGTTTCTGACATTTTATCAGAATTTGAAGAAGAACTGACGCAAAGTGATGAGGAATTGGCAGAAGCAGTAAATGTAATAAATGAGGCAGAGGGATATGAAATTGACGTGACAAGGGCAAACTAAGCAGACGGCAAATCCGGACGGTTCCCAAGTGTTAATGATAAAGAAAAGGAAAATATCATACGAGATACTGAAAGCTTAGCTACTAAAAGGCAGACCAAATATGGTGTAAATATTTTCAGGCGTAGGTGTCAAATTTAAGCAGACTCGTACATTGTATGATCTGCGCAGTTTGTTCCCAGTCCCTTTCTATAACTTCTCTATTCTATATATTCTCTCACTATATCTATCAAGAAACATAAATTGACTATTTTTTTTTAAATTTATCTTTTTCCCTTTTTTATATTTTTTTGCATAAATAAATGAAGAATCTATATCATCCTTTTAAAAATATTTGTTATATAAAATAAATTATAAATATAAACTACTAGTATACTACAGTAAATGTGACACTGTAAATAATCATATTAAACAACTTTTTATAATGCGAACAGCAAAAAGGTTGTGCGGGGCCACTAAGCATTCTGCCCACTTTGCACCAGCTAATAAAATAAGCTTAGGGGGGATCGAACCCCCATACACAACATTTCTGACAAAAAGTAACATAACAATTTTTCTTGAATTCACAAATATTCAAACTTTCATTCATAAAATCTATTTTTACTTCAAACTTTCAATTCATAAAATCAATATTAAATACCAGCATCATATTTACATGTACATTTAGTTAAGATTTTTGTTAACTATAGTCATTGCAATAACTTGGTGATTTAATGGTTCTAAAATTTACTGTGCTAACTGAATACAGTAAGTGAAGATTAGCAGGCATCAATTAGTAGATAACTGAATTTAAGATTTACAGGCATCAATTGGTGAATTGGTGAATTGAGTTTACTGGAAACACTAAAAGGATATTTTAGACCATCAAATCACCAATTGATGCTGGCAAACCTTCAAATACATTACAGTTATCTTCATTCTAATGCTACCTCATAAAAAACTAAATGATCTGATGAAAATGGGAATTTTTTATTTACCGGAAATAATGTCAGAGGTTGCATTAACTTTAGACTGCATTAATTATGGAATTGATGCAACGAAAATCTTAACGTCCAACCAGAATTGATGTTACATCAAGAATTGCATTAGAATAAACAGATATTTCCGACCATCAAATCAACAATTGATGCCGTCAAATCTTCAAATACAGTACAGTTATCTCCATTCTAATGGTACCCCATTAAAAACTAAATTAACTGATTAAAATTGGATTTTTTTATTTGCCGGAAATAATGTCTGCGCTTGCGTTCCAATCTGACGGCATCAATCATGGAATTGATGCCATGAAATTATTCACGTAACCAATCAGAATTGACCTTACATCAAGAACTGCATTAGAATTTGATTTGTTTGTTTGTTCGAGTGGGGTTTTTACGCCACTTTCAGCAATTTTTCAGCTGTATCGTGGCGTCCAGTTTTTATTGGGGGAGGAAGCCAGAGAACCCCCGACCTGCTATTATAGTTTGAAGTAATGAAGTAAGGCACCGGGCGCAATATTATGCTAATAACACAAATTGATATCAACTTATTTAAAGTATTAAAAAAATCAACTGGAAAAAAATTACATGTCTGTTTCAGAATGGTTAAAAGAAACAAAAAGAGATATTAATTTTGAAGAGTTTTGTACACAAAAATTGGATCAGTATCTTAGGGATTTCTATGCAGAGGTTCGGAATGCAGATGGCCAGCTTTACTCAAAAAGCACCTTTGTTGGTATTAGAGCTTCCATCAGTCGTCATTTAAGATCTCCTCCATTCAAAAATGACAGACAAGGAATTTCATAAATCCAACCAGATGTTCTTGGCAATGATCAAAAAGTTAAAACGCCAACGAGAGGGTCTTGATGTCACAAAGCATCACCCGTCTATATCAATAGGGGATTTAGAAAAGTTGCGCTTCTTATGAGTACTGTCAACAGAAAATCCAAAAGGACTGTTGCGTAAAGTCTTGTTTGATATAATGCTAGGCTTTGGTCGTAGAGGTCGTGAAAACCAGAGGGGCTTTTTTGATACAACATTTGGTATTAAAACTGATGATCGTGGTTTTAAATTTATAGAAATGGTCACAAGCGAAATCACTAAAAACCACAGGGGTGGATTGACTGATGATTTTAGAAATCCCCTCGCATATAAGCAACAAACTCATCTAGCTGTCCCGTCGCTTCATTTGAATAATACATTGCTAAACGCAATCCTGGTTCTAATCATTTTTTTTCAGCTACCACGTACTAAATTTCTAGCTTCTGACAATGTCTGGTACACAACCCGACCCATTGTCGAAAGGATATTGAATGATGTGATGAAAAACATATCCAAAGAAGCCAACTTATCAAGAATATACACAAATCATTGTGTGCGCGCGACAACAGTAAATGTTTTATCACATTCTGGTGTTTCCGACCGTGCAATAATGAGAATTACTGGCCACAGGTACGAGGCAAGTTTAAGCTCGTACAACTCGGATTCTTCCGATAACCAGAAGCGAAAATATTCGGCTATTTTACAAGACGTAAACTTTGATGAGTCAAATACTACAAATGCCAGTTCTCCCATACTTGTTCCTACGAAAACCTCCACTACTGTGCCTCCAGTGCTTACAAAATCATCTCCCGCCATCCCGATCGCTTGCCAAATGAATAACATGAATATTATGCAACAAATCAACAACTTGCCAGTTGCTCCATTGTACAGCAAACAGTTCGAGGTTCACAATTCTACCGTTCATGTGTACAACTACCATATGTCTTACCCACCAAATCAGTAGAATATGACAAAACTTCTGGACGTAACATGTGAGCTACCCATTCGACGGCCATTTTAATCCCGGTTCGTTCCAGTTTGCCGGATAAGAACTGTAAATTTCGAAAAAAAAACATAATTAATGAACTTTGAGCGAATAAATATTTGTCTTTAATATTTTTTTTTCAATATTTTAAATAATATCTTATTCAAAATATTATAAGATCGATAAGTCTTGAGTTAAAAGAAGGAACTACTTTTGTTGGCGTATTATTTTGTTGTTTCAACAATCGATCAGGTGATCGTTGGAATTTGAAAAAAATTACAATGTAAACATTGTAGTAAGTTAGACCCTACATTAGAATGGAGCAAATGCCAGTTCTCCATACTTGTTCCTACGAAAACCTCCACTACTGTGCCTCCAGTGTTTACAAAATCATCTCCCGCCATCCCGCTCGCTTTAGGAGATAACTGTATTGTATTTGAAGATTTGCCGGCATCAATTGGCGATTTGATGGACGGAAATTGAGTTTACTGGCGACGCGTTAAACGGATATTTCCGACCATCAAATCGCCAATTGATGTCGGCAAATCTTCAAATACATTACTGTTATCTCCGTTCTAATTCAACGCCATAAAAACACTAAAATAAATCATTAAAATGGGAATTTTTTATTTACCGGAAATAACGTCTGCGCTTGCGTTAAATTTTGCCGGCATCAATCGTGCAATTGATGCCATGAAAATTTGAACGTTGTCTAATCAGAATTGACGTTACATCAAGAACTGCATTAGAATGCCAAATGAATAACGTGAATATTATGCAGCAAATCAACAACTTGCCAGTTGCTCCATTGTACAGCAAACAGTTCGAGGTTCACAATTATACCGTTCATGTGTACAATTACCATATGTCTTACCCACCAAATCAGTAGAATATGACAAAACTTCTGGACGTAACATGTGAGCTACCCATTCGACGGCCATTTTAATCCCGGTTCGTTCCAGTTTGCCGGATAAGAACTGTAAATTTCGAAAAAACATAATTAATGAACTTTGAGCGAATAAATATTTGTCTTTAATATTTTTTTTTTCAATATTTTAAATAATATCTTATTCAAAATATTATAAGATCGATAAGTCTTGAGTTAAAAGAAGGAACTACTTTTGTTGGCGTATTATTTTGTTGTTTCAACAATCGATCAGGTGATCGTTGGAATTTGAAAAAAATTACAATGTAAACATTGTAATAAGTTAGACCCTACATTAGAATGGAGCAAATGCCAGTTCTCCATACTTGTTCCTACGAAAACCTCCACTACTGTGCCTCCAGTGTTTACAAAATCATCTCCCGCCATCCCGCTCGCTTTAGGAGATAACTGTATTGTATTTGAAGATTTGCCGCCAATTGATGTCGGCAAATCTTCAAATACATTACTGTTATCTCCGTTCTAATTCAACGCCATAAAAACACTAAAATAAATCATTAAAATGGGAATTTTTT
Organism: Limnoperna fortunei; assembly: GCA_944474755.1. Lineage (NCBI taxonomy): Eukaryota > Metazoa > Mollusca > Bivalvia > Mytilida > Modiolidae > Limnoperna > Limnoperna fortunei. The sequence goes on from OX104117.1 coordinate 19,788,550, forward strand.
ATTTACCGGAAATAACGTCTGCGCTTGCGTTAAATTTTGCCGGCATCAATCGTGCAATTGATGCCATGAAAATTTGAACGTTGTCTAATCAGAATTGACGTTACATCAAGAACTGCATTAGAATGCCAAATAAATAACGTGAATATTATGCAGCAAATCAACAACTTGCCAGTTGCTCCATTGTACAGCAAACAGTTCGAGGTTCACAATTATACCGTTCATGTGTACAATTACCATATGTCTTACCCACCAAATTAGTAGAAATGACAAAACTTCTAGACGTAACATGTGAGCTACCCATTCGACGGCCATTTTATTTGTAATCCCGGTTCGTTCCAGTTTGCCGGATAAGAACTGTAAATTTCGAAAAAAAAAAAAAATTAATAAACTTTCAGCGAAAAAATATTTGTCTTCAATAAATTTTCTTCAATATTTTAAATAATATTTTATTCAAAATATTATAAGATCGATAAGTCTTGAGTTAAAAGAAGTAACTACTTTTGTTGACATATTATTTTGTTGTTTCAATAATCGATCAGCTGATCGTTGGAATTTTGAAAAAATTACAATGTAAACATTGTAGTAAGTTAGACCCTACATTGGAATGGAGATAACTGTATTGTATTTGAAGATTTGCCGGCATCAATTGGGGATTTGATGGTCGCAAATATCGGTTTACTGGCTCCGCTAACGCGTCGCCAGTAAACTCAATTTGCGACCATCAAATCACCAATTGATGCCGGCAAATCTTCAAATACAATACAGTTTTCTCCGAATTCAACAGCACCATCCCAAACAAACTGGAGACAAAAACAGTTCAGGATCACGTGCCCCCGTAGCTAAGCATGACCAAATCGTGATTGCCGGTGTCGTATTAATATCGAGCTACCTATGAAAATTAGCTACGGTAGTAAATTTTAATACCGCGGAGCTATTAAAAATTGACTACCCATGTAAACAAGCTACCGTATGACATACATTAATAGATTTATCTCCCTTATACCGTATGGTGGAGTTAGATAGGCGTGAGCTATTAAAATACTTATTTTAATAAACAAACTGTTATTTTCATTATGTTATTTACTATCTACAATGCCATAACGGCATAAACTGGTTTATGTTACTAAATAATTTACCAAACGTTTGTTCTACAGTCCGTAGATTTGCTCTGAAAACATTTGTGAGCGAAATGATTGTTGGAATTGTGTCTTTAGGTTTGTTTTTGACTACCGGTATGGACTTGGTGCATGAAAAGGGGGTGGGGTTGTTTTCATAATCTTGCTCAAAAACTTTGGGTTTTCATCAAATTTTCTTGAATCCTTGGGGAATTTTTAAATTGATAGATATGCGCTTCCTTTTTCGTGGTAAAATTCGGATTTTTAATGGTAGTTAATGGGACTTGTTTGTGGAAAGCTTTCATAAATTTTCTTAAAATATTGAGACAGTGTTGATATTGATAGATGATCAGTGTCGATAGTATGGGGGAAGATCTTTTCTGTTAACGTGTTTTGGTCATTTTTACACGTCTGTAAATAAAGTAACTGGTACATGTTTTTTAACCATTAGCTGTTATCTGTTTTCTTAAAAATTGAAATTGTTGTAAGCTGTTATAACGAAAATGAAAACACCGTTTACTGTTACTCATCAGAACACTATTGCCCTTCGATGAGATACTGTTGTTGTCTGTTTTTTTTTCGATTTTTTAACTCGCTTGTTAGTTAAAACATTTTTATTATTATAAATTTCAATAATATGTACAAAATACATCATACAAAGAATAACATACAGGATTCGGAAATAAGCATGTAAGCTTTTGTTAATCCGTCTCCTTACCATTCCGACAAAATGTAATATCAAAACTATAAGCATGCTTAGAGAATTAATAGAAATAGAAAAAGAAGTCAGGAAGTGTAATCAATAAAAGAAACAGTCAATGTGACAATGGAAATGATGGAATATTGAAATGCAGTTAAAAAAGCGTTTGCTTTGAACAATATATTTTTGAACAAGATTAAAGACATTAACATTTTCATCTAATGTTAGAAAATCTGACCCATACAATAATAAGTTAACATCGACAGGTTGGTTTAAATTAAGAGTATGTATGGTACTATAACGAAGCTGATCGTACTTACAACATTCAAAAAGAAAATGATAGGTTGATTCGACATGACCACATGTACATTTTGGAGAATCCACAAGGTTTCTCAGAAACAGGTGTTCATTTAGTGAACTACTGTTCATACGAAGCCTTGCATGTAGAATCTGCCCTTTTCGAGTTCCGACGTAATAGTATTTTGGGATTTCTTTGCTAAGCGTCACCAATTTATTTTTAAATATACTTAACGAGGTAGACCTTCTTACATCTAATGGCAAATTATTCTACATGTTAATGGTCGCAGGCAGAAAATATTCAGAGTAGAAGTTCGTTCTTGTACGAACATTAACAATATTTTCGACTTGGCGAGTAAAATGACTATGTCGATCACCAATTGAACTAGGAACAAGTTCCCATAAATAATTTGGGGATTCCTTGTTTATAATCTTATATAATTGAATAAGTCGATGTTTTTCCCTCCTAGCCGAAAGTTTTTCCCAACCCGTTTCTTGATAAAGTTTTTCTAACGACATCAATTTTGTCCCTCCCGTAACAATGCGCATAGCGTCTATCTGCACACTCTCTAACTTGTAAACTAAGTATTGTGTATAGTTATGCCATACCACATCGCCATTATCCAGATTTGGTATAATATAAGAAAAGTAAATTCTCTCCAGGACATACCTGTCAAGGACAAATCGTACCCTACGAAGGAAATTAACTCTATTATAAGCTTTTTGAACAATTTAATTAATGTGGTCATGCCAAGAACCATTACTTGAAAAATAAATGCCTAAGTGTTTGTGTGAAGCGACTTCTTGAATATTGAGCCCGTCCATAACAATAGGTGGATGAATTGGCTTGATTGATTTACGAGATATAGTTATCATTTCAGTTTTATGTGGGTTAAACTGTACTAACCACTTTTCTGACCAGCTATGAATTTTAGCTAGATCCCTATTTAATATGTCAGCAGCGACTTTGGGACTATCTACTATTATATAAATGCTAGTGTCGTCTGCAAATAGCTTAACACAAGCATTAATATCTTCTACAATATCATTAATAAATAAAAAAAACAATAAAGGCCCCAAAATGGAACTCTGAGGAACACGATGTCCAGTCAGAACTACCACCGCTTAAAACCACTCATTGTTCCCTCCCTGAAAGATAGTTTTTAAACCAGTGTAATAAATTTCCATCAATACCATAATTCTGAAGTTTGAATAAGAGTCCTAAGAGAAACTCGCTTGTTTCTGTTTTCTCATGTAAATTGCAATGTTATCTGGTTTTTTTTCGATTTTTGAAGTCGCTGTTTTCTGTTTTCTCATGTAAATTGCTTTTATCTGTTATCATTATTTTAAATCTACTGTTATCTGTTTTGAGAAAAATTAAAAAGTGTTAACCTGTTAATGGAATGAAAGAAATGGAAACAACCCTGTTGCTCCCGGGGAAATAAAACAAAAGGGAAACAACTCTATTGTTCACCTGTAAATAACCTTTAAGGTAAAAAACAAATAAAAAGGTCAACAATGCAGAAGTTTAGATAAGAACAACACAAATTTCAGTAAATTAAAATGTACTTGTATATGTTTAGTGTTGGCGTACAATATAATAAAACAAGTATGACCATCTCTTATTGAGGGACACATTCATATTTGTAAACTAACCCTCGTTGAAGTTGTTTGCCTCGGGTTCGGGTTTATAAATTTGATTGTTGCCCTCAAGAAGGTGAAGTCAACGTGAAAGCTCTAGATTGATTATTTCATTAGTTTATTTATTTATTCCATAGTTCTGCGCTACATTCTCTTTTCTTACTTTTGCTACCATTCACTTTCTCCTATGAGTTCACTGTCACCTTTATTGTTATTATTTACCTAACAATATACCGGTATATTTATGCATGACAAATGTCAGAAATATGACCCATTAAAATAGGATACCTTACAGCTATGTATTGCATGATGGGTAAATAAGAATTATAATCCTCGAAAAAAAGTAACCTTACCCTGTAGATTTTTGTAAGCATCTCTATAACTATTACCTATGAAAAATCGGCAACATTTCATCTATGCATTACAACAAAGTGAGTAATCAGAAAGATGACCCACGAAATAAGATACCCTCTATCTATGTATTGTATGATAGAGGTATAAAACTATTATCCTTAAAAAGCATCTCTGTATTGTATTATAGGGGACCAAGAACTATACTCCTTGAAAAAAGCGACCTTACCCTGTAGATTATATTAAACATGTTTAAAACTATTACTCATGAAAAATCAGCTACCTTACAAAAAGAGGAATCAGAAAGATGACACATGGAAATAAGATACCTAAAATTTCTGTACTGTTTGATAGAGGAATAAGAAATATAATCATTGAAGAAGCAAGCTACCCTGTAGATTATATATTAAAGATAAATAAAATTATTACCCATGAAAAATCAGCTACCTTACATCTTTACATTGTATAACAGAGGAATCAGCAGTATGTCCCATGAAAATAAGATACCTGAAATTTCTGTATTGTATGATAGATGAATAAAAATTAAAATCGTTGAAAAAAGCAAGCTTACCCTGTAGATTATATAATTACGAGTCATAAAACTATTACCCATGAAATATCAGCTGCCTTAAATCTAAACATTATACAAAAGAGGAATCAGAAAGATGATCCGTGAAAATAAGGTACCTTATATCAATGTATTGTATGACAGAAGTATAAAACTATTATCCTTAAAAAAGCAACCTTCCCCTATAGATTATATTAAACATAAAACTATTACCCATGAACAATCAGCTACCTTACATCTTTATATTGTACAAAAGAGAAATTAGAAAGATGACCCATGAAAATAAGATACCTTATATCTCTATATTGTATTAAGGGGGACCAAGAACTATACTCCTTGAAAAAAAGCAACCTTACCCTGAAGATTATATTAAACATGTATAAAACTATTACCCATGAAAAATCAGCTACCTTACATCTATACATTGTACAAAAGAGGCATCAGAAAGATGACCCATGAAAATAAGATACCTGAAATTTCTGTACTGTATGATAGAGGAATAAGAAATATAATCCTTGAAAAGGCAAACTACCCTGTAGATTATATTAAAGATAAATAAAATTATTACCCATGAAAAATCAGCTACCTTACATCTTTGCATTGAATAACAGAGGAATCAGCAGTATGTCCCATGAAAATAAGATACCTGAAATTTCTGTTTTGTATTTTTTATTAAACATAAAACTATTACCCACGAAAAATCAGCTACCTTACATCTAGTATACATTGTACAAAAGAGGAATCAGAAAGATGATCCATGAAAATAAGATACCTTATATCTCTGTATTGTATTATGGGAAAACTCCTTGAAAAAAGCAACTTTACCCTGTAGATTATATTAAACATGTATAAAACTATTACTCATGAAAATCAGCTACCTTACATCTATACATGTACAAAAGAGGAATCAGAAAGATGATCCATGAAAATAAGATACCTTATATCTCTGTATTGTATTATGGAGGAACAAGAACTATACTCCTTGAAAAAAGCAACTTTACCCTGTAGATTATATTAAACATGAATAAAACTATTACCCATGAACAATCAGCTACCTTACATCTCATCCTCACAAGTCAGGGTTTCTGTGTCCACATGTGTCCCTGACAAAGGTAACAGGGAAATTCCCAGGCTAGAAGATTTTCGTATGACGCCAATCCTTCAAAATAGCAACCAATGAAATTGCTTGAAAGAAGAAAGTGTTTGGCAGTAGTCATTCTTACTCATTCTTGAGTTGGAAGAAAACGTAACGCAACTAATAAATAACGCGGTAATAACAAACTATTACCATTACTGTACAAAATACACTGATTTACACATGGTCTATGCAACACATCCGTTTGGTTTATTTACGATCGACATCGGGATAACCCCTAACCAAGTCGTGAATGAAAGCGGGCTTTTGATTGGCTACATCAAGGTATGATGTAGTCAATCAAAATAGTAACTTATAGCCCAGGAATTTCCTCGCTAAGTTTGTTAGGATTTCGTGGACACGTGTGGACACAGAAACCCTGACTTGTGAGGATGCCTTATATGTATACATTGTACAAAAGAGGAATTAGAAAGATGACCCATGAAAATAAGATACCTTATATCTCTGTATTGTATTACGGGGGAACAAGAACTATTCTCCTTGAAAAAAGCAACTTTACCCTGTAGAGTGTTACACACTACAAAAATGAAAAAAATGATTCAAAAAGTGTTGAAGTACATAACATTTTATATTCAAATGTTTCAAAGGGGCGATTGGTTCTATTAAGGCGTCTCTGAGAAATTTTTTGGAAAGGTAGAAAAGTGGAAAGCGGAATAATATCAGAAGAAACGTTGCAAAAACAATATGTCGCCAAAACGTAGTTTTGGGCAACGTTATAAATTCCATTTTATTGGGATATTTATTTAAACAGTTTGTTAAACTGGTGAGGATTTTTATTTGCAATTCTTCGGGGGGGGGGGGGGGTCTTCCATTGAAACGGCGACTTTTCATCATTGACTGTAATAACCGTTTTGCCCTTAAAATCAGACCATTTCGCAATAAAATGGGTCATCGCCCAGGTTTACAAAGTATCTCCTCAATAATACTCTTCTCTATTTTAATATACTGTCGCGGTTTAGCGAAAATGTTGCTTGATTTGACGCTTTTAAAATGATTATATCTTGTCGTGTGGTTATCCTTAAATTTGACGGGCGGAATTCAATTTTGAATTGGCGAGAATGTGGAATTTTGTCGTAGAAAGTTATATTGCTCTTCTTCGTCTGAGTAGTTTTGTCTTTCGTAAAGGTTTGTCGTCAAACCATTAATTTTTAACATTTAAACGTTGATAGAAAATTTTTCGGCAGCCATGAAAACGATTATCTATGTTTATAATTTAAATCAGTTTAGTTAACTTTATACGTGTATTAAATAAGAATGACAGACTATTTAGCATGTGAAATTGGTCTATCAGTTTGTTTTGTTTAATCATATTTTATAGAGGTTACATGTAATAAATCAATTAATATGGGCATGTCTCAATTTCTTGTGTGGCAGAGATGAATTCTGACTTAGGAAGATATGTGGCCCCTGTTTCGGAAATTGTTTGATTTGTGGATTGTCTTTTTTGAGTTTCTTTTATTCGGCATTTTGTTAGTACCTTCATTTATTTCTGATTAACTACAAAGAACATAGTCACAGAAAAAATAGGTATATATGGTATTAGATTTCATAACTAATGTGAACACTACACTCAAACCAATCGGAGGAGAGACCCTCGATTTTTTATGTTCATGAACATATACAGTTTTGCAAGAACAATCAAATTTCTAAAAACAGTTACCTTAGATATATGGTATACAATATTAATCTAATGATACATGGTAGGCAATAATAATGCAATGACATGACCTCGTATTTGTTTGCTTGTTCAAATAGTGTTTAACGCTTGCACTTTCATCAATTTAACAGCTATATCAAGGGGTCCAGTTTATTATTGTCATTTTAATGAGGGTTTGGGTAATACATTTTTCACGATCATAAGGGGCTTCATAAGATGGATTTTAACGGCGAAAAATTTCATGCTAAATTCACTTGTATAACATTTTCCATCAAAAATATAGTATATAAAATGCTAAGACATAATAGAAATGCAAAAACATGTTAGTTTAATGTGTGTTTGGGTATAGTTTGGGTAAGTTCGGTTATGTTTGGGTAAGTTTGGGTAAAAAGTCACACCCATCAATCGTCTCCTTAACCCAAAAACAACAAAAGAACTAAAGAATATGTGTTCACATTTAAAAGAATCTTATACACTAAGAAATTTACATCTTTAGAAAAAATATATGTGTATAATTATTCATAAATAATTCTCATCATATTGTATAGCGAAATGCCACTTTGTACATTGTCATACTATACAGAAACTTTATATATTTTCACAATTGATTATTTTCATTATAATTATTGAAAAAATACATACCTATGGCACGCCGTTCTCGTCAAAAGTATGGTTCAAAATATCATCACAAATTACACACTCAAAATTAAAAATATGCACTCAAAATTTTAAATTTCACACTCAAAATTAAAATATGCACTCAAAATTTTACGAAAACACAATCAAAAGATAGATTGAAATTACACACTCAAAATTTTAATTCATGCACTCAAAACTGAAAATTACACACTCAAATTTGTGCGCATAGTTTTCGCGCAAAACTCATAAATATTCATAAAGATATAAATAAATAAAATATCATCTGGGTGGTTTTTGAGTTTAAGCGAACCGGAAGTGCTGAAATCCAAATGTCAATCCACAACACAGTAGATTTGCTCGAGTTTTTTCAATCCTTGTTGCACGTGTATGAAAATACAATGCAACTTGTACACCCCTTAACACAAGACAACAACGCTTTAGAACCTACTGTTCGAAAGCTTTCAAGCTGTAGGGAAGTGTTGTATGTAATGGCTACAAGAGTTCCTGTTGAAATTCAATTAAATCAGAAACTAGAACGAATTTATTCATATACTTTGCATGGTATAGCTGTAAATCACCTATTTTGATAAGCCCGTTGATAAAACTATTTGTTTTACCATAAAACATAATTCAATAATGGAATAAATCACACTCTATAGTTAATATGAGTATGAGATAAAAGGCCGAGGGTATGAGGTAAACAAAAAAATAAAAAATTGTTTCGTCTGTTTCGTTCGTTGCTTTACAGGGACCCGTTTCAAGCTTAAAACAAACCAGGATTGAAATATTCAAATCAATTTAATCAGGGACAGTCTATACTAAGTACTTAGTATAGACTGTCCCTGATTTAATGAATATTTATAAGTCCTGCGTAAAAAAGGTGCGCACAATTTTGAGTGTATATGTTTTCTGTTTGAGTGCATATTTTTAATTTTGAGTGTGTAATTTAAAATTTTGAGTGTTATTTGTGATGATATTTTGAATCATACTATTTACGAGAACGGCGTGCCATACATACCAGTCGATAAACGTACTATCTGTTGTGTATTAGATTACGCAATATTGTAAATATGACTATATACATGTATGCTTTATCCAATTAAATAATTTGAATTTGATATTAACACTTAACGTTCGCGGCGGATCTAAAAAAACATCCGAAGGCAAATTTCCATCCTGCATCCAATCAATATATATCAATATATATGCCATAATTTTAAAAATAATTAGAAGAAAGGGGGTTGGGAAAAAAACACTAAAATGATCAAAAGTTATCTATTGTTAGGTTAAGATTGGGACAAACTATAAATTAATTAGAACCTATACCATCTTTTTTAAGAAAATGCTGATAAATTATGTGCAGAAATTAATACAAATGTTTATAAAATGTTTGTTTTCAAGGAAAACAATCTCCATCTTTTCCTCGAATTACTTTTAACTAGCAATTTAAACAACTTTGTAAGGGAAACAACGTAATTTGAGCTTACATAACTATTATAAGTCAGGGTGAGTTTTTCGTTTGCCGACATCCGCCTTAATAGCTTGTCGGTAAAATTTATTCACAGGAATTTTACTACATATAAAAAGGGCCATGTCACCCCCCCCCCATTTTTCAAATGGTATGGGGCTTAATTCATGTTGTTCCATTTTAGTGATTCTACTCTGTATCACTGTGATGCAATAAGTAATAGTTTTCAAATGGACTGTTCGGTTTAACATACCGGTACATGTATGAAATATAATGGTACTTTATTCTAATTTCGTAACGTGGCGAATTCTATCTACCAGAAGTTCAAGATTTCACTGGACTCTAGGTACCTCTCTGACGACTCATATAGATATACATGTAGTTCTAGCAAATTATCCAACAGTGATGAAATCTGAAGGCGGTTATATACAATATCTTGAAGATGGTCAAGATTTTATCTGAATGTTTTCTCACGGCATTAATTACTTTTAGGCTGTTCCACACTGAAACTAATAATGTCAATTTTATTTGTTTACTGCTATAAACATGTAGATAAATTCTTACACATCAATTGAAGCTACCTCTAGAGGATACTTCGCCTTCATTAATAGATTTAATTAAGTTACATTTGTTTTAGTGTTCAATATATAATCATACTAATATATGTGCAAGTTAATCTGTCTACCCGCCGTCTTAATTTGAATAGAGCAACAATTGATCTAACATTAAAATTGTCACATTAAAGTAATCATAAATGAAATAATTCATTTTATTCATATATTCTTAGGAACAATTATTGTTAAGGATAAATTTTAAGTGAATATAAACTACATTTTTAATGCCATTCTTAAACGGAGACATTTCATGAAGGGGTTTCATATAAATATGTTCACCTACTAAGAAGATGTGTATTCTTGCTATATTTTACGACATGCATTTTTAGAACTATATTAAGAATATTGATGTGAATATTATTATTATTATTATTATTATTATTATTATTATTATTATTATTATTATTATTATTATTATTATTATTATTATTATTATTATTATTATTATTATTATTATTATTATTATTATTAAGGTTTACTTTTTCCAATATGACGCTTGCTTTCCATATTCCTTCTCACTTTTGTTATTTTTGCTCTTTTTGCTTCTCATTTTTCCAAAAAGGCAGTGGAAAAAGTAAGAAATATTTCATTTTTAAAGTTTCGCGATAAATTGTTATCTGAAAAGATTCTTCAGAATCGGCAAGTGAGATCGAAGCAGTATTCCAAATCTCCAAAATATTGATACCCAAATATATTTTATTTTTATATCAAACATAGCGAAAATGTAAAACACCAAACGCACTGTACATTTTCTTATACATGGTGGTGTACTTAGCCCAGATCAAACTTTTAGCAAATAAATTTATCCAAAACAGATCGGATATGGCCTCGTTAGACGAGTGGTTAATTAGTTCGTCTACTATTGATCACCGGGTCTGTTAACACCCTTTTTACAACTAAAACACTTAAACAACTGAACATTTTTAATATTACATACATTGCTACATTTTAGTCACAACAGAGTCAAGGTTATGACCCAAACCGCTCTACGAGCAAAACAATCTGTTTAATTAAGAGATGAGGGATCGAATTTTAATGTTTGAATGTAATGATTTTAAAGTTTTGCTGATACATCGCGTCGAAAATAAGTACAGAAGCCAAGAGGGGACGAATTCTAATTAGATTGGACAAAACCATAAGAAGATTGAATTTCTTTGTTTAACAATACCAGTGTTTAGTTCGGCTTCTTTAACAACTATAAAGCATTGTTTTCGTAGGACAACCGTACATACGTACGTTCCGAATGTACTCAGATTTTTTGTCTTTGTTCAAGGGGCCTCGTTGGCCGAGTGGTTAAGTTCGTCTACTATTGATCACGTGGTCTGTCAACACAGAGATTGCGGGTTCGAGTCTCACTGCTGGCAAGGACTGTTAGTTTTCCTACTGCAGGTCGGGAGTTTTCTCCGCTACTCCGGCTTTCTTTTCCAATAAAAACTGGACGCCATGATAATTGCTGAAAGTGGCGTTAAACCCCAATCAAACAAACAAACAATCTTTGTTCATTCAATACATTTCATTAGGGTGTCTTCCAGATTGTCCAACTTTTGATAATTATAGGTAAAGAAAGATAGAAAAAGTGATTAACAATAATGGACGACATGGGAATTCTAAGTGTTGGACAATAGGGAAATGTTATAATGTTTTTTAAGACTGTCACAGCAATGGTTTAATATAGATAGTTTATAATATAATATATAACATGACAAGCTTAAAAACTATTTTATTGATTGATTGACTGATTTATAGTTTGTTTTTATGATCAATAAATAATGAGAAAAGTGATGGACCACCGGAAACAGAATTTTGATTTCCACTGAAATAGTTATGAGGCGCGTAGATTTTAGCATAATATAGCTGGTGCAAAGTGCCTACAGAAGGAAGGGGTCTTCATCGCGCAAGAAACGCAGTACTCCGCAAACTCTTTATCCACTACGGTTCGCGGTCAGGTTTTTTCCCGTTTCGCATGAGACTGGATAAATGATCAAATTCTAAACTGCAGAAACCAGTTGTACTTCAAGGATAACAGATAAACAATGATGTGCCTTGATTGGCTGCTTAATTTGGGAGATAGCTACCCGATTGGCCAACACAACAATACTAGTAAGCAAAACTAAGTTAGGGATGAAAACCCTTCATTTTTACGGGGCGGTAGCAATCATAATGGGCAGACCGCCCTTCATGCCACTCGAGAAAAGCCGAGAAATCGCGAATCGCTTACGATGAATGAAAAAGGGGAAAAATATGCAAGATAGTGGGAATCAAACCAATCTAATAAAAATTATATCTTGGCTCCCCCTTTTGCTATTTTCACGACGACAATAGCAAAAGGAAAGAAAAAAAAGAACAAGGAGGGTAACAACCAGCGCCAAAGACAAAAATGTAATCCCCGCTTGTCCTGGCCATAAATTAATGCATTAACGGTACTTCCCGTGCCGTGGCCCTCCTTACCAAGTATAATGCATCTAGAGATGCTTAGTATAGTGCTGTCTCTCACCTATATTTTACGGTTGCCTGATTTGGATATCTAAACATCGTGTACTTATACTGAAGTGATGTACGTATTTTTGTCCACAAAGAAAAATAAAGCTTTGAGACGGCTAACTTTTTAGGAAAGATAATACTTGTCGTATTATATACCTCACAACTTTCTTTCCTCTACCGGAGATGCGCTGTAGCTCGGACACTGGGAACCATTACAGTAAAGCCCCAGGGAGAACAGTTTTACCAATATCGGATAAATAATAATGAAAAAAATATTTTATGGGCCATTTCAAAGCTCAAGTTTTGACCCAAGGATAAAAATTCAAAATTAAAGGTATTTTGGTCCTTTTCTCTTTAAGATCATTTTAATGGCAACATTTAACTTGTAAAAATGGATTTGGATGATTAAAATAATAATCTGGATTGCAAACGTCCGATGTAAATCACATGTTTAGATACGTTAATTTTCATTTCTTCCAGTTGATATATATGACAATCTTATCATCTGGCAAGATATGGGGAGGGGGTTACTATGACAGTGTAACTGGACAATAAAAACTGGACGCCACGATATAGCTGAAAAATTGTTGAAATTGGCGTTAAACACAAACATCAATATATTTACGCGCTTGATTTGTATAATAGCAAAGACTTTTTTGTTAATAAGGTTTTGGTTGGTGTAATTAGGTTTAACGCCGCTTGCAGAAATTGTACAGCTATATCATAGTTCCGAGTTAAAAAAATCCACAATAAAGAGGCAAATCCTTGTCAATTATAAGGTTCGGCCATACCATCTCATAATACTTTAGGCCAGAACGCGAGCCTACGTGTACATGTTTGTTTGTTTGTTTCAATTGGTGTTTAACGCCATTTTCAGCTCAGCTATATCATGGCGTCCAGTTTTTATCGGGGATAAAGCCGGAGTAGAGAAACCCCCCGACCTTCGGTAGTAAAACTGGCACTCCTTGTCAATTCCTAAGTGATTACAGGCACAAATAGGAGATCATAAATAATCCATAGTTTTGGAGTTACAGCGCCATCACTTTGTAGCCATTAGTATTTAATTAGCATACACATCTGTAACGAAATATTAGAATTGGTTACGCCACAGCGGAAATACATTCTTTATCTATCTTTTCACACAATGTAAAAGTTTTATGAGTTATTGAAGGTTTAAAAAAGAAACGGTTTTGTAATAACACATTCAACAAAGGGTTGCGTTATTTATACAATGGTGACTTACATCGTATATAGAATTTTTAAACAAAAAATATTCTTATATTTAATTGTATTTTACTGTACCTCCACTTTGAAAAAAGTCCATTTACTATAAAAAATTTTATAAAACAAAACAATAAAAATTTTAAATGACATATAAAGAATAATAGGCATTTGTGTTCCTGTCTGTTAGAACTTGTTCTCCTAGTGTTTATTTCCTCAATTGTCTTCATAATGGCACAGAATTGCATCTAATTATAACATCTGTGGGCATTCCTATACACATTAACACCCATTTGTTATCATTGCATGAAACATGTTTTATTGGTTTATGTAACGACATAAAGACATTAAATGTAATCAAGTGATGTTAATAGAGCACTTTTATTTGCTAAGTCACCGCGGTTAACCTCAGCTTTAGATGAAAATAAGAGGAATTATATACGGTATATTTAGATAATTTACAACTACTCAAATATATATGTTATTCAATGAAAAGAGCAACCTTTTCATATAATTTGGAAGGGAAAAAAAGAGACCCTTTTGGGCTGCACATCCATATTACCGTACCCCAACTCCAACCCTCTCGTGAAAATTTCACATATTTTTGCATTGGTTTTGTTATTGTAACTTGGTTGAAGGGCGATAATCCAAACACGTTATTATTGGGTAGCAGATTTTCATAACGATCTTTCGGAACACATCGATGTTTTACCGAATAAGTATTCCGAACATTAAAAAGCAGCTTGATTGTCATGGTAGCAAAATTTAATACGACACCGGCGTTCTTAATTCGAACTTACTATGCGAGACAAATAACAAGCTAGTAGATATCATAAATCTGTGTGACCTAAAAAATATTATAAACAAACAAACAAGAGTCACAGATACGGACGTAACTCTGCTGGATCCTATTATAATAAGTAGTTCATTACACGAACAGTATTCGGACGTGTTGAGTGTACCTAGGGAAATTAACGAATATGACGCGATTGCATTTTTCGATGCACATATTTCTATCTAATTCTTTTGTTCACGAGGTTTGGCTATATGAAAACATAAGCATTGATATTCTAATAATCGAATGTCTGACATGAATTGGAAAAATCTTTTATGGTCAAAAAAATAATATTGACGAGATGTGCATAGAATTTAAACATTGCTGTTTGAATAAAGCCTTATACCGAAATTTGATAGCAAACTGAAAATCGTTTAGAAAATTTTCCAATAACAGAAAGCGAAATTACCGATATAATTGCATACCTGATCAATTGAGAAATATAGACACCATATGACATAAAGTACTCAAAAGTTTATAAGTATTACAGAATATCAATATATTATTTTTCTTGTAATATTAACCTATTTTTGATAACATTTTATGGGCCAACTACACCAGAATTTCCTAATTACTAAAGACTGGTTGTACCCAACGCCAGATTCAATTACACCCAACAACATTTGACATTGACTATGATACGGCAGTCTAAAATGCCGCTAGAAGAGTCGTCACCGTAATACCTATAAAAGTTTGTATTTTTCACTATACCCAGTGCATATGGCGCAAGGTACTGAACACATGACTTGTTGCTACAGAGAAGAACCACCCATCCACCAACTAGTTCGGCAGGAAGCTGTTCTCCCATTTGTTCCACTCAGCTATAAGGGACGTCTGGTTTCACGCATTGGAAAACTCGAAAACCCCGACCCGACAGCAAACATAACGGCACTTAATGATTACGTTATCACTCACTTGACCAAGACAAACACACAACTGTGGAACCATTACCACACTGATGTACCAAAGACGATTAATCACTTAGAAGAATGGCACACCTTAAAGTACCTAAAAGATGAGCAAGCTTCCAACGAGATCACCGTGATACTGTACCTAGCCGGACGAGTAAGACCAAATGTTGATTATACACTCAGATCAAAAACAGACTACAATGACTGACAAACAGACTACGGAATATAAAGATAGAAACCTTATTTTTGTTTTAGAAAACAAAAGGGAACATGCATTCCAGGCCAAAACAAAATCTTCAACCCAAATGCATAACTGGTTAATTAATAAAGAAAAATAAAATTTGTTGTTTACACAGTTAAATTATTTAAACAACTCCTGATTTTCCATCATTTAAATTTCCACATTGTCCTACAAACATATCACTCACTGTCCACCAAAATGTGTTACATTTTTTACTTATACAATAGTTGCTTATATAAAGGGCATTGTCATGATATCTTGACTGCACAAGGGAGAGTGGTATTGCCTGAAACATTGATAACGCCTGAGCCAAAGGCGAGGGCATTATCAATGTTAAAGGCAATACCACTGTCCCGAGTGCTGTCAAGTATCATGACAATGCCAGACATATAAGCAACTATTATATTTATTTTATTGAAGAATTATGAAACCATGTGTTTAAGACTGTATTATTTATTTGTAGCTGCTTGCTGTATGATTGAATGTTTGGCCTCATGATATGTCATTGTTTGCATTTTTAGGCTATACACAGTTAGTTTTCTAAACTTTATGACATTTTTTCCTCATTTAGGTTGTACATGTACATATATTTTTTTTATAAATTTAAAATAAACAGTTTTATGTTGCTTGTTACAGGAGACGGCATTACCACGACGTGATAACGCCCGTGGGCGTTATCACGGTGTGATAATGCCCTCATGTCAAATTACTGCAAATTAATTAATACCAGCTGACCTTGTTTTATCCAATTGAAACAAACATAATTTTACTGATATGAAATAAATATAATTATTAAATGTTGGACAAACAGGAAGACACTGTTGTAACATGGGTGGGCATTATATTCATGATATTTTAACCCTCGTTATCGCTCTATTGTTTGGGCCAAAATAGTCACGAATATAATGCCCACCCACGAAAGAAAGACAATAATGTACGGCATGCGTGAATTATTTCTTAAGTAATTTATATTTCCAATTCAGTTTTACGAAACGAAGGCTACGTTCTCTAATTTCATTTTTGTCTCTACCTAATAAGTCATTTTTATTTCCGTTAATTAGTCAAGTTAATTATATAGATTGTACTGTGTTAATTTAAATTGAGATAAGTCTTTAAAAGAATGAATTAATTGATGTCTAAAATAACATTAAAAAAAGTATTGCTCTGCTTTTTAAAATTATTTTCACAAAAATTATAGATCGAAATGTACCTTATTTTCTATTTGTAATATTAGCCACACAAGAACGTGTTATATTGTAAGCAATTCAATTAAAACATTATAAAGGTTCTACAGTCGCACTGCTTGTAATTAAAATATTACGAAAATAGAAGGTTTGATGTCGTACTGTAATGTTTAAAGTTATATAAGTTGTCAGTTTTTATTCTCTTCTCTAAAAACAGTACGGTTATTTTTGATAGAGTGAAGGTTGTATATTAATTGCGTTGTTCATGTATATCATATAATTATAGGGGCCTCGGTGGCTGAATGGTTAAGGTAGTTCATTTACATTTGATAACGTGGCCTGTCAACACTGGGGTTGCGGTTTGGGTGTCACTTCGGACAAGGTGCTCTCGACTCCAATATTGTTTGGTAATCATTGCCAGTTTTCCAACCTAGGTTTTCTCTGGGTACTCTGGCTTTCTACCCAAAAAATTAAACGCAATAAAAATTACTGAAAGTGGCGCTATAAACATGTAACCGCGGGTTCTCTGGCCTAATACATAGACAAGATCCGATTCGTAGTATTTTATTAAAACATATCAAAGCACGTGACATAACAAAATCACATTTACATAAAACACAAATACAAAAGAAGAAAATAACTATTGATCAATTTGGCAAGTGATCGTTATGATTAAAAAAATATATATTACACATGAATATGAAACGTCTATTTCTATGAAACTGCTGCGGCATGTCATAACTTTTATCTTTTGACCAGTTGGACAATCTAACATGTTACCTTTATACGATACAGATATATGCTTGAGTAGACAACGAACTTTACGTTGGAAGCGCTTTCAAAATTTCGCGGCAATGCACAGTGATTTTTATAATGTGGCAATATGCCAAATCTGAAGAAAAGACGCTTAACCATTTAAATTTATCTGTACATTTAAAAGGATTAATTGTTATTAAACATAATAATTGATAATTATTTAAAAAAATAATTTTTTATACATTAAAACGTACGTTTGCGTTTCTTTTTTTAAGAGTATATGTCATCGAATAATTTTTCTCATCTCTTGGTAACTAAATCACCTTCAATAATACACAAATTAAGGTCAATGGACTAGGTAACCAATAAAATTTAACGTTGACATCATTTTCAATGTCTCAAAATGATTAATTGTGAAGACCCTAGGTCTATACGACTAATAGTGTTCATGTTATGGCACATAACGACTTTACCGAAACTATAGATAGGGGTTAGGCCTCTTAAGAAGTCGTCAAATTTGTTTGGTTTAAACAGAACAATGTTTTGCCTTCACGAGATAAACATGTTTTGTGATTTGACATTAATCTACATGTATCTTCTACGGTTTTCGAATTTAAAATGGAAAGAAGGTTCAAGGCCAAAGATCAGCATCAACAATGAACTTTGACTTTTACATAATTAATTGTGTTATTTGACAACGGCCTTTTAATTATTTGCGTATTGAGTAAACTATTAACATTTTTTGCTTTGACTCGGGCACCAAGTTTCGTTGAGTAATGAGAGAACCCTCAAAACGAGCGAAATAATTTCAGTTATATCACATGAAATTTCGGGGTGTCATGTAAAATAAAATTTTTCGCAAATTTAGAAACCCCGAAGAGTACTTAAGGAAACTCCCAAAACACCAATAAAATAGTCCAGAAATGGGCTTTGCACAATCAGCTGAAAAATAACCAATGCATTTAACAAATTAAATAAATAAATTTATTTATCAATTCTGTATGAAACTGCTTTTGAATACAGCTCTAATATCTAAATTCCACTGAATAATAAATCCACTGTCCATGCTACAGCTCGGCACAGCCAAATATCAAAATAAGAACTAATTTCCTAAGTCAAAGGTCATTTACAGAGCGGTTGTCAAATTGAAAACGAAATCTTCAATTTTCACACTTTTTACTGAATTTACTTTTTGTTCCCCATATTACGAGAAAATCTGCCAAGTTTCATCTCATTCTGAAGTAAAATAAAGCCGTTTCAGCCTTTTTTATGAACAAACTTTAACGCTTTCAATTGTTCAACTCCACACCTGATTTAAAAAAAAGTCAACAACTTTCATGCGTCGTTATATCTATAGCTGGATGATAAAATTAGCTTTTGCAACCTATATATGGGCTGTTTAAAAAAATATGACCCCAAGATGTGAAAAAAATGTCAAATTTAAACATGAGCATATCAAGTTTTTGTTCATAATTTCCAAATGTGAATAAGTTGAAGTTAATAAATCAAAAAAGAAATTAACGAAAAGGTAAGAAATAAAGTTTTTATAATATTTTATTGAACAAATTTTGAAATATAAAACACTCGTAACATTTATACATTTTACTTCAGTTTAAAAATGTTATGTTTTATATAACTTGTTGCTGTTTTCTTAAACAATGTAAAAAATACTAATGACTTCCTGTGCAAGATTTTGAACAATATGCAATTGTACTTTTTCAAAAAAAAAATTTTTTCAAGAATTTTTGAAAATTCTTTTGTTATCTACCTCTTAAAATTTAAAAGTCAAAAGTAGTATGTATTTTTGCATATGGCACCAAAATTATTAAATTGTAATTATAAGTCATCCATTGAGAAAAAAAATTTCATGAAAAAGTTAAATCATTTTAAAATGGCAGGTTGTAGAAAAAGTACTATGTTTAGTCTGATTTTGTTGCACCCCTGACACTCCAGGTTAAAACAAATAAAAGAAGGAAATACATTCTTTAAATAGTACTGAGGTAATTTTGTGATATTGCTGGGAACAAATTTCATATATCTTAACATTTTCAATAGGATATTTGAGAAAGAACAAAATTAATATATAAGCTGTTTAAACAAAATGACCCCAACAGATTATGGTCCTCTAATTTTGTCAAATTAATAAGGTATATTATTTCTAAATAGTTAAAAATGTATGTCTAGTTGTGGGATGTTCTGCAAAAAATCTTGAAGATATATAAGAAAACAAAAAAGTTATGCCAAAAACACATGCCAAAATTGTCAGGAGTGCAACACTTTTTTGTGACACTTTAAAAAAATGTCATTTTTTAAAAGGTCACAAAATTGTCAAATCTAGCAGTATGTGCATAATTCTTTTTTTATTACACAGTTTCATGTGTTAACTAATTGAGAGATATCAAAAGAAAGTATGTTGCATTTTAAAAAGTATGAAAATATTGTTCTGAAAAAACTACCCTGACATGAGTGCAACACAAATTTAAGCAACGTTGCATTTAGTTCTTGGTAGAATTTTTTTCCTTTTGTTATCAATGATTAAACCAAAATAAAATCATAAATATACCTTTGCTGCATCAGAGCAGTCACAGCAAGATACACTAAAACTGGTAATCTGATCAGGGACACCAAGTAAAACAAAGCACCCTCAAGTGTCAGGAGTGCAACAAATGACATGTTCTTATGTTCTCTTTAAAAGTTCTCTTATTTTGTGTTTTCTCTTTATTTTTCAGCAGAAGCTACACAGAAGCATTGAATAAATATTTCAGATGGATGATAATACCTTTCACATTCATTGTTTAATGTCAGGAGTGTAGCAGTTTGTTTAAAATTGAGCTTCAGATTTAATAGAAATTCAAATATTGTGTACAGTTTAGTTGGCTCTCATATTGATACCAACTGTTTTTATAATTGAAAGACACCATTCCCAATTGTAGTCTTTGTTCCATCCATATGGAGAACCATAATTTTGCAGTATAGTTGTAATCATCTATTCATTTAAATATTGTGTTAGGAGTGCAACATTTACATGGATGACATTTAAAACAGGACATCATAGATAAATAAACAGATATGTTATTTAACAGTATATTTTTTTAATGCCAATTGAAAAATGAACATATAAAACAATTATCTGTTGGAATATGTCTTTAGATTATAAAAAACAGTTGGTATCAACATGAGAGACAACTAAATTGTACACAAAATATGAATTTTTATCAAATTTTAAGCTCATAAACTGCTATTTTAACAATTAATTTCTAAGAAAAGTTTCCTTAACTTAAATTAAAATAATTATAATAAATAAATCTTCATAAAATATTTCATATTATGATACAATTGAAGATCAATAAAAAAACTGCTGCACTCCTGACATTAAAAAAATCAATGTAAAAGGTATTTTTCAGCCATCTGAAATACTTATTCAACGATTTTGTATAGCGTCTGCTAAAAAGTAAAGAAAAACACAAAATAAGTCACATTACAAAGAAAATATATCTAAAAACATGTCATTTGTTGCACTCCTGACAGTTTAGGGTGATCTGTTTTATTTGTTGTCCCTGTTCAGATTACCAGTTTTAGGGTATATTGCTGTGACTGTTTTGATGCAGCAAAGGTATATTTATGATTTTGTTTTGGTTTAATTATTGAAAACAAAAGTAAAAAAATTCTATTAAGAACTTGATGCAAAATAACTTAAATTTGTGTTACACTCCTGACAGGGTAGATCTTTTTTTCAAAACAATATTTTCATACTTTTTAAAATGAGACATACTTTCTTTTTATATCTCTCAATAAGTTTACACCTGAAACTTTGTAATAAAAAAAGAATTATGCACATATTGCTAGAGGGGCCTCGGTGGCCGAGTGGTCATGGTAGTTCGTCTGCTATTGATCACGTGGTCTGTCAACACTCAGATTGCGGGTTCGATTCTCACTGCAGGCAGGGTGTACTCGACTCCAATCTTAATTGACAAGGATTGACAGTTTTCCTACCGCAGGTCGGGGGTTCTCTCCGGGTACTCCGGCTTCCTCCCCCAATAAAAACTGGACGCCATGAAATAGCTGAAAAATTGCTGAAAGTGGCGTTAAAACACCATTCAAACAAACAAAAAACATATTGCTAGATTTGACAATTTCGTGACCTTTTAAAAAATGACATTTTTTTAAAGTGTCACAAAAAAGTGTTGCACTCCTGACAATTTTGGCATGTTTTTTGGCATAACTTTTTTGTTTTTTTGAGATATCTTTAAGATTTTTTGCAGTCATGTTACCCACAACTAGACATACATTTTTAGCTATTTAAAAATAATATATCTATTAATTTGACAAAATCAGAGGACCATGACCTGTTGGGGTCATTTTTTTTTAAACCGCCCATATATGTCATAATAAACCATAGGAAGGCTATATCTTTAAATAATATCAATACTGAATTCCAAAGTAATAAAAATTCTACCTTTTTAAGAAGAAAAATGGGCACATTACTTATCTTTTAGAACACATTTTTTCATTTACTTTCTAATTTTTGTATTAATTGCACACTCAAACATTCTTAAACAGTTCTAAATATATAAATCATATAATTATGGTTAAAAAATGGGTGTACATTTGTATTTACTAAATTTCAACTGATTATTAATAGCAATATTTCCAAAGAGTGTTGTAACCATATATTGTAACAAGTAAACATCAACACAAAAAAAACATTAGTACCAGAGTGCATTTATTGTGTACAAAGTCCATGGTTACCAAATGAAAGCACTCCACCTACTTATATGTCACTTTTATATATATGCTCATATCCTGGCTTATTCCATCTACATGTGCACCCCTCCCCCCCACACACACAAACAATGTATAAGCTATCTTTGTAATCTCAGCAAGACCAAGACAATTCTGTGATTGTATTTCTAAAATAGGAATCAGATGGTTATCTTCTAATT
This sequence comes from Limnoperna fortunei, assembly GCA_944474755.1. Taxonomy (NCBI): domain Eukaryota; kingdom Metazoa; phylum Mollusca; class Bivalvia; order Mytilida; family Modiolidae; genus Limnoperna; species Limnoperna fortunei. The sequence continues at coordinate 19,811,328 of OX104117.1, forward strand.
TTGTTCTTTAAATATGGATCAATTTCATATATTAACAATAAAATCTTCATTTTATAGTTTGTTTACATTCTTCAGTGCCTACAATTATCTCCCTTGGTTGACAAGTTTTTATTTTTTTTAATGTCTATTTCGTTAATTGCTAAAAGGTAGAAATATGAATGTTGATTACAAGTGTTTCTACTTGGTAAAATGAAGCATTCGAGGAAAAATGCTGGATTTAAATACATCTTGTTGAAATGGTCATGCAATCATGAACATTGTGCGCATGTGCAGGGAAAGATGGACGCAAAATTTTTATAGAGGAAGAAAGTGCATCAAATTCTCATTTTGGCAGCACCCGGAACTTGCTAGTACTACATTACATCCCTTTTTTGATTTAAATTTTTAATTGTTTCTTAAAACTCGATAAATTCGACCCCCTCACAAAATTGTTAAAAAGTTAAAAGTTACAGTTTGTACAGTGGCGGTAAAATAAAAACAATACAACTTCCGGTTTTATGTAAACAGAGTCTCTGTGTGTAAATAGGAATAAATTTCCTCCTTTCACACTTCACCTTATTAATATATTCTATTGGCTCCCTGGTATGTAATCCTGTGTCCTTGAGTCGCCCAAGGAACGAAGATATAACAAGTCTTTGAGCTACTAACCACCTTCCCTTAAATAAACAGTGTGAGTGAGTGTCACAATCCAATATTCTTCACATGCAACTTAAAATTACTTACCAGAGGCTTTGTCAAAATGTTTAATCATAAAATTGTAGTGGTTTTTTCAATTTTCCATTTGATTTTGAACACAGTTGTGAACAATGAAACGAGGGTTCATGAGACTCAATGTTCAATTGCAAACAGCAGGTCGGTTGTACAGGTTGAAGGCACTTTTTTAAGCCTTCAGAATGTAGAGTCAGTAAGTACACCATCACAGTTATACTACTGGCACTTACATGTTTCGAATTTCAGAAAGCATGCTGTATTTGGCAACTCTTGCAAACATTTCCATCTTTTGATTAGAATTCTTCTGAGTAATCAGGTTGAAACAAACCCTGGACCACAAAATTTAGACATATCCAGCTACCCCTGCTCAATATGCTCACGTGTGTGGACTTGGGATAGTAATGCTATAGTATGTGATAACTGTGATAAGTGGTGCCATATCGAATGTGTTAATATTAGTCCCTCAATGTATGAAAAATATGGAAACACGTCGGTAATTTGGATATGCCCAATTTGTGAAACTCCAAATCACTCTCGGACAATCTTTCAATCATTTCTGTCATCAGACTGGCAAATTTAAATCCAAATTCATACTCAATATTATCAAATAACTGAAGTATGTCATTTAGTTTCAATAATGAAAATATTGGTGACCCTGTAGCAACATCTTCACCTAAACCCCAAATGGATAAGAAAATAAAAAAATAGAAACATTAATAGGCAAAATTCCCTTAGAGTTCTAAATATTAACTTTAGAAGTTGTAAAAATAAAGTTGCTCAAATTGAAAACTTGCTAACATCAGCTAAACCTGATATAATAATTGGGAATGAAACATGGCTTAATAAAAATGTCCAATCTTCAGAAATTTTTCCACCCACACTTTTCGAAGATGTTTTTCGGAATGACCGGGACAGTAAAGAAGGAGGTGGGGTCCTCGTGGCAATTAAAAAAGGCATAATCTGTCAAGAGATTTTCAAAAGTAATAAGGTAGAAATGATTGCTGTTCAAGTTAACATTACTGAAACAAAATCCTTAATTATTATTTCAGCATATAGACCCCATAGTACAAATGATAATGAACATATGAATCATATGGTAAATGAAATCATTCAACTAAAACATAAATTCAAAAATGCAACTTTTTGGCTGAGTGGAGACTTTAACCTTCCCGATATTAGATGGCCAGAGCAAATCATCTCAGGTACTATGTACCCTAGGGAGATTAATGAAATGTTTATTAAATTATTAAATGAAATAGGAACTGAACAAATTGTGGATATGCCAACCAGAATAGAGAACACCCTTGACTTGTTTTGTACAAATCAACCAGCTTTAATCACAAAAGTTAAAACAATACCCGGAATATCTGATCATGATATTGTTTTGGTAGATGCCATTTGTAAACCTAAAATAGCAAAACAAACTCAACATAACATTTACTTGTGGAAAAAGGTTGGTCTTAATAAACTAAAAACAACAACTAAAAATTTCATTACCAACTTACTATCACAAAAGGAAAACGATTTTTCTGTTGATGACTGCTGGAATGAATTTAAAAATGGTGTAAATAAAATCATTGAAAATAATGTACCAAGCAAAATGACAAAGTCTAAATACACTAATCCCTGGGCAAATTCGGAAATTGATAAAATTTGTAAACAACAAAGAAGAGCTTTCAATAAAGCCAAACAATCTGGCAAAAAGCACATAAAGATAAATATAAGAAAATAAAAGCTACAGCCCAAAGAGAGATTAGAAAAGCTCAAAGGCAATATATGGAGGAGGTCATAAGTCCCCAGTTAGATGAAAAACCTAAATCATTCTGGCAATTTATAAAAAGTAAGAAAACTGAGGCATCAGGTGTGAGTCCTCTTCGTGGCAAAGATGGATTACTTTATAGCGACCCTAAAACTCAAGCTAATATCCTCAATGAGCAATTCAAAAGTGCATTCACTAGAGAAGACACATCAGAAATACCCAATAAAGGAACAAGTCCTTACTCTGATATGCCAGACATAAAACTAAATTTAAATGGTGTCATTAAGTTATTAAAAATATTAATCCCCATAAAGCCACTGGCCCAGATAATGTACCGTCTTATTTTGTGAAAACCTTAGCAGAAGAAATTTCCCCTTTTTTGGTCCATTTTTTCCAAAAATCAATTGACCAAGGCTCTGTCCCTAAAGACTGGAAGCAAGCTAACGTAGTCCCTATATTTAAAAAGGGTGACAAGCATAATGCCAGCAACTACAGACCTGTTTCTTAACAGCTATATGTTGTAAAATCTTGGAACATATATTAACAAGTAATATAAGGCAACATTTAGATAACCATAACATTCTGCATGACAACCAACACGGGTTTCGTAGTAAACGCTCATGTGAGACACAATTAATTATAAGTATTCAAGACTTAGCTAAATCCTTGGCAAATGGTGACCAAATTGATGTTTGTTTGTTTGAATGGTGTTTTAACGCCACTTTCAGCAATTTTTCAGCTATTTCATGGCGTCCAGTTTATATTGGGGGAGGAAGCCGGAGTACCCGGAGAGAACCCCCGACCTGCGGTAGGAAAACTTGCAATCCTTGTCAATTAAGATTGGAGTCGAGTACACCCTGCCTGCAGTGAGAATCCAACCCGCAATCTCAGTGTTGACAGACCACGTGATCAATAGTAGACGAACTACCTTGACCACTCGGCCACCGAGGCCCCGTGACCAAATTGATATTATATTATTAGATTTTTCTAAAGCTTTTGATAAAGTTCCGCATCAAAGATTAATTCATAAATTAGATTATTATGGCATTAGAAATCAAAACTTAAAATGGATTACAGATTTTTTGGCAGATAGGCAACAACAGGTTCTCTTAAATGGTACAAATTCTTCAAAATTATCCGTTGATTCTGGTGTGCCACATGGCACTGTTTTAGGTCCAACTTTATTTCTCTTGTTTATAAATGACCTGCCTGAACATGTTAATTGTAATGTAAGGCTTTTTGCCGATGATTGTTTACTTTATAGAAAAGTCAATAATGGTACGGATGCCAATTCACTACAAAATGACCTCTCAAACTTAGAAAAATGGGAAAGTAATTGGCAAATGAACTTTAATCCTGAAAAATGTTACACAATTCATGTAACTAGAAAAACTAAACCAACAAATTTTGATTATAAACTTCACAATCATACTTTAAGGTCTGTTAAAGAAAGTAAATACTTAGGTGTAACAATAAGTAATGATCTTGACTGGGGGCACATATTAATGATATTACTTGTAAGGCAAATAAAACATTAGGATTTTTAAGAAGAAACATGAAATACTGCACTCAAAAAGTTAAAAATCTTACTTACACTTCACTTGTGCGCCCGGTTATTGAATACTCCTCCCCAGTTTGGGACCCATACAAAAATAATCAGATATCTCAGGTTGAGCAAATTCAAAGAAAAGCTGCAAGATATGTACTGAACAATTATAAAGACAGATCTCCAGGGGCAGTCACACACATGTTAAATACATTAAAATGGGAAAGTTTGGAGAGTAGGCGCCAAAAATCAAGATTAAATTTACTATACAAAATTAATTGGGGGTTAGTAGAGGTTCCAAAAGACATGTTAACTAGATCTGACAGGCGTACTCGGGGGGAACATAAATTTAGGCAATTATCAACAAACAAGGATGTATATAAATACTCTTTTTTTCCCAGAACAATAACAGATTGGAATAATCTACCTGAATCCATAGGTATGGCATCATCCCTGGAATCCTTCAAAAGTGGTCTATCCACTCTAACATTTGAAGAATCTCCAGTGACACACAGACAATAAATATAACACTGTACAACTGTATATATGTTTTTATTATATGTAATCTAAACCAAAAATGTAGAGCTTTATAAATTTTAATAGATAATAGTACATTTTATGCTCATACTTGAATGTAAGCTTTTAAACGTTTTGACTTTTAAGTCCACTTTTTGTACTTGCGCACAAGTTCCGGGATGTTTTACACTCCTTTAGGAGTCTACTCCTGTATATGGAAGAAGAAGAAGAAGATCATAATTTGTTTGGGGGAAAAGTGCGTGCTAGATTATGACCCGACTCTATCTGTTGCTACTGAATCAGTTTTTCAGACAAAAAATAATGATATAAATAAAATACAAACCATATTTTACTGTCTTTGCCTGCTTTTTTGGTAAATCAGTATCATAGATTTGGTTAAAAGTATATTTGTGAGCAATATCATATAGAACCTTAATTATCTCGCAGAGTTCCCGGTTGAATACATGTGCTATGCACGTGGTGCTAGGTGTGGCTGTGCTAAAGAAGGGAAGTACACACGGGTCTGTTTTGTTTGGTTTTGTTCAAAATAAAATTTATTTAGTTGCCACAGTGTTTAACCGTACAACTAAAAATTTCGCTTCTGTTTTCCATTGAGTAATTTAGCTTGTCTTTCGCAAATTGTTGTTTCTGTCTTCAAGAAAATCTGACAAATTTAAGCATTACGGCCTTGTAACCTACTGATTAAAACCATAAATTTTAATGTTTTTGAGGAAAATTTAGACAGAAACATGTATTTTTAATTATTTACTGTTATCTGACAGAATAAAGTGAAAATTAGCTGTAGTGGCTGAACTGATAACATCATTGACATACAAACTTTTAGACAACAAAGTAAAAAATCAGTTGACAACGGCCTCTTAATTGTTTGCGTATTGGAGAAACTATTAAGTATTTGTTTGATCTAACTAGGGCACCAAGTTTCGTTAGTAATGAGAGACCCCTCAAAACGAGTAAAATAATTTCAGTTATATCACATTAAATATAGGTGTCATGTAAAATAAAATTTTTCGCAAATTTAGAAACCCCGAAGAGTACTGAAGGAAACTCCCAAAACACCAATAAAATAGTCCAGAAATGGGCTTTGCACAATCAGCTGAAAAATACCCAATACATTAAAAAAAATATATAAATAAATTTATTTATCAATTCTGTATGAAACTGCTTTTTAAATACAGCTCTAATATCTAAATTACATTGAATAATAAATCCACTGTCCATGCTACAGCTCGGCACAGCCAAATATCAAAATAAGAACTATTTCCTCTTCCTCAGTGAAATGTCATTTACAGAGCCGTTGTCATTTGGTTCTATGACCACGGTGGTAGTCCCATGCTTTATCTCGTTCCTTTTTCAAGAAACGGAAACTGTATTCACAACAAGGGGTGGTAACTCATATAAGTCACTTCCAATAGTTTTAAATCCGCATTATACATCATCGTAAGGACAAACCAAACATTTTCCACCTTTTAAATATCCTACAAGTAGTACGATATCCGAGTAATAGTGAAAAAAAGGTTTTAGTGTTCGGTGCAATAACTTTGTAAGGGAAAATCATTCGGCTTACTAAACGTAGTCTAGAAAAAAGGCAATACAGTCCCAATTTATAATCCAAAGTTTTAAATGATATCAATAAAAACTCTTAAATTTATCTGTTTTCGAAACGTGGCGGAAAAAAAAGAATAATCCAGAAACAACTAAAAAAGGTTTTCAATTTAAATGAAAAAGATCCTTAATAGAAGACTTTACAAATACCACAAACTAATACGGACAGTGTAGTGGTTATTTTGCTTACTTTATGATTCCAAATCCCGTGTTTGAATGTGTTTTAACATCTGCAATTGTTCAGCTAAATTATGGTGTTTTTTTGGTTACGTAAGCAGGAGTATATGTACCTTAAAAAACCCGACCCTTGGCATAAACTATAATTTCTGGCAACTGCAGTAAGTAAAATGTACATATCTATCGGTGGCCGTTCATGTCACAATTGTGATGTTTCTATCGGCTTCCATTTTTCTATCGCGATACTTGTTAAAAACATCGCGATACTTTTTTAAAGCATCGCGATACTTTTTACAAGTATGGTCGCGATACTTTTTAAGCAAGCCAATAGAAACATCTCAATTGTGACATGAACTGCCACTGATACATATCTGTGTATCAATTGATCCTGTTTCAGGAAACTAAAAAATCAGTAAATAACGTGTGCTTCAATTTGGGTTAAATGTAATGAAGACCAATTTTGCACACACATTTTAATGTACGTCGTTTTTTACATTTATGAAGAGAGTTACATTTAATTATATTGATTTTCAATTGGATCTATAGTTGGGACCTATAAATGTAGTATGACACTGTTAGCTTATTGAAAAAAATCTCATTTGCATATCAAAATCCAGGTTAGCCGTTCACTTGACCTTAACAGTTTACTCAGTTATCTGCAAATTGCGCAATTCAGTTGACCATCCTATCATTTTTTCATATTTGGGTTTTAATAAAGAACGTGTTGCTATTTTGATTTTGGCAAAGTAATAAGAACTGAAAGAGTTCAAATATGTAGCAATCTAGTGTTATAAACGCGTGAAAATCGAAATTTTTTTAATAAGCTACAAATTGAACTAAGACGTATTTTTGTTTCCTGTTTTATTGATATGTGAAGCAATAAAAATTAAAAACACTTCGTACATACTTTACGAAATAAAACGATATACAACAAAATAAAAGCCCCATGGTGAAATTAATATAGCTGATCTGAATTACACGTAACCAGGAAGATATGTTCCTCAAAATGTGTAATGGAGCCATCGTATATATTACACCTTTGACAATACATCTGTTTAGCTGCACATTCATAATAAATTATTAGTAGCCTTTAAATTGATCAAGATATGAATGATGTCTGATGAAACATTAGATGTATAATCGACCAACGAATGTCTATCTCCACCTTGATCTACAAACGCGATGATAAGCTCGATTTATTGTGCTCTTTCAATTTTCAGTACCCAAATGAGGAAACTGAAATTTCACCATGTGACATAAAATAACAGTTTTAATACAATAATAAATAAAAAACAAACTAAAATATATCCAATATTCTAGAAATACACTCTGCAAAAAGCATAGGTAAAAAAAAAATCTGTAATCAAATTGTCATCCATGTATGACAGATATCGAAATTACATAATTATCAAACATAGGATTCGAAATCATGTCAAATGACTCTTAATACAACAAAAATGGTAGTAACCAACACGCTGTACACAAACTGAGTACGTGGATTACGTGCAAAATGTGGACAAATCATGCGTTACACTCTTTATGTGTATAAAACCAAGGTATGCATCAAGTAATTTTACCATGTGATGCTGACATGCCAAGATTGAACCAGGTTTGCAATTAACGTCATAATCGGGGTTTTTTCAGGCTGCTCAGTCACAAAGTGAGGTTGTTTGTGAAGTCGATTTTCTTCAGAGTTCGATTTCTCGACTTTGGTTGAGGTTTTACATGACAAGCTCATCGCAATATCGTCCTAGAAGTGACAGGCAAACAATAACCACACCGGCTCAAGATGGCTATTACCGCGAAATCGAACTGCTACGGCGGAAACGGTGATAAATTTAAATTTCTATTAAAAAGATGTGCTGTCTGCCTGTTATCAACCGTTATTAATTTAGCGTAATGCTTGGTTACATACAGTACGTGTCACCACTATTTTCTTTCCAATAGAAATGTTCATTTGTTACCTTGGACCATAAGGTCGTCAGATTTTAATCCAGTCGAGCATCTATTGGAAGAACTTGATAAAAGTGTGTGCACGCTCCAACCTCAACCAATTTACCAATGCGTTACAAGATGAGTGAAGAAGAATTCCTCAGAGAACAATACAAACATTGATCAAGTCCATGTCAAGGACATGCAGGAAAGTGATATTAGCACTTGAATGTTATACTTGGTATCCTATGTTACTAGAAACAAAGTAACACTCTTCTTAATTTAATTTGGACAACATGCACCTTATTACATATTTGTATTAAATTAAGGGGCCAATATGAAGCAATTCTAAGATACATTCATGTGAAGTTTATGTCAAAATATTATACAATTTTAATAATAATATAAAAAATACCATCCTATTAACAATTTCAATCTTTGTTTAAAGAGTTAAGGAAAACGGAACCGATGACAATTACTTATGAAGACCATGAGACAGTTTAAATAAACAACTGAAATTTGGTTAAAAATAAGACAAAAAAAAAAGAAAAGAAAAAGAAAACAAACAGCCAAGAGTCTGAAACGCGATACTTCAGTGTTAAAAAGCAGTTGATGAATATATGCTGAATATCTGCTTTAACCACTCAGCCACCGAATTCCCTAATAAAACGTGCAATTTCATAAATGATGTAAAAAACAGTATATATATCACTGCAAAATTTTATGCTCTAACATAACACTTCTAAATCTCCGTTGGATAATTATACTTTTTTTTTCTAACCGTACAGGCTTTATCTTAGCAACGGAAACCCTACCGAGGGACGGTGACTACAGCAGATTTCATGTGCGTACTAAACTAAGGATTCTTCAATTTCCTAGCTTTATTATGGTCGGTTAAGTAAGAATTTTTATCTGCCTTTAAATGTTTTCACATAATATGTTGTCAACAGTTGAACATTGTGAGCAGTAGGAACAGGTTCGTAATGACATTTACAATTGCATATTAAAATTAATTGTACTATTAATTGAATTTTTTTCTGAATCCAGCTCTCCACACTTTTGCCGTAGCAGTAAAATTAAAAATACATGTGTAAGTGGTGAAAAAGGCAAATTATCTGTTTTCACCATTTAATAATGTTTTGTCGGGTTTCACTATCTGTGGTGAAAAGGGCTTATTGTTTTCTCCATCTTAATAAATTGTTGACCGGGTTGCAATAAGTGCAAACCTGATTTAGGGTATAGTGAACATATTTTGTGTAATAATCACATCTTTCAGTTTTAAGCACAGATATCTGACATTTCACTGAAAGATTGCCTACATATTAAAATTTTTGTTCTGCTATTGTAAAGGATTTAAAAAGATTTTTTCTACAGTTTACGAAACAGATTCCGCCATGGTTTTCCATCTAATAAGATAAAATTTCCCAAAATGAAAAGACATCCACAGTCATCTCTACGGTGACACTCATAGCAGTTACTATACCTTCAACATGTAGTTATGTACTTAACATAAATTGGACTTCACCAGCGGGAACAGTTTGGATGTCTAAAGACGTATAGTGCCCTCGCCTTCCGGCTCTTGCACTATACACCACAGACATTACAGAAAACAGTTCCCTCTTGAGAAATTCATTATACATGCAGATAAATATATTTGTATATAAAAAACATATGATAATATTCCAAAACACCCAGTAAAATGTTTGATCAAATGATTCGAATTTTCAACATTTAGAATAGATTGTATAATAACAAAACAATTATGTGTAACAATATTAAAAATTTAAGCGAGAAATAAGGAAAACAAACAAAACGATGACTACGTGTATTACTGAAGCTTTTCAAACAGTGGTTTCATTAAAAAGTGCACCTCGAGTAGAATTTAATAAAGAAAAAAATAGTAGCTATTAGATAAAATTAACCGAGCTCCATCAAAATCAATTCAAAACATTTGTTAATTTGTTGATATCATTAAACATCTTAAGATCTCTATTGTACCGTTGTCCCTAATTGAGAAGGCCAAATATTTCATTTATCTTAGCAACGGAGTCTATACCGGACACACCGTATTTCCCGCTTGTACTATAATAACGGTGCATAAATTCAAAAAGGAAATAATCTACTTAATCTGAAAACAAACACAATTTACACAAAATAAAGAAAAGAAAAAAAAATGAGCATGATGATGCTTAGTTCACATAAACATAAAAGCAAGTAACATGTATTATATCTATAAAAAAAGCAATTATTGAACAGAGCTCGAAGAAGTCGATTATAAAAGAATTCATTTTGTACCTCCGATTTAAATTTTAGATTACATTTCTGCATTTCAATCCTTTCGACAATTTGGGCGTTTTAATTTCAGATGTATTTCTATTCACGATGTATCACACATTTCAGTTATGATATTTCTTTTTTTTTGTCGGTAGGTTGGCGCCTTTTCATCTCTTCTAAGATTTCCTGAAATTTCTTTTGGAATTCTTCATTCTACAAAGATCATAGAATATTATAATAATAACTTTAATATTTGTGTATACATATGCAATTAAACCTTGCATAAAGAAATGTTGATTTGTTTGGTTCGTATGACCGCAAAATGTTGGGTAAGGTATTATGTTATGAATCTGTTGGCACCGTTCGAACACTATATTTTGATGTTTTTGTTGACCGATTGTTTTCATAATTTACAAATATGAAGTGCGAGACAAAATAAAGGTTAGGATTGATTATTCGTATTGTTGTCCTTGCTGCTTTGAAAAAAGAGGTCGAATCTAGTTTCTTTTAGTACAAGTTATAGGTTTGGTTTTGAAAAAAATTGTTTTCACATCTAATTCAATTGCAATATGTTTATAATGTTTAAAATTTAAGTCAAAATATTTTCAGTAGTATGCTATTAGAATTTCCTATGTTTTACCGTTTTTGAGATAAAATCTGACATGTTTTAAAAATTTGTTTATTTTTATGCGCATTTTAGAGGATTTTTTTAGTCGACACATTTTTTAGAAATATTTTTTAGTTTCTGCATGAATTGGGCCAATTTTAAAAACATTTCTGATGTACGGGATATTTTTACGTTTAGTCTGATTTTATTGTGAATTTGTCGATACTGAGATTATTCTCAATGTTCGGTGTACAAAACTGACGAGCGCGTCACCAAGATGGCGTGTAGGGGAGGCCCTCTGTTGGAGAGTGTGTTGTCATGTCAAAGTGCAGAAAGCCTTGTAAGGACCATATAGGTGACGTACACAATTAAAAAAGTTCTATCAATTTTCCATTTGATTTATTGTTCGTTAACTTTTTCTCCATTAAATATAGCTGAAGTATTGCTCTTTGAACGTTAAGCAACAATAAATCAATCAATTGGATTTGTTTTATTAGATTCCTCGATCATTAAATAAGCTTCCGTATGGGTCTGACTTTTTATGGGTTTTGAAATACATCAGCGCCATATTTTCTGTAGATTTCATAAAATTAACTACAATAAATTGAATTTTGTTTTTCTGAATCCAGCTCTCCACACTTTTGCCGTAGCAGTAAAATTAAAAATACAAGTGTAAGTGGCCAAAAGGGCTAAAATCTGTTTTCACCAGTTAATAATGTTTTGTCGGGTTTCACTATCTGTGGTCAAAACGGCTTATTACTTGTTTTCTCCTTTTTAATAAATTGTTGACCGGGTTGCAATAAGTGCAAACCCGATTTATTGTAACGTGAACCTATTTTGTGTAATAATAACATCTTTCAGTTTTAAGCACAAATATCTGACATTTCACTGAAAGATTGCGCACATATTACAATTTTTGTTCCGCTATTGTAAAGGATTTTTTTAAAATGTTCAACAGTTTACGACACAGATGCCGCCAGGGTGTTTTGTCTAATAAGATAAAAATTCCTAATGAAAAGATATCCCCAGTCAGCTCTACGATGACACTCGTAGCAGATCTGTGTGTCTAGCGCCTAATACTAAGTCAAGTTGCAACAATAAATCGTGTTTTCTTTGTGAGCTTAAATGACAGAAAAAAGATGTTATCAAGCGTAACATCATGAACAATATTTTTTTATAAATTAGTAATTTTCCCAATTTACAGTCCAATTACAATGAGATATGAAATCTACAATCTTCACAATAAAAATATTAAAGGTTTTTATCTGCTTAAATGGTACGTGTATCATCCAAGACAATAGCTAAACCCGATTTAGGCAAAGAATGTTACAAATGTATAAACCGACTATCAAAGGCATGTCTCAGTTTTTTCTTACTACAATACATTTTCGGTTACATTATAATCTTTACTAATAGTACAACCTGTTTGTCAATCATTTTTTGAACTTCACGGCGCAACGCCTTTATCTTAAAGAAAAGAAATCAAAATTAATGCAAAGGTTTTAAATATTTGAATTCTTAACAATGCTAAATTCATATACCAACACTTACTCATTTAGACGCATTAAGTTTTGAAATAGTTTTTTTCTGGATGAAAACATAAAAATCACAACTCGAACCATACTGAAAGAACCCACAGAGCTATCCAGCGTGGCATCAATTAACGAACAGGGTAGGTAACTTTTGTATAAGGTTGTCGGTTACATACGTAAATTCTGACCTTGCCATAGTGGGTAACGTGTTTGAAAAATGCCACGCTCTTTCCACGATAAAGAGCCCTTTGTGTCGCAGCTATAAAGGCTAAATTCTCCGCTCCTACAAATTACTTTGTATGTTTTTCATGTGTTTCCTTTGTCCGTCTCTTTTCACAGTTGATTTATTGTTTGTAAACCTGACATGAATATAGCTGAAATAAAACCTCGCTTGACGTTAAGCAAACATTCAATTTATCGATAAGAAACACCAATACATTAGGGACTATTACAGTTTGATGGAGAAAATTTAAGGACTTTAAACAATTTAAAAAAACAGGTTGCATTCTTGCTGTGACGTTTCATGAATCTGGGTTGAATGCTGTAGGAGAAGTTGATTACATTTATAAAATCAATCTCTGGAGCCGAGGTCATATTCGCTCCGTTCCATACTCCATAACAAAATGCTATGGATATCACCTTTGCCACACAAGTTTAAGTTTTCACAGTAGCCACGCCGACAAAATCGGATAAAATTATTAAAATACCCAAAAAATTCAGTCTTGCACTATGCAAACTTATTTTTGTCCATAGTTAAGCGAAATTTAAATTTGAAATTGAAAAATAAATTAAGATAACAAATTATTTTAGTCCGAAAATTATTGACGATAATAGACGAACTTAGATAATCGCGAAAAAAACCAGGAGAACGATTATTAATGTTTATAGTTTAGTTAACCTACATCAATGTATTTAATAAGAATGAAATACTATTAAAATGCAAAATCAGTTCATTGGTTCGTTTGTTTTGTTCAATAATATCTAACAGAGGCTAACAAAACGAGCGCGGAGCTAAATTCCTGTGTGGCAGAGGTGGGTTTATTCCCCAAAACGTCTACTCGCAAAATAAACATCTAATTAAGAAATGTGGATAAAGAGGTCAAATAGTTTATGTTTTAAAAAAAGGAATATGCACATAATTTCAGTTGCGAAGACAAATATGCAAACTTTCTTTTTCAATACAAGATTGAGTTCACATTGTTTTGTCGCATCACAATTCAAAAGTATGTTAAACAAAACAAAAATATCTGTGTCTGTATAGGATTTTGCATAACATTCAACAAAATATAATAAATCATATATAATTATTCCAACGTAATGAGCTTTGGAGTAATTAAAAAAAGGAAATAAATCACAATTCAGCACATATTTTTACTGAGTTTGGCAGTGTTCAAATGACGAATAAAAAGCAAGTTTATTACTGAAATAGTACATTTATTGAGAACTATGGTAAATGTACAAATGTAGTTTATATAAATTTTTACATGATGATTTTAATTAACATTTATCGAGAACTATCATTAATGTATTTTACATAAATGTTTACTTGATGGTTTTAATTAACAACATTTTCTACACCATCCAGTCAATTGTTTTAGCGGCCTCGGTAGCCGAGTGGTAAAGGAAGTTCGTCTACTATTGATAACAAGGTCTTTCAACACTGATATCGATTCTCACTGCAGGCAGGGTGTACTCGATTCCAATCTTAATTGACAAGAATTGCAAGTTTTCCTACCGAAGGTCTGGGTTTTTTTCCGGCTTCCCCGTCCCCAATAAAAACTGGACGCCATGATATAGCTGAAAAAATTGCTGAAAGTAGCGTTAAACAATATTCCAACAAACAAACAATCAATTGTTTTATAAATCGTATAATATTAAATATAGAGTCTGATAGAATATGCGGACTATGTTTCCCATCTACTTCCCTTAGCTATATAGTGAAAGCCTACGACAACGTTTTAATAGTGTTAGGTTTGTATTGGGATGTTATTATTATTGCTATAAATTATAAATAATTATATATATATATATATATAATAAATATAATATATATAATAAATATAATATATATAATAAATAAACTATAAATTCTTGCACGGAAAATTTACATGTATCCCGAAACGTACAATCACAAAATATGAATTTTTTCAGGTGTAGTGCAGATTAGAAATCTTGAAATGGGCCTCCTAATCCCCATTTCTTAATTAGATGTTTAATTTACGAGTAGACGTTTTAGAAACACACCCAGAGGTGAATTCTGACATTGGAAGTCTTTAACGATGAGAAGGAATTCCTCGAACGATTTCATACAAGCAGTTGCACAACATCAGTGTATGGGCAATATTTTTGTGAGGTTTCAGGGATCTCGGTTGAAAGCTGTAGGTAAAGCTTGTTATCCAAACAAATAGGAATATTTTTCCCCCTCGCCTATCGTAATGCATGCCCACCTAAGTTCACCATACATTATACATTAACAACTGTTTGCAACTCGACCAAAAGCCCCAAAAATATCAAACAAAAAAAAAGAAAGCAAAAAAAAAATAATAATCAAAACAAAAGAAAACAAAAAACTGATGGATTTAAGAGTATTCTTCAAATCCGAATTCTTGGATAAAAGTTATTTTAAGAAAATTATTTTAGATATTATTTTGGAACAAATAAAACGATGTCTAGACACAACCTATGTAAACGACTAATAATAATGCTGACTTGCAAAATAAATAATTAAAATAGTTATGCAATAAAAAAGAACATAAAAAATTTAATAATATTATAATTTATATAAATTAGCATACATCCTTACTTACTTTCAGTTTTGTTCAAAACAACTCGCACCAAACTGTTCGCTTAAAAGTTTTTCAAACATTAATAATATTAATAACACTCGCTTTGCATAATAGACTAATAGAATATACGTGTCATGAATGAGGTTTCTTTGTATTTACTTGTGTATTCATTTTTTATTACAAAAACCAATAAAATTAACATACATTCTTGTCCAAATTGTTCATATCAACCTTCATTGACTTGTCCATATTGTTAATATCAACCTTCATTGACTCAAGATTCCTTGTTAAAGTATTTTCGCTGCAAAATAAATTAAGAAACACAGAATAATGCATTTTTATTCACCATATTTGCAGTTGTTCGTAATTAATGAACGAAGCCTGTCATCTATAAGATAAGTCTTGGAAGCCTGATAACCGTGATGTGGTGTACAGTACTTGACAATAACTTTAATAATTTTTTATGCCAATTGATGAATCATATGAAGCGTTGCTAACAGATTTTAAAAATTGAAAGGATAATTTTTGGTGAATATTCAATTTAAAAAAGTACACATTGGTCAACCATGCCTTTATTTTACTTCTTGAAATCCTAAATGCATTTCGGAATTACCTTACCTTTTTTTAATTTCCGAATATTTTAGATATATCTTTGATGATCTGTACCTCATATCTTTGAAACCATTCTCACAATCAAGAACCCAGATGCATCTACTGAGTAGCTTAGCGCATCATCATCATCATCATTGTAAACGCTATAAAGGATTGAATTTTCTGTCCTTACCAAACTGTCCATCCTTTCAAAGGTCATTCCATTTCCAGTTCATATATGCATTAGTTCCGAATTGTGGTTAACTTGCCCTAGTCCTTAATATAGCTAAAATACTGCTTACTAGACATTCTGTAGAACTTGCGTCAGACTTTGACATTTTCTGCTCATTTTATCTCTGTGTTCTATTTTTCATCCACAAAGTGTTACATGTCTTATGATTACAATGAGATATTAGCTACACGTTCACTTATTCATCTTTTTTCCCATCAAAACATACAATATAAGGCTGAGAAGAATACTAATGCATTACACAATTTGAAAAAAACCATGTAATTATTTGCTAATTACAATTGTTTTCATTTCCAGTATGTTAATCTCTGAAATGCTGGTGAGCAAACACATTAGAGCTTAATAACTACCAGTATCTGAACTATAATTAAATATTTCAATCTATTGGTCAGAGAGTAGTTCTCGCCATCAAAAATGACAGAAGCAATTCTCGCCATTTTGGTGATTATGCCGTTATTGTACATTAAAACCGATGTCAAAAGGTTCATTTAATAGATTGATTTCATCATCTTTCATCCAAAACAAGGTACGTTGATCACTTTTAAAATGCTAAATTTTCACAAAAACTGCCAAAAGATCGGATGGCGAGAATTACTTGCCGTCGAGAACTACTCCGTGACCAGTATAGCAAATATTAAACATAAGCAATACAAAAACATATAGTTTACCTATCGTCAACTTCGTCCTTTCTGTTACTAGGGAGTAGCATCTCATATGCCCTGCAAATATTTTATAGTTTATTGCTTCATTGAATTAGAATAAAATATAAACATCACTATAAATAGCTTTTAAGTAAATTGGATGTTCAGGTATTATTATTATTTATGTTTATTTAGTTAAGGACTCTAAAATGTAGTTTTTGTCTTCCACCCTGTCCACTTAAACATATGTTAATAAAATAAAATACTTGGATTGTCGTTATAGCATTTTGAGCCTGATAAATGATACAGAAACTCCACCTTTTCTCGTGAAAATGAAACTAGAAAACAGTGAGTCACGCTAACTAACCCAAGGCTTGGTAGAGGTTCTAAGCATGATCTTATACTCTCCTGTATGTGTGTCATGAACTTTTTTGCATGAATGTCTGTATGAGAAGCCGGTTGGTTATTGTTTCGTGCGAAGTTGATCAATAAGGTGTCTCTTGTGTTTACAGTCCCTGGACAGTCTTTCTCTGTACACTAACAGTAAATTAGCTCTTCTCTGCCCAGTTTACTGAGTACTGTTAGAATTTTGACATTGTGTATACTGAGTTGAGCTTCGGATGCTCTAAATTTCTCAACATATGTAATATGTGAAACATTATATTTATGAAATCTTGTGTTTCTAATATATAAGACGCCTTTAAAAATAATACATATAATATTAATTTGAAACCTTTTTAGTTTAAACTTTGATTTTTTGTATAAAACTAATTAAAACTTTATAATAGATTTGTTAATAATTTTTTAACTTTCAATTCTCTAATTTTTTAATCTCCTTAATATCTTAAACATTACATTTTTGAAATCTAATATATATATATTTAAAAACGCATGAAAATATGCATAATTAATAATATACATAAATTTTTCGTGTGACAAATTTTCCTGGCATTTTGTATAAATGACACCTACTTACTGCTAAATAAACACCACAACTATTAGGTCTTGAAACCAGTTTTCAGATTTACATAATAACTTTCATTGTTGTTATCTGTTCTGTCATTGCTCAAAAAAAAATTTAAAATATACGGGCTTTTGGTTGGTGTGTTCCCTGAATGAAAAATTAAAAAATCACATAATTAAGTATTGTTGTTTTAATGGTTAAAGAGGGATACAACAAGGGGTTATTCTTCTAATTACAATGAGTATGATCATAAAAATATGCAGTTATTGCAGCAGAAAAAAATAAAATGAGTAAAATAACTGAATTTATGTGAAAGTGCCTATAAATAACTTGTTATTGTTGACAGGAAAATGTGAATTTAAAAAAAAAATCTTTAAATTAGAGTTTGTTTCAGGAATTCAAAATTACATTTATTGAAAACCTATTATTTCAATGTTATTTAAGCAAATTAAATAAAAATCTATAATTTAGTTGAAAAGAAGATTTGGTGATATGTGAGATAAGTAAGACAGATCGTTGCTTTCATCAGAAACTGATTTTTGTTTGTTATTTAAAAAAAATTATAAAATAGCTTTTAGATTGCATAAGGGCTACTAGGTTTTATTAGTTGGGAGTTATTCGCTATTTTAGGGTTAAATACTGACATTGTATAGTTGCTAGGCTCATGTTTTCAACATGAAGTGATTTTTTAAAGAAAAATGTCAATTGTTTTTTCAATGTCAAATCTTGACATAACCAATAGTAAATATCCCAAATCATTACCAATTAAGTTGTTATGTTTTGGTCCGCATCTGCCCATAAGACATATGTCCCTTAAGGAGTCGTCAAATCTGTTTGGTCAAATCACAACAACATTGCATCTTTACACGACAAATATTTCTCATGATTTGGCTTTCAATCTATCTTTTACAGTATTTGAGTAGCAATATCAATGTTCAAAGTCATCATTCCATTTTGACCTTGCAGCAAATTTTCAAGGTCATGTCTTATGATAACCATGACAGAAGACCCCAGGTCATGACGACATATGATTTTTTAAATGTCAGGCCTTCGGCTTATCGTAACTGTCCATATGAGGAATCTGTTCAGGCAAAAACACGACAAAGTTGTGTCTAAGTGTGGCACATATTTTTCATGATTTGACTTTAAGTCTATCTTCGACGGTTTTTGAGTTAAGATAACAACGTTTAAGATCACTATGTTTCTTTTACATTGAGACAATTTTCAATATCGTGTTTCAAGATGATTTTTATTGAAGCCACTTGTCTATACGATAAACGGTTTTATTGTTTTGATCCATATAGTTTTATCTCTACTTGTCCATAGGAGTTAAAGAGTCATCAAATTTGTTCGGTCAAAACATGAAAAAGTTGCGTCTTTATGTCGAGACATTTTCAATTATTTTACTTTTATTCCAACTTTAGCTTTTGCCTTGGGACCAGTTCAAGTTTATGTCTTAGGATTCTATTTGGAAGATTCTAAGTGTTTATGGCTTAGGGTTTGTAATTTGTCATTATTAATGGAGACCGACGTTGGGGTTTTCTCCGGTCCTCTCACTTCCTCCTGGAATCAAAACTGAACTCCATGAAAAATAGCTGCAAGTGGCGTTACACAATATTCATACAAACAGAAAACCATCAATGGAGTCGTTAACTTGTCAAAGGGAAATAACTTTACCTAAAATGTTTACACCGAAATGTATTAGGAGTTGTGCCAGTAGTCCCATTGAACTTATCTCCAAACAGTTTTCCGTTATCTGTTATAGTTCCAACAATTAGGAAATAACAAGGTTTTCAGCGTTTTGGGGAAAACTCTAAA
The DNA here is from genome assembly GCA_944474755.1 of Limnoperna fortunei. Lineage (NCBI taxonomy): Eukaryota > Metazoa > Mollusca > Bivalvia > Mytilida > Modiolidae > Limnoperna > Limnoperna fortunei. Next base: position 19,831,055 of record OX104117.1, read on the forward strand.
TAAAAGAAAATGTTTTGCATTGTCGTTTCCGAGAAGTCTTTGGGTACCAAGTACTTGTGTAACAAAGTCAAATTATATCTGTTTATTCAAAATAAAATAGATATTATAAAGAGGTATAGTCTGCGATATTGTTAGAGTAAACATAGCAGATTGATTTATGACGCATGAATCAAACATGGTACGCAAAATATACCCTTAAAGTGATTTACCCACATGCATATATCAAAATCTTACCTCAAAAGGGAACACATGTTAAATAAAGCCTGGATACAATGTGCTACGGACGCATGGGCAGACAGACAGACAGATCAATATAGTGTGATCACTGAGAGATGATAAACGTTGCATTTGACCAAACAAATTTTCTTAATACCAATTGGGTTGTTTCCCTTGATGTATTTTAAGAATCCGTTAATGCAAATAACTCGCAAGCATAAGCACATAGGTTCTACACCAAATATCACTAAGCCACATGTACTACATGATGCTTAAAAGGTAAAAAGGTTATAGTGAACTTGATCGTTGACCTTAGTTCTTGCTTTGCTTCCACTCCCAAACATTTTCAGACCAAAAACATCAAAATAAAGTCCGTTAGTGAAAGATTTATAATGCATGACGGGTAGCAACGGTAAGATGTATGGTCTGACAAAGTTTTTTTACAATAAATACGTTACCATCATAAATTTTGATATTTCCCCTATTCGCAGCTTGTGAACCGAAACCACAAAACAAGTACCCTTTGAGACAACCCCCATTCCCACTTGGACTACCTGAGGCAAACAGGCTACACGTACTATTGTTGACACTGTGGTAAGATCTGCCTAAATTTTTTGCCACTGGTATAAGGAATTATTCTTTTGCCGGGTTACCTACTTTGTTTCTCTTTCCCTTGCCTACAATGTGGCAAGGATTCAAGGCCATTATATAAATATTTTGTTTTAAATTTAATAGTGGTATGTTAAACTAAAATAATTATAATAATTGATTATAATTAGTTGTTATAAATTTATTAATCAATTTAAATAATTTTATGCAATAACATTAATTAATTGGTAGGTATTTTATTCTTTCTCTTCCTAAAGGCTGGTTTCATCTCTTGTCCTTCCGAGTTAAAACATAGGATATCAACATCCATGGTTCCTCTTTGGGAAGGTAAACTCTAGAGAAGATAAAGCTTATTTGGCTTTAAAGGGTTTGAAACCGTTAGATTCCTTCTCAAAGTCTTGCTTTCAGTCGGGGAAAAATCTCTGACTGTTGTCCTCAGTTTCTACATATGGCTTAACATTTAATGGCAGCTGCTAGAATTTGACTGAAGGACAAGGGCGGGTAATTCTTTGAGTTTCTAGTCTCATGTTCTGCAAGTTAATGGTAAGCTAAGGGCCTCACATTTTTCTTGTTTCGTATCCTTGTCTGAGATGTTAGATTTTGTAAATTCTCAGTCTCGAATGTCTTGCATAATTCTAGGGAAGAGTTTTTGTCTGTTGATCATGGAACTTAATGGACCTTGTCAGATAATTGGGTTTGACTTTTGTCCTCGATGCTCCGTATTGCAAGTTGATGGTAGTCTAGGGACCTTACAGTGTCTGTTGTTAGTCACCCTTCTATTTATCAAGAGATTTGAGAATTTTGATAATCCTCAGTCTCTAGGCTTGTAGGAGTCCTTGTTATGCCTAGAGGAAAGTTAGATACATATACCTCCTCCGCCATGTCTCAGGGTTCAGTACCTCGTTCTTATTGGAAAGAGATCAGCTAATCCTGCTTCTTCTTTTGGGGTTCCTCTGGTAAACTTTAAATAAAAGAAAAACAAGGTCCACCCAAAGGTGAAGCTTATGTTGTTTCTTTGGATGGTAGGAGAAAACTGTCCACTTCTCAGTGAGTCAAGTTCCTCCCCTGCCATTTCTCAGGGTTCAGTACCTTACCTCTTTTGTGAAAAGAGGTAAACTAATCCTAGTTCTTCAGTTTGGGTTCCCTCGTTATACTTTAAAAAGAAGGAAACAAGGTCCACCTAATGGTGAAGTCTTATTCTGTTTATTTGGATGGTAGGAGAAAATAGTCCACTTCTTTAAGTGAGTCATGTTCCACCTCTGCCATTTCTTAGGGTTCAGTACCTCGTTCCTAATGTGGAAAGAGGTCAACTAATACTAGTTCTTCTGTTTGGGTTCCCTTGGTAAACTTCATGTAGAAGGAAACAAGGTCCACCAAAGGGTGAAGTCTTGTGTTGTTTCTTTAGATGGTAGGAGGAAATTGTCCACTTCTCAATGAGTCATGTTCCTCCTATGTCTTTCTCAGGGTTCAGTACCTCATCTCTTTTGTAGAAAGAGGTCGGCTAATCCTGCTTCTTCAGTTTGGGTTCCCTTAGTAAACTTCATAAAGGAGTAAACAAGGTCCACTCAATGGTGAAATTGTATGTTCAGTCTGTTCAATCATAATCTATTTTTGGAAAGAGATAAGTTACTCCTAGTTCTCCTTTTTGGGTTCCCTTAGACAAACTTTATACAAATGTTATCTAGGTTCACCCAATCCTGTAGTTTTTCAGTATATCTTTTAATAAGAGGAATATGTCCACATCTAGGTGAGTCATATTCCTCTTCTGCCTATCCCTGGGGTTTATTACCTCCTTTTTGTATAGAGAGGTTAACTGTTCCTAGTTTTTCTCGATGCTCGATCTTCACCTACTGGCAAGAAGCCCATAGTTGTGAAGAGTGAGAAACATTGGAAAATATGTACCCATCCTTTAGTACTATCCCTTTGGAATATGTCTGGTTTGCCACTCATTGCCCTGTGATTCTTTGGGGGGGGGGGGGGGGGGAGGTTGTCCAACTTTCTCCCTTAGTGGAAACCAGTTAGGAAAACTAGTGATTTCTATCAGTACTATGGAGGGCACTGGAACTATTTTGTCTGTCTTTAGTTCCTCTGTTTTCTTCCAAGACAGAAGATTATTCTAGAATCGACTCTTTCGGGATAATAATGGGATTTGACATAAAAAAGTGTGTTTGAGTACCAAGTTCCACAATCTCTCCAGGTTTCTATTCCCTACAGTTTTTGGTTCTTAAAAACAACGGAAGATGAGACCTATTCTGGACTTTTTGGTACTGAATCAGGTCTATCAAATTCTCTTTTCTCGCTGGGGTGTGGACTTTTCAAAGCTGTATTGTCACATCAGTTATGCTCAGTTTTTTCAGACTTTCGTGGATCTGCACACCTAGTTGAATTGTTTATTCTTTCTTAAAGAAATGAGAGCAGATATACTAGCCCTCATACGCTTAAGATGTAATTCAGGTTCACTGTTTCTTATAGCCATGTACAGAACCACTGTATTGACTTTTTATTAGTATCGAAGTTAAATTTTTCTCTTTTGTAGAGAAAGATCTTCATTTTTGCAAGAGTGTTGGACAGTCCGACGGAGTCCTTCTATGACTCTTAAATGGACTGTTGTTCTTGGGTTGAATCCAATTTATTTTTTAATTTTTCAACCCCTTTCTTACATATTTTTCATGTATATTGTTCATGATAAATCTTTTTGTACCCTCCTCTATTAAAGGTTTAATTTCAACAATTGCTGATGTATTTATCTTGCTTGAGGTCGGGTTCTTCCAAGAAAACAGTTTTTACGCTGTTATAAACTGTTTCGTGTAATGTTCAAATTTTGAATTATTTAAGTAGCCTTAACCTCTGATTGTAGAAATCATTCTCGTTTGGATTTTTTTGTTTATCTGAATCTTGTATGTGAATTACAGCATAGATGTCGGGAATTGCAATAACAGACCCCTTTTCCTACACAAGATTCAACTTCAGGAAAAGGTTATGACACTGTCACCTTTCCAACCTTACCTCAGAGGTCAAGTTTATGTAGGTGATAAGAGTTTATGTCCTATTAGAACGTAGCTGAAGTATGTGTCTAGGTCTTCTAGTTTGAGAAAACCTAGCTTTTACCCGTCTTTATTCCTTTTAAGAATGGAATACGGGTTTATTTCTGCTAAATGATTTTTTTACTTGGATTCGCTAAAAATTTATAGCTTAAAGTCTGCTTTAAGGTCCCTCCCACCTGCCCTTCATCCCCCTCAGGGAAATGGCTGCTCGGTTCACAGAAAAATGATGGAGATTATGGTTGCACATGCGCCATGTGAAAATGGGGGTTGTCTCAAAGGGTATTTGTTTTGTGTTTTCGGTTCACAAACTGTGAATAGGGAACATATCAAAATTTAGTATGGTAGGTATTTATTTTACAAAACCCAAATTTTAATTCTAAAATAGAGTTTTCGGTCAGTAGAATTTCAAATGTCGAAAATCGTATTTAAAATACCCAATCTGGAATTGCAAACATAATACACCGTTCAAATTTTATTATGTCCTAAACTCAAATATTGACCAATCAGATTGCTGGAAAATGTAAATTTAAGAAAATATCAGTTATATGAAACTATGACTGGATCACCTATGATCTTTCTGGGTTTTCGTAGGTTTGTAATTACAAACGCCGGGCGCTATTTCGCACTTGATTAAAGATCAAATACAGAGAATTCTAAAGACAGATGATGAACTATTTACTCAGCTCATATTTATTTTGAAATTTAATTACGCCGTTCAGTCCCTGACACCTTACATGTACCTACAGCTGTATTTTTAAATCAACCTAAATAACTAACTTGAAAGAACACTATGGAAATTAACAAAAAATTGATTTACTTTGACTTCTCCCAGCCTTCACACTTTGAAAATATTTTCCAGTTTTGGTCCTTTTGGTCCATATAGTTTACCGCATCTGAAAATACATGTATCCTGTTTTTAAAAACTGAATTGATAGTGTAAAAACGTGAACTTTGCTCTAGCACAGTTACAAATTCAAACAGAGGAAAATGTCGACCAAGGGCACTAAATTAATTTTTTCATCAGATTGCGAGCGTAAGAATTCTCATAGTAATCACCGAGGAGAGAATTCACAACTTGGAACAGTTAATACTATTACGGCATAGTTGATTATTAGATTAAACAGAAAGCATGAACGCTAACCACAACTCTTTGTACGATAAAGACCAAAATAGCATTTTTTTAAAAATTAGTAGGCTCATTGTAGCCGCTACAAAGGTTGAATGTCCCAACAAAATACTCAATATTTTCCCAGTTACAGTAAAACTTGTGTTCCTGTTATTTCATTGATGTTCCCTTTGATTTATAGTTTATTAACTTGTTTTGTTATGAATATAAGTATAATATTGCTCGCTGCACGTAAAGCGTACATTTAATCATTCTACTTTTTGTCACACCGCCAAATATTGTACATATGCGCTTGTTAAGGCTACCTTGAGCATTCAGAACAACTTTAATTAAATATGAAAATGCAGAAATATTAACTATAGTATCTATAATTGCAAATTGAAAACTATTTCGACCATAAATACAATGAAAATGAGCTTAAATGTTAAATAACATAGGTGGGGTGATTAAACTCAGGCATCGCCACAAACATGTAAGGTCTGAGTTTAAAATGTACATTTTTTCAAGTTTACAACTCATATAACAGGGAAACTATAAACTAGTCACTTCATTATGTAATGACATCTGTCACTAAACTACTAGAATCTTCGTAAATTTGGCATAAAATTAACTGTTTAATGTCCTTTTATTAGCGGACATTTTAACGAAAATGAAAACAAATACCTCAGGTAATATGTCGTTTTTCAAAAAAACTCTGCATGACGAATGTTCTGGCAGTAAAAAGTGGATGCTATCAAGTTAAGAGGGGTTGGGTGTCGGGTTAATATGCTACTAAAATCAAAAATATCAGATATAATGAATAAAATGTTGAAAGTGATATTCTTCTTGAATGATAAAGTCCTATTGAAGATTTGGAAAAATACCGTGTTTATAGAAGCCGCCACATAAAAAATAAAATTTCCGTCCTGACCCAACACTTCATACTTTTTAAGTGGTAAAAAATGCCTCGTCCTTGCTATTGCTGAAAAACGCTCGCAGGTCGTTAAGCAACTATTTTCAATATCTTTTCTCAAATTTGAGCGCCATAACAGACAAAAGAAAGTATACGGAAAAGAACAATACAGACAAGGTACTCTTTACAAATACGATAAGTCAAGCGTTATCATGTGTTAACAATTCACCAAACGATCATAACGTTAACATGAATCACTCTATCCCGTGTTTAACCAATACACTCCATTGCAAACTAGCACACCGAATGTATCATGACTGCCGAATCAACAATTTCAACCATTTCAACCTTATATGCAACCGCCGCCTACACCACCAACACAAGCTTTATCGGGAATCGTTTTTAAAAGAACTTTGCAATCGTATGGCAGGCGTCAAAACTAAATTGACATTGCTTGAAATAATAGATCAGAGGCTGAATAAAATTGATTTAAAGTTTAAATCTGTTGACTCTGAAATATCAGCATGTAAAGAAAGATTAAGTACGTTGGAAAATAGCGCCCAATTTCTGTCTAATATACAAGACGAACACATCACAATAAAAAAAACAGATTAGAAACTATCTCGAAAAATATTGAGAACACAAGAACGGTAAACAAAGAAGTTCAAGATAGACTAATTGAATGTTGAAGCTCATAACCTTAGTAACAACCTACTTTTTTCGTGATCGATGAAAAACCCTTTAGCTGCAGATATCGATATGACAAATCAGATCTTTACGGAAAAAAGCGGAGCGGAAAATTGCTCTGACATTATTCTAGATTTTTGTGAAAAGCAACTTAAAATAGAAAAGGCAAAGACGAATATATAAATTGAGAAAGCTTACCGTTTAGGTCGAAGGAAAACGGACGCAGGGAAGCAAAGACCGATTGTCGTTAAGTTTAGTCGGTTCTCTGACCGAGAGGCAGTGCGAAAAAGGTCTAAACAACTGACAGATACAAAGTTCGGTATAAGCCCACATTATCCCATAGAAGTTCTAAACAACCGAAAGAAACTCGTTCCGATAATGTTGCAGAAAAGAAAGGAAAAAAGTCAGCATATTTAGTCGGTGATAAGCTATATGTCGATGGCAAAATCTGGAAAGGTTAGGAACAAGCGTAAAGTGGTATTCGAGAAAACAACAAAACTAACGGGAGTGTAAAGCAAGTATTGAAACTATGTTCATGGAATATATCAAAAGGATTACTTTAAAAGCTAGCAGACGATGATTTTTAAGAGAAGTCTTACAGTATGATATTCTTTGTCTTACAGAGCGTTGGGTTAAATGTCCGAATCAGTTTGAATTAAATGGTTATTTAACAAAATTCATAGCTAGAGAAAAATGTAACGGTGCTGGTGTTGTTGTTTTATACAGAAAATGGTTAGATCCGTATATTCAACTGATTAAATGCTGTGCTGATAGCATGATATGGCTGAAAATAGACAAACATATTATGTCAGATTCAAAAGATCTTTATTTATGTGCTGTATATGTTCCACCTGATAAAAATATATATTATAGAAAATATGAATATGAAATTTTTGATGTAATTGAGGAAAATTTAGAATGTTATTTGGACTAGGTAATGTCGCAATAACTGGCGACCTGAATGGTAAAATATGACAAGAACTAGATTATATTGAAAACAATATTATAAACGGACAACTTCAGAATAGTGAACATTTTATAGACTATGTAACTGATAATGTTATGTGTGAACGAGTGACTGAAGATTTGAAACCAGCAAATGCATTTTGGCAGAAAACTGTTAAACTTATGTAAAACATCTGGACTAAGAGTTTGTAACGGTAGATTTGGTGTCGAAAGCGGCAAATTTTTATTTCAAAATTAAAATGGATGTAGCACAATTGACTACATGTTACTATCAAATGATGACGCATTCTCTGTAATTAATAATTTTATTGTTGGAAACTTTACAACTCACTCTTGTCATGCATAGTTAATTGTAGATATAAAACTGAAAGGTTTAAAACAGAATGATATTTGTTCATGTAAGAAAATAAAATGTGATGTTTATAAATGGAACGAAAAATACAAAAATGACGTCAAAAGGAACTTACTTAGTAACAGAGATAAATTTGAAAAATTAATGGACGAAATTGCGTTAGATACGGAAACAATCGATATAAATGTAAACAAATTAAACGACATTTTATCGGATATTGCAGAAAAAGTTGAAATTACAAAAAAATGTACAGTGCGAGATGTGTTATCATACTAAAGGAAAACTTCGGGTTTGCCCGAGGCCAAAATACGGTAAGCCTTGGATAAAAGATGAATGTAAACAATTGTACAGAAACTATAAAACCGTACTATTCAATTTTAACAGTAAACCGAATACATCTCAACCGGGAAAAAAGAGATATAAATATTTGGAAAATAAATTCAAACGATGTTACAAAAACCAACAGGGTCATATGTTAAGCTCTATGAAAATTAAAAACCCAAAACGCTTCTATGGAAAATTTAAAAAGCGAAAAAAAGGCGGTAAACCACAATATCACATTAGATACTTTTTTAAGAGCATTTCAAATCATTGACATCAAAGGATAATATAATTGAGGGTCCAAATACGTTTGAAAACAATGAAGCCATCTTTGAAGAACTAGACAGACCATTTACCGAAAACGAAATCGAATCATGTCTAAAAAAAAACTAAAACGTGGAAAATCACCAGGAATTGACAAAATATTAAACGAGTATATTATTGAAGGAAAATTCGTATTAGTGCCTTTATTGTGTAATCTTTTAACGTTATTCTAATTACTGGATGGTTCCCTGAGCTATTGGTTAAAAGCGTTATTGTGCCAATATTCAAAAAAGGATCAGTTAATGAAACCTATAATTATAGGAGAATATCTTTACTGTCACATATCGGAACGCTGTTCACTCCATCATGAATAGAAGACTTATGACATGGAGTAAAGAAAACAGTGTTACAACTGATGCGCAATTTGGTTTCGTGCCTGAGCACGGGACGCGTGACGCCATATTTGCACTGCAATCTATTATCGCAAGATCTTTAAGTAAAGGGAAACGTTTATGCTGTTGCTTCATAGACTATGCAAAAGCTTTTTGACAGTGTATCGCAATATTTATTATGGCAGAAATTAGCCAAAAGTGGCGTGTCGGGCAACTTACTTAAGTTAGTGAAATAAATGTATTCTAAATTAAAATCTTGTGCAAACCTAGATGGAAGTTTTTCTGACTTTTTTAATTGTAGAGTAGGTCTTATGCAAGGAGAATCACTATACCCCTTTTTATATGCAATTTATGTGAATGATATCGACGTAGAGCTTATTGAAAAAGGTTTTGAGTCATATGAACTTAAATTACTAAATCTATACTTACTTATGTATGCTAATGACACAGTTCTCTTTAGTGAAAGTAAAGAAGAATTACAGAAGATGATTAACACAGTAAATGAATATTCTAATGAAAATGGACTGTATATTAATTTATCCAAAAAGAAAATTGCCATATTAAGAAATAGAGGTATAATTAATCCGTGTGAGAAATGGACCATAATTGGCACAGTAATTGAAATCTGTAATGAATTCGTGTATCTATCAGTTTTGTTTAATTATAATGGTACTTTTACAAATACGCAAAAAATGTTGTTTAACCGAGGAAAAAAGGTAAAAGGCTATGTTTAGTCTGCATAGTAAGATAAAAGACGAATCTTTTAATGTAGAAACCTTGTTATTACTGTTTGATACATATATAGCTAGTATTGTGAACTATGGGTGCGAAACATGGGGTTATCATAAAGGCTTAAATATAGAAACCTTACACTTGTCATTTTTAAAGAGAATCCTGAAAGTTAAAAACAGTACTACAAACTATATGGTTTATTGTGAACTTGGGCGTGTACCATTGTATATAACTAGGTATGTAAGAATGATCGATTATTGGTTAAAATTGTTAAAATCTTACAATTGTATTTTGAAGTACTGTTATGAAGAAATGTATGATGCAAGTTTTATAAAAAACAATAAGTTGAATTGGGCAAGTAAAATTCATGATATACATGTATTATACGCTTACGGCTACAATTATGTTTTTTTCAAGGCGTAAATAACGAAAAATTATTCTTGTGCGAATTTAAACAGAGAGTTTTTGACAACTTTATCAGTAAAGTTAATGCTTATTTTGAAAGCTCGTCAAAATGTTTGTTTTATAAATACATAAATGAAGGACATAACCTGCAGTTTTATTTAAGCCGTCCAATAAATTATTTATATAAACCATTGATATGTAAATACCGTATACATGCACATTGTTTAAAAGTTGAAACTGGAAGATTTTCTTATGTAGACAGATCTAATCGCTATTGCGAAATGTGTAGTAAAAGAATTTTAGAGGATGAGTATTTTATTTTAGAATGTGAAAAATGTAACGAAGCAAGCAGAAAATATATTAAACCCTACTATTGGACTAAACCGAGTGTTTTAAAGTTTGTTCACTTAATGTCTGTTCGAAATATTAAAGAATTAAATAATCTTGGAAAATATTTATATGTAGCTGAAAAAATTCGTACATACTGAGAATGTACCATAATGTGTTAGTAAATGTGATTCATTATATCAATTGTAAATTGTATTGCCTATGAGCTGTATTGCTTACGGAAATAGAGTATTATTATTCTATTCGCTGGGCGATCTATGAACCCGCGTGACAAATTTCAACATTATGTCGTTAGTGTAAACATTTGACATATTGACAAATTTAATATATTCAAGTATGTACAAATACACTGTTTTATATAGACGTTTTATTTATTGTTAGCCAGAAATAGCATGTATCCTATGTTGGACAAACTGACAGAAGAATTCATCAAATAACAGACTGAGAGGGATTGTTTTGGTGGATCGTTTATAAAATCATGACCTTGGTATTGGTTACATGGTCACAAATGGTGAGAATGCTAGTATTTAGTGAGTTGAGCAATGCATTAAAAATATAAAACTTATCAAAATGATTACCAAAATGAAATAGATACAAATACTAATTCACCATTTTATTTTATACACCCACTAACGTCAGTAATTGATGCGATAATAAGGTCTGAGGTCAGTCGAAGAAGAACTCGATCTTTAATCGTGAACTTTTCGCAGATACATGTAAGCCTAAAGATAACCAATGTGCTTTTAAACTTATTGGCTAGTGTGGTCTAGGCATTCAACGATGGATCACACTTGTAAAAAGTGTTCAAAATCTTTCGACCGGGCACTAACGTTAATCGATATTACGAATAACACAAATATTTTAGTTTTTCTTCGTCTGTTGCGGTGAACGAGTTATTTCAACAAGGTCCACAGTCCTTATTCTATCGACTTATTTGACGAAATTTAATCGCTTGAAAACTATTTGTTTTACCTTTATCAGGTGTGAATATTCGTTTTAACTTAAATAGTATTTCCTTGATATGGCTTAGCAGAATGAAAGGCGGTGCTAGAATAGGACTCTTCAGGTATGTGTATATAAAGAAGCATCTGTCTTGTTCCCATCTTTGTTTACTTTCCTTTGCCACATCTGCCATTGCGTTACTAAAAACGAAAATGCTATTTGAAGAAACACTTATAAGGATACAAGTTTCAATGATTCTGGTTTCAAATTTAAGATATTTAGCGCTTAGAAAATGTTATCCCATTTTTTTAGTCATATCTTAAATATTCTAATGCTTCATCCAGCATTTAGGCCAAGGATTTAGGGTCCAACTAATTATCTGCGGTTTAATATAAGTATCGATGTACATAAATGATTATCATCAAAAACTTACATCAGATTGATATTACATTATTTACAAATATCAATAGTTATTACGTATATTCACATATCAAAACCAATGACATAAAAGATAGATAAATCTATCTGATGTACAAAAAATGCAAAAATGAATACACAGAACTTTCAAAATGGGCTGTGTTATTAGTGAAACGACCTGAATTACATTATATATACATGTATATATATTTTGCGACCACACCTATAACTAGTCCACAAAATCTTTTCCGTGTATGTTTTATCGTGTCGTCGAATAAGGGTTTTCATGTTTATTTTAATTTATTTATATTTTGCGACAACACCTATAACTAGTTTACAAAATCTTTTCCGTGTATGTTTTATCGTGTCGGCGAATTAGGAGAAAACTGTATTGTATTTGAAGATTTGCCGTCATCAATTTGTGATTTAATGGTCGGAAATTGAGTTTATTGGCGACGCGTAAGCGAAGCCAGTAAACGGATATTTCCGACCATCAAATCACCAATTGATGCCGGCAAATCTTCAAATACAATACAGTTATCTCCATCCTAATGCTACGGCGATAAAAAACTAAATTAACTGATTAAAATTAGAATTTGTTATTTTCCGGAAATAACGTCTGCGCTTGCGTTAAAATCTGACGGCATCAATCGTGGAATTGATGCAATTAAATTATTCACGTTATCCAATCAGAATTGACGTTACATCAAGAACTGCATTAGAATAAGGGTTTTCCTGTTTGTTTTAAATTATTTTGTGGCTTTTTCGCTTTCCTTTTGTTTGAACCATTATTCCTTTGGTTCGTGTTGCACAAGAAACTAAATTCAATATAATATTACTAATATAATAAGAGAAAATTGCTTAGCATTACTCTACACAAAACTATTTAATAACTTACTTAAAGTGCTTTAATAAAAGTCTATCAACTACATGTATTTAACAGCTTCAAGTTTTATTATTTGGATTAGGATTTAAAGCAAAGGTACACAGTCATACAGAAACAAATTACAAAAATACTGAAAATTACTAACTAAATCTAATTGACATTGAAACAAGCCAACAAAGATGGACCGACGTATGTAATTAATGAAACTGTAAAGCACTATTCGACATACCTTATACCCAAGGAAGGCAGTTATGTTACTTGTATACAACTAATAATAGCGATATTATACTGTATTATAAAACTATGTTACACAGTTTAACATTACAATGACCGGGCATAGATATGGATGTAGAAATTAAGCTACATGCGTGGTTAAGTTACAATTAATTTTTTTTTCATGACTTTAAATATGCATTTTTCTTCCTTATAACCGACATACTTTTTACAGGACTAAGTCTGAATATCTGAGTTTCTGATAAGGACATTAAATGTACGATTTGCCTGCTTTTACGTGACCCATCTTTTATTAGTGCTGAATAATCATTTGAGGTTTGATTACTTAACTTTGATTGTGCAAAAACAGCAAAAAATGGTTTTTGTACAGTGTGGTCATAATGCAGTAAAGATTTTAACTTTGAATATACAAAGTTTTTTTCGTTGTAAAGTGGAAGTGCCGAGAAATCCTGTCAAGTTTCGGTACTGAAATTTAATGGGTTTTACTGTCAGTAATGTTAGACAGCGGGAACGATCATGTACATATTTTACATAGGTGGCTAAGTAAGATTTTTAAAAGGACTTCCAATTTATGTTTTTCTTTTCGCACGCAAGACATCCTCTAAAACGTTTTATCATTGAACCCCAAGTTGCTTTTGAGTTACAGAGTTTCTTATTATTAATTCTATGCTAAATAATCCAATATATCTACCAGAAAGATACTCAAGATTGCGATCATACTACAACATACTGTTCTACGTTTGAAGGTTACACTAATGTTTTGTGTTAGGGTGACAGAAACGATTAAAACGTGACGTATACTTCCTGACCAATTACCCCAACCTTTGGTAGCGTAGCTGACGGAACTTCAAGTAATATCCTTTCTCTTACCAATAAATGAATTAAACAATAGATATGCATGTTATACGTATCGCTTGAAAAGTAGATGTTTATAGTGATGGGATCGTCCGTTACACGTGGGTCCTATATTCCTTATCCGCATCTGTGTTGCATAGTGCAATTGTGCACTTGATATTTTACAGTTCGATCGGAATTATATTTGGGGTTTCCCATAGCAAAACATGTCATTCTTTGACATCAGGGAGCGGGATATCAATAAGTGAGAAAACTGTTTTGTGTAATTAGTTGTTAAGCAAACTTTTTACTGATCAATCTCAGTTTAGTTCATATTAAAGAGCTATTATCGAAAGTGTTTTTTTTTATCAAAGTAACACGTATTAAAAATATAGAATGCCTTACCTAAAAACGCTAATAATAAAATTCAGTAGCAAAACGTTTGCGATGACATAGTAAAATCCCAGCAGTATAGGATTAACATATCTGCTGGTAACTGTCGGGCATCTGTCAACCATGCTTGAGGCATAAATTGTCGCATTGAAAGAGCAAGTGGGTTCTTGAGCTACAAATAAGTCAAATAATTTTTATTGATTTGTTTGTCTGAATGGAATTTAACCCGATTTTAACTATTTGTCATCTGTATCAATTTGTCCAGTTTTATATGTTGAAAACATATTACCCGAGCAAAACCCGACCTTCAGCAGAATAATAAGCACTGCTTGTCAGATTTATGTTGGACTTGCCCACAGAAACATACTCAACCTTAGTATTGACAGGCACGTGATCAGTAGTACATGACTAACTACTAAAATCACTCTGCCAACAACACTGATGAAAGACAATAGAGATACCAAAATTCATTAGCGTATATTATTTTATATTATGTTTATGTGTGTTCATAAAATTAAATGGGGAAAGGCATGTTTCTATGAGGAAAACGAGACAACACAAAGTATTTATGACAGAACCTATTAAAATAAAAAGAAATATATTTCTATAAAATGTGTTTAGGAAAACGGTGCTTTAAGAGCAACTTCCGTTCCAAAAGAAATAATATGCACACACATAATTTAATTTTATACATGTACTTTGGCACGACCTTAACACGTTTCCCATTAAGCATGGTTGGCCCTGCAACTGGGAAAGTGTTTAGAGTTTGTTAGGAGGAAAGCATGACTTTTATAGCGAACAATACAAAAAAGTCATTACAGTGCAAGGAGTGTGTAATTTACTATTGTGTGCGGCTTTCATTATTGCAATCTGACAACGTCATTCCCCCAACGAGAAGACTTTTTTGATATCCTTCATCTGAGAACTCAGCTCGTTGTTGGCCCATTATTGGGGACTCTACCAGGACTTGGGACTGAAAAGATCTTAATAACAAAATAAAATACTTTTAGCGAGAGGCATATAAACGAATGAATAAATACGTGTATAAGAAAAATCAAACAAGAACTGACACTTACCTTCCGTCTCATCCAGGAAAAAATTTCCAAAAACTGGCCAAAACCCTAATCTTAAAATTTGCCATGGAACATCAAATTTAAATTCTGAGTTTGGATATGCTATTGAATAAGACGCAACACCATACGATATCACCAAAATTAGTATAATTCCCATAAACAACGCAAAATTGTCCATCTGCAAAAAAATATGCATAATGACGGCAGTCTTATTGTTGTATTGAATTGTTTCTGTTTTCAGTCTCGTCCTCTGTTATTGTAAAACACAAACTAAAAAAATCATCACTACTTATTTGCTGTATTTTCAACATAATTCATATATTGATTACTAGTAACCAAAAATTGAGAAGTTGAGTTTATAATTTCCCACAAAATGTTTCAATTTGGGTTTGTAGTATGTAGTATTTTTCTAAAACTGCAATTGATAAATATGTAAATTTACGTCCAGCGAACAATATTTTAGCAATATATAAGACTAGGACAAAGATGCATTGCCAGCGTCGAATTGCGCAAGGTAACAACATGTGCTAACTTAAATACAGCACGAATTGTCGACGTGTTTGTTCCTATTCTGTGATAATAAATGTAGTTCTTGCAAAACAATTTGTCGGCAAAAGTTATAACTTTTTTCTACGTTTCCTTAAGTGTGAACTTATCGCACCAATTAAAGGAAGCCTTCTGAGGTTGGAAAAGTTCATTAGGTTGTACAATATTTGTATTAGTATTCGAAAACATGTCGTGGGCTTTTAGTTTTACTTATGTCCGTTCCGAAATTTTCAGAGCTATTTTAAAGCAGTATAGTTTTTAAAATGTTATGGCCTATTGTACGTTTTAAACGCTTTTCAGACATGTTTAATCCATAACTACTGTGTGTGGTTGGGATAACCCTATTATTTTTTTTAAATTTATTTGAATGAGGGAAACCTCGATTAATTGGTCGATTTGGTGTTTGTTAACTTAACGTCCAAGAAGTATTTGAGCTATATTCAGGACGGGAACGAGTTAACATACAATAAAATCAATGAATAAACGGGACGGCAAAACGAAAACATATCTTTCACCGAAAGGTAAGTAACATTTAGCCTTTTGTAGAGGCTACTGTGAGCCTACTCTTTTTCGAAATCTACAAAAGGGGTCTTTATCGTGCTTGGAACGTTGCACTCCCGTTAGTTGATAAATACCATTCCAGCATGCATATAAAACTGTAGTATACAACTAGTATTGTGACAACAATATAATATGTATTTAGTAAATGCTGAGGTAGATAACGAGAATTCCATTATCACAGACTTGAACACAAGTACTATGTTTATCTCTAGATTTACCACGTTGAAGACGATATAGTTCATAGTTAATTTTGCCGAGTGGTCAAACAATTATATGTCAAAATTAAAAACGCAAAAATTGATTACTAACAAAAATTGAGAAGATCAGTTTATTATTTCTTACAAAATGGTACATTTGTGTTTGTAGTATGTAGTATATTTCTAAAACTGCTATTGATAAATATGTAAATTTACGCCAAGCGAGCAATATTTCAGCGATATATAACAATAAGACTAGCACAAAAGATGCATAGCCAGCGACAAATTGCGCAAGGTAACAATATGTGCTATCTTAAATACAGCACGAATTCTCGACGTGTTTGCTCCTACTCTGTGAAAATAAATGTAGTTGTACAATATTTGTATTACTATACGACAGCATGTCGTGGGCATATAGTTTTACTAATGTCCGTTCCGAAATTTTCTGAACTATTTTAAAGCAATATGGTATTTAAAATGTTATGGTCTATTGTACGTTTTAAATGCTTTTCAGACATGTTTGATCAATAACTCCTCTGTGTGGTGGGGATAACCCTATTATTTTAAAGAAATGTATTTGTCTTCGGGGAATTTAGATTGAATGATTGATTGATTTGGTGTTTGCTTAACGTCCAATGAGTATTTGAGCTATATTCAGGACGGGAACGAGTTAACATACAACAAAATCAATGAATAAACTGGACGGCAAAACGAAAACATATCGTCCCCCGAAAGGTAAGGAACATTTAGCCTTTTGTACTGTGAGCCTACTCTTTTCCGAAATCTACAAACGGGGTCTTTATCATGCATGGAATGTGGCATTCCCGTTAGTGTATAAATACCATTCCAGCTATCATATGCAATGTAGGACCCATTTTCTTGTTAATGGAGAACATATGTAGTATCCTCAAGTAAAATGTCATCAAACTGCATGCATATAAAACTCTTGACGCTTCCAGGCTCTCTTCAAGTTTAATATATCTGCACACCACAGCAGCAACAAACAGTAGTATGGACACCATATCAATAATATTCCAAAAGTCGCTAATATATTCGCTACATTTTTCCTTCAACGCTGTCGATTGCGTAGATGTAGTTAATAGCTAAAAAATAAATGTATAGTTAATTAGTAATAACCTTGTTGGGATGCCAAGCCAAAACACATGTCTCCCAAATTAACCGCCATTGCCAGTATAATCTTGAGCATGTTGAAAGCCCTCAAAAATACTAATTTTAAAAAATATAATGCAATGTCTTAGAAACGTGAGCATTTTGAAAATTCCAAAACTAGAGTACAAAACTTCAGATCACTCGTAGCTTGTTCTAAAAGTTTTTTATTAATTGGACATTGCATCTCAGAGTTTGAGAGACATAATACAAAATATATAAGGGAGTAATCAAACGTCAATGAAAGCGTACAAGAACAACAAACAAACAATATTTCAAAAATGCAACAAAACAAAAATGTGAGTAACTTTAACCACACTCACAAGGGTGTATGAAAAAAAAGCAAAGAAAACCAACCGAACAACAAGGGCCAAAAGTCAAGGGACATTGACAAATCCGAATAAAGACAAACGCAACACAAAAACCATCAACACAAAAAAAAGAGAAAAAGAATAACCCTAACCCAACAAAACCATGGGTGCATTCAGTTGCTCCGGACAAGTAAGCAGTATCTGCCTCTAATTAGACACACATCGGGTTACTCATTGTCATGTCTAGGGAAAAGTCAAATCCATGAATAGGAAACACCAGCTATGACATAGCAAACATGTCAGATCGTATTGAGACACTGATTTCCTATAACGATCAATTAATTAGGTCATAGTAACGACCATAGAACTTCATGAAAGATAACGTCAACCCATGTTTGAGTACAGTACTTGCACCCGTAAACGCAACACTTTGACTGATTGATAACTGATTGCTGACGGATTTTGGAACGCTGACGGATCGCTGACTGATTGATGATGACGACATCCGTCCAAAATTATGAATCCGTCATTACCTTGGTAACCGTCAGCGATCAGTGCGATCAGTCCAATCAGTGCGATCCAGAATCCGTCATTTAATTATATGCATAAATCGGTTAGTTTATTGACGGATTCGTATAAATTAATAATTTAAAGATAAAACGGATTCTGCGTCATTTGTATATAATATATGCATTTATTATACCTTTTTTATAATAAAATAAAAACATGCGTTTAAAAGAATTGTAAATACAATGTCTCGTTCTAAATGAATAAATAAACATATTTAAAGAAAAATTTTTTTCTTTATATTATATAATTAAGCACATTTCTTTAAAGCAGGACATATGTGGGAACCGAGTCCTGTAAACCTTCAAAAAACTTCTATTTAAGGCACATCAGTAACGAAGAGGTAAATGTTTTTTTTCGTAATCCATTATTGATTCTCTTTTTTTATTCCCGCGACTCGCGATTTTTGCGACCTGTTACATGTATATTAAGCCGACCCGACTCCGCCAATTAGTAACAGATTTATTTCACATTTAGGAAAGAACGTGGCCTCTTTTTGACATCATTATTAGTTACTTAAATGTAAGCCTGCGTGTTTTTATTTTGTCTACAACATTTTAAATACAATTATAAAACTGTTGTGTATAACAATTGTTCAACTGTTAAACAATCATTGTCAATCAAAACGCATTGTTTACTAAACAAAAGTTGTATTGTAAAATATACAGCAATTCATGTCGCAAGTTTTATTGGACAGGCAATAAAATTTGTTTAAAAAAGTATACATACAATTACGCTGGATTGTTCCATTTGTTTCATGGCGTCCATTTTTTATTGGGGGTGGGGTGGGAGAAAGCCGGAGTACAGGTAAAAAACCGACAGTCTTTTGTCAATTAAAGTGGAGTCGGGGGCACCCTATCTACAGTCGTTCGAAAATCCGCAACCTGTTGACAGGCATGTGACAACTAGTAGATGACTAACCAATCAGCCACCTAGGCCCCAATAACGCCGGGGAGAATTGTCTGCGAATACTGAGGTTAAGCGTAAAAATGTGTTACAGATAGACACATGTTTCAGTACGAAATAGTAATTTTTTTAACAAAACGTTATAAATTGTTTAGGTCTTAACATTGTCATTACAGTGTCATATCGATGAAACAGAACCATTTCAAAACTTGCCTTTAAAAGAGTGTCATTCAATTTAAACAATAACTTATTGTATTGATTGATTGTTTGCTTTTTTAAATATAGTTTAATCCACTTTCAGCAATTTTTCAGCTATATCATGGCGTCCAGTTTTTATTTGAGAAGGAAACCGGAGTACCCGGATAAAACACCCGTCCTCCAGTAGGAAAACTGGCTCCCTTTCAATTAAGTCGAGTGCACCCTGCCTGCAGTGAGATTCGAACACGAAACCTCAGTGTTGACAGACCACGTGATCAATAGTTGATGAACTAACATCACCACTCGGCTCCTTCAATCAATTAGATAAAGATGGACAAAAGGGCAATTTTGAAAAATATGGGGCATTGGTTGGGGAGTAAGATTTACTTTTTTTCGTACAAGGAGCGTGACACTCTCTAAACATGTCACTATGGTTCGCGGCAATTTTAATATGACCTGAACCACCCCCCCCCCAAAAAAAAAATATATATATATATAAATAACGGGAGAACATCCCATGTCCGCCAGCTGAGGATGCGCTGGGCAGCTCTGTTAAACCTATCAACCAATTTCAAGTACTTCCTTATTTAAAGGAAACCATTTATACTTATGTATCATTAATTGTGGAATAATCGTAAAATAAACAATTGCGACGGCTAAAATGCGAAAGCATAATTGATTTTCGTATCACGCTTACATATTCGCATTTTTAACTCATAAGCGCTGTTAGTAGTTTAATCTTTATTTGAGATTTAATTCTGTGTAAATTCATGTGACGTAATGAGATAGTGAATAAAATATATAAATAGATGTTTTCGCTTTTGTCGTAAATCGCATTCAGTATTATACACCGGAATTCTTAGGAACTGTGGCACAGTAGTTTATTCTTTATTTGTTTGTTTGTTTGTTTGAATGGTGTTTTTATTAGGGGAGGAAGCCGGATTACCGGAGAAAACCCCGGACCTGCGGTAGGAAAATCCTTGTCAATTAAGATTGGAGTCGAATACACCCTGCCTGCAGTGAGAATCGAACCCACAATCTCTATGCTGACAGACCACGTGATCAATAGTAGAATAACTACCTTGATCACTAGGCCAACGAGGCCCCTTATTCTTTATTTGAGATTTAATTCTCTGTAAATTCATGTGACACAATGAGATATATAGTGAATAAAATATATAAATAGATGTTTTCGCTTTTGTCGTGAATCTTATTCAGTATTATACAGCGGAATGTTTAGGAACAGTGGCACATAAGTTTATTCTTTATTTAATTCTGTGTAAATTCATGTGACACTATGTGGTAGTTAATAAAATATATAAATAGATGTTTTCGCTTTTGTCGTAAATCTTATTCAGTATTATACACCGCAATTCATAGGAACTGTGGCAAAGAAAAAAAAACTGATCAAACCACGACAAATGATCTTTTTAAGCGTTTACAATAAAAAACCACGACCTCGGAGGTTAAGGTAGCAGTAACCTATTATTGATCACCAAGTTGTATGTTTGATCTTTACAGCGAGATGGTGTGCTCGACACATCCCTATAAATTTGCAAAGAGCACCAGTTTTCCTGTCGAAACTTTGCTGTTTCGTTGGGTACTCCAGCTCTTCCCAATAAACACTCGACGTCATATTATATAAACTAATATAATTTTTTAAAAATAGTGTTAAACAAACTTCAAACATACATATAATGCTAACGCGAAAAGGCGAAGTGGAAAAATGTTACGATTTCGCCTTCACGTTTTTCGTGTTTCTCGCTTTTTCCGCTTTAAAACTTTTCGAAGACAAATACGAGGTGTACGCCTTGGCATTCGAGGTCAAATATTTTTTGAATTTATTGTGTGTGTGGTTTTTTTTCATTTCTTTTTTTAATTATTTTTTAATAAAATGACACTATGTGATGTTTATATGCCGTCAAAGATGCATTAGTGATAGATTTTTTTCGGGGGGGGGGGGTGGGTTTTCCATTTATCATTTATAACTTTAGACTAGACGCGCTTTCAAAATACGGACGTGCGCCTTGGCACGCGGGATGCTTTTTTAAAGTCATTGTGTGTGTGCGTTTTTAAATTTACTTTGTTTTAATTATTTTGTTACACTATGTAATGTTTATATTTCGTCACAGATGCATTAGTAATAGATTGGGGGAATTTCCATTTTTTTTATTAATAACTTTAGACCAGTTTTAGCCTTAATATTAGATAAAACGATCCATCAATGAGGACATAACAGTTGACATTTTTATACTTCTAATATTTGCGAGTGAAACGAATTTTCACATTTCGAAATATTAATTTTACTAACCGGAAGTTGAATGGACGAATTGGAGCGATCAGTCCAAATCAATCCGTCAGATCAGTCAAATCGTTCCATATCCGTCAATTGACGGATGGACGGATTGGGAACGATCTGACGGATTGGGAACGATTTGACTGATCTGACTGATTGATAACTGATTGGTGACGGATTTTGGAACGCTGACGGATCGCTGACGGATTGATAAAAGTGTTGCGTCTTCAATCTCAAGTACTGTAGTTTAGCAGTCAACAGCAGTGATCTGCCTACACAATCGGAATACCGATCGCAGGATCTAGAATAACGTATAAGTTGTGAAATGTACACATTATACCCTGGAGCTGAATGAATGTTGCTGTCGATGAACGGGAAGTTGACAATAAGAAAGTTGACGTCATCACGTTTGTCGTAGAGTCTAGTTTGTAGTTTTCCTGAGTCTTTTTTAGAAGCAGGTCTAATTAAGATGCTGACCTTAGTGAATTGGTGGTGTCTTTAATATCAAGCCCGCTATGTTTAATTCAATACAAATAGTCACCAAATTTAGCATTGTTGAGGCACAAAACATTATCAATATAGCAGAATGTGAAATTAAAGGTCTGGGTCAGTGTCTTTTCATCTTCTTTATTAGCACTTCTAGAAACTCAGCCTCACCAGAGTACAAAAGTAGGTCGACTAGGAGAGAAGCACAATGAGTACCCAAGGAATACCAACAGTATGTTGGAAAACATGTCCTCCAAACATGACAAATATGTTTTCAATCAGAAAATCTAACATATGAACGATTTGGTCTTCAGTGTATTTAGTAATAGATTTAGAGTCATTGATGACGAAGTAAGTTCTGTAATGACTAATTACCGGGTATTTATATCGTCTCTTTCCGTTTTTCTTGAAAATGCAGCGTTTTATAAGATCTTTAAGCCTGGTTTTAAGCTGCATATCAGGGATGGCCGTATACAGTGTCATCAAATCAAATGTTTAATACTGTTACAATGGGAAAGAGATTCAGACCTCAAGATGTCTATCAGGTATTTTGAATGTTTTAATATCCACATTTCATTTATTCCACTCCTGGAGTAGAAAGTGTCACTATATTGAAGTCTAGTTTTACTGTTGTTAAATACTGTATATGATGTGTTTCTGAAGGGTAAGTATACCATACTTCATTGATGACTCTTGTGGAGTAGCAAATGGTCAAAATCGCTGTTAACCACAAACAAGAGGCGATATCGGTAAGAAAAGAGGTAAATTTCCAGAATAAATTCCAAAGCCAAAGTATATTCTCAAAACCGAAAAAACAAGTCACATGGCATACGACTTTAATCTGACTATCAAATAAACTTGATTCAGCCGATTCTCTTTAAACAACTTGCCTCTCAAGACAATCTCTGTAATAAATAATAGGAGGCTCTAGCGTATCGTATCAATAGGCTATACGTCAGGGATAGATACTATTATGATGCGTTCAAAATATAAACTTCACTTTGGATAACCAAAGTAGTCTTAGATTTGTTGTAAGTAATAAGCAAATGCGGACTATTCAACAACAAAACATCATCTAGGTGTTTGAAGGATTTTTTGTCTTTACATTCAGTACGTTTGGAATAAATTCGGCTTCATTATATTACAAAAACAGTCATCTAGGCATTGGGTAGAGGTTGTCATGTAAAATTCTACCGACTGTAGCAGCACTCAACAGATATCTTGTTTTTTTTAAATTTCAGTATTTAAATCATTTCGATACCATTCAAATTGATCAATCAACCAATTAATGATCACGAAAGCACGCAAGTAGCCTTCTTTTATTCTAAATCTAGAAAAAAGATCTTTATTTTGCAAGGAGCATGATACTCTCAAAAAAAGTAATCTACAGTTTTCCACGTCATCTTTTCCTTAGTATAAACCGACAACACCCACCCCCAACAAAACGGCCTCCGCAACATCCGTCACTAGAGTCACTCTGTGGGTGAAGCAGTAAGAACATAATAACAGTTCCAAAACCAATAAAAGCCATGGCTGTACTCGCGTGTAAAGACGATTAGGCATAGTTTAAATTAGACAGCCGTCGAGGTACAACAGATCCCTGTTTCATTTGTTTAATAGTGATCATCAGTGTTTGAACAAGAAAATAGAAAATACCGATCGCAAGTGAAATTTAAAACCCCCAGGCATCTGTAAAATGCCAAAAAGACCTTAAACTACAGATATATTTTATTTCAAAATTATTTATAAATATGTCTTTATAAATTTTAAATGATACTGCCCACTTCACGCTATACAAACTCCTTTTGTAGGTTTCGAAAAAGAATAGGCTACTTGTAGCCTCTACAATATGCTACATTCTATGTTCGTACCAAATACTTCCATACTTTCCAGTGGCATTCTAAATCATGTTCCGATCATCCATATGTTTTCCCCATTGATATTGTTTTGGTTGTTAACGGCCTGAATATAGACTGGTATGTTGTTGTCATAATGATTTTGGTTATGGCCTACAATCAAAAAGCTCGAACTTTCGTTTAGAATTGAATGAGTATTACTTATTACTTATTGTATAATAGTTAAGTTAACTTCAAGTCATCACATACCTGTCTTATTTCATCACATAATATGCTAAAAACCCACACCATGAGAAGCATTTCAATCCACGAGACATCATTCTTCATCTGTGTTAAAATCGTGTAACTAAACACTTGAAGGAATACCAAATAAGAAATCTGAAAAAAATTGCTTATATTTTGTACCTTAAATTTAAGTTGTACTGTTTTTGTGCAAAAGATCCCAGATGTTGTCATTAGAGCATTTAATTGTAGTAGGCATTAACCAAATCAGACAAATATTTGAAGTTAAGAAATTGCAAATGACTTTAAATTTCTTTTCAAAAACAAATATTATATTTACCAAATTGTTTATGTACACAATGAATGGAGCACTGTAGAAATTCATTATTGACGAAATAAGAAAGCATTTGTCGTGGTGGTGTTCACGGAGGTCAGTGTAGTCATAGGTCTCCTCAAATAATTCCTTATTCAAACACCATATCAGTGGAGGGCAGAATATACACAGTAGACACTATATTTCAAAAATAAAAAATCAATCTAAACTATTATTGTAGTATACTAGTATTGTGACAACAACATGCTATGTCTATCCAGCGTATTTAGAAAATGCTGAGATTACGTATTAGTTACGAGAAATCCATTAGCACACGCTAGAACACATGTACTATGTTTATATCTAGATTTACCACGGTGAAGAAGATATATTTTATAGCTATATTTGCGAGTGGTCAAAAAATTATATGTAAAAATTTGTTTTGAATTAAGCTATACTAAATGCCAACTCCCTTTGGAAAAATTTGTTTGCTTGCATTTTTTCATTATTCTATATTTTACCCTTTTATTACGAAAATTCAGTAGAAAAAATATACATACGATAACCTGTCCATGTTTTATAATATGCCTCTGTTGTTAAGTTGTTACAAATCGTCCTTGACTTTTGATACGGGAATTTTACATGACAAGTCAGCCATTTTTGTTTCTAAAAGGACCTTACAATGTTTACAAATGTTCGTCTGCTTTCGTGACGTTCAATGGTATTCGGAGAAACGCGAGACTTTTCCCGCCTTAACTGCAGACGACATCACCCGAAGGATTTCGAGTGGACAACAACCGATTGTTCCTAAAGTATACTTCCGTTCTAATTAAGGTCAAATTTTAGTATGGAAAATCGCCCTTTCAAAATTTAAAAACTGCCATATTTCACAACGCTGAATATCTCGAGGAAATAATTATTAATTTCAAAAAGTACCCTTCTTGATCTACAAAAGGAGCACAAGCGGAACCATACGCGGTAAGCAGTTTTCACGCAAAAACCCTCTATACAATACGTCAACACTTAGTATAATGATACGTGGTAGCATTTCAAATCTAAAAGAGCCTAAATGCCAAACATTTGCTTACATTATGATCAGCATTTGATTGATTTGTTGATTGATTGATTAATATTGTGTGGACTGTTCCATGGCAAACATTCTGGTCGTGACTCGTTATTTAAAATGTAAGTATGTATCGTACTGGTATAACCAAGACGACACTTTGTGAAAAACATTTTGGTCTCGACGACTTGTGTGCGTTAGTTTCTAGATCTCGTTTATTATGAACCTCGATATTTCAAGAACTCTGCCAGAAACGAGAAATATATTTTAAAATTAACGGTTGAAACTCAGTAAAAAAAAGGAATATTACAGTTAATTATATCACTATTCAGTGCATTCTTAGCCTTCTGATCACGACTGTGCTTCCATGTATTTCTGTATGACTGGGAATAAAAGAAAAGAACCACGCAACAGCCTTTCCAAGGCAACAAGAGTTTAGTAGATTTTAATAATTTTTAACATGCACGGGTTTATAATTTAAAATAGCCAGAAGACAAGGCAACGGATCTGAGTAGATAAGTAATTTGCACTGCACTCGTCTGAAGAATCAACCATTTTCATCGCAAGAATAGATTGCCCCTCAGCGGCAAAAGCAAAGGGCAGAAGGGAAATAGCGAGTTTCAACACCCTCTCCGAAGACAGCGGCTGAAGCAACTATATCATCTTTTGACACATCTGTATAAATAAAACTAAAGTAAGGGTTACAACCTTTACTTTCTGCAAAATAATTGTTTAATTAATTAAGGGTTTGTGTCGGACGTTTTATGATTTAGATCATAAATAAATACCGGTTTAGGGTTTAAAAAAAGAATTTCCATTGCAGCATTTTCTAAATTAATACCTGAGTTTTCCAAATTAGATTTCATCCTTCGTCCAAGCGCTTGAATTAAGTTAGCATCTTTTCGATGTTTCGATAAAGATGTTCTATCCAGGGGTAACCAAAATACGCCTTCAATTTGGTTACATATTGCAAAGCGAGCCGTTTTCGTCTTTGATATAAAGAAGGATCATTTGCGTCCATATAGAAACTATTTACAGGTGTGGTCTAAAATCCCCAAGGCATAGTCGCAATCCTTAAAGGTGTATCAAGGATGTTGACATATGACTTGCGAGCAACCGCTGTCCAATTTCGATCGAACCAGCGATCTGTGTAGCTTGAGTAAAACATTGCATTCAGAGCAACCCATTCAGTGCAGGATACGACTAGTAAAATATCTAAAGCTTAACATTTTGATATTGGGAAGAAAAGTTACCCCTGAGTCAAATACGAGACCAAAAAAATAAGGTTTTTTTCAATTTTGAAAAGGCTATTATATAATTTTAAGGGTGAATCTTTCGTTTACTACAAAAATTTATCAATACGGTTTTTGCAGTGGAGAATTGAAAACAATTCCCCACTGCCAATTTCTCTATTCTGTTTGAACATAATTGCAGATGAGATGACGTTCGATATTATTCATATTTTCATCGGTAACATATGAGGAGGTTGTCAACATATTGAGAACTACCAATATTATTTTCTAAAAGGCCTATTAATCTCAACACTAAATAAAGTGCTAGAAAGGATGCTCCCGTGGGGAAACCCCATCTCCTGTTCAAAAGGGTCAGATAAGTGGAATTTACCCTAACGATAAATTCTCTGTCAGATAAAAAGTTTGATATAAAGATAGAAAATAGAAACAACATGTTCATTTTTGGCAAAGGCGTTTCAAATATAAGTTTTAAAAATTACAAGGTCATATAGGGTACTTCGCCTTTTTTTGAATCCACATTGGATATTCAAGATAATATTCCTTAGAAGAATGACAAGATTTCAGTATAATAAGAAAGTGATCACTGGCACAAAAATGATGATTTACTTTCCATGAGACATCGGGCAAGAGAGTAGGATCTACTATTGTAAGATCATTTACCTAATATGACCATTCGCAGGATGTAAATGTGTATTGGTAACATCATCAAAAATGCACAATTCTTCCTGATTCATTAAGCTATTCCGCCAGTTTCTGTTGTGGGATCTTCTTTTAGATCCTGTATCTGGGGGTAGTGTCTAGATGATCTAGACTTCCAAACTTTGTGTGGACCTTAATGGGATCGCAAAGCAGTTATGTGGACGGTCTCTTTTTTTATTTGAGTTTGTATTTTAATAAGTTTTAATATTTGATTTTTTTCCTTGAAAGAGGGTGGCTGCCGAAGACGTTACAGTTTAAGGATTTGAAGATTTCCGGAAGGATGTAATGATTTTGTCTGTTAACTGAACTGGTAATCTTGAAGGTTCTTTTTTGTCAATAGGCAAGGTAATAATTGATAATTAAAAAAGGCGTTTGGTCACACTGGCGTAGAATGTTGATGTTAGAGACAAGAGTTCGTTTGCTGTATTGAAAAGATGACGTGTCTAAGGGTACAGGATGTTTTTTTCAGTTCTTAATTTTTGTATTTCTTTTCCTTTTTTAAAGTGATGGCAGTCCTTGGATAAGGACATGTTGTCTACCACAAATGGCAAACTATGTGCAGGTAAAGCCCAAATGCACATTTAAAGCATACCAAGGAGCTTCTGCATTGGCCTTTACGGAGCCGAATTTTTGACATTAAAAGCAGAGCAAGGAATTCGGAATAAATGCGCTGATTTATTGATTTAGGTAAGGATAAAGTAATGAAATTTAAAAGAAATGTCTTCATTTGAACTTGTTAATTTCTCTTTTTGCGATTAATCTTTTAACTTGAATAACACTACGGAGGCTGTTATTCAGAACGAATTTCTTCATCTGTCAGGTCGTCGTCAATATAACAAATAATTTCGTGACAGAAATTTAATGTTCTATAGGGAGAGGCTATAATTTCCAATTCGACAATTGTCTAAAGTTCAAGTAAGATGAAAGATTTCAGTTTGTTTCGAATATTTACTAAGAAGACAACCTAATTTCATTTTTGTGACGCTTTTAACGCCTGCAAATCCCTTGTTAGATTTCTAGATGACAAAAAGAGAGACTTTAGACAGTGATTTATTTTGATGTTTACTTGACAAAAAAAAATTATATTAACCAGTGGTCTTCATCTTCTACTTTTTAACGCGGAAAATCTTTTTTTTACCTTTTTGTATTAAAAGGGAAGACATGATGAGATGAATGTGGTTCACCGACCTTTCCCCTTTCCGGCACGGAGTGCCAACAAGGGTGGTATAATCAAACAGACACATTTCTCAACGAACACAAGCCTCGTGCCCGGAAATACCTGGCAAAACAACAGTTCAAAACTCTGTCTACTTGATTGACCTATGAGCCTTTGTAACAGCCTGTAACTGAAAACATGTGGTACCAGATTCTCAAGATATGATTAAGTGATGTTAAAAGAATGACGACAAGCTTGCTAAGGGCTCGGCTAGACCAAGCAATTAAACGAACAGTGTCAATCCGGCCTCCCGTCTAGTGTTAGTAAATGCCAAAGTTGTGGTTTGAAATCTAAACCCACTCATCCGAAATAATGGATGCAGCAGAGAGGGATCTCTCAACCACCTGGATCCCGTCCTCCACCATCACGGGTTGCAACACAAGGCAAACGTGTTACCTCTATAAAGCCGAGAAAGCTTTGCCCTTTTGGCTACCTCTTTCTTTGCAAATCCTGTAAGAATGCTGTCTACACTACCGGCTTAAAATGACTAAATAGCAGTCGTTTTTCGTCTGTCACTGACTGCGATTGACTGCAAAAATGTCTGTAAAAAACTGCAAACGTTTTGTCAGACAATAATGTTTACTGTGACAGTCATTTAAAGTCTGTCACCGACATAATTTGTCTGTCACGGCCATTCTTTAGTTGACACAGTCAAAATGTGTCTGTTACAACGGCGTTTCCGTTGTATCATACAAAATTTCAATTTATTGCATGAAAATGTTCGGAGTTAAACAAAAAGTCTCTATTTGGAAATTGTGCGTATGTACACTTTACGATTACTAATGTGATGCAAGTAAATATAGTAACGTTACATTTATCTTCAAATATATCATTTCTAAAAACTAATAAAGACTGCTGAAAATGTTAGCATTTGTCTGAAACTAAAACTGACTTTATTGGGTGAAACGCCTATTATATACTATACAATTACATATTCAAAGGCGTTGGCTGGGACCATACTGGGATGGTTCCCAGTGCTCGACCCACAGAGCAGCCCAGCGCGTCCCCAGGTGGCGGTAAGGGGAAACAGTCTCGTTGATGGGTTGTCAGGTCATAATATGGAAAGCCTAGCCGCGGACTATAGGGTGTAACGTGTTTGGAGAATGCCACGCTCCTTGCACGATAAAGACCCTTTTGAAGATTCCGAAAAAGAGTAGGCTTATTGTAGCCTACAATAGGCTAAATTCTCCAACCCTTCCCAGTGGCAGTCAAAATTGTGTTCCCTGTGTCCCATCCCACACTTTTTTCCATTGATTTATTGTTTGTTAACTTGTTCCCGTCCTAAATATAGCTGAAATACTGCTTGCTAGACGTAAAGCAAACATCCAATCAATCAATCAATGGCGATGTACAATAAAATAAACATGTTTAAACATGAAATGTTTTAATGAAATTATAGTTAAGAGTTAAAAAATATATAAACATGAGCATGTAGAATAGTAGTCCCTATATGACAATTTTGACATTGCAAAAGATATACAATTTTAATGGCATAAAAAATTTAGTTTGAATTCTTACACATTATTTATGCGAATTTATTAGCTTACTTTGACTATTGATTTAATAAATAAACAATGTAAAAACATGTAATATATGCGATAATCATACGTTTTAATAAAATATTTTATTACACGTTAAATACTTTTTAAAGATAAACAAAAGACCATGTGCACAATAATATACTTCAGTAAAAATGCGATTTTTAAAATCGCACTTCTTAGAATTTCTTTTAAAAATCTTGTTCTATATTTAAGTTTAAAATAAGCGTTTATTTGTCACCAGATGACCTAAAGATTAATTGTTAATTTTGTTACATGTAAGTACAATAACCCAAGGCAATAGAGAATGTGCATATTTCTTTGAATGTATTCTAAAATGCCATGCCTAAAACGCTTTGAGGCCACACCAGGTGTAAAGCGACGATTCTCTAATATTTCAACCGCTTGACCGGTGTGGAAAATATAGTTCTCGTCACTAGTGAAATGGTCGTTCTCAGCATTTGATTGGTTTAAAATAATAACTCATAGCGTCATTAACAAAACACCTTCCATTTACCGCGTATTCAAGTCATGAATGTAAACTTAGGGTTGGGAGAATATGTATTCATTTCGCAAATTTATTATGTTTTAAAATTAGAGAAACAGAATCTTACATTAGTACTCTTGGATTATCGGATTTCTCCAATCTCGATTGGTAAATTATGGAAATTTAAGTCCTCGCCAAGGCTTAAATACCATAATTTAACCATATCGATTGTTAAATTATGGAAATTTAAGTACTCGCCAAGGCTCGGACTTAAAATTCTATAATTTAACTATCTCGATTGGAGAAATCCGATAATCCACTCGTACTAATATAAGATCCTATATGCATATATTTAAGAAATAGATTATTGCGAGCGGGCTCTATGCGAATTAGAACATGGTCAGACCTTATATTTGTCAATATTTTATACCGAGTGTTAAATTATGGAAATTTAAGTACTCGCCAAGGCTCGGACTTAAAATTCTATAATTTAACTATCTCGATTGGAGAAATCCGATAATCCACTCGTACTAATATAAGATCCTATATGCATATTTTTAAGAAATAGATTATTGCGAGCGGGCTCTATGCGAATTAGAACATGGTCAGACCTTATATTTGTCAATATTTTATACCGAGCGATAGCGATTTCTATACTAATATGTCTAACAATTGTTTTAAAATTTCGAAGCGGCTCTAAGAGGACGCTTTCAATGGTAATACAGTTTTTTTTAACTTATAAGATATATCCCATACATTTAGATATTTAATTTGAAATTTTCAGTTCAGGTGAGCGTCGAAATTCTAATTGTGACGTCACGGCTCTATGATATTTAACGATAATTATCGATAACCGGTAACAAACTGGATTTTTTTTAAGTCAGTTTTTACATCTACACAAAACACTCAGCTAACGCATGTGCGAAATAAATTTACAGGAATTTTGGCCCAGCTTTGTTTACAAAGCGAAAGCAGGACGTCGTATTAGAATTAGGGTTTCCTTTTTCCGAAGACATCGTAACTGCCAAACAGTAATATTTTTTATATAATAGATCCTTTTCTTACAACTGCTGCTCTGGTCATATTGAATGATTTTCAATTAAATGTTAACTTTGTATGATTAAAGCAAACGGCGCACTCGATTCAGTTTCATTCGATAAAGTGTGCCTGTTACTTGTTCATTATTTGCGGGTCTTTCTTTGACATTTTGCCGTTCGATGGGATGATTTTAGATTCAATGTAGACAATTAAAAATATTACAGTTTTGTAGTTTAGTGTTTGTCTGTAGAACAAAAGGGGGATTTAGTTAACTTTATGTTACAAGAAACGCCGTTGTAACATAGAAATTCTGACTGCGTCAACGAAAAAATGTCTGTGACAGACAAAATATTATTGTGACAGACATAAAATGACAGTCACAGTAAAATTATAGTCTGACACAACGTTTGCAGTCTTTTACAGACATTTTTGCAGTCAATCTCGGACAGTGACAGACGGAAAACGAGTGCAACTTGTATTTACAGTCATTTTTCTAGCCAGTTGAAATTTACGGCAAACACATTTTATTCCCGTTTCGCATGCGAGACGGGATAAATAATCAAAAACTTAACTGCGGAAACCAGGTGTACCTCAAGGAAAACAGATAAACAATGCTGTGTCTTGAATGGCTGCTAAATGGGGAAATAACTGCCGATTAGCCAACAAATAAGCAGAGCTACATGTTGTAATTTAGGGATGAAAACCCCGCATGATTACGGGGCGATAGCAATCATAACAGGCCAACCGTCGTTCGTAGCCACTAGAGAAAAGCCGAGCTCACGAATCGGTTACGATGAAAAAAAAAGGAAAACATGCAAGATACATGTAATGGGAATCAAATTGTTTTAAAAAAAAAAAAAAAGTGGCATTGATTTATGTATGTTTATCATAAAATCATAAAACTTAAAAGGAGAAACACAGAGAAAATTGCCAGAAATTTCCGAAGCGTGACATTTTCGCGAACAGGTCTACATAACCTATATTTGGTGAATAGGATGCATCTAGGAACTAACCCCAATGCATTCTGATCTGTATTTTATGAAAAAAATCTCCTGTTAGGAGATTTTTTAAAAATTCTTTTCCTGCTAAGGTTCACATCAACTATCTTACCACGTATGATGCATCTAGAGATGCTTAGGACAGCGCATGCTTCAATTGCTGCCTATGACCGATATTTTGTAGTTGCCTGTTTTGAAAGTTTATAATGAAGTGATGTAAATAATAACAACATATATTGCGATTTAACATTAAAAGATTACGTATTATTCTCCACAAATAAAAATAAAACTCATAGAAGGCTAGCTTTTTAGGAAAGCTAATACTTGTAGTATAGTTTTAAATCAAAATAATTTAATAGAATAGCTAAAATGAGAAGGATTCACAAAGGGTAAGACATGACATGCCGATTCATTGAAGTCAGTGCCAACTCGATTTCCCGTCTCGAAGAGTACAGTTGGTTATCGGGACTGCATACCTGGACTACTAAGATCCGTCCTATAATCGACTCATGGCTAGTGTTACCTCTGTTAGTAGCTCTTACTACAAGCTGAGGACTCTGTGGGACCTTCTCCTGTGCCCCGGCTCCTACACGTGGTGATTAGCATTTGAGACATATCTAATACTTGCATAATAATCAAACATTTTCAGTTTAACGAAATGTTGTAAATATTGGAAAAATGAAACATTTTGATTGTTTCCTAAACGTCCAGCGAGAAATACATCAGATAAAGAACGAGAACAAGTTTACAAAAAAAAAAAACAAAAAAAAAAAAAAAAACAAACAAACAGGACAAGAGAAAAAGCAAAAAGAATAAAATTGGAAAAGTGCGGACCGGAGTATCAGATAGCGGCGGAGAATTTAGCTTTTGTAGAGGCTACAAAAAGCTTACTAATTTTACGAAAGGATTCTTCCATAGTGCCCAGGAGAAGGCTCTCTAAAAAAACTTTACAAAATATGTAAGGCTTTCTAAATTCTACCTGCCAACCACCCAACGAGAGGGTCTCCCCTGTCCACCACTAAGGTACATAGTACATATTGAGCACATATTGAGTATGAGTCACGGTAGCCCTTCTAGTGACCTTAGTGCTAGACTGAATTTTGAATTACACTTAAACAAGTTATACAGAATAACCTGGACAAAATGAAAATCTTTTGTGATTAAATATACCTTAAATGTTCCAATTTCAACACTTAATTGCCCCATCCATTGATGATCCAATATGTCTCTAAAATCTTCGTTATCCATTGTCATTGCGAGTTCTAAATACGTCCGATTACCCCAGGTTAACACCTTTGCATGCAATATTTCCTCAGCTCTCTTGCAGTCTACATCCTTGTAAAAGTTAATCATCTTAACGGCAATTAAGGAAAACATCCTGAAGTAAATTACAAGTGCCATAACATACTGAATATTTGTTAAACATGAATTATATATATATACATAGAAATCCCCCCCCCCAAAAAAAAAGAAAACAAAACAAAACATATTCACATCTCTGAATAACTGCTTAGAGATCCAATTAGGATTGCATCAATAGTCGTTGTAATTAAAGCTCCGGTCGTATAGAAACATTGCGTATGCAAATGACATGTTCAATCGAATATACAGTAGCACTATGTGAACTTCAGTTTTTAGCAGACGGTATGGTCTACAGGATACACCTCTATCTTTACATGCCAGGTGCAGCATCCCATATATTTTGACAAGAAAACAGGTCATCGAAAAATAAATGTTAAATCTGTATAATAGTTTTATTTAAGTTATTTCAGGCATTGGATGTCGCAAATGTCGAAACGAGTAGAGATGACTGCTCGTGAACTAGTATCAACCCGAAATCGGCAATTTTGGGAAGAAAATTCCACCTCTCTCTCTACTATCGTTACAGTGATTTAGTGGCAAATATGGAATTTACACAGTTTTATACCTGGCAAGGCAAATCTGTCGAATGTAAACCTACTGATTTTGGGAACATTCTGTAGAAAAAGTACTGTTTGCGTACAATTTATGTTAAATCTCTTCTATGGGCCACTCAGCAACTAGCCAGGCAGAACGTCATAAATACTCTTTCTTTTACGGGTCTAGGGGATTCTTAGATTGATGTTTAAAGAGACCTAAGCATTTGTTTATATTTCAACTCGAATTTCAAATCTATATGTATGCAATAGTAAGGATTTCACATGCAAGTCAACAGTATAATGTCACAGACGTATATATAGATACAATTCGTTACCGTGATTTAATAGTAGTATTTGTATTCTACGGTTCTAATAAGCAACTTGAACTTTTACTATCAACTTTCTATTTTTGTAGCGTAACAATTATTTATTTAGTTTTTTTTCTGGTAAGTTTTTTTGGTACAATGTATGTTCCAATACAAATAACGTGTCCCATCTATAGTTACTTTTGCGTATATAGTATGCAACAAAATTCGTGTGCAATTTCTTCTTCAAAACATCTATGATACTTTTAAAACTCATGCGTAGCACAACTTTCTTTCCATTTGCTTAATACGCACAACGTCAATATAGAATTGACTGCAGGTTAAACGTTCAATTCATCTTGAATGAAACAGGAACGCCTCCTGAAATGTGGTTTTACATACTTGTGTTGCTGTTTTGAAATTTCACACTCAGAGCTATTTGTCCTATTGACAATACGTCACATACATAGCGAATGATAAAATGTTTAATATGTGCCTTTTGTCTTCTCATTTCTCGGTTCCAAAACTGGATGAGCACAATTAATACCAACTGGAATGCCGACAGTCTATTGAAAATATATGACATGAACTCTATTTGGAAAAAACTGCGAGTTCTTGAGAGCTATATATCGTCACGACTAGCAATCGCCAGTTTTTAACATAGAAAATAATAATAGTTTCGACGGGTACTTATAATTAAATGTTCGCTATATTTTAAGTATTACAGCCAAAAGTTGGTTTTGTTCTTATTGTATGTTAATTTTACGTTTTGCCTTAAAGAAGTACCTTGCATTATGCTCGTATAATTTTTTCAAAATCGTGTTGTCTGTTGTACGTGCTAGATTTTTCAGCACTCCAAAGCCAACAATGCAATTTCCCAGTACATCCTACAAAGTATTAAACATACAAAAAACGAATTTATTTATGATCTTAAATCATCAATATTAAAATATTAAAAACCAAATTAATAAGTGTAATACCTTTTTTTGTTTATTCATATTTTATACAGTTTTGTAAAAGGCAAAATCTGGGAAACAATAAAAAAAAGTCAACTGAAAAGAATATACAGTGTTTGTTTAGACAAACTACTAGCTTTACTACTAGAAGAGGAGGTTTCTAGATATATCTACAAAATGTCTAAGGTGTTTGTTTAGTTTATCGTTAATTGAGGAAAAAGAAACAAAATAAACTAATAATATAAAATGTGACTTATATTTTTGTCCAAAGGATCACCTTGAGAGTTATATGGGACACGTATTTTTTAATACGTGACTCAGCTTTCAAATGGTCATAATTCCTTTCATGAGTACACGAGTAAAGTAATTGAAAAGGCAAAATATAAGTTTTCCAATAAAGCGAGAAAAAGAAAAGATGTACATGTGTTTGATTTATTTACTTGAAGGCGTTGTAGTTATGATAGTCCAATTAGAAAAACAAAGATATTACATGTGTATCGGCAACTTATTTGTCGACTAAGTTGCGCGGATATTGCACCTGGATTATATCTACAAGGACGAACTTAATTGTGGTATGTAAAGTAGCCATGATGGATGGCATCATAAATGCATTTTACCGTTCATATAAATAAGGATAAATCTGTGTTCCAAAATAAATAATGTATATAATACTCTAAAAACTTACTCTACTTATTCGACATATCAACTTTGCCAGATCTAACTTATTCAGCAACAAACTCCAGAGGAAAAACTCAATCAACAGTTGTTCCCATTTGTCTTCGTCTTAAAGAATTTTTTTAAATTTCAACTTGAATTAGTAACTTAAAATAATTGTGTTGAACATGTTGTAACTTTCAGATCATCAAATTAAAGGTGTTTTGTCGGGGCCTCGGTATAAGCCTAGTGCAAGTAGGAAGTCATATTCATTTATTGATTACCGGTGTGTTGTCACTAAAGTTGTAAGTAAAGGAATAACTTGGAACAGTAAGATTTTAAGTCTCTGTTGTCGCTACAAATTCCATTAAGTCTGAGAAATTGCATTTGTGAATAATAAAGAATGTCAAGATTGATTGAGAAATTCTCGACTATATTCTGGACGAGAAAAATTTATCAAACAATAAATAAATGGGGACAAGGGATCGGGAGAGACCAACATTAACGAAATTTAGACTGCCACCGAAAAAGTATGGAGTATTAGGAAGGACGGAAAATTTAGCCCTTTGTTACCAACTCCAAACACATTACTTACTACCTGTTTTTGTACTCCTATGAGGCTGAGTTCCTAGAAGGCCTACTGAAGAAGAAAGAAAAGACTCTGGCCCAGACCTTTAATTTCACATTCCGCTATATTGATGATGTTTTGTCCCTCAACAATGCTAAATTTGGTGACTATTTACATTCAATTTACCCTAGCGAGCTTGAAATTAAAGACACCACCAATACACTAAGATCAGCCTCTTACTTAGACCTACTTCTAGAAATAGACTCAGGAAAACTACAAACTAGGCTATACGACAAGCGTGATGACTTCAACTTCCCAATTGTCAACTTCCCGTTCATCGACAGCAACATTCCAGCAGCTCCAGCGTATGGTGTGTACATTTCACAACTTATACGTTATTCTAGATCCTGCGATCGTTATTCAGATTTTCTAGACCGATCACTGCTGTTGACTGCTAAACTACTTAAACAAGGGTTTGTTGTACCTAGGTTGATGTTATCTTTCCAGAAGTTCTATGGTCGGCACCACGACTTAATTGATCGTTACGGGAAATCAGTGTCTCAAATACGATCTGACATTTTCGCTTAGTCATAGGTAGTGTTTCCTATTCCTGGATTTGACTTTTTCCTAGACAAGACAATGAGTAACTCGACGGGTGTCTAATTAGAGGCAGGCACTGCTTACTCGTCCGGAGCACCTGAGTGCACCCATGGTTTTTATTGGGTTCGGGTTACTCTCTTTCTGTGTTTTATGTTTTTGATTTTTGTGTTGTGTTTGTCTATATCCGGATTTGTAACTGTCCCTTGGATTTTGGCTCTTGTTGTTCGGTCGGTTTTTCTTTGCTACTTTCTTACTACGGTCCTCGTTTTGGCGTTCCGTATGATGACCAAACACCTACCTGGACAAGGCCTCGTCTATCCGCTATATTGATACGTGCTGGGCAGGTCTGTGGGTTGAGCATTAGGAATCGTCCCAGTATAGTCCCATAAGTATGTCAAGAATCTGCTAATATGACAGCATTATCCAGACATCCAGACATACTCTTACAAAGCAACCGTTTAATCCACGGGAGAACATTTCCTATCCACCAACAATGGACGCGCCATGCAACACAATGGGTGGAGCCCTGGAAACCCTACATGTATTGCCCAAGAAAAAATATTGGAAACATGCTATTTAAAATAAGCATGAAACAACTGAAACCATCTGAGGGAAGGGTAGTTAAAATTTTATAAATAAATACATTTTGTATATTGTGGTCAAATTGTCAACGCGCACGCTATAGTCAAATGCAAAAACTAAAGAGAAACCGGCAAAACTAAATAAGAAAATTAATAATTTTGCCCCGTATCTTTTTTGTTGAAATTTCTTAACAGAATTACATGTAGAAAACAAATATCGTAAATGAATTCCATGTAAACTGTGTAATAACACCAGAATTCAAAATATCATGTTACTACCAATTAAGACATTCGCGGTTTCCGTAGGTGTACATATTAAATATTTTACTCTTACATAGCAACCATTTAATCCACGGGAGAACATTTCCTATCCACCAACAATGGACGCGCCATGCAACACAATGGGTGGAGCCCTGGAAACCCTACATGTATTGCCCAAGAAAAAATATTGGAAACATGCTATTTAAAATAAGCATGAAACAACTGAAACCATCTGAGGGAAGGGTAGTTAAAATTTTATAAATAAATACATTTTGTATATTGTGGTCAAATTGTCAACGCGCACGCTATAGTCAAATGCAAAAACTAAAGAGAAACCGGCAAAACTAAATAAGAAAATTAATAATTTTGCCCCGTATCTTTTTTGTTGAAATTTCTTAACAGAATTACATGTAGAAAACAAATATCGTAAATGAATTCCATGTAAACTGTGTAATAACACCAGAATTCAAAATATCATGTTACTACCAATTAAGACATTCGCGGTTTCCGTAGGTGTACATATTAAATATTTTACTACCTAATTGCATTCATACTTCGAGTACTCCAACATTTCTCTTTATGTTAACGTATTACGTGGATTTCATATGGCAAACACGTCACATTAAATACACAAGGGTACAATGTACGTACCTCTCCTTGATAAACACCGTTCGTGAGTTGAAATAACAACATTTCAGAGCAACATACAATAATAAACAAAAAAAAGCCCCAAACAGCTAACAGGTTCAATGTTTAGTGCTAACATGGCTAAATATAGCTATGCTTTTAAACTTGCCCCAACAGAAACCTAAACAAAAATAGAGGCATTTAAATTATAATTACCATCAATAATACTGAAATAGGTCTGTTTTTAAAGAGGTAAACACTACTACTATCCAAATAACGTTTTCAAATGAACCTAAATTCACACCTAAGGCAAAACACGAAAAGCATAACTAAACCTGTATTATTTTAAGAAATAGTGGAATATGTTATGTTAAAATGTTAAGATTAGTACAGATTTCATTTCACATAGTTAGCAGAAATTGAAGTTGTTTTTCCATCTATGTCTATTTTTAGTAACGAATGAAACCTCTTCTAAAGACTACTTGAAGTAAGACTATAAGAGTATATTTTTAAATAAGCTTGATACACATCAGCTTAAGCATTTGGTCAAATTGCAAAATTTTTCATAAGTCGGATGCATTATCCAAAATTATTGCACAAGCTCAACTTTACTGAGCCTCCATTGAAGAATTTCGTCCTCTTGCAATAAATCAGTTGATTGGTTTACACATACTTTAGGGTATAATTTGCTTTTAAAGTCAAACAGCATGTTAACCAAAAACGATCTTAAACAAGGATCCAAAACGCAAAACACAGACAACAACAATGAATACACAAACTAAACAGTAAAGAAATCATGCTATACTATATAAAAACAGGTCTCCGGAGAGATATGCGTTTCCAGCCTAATTTAAGACACATGCAGTGTCTTCGTTTAGTCCTATGCATAGATAAGTTAATTTTAGGACATGGAAAGACAAATCTGTTGTAGTAGTTTATGGTAGAGAGCAATATTTTGTAAACGTATGGTTCAAGGTGTCCGTCCTATTGCACAACTCCCCTAACTAAATACAATAAACGATTACTGAGATTTCCACGAACAGTTCGTGTGGATGATGAAAGATACTTTTTTTTGAGTATTCAATAGATTTCTCTGATAGCTATATATCTTGTACCTTATTGTGCAAAAATATATCGTCATTAACCATAATGAATGTTATTACTCCCTGAGAATGTGTGTGGAACTTCATTACTCAATAATAACGTTATACCTCCGATTCCATTTTCACTCGTCCAGTCATCGCTCTCGGAATCAGCGTCTTCATGTTACAATGGTTCATTAATACGTATCCGCTCTTAAATATTACACGTACTAGTATTTGTTTAACATAAATAGATGTCAAGAACTATGTATTTGTGTTGTTTTGCAATCCAGTTTGCAGTGGGTATTATATTAAATAAGATAAGAATATTGATTGCTTGCGGAACGTACAGCAAGCCAGACTGTAGCTATATTTACAACAAAAACAAGTAAGCAAGCAAAATATAAATTCTGAACACAGAATAGATGAAAGGGTGTGACATTTTGAATATCACTGAAAAGAATAAAATATTAGCGAGGAACATAAAATTGAACATTTTCTAGTGGCTACTATGAGCCTATTCATTTTAAAACAATACACAAGTGGTAATTATCGTAGGAGCGTGGTATTTCAGACACGTTATTCACTATGGTCCTTGGTTAGACATTCCGTCTAATAACATGAGAGCCTCCCAACTAGAGGGCCTACCTTTCCGCCAAAGAAGATTCATATAAAATATTTGATGGAGGATTTGACTAAATAATGCATTAACTAGGTTAGATTTCTAAGTTCCCGAGAACAAAGCTGAGCAGCGCTTCGCCAGATTTCGAAAACGAGCTCCTTGTAGCCGCTAAAAAAAGGCTAATGTTACAGTTTCCACCCAATACTACATACTTTCCGTCATTGAACAATATATAATTGACTTGCACGGATAAGCAATTAATTTAATTTATATACCAACTCAAGGTTTATTAATGAAAAAGACTTAACAATTAGTATTAATATAGCTACATTACCAGGTTCTGCACTTTCCTCAATAGGTATCCTATATAATTCCTCCAAGCAGGTGGCGATCTGGGCGAAAAATTTTAATCTTGATCTTTCCTTGCCATATGTTGTGTTTTTCTGTTTTGCTTCCATATACATGGTTCAAATTAACTCAAATTTGGGTCTTAATTCCAAGATTGAATGTATCGATTCTTATTTATCTAATAGCTCGGTAGCTCATACACATGTCGGTTTCTAAGAGTGTGGGATAATTCTGTTCCTATTGTGTCTGCACCCCATAACCGTATTAGGGAAGTGAGTGATCTATAGAGGATTGCGACAAAAAGGAAGACATGTTCCAGCGTACATTTATTATTATGATGTCGTCATTAATTATAAAAATATTATATTATGCCATCAGAATTAATATAAGTAAATTTATCTATTATACACAGAACATGTTTACAAATGAACACACACAATTTTTAAAATAAATGTCACGGGTGCCCACCTATTTTGAATATTAATGTGATAAGTTTTCAGTATATATTTCGTTCGACAATTCAACTTTGAATCGAATGCGAATTAGATAATGCGCATAATTAAAAACGGCCTTGAAGCGAATAATGCACACTGTTTCAATTTGAATTTAATTCGTATTTGTGTGAACGCAACAACTTTCTTTGAATGCGTATTGGATTCGCATTCAATGGGCATTATATGTATGTGTGAACGGGGAGCTTAAACGGAAATAAATGTGCACCTGTTACCACTATTAAATCAATTAGAACACGCCGTAGCTTTTCACTATGGTACACAATTTGGCAACTCGTCACGGGTATACATTTGCTACCGTTGTACCATTACGAATAAAGGGGCCAAATCTATCCATTATGTAATGTAGACATGGAAATTAGGCGATGGAGAAATGGGAAATTATATAAACCGCTGAAGCTGTTCAAAAGCGGATAAAACGACCAATGGGACCTTTCTGCAGCTCCTCCAAGATCAAAATTCATCAAAGTATCGTAGCTAAAAGACTACTAGTTAAAGTCACAAACATCAAGTAAGCGGGAGATTCATATCATATCCTGACAAACTCACAAAATGTAACAGTACAAGTATTATAAAACAAAAAGTGGGACATCATATTATCAAGTAAAAACTTTACGAAAGAATCAATTGTAAAACAGAC
The DNA here is from genome assembly GCA_944474755.1 of Limnoperna fortunei. NCBI lineage: Eukaryota > Metazoa > Mollusca > Bivalvia > Mytilida > Modiolidae > Limnoperna > Limnoperna fortunei. The sequence goes on from OX104117.1 coordinate 19,873,760, forward strand.
AAAAGCATCAATTAAAATGAATTTTATCATTTGTCATTTAAGTTTTAATATAATCTTTTTTTTTTTCATTTCCTACCTTTATTGCTAAAGTACTATTTCTTACGATTTGAGCAAACTTTAAAAAAAATACAGTTATGCTTTTCTTCGTCATTGTTTTATACCAATCAAACGTTTAATTATTAAAAATACTGCGACATTTTCTACTTATTTATAGAGTAGTGTATTCATGATGGTTTGCAGTACGTTATTTATCAGGTTTCAAATGAAACTATCTGAATTTATAAATGTATATTCATTTTGAAACATTTTCTAACACCAATCGCTCGAAATTCCACTAAAAACATAGATTGTCGTATCTTTAACTTTCAGTGAGCTATAGTCAAATGAAGAGAAACCGGTAATACTAAATAAGAAAATTAATAATTTTGCCCCGTATCTTTTTTGTTGAAATTTCTTAACATAGAATTACATGTAGAAAACAAATATCGTAAATGAATTCCACGGAAACTGTGTAATAACACCAGAATTTAAAATAGCATTTTACTACCAATTAAGACATTCGCGGTTTCCGTAGGTGTACATATTAAATATTTTACATCATTATTGCATTCATACTTCGAGTACTCCCATATTTCTGTTTATGTTAACGTATTACGTGAATTTCATATAGCAAACACGTCACATTAAATATATAAGGGTCCAATGTACGTACCTTTCCTTCATAAATACCGTTCGTGAGTTCAATTAACAGCAAACTAAAATCCCATTGTCTGTCTTCTTTCTGCAGCATAATTCATGATAACATTACAAAAATAGTACCATACAAACGAATTGGTTTCTGCGGCTTGTGGGATAAAACGTCTAAGTTTTGAGATGGATGTATAAAACAAACATATAAGACATTAGATTGGGTGTTGTCAGGTTTTAATACGGAAAGTTTGACCATGAATAATAGTAAATACTGTGTTTGAAGAGTGACATGCTCCTCGCAAAGTAAAGATCCCCTTTTCAGTTTTCTAGAAGCGTAAAAGCATTGTAGCAACTACAAAAATCTAACTTTTCCGTCCCAACTTAATAATCTACACTTTTCCATTTCCCGATTTTATTTATTGTGTGTTACCTTGGTTTATTCTAAATATAGCTGAAACACATCTCGCTTTACCTTAATTAACTAATCTGGAATCGGAAGACATTTATGAGGACCTTAAATATAAGCAAACGTGTTAAACGGGCTCTTTTTAAATGTAAACATCCGTATCTGCTTAGATTTGTTGGTAGGTAATCTACTACGTAATTTTATCTTAATATAATACTCAAATTTCCTTGAGAAATTAAAATAAGCAGATGGGTTGACCCTATATTGTGGGATACCAAATATGGAAACCATCTGGATCCTTAAAAGTTTTTTTTTGTTTTATACTCATTAATACATTCTCTCGACCATTTAACCGCTATAATTCCCATTTTGCTAGTATATTAATCTTATTGTCACTTACTAGTTCAATGTTTTGTAGCCATAGTGAGGATCCCTTAGACCCTTCTGTAAATGCCTAAGTAAAAAAATCATTTCATCAAATATTTAAAAAAGTTTAACCTTACGAATCAATATATATTTTGTGAATGCAGTGTTTCCAGTACGTTAGTACTTTCATGAGGGTTATATGTAGTTGCAGATGCCCCTTGCAATGCTTAATTAACTAATAATATCCTTATTCAACTTTTTTCGAGTTACAAGGCAGAAACACTAAATTAAGTTAACATTGATCCTTGGATATTAAAACGTAACCATAATCTGAGATTGTTTACATAATTTTCAACATAAAGGCACTTTTGAACTTTCTGGTTGCATATATAAACCCATAATTTTAGCAGGATAGCACGAGTATTATCAAAAATATTTCAATCGATACCATGTTTATCTTTTTTTTTATTCAATTTACAGAACAGCGTTTTTCAGCCATTACATGTATGTATGTGCTGTACCAATTGTTCAAGATTTGAAAATGAATAATACAATATGATTTCGGTATATTTTTTTCAATGAAGTTTTTAATATTCTGCAAAATTTTGTTAGATGTAATAATGTATGTTAGGCTGAAGTGTAAAATGTGGCAGCTGTTATCTTCACTTTAATTTAATAAATTCTATGTTATTTCTTTAACACTTAACACACAGCATGATGTATATACAAGTTTATTTTACAGCTTAGGCGAAGACACAACAATTTCCTTAAAAAATGGCAAGCAATACCTCACATTCGAAAAATATAAACCACATTTTAAAATCTGACGTTCATCGTTCTATCTTGCAGTTGAGTCACTCCCACAATGTCTTTTAATGGACAAGTTAAAATATTCCTTATAATACTCGTAGTCGATATCTTCTCATCTCCCCTTTACTAAAATAACAGTTCTAATGTGGAATTTTTAATAACATTGGAATGTATATTACCATAAGGGGGTACAAAAATAATGATATTTTAGATTCATTAAACGGTAGATTTTCAGCTGTATTTATGCTATATTTAGGACAAGAGAAATTAAACAATAATTCTATTTGGTTTCGAGTGAATGACAACATTTCTACACTCGAGAAAGTTAAAATCAAGATTTATAACAAGCAAGCGTTAGGAAAGGCTGTCGAATATTCAGATTAAGATGTATGGAAATTCGCCTAAAAGGAGATAAACTCTTTTACAACCAAGATGTGTAGATTGATTAAATATAATGTAACACATAAACATTAGTGATGCACAGTAAACTGATTCCTTGGGGAAAATTATCCTCAACAAAAAAGAGATACGCTTGCGAATTAAATAATAATAACGAACACTTATCAGTTCATTATAAACAACAAAAGCATTAAAGCGAGTGTACATTTAACCAAGTCATTGCAATCTAAATGTAATGCATTTGTATCTTTTTTAATTTTATTTATAATTGTAAAATAAGACATTTTAGTAAAAGTGTACCGTTAACATTAAAAAATGAAGTAAGTTGATCGGGAAAAAACTTAGGTTCAAAAGAAGGAGATGAAAAGGATGCTTTTATCCTTGAAAAATGGCGGAATATTTTCTAGAACAGATTTCTGGTGCAAAATGTTTCCTAAAATAATTGCATCTAAACCTTTGTCACTGAATTAAGAGAAAGAAACGAACGGTGTTTTTTTCTCATTCTCGTGTAAAACACCCAAGGGATTAAATAAAAGTTTGTTTCCAATATCGAGAATAATATCAATTAGTTTATAAAGCTAAAATAAAGGTTATGAAATTACAATGAATTGCATAATATGCGTTTTAGATGTTTTATTCTAAGTTTGCTTTCAATGGTTTAATTTTATGTTATCGGATGAGTACTATATCAAACAAAGTCTTTCTAGTAGCTGTATAAACAAACAGAAAAACACGTGGAAGACCATCAAATGAGCATAATACACAGTTTGACGTAAGATTTGCAGTTTCAGAGAAGCATTTGCAAATAAAAATTTATATTTGACAACAAAATACACATTCATATACAGTGTGGTTTCATAGTTTTTTCATTGTAGCATACTCTACGGAGTGTAATGATTTAAATTTTAACGATAAGTCTGGTTTCGATTTGTTCAACAGTTTTAAAGAGGAAGCACTTTTTAAATTGTTTCCCATAATCGTGTTATCTAAGACTTGCGGTAGTGTCATCTTGAATTTCAGATCGAAACAAAAAACATTAGCTTTGATGTCATGAGGACCATACAATTTTCATAAATGTACAGTGTGGCTTCAAACATCTATGAAGTATCTTGGAAGAAGACTATTGAAAATATTTCTACAGGGTCCAACGGCACACCTGGACCTGAAGCGACTGTAACATCAGATTGGCAAAAAGATAAAAGATGAAGTAATACATGACAGTATTCAACGGGATAAAAAAACCTTTTAAAAATGCCTCTTTAGGTGTTTATGTTTAACTAAATCTATCGCTGACAACCATCCCGGATTACCGATCGGAACATGCATAGATAGTATGGCTACAATTAGATTAGCAGTTTCTAAAATAGTCTTTAGAGAAAACCATTTTGAATTTTCGATTAGAATAAAAAGGTATATTTGGACTTTCCAATGAACTTTACTAATAACTTACATTTCATTTAAAATGTTTCAGAGAATTCTTTTATATGGCAAGTCATGCGGTTTCAGATGCATTATAAAAAGTGTAGAGAGGTTATATGATTGAGGAAATGAAAATTGCTGTAAAGGTTTCAGCAAATACGATTAAAGACTTACAGCGTCAGCTAACAATCCTCTAAATTTGTTTAAATCGTTGGTATTGCGGAACATACGATCTTTTATTTTCCTACTCGTCAAGACGAATTCTATAAATTTTAACCTTTCTCCAACACTATCTCCAGAACACCCCTAATATAGGATATATAATTTTATTCTGCATTAATGTATTGATATGGGAAGACTAAACTACACTGTGTGTAAAACTTTTACCTTATCCAGAAAATAAAAGCATAGTAAACGGGTATCTGATATCTTTATTCAAAATTTAATTGTTTTTATGACATATGCTATTGGACTTTCAAAATGGAGGCCGTTTCTAGATTACATAGGATTCAATGAATACGAGATGTGCTGTAAAAGAATTGTGTCGAATGTAACGGTATATGTAACAATAATTGTTGGAAACAGGAAACAAAAGTTACATTTCCTATGCTAAATCTTAATGTTTAATGAACCTTGAATGTTTCTAAAGCTCAAAATTATTTTAGAAATATATCAAATAATTAATGCAGGATTTAATAACACAAATTGATATGTCAAAATCTGGAAGAACAGTGTGAAGCTGAAACATTTGCATACATAAATCCATTCTCGTTTTTTTCACACTATTGAAGGTAATAATAAAATACGAACACCGAGGAAACTGTCAAAAAGACAATCCATAAATCGAAGTCCAAGAAACAGGCAAACCCCAGGACCAGCAACCAAATATAGAGCAACTAAAGCAATGGGTCTGACTTGGTATAGGATTTTCTAAAGAAATGGTGGGTTAAAGCAGGTTTCATGGCATGCTAAACCTCCCATTACTGTAGTATGTGAGTTAGTTTGTTGATAAAATGTATGGGTATCATATACTACTAGTCAGTACTAGGTGTATCCAACAATTATCGTAGCACAAACACTGTACACTGAATTTAAAAACTATCTGCAACCATATTTTCAAACGAGATTGAATATTTATATGTAATGATGTTGCTACTCATCTTCAGCAATCTAAATATACTTCAGTATATTTAAATTGTAGTTTCCAAAGTTTTTATACTTGACAGTGCAGTCAATTAATGTGGAGGTGTACACAAGAATGTTTTCAATACAGCAAGGAAATAAAGCAAGAGAATTATCTGAATAACATATGCAAAATAAATAAAGACAAGAAACGTTTAACGGAATGCTTATTGGTAATTTGCAAAAAAAATATTCTTAAATTTCTAAAGTTGATATAAAACATTAGATGATGTCGTATTATTTTAATAATTATTAAATTTTAAATATTCGATTTGAGATTACACTAGAAATTGAAAGTTTGAACATTTTTTCTGTTTTGCAGCAATATACACATTTAATGTGTTGGTGTTGTGATAATGTGGAAGCAATACTCCGTCAGCTCATGTGTATAGTGTTAACATGTTAAAAACTTGTACTTTATGCTAGATCTTGCGATCGGTATTTGCTGCCGCTGACAAATAAGCTATTCAAACAGAGATTTGTCACACTATCTCCCTAATGCGACCTGTCACCTTTTCGGAGGCAAGTTTTCTATTACTGAAGTGGACTTTTTCACTGACATGAATATCAAACAATCGACGGGAATCGAAATAAGTAGATGCATTCATTGCTTACTCTTCGGTACATTTGATTGTAATGTTTTATACGTTTCAGTTGAAATATTTTTCGTTTTTCTTGTTCGGGGTTTTAGGTTTCTTCTTTATGTCACGGTCTTCGTCAAAATCCGGATTTTGTCACTGCCATATGTTGTCTGACATTTGTTGACCGTTCGGCTTTCTAACATTTTACTTTTATCAATGAAAAACTATTAGATCGCATTAAGTAACAATGACTGATGACCTATGTTCAGTGTCTGCTTCATTTTATTTCCACCTAATTATAAAATTAACAAAGCAACGGTTATGTTCTTGCAGGCGGTAATTTAAGATGAAGTAAACCATTCAAACTGTATAAAGTTTATTCTTTTCATAATAATAACAGTTGAAAAAAACTAATTAGTAATTAGTAATTTGATCGAAGATTATATTTCCATGTACTCAAATTTAAACATTTGTATCAGTTTAAACATAATTCTAAATTAATTATTATAAATATTTGACCACAAAATCTCAGAAAGGTTATCGTTCTTGGTACATAAGAAGTGATATAAATTCCAAGCGTTATATCTTATCACCTCACATACAGAGTTCAAGCTTAATTTCGAAAAAAAACACTTGTGATTTACTCCATGCTTAAATTGTTATCTTTAATAGTTTAAAAAGCCATGCTGAACATGGTTTTGTATTAAGTCCTTACAATATGTGAAGTCTGATTTGTCGTTAGAAATGGGAAAAAATAAAATCTGTAGGATTTAAAAACACGCACTTAATTCCTGATTAACTATTTCTTACCTTGATAATTATATTTCCAAATGATTGGGGTTTGCGAGTTGTATTATCAAACGCAAAATTGATTAATAAATCGGTATTGTGATCTTCATCTGCTACAATATAGAAGATACAAAATATCTTATAACAGTAACAGAGATTGAAACAATATAAACACATACGACAAAATAAAAAGTCTACACACTCGAGAAAACAACTGTTTGAAGAAAAATTGCTAATTCTATACCACGTTGCTTGTATACTGTAAGATGGACATAGGCCAGTAGTGATGTACACTCTTACTGTTACCACGGGCTCTCGCATGGTGTTTCATTGTAAAAAAAATCTTAAAATTATTGGTTTTCCGATTTCATAAATTTTCGAAAAAACCTTCTATACCTACCAAAAACTAAGTTTCATCTGTTGATAAAAATTCAAATCAAGAGTAACAAAGCTTCTTGCTTTGCAATAACTAACATAGATGTTTCATCAGCGAAGAGGCCAATTATCACGAAGCTAATATATATGACTGGCGGATGCAAATGGTTGATATATTTTAAAGACATGTATATATAAATATTGAAGTATTAGACCTTGATTACTTCTGTCAATATTTCACGGAAATGAAAAGTGAAGGACATATGTCTTGATGCATTTCTGCTGCATAATCGATTATATATGGTTGTTTAACAATATCTACAGAAGAAGGTCATTACAGGTTTTAGCAAAACGCATTAAACTTGTTGCACATTCGATCTGTTATTAATCAAGACAATAACTAAACACTGCACACCGAGGAAACTGTCAAAGAAGTCAATCCACAAATCAGTCCGAGAAACCAGCAAAATGTGTATATTGCACTTCTCTAATACTGTAATACATTTTTTATTCAAATTTCATAAATATATTTTAAAGGCTTAGTAATAGAATAATAATAGAACAAATGCAATGACGACGCATATACGGAATATTTTGTACAAGTTGTGTCAAATCGTATTTAAAAATGTAAAATGTTGCTACTGAAGTATGTTTAGCTATCCTAACCATATAATTTAAAAAAAACATTTCAATAACGTCAATGTTTTCTTTAATATAATATTGTATCATTCTCTCAAATTAAGTAATATCTCTAATAAACATAAATGTATTCGAATAACAAAATTACGACGTTTTGCCCCTCAGTGAACACCGGGAATATCAATACTAACTGGCCTTACGTAAATGCAAACCTATACGGTGGCTCACAAGGATGCATATGAGTAATGCTAAGAAATGTAAGAATGCGATATCTTATTCTGACCCATTTTCATAAGTTTTGTTTCGGCTGAACTAAAAATATATTTTAGAAAGTCATGTCCAATAGCGTCAACAGTTTTCTCCAGTTAAAAATATTAAAAATACCTCTAAGTAACTGAAATATGATATTTTCCATTGCGCCGGGAGTGTTTGGTTCAAATATACAGAACAACTTTTTTGAACTGTCCTTTTCCAGAATTTCATATACCTCCGGACTAAATTGCTTCATGTCAATCTTTAATAATATTTCGTGTATTTTATTTCCTCTGAAAATTAACAATTACAGATTAAAGCAAGAGATAATTTATTTTAAAAAAGCCTATTTCGCTTTGTTCTATTCTAATTAAACCTTTTATTTGTTTACACTATAATTACATAAAGAATTTGAGGTTTTCACACCAGTTGTTATATGCAAAGGAGTACCACTTAAACAAAACAGGTGGGTACTGATACCCTAAAACTGTAAAAAAAAATTATTATTAAAATTAAAATGGTCTCAAAGCTTATTTCTGACGAGATAAACATTGAAATTAAAATTATCTACTGTTGTGTACAAAGAAGAATGAAATTATTACAATTAATCTACAGAATTCTATGCAATAAAAGTTTCTGAAATTGTTTTATAATACCAGGAAATTGGTATGGATTTTGGTGGAGAAAAATAGAGGTCCTTGAGCTTAATATATTCCTTCAAGAAATAAACTTGTCAAAGTGAACCAAATCATTTCTTGGCAACATTACTTTTTTCTCAAAAATGCTAGTTTTAATATTTAGCTACATGTATATACTTATCCCGTGTTAGCTACATATTTGTATTTAACTTTTAATAAAACAATATAATATAGGGATAAGCCTATAATGTTTATTTAAAACTGTATGAAATTAAACAATCTATAATGACAGAATTAATAAGAATTTAGCCAATAATGTGATACATGTACTGGGACGTTTCCCAGTGCTCGACCCACAGAGCAGCCCAGCGCGTCCCCGGGTGGCGGATAAGGGAGACCCTCTCGTTGGAGGGGGGAGTTGTCAGGTCATAATACGGACAGCCTAGCCGCGCACCATAGTGGATAACGTGTTTAGAGAGCGCCCCGCTCGTTGCACGATAAAGTAGATCTAGAAAAAGAGTAGGCTCATTGTAGCCGCTACAAAAGGCTAAATTCTCCGACCCTACCCAATACTCCGTACTTATCCAGTGGGAGTCTAAATTTAAATTTTGTTCCCTGTGTCCCATCCCACCCTTTTTCAATTGATGTATTGTTTGTTAACTTGTTCCCGTCCTGAATATAGCTGAAATATGCTCGCTGGAGGTGAAGCAAACATCCAATCAAGCAATCTATTTTAAAGTGTCACCAAAAATGAAAGATTGTGCCACGAGCCTTTAAAAGTACTAAAAAATAGCCTAGTATTATTTTAGCTACAGTGTCGTGTAATGTTAAGCTTGACTTTTAAACTTGAGTTTATGGACTTCGCATCTAAATCGTATATGAATTATTCATGTTTTAGCGAGTCATGTGATTTAAATAAATGTTAAAGGCACACTGACGTCAAACAAAGTAGTATTTAACAGAGTCGGGATTATAAGAAATACGAATATATTCACACTTACGGATATTCTCTTAATCTTTGCAGTGTATTGGCTAATCCGCCAGATTTCTAAAATAAGAATTCTTAATTAAAGCATTAAAACGTTGGTGTAAAACATGCAACTATGATACCATAATAGGGCAAAGCTGGATATGTGAAACTTTATTGTTTATAATATTTTTTCCCTTAAATTGGTGAAAACGTTTCAATTTTTCCTAAGGTAAGATTGCATGAGCAGACTTGCATCTGTTTACCAGTTTGCTTGTTGATAAGTTATCAAAATAATGCAGACTTCACTTTAAATTATAAAATGTTTTAGTCAAAATAGTGTATTTTTAAGACTATTTTATAGCGAATCTCAGCTGAAAATCTTAGTTAATGCTATCACAGTACCAAATCTCTTTTTATTTCAGTGACATGTTGTCTATTAGTATAAATTTTATAATGCACAAATTATTCGATACATAACTTTAAAGGGCAAGGTTACTTTTAAAACTATTAAAGAGTTTATTAATCCCTAACAACAAATGGTAAATGAAGATCAAATGTTCTTTGCCTTCAAGGGGTTCAGAGCACATACACTAAAAAATAATTTTTCTTCAAACTTCAAACATAGTTACACAAGAAATCATAATTCAACTGTTTCAGGTCTCTTTAAAGAGGGGTTAAGTTCTCATTTTCTTTTAGATTGTACAGAGAAGAGAATAAAAACACAAAAGTTCTGTCCAATCTAGTTTTTTAATTGTATAATGTCGAGCAATTGGTGTTAATTTTGTGCTGGAACTGAAAATAAAAGGTCTCTTAAGTTAAATTCTGTCTATTAGAAAATATCAGGCCAAAATATACTAAATGTTTGGATTTTTTGGTTAGAAGTGTCTCCATTCTTAAACACATTTATTTTCATAGTTTTTGCCTAGAACAAACTAGTTTCAGCAAATACTGCTAAACTGCTTTGATAGTATATATGTAGGTGTAATCTTTATTATATGAAGGAATTTATGTGTAAATAATAAAAAAAATTAATAGATAATTTTCCCATTAATGGTGATATCTATTTTAAAATTTTCTTTAAGAATAGTAGATGTTGTGTCGTATTTCCTTAAACGGGATAAGATAACATCGACTAGAGCGATAAATTAAAAATAGAAAATAAGTTTTTCTCGTTATTGTTGTCTAAATTAGTCTAAAAAGTATACACATTGCTAAAATAAATGGCATATCAACGAGAAACTATATAGCTCATGTTGTGTGTAATTACAATTATATATGTGCTTATCTTTTATACTTTTAGTGAAAACAAACGCCGCATATATAAGCTATAAGGATACAATATATATATACAAGATTTATATTCAGGCGCACTAATCACATGACCCGGTTTTTACTAATATTTTCGAAATGCACATGTCAATAGAAATATAACATGTATATTTTTACGATATTAATTGAAAACAACTGGTGAGTAGTTTGTGTTTTTTCTGTTAATATTTTCCAAATCATTCCATGTTAACCTAACTCCTTCGGTGGCAGCAAAGTTGAATTTTCTATTGGCATAAAGCACACTAGTAGAGAACAATCTTATGAATATATCTGATAAGTTTGGCTTAAATTGGTTTAAAGTTATAAGAGAAAATGCCTTTCTTAAGTTTCTATATTAAAGTTTTTGCTGTGATAAAGGCTACCTTGGATTTCCGCTCAGAACAAAGAACACAAACTTTGTAGAGGACCATCCTGTTATCAGAGTGGTTGCTTTTGAAATTACTAGAAAGCATAAAACAATAAGACTATAGAGGAACTCCAAATGATATAGCAGATCAGTTTTGTTTCACTTGTTTCAATGTTTTCGTTAAAAAAGACGTTAAAACATATTGTACAGTAAATTAAGTCTTGTGGTGGTAGCTATCTGAGATTTTAGATTATTATAAAAGTAACACAAAACTTGTAGAGCAATATCTAATGATAAGTTCTGCAGTTTCTTATATTTGAACATTTTCCGTAGGAACTTAGGTTAATAATAACTTTAATTAAAAAAATGCAAATTAAAAGGTTATTATGTTTTTTATCTGAACAAAGGTGGCATATAGAGGAATTTTACAAGCAAAATCGCCTTTTCGTCTGGTATTCTATATATCACCATCACGCTCATCACCAACATATAGTACCAGGATAGAAAAAGGTCTCCCTACAATATTAACTTCCGTAAATAGCACACCACAAAACCAATCGTTATTACTTCACGAAGAATAGACATCACTAAACATCTTTGTATCCTGATTTTTTTAATTTACAATTTTTGATTCATATAATTTCTGCAGGGAAGAACCGTTCCGCCCCCGCCTCCACCGCCCGCCCCACCACGGCAACAAATGAGTGTTAAATGTGATGTCACGACTTAAATATACCAACCAATCAAATAACTTGATATTAACTTTTGTTTATCTTGATTGAAAAGAAAACGTCACGTAAACGAATAAATTTCACCAATCTCCACGCAAAGGATTCTGGGTATCCTACGTCAACCACAATCACCTCTGCCATACCATTGGTTGACATTGTGAGATATCTCCCATGGCGGATAAGTTTCGCGTACAAACACAGTAAATTCATTGTTAAACTGTATTAGAAGTGCATAAATAGACTATATAAAAATAAATAAGATCTCTTGTATTATTTTACAAACATCGTTCTTTGTTTACAAACGTCTCGGGCAGACGAAAAATGTAGTCCCGCAGTAAACGGAGGATGACGTGTGGCAGAGGTTATATCTGGAAACCAGTTATGTTCTCTGTGCCGGAGAGTGAAATTTCACATCACATACTATTTTATCAATGTTACACAACACATAAATTCACAATACATAAAGCAAAAAAAAAAGCTTCAATTCATCTTTGGAGTGGGATATCCTTGCCAATTTGCGTGAGAGCGATATTTTATTGGCTATATTAGCCAATAAAAAAGTTACTTACAGCGCAGTGCTACTCTCCTACTGCGGATGCTTTTGCAAATCAAACTGTTCTTGTCACAATGATAAACTGGTCATCAAGATCAAATGATAACCATCTGACTGAAGACTTTTCGGATGAGTTGGCTTCAACATCTAGTATGCCATCCCCTCCCAAATATTAAATTCTCACAACAAATATGATATTGAATCAAATACTCATTTCAAGGGAAGCGCAGACATGTTTGTGTTATTGATAAGGTAAACAAGTTCATCCAGGTGATCTTTACGACTTTAATGATGTTAAATTTCAACATACTGTATTAGGTATGTCAAATAGATTTGTAATCTATAAAGTAAATCCTATTTTTTCAATTATTGCCTTTTTCTTTGGGCATGTTATTATAATCATACTATTAAACGACTATAAATATAATGATTATAATTAATGCAAAAATGTTTTATTAAGGTCTTTCCCACTACAATGAAAAGACCTTTGTGTATTTCTTATGATTATTATCTTTTTTTCTGCCGCAGATGTCAAAAAAGTGTCTTGACGTATCGCTTCGAAACTTGGCAAACTTAACCGAAACTACCTGGGCTCCAGCTGAATCTATTTTTAGAAACGGAGTTATCTTTCCAAACACTGTTTACCGTTGTTTTCAGTTAAACTCATAAACCGTAACCGATATCAAAATTCTAAGGTGTGGAAATTGTCACCTGACTCCTGACAATGATTAATCAAGCAAAACAAAATATTTTTCGATCAACTTCCTGGTTACGCTTTTTTGACGCGAAGTTTGTCGAAAACGTCAAAGTTGTTTGATTTCCACAAAACTTGGTTTCCAAGTAGATACGAGGGTCCTAATTACACATCCGGGATCAACATTTTTCGGTCCACCATTTGCAAAATGTCCGCCATTGAAATTTTTTTTTCAATATAACTCAAAATCCATAAATAAAGTGAAGCAGACAATATATCAGAAACATGTTCCTCACATTTAGATCTACATTTGATATAAACTACGCGACAAACCGTTTCCGAGTTATGGCCCTTCTGTATTTTTTGGCTAATCAGTTTTTGGCTTATAACTTTTAAACCGTCAGAGATAATATAGTAAACATATCGGTTTTTTGTGACCGTCATAACAAGCCCCTTCGATTTAAGACCAAAGTCGAATGGTTACGTTCAGCCATTTTCAGTTTTCATAGAATAACACGTAAACCGTACAAAATTGAAGCAGACAATACAAGGGAAAAATGTTCGTCACATCGAAATGTACAAATAAATTTTCAGGTACGAAAGCGTAAAATTTGTCGTGTTTGAGTTACTGTGAAAGTGGGTATAAATTTTCGTGGTTTAACCCAAAATTGCAAGTTCGTGGATTTGTAATTTTGAAGAAAAATTTTTTGGTGGTATTTGGCTGTACTCGTTTAGAGTCGGCACATGAAAGTGTTCATTTATTAAAGATATCGATTTTCACAACCTAATAAAGATGATCAAGACATATTTGTTTGCTTAAATAAACTTTCCAGAAAATTCCTTTATAATTATGCAATTATCATTAATTAATGTGTTAACAAGCTATGATAATTTTACTTCATTAAGCTGTAAAGGTAGGTATCATTTTTATTATCTTTTCATCTTTACGCTTTAAAACTATCCAACGAAAATAAACTGTTTTTTTTTAATTTCAATATTTATCAATCCTTATTTGATTTGATTAATTTTATGATCTTAACACCTTTTGAAAAAACACCTGGCTAGACTTTTAATTGATATATGGTGATCGAAGGGAAACTACCCTACGGGTGTTTATATAACGGTAGTGAAGTTTTTATGGCTTCAGTCGGGTTTTGGCAGGACATGATTATAAATTTGATAGAAAAAAACAGATTGATTAATTTTTTACTAGTATAAAATTTAATCTATTTTTTTAATTAGAATAGAACATGTACGAGATACATTATAACACTTATGTACACATAAAATGAACACTTTACAAAAACATTTTAATAAACCGAAGTATAAACTGACTTGCACAAAAACGTATGAAGTCATTTGAATTTCACCAAATAAACATGACAAAAACTTATCTGAGACAGTTTTAATGATTGACTTTGATATCCAAGTTATTTATCTGGTAGATTAATCAAAGATTGGCTGTTCCCATAGCTTGCAACCTTTTAAAAATACACTTCAATAACATAGAACATCGGTCCACATTGTAAAACGTAGATCACATCCATAATAACAATACAAAAGAGTTAATATTTCGTTAGTTTTCTTAAATTCGTGGATCAGCCTACCCACGAAAACCACGAAAATTGGTACCCCATGAATAAAAAAGGTATTCACCGTATTGCCCTTGATTCGTATTTGGAAAATGGTTTTTGGTTTATAACTTTTTAAATATGGTTCATTTAAAAGACAAATAAAAGACTTACAATTTGATCCCAAGATATACATGATTCGATTGAGTGGTTTCAAAATGGCGGCCAAAAACAACAATTTTTAAACCGTTACAGATTATATAGTTACCATATAAGTTTTTTGTGACCGATATGTCAAGCCGTTCGATTTAAGACCAAAGTCGAATGAATATGGGCAGCCATTTTCAAAATGCCCGACACCGTAAACAGCTTTTATAAAATAACACTTTAACCGTACAAAATTGAAGCGGACAATACATGGGCAAAATGCTCGTAATGTCGACATCTACAAAACTAGAGGCTCCCAGGTGCCTGTATCGCTCACCTGAACCTGAAAACAAACAAACCTTTTTTATCCAGCTTTTAGTTGCTATAAGGAATTGCCTAACACTTCTGCAAAAATCATTAATTTTGACCTTTTCAGGGAAATAACTCCTATAAGGAGGAGCTTTTGATGCTTAGAGGGAGAAGGGAGGTTCACTTCAAATTTGGTGTACCTGTTATACTTTTTTAACTATCAGTCGAAAACTCTCTCGACTCCCACCCCCCTTTTTTCATTTTTTCTATTTTAAGCCAAGGTAGCTATGTAGGTAGTCAGGTGTCATGATTTGCAAAATTTTGGTAGAGGACGTCTTAAAGATGATGTGTGCAATGTTTCAAAGCAGTAATTTCATTGGTTAAAGAGGAGAAGATTTTTTTAAATCAAGAAAAATTGATTCACAAAATGTTCAAGGAGAATAATTCCTAAACGCTTCATTAGACAATCTTGACTCTAAGTCATTTTTTGTAGCCCTCATAGAGCAGAACAATTAAGCAATGCTAACTTTTTCTCTAGTTCTAAAAATTTTTAAGATTTTGATGCAAAAATGTCAAAAATAATCAATTTGGACAATTTAAGGGCAATAACTCCTATAAGGAGTCCTCATACAACTTCAACCCGATGGAGTGTTTCGTAGAGCTTTTGATGCAAATGAAGGAATGTCTCTTCGGTATTCCTGTATCTGTTACACTTTTTAAAATATAAGCCAAAAACTGTATTTTACCCCCCCCCCTCCGTCCTATTTTTAGCCATGGTGGCCATGTTGGTTAATCTGCAGCCATGGTTGGTACAAAATTGGTTGAGGACATTTGATGGATGATGTGTACAGAGTTTCAAAGCAGTACTTTCAGTTGTTTCAGAGGAGAAGATTTTTAAAAATCAATTAAAACCGATTAAAAAAAACAGTTCAAGGGGAATAACTATTAAACGGTTAATCAGACAATCTTGACCCTAAAGTCATTTTTGTAGCCCTCATAGAGCAGAACAATTAAGCAATGCTAACTTTTTCTCTAGTTCTAATAATTTTCAAGATTTTGAGGCAAAAATGGCAAAAATCATCAATTTTGACAATTAAAGGGCAATAACTCCTACAAGGAGTAATCATACAACTTTGACCCAATACAGTGTTTTGTAGAGCTTTAGATGCTGAAGAAGGAAAGTCTGTTCGGTTTTCCTGTATCTGTTATACTTTTTGAACTATAAGCAAAAAACTGTATTTTGACCCCCCTGTTCTATTTTTAGCCATGGCGGCCATGTTGGTTGGTCTGAGGCCATGATTTGGGCACACTTGGTAGAGGACATTTTACTGATGATGTGTGCAAAGTTTCAAAGCAATCCCTTCAGTGGTTTTGGAGAAGATTTTTGAAGAAAAGTTAACGACGACGACGACGACGAACGACGACGGACGCCAAGTGATGTCAATAGCTCTCATGACCCTTCGGGTCAGGTGAGCTAAAAATATATCAGATACGAAAGCGTAAAACTTGCCGTTTTTGACCTACTGCTCTTGATTAGTATTTTGAAAATTATTTTTCGGTAATAACTTTTTAACCATATACCTAGACATAACACTAACAAAATGCAGAGAAAGACCTTTTAATTATTATTATTATTTATTTTTTTTCTTCCGCGAAGGTTTGGCAAAAAGTGTCTCGACAGATCATTTCGATACTTGGTATCATTAATCGGTCATATCCGAGGATGACATGGTTTTAGACCGATATATTTTAAGTAAGAATTATCTGCCCGAACACGAAAACCCTTGTTAGCAGATAAACTCAAAAACCGTGAACGATTCTAAAAATCTGAAGTGTACAAAATGTAGGCCGCACTAAGGCGATAATTTTTTGCTTCCAATCAACTTCCAGTTTACGCGTTTTTTTCCCCCGAAAAGTGTCGCAACTCGCAAAATTTATTTCTCGAAAACCGTAAATCCTAGATACTTGGGACCACCAACATTGATCCTAGGTGACATATATTACATTTAAAAATTTCAAGGTCAAAGCCATAACCCATAAAAGATAGAAGTAGACAATAAATGGAAAATATACTCCTCTTAACGAGACCTTTATTTGGTACATTTGTCCGAAGCTGTACAGTGAACCATTTTCGAGTTGCAGCCCTTGACGGTTTTTTTTTTTGGTTACCACTTGAAAACGGTTAGTTTGTTTGATGTTTGAATGTTGTTTTAACGCCACTTTCAGCAATTTTTCAGCTATTTCATGGCGTCCAGTTTTTATTGGGGGAGGTAGCCGGAGTACCCGGAGAGAACCCCCGACCTGCGGTAGGAAAACTGGCAATCCTTGTCAATTAAGATTGGAGTCGAGTACACCCTGCCTGCAGTGAGAATCGAACCCGCAATCTCAGTGTTGACAGACCTCGTGATCAATAGTAAACAAACTACCTTAACCACTCGGCCACCGAGGCCCCTGAAAACGGTAGAGATAATATAGTAAACATATAGGTTTAAAGTGATCAGCTAAAGGTGAAAGGTTATAGATCAAGATCATACCATAGCATCAAGGAAACTGTGATAAAAAGTATTTAGTAATAATATATTTTTAGAATCAGAATGATATACTTTAATGAAATATGTCATGTCATGACTGACAGTCGAATTTTGACCATCTATGTTTGGCTCCAGACCACCTTCTTTACTCAAAAAACACATTTTATGACTGAAAGTGACATTTGTGCTTAGCATGGCACAAAATCACAGAGCATCACATACATTTTGTGACTTTAGAGTTAACAAATGGCGATTTAATAGTAACTGAATTGCTAATTTCGTTGGTGTGTAAAGCGCTTTAAACTAACGTTAATGTTTTATATAGTGTGTTATTGAAGTTATTTATATTATTATTATTATTATTACTATTATTATGTTAACTAACACAACATAAATGAATATGTCGTTTGCTGCGACGTTAATGAGTTGGTAATCCACTATAAATATAACATATTTCCTTAGACTTTTTGTAAAAATAAAATAAAAATAAATATATGGGGCCTAAAATGGACTTGTCTAAAGTTTCATTTTTGAAGATTCAAAATTGACGTGTATTGCATTGAACATTTAAATAACAATAGAGCAAAATGAAGTAATATTTATCTTTTGACAATAAAGGATACGTGTACTTGATTTTCATTAAATAACATCTTACCGGAACAATGTATGTAGGTATGCCTTTTTCCCAGTAACGAACTATCTGCTTTAGTGTCGCTTTTTCGTCACCTCCAATCACAACAACGAACATTTTTTGTTCTGTATAATAGAAACAGCTCATAAATTTAATCTAGAACAAACAATTTTACCGTAACGTATAATTATTGATGAAAAGTAAATTTAACTGTCCATGAACGATGGAAATTTTGATAATCCAATGGTCTTTCTCTATCTCTCTCAACTGTTGTTAACCAAAATGCAAATGATACAGACAGACAAATATCCACAAATGAATAGGGATTGCGATAAAGACTATTACTAGATTCCTATCAAGAATTCTCTTACTTTTTTAACAGAACTTAGCAGTTTATCAAAAAGTATCTGCATTGAGGTTAAAACAGAGTGCAAGAAAAACTTTGAAAAACAAAAATTTCACTTCTCTTTGTACAAATATAACCAGACTTCTAACAAACACATCTGGTAACCAACTTCCAAAACGTAATACCGAATTCTGCTTAGCAATGTACACCTTACGAATAAAAAAACCTTAGACATTTTTTGAATTTCAACTATATTTAATACGAAAACAATTTTACAAACAAAAATGAATTCGGAAAATGGCATCGGCCAATATTTTTTGACCTCCAGTGGAAAAATTTGGATGTTGGGTAAGAGAGACAAAAAATAAGTCTTTTGTTAAGGGTATAATGCGGAAAATTCTTTTCAATCATTGCAAGGAGCGAGACAACCCCCTAACACATCCAAGGTCTACTGTCAGATCATGAAAAAACGAGATAAATATGGCAGATAAAACTCCCAGTTAATTAAATATATCGACCGCTGATTAGAAGTTTTTTTCTTGAATGATGTTTAACGTCACTTTCAGGAATTTTTGCAGCTATATCGTCTATATTGTGTGCTCAGTTCTTTATTATGAGTGGAAGCCGATGTTCACAGCGGAAACTCGCGACCTTCGGTAGGATTGCCAATTAGGATTGGAGTCGAGTACATCCTGACCGCAGTGAGACTCGAACCCGAAACATCAGTTCTGAGAGACCGGTGATAGGGACGATGAAAAGACCACAATTCTGAAAAACGTTCCGGGTACAACACTTTACGTTTTTATTGATAGTGATGTTTTTCTATCAATGTGCAATTTCAAAAT
The DNA here is from genome assembly GCA_944474755.1 of Limnoperna fortunei. NCBI lineage: Eukaryota > Metazoa > Mollusca > Bivalvia > Mytilida > Modiolidae > Limnoperna > Limnoperna fortunei. Next base: position 19,893,309 of record OX104117.1, read on the forward strand.
AATCTGGTCATATAATGGTGTTTTAGTAGACAGAAACTGTGTTAAAGCTTGACTATTCTAACAGATGTACAATTTTGAACCAGATCTCAAGGAAATAATACCGTTGCCGCATTTTGTACATCTCGAGATCTTGGATGTTTATTCTGAGATATCAAAGCATACCTTTTACAAGGAGCATTTCGAAGTTCAGTCTAAAGTTTGCTGTTTCCTCTGATTTACCTCCAGCTTCATCAACAAGAATGAATCTGTTATGGAAGCAGTCGAGGTACTCTGAGTTGTTTACGCTGTTCTGTCTTGACGTTATGTCATAGCTTGCTTCACCATTCTTGAATAAAAATATATAATCTTAGGTTGCAGTCTACAACAGTAGGTCATAGTGTTAATTAAGACAGGCATGATCATAAATTAATTAAATATTTTTATTCCGATCATCATTGATTAATTCATTGGTTCACCTAAAATTTCCAGCCAGTTATAATTCAATTATACGAAATGGACGCACTCTTAATCAATGTATGTGTATTCTAAATGAGGACGGTGGACAAATGATTTAGAGAATTCAACAACTCTTTTCATCATCGGCAACACTTGGGTTGTGAGTTCGAGTCTTATTTCGAGCTAGGTGACATATTATTACATAAAGATGTCGACAAATTACATAAACCAATACGAAAAACAACTCAGGTGTTTGTTTGAATGGGTTTAAATGTCACAGGTTCGGTAGGGTGATACTATTGGAAAAACATTTGTTCGGAACCTACACTATACTTTGTTCAAGTTTGTTTACATCTCCTACAAATCAGACACATTAGACTGTTTTATATCCAGAAATCCTTTATAAGGGTGTTTGCTGACAGAAAAGCTACTTAACCAGCGTTTTTCCAAGACATAATTGAAGTAATCATTTAGAAAATGTTACGGTAGTCACCATGACTTAGTTGACCATTACGGAATATCTGTGCACAAATTAGCAATTCTTTCTTCCGTCTGTAGAAACCAATTTCCGCTTTCTTATCAGATTTTAACCTTACTGATACGACGGTACCACGCTTGGAGCAGGTGTCGCTTACCCTTCCGGATCAACCGGGTTATATGGGGATTACTTTAATTAATTAAGGTCTTTCCCACTACAGTGGAAAGACCTTCTTGTATTTCTTATGATTATTTTTATTAAGGTCTTACTGTGTTTCTTATGATTATTATTAAGGTCTTTCCCCTTTCCAAGGGAAAGACCTTACTGTATTTCATCTGATTATTATTATTCTTCTTCTTTTCGCGGGCAATGTAACAAAAGTGTCTTGACGTATCGCTTTGAAACTTGGTACACTTAACCGACACTACCTGGGCTCGACCTGAGTCACCCTGCGAAAACGATCTATTTTTAGTAACAGAGTTATCTGCCCCAAATCCAAAACACTTGTGTTCAGATAAACTCTGAAACCATGACAGATACCAAAAATCTAAAGTGGAGAAAATGTTGTCTAACTCATGGCCATGATTTGTCATGGAAAATTTTTTTTTCGATCCACTTCCTGTTTACGCGATTTGGACGCAAAGTTTGTCGAAAACGTCAAAGCTGTTTGATTTTCACAAAACTTGGTTTCCAAGTAGATATGAGGGTCCTAATTACATATGTCGGTTCAAAATTGTTTTTCGGTCCACCATTTTCAAAATGGCCGCCATTGAAATTTTGTTTTCAAAATAACTCAAAAACCATAAAAAATTGAAGCAGACAATATATCAGAAAAAAATCTTTCTCACATTGAGATCTACATTTGATATAAGCGTTGAAAACTTTGCGACAAACCGTTTTCGAGGTTATGGACCTTTACATGTTTCGGCTTAATTTTGTTTTCAATATAACTCAAAAACCATAAAAAAATTGAAGCAGACAATATATCAGAAAAATGTTCTTCTCATTGCGATCTACATGTGATGTAATGAGTCGAAAACTGTACCACAAACCGTTTTCGAGGTTATGGCCCTTGTCACGTTTCTGCTAATCAGTTTTTGCCTTATTACTTTAAAACCGTCAGAGATAATATAGTAAACATATGGGTTTTTTTCTGACGACCATAACAAGCCCTTCGATTTAAGACCAAAGTCCAATGGTTACGGGCAGCCATTTTCAAAATGGCCGACAACGTAAGCAGTTTTTATAAAATACACTTTAACCGTACCAAATTGAAGCGGACAATACATGTGAACCCGAATCGGGATCAGTAACTGAATTTAAATGTATTGTATGAAAAGAAGTGACATTTTGTCTATAGCAACTAACTAAATGTCCTTAACAACCATACATTTTCTGACTTAGGACCATTTGCTTTGTACACTAAAACCATAGTAACTGACCATAAAGTCATTAGCAACTATAAACCTAGACATAACACTAACAAAATGCAGGGAAAAACCTCACATTTGTTCTCTGAACAAGTGACTTTTCATTAAGGTCTTTCCCACTACAGTGGAAACAGTGGAAAGACTTTCTTGTATTTCTTATGATTATTTTTTTCTCCACAAATTTCCAAATGGGTTTGCCAGAAGGGTTTTCGACATATCATTTTGGTACTTGGTACCTTTCATCACTCATACCAGGAGATGCCCTGATTCATCCTGTGAGACTGTTCTATTTTTAATATCAGAGTTATCTGCCCAACACCTAAATTCTTGTTAGCAGATAAACTCAGAAACCGTTACAGATACTCAAAATCTGAAATGTACAGTGTAAGCCGACTTATGGCGATGATTCAACATGCAAATTTTTTTTCTCAATCGACTTCCGGTTTGCCCGTGTTTGACCCAAAAAATGTCGCAACTCGTAAAAATTTGTTTCTCGAAAACCGTAAGTCCTAGAAACTTCGGACCGCCACCTTTGATCCTAAGTGACATATATTACATTTAAAAATGTCATGGTCAAACAAAAGTCAAGGTCAAAGGTCACCATAGGTCTTGTTAGCACTATATCTCATAAACCATAAAAGATAGATGCAGACAATAAATGGGAAAAATACTCCTCTTATCGAGACCTTCATTTGGCACATGGCTCGAAGCTGTGCGATGAACCGATTTCGAGTAACAGCCCTTGACGCGTTTCGGTTAATCGGTTTTTTGGTTAAAACTTGAAAACGGTTAGAGATAATATAGTAAACATATAGGTTTAACATGATCAGTAGGAAAAGAGCTTTAATTTGAGCCAAAGGTCAAAGGTCATAGGTCAAGGTGATACCATAGCAACAAGGTAACGGTCATAAAAAGTCCTTAGCAACCATATATTTTTTGAATCAGAATGATGTACTTTATTGATATGTGTCATTCAATGACCGGAAGTGGCTTTTTGTCCTTAGCAATGGAATGAAAGTCCTTAACAACCATCTATTGTTTTGGCTCGGAACTTTTTCTCCCCAAATTTCAAAATGGGATTGCCAGAAGGGATTTCGACATATCATTTTGATACTTGGTGCCTTCAATCACTCATGCCAGGAGATGACCTGACTCACCCTGTGAGACTGTTCTATTTTTAGTAACAGAGTTATCGGCCCCAACACCGAAAACCTTGTTAGCAGATAAACTCAGAAACCGTAACAGATAATCAAAATCTGAAGTGTACAGAGTGTAGGCCAGCTTATGGCGATGATTTGTCATGCTAAATTTTTTTTCCAATCGACTTCCTGTTTACGTGTTTTTGACCTGAAAAATGTCGCAACGTGTCAAAATTTTTTTCTCAGAAACCGTTAGTCCTAGAGACTTGGGACCACCACCATTGATCCTAAGTGAATTACATTACTTTCTAGAATGTCAAGGTCAAAGGTACAATGTCAAGGACAAAGGTCACCATAGGTTTTGTTAGCACTATATCCCATAAGCCATAAAAGATAGAAGCAGACAATAAATAAGAAAAATACTCCACTTATTGGGACCTTCATTTGGTACATTTGACTTGAAGCTTTGCGATGAACCATTTTAGAGTTATTGCCCTTGACACGTTTCGATTAATCGGTTTTTTGGGTAAAACTTGAAAACGGTTAGAGATAATATAGTAAACATTAGGTTTAACATGATCAGTAGGAAAAGAGCTTCAATTTGAGCCAAAGATCATAGGTCAAGGTCATACCATAGCAACAAGGTGACCGTTATAAAAAGTCCTTAGCAACCATATTTTTAGAATGAAAATGATGTCCTTTACTGACATATCTCATTTCATGACCGGAAGTGGCATTTTGTCCCTAGCAACGGAATGAAAGTCCTTAACAACCATCTTTTTTTTTGGCTCGGAACCACTATCTTTACTCAAATAATTCATTTTTATGACTGGAAGTGGCATTTTGTGCTATAGCAAGACACAAAATACCATTGCATCACCTTAATTTTCAGACTTTAGAGAAATAGTGGGAAGTTTATTTTTTTTTATTTTTTTTATTTGTCATTTTGACCCTTTAATATTTAACCATGGATTGTTTTACAATACAGAAGGCATTCTTTAACTTATTTTTTCATTTACTGTTAGTGAATAAATTCCAAACATAGATTCAGAATTAATATTATTATAATTATTTTTGTCACCTTCCTTCCACAAGAAATACAATATATTTTAAAAACTCGTGTTTTGGTTAACTAATCTAATGTCAAAAAGATTTGGTATGAACAACCCAGACCTGTTATATTTGATGATTGCTTAGTATCAATAACATTAAAATTCAAAATTTGTTAATCAAGCATGATTTAACAAAGTTTTGAATTCTGATAGAAACATAACATTTCAATGAATGTCTATAAAAAAACCTACATGTAAATGAAGAAAAAAATGGCCTTTAAACCCTTATATGTCGAAAACCATAAAAAATGGGAAGATTCCGTTAATTGACCGAGTAATAAAAAAAATGATAGCAATAATCTCATGAAACAAGGACACAATAACAAACTTCAGTCAATGATGGATCTATTTGTTTGATTGAATGGGGATTAGTGCCACTTTCTTCAATTGTTTTACATGTGGTGGAAGCCGGAGTATCCAGTAAAATCTCCGATTTTCGGCAGCAAAGGCGGCACTTCTTGTCAAGTCCAGAAGGTTTTGTCTATTATCAGACTAAAAATCGCAACTTATTGTTGACACACTGATGATAAATAGCAGATAACGAACTGATATCACTCGGCCACAGAGGTCTTCAAAAATTCTTTTTTATGGGACCGTATTGCTATAAATTTTAAAACAACTGGATTAAAAATCTAAGCTGTTTATTGAAAAACGACGACGCTAATTGTCTGATACAGTAATACGAACTCGAAAAGTTTTTGAAGGACACAATGTCTTTAAAGAAAAGGATTTTCATCAAAACTTGTTTAGGACGCAATTGGTACTAAAAAGGGTTCTCAGGGCTTAAACCACCTAACTTCTTAGCACGTCACCATGGCGCGTATAGAGGAGGCTCTCTCGTTAGTGGTTATAATACGGTTAACGTGTCAGTAGATGTCATATATAGCCGCTTCAAAAGGCTAAATTGTTCGTCCCTGTTCCACACTTTTCCAGTGGCAGTCAGAATGTTTGCTTTTTATTGTGTTGATCTCGTCTTCAGTTTAGATATTTTATACTTATTTAACAATGTGCAAACAATTTTCAGTAGTTTAAATATTATTTATCATTTTAAGCATTCCTCCTTTTGATTAATTTTACGCTTAACGGTTACATGATGTTTTGTGGATTTTTATTTCTGAAAGTACATCAAGATTATAGAAAAACACAAAATCACTGAAAAGTGTTCTGTCTTTATTTCTATATAAACATCTTTTATTCAACCCACTGTATCTCCGTCTCCCGGAGCAATCAAAATACCCGTTTCGTTTACACCTTTCAATGCTTTCATAAAACTGCTATATTTGCTATAAAAACGTAGAAATAGAAAAATGTGTTCCACATCAGTAGTTGAAACCAATTATGAAGCCACTACGAGGATTGAATTTAGGTTAAGATCGGTTCTGGTGACAGCTGACAGACTGTCAAATACTACTGATGAGAAAACTGTCACTACCACGCATTACCGAGGAACTGATCTAATCTTAATCCCACCGCCATAGTCATACAATTTTTAATTAGGGTTCAATATCATGTGACACGTACTTTCATGCATCATACGCCTCATTACAATAGATCCGATGAACCAATCTCACAATATCACGCAATTTAATTTGTTGAGACGCCTCCAACTCAATCATAAATTAAGTTGACTCCAATAATTCTAGAATAAGATTACTATCTCACTCCCTTTAATATTTTGACCGTTTCCAAAATAAGGGTAAGCGAATAGAGAAAGGAGAATCAAAGTAGTTTTAATTTTGTTCGTTTACTTTTGTATCGATTGTAGGAATCAGAATTTGTAATTCAATGCGGGTTTTCTTACGTATCAATAAAGTTTACATAATCAGGATTTTACAGTTACCTTTGATATTAAACTTTCTTTATCACGGACACTCGCCCATGATGTCACACCTACAACTAAAGGTTCGTGTCCGTCTTCAATCCCTTTTATCTGCTTAACTTTAGGATCATAAAACACCTCTTGAACGGCTTCTCCAACAAGTTTTGCTATGCCGGTATGCAATCCGTTTGTTACAATAACTGCATCTGCAAAGACAATTAGTGTACATGTAACTATAATCTTTCTATTGTAATATTTGTTAATAAATTATTGTCAGATAATATTATAAACTTCCGGTACGGAATATAAATCCGAGCATTATTAATTTAATTTCATCAATGGTATAATACAAAACCATATTTATGCAACAGAGCCTTTGGAAAAATACAATATTAGCACGCGTATACGCATCGCAGCCTGGATGATGACGAATAGCTAATGAATCTGCATTTACCTTTATATCCGCGATCAGTAAGTACAGAATCCGTTATTGAATAATATGCATAAATCGGTGTTTTTGATACATTCAGTTCAATAATTTAACAAGAGTTTGAAAAAAATTACAAGCAACAATATAAAAAGCATTCTATTGTCACAAAAGAAAATATTTTACAAAGGTCTGATGCAGTCACTGACCTAATTCAAAAACTTGAAAGAGGACACTGACCGTGAAATTGGGGTTAACGTCAGGTGACCCTGACTTGTCTGTCATTTCCTGCTGAAAAGCAACCTAGATACCAATTATTGTCATCCTAACATGCATGGTTACAGATTGACTGTACTAATATTACAACTTTAGTGTAGCCAATGTACCGCAATATTTAGGTCACGGGTCAGGTGACATACCAGATTGTCACGTACTATTTATAGGCAACCTGTATAGCAAATATTACAATCCTATCAACATGTATCTAGTTTAAAACTTAAAAGTAGCTACTGGACAGCCATTAGACTGTCGTATCTTGCTTCTAACACCTAACAGACTCTAATGCTGCATTCATCAAAAACCTATATACTAGTTATTGCCATCCTACCATATATGGTTACTGAAAAACGAACGTAATCTAAAATCTGTATGTATTCAATCGAGGTGATAGAACGAATAATCGTACTCTCGCTTTTTTGGCGAGGGTACGAATTTAGTCCCATTACTCGTAATGTAGCAAAGAGGAAGTGAATGACTCCCGGCACTTTGATGTCCAAAAGAAGTTGCATATACAAGCAGACGTGGTCGATCTTGTTATCTTTCGACAGTGTCACCAGTTTTTTTTTATCGGTTTCGTGTTTAAAATCGATCATTATTGATACGTGATGATAGTTATTGCCGTTTTTAATAACCCACTGTGCGTTGTGTATTAATTGACATTTGTGTCTCTTTTTGATTACGTTTAATACATGAAAAACATTGAGAAACCCGGAACTGAATGGCGTGTTGCATCTTGGCTAATACATATGTAAATTACTTGATTCTTACTACTGATTGGTTATTATAATATGCAAATTAGCACGTTTATAATAAAATTAGGTCACATTAGTTCTCCATATACGGAAAAATGATCAACATAGCTTTTTCCACGTGTATCTTCAAAAGACGAAAAAAGAAATTTCTTCAATAAAGATCGTTTCCGGTTAGTTTAACAATGTCTACAGCTTTAATAACGTAAAGAAGATGAATGTTGTGTTTGAATTTTGTATAAATAGACCAAAATTAGAATTTATATTTGCTACATTACGAGGAATAGGACTGAATTCTGCCGTTAATCCGACAAATCACAAAACTAACTTCGGTTTGTCAATGCCGTTATAATCCGAAGTTAGTTTTTGTGTGATTTGTCGGATTAATGGCAGAATTTAGTCCTATTCCTCGTAAACCGAGGTAACCCCTACCAAGTTTTCACGTTCTATCAACAGAAACATATACACCAAATACTGTCATCCTACAATGAATGAGGACTAAAGAAAGGACCTAATCTATATAATAAAAGTCTTTACGTTGCCACTGTATCGAAAAATTGAAGCCAAGGTCAGGTGACATATGACGAGTATTTATCATATGATACCATTGCACCAAAATTAATATACATAAAAAATATTAAAAGAAATATTAAATAAAGAAAACAAATTAATTAAATGATAAAGATTTTAATAGAAAAAAAATTCGAAATAAGAAATATAATATGGCATATTCGATGCAGAGATAACAAACGTATCGCGATTAGAAGGTCTTTGTCATGAACCCTACATGGTTGCTAAGAACTTTTTCAACTCGAATTGACTTATGAAAGCTGGTCTAGTGACTTTTCCTGATAGTAATTATTGACCTAAACTCGAAAGTATATTGTTTCAATGGACTATTACTAACATGTAGTAACTTATTTTGACATCTAATTGTGTCATGAACTATAGAATTGTCTATTTAAGTCCAACATTTGATTTTATTTTAGCATTAGGTCTTTAGAAATGTAGACATATAGTTATGATACATGATATGTACAATGTCTAATTAATTAACCAAAACAACATCGTTTTAGTTTCTAAGTTATAAATCATCTGTACACACAGGTCATTCTCTGGGAGTCGAACTCGTGTCAGTTTATTACATCTAGGGCTGCTGCGCCTAGCATGTAAAGAACGAGGTTTATCGTCCGCTGAAAAACGGAGTTTCGCCGGTGTAGTGTTACTTTGGTTAAACATGTCATTTACATACAAAATGGCTTTGCGCAATAAAACGATTTTCATACAATCAGAACAAAATCAAATATGAAATATGTGCGTACAGATCATTTTTGGGGCATCGGTGGCATGATGGCTTCTTGTGTTTCCTCCGCATAAATACTGGACGCCATGATATAACTGAAACATTGCTGAAAGTAGCATTAAACATCAGTCCGTCACTCATACGCAGTGCTGAAATGACCAGATTAGGGGTACCTTTATATGCAAAATAACATTGAAAGTCTTTTTTAGTTTTGTACTCTAAAAATTTTAAGCAAGGATAAATCCGATGGTAACTTATCTTTTTGGGTTAAAATACGTTTAGCGCGTTTCGTTGTGTCAACTCATTTGGGGATTATTGTATATGTACTTAGACAAAAAAGAACAAACTGTAATTTAAGCAAACCTGTTAAAAGTGCTGTATGTATTAACCCATTTTTAAGGTTTTTTATCAGCTCGTCGTCCTTTTTCATATGTTTGGTGTCTCCTATCAATGATATCAGTAAGCTTGGATTGCGATTCGTAGACTCTAACCAGTTCAAATTGATTACTTGAGACAACGAGTCGGTGGATGTTGAATCTATTCTAAAATACTGAAATATATATTGAATATTACTGTAAACAAATTTAAAAAACCGCCGCAGAGAGTACAAAATACAAAAAACACCCAATCTCCTTAAGTAAGAGTTGCTTGAATTCATTTTCAATTTGTGTTGTTTCTGTTTTGATATGTTTAATCACCAAATTGTGGGTTATTCTGCTGCAAAAAAATCTTCCATGAATCTAAAAGTGTAATTGAACGATTTGGCAACATGTTTCTTTTTCTTGACCAAAGGGTTTTAATGAATTTTGCTTAAGATGAGTACAAAAACAAGGCATTTAGAAGTTGAGGGCAGTTGACCCCTATGCGAATTCTGAAGGTTTACGAATTAGTGCACCAAACTAAAAAAACCCCTAGAACGAATTCTAAAAACACATTCAATCCCAGCAATGTAATAGTATTATAATAAGAACTTAATACTGTCAAAAGTGTTGCTAATCCGCAGTGGCATTTTTAACTTGCACAGTTTAGAAACTATAGCGCACATTTGCATGCACTATGTCAAGTCACCACATCCACTATAACGAAACTATAGCTTTTATAACCGAAGTGAATCTATTGGTAGACATAGTACATGTGTACTAGCGCGTGGGGATGTAATGTTTGTAACATATGCGTATTAATTTGATAGTTGTCTAAGTTGTGCATTTTTATATTACATTACTATACGCCACGTAAGGCTGTGTATCAGTCACAACACAATTTATAAAATGGGACTGAAAATTTGAATGAAATATAAAACCACTGGCAGTGTTGGATAGAGAAGTCTTCGAAAAACGTATTATAGTAATAAAATTTTAAAAGAACACAAAATTTAGATTGTACAAATGCAAAAACAATTAAAAAACTTATGATGGTTAATATGTTACATTTTACATTGCGGGATGAAATATACTCGGAGAAATAGTTAAGATTAGCTGGCAGTTGTTGTGGATATACTCAGATACATCGGCCTACTCGTAACACACAAACATTCATCAAAAATCATCAAAAATGCATGCAATGGCGTTGGATAGACAATGTAAATTTCGGGTTTTTTATTGTTTTGTTTGAATACAAGATTAATATAGTTTTTCCGGCAAGACGTATGACAGAAAGCATATTAAAAATTTCATTTCACATTTACTCACCTTTTTGTTTCTAATCATTTGAAGCGTTCCCTAAAAAAATTACAAAAAAACCAATAGTAATTCTTCACTCGTCAAGCCCTAGAAAAACGGGTCTGCTTAAACCGTTTAGAAATAAATTCGACATTGCTTAAAAGCAGGCTTAAATATCTTAATAAATAAAACGCTACATTTTCAAAAAAAAAAAGAAAGAAACGAAATAAGACGATATAAACACATAGTAATTAGCCATGACTGAACTTAGATCGTCATCACTGGCTCTAATCAGATAAATAAATATACTGAAGACCGAATCTTTCAACTGCTAGATTTTCTCATTGACAACATATTTGTCTTTTTTGTAGAACATGCTTTCCAAAAGAATGTTAGTAATCCAACGGGTACTAATTGTTCTCCGCCCCTCGTCGACCTGTTCTGAACTCTTACGGGGTGAGTCACTAGAAGGTTTGATGAAAAAGAAAGAAAAGACAATCACCCATTCTACTATATTGTTGATGTTTTACCTTGCATAATGCTCAATTCCGTGACTGTTTGTATTTAATCTACCCTAGCGAGCATGAAATTAAAGACACCACCAACACACTTAGGTCGGCCTCTCGCTTAGACCTATTTATTTTATAAATATACTCGGAAAACTACAAACTAAACTCTACAACTAATGTCGTGAATTCAGCTTTCCAATAGTCAACTTCCGTTCATCGATAGAAACATCGATGCAGCTCAAGCGTATATGCTGTGTACATTTTACAACTTATACGTTATGCTAGATCGGTATTCAATTTTCTAGACTGCTCACTGTTTTTATCTAGTTTAATGATATCCAGTCAGAATTTATTTGGTCGACACCATAAACTAATTGTTCGTTTTGGGAAATCTATCATATTCCTAGATTTGACTTTTTCCTATACATGACAATAAGTAACTCGACGGGTGAAAACGCGAATATTGGATTCGGGTTACTGACTTTCTGTTTTGTGCGTTTTTTTTTACGTTGTATATGTTGGTCTTTATCTGGATTTGTAAATGTTTCTTGACTTTTGGTTCGTGGTTTTCGGTCGGTTTTTCTTGCTATTTTTTCCTTATAAAAAATTGCCCAAACAGTATTTTTTTAAAAATATTAACTAATATAGACATACTTTTATAGTTGAATAATGTGTATGTTATTCCATGTTTAGACAGAGTAAACACTCCATACTTTGAATTATATTGTTAATGTATATTGTTAATGTAATTCTATATTTAGGCATATTTGTGGAAAAAAAATAAACACGAGATTCAGCCAACAAATTTAGAAACGCAGTAAGTAGAAAATCTCTCGTAATAATATTGCTAATCATGGAAAGGCTAAAACTATTAAGTTCATAACGCAGATCATCGTAATATATTTTAATTAAATCAATGTAACAGATTATACAAATATTTTACTTAAAATAACAAATGTTTACTTGCCATATTGATGTCTTCAGCTGTGTTTTTAAAGCAAATATTTCCAACTACACTAGTTGCTGTATGTTCAATATGTTTTTCTTTTGCCCACTCATTGTGCGTTTCCTTGTCATGGCCACATTCGCAAAGCTTGCTATATAATAGAGGAATTCATTTGTGTCATGCTAAATGCTAGTGGGATGTCAAGAAGAGCCTGTAACGCTTATTTGACTTGACAAAAAACTTTTAGGAATCAAGAATTTTGTTGCAAATGGTTTTGAATGCTCACGTGACAGTTCATGAGACGGGGCTGTTTTATGTATTTCCCATAATGTTCTATATTGAGATATGTTTTAAGGTTCATATTAGATTTGGGATCAGCACAAAAGACTCAAACTTTGTAGAGGACCATATGAGGTACATTTTCCCAACACCCTGAATTAATCTGCCACGCGATTTGTAAAAAGTTAGTTGAAATTTCACCAAGTCCGAAGTTATTATAACCCCGGCAGCATATAAACAACCCTATAAACATTCATGCAAAGTTTCGTTTCAATTGGATAAGTAATTTTGTAGAAAACGATTGAAATGTGAAACGATTCCGGCCGCCGACCATAAAGACTGACGACGAAGGACGCTTAGTGATGAGAATGACTAACAATGATAGAATGTACACGTATTTAAAGTAATGATTGAAATGTAATTTCGAAAAACTAAGATGGATAACACTTCAAGACGATTTCAGCATAATCGTAGCGAAAAGTTGTATTGACAGAGGAAGCTGAAAGAACAAAATCTTGGACAAGTAACTGTCGTATCTTTTTCCTCCTCGAGTACATTGTTTAAAGCATGGTGCGAACCCAAACAACAGCAATAGTTAGCCAAAATAAACTGTACTGGTAGAAAAAGGCAACTACCTTGTACATTAGGTTATTTAAACAAGAATGTGACAAAAATGTCCTTAGAGAAAATATAAGAAAAGTGTATGCTTTCGATTATTAAATCAGGAATTGTACCTGCTATGTGTTTTGTATGCTTGGCTTCAGATAAAATACACTAATTCAACAACAGATGGCTACAAACGAGTAAGAAGTTAGAACATGGCCTCGATAAAGAAACTGGATCAAATTCATATGTAAATGTATTTACGATCTAGATCTTAGTACATTATGCTTTGCATCTTATTCAGATTATTATCATATAATCTAATTCAGTTGGTGCTTAAAATGGATGAACACTGCACTCAAAACTGGTTGGTACTCAAAGAAGCACTACGTTAATTGCATGGTCGAACCCTAACTATCTTCTTTGCCTTTATTTTGTTTATTGGCATTTTTTCTTGTTGAGGAAAGTAATATAGTTGCAATAATTCAAGATGGATACTGAACACAATATACAATAGATATATACAATAGTTTTCTAATGCAGCAATGTGTATTTGATAAAGAATGCTTATTTATTAGAATAAAAACAGATATATACATGTATTCAATAGATGATAATATATGTTAAGTGTGAAGTATATACGTTTGATGGTTAAAATATACATTTGATGTTAACTTATGTTTAAAATATATATTGGACGTTAATATCGATATATCCGATGTATAAACATAGACGTGACCGAACAACTTCCCATACAAAGAAATAGATACACATAACATAAAAAACAGAAAATATTATAGCACTTTAAGTATAAAACCTGTTTATCTAATAAAGAGTTTTCCAATATATATTTAAGTGCATGTAACAAACGTGCTAACAGTTAGACTAAATGTAGATAAGCGAAAAATCTGGTGACATTCAAGAGTTTCGATTCACGTTAATTAATTATATCATTGCTGGATTATAAATATTGTTTAACTTTTGTTTGAATGAGGTTCCACGCCACTCAGCAATTTTTTAGCAATACCATGACGTCTTTGACTTTATGCAGAGTATTGGTTTCCACAGAAAAAACTGGCAATCCTTGTTAATAAAGGTTAAAGTCGAGCACACGCGCACAGCAAGCCTTGAACCCGCAAACTTCGTGATTGACAGACACGTAATCAATAACACATAAATTACTAGCTTTACCTCCAAGCACGCATAAAAAAACAATCATTTGGAACAAACACATAAAACTAAAGACTTGTTTAGATAATGCTGTGCATGTGAAATAGGTTTGTTGAGAAACAATCGACACTTGATAAATGTAACAACGATCACAGTTGCTGGAGTGTAGCCGAGGTTAGTCTTCCTTTGCAACCTTCGGATTACCTTAATTCTTATAAAATGTATGACGTTTGGATTAATCTTCTAGGTAAAGCAATTGCCGTACCAATGTCAGATTTGAAGATGAGAACTATTTTGGTTTTTGAAGGTAATGAATTTTATTGCAAATAATTGTGCAGTGAAATTCTTTTAACTTAACACCACGCAGGCGAGCTTGATTTGCACATGTCGAGAAATAGATTATATAGATTACGTCAAAGAATGTCAATATTTGTTGCAATTTCATCAGGAATCCGCCAGTAATGACTAAAGGTTGCCGGGTGTAAAGAAATAAAAATGCAATTCCACCAAAACTAACTTGCATTGTTTCTACTAGTTCATATATATTTCATATATAAACGTTCTAATTTTTCTCGCGTCCAAGATCGCATGCGATGAAACATACAACTTTGGTAGTTATTTGCTTTTTTACAATGTTAATATTAATAATTATGTTATTATGTTTCTTATATTCATAGTTATGTGTTTTTTTTCACGTTTAAGACAGTATTTATGATTAAGAAGAAAAAAGTAATCAAATTTCTATCAAAGGTAGATCTTGGAACAGCCATCTAAAAGCTTATTGTACATATGCTTGACGAAATTTACTAACAATCGAAATAATTCATGGTTGTCTTGATTTTAATAATCAAATATTAGCAGACATGAACTAGTTTGATTCTAATATGATTTTTAACAATCAAAGGTACATAGTCATCATAGCAGATACGTTTCTTTGGAAACATATCCACCTTTTGATTGCCATATTTTCACAACACTTACTTCTCTTCAAACGTTTTGAAACATTTTCGCATTGTGATGGTTTTCCTGATAATCTGAAAGATAAGTTGGAATTTTTCTGATTAGTACATTTGATCCCGTAAAATGGCGAATATCAGCTAACAGTACCCTGCAGTTTCATTTCTGTAAGCGAAGCAAAATAATTAAGCAAAAACAGACACAAGACAGAAAAGACAAAATGCGTAGTCTTCGCTCATTTTATGTGAAAATGATTTTATTGCAACCGTTTAATATTTTTCCTTGGACCATACTGGGAGGGTATAGGGAACCCCTTTCGTTTGGGGTTACCAGGCCTTAATAAGGAATGCATGGCCAAGGACCGTAGAGGGTGACGTGTTGGCTCATTGTAGCTGCTACAAAAGGTTAAATTATCCACCCTTACTCTTTCCATTATCAGTCAAAATTTTATTCCTTATGTCCAATCCCACCCCCTTTTCTGTTTTATTTATGGTTTGTTAACTTGTTTTGTCCTGAATATAGCTCAAATACTATTCGCTCGTAAAGCAACATATCAAAACATATTTCTTCTGGATTTTCAGATTTGTAAGTCCCATCTCACATTATATACAATCTTTCTGACTAATCATTATAAATGCATTATCGTAGGCATCCTAGATGCATAAACAGAGTGAAAAACACACTTTAAACTTTAATTAACTTTAGTATTATTGCATTTGTTTTGTATACAAATAGTCAAGATTTAGTAACTCGACTGTCGTATATATTGAAATACAAACAAGAGATTAGAAAAAAACATCACGAGAAACACTCAAATGAATTTCCCCTCGCAAGAATTACATACAATATACATACTACTTCTGAAATCTTCCCTAGTATTGTAGCGAATTGTTGTTTGGTCTCATTTTTCAATAATGGTATTTTTTTCTCGCTCAACATCCTTATAACCGTGTTGATCTAAAATATGAAATGAATTAATGTTTGTTTGTTTATTTGATGGTGTTTAACGCCACTTTTAGCAATTTTTCAGCTATATCATGGCGTCCAGTTTTTATTGGGGGGGGGGAAGCCTGAGTACCCGGAGAAAATCCCCGACCTGCGGTAGGAAAACTGGCAATCCTTGTCAATTAGGATTGGAGTCTAGTACACAAATGAATTAATGGAAAATGTTCAAAGTGGCATGCTCATTTACAAAAAAACTAACTTTCTGTTTTTGCATTCACATTAGGCATCTCATAGCTTGTTGGTATCGGTAACGGTGTATACAAGTGTGGAGTGATGGAACAAATTTTAGTTAAGAGTCGTAGAATTATTCATCTACATATTCTTGCATTAAGGCATTTTTCCAACATACTAGTATGTACTTATTATCTGATAACATAACTATTTTACTTTATAAGAGTACTACTGCCAACTAAAACTAAATATGTATACGAACCTTTGTTGCAAGATAAATATAGTATTAAACGCTTATTTTCGGTAATTCATCGATGTATGAACGATGTCGACTCACTCACAAGCAAATAAACGCCCGAATCGATGAATTACCGAAAAGAAGCGTTTACTTCTTATAATTCTTCCAAAATTGTATTTATATATTTACAATCTTTTCCCAAAATAAAATTTCATTATAAGTGCGTGACGCGTAAGAATATACACGTCGAACTGAAGACGAAGACGTGGTCGGTTTGAAGGGAATAACTTTACGATTTGCCGAGAAGATTATTACTAGAAACAAAAGAAGACTGAACAGAAAACAATATTCCGTATACTAATGTTCCTCATTGTACCCGCGGTTTATATGTAACGTCATATGTGACATCATATATGTTCAAACGCAACGTAAACCTAGCTAGACGTTCTTTCTTAAATACGAACAGGAAAATACGAACAGGAAAAAGAATTGTTGTCGATTGTTCGATGGATTTATCAGTGAAAATTGATGGAGTTGTGCTGAGACATGGAGTTGGTGGCAAATCCGAGTCATTTCGTTGATTTGTTGTGACTAAGAAAAAGAAGGTTGTTTTACCATTACGGCTATTGAGTACTGTGTGTATTTGACATGATTCATAATTGAAATTACAAGAAACGCAATTTTTAAGTATTGTTTATTTATGCCTTCACACTCGCATTTCGTCCACATTGAATCGGCTATTTCCAGTCATTCAGCAATGTGAACAATAAATCCAAAACGAAGTTCACTGTTAAAATATGTTATTGTATGTACACCGTATTTCTGTATAAAACCAATGATTTCATAATAATAGTCATATACAGCTGCTTCAACTAAATAAATCTCCGTTTAAGCGATACATCGCTCAAGATATTTGTATCGCCAAAATTGGAGTGTACTGGCTTAATTTGTTGCCTGAAGCGTACACGACACACGGCCGCCATATTTGTTTACGTTTAGCAACAAAAAAGTTCCCCAAAAGTCGTTCATCAAAATATGAACGGATCTGGGAAATACTGGTTTAAGGCCTTTTGACCAATCAAAACTGACTGTAAGCGTAAACGAATGTAATATAAGAATTATTATACTATATTTCGAACCCCGGATTCAAACGTTGTAAGAATATAAAGAGTATTTGTACGAGCCTTAAAACATGCTTAAATTCGACGCTCTCTTCTGCTTTGTGGCGAGTACAAAAACATGTATATTCAATGTACGAATATTGTTTCAACTGGTGCCAACAAAACATATTTTATTCTGAATAAACAACATGAACACAAGAGCAGTTTTAGCTGATTTCATGATTGAACTTGGCGCGTTATCTAACATGACGCCAGAAATATCGTATTCAACATGTCATAAACCACTCGTTGGAATAGCGTCGGGAGTGAGGACAAGTTACACGAATTATAATAGAATATTCGTATACCTGTTTTACAGCAAATGTAGTGACGATTTGATCAATACTAATTATCTGTTTGCCAATCACTACCAACTTTTTTAGCCTTGTCTTTACGTCGCTTGAATGATTTCAACAACAATTAAAAAATTTTAGTATAGAATTATTCTTGAATCTCCTATAAGTGATAGAAATATCTTGGTATTCGATTTTGTGGTAACTCACTTATTTTGCACAAGTTTGACAAAAAAGTTTTGATTGCATGAATCTCCATTGGAAATCAAGGCAAGATTACTAGATTCTAGCTAAAGATTGAGATTCCTTGTATTTTATTCCTCCAAAATAATCGTTCTTGTATATGATGTATTACTATTTATACAATAGTTGCTTATATAGAGGGCATTGTCACGATATCTTGACTGCACAAGGGAGAGTGGTATTGCCTGAAACATTGATAGTGTCCGAGCCAAAGGCGAGGGCATTATTAATTTTAAAGGCAATACCACTGTCCCGGGGTTGTCAAGTATCATGACAATGCCAGCTATATACATGTAAGTAAAAATTATATTTATTTTATTGAAGAATTAAGAAACGTGTTTAAGACTACTACTTATTTGTAGCTGCTTGCTGTAGGATTTGAATGTGGACCTCATGATATATCGTTTGGCATTTTTAGGCTGTACACAGTTAGTTTTCTAAACTTTATGACATTTTTTCATCATTAAGGTTGTACTTGTACATATATTTTTTTATAAATTAAAAAAAAACCACTATTATATAGCTTGTTACAGGAGAGGGCATCGCGGCGTGATAATGCCCTCATGTCAAATTACTGCAGATTAATTAATACCAGCTGACCTTGTTTTATCCAATTGAAACAAACATAATTTTACTGATAAAGACTAAATAAATCTATGTTAACAATTCCACAAATTAGCGTTTCCATGTACCATCGACTGCAAAAAAATTCACAGCATATTTTTGTACATGCATCAGTTGCTTGGGACGTCACGACTGTTATGTTTTAATCACATATTTAAACCCTCCAAAATTGACCGAGTCAATATAATGCAATTACTGCAACTGAACGAGATCAACATGGGGTTTTATATAGCAGTTTAGAATAATATTTTACGAGGCGAAGCCAAGTTCAATATTATTCTACCCTGCTCCATAAAACGTCATATTGATCAATTTCAAGTGAAGTAATTGTTTTATCACAAAATTTATTTAGTCAAGAAATGGAATAAACAGGACTTTTTACTTCAACTTCAGTTTCAGTTTCATTGAAATTGTAAACAACATTTTATCACATCCGTAATTTTAATATTTTAGTAACAATAAGAATCCAGCAATAAACAATATTCGATCATTGAACAGTTATTTCTGATGAATATGATAGTTAATGTTGCATATAAATGTTCCACCAAAGGTATTTTCATTCATAAATTTATCACGAGAGTGCAATATGGTTATTTATTGGGTAGAATGAGTTTTTTGCTAACAATATGATAGGAAATGGAAAGTTACATGTAGTAGTTTAGTCCAATAGGAAAAAGAAAAAAGCTATTATGTAATAATTATAAGAATAGTCATTACAAACTATGTGGAATCATGCTATTAATTATGACAATTCATATGATTAAGCCAAAAGTCAAAAAAATACTTTTAGCCAATCGCTTCCTGCATTTTAGAGGATGGATTCAAAGAAAGAATCACATTTTTAAAAGTAAAACTGCACATTTAACCAAAAATGGTTAACGAAAATTAAAAGGAATGGATTTTAAATGGATTGGTTTTTTTTAAATTTTTAACAATAAACATTAAAATTAACATCATTTCGAGCACTGTTTTAACGATCGTTTGCATAGACAACTCGGGTTAATGCATCATATCTCGAAAAAAATCACAAAAACATACAATAAACATTCACATACAATATGACTTCAATCAACTTTGCAGTTTTTGAGAACATTTATCATACTGGACATAGACAACCGGGACCACATTGTGAGGGTTCACAGAGCTCGACCCTCAGAGATGCTCCGCATTTGCCATGGAGGCAGATAGAGTATGCTCTCTCATTGGGATACAACAGAAAGCCTGAACGCAAACCACAGTAAAGACCCTATTTTTAGATGTCGATAAGAGTAAGCTTGTTGTAGCTGCTACAAAAGGATTAATTTTCCGCCCTTACCCCCAATTTTACAGTGGAATTTAAACTTTTTGTCAATCTTTCAATTTGATTTGTTAACACTAAAGCTAGAATACTGCTCGCTGGACGTAAAAATACATCCAATCAATTAACTATATCAGCAAAAATCAAATGCAATGCTAGAAAAAAATGCTGTCACGATTTCAATACTTACCTCGTTCATCTGAACCTCTTTAAATAAATGGTCTAGTACAGATAATCCCTCATTCGCTTGTAATACTTTTTCTTCATTTATATCCTCATAATAATTTTTATCTGTCATACACAGCAACTTAAACAAATTGTTAATATTTTGCTTGACCTACAATGAATAATTACTTATTGATAATAAAAACATTCTTGATTATTTCATGATATTGGTTGCAAAAATTTTATGATTTCATTTTTGGTATAATTTTTTCATTTATATGGCATATTTTTGCGTTTAAATGCAATAATTCTCATTTATATTGGCAAATTTTTCCATTTAATTGCTGTTTTTTTTCCATTCAATTTATGACACATATATTCCGTAATGGTAATCTAAGTCATGATGGCGACCGTAAAACTTTCGAAGTGATGACTTCAATCTTGCAATTGTGAACCCCTGGTTACGTAGCATTTCTGTCAGTAGATGCCTTCTATCAACGGAATCTGGATAGAAAATATCACATGCAGGCGTTTGAGTACCTGACTAATTTTTATATATAAACTCAATATGCAGGTGTTGCTGGAATGTTGCCAAACAAAAATAGAAAATTCCCAATAGGAAAATTAAAATCATCCTTTTTGTCGTAAAGTTTGGTTGTAAACCGACCTTCATTGATCTTGATGTAGGTTAATGTATGAGACAGACCTATATATCTCTGCGGTGTCCTTAATTTTAAGTTAAATGGGGTAGATGCGATGTACGTAGTCTTCCAATCTTTAGTTCTTGTTTTAAAAAGCCGCCTCATACGTACTGAGGAACAAGCAACGGATAATTATAGCATGTTGAAGGATGGCTTTTATTGCATTATTGTGTGTTATTTATTAAAAAAATATTCGAATATCAGATGTTTCAAAATAAAACCGTTACTTTGTATGATATTAAGAAATAGATTATTGCGAGCGGGCTCTATGCGAATAAGAACATGGTCAGACCTTATATTTGTCAATTTTTTAGACAGAGCGATAACGAGGTATAACATGGAGACAAATATAAGGTCGGACCATGTTCTAATTCGCATAGAGCCCAAATGCAATAATCTATTTCGATTCTTATATATCTTACAACTGTTTTACAATTTTGAAGCGGCTCTAAGAGGACGCTTACAATGGTGATATATATTTTTTAACTAACGAGATATCTCTTCAAACAGTATCTGAAAGCAAATATTACTCACATTTAAACCAAAAAATATTGAGAAATCTTAACAAAATTGCATTGTTCCAGTTTGCAATTTTTCAGTTTGAGCGTATATGACGTCGGGATTCTAATTGTGACTTCACACCATGCTCTATGCTTATTAGCACCTTAATGTGTTCCCAAAGCGTATGAAGGACGCCATATTAGAATACTTCTTTAAGAACCTTAAAATATCTTAACAACAACTACATTTTTCGTATATGTTGATTTTGATAACGTTAATACGTCATACGCGTCCGCTTTCGGCGGGAGAAGTTTTGTAATTAGAACAGCCCTTCAAAAAAAAAAAAAACAAAAAACCAAACGCCTTCCTCGTCGCGTGTTGCTCATACATCAATCATTTTCAATGTGGTCTCAAAGCATATAAAGCACGTCATATTAGAATCTGCAATATATATTAGTCAAATCCTCGTCATTTTGTAGAGGATACTATAATTGTTTGGATAGATGGCGCAACAACATATTTAAATATTCATGTGTCCTTTATAATAGATTGAATCCAACATTTGTAATATCCTGCGTTTTCGTCAAGACTCGACTTTATAAATGGCATCAGTTTACGTTAACGATTGTAAACCTGTAATTATACCAGCAGCTTTTAATGCTGATTTTCAATTTTTTTAATATTCATAATACAACATTTATCCTACAATTCTAAAGCATATTAAAAATAGTTCTTTTTAAAAACTTTTCAAGGAAATTTATACTTCAATGATCTTCAATAGAAGTATATGATATTTGTTTTCTATTTGACGTCATCACTTTACGTGAAACCTATGTGTCAACGTAACATCTGTCGTCCATTTCCGTCGAGGGTCGGGAAAGTGACCCTCGGAGATAAGTGATTAATTTCCTTTGAATACTCAATTGCTGAGCAACATTGTCCATTTCATATAACCTAACATGGTATTTCAGCACGTGACTGATTGTTGAAGTCATAATTAAATTTATTGATGACGTTGACTTTACATGAATTCTTCCGCAAACAACAAGTGATGACATTTTTTTTTTCACCTTTTTTTTATATTTTATTTGTTTTTCATAGTCAGGGTTTTACATATTCCCCCTACATCACCACCTGACCAAGGTGTCTTGGGGTATCAAATTACAAACATATTCTGACTATTACATGTATTTTTGTTATATCACAAGAAATAATCACGAGTACAATTACAAGAAAGTTACATCTCTCATTCCCTCTCAAATTCACTCCCTTTCACCTTCACTCTTCTTCATATTCCCTCTTTCCCATACTCATTCTTCTTCACATTCACTCTCTTTCACATTCATCTTATATTACATTCACTCTCTCTACATCCGTTCATTTTCAATCATGCACTTCCCAGCAGAGTTATCTATATATAATAATATGTTTTTGGTAACTTGCTAAATACAATCTGTAAAAGTTTATGGGAATATATGTTTCAAAGGGGTCCATCTTCTTTCAAACAACTGAAATTGGTTTTTCTTAACAGCTACACATTCTTCTATATAATACAAATACCTTAATTTTGAGCTTAGTTCTATAATATTTGGAACTTTTTCTTTGAGCTTACAGTTATAAATATAGTATTTTGTCACAATTATCATAAAATTCAAGAACTTAGATTCATTCACATATCCTAAAACTATATCTTTTTTGTTTAATTCAAAATCATTAAAAAATTTCTTTAATTGCTGTGAGACATTATCCCAAAAACACCTAATAATTCTACAGTCATAAAATAAGTGTTCTATTGACTCTTCTTCCTGTTTACAAAAAGTACAGTATTTTGTATCTTTAAGATGAATTAGATGCAAGAATTTGTTTGTTGGAAGAATTCTGTGGAGGATTTTATACTGAAATGTTGTAAGATGAGTATGTCTACAAGATTTTTTCAAGAGCACAAAAAACTTGGACCAGTCTGTAATGTCACAATTAAGTTGTTCTTCCCATTTTTTAAATTTATCAGTGGATGCATAAAATACTTTGTCTCTCAAGTTTTTGTAAACAAACTTAGCTTTCCTGGTTTTTAACAAGGAATTTAGAAAACAGTCCTCAGCAAGAAAGTTTTGTATGTTTGTAATATTATCTCTTATACATTCTTTGTATAAATTTGGAATTCTTGACAAAAGACTATAATACTTTAAAAAATTATTACTGGCAAGTTTATCTTGTAGTTTTATATATGCATAAAAATCACTTGTTGTTGGATCTATTATATCATAAAGATACTGAATACCATTATTTTTCCATCTCTTGTAAAAACAAAATTCTTCCCATGGAACAAAATTTAACACGTCAAATGAAAGAACATCTTGTTTCCGAATTTTAGTGATGGGTTTTGAGGTTGCAAAACTAATTAAAACATCCACCCAGAAAGGATTTGTTAATTTTGCAGTTACCTCCCTTATTTTTTCTACTTCCAAATTAAACACTCGTTCACCTCCATACTCTTCCAAACTATTTAATAAAATTTTTTGCCAGGGACCAGCTAAATTTTCGAACAATCTTTTAATCCAACTAGTTTTCAGGTATACAATAAAAGACTGTAAATGAATCATATTAAGCCCACCTTGAACAAAATCTCCTATCAGGGTGTTCCTTCTAATTCTTTCTGACTTTCCATTCCAAATAAATCTGAATAACATGGTATTTAAATCATTTAATTTACTTTCTGGCATGTTTGGCAAAGCTGTAAAGAGGTGAATAAGTTTTGGTAGTGCCAATGATTTTACAACTGTAATTTTACCCATAAGAGTCAATTTCCTATGCTCCCAGCTTTTCAATATCTTTGCAACTTCTTTTATTTTTCTGGAAAAGTTCAATTCTACAATAGCACTCAAGGTTACAGAAAAGTCCAGGCCCAGAACACGAAAGTTTTCATGTGACCAATTCAGATTTATGTGTGGACATAAGATTTGATCAGAAAAGCATTTATTCCCAACCCATATTGCCCTTGTTTTGGATTTATTAATTCTTAGCCCAGATACAGTATAAAAGGAGTCGAAACATTTAACTGTTTCATTAAGTGATTCTTCAGTCTCATCCAGCATAAGAAAAGTATCATCAGCATACTGACTGATAAGAGGTTCAGAACCGTTGACATTAACACCACGAACATCAGGATTAGCTTTTAACTTAATAGCTAACAGCTCAACACCTATAATAAACAAATAGGGTGATAAAGGATCCCCTTGTCTACAACCTCGAAATAAGTTAAAGAACCTAGACATGTGACCATTATTTATTACACAGCTTTTAGCTCCAGAGTAGAGGATCTCGAACCATTTGCAAAAAGAACTTCCAAAATTAAAGCTCTTTAAAGCATTGGTCAGAAACTCCCACTCAATGGAGTCGAAGGCTTTTTCAAAATCAACTAATAATAACAATCCTTTTTTGTTGTTTTCCTCTAGACAATGCATGAGGTCATAAAGTAAGCGAGTGTTTTCACCGATGAATCTGTTTTTCATAAAACCTTTCTGTGAATCGCTAATAATAAATGGCAACACTGATTTTACTCTGTTTGCTAAGGCTGCAGAGGCAATTTTTAAATCAGTATTTAAAAGACTTATAGGTCGCCAATTGCTTATGTATCGTCTATCTTTGTTTTCTTTTGGAATACATGTTATGATTCCTTGATATTGAAAATCTGACAACTGTCCATGATTATAGCCATAATATAAGGACCTGTACAGGAATGGACCTAAATCTTTCCAGAAGAATTTGTAAAATTCAACTGTATAACCGTCTGAACCTGGACTTTTCCCGTTAGTCATATTTTTCAGAGCTTCAGAACATTCATTAAAACTGAGATTTCCTTCACATATATTTTTCTGTTCATCAGTTAGTTTATTGTTGTGATTAAAAAAGGACTGTTCTGAGTTACTGGTGTACTTTGAGGAATAAAGCTGTGAGAAAAAGGCTTCTTGTTCTTGTAAAATGAGAGTGGGGTTTGAAATGGGATTACCACTGTCATCAATTAATTCACTAATTGTCTTATTAACAGAATGTCGTTTTTCCAATTTACAAAAAAATTCTGTACATTTTTCTCCTTTTTCATGCCAATTTGCAGGAGAACGAAGCAACAAACCTGATATTACATTATCCCTACTTTTTTCGAATTCATTTTTTTCTGATTTAGAGCTTCAAGAGTCTGATTATCAGGACTGATATTAAATCTGTTTTCTAATTTTTCAATCTCTTCTTCAAGATTCTTAAATGTGTCTTTCTGAATTTTAGATTTTCTAATACAATGATCAATTGTTAAACCTCTTATTTTCATCTTCAGAATTTCAAAAAACAGTTGATCGTTACACTTTAATTTGACATTCAGTAAATTTTCTTTATCTCCAGAACAGTAGTATTCCTGAATAGTGTCCTTTATACATTCTTTCACTTTGTTCACATATTTCAAGTCTTGGAAAAGTTGGGAATTGAATTTCCAATATCCCTTTCCCCTCTTAACTATACTACATTTGTAGATTTCATTAAAGAAAGAAGGTCTTCTGAAACAAGAAAATAATCAAGACGACTTTGTCTGACTGGTGTAGATTGTCGCCAAGTGTATCTTCTTGTGTCAGGGTAGCAGATTCTCCAGGGATCTAACAGCCCTAGGTATCTTTTATTTCTTCAATTTTTTTCTTGCATTTAGGGTTTCTTTTGTAGTTAATATTGTAAGTATCAAGACTGTAGTCCTGAACCACATTCCAGTCACCACAGAGCAGTACACTAGTATTTGAAAATGTCATAACTTTTTGAAAAATTTCTTGAAAAAAAGTTGGTTCATCAGTATTAAAACCATATACTGTAGCTACTGTCATCCGTTCATCATATAAACTTAGATCTAAAATAATATATCTACCATTTGTGTCAATAATGGACTGGTGAATAATAACATTAAGTCCTTGTTGAAACATGATACAAACTCCAGCACTACTACTACTGTGGTGACTGAAAAGACAATGACCTCCCCATTCATCCTCCCATTTTTTCTCCACCTCCCTAGAACTGTGGGTTTCCTGCATGCAAACAATTGAAGCCTTTTTCTCCTTAAACCAAGTAAACACATCAGTCCTCTTTTTAACACTAGAACCTATACCCCTTACATTCATTGAAAATACACATATACTAGTCTCCATAGTCATTTATATGGTATACAGGTATATATTTAATAATCAGCAAGTTAACAAAATAAATACAGGAAGCATTCACACACTCATTCATTCGTTTTAAAGATGACACCATCATTTTACACATTGTATTGTAGTGTATACTAAATTCAGTTAGGCAATGTTTTGTTTTTAAACAAGTTAAAAAATCATACTACATAGAATATTTATAGTATATAAACTATACAGTAAGCACAAAAGTACTAGACACAGGGAAGGTTTAGGTATTAACCAGATGAAGCAGTAGCAGCCCCATACTTAATATTACTCAACATACACAAAGAAAAAAAAAACAGAAAAAAACAGAAAAGTTCAAAATTAGGTGGATAACAATTCTATTTATGAATTGAGAAAAAAAAATAAGGAAACATACAAGTAAATTAATCTTAACACTTGCCTGTTGATGCAGCAATAAAGTATTAGAAAATAACTGAAAGAACATGTACATGTCCAAAAGCCATTTTAACCAAAATTCTGGTTTTCTTTACAATAACTGACCTAAGTATGTGATAAAAAAGTAGAATTATTTCCCTTTGATCACTACCATGGGGGCATCATCACTATTATATATATATACCTTGTATAGGTTGCTCTTGTCATTCATTCTGCTTTAATTTTTCTTCTAAATTGTCAAAGATGTCAAAACAAATTCTTTTTCCTTCCTTTGATTTTTTAGCATAGACCGTGTCATTAAAAAACCAAACACTTTGAAATTTCTCACTCTTGGTTAGTCTCAACATAAGTCCTAGATTTCGATGTGTAATGTCATCGTGAAACTTTACTCCTTTTCTCAAGTTCTTTTTTTGCCTCATTATTCTGGATTTAACATCAGTGTTCTTCACTTTCACTATAACTGGACGAGGTAAATCTCTCTTCCCGGGTATCCGATGGATCGCTATAACCTCATCAGTAGATAGTTGATGACATTTATATTGTGAATTTAACCTGGTCTCCTGGTGCAATATTTTCATTGACGCAAGCTTCACTTCAAATATATATATCCGGAGGCCGCTTAGGCTCATGAGGATATCATCGTCAGGGTACCAGAATAATTGTGAATTGCAAATATTATTTGACTACTTGTAAAATATTGTTTTTGTTATTTTTTTTCATAATATTGAATTTAAAATATAAGAATTGTTTTCAATTGTTGGTTAGATTATTGGATATAGACGACTTTGGGTGGGTTTACGCTGTACAATCGCGGTTTATTGGCGTATCGACCCAAAGTCGTCTGATATCCAATAATCTAACGAGCAATTGAAAACAATACTTAACTATTTACAGTCATTTCAATTAATCTGATACGTCACAAGTTCGTTTGTGACGTTTCAGTTCATTCATTTGATTGACTTGTCATTGACTGTTAGCTCAGTTTTACTGATCACGCCAGATTGTAAAGGAATACTTATCCATTTAAACGTTGTCGGAGAAGGAATTTGTTGTAGTTTTAGCGAATTTCAGTTTCAAAAATACAATAAATTATCCGATTTCCGCGCACTAAAGGTATGCTGCTGTGTAAACATACTAACCGTATCACATTTGGACCGATTTTTTGTCCGTATCCATACACTTACCTCTGAGATTATAGAGCCTCTGATGAGTCTTGAATAGACGAAACGCGCGTCAGGCGTAGCAAAACTTATGGCCTGGAACTTTGTTGTATTTTTGATTACTTTCCGACCATAGGTGGAAATAACCGAGGTGATCCGATTGCTAATAGTCTCCCCGTTCAGGATAAAATTGATATTGGGAATATAATTATTGGTAAACATAATAATTGAAGTTTAATTGAGTTCAATAATTGGATTTTTACAATATTAATAGAGTGGAATGTTGCTTTAAGCTGACGAAATAATAGACAAATCTTTTTATAAAACAGCATCGATGATTGGTCAGTCGCATATTAAAAGATACCTCTGTTTCTCTAACATTCTGAATTTCATACAAATTTCACAGGTCAATAAGTAAATACAATTGCTGGACTTGCAGGAACATTTGGAGTGAACCTTTCGTCACTACCTCAAAGTGTGCTATCAACTTTTGCTGCTTTACGGTATTTACAATTCCTACGATTGCACAGATTGTAACATCCGGGTTTGGAGGGAGAGTTTGTTTTTACTCTGGTACTTATAGTGATATAATATTTAAGAATTTTTGGTCGACTGTTTGGCATTAAAGGTGGTTACGGAAAGTGTGTTGGGAATTGGATAGTTTCAGTCAGGTTCCAATGCCTCTGCACAACATTAGAAATGTGCGTCAAGTCAGGGTGGCAATTGAAAGGATTTTGGTGCTGGTTATATTTTTAGCTTTATTCGTCAACGAATCAATTAAAGATCAGATACGTGACACTTTTTTTTTTAAATCTCTCGTGTTTAAAATCAGGAAATGATCGATATGCTTCGTTTTATTGGCCATGATGAAGCATATATCCCTGCAAGAAACTAAGTTCTGGTTTTACTATAAAGTCCCGCATACTCAACATGGTATTAAAAAAATGACCACTTATCAATAATGACCGTATTTGATACCTACGCAAATGTTTAATCACCTTTTCGTCTAAAATTGTCGCATTTTCCAATGGATTCTCCATAAGATATGGATCTGTATCTAAAATCACAATGCGAATGTATAATTGGTGAATATATCAATCATTACATTTTTTATTATTTGATAAATGTTTTTGTCCATAAATTTTGATGTATTTAATTTTTTAATTAGAAATGGAGGTTCGCATTTATATTATGCTGTTATATGGGGTTGGTTTTTTTGTTAAGTCATTACTTTTTTTCTTCAAAGGTATAACTATATTTTATAATTTAAAAGGCACATAGAATTAACAATAAATTATTACCTAATAAACATTTGTGACAGACTTGTTATTTAGTACACCTGAACACCTTTAAAGTCATGAAATTTAACCCATGCTGTGTTGTCCTGATAGGGCTTGTGTCGGGTGTGACTTTTTACCCAAACTATATCAAAACACACATACATGTACAAATAATATTTTTGGTAGTTACATTATGTTTAAACGTTTTAATTACTGTATTTTTGCTGGAAAACGTTATTTAAGTGAACTAGTTATGAACATATGAAGCCCGCTATTATCGGAAAATTGTTTTAGATAAACTTTGTCCAAGCACTGGTTAAATTGACATTGTTTGGCAGTTTTAACATGTTTAATAGCTGTATGTACTTTATTTATGTTGGAAAATGTTTCAACAATAGTCCGCATAAAATATTGCAACAGAGAATATCATATTGAAACATGTTTTTATTAATTACAGTTTTATATGATATGAATTCAATCAAGACATCAATGGAGTGCAGCGGGTAATAAAATAATGTATTATATGACTAACATTTATCTTGATTTTGATTGGCACAGGGTATCATGAAAAGTATAATGCAGATGATGTGTATAACCTCAAAGAAGATAAAAATAGACTTATATAAAAGTTTGGACTTTTAAGTAGCTAAAAAAAGAATATTTATCAGTTTTCAAAAATTCAACAATGGGAAACAAGCATTAATTCGATTGGCTGAATTAAAAACATCAGCCAATCAAAATCATTCTTTAAAAAATTCTATTTGTTGACATTTTTTCAAACGAGCAGCAGACAAGTTTTGCAACTGTCAATGAAAAGGAACTTGTTTGCAAATTTTTCATAATTGCTCTAATATAACTATAAATTTTTATTAGGAAATGTTAATTTCTTTCAATTTAAAATGTGATAGTTTACTGGTGTTATTGTTGAAATAAATTTTTATTATTTTTTATCCTTTTTTAATGAGACTTCCAGTGTAAAAGTAAAAACAGTCATATAATAAAACCTTCATCGATTTTTAAATAGGTTAATACCTGGTATATATTGAGTTTGATATAGGTTAATACTTGGTTTTATCAACCCTCAAAAATAATATCCACACACGCCGTTGGCTCGGTGGATATATTTTTTTCAGGGTTGATAAAACCAGGTATTAACCTATATCAAAGTCAATAAATATTTAATGTTAGATCTCTTATTAATTTGGGGTTATTTTGTTTTAAGATTGCAATGTCTAATAAACATTCATTATTTAACTGAATTTTTGTGGTTTTTAGTGGATATGCATTTTACACGATCATAAAGAGCTTAAGAAGATCGACATTACCACAGGGATTTGTTATGTTAACTTCACTTTATAACATTTTTTAGCAAATAATAGAGTATATAAAATGTGTAAACATGATAATACTGCCAAAATTGTTATATAATGTGTTTTTGTGTATAGTTTGGGCAAGTTTTGGTATATTTGCTTAAGTTTGGGTAAAACGTCACACTTAAAAAATGGGCTTGTGTCATATCTTTACTTGTACAGGATGTTTATTTAACAGTTTATTCCTAAAGCTTGCCTTTTGACTTATGACTTCTTAAGGGTCTTTTTCAATAAAATTTATAGAAACCATTTATAAATGTAAATCACAAATTACCACATATACGTTACCACATTTTACTCATGGCAAGACAAATTAGGCACATGCTGGAAATTCCACTCTTTCTAAAGATAGTATATGGTAAGTCAAATAATTCAAATAGTTTTTTAAGTCTTTAAACATTTACTTCTAATTTAAAAGTAACATAAATTTCCTTAAAATAAATGGGCCATAACAATGCCACACGACGCCCTGTCTATACGGACATGCGCCGTCGTATAGGAAAATAAAGTTCTGCTTAAAATTTCAACATCTTTAAACGAAATTGGAAGAAAGAAAATCAAAATTTAAACTGATAAAAACTATATAAATTAAAAGATGAATGTGTCTAGATTGCCAAACAAGTTGCACTCGCTTAGTATCATTGGGTTTTGTATTTGAAATATGGATTAATTGTTGTAGCATGGGTACAGCGAGTTTTATCGTGGTTTATATGGCGAACAATGGTCGTTTTAATCGGTCAATAATATGGTCAATTTTTAAATAGATTTGGAAGAAACTTCTTCGGAAATTAAACTGATTTAATTGTAATTTTCTGAAATTTAATTTATCGCAGCAACCCAAACAAGTTGCACACGATCGTTTAGAAAAAACCATTAACTTGCATTTTAACTTTTTGCAAAGGTCCTATTGAAATTTTATATGTGATCGAAAAACAACATGGCTACATGAATACGTCATTAAAATCACGTAATGTCCTCTATAGTTAGATATGTTATTTCAAAGTCTTCCCTTGGAAAAAATAACAACTTGACTCTTATCAACTTTTAGTTTCAACCTAGTACAGTAAGCATGTAGTGAACTGAGTTGGTTTTCAATATCATCTTCAGATTCAGACAGGAGTGCAGTATCATCTGCATATAATATAAGGAAAAGTTTAATCTATTTATCAAGTTCTGTTTCTATCTCATTTGACAGACTTTGTAAGCCAGAGATACTACTATTGGACATAACATTTTCTAAGTCATTGATATTCAAAGAAAACAATAGAGGAGAAAGGTTCTCCCCTTGTCGAACGCCAATGTTACAAGGGAAAAAACCTTGTTCGTTAAATAATAGTAAGATTACTTAATATGAATTATTTCTCTTGAATTCATGTCCTTGAATAATTATTAGATCGCGTCGACCTTAATCATTGATTATAAGGACGTGCTATGTCTAAACAATAATACTGTCATAGAGGCTTTTGTATTCAGAATTTTTTTTTACAGCTTCAACCAATATGAATATTTAAAAAAAATTACTGAAATCGGTTGAAACACAACTCCAATTCTCTATTCAGCTTTGTAATGTCAGAGTAATCAATTCAAACAATTGAAACTAATCAACAACAAGGGTTTTCCAATGGGACCGTAAATGTCCTTAATTTTACTTTAAACTGTAATATTTTGTAATATATATTAATGCTTGCAGTCATTATATTGAAAGTTTATATGCCTCATAAAAGTGCTTGCATTTCCTTTGAATTCAATTTCTGTGGTGGCGGTCAAGTTTACATAGTATTGTTTCAGCACTTAAAAATGTCCATAGACCTATAGTTTAATTGTCATATTTCAGACTAAATACAATTAATCAAACAAATTGAACCTGGCAGTTAGTATTGTTACAATATTGTAAGGTTTACCTATAGTACTGATCAAAGGAATAGGGTTTATTTATTTACTGTGCCTTACGTGTAAGACACTTCATTTTAAATACAATTTCAAATCTCAACTTACTTGAAAGATATAACCGATATTTCATTGTGTTGAAAAAGATAATAATTTTTAAAACAATAACAAGGTATAATGTTAAGAATTTAAAAACATGATTTTGGCGATTTTATGCATTTTGATGATTGTTAGCCTTGGAAATTTAGCAAAAATGCATTAATTTTACTTTCCATTTTAGATATTCTCTGATATACTTAGACGAATGTTGGACTTGACAATGTGATAATAACATGAAGTAAACCCCTTACCTTCCGCCTCTATTTTGTAGAATGGGTGGTGGTGTATGCTCTTGGTAGATCTGTAACACTTTTCACATAGATCATAATCATCACAGACAATACAGTGATATCTGGATCCTTTGATTGGATACGATTTACACACGTAACATCTAAAAGGTATAACCACAGATAAAAGATATAGATGTATAGTTTAGTTTATTTTAAACATATTTTATTTGCTCAAATTTGCAAATAGGATAAGACACAAGTTAGACAAAACTTATGAAGTCTGTACAATACATTAAAATGATTGTACCAGAAAATAATAGCAAAGATATAAGAATTAAATGTCAATACATTTGTTCAAAGAACAAATGTGAGGTCTTTCCCGGCATTTTGGTAGTGTTATGTCAAGGTATATTGTTGATAATGACTTTAAATCGAAGGGCTTGACATATCGGTCACAAAAAACTTATATGTTTACTATATAATCTGTAACGATTTAAAAGTTATTGACAAATAACGCAGTTTACGATATGTTTTTGGCCACCATTTTGAAACCACTCAACCGAATATGTACTTCTTGGGATCAAATTGTAGGAATTTTAATTCTCTTTCAAATGAACCATATGTGTAACGTTTAAAATGTTATAAAGCAAAAACCATTTTCAAAATATGAATCAAGGGCAATAACTCAAAAACAACAAGTTTTACGCTTTCATATATGACATTTTTTGTACATTTCGATGTGACGAACATTTTTCCCTTGTATTGTCTTCTTCAATTTTGTACGGTTCAAGTGTCATTTTATAAAAACTGTTTACGGTGTCGGCCATTTTGAAAATGACAGCCCGTAACCATTTCACTTTGGTCTTAAACTGAAGGGCTTGTTATGACGGTCATAAAACACCATATGTTTACTATATTATCTCAGAAAGTTTAAAAGTTATTAGCCAAAAACTGATTAGCCGAAACGTGTCAAGGGCCATAACTCGAAAACGGTTTGTCGCACAGTTTTCAATTCTTAAATCAAATGTAGATCTCAATGAGAGGAACATTTTTCTGATATATTGTCTGCTTCAATTTTTTATGGTTTTTGAGTTATATTGAAAACAAAATTTAGCCGAAACGTGTCAAGGGCCATAACCTCGAAAACGGTTTGTCGCACAGTTTCGACAATATATATCAAATGTAGATCTCGATGAGAGGAACTTTTTTTCTGATATATTGTCTGCTTCAATTTTTTATGGTTTTTGAGTTATATTGAAAACAAAATTTAGCCGAAACCTGTCAAGGGCCATAACCTCGAAAACGGTTTGTCGCACAGTTTTCAACTAGTATATCAAATGTAGATCTCAATAAGAGGAACATTTTTCTGATATATTGTCTGCTTCAATTTTTTATGGTTTTTGAGTTATATTGAAAACAAAATTTCAATGGCGGCCATTTTGAAAATGGTGGACCGAAAATTGTTTTTGATTGATATGTGTAATTAGGACCCTCATATCTACTTGGAAACCAAGTTTTGTGTAAATCCGACAACTTTGACGTTTTCGACAAATTTCGCGTCAAAATCGCGTAAACAAGAAGTGGATTGAAGAAATTTTTTTTTGCATGACAAATCATTGCCATAAGTAAGACAACATTTTCCCCACTTTAGATTTTGGATATCTGTCATGGTTTGTGACTTTATCTGAACACAAGGGTTTTGGGTTTGGGGCAGATAACTCCGTTACTAAAAATAGATCGGTTTCGCAGGGTGACTCAGATCGAGCCCAAGTAGTGTCGGTTAAGTGTGCCAAATTTTAAAGCGATACGTCAAGACACTTTTTTCCTTTTGGCGGCGGAAGATTAAAAGAATAATAATAATAATCAGACGAAATACAATAATGTCTTTCCACTGTAGTGGGAAAGACCTTAATAATTATAGAATAAGGGGGTGTGATGAATTGTGTGCTTCAAAAACCCCGTGTACAAAGTATTAATCAACATGAAATCTTTCTGATCCTTTGATATACTCAAATACATGTAATTGAGTGCATGAATTAAAATTTTGAGTGTGTAATTTCAATCTACCTTTTGAGTGTGTTTTCGTAAAATTTTGAGTGCATATTTTAATTTTGAGTGCGAAATTTAAAATTTTGATTGTGTAATTTGTGATGATATTTTGAATCCTACTTTTGAAGAGAACGGCGTGCCATACTGTTCCACTGTCGAATAGTTGATGGCATGAACGATTCGCTTGCAGGGACAGTCTACAATAGGGAGTCATACAGTTGTTACCGTTACGCAAGGGATACACCGAAGTGTTTTGTTTAGTTAGTTATAATAAATTACACAGATATGCTGGTGCAAAGCTATGTTGTATATTATAAAACATTTGTAGCTTTCTACGTTTCCTAAGTTCGGCTAAAGGCTCCTACCCAGTTTCAGTATAAATATTATTTTGTATTAGTAACATTTGGTAGACCTGTGACGATTCGAGCAGTCTCTAGCTGCAGTTGCTCGCGTTTGTTACAGTAACTCACACCAACGTTGTCCAAAACTTCACAGGCATACTCAAAAAGTGGTCTAATAAGACTAAATACATCTTCTCTAGATTTTTCGATTAAGTTTGTATTTAAGTTTCCTTAGTATATTTAGGTCCCCTGAAACACTACATATACTATTTTCAATACGTATGTTCCACTTAGCATCACTGCTAAAATTGTCCCTTAGATGTTTATGTAAACGGAATATTTTTGATGTTATGTTTTATTCTGAGCTTCAGCACTGCAGTATGCCAACAAGAAAAGTAGGACCAGCGTCTCAGCCGCAAAAATCGAAACACCCTAAACGGTTACAAAAACCTTAAGAACACAACCCTAATGAAGGACACACGCCGTTTGAGGAATTAACTTTTCAGCGTGAGCAGGAGCCACAGCAGAGCACTTCAGATACAGCACGTACTACCTTGAATGTTCCACATTACTAAAAAATTGCCAATCCCAGCATTTAGCTATTCCGATTTATTGGGAGTTCACGTACCATTGAGTATTCGGGACAAAATACAAAACAGGGAATATATTGATTTGACATCTCTTTTGGATACCTCCCCACATTATCGAAAATCGTCTAAATTTGTGTTAGTAAATGGGGAATGCCAATCCCAGTCCAATGACAAAGCGAAGATTTCAGATATCGGTCAATGCACTGATGCTTTTTTTTATCTTTATATGTATATTTTCCGAACGCCATCCACAGAAATGTTCATGAGCTACCTAAATATATGCAAATCATTCGTTTGGGTGCTCGACAATCTGTTTAAGGCTGGCGCAAATATGACGAGCAATTTCGATTAAAAAATCCAGAAATTCATCATGTTCTTGGAGTCAAGTTGAATTATGATGATAATTAATCTGCCAATTACATTTTAAGAGGTTTTCAGGAAGGTTTTCACTTAAGTTTCTATGGCCCTAGAATACAAAGATATTGCAAAAATCTTCTCTCTGCTAAAGTTCATGCTTCTGAAGTACTTGAAAAAAATATTAAGGAAATAAAGCTTGGACGGATATTAGGTTCATTTAAAAAAACCACCATTTTTTAATATAGTAATTTCTCCAATCGGCGTAGTAAATAAATCTGATGGAGGTTGGCGTTTGATTTCTAATCGTTCTTACCCGTATGTTAACAGTATTAACGATTTCATTGATCCTGAAAGTGGCTCAGTCCAGTACACACCATTTGATGAAGGCGTAAAAATGGTAAGATCTCAAGGAAGTCAGAGTTTATGCTCAGAAATGAACATTTCGTTTGTTGAGAATAAATCCTTCCGATTTTCATTTGTTGGGGTTTCAGTTTCAAGGTAAATACTTCATAGATAAATGCCTTCCTATGGGATGTTCCATGTCATGTGCTGCGTTCGAACAATTTGCAACGTTTTTGGAATGGGCAGTTAAACACAGAAGCTGTCTCCACTCAGTAGTACATTACTTAGATGATTTCCTGTTGGCCGGTCCAAAAGATTCCCCGATTGTTCCGTTTTAATGCAGATCTTTGTATGGAACTTGGTGTTCCTTTGGGTGAGAAAAAACAGTTGTCCCCACAACCTGTTTGTTATTTTTAGGACTTGAAATCAACACTTGTGAAATGACTGTTAATGTACCCTTTGATAAAATTGAGAGGCGTATGTCCTTGTTGATAAACTTTCTTGGAAAATCTAAAGTAACAGTATTTATCTATAACTGTTAACAGTCCATTTGGCACAGGTAGCCTTCCGCGCCCAATTATGACATTTTTCTCCGACGTTCATCCATCGCTGTTCACAGGGTGGATTGAACCCCGTATTTTCTTTTACTTTTAGTTTGAGTTCATTTACATTCCATTAACATTTTCACTGTGCATTTTAACATAATGTTATGCAATATTTTGTTGCTCATATATTTTTAGTACCGTGGCCAAATATTCATGCCATTCATATTAAAGGTATAATTAAGGTATAATAAAGGTTAATTAGTGTTTGTTTTTAACCACAGTCTGCTATAACAACAATTTCTTCTTTACTGATAACAATATCGTTCAAATGTATATTTGTCTTAAGTTCAAAATCCTGGAGAATAATAAGTTCTTTCATACGTTTTGGGGAAAGACCGGCTAATCTTTCACGAATGATAGAAATTGTATTTCTTTTCGCGAGTGGAGCGCAGCGGAACGAGCCAAAAGACAAAAATTTCTATCACGAGTGAAATATCACCCGTGCTTTCCCCAAAACGCATGAAAGTACATATTTCTTCCGTAAATCAACAACTTTCACATCGCTATATCCTATAGACTATCCATTGTTTTAGACTCCATTGTCTCTGACGTCCAATCAGAACGCCAGAAACAAAAACGTCAAACAAGAACGTTGTTATGCTTCCATAACAACGTTCTTGTTTCTGGCGTTTTGATTAGATTACGCAGCAAGTACAGATGTGTGCGCGTGAGCTCATCTGTGTTGGGTCATCTGTATCAGAAATCGGCAATTTACGGAAGAATAATAGGTTCTTTCATACGTTTTTGGGAAAGACCGGTTGATCTTTCACGAGTGATAGAAATTTTGTGTCTTTTCGCGAGTGGAGCGCAGCGGAACGAGCCAAAAGACATAAAAAATTCTATCACAAGTGAAAGTCCACACGGGCTTTCCCAAAAACGCATGAAAGTACCTATTTCTTCCGTAAACCAACAACTTTCACATAGCTATATCCTATAGACTCTCCTTTGTTTTATACTCCATTGCCTCTGACATCCAATCAGAACGCCGGAAACAAGAACGTCATAGAAGAACGTTGTTATGCTTCCATAACAACGTTCTTGTTTCTGGCGTTTTGATTGGATGACGCAGCAAGTACAGATGTGTGCGCGTGAGCTCATCTGTACTGGGTCATCTGTACCAGAAATCGGCGATTTACGGAAGAATAACATTTTCAGTCTTTACTGAGGAATAAATGTTTAAAAATTTACTTCTTCAAGCGCGAGTTGAGCCCGATCAACACTCAAATCAAGACAATCGAAACTTTGTCCATATGAAAACCTTAGAATTTTAATTACAGTGTACATGATAACGTATATCGCAATTTCTGACAATTAATAAAAAAACCCAGACCTGATCAATAATCTAATATGGAGTATGCATTGCCATATTTCCAGCACTGACAATATAGTCCTTTATTAATTTTTTTTTAAATTTTTGCTCACAATTCCTTGTTTTACTTTGTTCATTGATTTTGCGATTACACTACTTCACTATCATGTGTACATGTAGGTAAGTCCAATAATTAATCTATCTTTTAAGTGATACAATAATTTAGGTTAGATGCATATGCCTGTTCATGTACGTCATACAGAACCTAAAACATTTTTTGACAGACTGTCCCCGCTCCCTCCCTTTTCTATTGAAATATGCACCTCGTTTTGTTACGAGTTACCTCTCTTTGGGTAGTGTTGCTGTCCTTATCCCCATGACCCCTATTTTGAATCTCTATGGAGATATAACATACATGTATTAGTAATGTTTCGTTTGTTTTTATGGATCAGTTCGTCACATTTTGGATGTTTTTATGTTGGCGGGCCTATTGCGCCATTTGGGAATATTTATAAGTGTTACAATTTTAGTTTACTTGTTCTTGTTTGTTTGTATTGTGATTCTAAATGATGCATATATTGGTCTAAATTGCATTTTATTGAATTTTTATTGACCTGTCGCTGTGTAGTGTACTCTGCGGAACCGTAGTATCACGCTTTTTTAATTTTTAAAATAAATCAGAACGCAAAAAGCTTGCAAGTAAATTTTAGTTAACACACTATTATTTTCATTGCAATAGAACTTTAAATCATTTATTTATAATGTTCACACCACATTTAATAACAGTGTCCCTAAATTCCACTATACTACAAGTGAACGTATTTTGGAGAGGGTTTTTTGAGTGACAAATGAAAATTGCTTACCGCGTATGGTTCAGCTCATGCTCCTTTTGTAGATCAAGAAGGGTACTTTTTGAAATCAACAATTTTTTCCTCGAGATATTCAGAGTTTTGAAATATGGCAGTTTTTAAATTTTCTCGGGCGATTTTCAATACTAAAATTTGACCTTAAGGTCAAGGACGATTTGAAACAAGTAAACAACAGCAGCATAGTATAAACATGAACAGGTTATCGTATCTAAATTTTTTCTATGGATTTTTGTAATAAAATGAAAAAAATTTTCCAATGGGGTTTGGCATTTAGAATAGTCACTTGACGTCTTTATGTAATGGTGACGTCTCATGAAGGTCAAAGGATTCACAGTTTTTAAGTAGAGCGATTTACAGATTGTATGAAATTTTTGTTGTTATTTTTAAATAGGATATTTATTTTATTATCGATGTAAAATTTATTTTTAACTCTGCCTTTAAAATTAATTCTAGTGCTCTTCTTCATTCACTTTGTGACAGTTTTTTGATGGTATCAACATCATGTATCTATAAAACGGAAAAACTTACCCAAACCCATTGTGAATGGCCTTACGGGAATCGTGCAAAACATTCATCTAAAATAAAATTAAAAATATTGAAATTACAGCTTTCATTTGATAAATTAAAGCGTTTTAAATTAAAGACAGTTCTGTAAAATAAATTGTAGTTGAGGTAATATTGAAACTTTCTTCAAATAATTGCT
This sequence comes from Limnoperna fortunei, assembly GCA_944474755.1. Classification (NCBI taxonomy): domain Eukaryota; kingdom Metazoa; phylum Mollusca; class Bivalvia; order Mytilida; family Modiolidae; genus Limnoperna; species Limnoperna fortunei. The sequence goes on from OX104117.1 coordinate 19,933,791, forward strand.
CCATATACAATTTCAAGAATTGAAATTGAAAACAAAATCCCTAGAGCCACTATTTATTGCAGATTTAATATGACGTCCTGCTTTCGCTATGTTAACAAAGCCGTGTTTAAATTCCAATGTTCACACATGCGCACATCGTTGGTTTCAGGCAGTGAAAATTTATCAAAGACCTCTATTTTTTAAAGCATAATTATCGCTATTATTAATAATGTTGCTCATGTTTGTTTGAATTCTGAGATCTGAATAACTTTCCACACTACAATATGACACGCGGGAGGTATGTACTAGCGCACAATTATGCCGCTTCGTTGTACATATTGAATATTAGTCATAATCGGATTCGAAATAATTCATGTATTCCACACTTTGTTGTAGTTTTATATGGGTGGGCATTATGTTCGTGATATTTTACCCCGCCTCGTTATCGTGCGGTGCATGAAAACTTTCCCCTATTAGAACGACAAAAAACTACATGAATTATTTCTTAAATATGGCTATATTGTAACGAATTGCATAGATAATTGTTCACGAGCAATTTTATGCACTAATAATATCCATAAAAGTGATGATTACATTTTGCAAGGTGAAAGTTATAGGCAACACAATTAAGTAAAGAGAGGCAAAGATAGAAAAATAATTAAGTAAATAATTCACCTATAATAAATGTATCTAATAAATAAAACACCATGTTAATCACTATTAGTTTAACCGTCACTTTGATGACGTAAGTTTATTGTGATTATGTTTGTTGTAACATCAATACATCTTTTTGTCATTTGTATATAAGATATGAATATAGACAGCAGTGGTCGTCGAAACCTCGGCAAATAATTTAGTTCCTACATGTATATATATGAGATCAGAATGTTTAAGAATTTGTTTTATAATCTTGTCGCAGCAACATGCATAAATGAACTTGTTTAATCAGTCGTCAGATTAACCTTAATGTTGTCACAGAAATTAACAGATAAATATAAAATTTAAATAAAATAAATATGCTACAGAGAAACTATGATGTAAAAGATTAAAAGAAACACACAAAAGTACACACATTAAAGGAACTTAAAGCTTGTCTAGTTTAAAAAAAAGTTACAATCCATTAAATAAACAAAACTTCTTGTTTCTTTCAATTAGTAGTTGTTTGTTCTCCCTTTTATTTTCACTTTAACTTAAGCATATCATAAATGTATGCAACATCCGTTTTTGAGGATCGCTTTTTTACAAGGAAAAATTTTATTGTTTCAAGTATTCGTGTTTGTTTGTTTTTTTTTTCTTCCTTATGCAATGACGCAAGTAATTTATGTCAACTTCAAATCTAAAAATTACGTTTCCTTTGCTTGAAGTGTTTACTTCTTTTGAGCAATCGTTTCACATCAGATATCATATAACATGTGAGTTTTAGTAACAGCGAAAATACTTATCTTCACTTCGTCCCCACTCTGTCATTTTCAATTCTTTAATTAGCTTCAATGGGGTGTATTGCCTGGACAGTGTTGCATACCCGTACTGTTAACATTTTGGGTCCGGTTTCGATCGATTTTTGTCTATAATTTTTGTTCCGGGGTGTAACAAAATATTAATTCTAAAAATCCGATTCAGTAAAGTTATTATGGGTTGAAGTTTTGGTATATATTTACAAGCGTAAACGATCACGAGCCGCAAGCGCATTCAGGTAACGGCTGTAAATCAAAATTTGTCTATTCTGTTTTGCGTGCGGGTTCAACTAATGGTGGCACCCTCATTACACTACACTCTCGTTGATGTATTTTTTTATACCAAGAAAGTTCTAAAAGGTCGGGGTATTGGAAAATATCTTAGTAACATGAAAATGTATTCCAATGAAATTTTTTGGGGAAATTGTATGGTAGTCTTTGTTGTTGTTTTATTAGAACAAAAACTGCATATTTATGGGTAAAATGAAAAATTCGAAATGACGTGTTTACATTATTACTAATTATCCATTCTGTGATGTCAAGTTGGAGATTTTCAGAAGATATATTATTAAGTATAGTTATAAAAACGGGAATTGTGAGAAATTTGTCTCACCTAACTACAATATTAATTTCTTTTCCTTTGCATTGTATTCGATAATTTAATCTCTTTTATACAATATCTATATACTACGAAAGCCCAGAAGGCTCATTCGATATTCGAAATTCGAGATTCAAGATTCGAAACTCGAAATTCGAGATGCGAAATTCGAAATTCGAGATTCGAGATTCGAAACTCGAGATTCGAGATTCGAAATTCGAAATTCGAGATTCGAAATTCGAAATTCAAAATTCGAAACTCGAAATGCGAAATTCGAAATTCGAGATTCGAAACTCGAGATTCGAAATTCGAAATTCGAGATTCGAAATTCGAAATTCAATATAGTTATAACCAATCAGATTGTGTGTAACATAATCGTCTACGAATCAGAATGATTCTTATATAAACGTAGCCACGTGCTATTATGTTTATTTGGTGTTTTAACCGTCGACATATGTGTCAACGAATGACTTGTTTAACATGGTTTTGTTGAAAAAATCAAATTTATAAGCTTTATTTGTTATTTTATCAAATAAATTCACAATAACATCTTGATTTTACAAATCAAGAAACAAGAATGTACATGTAAAACGGAATTCAACAAAACTTGGTGTGTAGGAAGTACACCATATGTAGTTTTGCATGTTACCAGGGCATTTTGGCCCTCAAATTTTGTGTGAGGGCTATCAGGGGTGGATCCAGAGGTGGCCCTTCCTTTTGACGGAAAAATTTGGTTGGATATGTAGGAAATCATTGAAGCATGACCAAAGTGGCCCCCCTTGGCCAGTCAGTGGCCCCTCCCCCCTTTCGAAATTTTGGATCCGCCACTGGCTTATTTAGGCCCTTTGAACTTAGAAATGTGCTGAAAATACCCATTAATTATCATGTCAGCACAAATCCTCTGAAACTACTCAGTACTATACAAAATGTTATGAAACTTGGTATGTAACTAGTAAACCATATATGTCGTTGTGCATATTATCAGGAATTGTTGATTCCTAAATTTATATGGTATTTATGGCTCTTTGAACTTAGAAATTTTCAGTAATCCTCAATAATCATGGTTTTCGCTTTAATTCCCCTAAAACTACTCAACCAAATTTTATGTAGTTTCGATATAACCAATTAATTCTGATTGGTAGAGATTATGACACACGCAATCTGATTGGCTAAAACTATATTGAATTTCGAATTTCGAATCTCGATTTTCGAATTTCGAATCTCGAATTTCGAATTTGGAATCTCGAATCTCGAATTTCAAATCTCGAATATATAAGAACTATTCTGATTGGTAGACGATTATGTCACACGCAATCTGATTGGTTATAACTATCCTGAATTTCGAATTTCGAATTTCGAATCTCGAATTTCGATTCTCGAATTTCGAATGAGCCTTCTGGGCTTTCGTAATATACTGTAATCTTCATAAACAAATATATTATTACCAAGACGAGTGTTCCACTTAACAAAAAAACCCCACACAATTGTATTTTTTAACTGAATTTTAAATCAATAAAGGCAAGTACAGGCTCTTAGTTAACTTACCCGTTAACAATTGGTGGATTTTCTCATATTTATCTGAAGTTTGCTTAAACGTTAACATTTCCTTTTTAATGTCGAACATAACACATATTTATACCAAATTAACAGTAATAAATATTTAAATGTACAGATTTGTTGTTTTCAATTGTAAAAATACTTGTTAATAAATCACATAAAAATATATACATTATAATTAGCCGAATTTTTTTATATTCTCCCCGCAACTTAATTCTATTAAAATGTCACATTTTGAAAAAGTTCGTTGCTCGTCCTGAAACATTTGTATACTATACATACTATACATGCATAAACTAAAAGTCAGAGGACATAGTTTAACATACTGTCTGTTTAAAATATTATTCTCCGAGACCTACCACAAACTGTAACTATAATCTTGTTCTGTTGTGTTTTATCCGACGTTGTCGCCCGTGTGTTTGGTGTTATGTTCTGGCGCTTGGACATATATTTTGAGACCTTCATGTAAGCGTAGATATGTTATTCTCCCTTTATCTGAAGTTTTCTTAACCATTTAATATTTCTTGTCGTACACAAACAGTATAATAACAAAATTCACAAAAATAAGACGTGCATTTTGTTATTACAAAGGTACTTTTTGGATATCTTCATTTCGATTGTTTTATATAACAGATGGCTATCGCTTATCTAACTCGTACGGACACAATTAAAATATCGGCTGTATTGTCACAGAGGTTAGCTCTTGTTCTTGGTATTTGTGAATTTCTTAGTACAACTGACAACACTTATGCCATGTTAAAGTCGCTATACATTGTCTTTATATAAATGACATACAATTCTTTCTTGGCGAAAAAGGAGATTCATCATCATGCCTTTGATTGAAATAGCACCTATATAGTATTAAATTCATATTTAATACAATATATTTGAATTGATTTATTCTTTCTTTGGAATAAAGCAAATCAAAACTAGATGTTGCCATCTTGCCGACTTACCGGCATTTGATCTGGACTGTCATCAGATCCAGAAGATGACCCACCAACTTCCTCCATCTTTTTTTTAAATCGATTCACGAATAAGCAGTCTATCAACCCGGTAGTATGAAACTTCCTTGTATGAAAAACTGTAGCGTGTTTAACATGTACAATGAAATGCGCATGTACATGTATCCGTTATTAATTGATCAATATTTGTCATGCAGCAGTTCAGGACGAAAACAAATAATACATCAACTGAAAGTTACCCACCAAAATGAATAATCATGAATGTTTTAATTTTCCAAAGAAACAGGAAAGTACAAAGATAGTTTCGGAAAATGCAGTTAGTCACTTACGAATCACTGATAATCTTTTTTCTGCTCTTTATCTTTTACGTGCAGAAGGCTATGTAAGATGGCGGCCGGACTGAGAGCACTGAATTACGCTCTGATTATTTTGGGAATTTTCACGAGACTAACACCACCCACTGACAAGAAAATCACTCTGATAAACGTGAAACCTGAAAATCTTGGATTTTATGCCTGCAACATCAATACCAGAACCGACGATCACAACTACGCCATAGAAAAACTTTTTGATTCAGTCCAAACAAAGGTGAACTCGAACCATCATGGCCGACCATCATTGTTACACCGAACAGTTAGTAAAAAAAGTATAGTATTAAACAATCTGAATTTTAACGTTGTTTTATGTATTTTACTGTGTGGAGATGTACACCAGAACCCAGGACCAATTAAATACCCGTGTATAGACTGCGGAAAACCCGTGAAGAGCAACCAGAGAGGAATACAATGTGACTTCTGCGACCTCTGGACACACTTAAAATGCACGAATATATCGATAGAGCAGTATAATGAACTATCGAATAGTGATGCAAATTATTTTTGTAAGAACTGTGATAATAGACTTCCGCAATTTACAGAGTCTTTTTTCTGCAAATCTCCTATCCGAATCTGCAGTGATGAATTTACAAATACCGGAAGTGCGATTAACGATGTAAACACACAATTTATTGATATTGGAACTGAGGGAGAGAATGATGATGTCTTTCAACAACTTAAGGATCAGAAACGGAAACACCCAAATAAGTTAATAGCGGGATACCTTAACATCAACAGTCTCAGGTACAAGTTTTATTTATGAACTGCTAGCTACAAATACAGTAGATATTCTATTTCTGGCCGAAACGAAAATAGACGATAGCTTTACTGACGCTCAATTTACTGTTGACTATTACCACTTCTGGAGGAAAGATAGTAATGCACATGGAGGAGGTTTGGCAGTGTATATAAGATCGGATCTGCCCTGTGATAGAAAAGATATTTTTGACTTTAACGTTATTGAATCTCTTTCTGTTGAAATTAAAATTGGTAATGAAAAATGGCTTGTTTCAGGTATTTATAGACCTCAAACTATAACTAGGGGCCTCGGTGGCCGAGTGGTCAAGGTAGTTCGTTTACTATTGATCACGTGGTCTGTCAACACTGAGATTGCGGGTTCGATTCTCACTGCAGGCAGGGTGTACTCGACTCCAATCTTAATTGACAAGGATTGCCAGTTTTCCTACCGCAGGTCGGGGGTTCTCTCCGGGTACTCCGGCTTCCTCCCCCAATAAAAACTGGACGCCATGAAATAGCTGAAAAATTGCTGAAAGTGGCGTTAAAACACCATTCAAACAAACAAAACAAACAAAAACAAACTATAACTGATGGTGAATTTAACAAAGATTTTATTAACATAGGTGATAAGATTACAACAAAATATGACAATTTTATGTTCTTAGGGGATATGAATTATGATATGATAAAACCAGAAAAATCTGCTACCCTAAAATCCATATGTGATATTTTTGACTTGAGTAATTTGATTAAAGAGCCAACCTGTTTTACAAAGAATGCTGATCCTAGTCTTAATGATGTTATACTTACAAACTCACCAAAACTATGCATGAATGTATTAAATTTTAATTGTGGTGTGAGTGATGTGCACAACTTTATTTCAGTTCAATTTAAAAGCAATGTTGATAAAAGAAGTAATATTTATAAAAGATACAGAAGTTTTAAACACTTTTCTGAAGAAAACTTTTTAAATGATTTAGGAAATGTAGACTTTGAATCATACATAAATGATAGTAATGTAAATAATGCCTATAATAACTTTGAAACAGCCTTTTTAGAAATAATCGACAAACATGCACCAATGAGTAGGAAAACTTTACATAAACCTGCCCCTTTTATGAACAGAATACTTCGAAAGTCAATTTATTAAAAAAAGAATGTTACATAATAGATATATAAACTGTAAATCTGATAAAAACTGGGAAAAATATAGAGCCCAAAGGAATTTAGTAACAAAAATAAAAAAAGAATCTATTAGGAAATATTTCTTAGACAGATGTGTTGGAGGAGCAAAATCTGATAAATTCTGGCCTACTATCAAACCATTCCTATCAAATAAGGGCAATATTAACAACAAAGATATAATTCTGGAAGAAAATGGCAAAATAATTAATGATCAAATAGAGGTCGCCAAAACTTTTAATAACTTTTTTATAAATGTGGCTAAAGATATTGGAAATGACAAAATAATAGATATAGATAACCACCCTAGTCTAAACAAAATAAATGAACATAAACAGGAAAATCATGAATTAAAATTTAATGAAATTGATGAGAATTATGTTAATAAACTTCTAAATAAAGTAAATATTAAAAAAGCTACAGGAAGAGATGGCATTTCACCGAAATTGTTAAAATTAGCGAAACCCTTAATTGTTAAACCTATTACTAGATTAATAAACAAAAGCATAACCTCATCTGAATTTCCCGATAAACTGAAAGAAGCTCAAGTAGTACCATGCCACAAGAAAAATAATGCCCTTGATAAAACTAATTATAGACCAGTTAGCATACTTCCTTTTATCTCTAAATTTTTTGAAAGAACAATTTATGATCAATTAGTTAACTATTTTGATAATATTTACCACCCCTTTCTGTCGGCTTTTAGGTCAGGATATGGATGTCAAACTGTTTTATTAAAAATTATTGAAGACTGGAAAAAAGCTCTTGATGAAAATAAATATGTAGCAGCCATCCTAATGGACTTGTCTAAGGCTTTCGATTGCCTACCTCACAATCTACTCATGCATAAATTAAAGTCATATGGTCTGTCAAATGATAGTTTGAAACTTCTAAATAACTATTTATCTAATAGAAAACAATGTGTAAAAATAGGAAATAATTTAAGTGATTGGGATAAAATTTATAAAGGTGTCCCACAGGGCTCAATTTTAGGACCTGCTTTATTCAATATTTTCTTAAACGATATATTTTACTTTATAAATGACAGTTCTTTATACAACTATGCTGATGACAACACAATTTCTTATTCTGGCTACAACATAGAACAATTAATAAATATTTTGGAAACTAACAGTCTAAATTTAATTCAATGGTTTAAAGATAATCAAATGGAAGCTAATCCCAATAAATTTCAGGCAATAGGTATAGGAAATAAAACACATGATAAACATATAACTTTTAATTTAAATAATAATATAATTAAATGTGAAAACGAAGTAAAACTATTAGGCGTAACCATTGACTATCATCTAAAATTTGACACACATATAACAAACATTTGCAAAAAGGCATCAAGAAAGCTAAACGTACTTGAGAGGCTAGGAAAATACCTTAATAAATTAGGAAAATTAACAATATACCATTCTTTTATTCTTTCAAACTTTAATTTTTGCCCAGTCACATGGCACTTCTGCAGTGAACAAAATACCAAAAAGATGGAAAAAATTCAGGAAAGGGCTTTAAAATTTATTTATAATGATGATAACAATAGCACATATGAAGAACTACTTGAAAAATCAAAACTCCCGTCCCTTAAAATCAGAAGAGTAAGAACTATTGCTTTAGAAACTTTTAAAATTATTAACAAAATGAGTCCAGTCTATTTACAAGATCTTGTTGAAATAAAAACACACAAATATTCTTTTAGGCATCACAACACAGCAAAACTCCCTAGTGTCAGGACAACAAGGTATGGTATAAAATCTTTTCGATATTTTTCTGCTAAAACCTGGAATGACCTGCCTGAGCATTTTAGGAATGAATCTTCATTCCAACAATTTAAAAATTTAATTAACTCATGGGATGGCAAGTCATGCCACTGCTCTGCTTGCATTTAACCTGTTTGTGCTTATAAATTATTTATTCTCTACATGTAGTGCTGCATTTATATTTAGAGTTAAAGCTGCTGTCTTAATATAGTGCTAATCTTTCTATGTCTCTCAGTATAAATATATATAGCTTTTTTGACAGCTATTGATGTGTTCAATACCATGGTAATGGTAATGGTTCTAATAATAATATAATATTATGGTAATAGTATCTAATAATAATATAATAATAAGTCAAAAGAAGTTGTTTTTAGTATATGCTTTTATGATCTTTTATATTTTAATTGTCTTAACCTGGCTTAATCATTGGTATTTTTACTCACTAGATGCTTATTAATACCTGCTTTTATACTTTCTAAATTATTTTAACCTGCTGCTTTTTACTGACTAGGTGTTTAGCTACATGTACCTGTGCTGTTTTATGTATATTGTTTTAACATGTATGTATGTATATTTTAATATTGTGTCTCTGTTGTTGTCTATGTATGTATGTCGGTTTTAAAAGCTCTGTAGAGCTTGTGTTTACTGTTTTGATACACCGACTTTAAATAAAGCTTTTTGTCTTTGTCTTTTTGAAGGCGTGACGCTCTCCTAGCCTGGGTCGTCGGATTTAGAGTCCAATTTGGTAGGTGTTTATTTAAAAGGCTGTTCTTTATCATTGTTTTAGCACCGGATTGACATTTATGCGGCATTATTTTATCCTTAGCACCAGCAAAAGTTATTATGTGGACATCAAATTATTACACCGATTCCAAAGGTACAATGAAGTATCTTTGAACATCGTATACTACAGCAGCCAATAAAAGGGCATTTACAATAACACTTCAAATTTCTCAACTTTTTCCTTATGATGTTTTGACTTAAGTATGCACTAGTTCAAATATGACCTGAGAGCAGTACCGATCAGCACAGCTAGAAACCCCAACAGAGTTATTCCGATTTGTCACATTCGGGTAAGTAAATCATCCAGCAACATACAAACTTTATTAATGGAAATGGGATAATCCTGTATGTGATGAATTGTTAAATGATGAAATTACTGATTAAGAGGTTGAACAAGCCATAAAACAACTGAAAAAATTAAGCACTTGTATTGACAATATATTAAATATTATGTTAAATTCTATTAAATTATATATGAAATTTTCAAATCCAAAATTGATAAAGATGTACTTTTTGAAAATTGGTTAAGATAATGGTTTTATTTGATGGCAAGCTATTTACAAACATAGGGTTGATCCCTTATTGCTCCTGGTAACTTTCAAATAATTTTTCAATAAGGTTACCTAAAAGTGTATGTTTTTGCCGTATGTGGATGGTTGTACAAATAAATATTTTATATTATACATCAACGTAAAAGAGATGTGATTAACACTAGAACCTAAACCCCGTGTTTAAATTATTTACAGGTATAATTGATTAATAAAAACTTCACATTTTTTCGTTCGTTTCATTTCGGTTTTTTGTTCGATTTTATATTTTCCGAGATCTAGTTTTCTTGTATTTATGTTATACTGTTAGTGCTTTGTGTACTGATTGGCCTAATTATACTGACGTAAAAATCCAATTTATCTGATTAACTGCAAAATTGATCATATCTCAAGAAATAAATAGTACCGAACTTCAATCTATTTATCTAAAGTGTATTGAATTTCTTAATATACATCTAGTTTACAGTTATTAATGCACGACAAAAAGGACAAAGAGATGGAAACGATCTTCAGATTTTCGGACGCTAGTCGATACTATTGGTCAAGACCTGGGAACCGTCCTGGTACACAGGATATATAAAGGATATATCTTTGACAAATATATATATATATATTTATAGCCACACATTTTTATACAGATGGACACAACATTGATGATTTCTCGGTAATTGGAATTGAGAAAGTCTATGGGGAAGATACTTTCAGAAAAGTCAAAGAATCGTTTTGGATAAAAAAACTTCAAACACTACATCCAGACGGACTTAACCAGCAGATTGACATTAAAATAATATTTATGCACATTATTACTTATCCATATTGTATGTATGTATGTATGTATGTATGTATGTATGTATGTATGTATTTATTTATTTATTTATTTATTTATTTATTTATTTACTTCTCCATTCGTATTATTTCGATTGTGATTCCCGCCAATCTATGTTCAAATTATGACGTTGGCTATTGTAACGTTGCAAATAACATAACTTCATTACTATGCAATTAAATTCCGCGGAGGAAGGCCGTGAGGCAGAAACGTTTTGGAAAATTTAACAGAGTTTTTATATTTATTCTTTAAGAGACTATGATTACTATAACACAATTAACGACATTAATTCTTTAGAAATGTATAAACGCTCACAGCTATCTTTAGTAATCGTGGCTTCAATTAATGTGATCGGTAATCATGAAGTTTAATTAATAATACTTAAGATCTGAAAGAAATGGAGCTTGTGTGTTTTTAAGTTCGTGAATTAGGTTAAACTTAATTAGGTAAGAAGCTTCTCATGTGATTTCAAATGAGTAGCTTGGCCAAGCTGTGAAAGAATCATAAAACCCAGACACTGCGTTCTTTCATCATATCTCAACAACCCTGTCAATAGAGTGTAAGCAGTGTGCTCAAACCATTAGACCACGACAGGAGTTACTGCTGTAACAAATATTTACACAGAACATGTACAAACATTATCCAATTCAACTTTAAACAACAGAAGGCTGTCAATCCTCGGGTCCAGTTCTGTTGCAATACATGCAAACTACTTATACCACAAGCTGTAGAAAGTACACGTCTTTCAGTTGGTGACGGCACGATACCAAACTCTAACATCACCATCTTTATGGAGATGACACCCAAGAACCCAGATCAGACGTCGGTTGAAGTTTCCAGATAGTCTTTCGGTGAAGTACAAGACATTGGAGAAACATCAGCTGAAGACGAACAATTAATCCAGATCATTTACTTGAAGCTGAAGAAACCTTTAGTGTTGTTGACTCGGGGACTCAACGTTCCAAACGCAAGTTGTTTCCAGTCTTAGGTATACATTCACATTTAAAAGACATAATACAAACTCAACAGAATGTTAATAGCTTTTCTGTTAGAAAGACACACTTGCATATTTCTAAGCACGGTATACTTACATCGGAACAGATTCAGAAGAAGGTCTGTACCAACGAAACAAAGAACGTGTTTGACTTTGCATCAAAACTGGTAGACATAATTCTTGAGTAGCATGCTGACGTTAGGGAACACGAGGGATGTAGACTAGCATACAATAACTTAACAAAACCTGAACCGCATATGACAGAAACTCCGGTCAGTAGACCAAAGTGACATACACTTTAAACTTGACACATTAAACTTACAACAACAAACTTCCTGAGACATTCTGCCCAACAGACGTTTACGTCAAAGACATGCGTTACCAAAAATTTTTCAACTGACCGTAAACTAGATCTTTTATGCAAAGCAAAGACTTGGTACATTGACGGAACCTTCAAGATCATCAAGGCACCATTCCACTAATTATTAACTATACGTGCTGTTTTTGTAAAGGCCGGCTCCTACACAAAACAACTTCCCTTAGTGTAGCAAGGCCAAGACAGACTAAAAAGGGTGTTTCAGACCGTTTTAGACCTACTACCAGTTGATCCAGATGAACAGTTATGTGTTGTTGACCTTGAAAGTTGTCTATGGCGTGCCTTGCAGAGTGTTTTCACCATACCCGATATACATGAATGAGCGTTCCATTGGGGTCAAGCTGTCTGGCGAAAAGTCCAAGACAGCATATACCAGCAGATAACTCTTATAAAAGTTCCTTCGACAGACTTTCAGCGTTTTCCGTGTAACGTTGAATGGTGGCATCACCAAAATAATCGCTATGCACAGAGTGGGAACCTTCCTTTTCACCATTTGTTGGAACTTTCGAGAGGCGTCTAGGTTACCTCTTCAGCTGAAAACTTATAAGTGAGAGAAAGTTATGCCACTATCAAAGAAAAAAAGGCAAAATATATACAGGCGAAGCTATGCTAATTACGGGAAGATTATTCTAACAATAAGATCTCCACCAGCAGACTGTTGAAGAAAAGTGTATATTGCCCAGTATTGCCATTTATGTAAGACTGTCAATTTCGGATGTAGTGCTAAATGTGTTCCTTCTGATAAATATATTGTTTTCATTTAGTGCTACAAAAATGTAAACTTAATATTGCGTCTTTTTCGCTAATGTTTTGCTTATAATATATATTATTTTCATGTTTTGCTACAAAATACTTTAAAATAAATATATGTTGAAGCTTTTTTGTTTTTTTCAGTCATTTTCTGATACATAAAAATTTCACATAAACATTGCTTAAATACCTCTAGCCAAACGTTAAGCAACAATTCAATCTAGCTATGAGATCATTTCTAATACACAGAAATACTAAAGAAAATAACACCAATTAACTTGTTGGAATCGTAGCTTTGTACTAGCTAGTTTTGCAAATCAACTGTAAACAAAGTGGAGGAGTTATGACAAAATGTTTTTACAAAAATTGTATGTGCACAACTGATTTCTAATTTAAAAGACAAAATGATAAAAAGTAATGACCAGTTGGGAAATACAATTGGTTCTTTCTCTGCAGTCACATGTGACGACATAAACATGATAGAAATATTTGCATTTTAGTCTAAGCGTTATGCGCAAATAAAAAAACCTCAAATACGATTTCCTGCCGGAGGCAAGGGATATAATATACTCTTTAGTATGGCTTATGCTGAATTTATCGAAAGTCGGTCGAATACCATTTGTACAAAGAAACGAATAAGGTAAATTTCCATTTTGGAATAGTATCGGTGCATATTTTTTTCAGAATTCGGCTTCGCAACATCCTGAATGGATATGCAAGCGTTTGCGTAATTGCATACGCGATTATGCGTGCTTTTTAATGTTCGATTAATTGGTGACTTTCCACACAACATTTAGTCGTGAAGAACTAGTTCTCTTTGTTCTGTATCCCCGTGTTTAGAAAAACATATAAAACGTATAAAATGCAAAAACACAACAATTTCCTAAAAATGAAATCCAATATTCGTTGACAGTTCACCACAGGAACATAGTCATCCTTCCTTTTTCCTCCACAAATGTACTTGCTTGAAATGAACCTTAATACTGACCAGTTTCGCAGAAGTATTAGAATAATAGTAAACACTCATTAGCGCCATCACCACAAGCAGTTTGTTTTGATAAAAGGGTTTTGCAACTTCTCTGTATGCTTCTTTGATTTTATGGTTCTCAAAGCTTGCGAGTTGTGCTGATATTTGATTTTAGAGACAAAATGACAGTAAGTAATGGCCCTTTGTGAAATACAAGAATTTACTCTCTAAAAGTCTATATGACGACTTCGACATTATTAAATTAATTTGTGTTTTGGTATATGATTTATAAGTCGATCAAACATGAGGTAATGACCTTAAATGGCTTTTATTGTCTGCAAATAACTATTGGACTTTTTTGTTTGTGCTTAAGCTATATTTTTTTTATAGCTTGACATGTATGCTTTTTAGAACCATCGGTATCATATTTGTAAATACCAGTTCTAATTGTCGCTTGGTCTAGTTAGTTAATATTCGTTTTAAGAAATTAGTGTCTGGTAAAAATAACAATATGGACAGATTTTGTTAAACGTCGTTGCAATTCCCTAAAGCCAGATATATTTTTTACCTTCCATTTTTCACTTAGACCTTCTTCACACATTCAAAATAATGTTTTTTTTTAAAACGTAAGCGCTCAAATGTTTATAACTCAAAATCAGCTTAGGTTTATCTTTTTTACATATATTTGCAAACCTTGTAACATAACAGCTGTTCTTGACTTACTAAATGAATTAATTTCCATAGGAACGAATAAAATCCTCTTATCACTAATCTATGAGACCATTTAAACCAAAAACCACTCTTTTGATCGAGTTCTTTGTATCCATTATTCTGCAATAGGATTCCAAGACAGACTTCGAACTGTTTCTTTGGTAGAAATGCATGGTCCATTTATGTTATAGTCCTTTCTCGAAATTTATAATAAAATAATATTTAAACCGTTTGTTGGAAATTAATGGACCCCATGTAGAATGTATTCCCCATTGACTAAACACGTGATCGTAATATTGGCTTTATAAAATGTACATAACCAGTATTCGATTTGTTTGTAATGTACAGTGAAATTGGTCTTTCGTTATCTGCATGAGAACCGTCGATATATACAGTAATTTTTTCAAGAATTGTAATAAAATCATAATTAGCACATTGAATATTTACACCCTCGGCTAGACGTCTGATGCTAATGTTAATACATGTATATTGATTATTTATCCTTACGCAATCGTCCAGAACATTTGTCTGTATATTTCTACCTGTTCCAATGCATCACAAGCGAAAAACTTTACAACTTTGTATTGACAATGCCGTTGTTAATAGTAAAAATAAAACTACAGCATTGACAAAGTAAAAAAATTCTTTGACAATTACAGTATGTTTTGTGTTCTTTTGGGCATTTTTACTAAAGTTTACCAAATGGATTTTCCCATCCGTTATCGGATAAGCAAATGACATGCAGCAATATACTACTGGGTCCGCCAACTGTTTGACAAAACTTTTTCCGAAACATATATACTAGCAACCATGTCTGGACTTCGAAGTATTACACAAGCTACGAAGTGGTGTGATCTATTGCAGTATGTAAATTAAATCTAAGTCCTTTTGCATCAATCTATTAAAATCCGTTTACCCAGGTTTTTAAACAAACGTTTTGAGTTAAAAGGCTTCTTCCTTTCTTGCTGGATTTTCTCTATATTCATTTGAAGTAGAATTCATACAATGACTACTATGTAGACAAGATATTAAGTTTAAATTTCAGACTATATAGGTGTCTTATCTTTGAATAATTCACGGGTTGGTAATTTCTAGAACGATCGAGCTTAAGGTTAATGATACCACTTTTAAATCTGTGTATGAATTAATACACTGTTAAACTAAATTGAAGCATTGCCAAACCTCGAAAGAATTCTTAGAAAATACTTGCACCAATAGCTGTTCTTTTATTTTGATTCCAAACGGAGCGCAGAGTCTTGGAATGTGTTTTCTTCATATATTTGGTGAATCTTGTTATTTGTCTCTCCAAGATAAGAATAAGCTCACGTTTTGTTTTTGATTGTTTTATTTTCAGTCAAATTAATCGTTAATTAAGTTATTAAGAATCTAAAGGCATCATCACATGCACCTCCTATCAAACTACTAGGTGAATCGGTAACTGTAAAAATGTAAATAAATAACACCATCGGTGTTTTCAACTTGAACATTATTTTTTTTCTTAATTTGTATTTTCCGTTTTAGTCATATACATACCAAATGTATTCAAATTGTCTAGATTTCTTAATAGAAACTAAATTTGAAACCTTGAAATGCTGAAAGCAGATAATATGTTTTTATGTCGGTGGCGATGTCTCATCTGGTTCTGTTACAAAATGTCTAACAGATAACTTCGACAGTGAAGAAAACAGAAACTCACATAAGCTCAACTACATGAAATTGTAAACATTTGTTGGTTTCAACCTGATACCAATATGTATTACAGGGATAACATGTTACATGAGGTAATTACGCTGTTTGCAAGATTTCGATCTATTTTCATAATTGGGTAATCTTATTGGAATTGAGCTCGAATCCGATGCAGTTTTAATTCAACAGCAGATGGCTAACAACCTAAACCACTCGGCAAAACATACCCTAATTTAATATTTATAAACAAACAAATACATAATACACATTTGATGAATTAAATATTAAAAATAGAACAACGTATATTTCAGTGAACACTATCAAAACATACAACAAAGTGAAAATTTTTCATAAACTTCAATATACCAAAAAATTAAACCTTCTATTCAGCTTAAGAAAATTAGCAATAAAGCCAACAAAACAACAAGAGCCGATTGTAAAGGGAGCACTCATGTGTGGGTTATGGTATAAAAATCATTTAACTGTCAGTCTATTTTAATAGTTGCCGCCTTAAATGTCCTGAAATTAACGTACACTATATACCGGTATGATTCAAAGAAAACAAGACGGGTGTTGTGTATAATGCAGTAAGTTTACCTTTTGTTTATTTTAAGTGTGTTCATCTGATTGTGCACGATTGTCTATTTTATGAATTATTATTTGTATTATTTCTATTGTCAACTTTACAAACAACATTCATTAACACAGTCTCATTTTTTAAATTATTTTTTTTAAGGTAAATTGTATGATCCATTTTCTATAAATTTTTTTCAAGTATTGTTTCTATTTTAAAATAAATATTGTATCCCATATCATGTGTTTGACGTATTACTAAACCAGAGTTTTCGTTAAACCAACGGATCTCAAATGTGCAACATTTGATTCACTACGTTTTCGTCATAACAAAAATTGGCTCTTCAAAAATAATTCCCATTCAGTCCACATCATAGTGAAATTTATTTCGTTAACATAGTATCAAATTTCTACTATTTAGGTTTTGAGTTATGACGCTCGTATTTAGTTCAAACAAAAAAAACTCAAAGTTTAATCTCATTTCATTTTAAACAATAAATTCTGATAATTTCCTTGCAAACTTTCTAGTTAGCATTCAAGATTTCTTGATAATTATTGTCCTGTTTATGCTTTCTCTTTATAGTTTGTTTTTGATTGATTTCCTTGGTGCATTTATTACATATGACACCCTCATTTACAGTGTGTGGTGGAATAAACAGGTTTTAAGTTCTTTCCCACTTCCAGTTGGAATACCTTATTAAGATCATTCCCACTACAGTAGAAAGTTCATTGTGACATCTTTTATGGTTTTCAAAGTTTATCTGCAAACAAGCTTTCTGCTGGTAGCTCTCATTCTCGTCTGGCGTCACATGTAGCTTAAGTTACGATTTAATTATATATTTTGTGGACTATAAATAGTTTCCGTATACCATGAAAAATAAAATGATGTTACAACAACTTATCTAAAAAATATATATACGATACGAAAAAATTATACACCATTCATACCATCTATAAGCGATTTTTGTTTGACTTTACAAAATTATTATGTCATGAATTTCTTATCAAGCTTTTATCAATCTCTGTTTTTCCTGATGTTGTTTTATGTTAACTTAAAATTGGATTGGCCAATGGTCATGGAATTTTGATAGCCTCCGCGTAAAAGGGGACGCACGATAGAAGTTTTACAAAACCGAAAACGAAATTTTTACATCCACTCATGTAAAAACAACACATAGCAAGCAGGCTTGTTTTTCATGATCTTGATTTTTAGAAATCGTAAATATATATGTTTAAAATAATCAGAAATTTTTTTTAAACTATTTTCCTTGTGTGTTAAAAAAGGATATTTTGATAAAACACTATTAATACAACATATACAGTTAGCACTTTGAACAAGGAAACGTTTATTTTCTTAAGTGAGTTTTTTGAAAATGCGGATGTTTTCTTCCGTTTTTTTGTGTTTGTTTTAAGTGACGATGATTATAAAAACACGAACAAGAGATAGTGTTAAAATTTTATTTATTAGTAAAATGAACCGAAGATAACAAGAGACATTCCGGACACGATAAGTCAAGAATAAAAAGAGGGGAACAACAAAACAAACAGATACACAACAAAAAATCTAAAATTGAAGAACAGAATCCACGCTAAAACGCAGAGTTTGAGTTTAGACGTCCCGGAAAGGTAAGTTCTACTCGCAGCACCAGTCGTATTACTCAGGTTAAGATTCTGTAGTTAATATGAATGCAATGATATAAAGCAGCTTGAATTATCTCTAATTTATTTATCATAAAATCCGTAAACATAAAAAATGTATATTTTTAGTTAAAGTTATCCACGCAAAAATTAATCAACAGTTGTTTTCAATAAAATTTTTAAAGCGGCTGCATTAATTTCCATTAATAACCAAACGATCATCCAAATGTTCAATTTTCATTCTGCTACAACCATACACCCTACGCTTAACTTGAGCGCATCAGGCGCCTGGTCACACCGAGTATTTATAAGTTATCATTATTATGAAAATATAATAAAAGGCAAGTATGCATGCTTTTACAGGATTTTTTTTTAAGACTGCGTTTTCCTAAAATAATTTATAGTATTCTTTCAGAATTATTTTCGCAATAACAAAATCACTATTTATTTAGGCCGGAAACACAACGATAAGTTGACATTTAAATGTGCACAATAATTACATATAGATAAAATTTTTAAAGATATTTTAAAGCGCAAAATTAGGCGAAAGTATTGTCTTTTTGTCTGTTTACACGCATTGGCAAATGCCCAGTTGGAATATGTAGAAAGGAAATATTTTTCTTAAAAATTCTCTTAATATGCTGTAAACAAGTGCATGCAGTATAAAGTTATACTTATGTATAGTTTTGTTTTGTCGATTTATTGAGAATAAGTGCTCCATTCTAATGCAACTAGACCTACATTTCTTGTTTTCAAAGATGCACATGTATTTTTTTTAATCACGCAATTTATATCTTGTATTGCATTTAAGAAATACGTCAGCATGATTTCTAACATTTCAGTATTTCAAAATGGTTATACGTTTAAATAATTTTAATGAATTTAAAGTCTAAAATTCTAAATACGTGTGATGTTAGTAATCAAAACTATATCAAACATCTCAATATTCTTTAATATTTTTATTTAAGATATTTACTTCAAATCCCCTAATGTAAAAAAATAATTACGACATCGCAGTTTAATTTTGTAATTCTATATTGTTAAAACATCAAAGTATCAAACTGTCATGTACATTTTGGTTTTCGCTTTTTGATGCAATCTTATTTCCATTCTAAACTATCAAAAACTGAAACCGTGTGAAAAAATAAGGCGCGTAATAGACCCATACTAAGGTCTGGACTAAGGAGCGACATCAAGAGTTCTAAAACTGACTGAGTGAAACACAAAATATCTGTAGTAAACTTCATTTGCCAAAATAACATGAAATAATTGACTTAATATAACTAAAAATTCCTGTTTGTTGCTTAACAAAATGATAACAAAAATAGACATTTGACAGAAAACTTTTCTTTTTGGAGTTGTTAATAACGATTGCATCTATTATTCGAGAAAACCAAGACATTTTAATAACGTTTTCCGGTTCCTGTCAATAAACGTCGTTCTGCAAGACTTATGTTTAATTTCAAACGAAATACAAAGTTGAGAAAAGGAAACAAATTTGAAAAGATCTTATAAGATACCATTGAATATTTTTAAAACTGCACTTAAATTGCAAATATAAGTGGGAACTTTTGAAACTGGTGAAAAACAAAATTGCTGAAAAATTCTTGTAGGTTTATATTTTTTAATGTTGAATGAAGGTATGCAAATGGCCGAGCCAAGGTACATTTTTAGTGATACATTTTTTTATCTTAGATCTGCAAACTAAAACAAATGCATATACACATGCATTTATGTGAAAGAATAAAGAAAATATATATTTTAGCAATTTATAAAATATGTATTAAAAATTCGAACAGAACTGACATCTTATCTTTTTTAAAGACTTCAACCTAGAAATCTTGATGTTCTTAAAGCTTTGTCTGAAAATCACAAATCGGTTTGGCATCCTTTAGCTTCAAAATCAAAGTTGAAGATTGTGATCTCCCTTCTTGTACTGGATATCAAAACTTCACAAAATTCCATATAAACAGCGTTTCATAGCAGGATCGTCTAAGTTTACCACCAAAACACTATCGCAACTCCTGACCACTATTTTAACGACAATAAAAACTGGACTTCAAAAATACAGTGACACTTTCTACTCCAGGAGTGGCATAAATCAAATGATAGATATCTGATAAATGAAGACCTGGTAAACATCTTTAGGTCTGAATCTCTTTCCCAATGTAACCGCATTAAAACATTTGGTCTTTCAACACTCTACACAGCCATCTCTCATATGCAGCTTCAAACCAGGATTTAATATCTTATTAAACGCTGCTTTTTCAGAAAAACGGAAAGACACAATATAAATACCCATTAAAAAGACATGACAGTAATTACTTCGTCATCAATAAATAAAAAATGAATATACCAAATCTGTCAAATGTTAGATTTTCTTATCGACAAAATATTCATCATGTTTGGAGGACAGGTTTTCGAAAGCCTGTTGGTATTCCAATGGGTACTAATGGTGTTCCTCTCCTCGCCTGTTTTTGTACTCTTATGAGTTCCTAGAATGTCCGCTAAAGATAAAAAAGAATGTTGTGTCCCTCAACAATGCTAAATTTAGTGACTATTCGCTTTCAGTTTACACCACGAGCTTGAAATTAAAGACACCACCAATACACTTGGGTAAGTTTCTTCCTTAGACCTACTTCTAGAAATAGACTCAGGAAAGCTACAAACGAGACTCTACGATAACATGATGACTTCTACTTTCCAATGTCAACTCCCCGTTCATCAAAGGCAACATTCCAGCAGCTCCAGCGTATGGTGTGTATATTTCACACTTTTACTTTATCCTGCGATTTATCATTTATCGGTATTCTGATTTTCTAGACCGATCACTGTTGTTGACTGCTAAACCACTCAAACAAAGGTTTGTTGTACCTCGGTTGATGTTATCCCTCTAGAAGTTCTATGGTCGTCACCACGACTTAATTGATTGTTATAGAAAATCAATCTCTCAAATACAATCGGACATTTTCTCTGAGTCATATGTATTATTTCCTCTCCTGGATTAGACTTTTTCGTAAACATGACAGTGAGTAACTCGACGGGTGTTTAATTAGAGGCAAGCACTTCATACTCACCTGAGTGCACCCATGGTTTTAATTGGATTCGGATAACCCTCTTTCTGCTTTTTGTGTTTTTTGTTTTTGTATTGTGTTGTGTATGTTGTCTATATCCGGATTTGTTACTGTCCCTTGACTTTTGGCTCATTTTGTTCGGTCGGGTTTCTTTACTATTTTTCTTACGTAAATTCGTTGATCGGAAGGTCAAATGTATAACAATTTATTATTTTGTGAAATAGTTATTCATTTTTGTTCTTTAAACAAATATTTTTTATGTTATCAAATCCAATTATTATTTAATTCGGTTTGTTTTGTCTTGATTGAACTGTTAAGTGTTGGAAGTTTACCTGACGTGTGAAGCCAAAGCATTACCATAGGACATTGATGTTCTTGTCATTAATTCGATTGTTGTAAATTAGAACGACATTTTGTTTTTACAGTATTAAATTACTGAAAGACAATTGACAAAACATTAATATTGCTTATATATATCTGCCAGTTATTTATTTTAAACTCTTTTTAGGTTGCTGTGTCGACATTAATAACGCTTCAAATCGTAACCGGAAGTAAGTCTCACACTATCTAGACGACAAAAAAACACTTGTAGTCAGTACGTTGTTATTGATAAATTTACTTTAAATGATAAATTTTAAATATCATTGTTGGTTATCCTTTATATGGTGGCAAATGCACGTAAAATAACACAACCGGAAGTTAAGAATTTATTCATGGAGTACTAATTCGTACACAATATTGCTAGAATAATACATTTTCGTAAGTCTTCTTCCTTTCTTATCGACCAAAAACATCATAATGCTGCTTAAATACTAAATCAAGTATAAAATATGAAAACAAAACAAACTGGATATAATATTTCAGGCATACAGTTGTTTTTTTACATACCATGTTCATACTCTGAGGGTTAATCAAACACTTAGGGATATAATATTTCGTTGAATTCCTGAATTCGTGGATACATAGTACCCACAAAAACCAAGCTATAGATTAGCAATAATAGCCTGTACAATATATAGATAGCAGAACAAACATTTTCTAAACTGCAGTAACATAAATAGTCTTTAATTAGCTATCGCCATCGACGTTTGCATGACAGAACTGTTAAAATACACACAAGCGATTAAACATCGTAGAAACAATCGCATTTTAGACACAACATGTAACTTTTTACACTTTAAAACACTATGTATACACTAGATATAAGAATGAGTTTGACATCTTAAAATCGTTTATTGCAAGATTTCGATATATTACCATAACAATAACATAACATAACATTACATAAATAATTGATAATGATTTGCCCAAGAAAATCTCCTGCAAAATGTTAAGGGTACTTGCCGAATAAAAATTGGACGTGAGATAGGTAAAATACTAACAAAAGGAAAACTAAAAATATTTTAAGTGCATTTTGCAACATAAGAGTAAAAAATACAAAACATTGAAAGCTAACATATCGTTTTTTCCTATGTCATCTAAGATAATACTTTATAACTGAAACACTGTCTTATTGTAGGCAACCATGTTCTTTGTAGTTAGCCATGACTGAACTTACTTCGTCATGAATGACTCTAAATTAGATAATAAATACACTGAAGATGAAACCTGTTTGTAGGACATTCTTTTCAACGGTTTGTATTCAAATGAGTACTAATTGTGTTCCTCTCCTTGCAACCTGTTTGTACTCATATGAAGCTAAGTTTTCAGAAGGCATTCTCCTTCATTCTTGCCGCTATATTGATGATGTCTTGCTCCCATATATTCCGTGAATATTGGAATTAAACTACCCTAACGGGCTTGCAATTTAAGACACCACCAACACATATACTTAGATCGGTCTCTTACTTAGACCTACTTCTAAATATACATACTGCATCAATCTAGATCTCAATTTCTGTTTATCGATAGCAACATAGTAGCTGCTCCGGCGTATGGTGCGTACATTTTAGAACTTACATGTTATGCTTGATTTTTCAATCGGTATTACGATTTCCTTTATGGTTCACTGCTGTTGACTAATAAGATACTGAAGCAAGGGTTTGTTGTTCCTAGTTTGATGTAATTATTCAAAAGTTTCATGGCCGTCATCAACGCTTAATTGAATTGATGGTTATGGGAAGCCACCTCTGAAAAAGTAGACATTTTATTTCGTTTTCAAAGTCATTAGTAGTTCTTTCCTATTTCTGGATTTGAAATGACAGCTAGTAATTCGACAGGCGTATACGCTGGCGCTACTTATTTGTCTGAAGCACCCGTGTACCAATGATTTTTTTTTTATTGGAGACAGGTAATTACTTTCTGTTTTGGGGTGCTTGGTTTTTGTTGTTTGTTATATTAGTTGTCTGAATCCGGATTTGTAATATTACGTCGACTGTCGTCTCTTGTAGTTCGGCCGGTTTCCTTGCTATTTTTCTTATTTAAAAAAATGACTCTTTTACTTTGTGACTTTAAACCAAAATGGGCATATATAGTACGTAGCTCGTGTTATGTTAAAACGTGTTATGTGCACAAGCTACTCGTTTGGTCTGACAAATTATGAGAAAAGATACACTTTTCACAAGATATTAAAATTAAAAGTGGTGATTATTTACTAAAAAAACCTTTTGTGTTTGCAAATTTTGCCATCCAGCAATGAAATCCAGGGCAGTCTATTTAATTAAGTTTTTTTCTTTGACTAACTTCTATCTTTCTGTTTTCACGGTTTTCGAAAGTGCTATGGTCTTCGAACGTCTTCACAGTAGGTATCTGCGGTCGGCGTACTTGAGAATATTGACTTTGTTTAAAGAATGATTAATAGAGGTTTTATCTGGAGGAAGTCTGCGATTTGTTCTATATTTGAGAGATAAAAGAGAGAATATATTAAAGCAGCTCTCAAACAAAAAACCTGCTGCAAAATGAAGAAAATTATGTTTCCTGGTTTCTGTGAGTTTCCAACATCAAAAACATTTAACATGTTTTAAGTGGAAGTATTCGTTTTCACACCGATTGATGCTTAATTAAATATCTGTTTTTCTTAATAACAATTGACTGCTCTATAATGTAAGGACTGATAATACTTTTCGTCACGAATAAGATAGACATATAGTCGACATTAATTTATGGAGAAAAGATTACAGTTTTTTACAAATCTGAAACATATAAAAGAAAAATTTATGGTTTTGAATATTACTTCATCAAATAATATATAAGTAACTATTAGTCAACATGTGTTCGTTTACTAATTGAACTAGTTGACAGTATGTTAACAAAATTTACTTGTAAAATAAAATAAGATTTATGAAATTAAATGGATAACACTATAAGTATGGAACATTCATGTGTTTGGAGATGTTTTGCTATAGGAGAACCCGTATTTGCATCTGAACTTATGATTTGTCTAATCCAGAATTTGTATAGTCCAAGAGAGCACGCACATTTTTAGAGAATCATTGACTGTTAACCTGCTTAATTGAAAGACTAATAATTTTTTTCCTTGAAAAACTCGAATAAATAATTTTTTAATGTCTGAATAAATAACTTGGAATATAGTGATGAATAGCTTTAACAGTAGTAATAACCAAAATTTCTTGCATTGGAATTGGAAACGATTTATTTGAATTATAAACATCTCTTTTAAAATAATTGTTGTCAAAATGTCGATTTTGATTGAATTTAACACTGTTGTGATTGCTGTTATGCAGTTAACCACTAATTACATGAACCGAGCGTTTGGGAGGTTATAATTGTTTTGTTTCAATAAAAGTAGTATTTTAATACAATACTATGATGATAGTTTGTGACTTGCTTCGTAAATAAAAACTAAAATCTTAAGCTGTCAGATTTTTTTATATCATTTTACTTTTTTCATCTGGGTGAAAATGATGGGGTTTCCAGAAACTCCGCTCGTCACACCTTGTGATAAAACTCTATTGTTATCTTGCCTTGTGTTCTTCAGCAATGTTTTGCCTCTGCGTTTAGCTTGTTTAAGGGAATTTTCAACATTAGTTTGGACGACATATAAGGTTTATATAACGATATTTCTACATTGCTGTAGGTTATTCCATATTAGATTATTGTCAATGATTGTGTCCATGGTGTGGACCACTGCCCTGCCTGCCATATTTTGTTACAGATTATTAGTAGGGAGCTTATCATGGCTTTTCCTGTTAGGACTAGTTCTGCTCAAGAAAATGTCAGCCCCTACTGACCTCTCGTTTTATAGTGACTTTACTCCTTGTTCTATCTCTTTTAAGAGCATGGAATTGCTGTCGGCATTGGGTCCTGGTAGGTTGTTCAATATATAAAGATTTATTGTGTGGTTAAACAAATTAGATCAGTACTCTGCAAAATATCTTGGTCTTATGTGACACAGTTTCCGTCTTTATACTGTATTGTGATATGCGTCCCTTTACTGAACTAGTAAGGTTTTATACAAGTTAATATGCTTTATTACTGTTGTTTTTTCTTGAGACAGTCTGCCGTGTCTTTATAGTGCTTTTTAATCCAGGATTCCTTTGCCTTTTTCGTGCGTTTTTTATTTCTAGGTTAACAGATCTATATAAATTTACCTTTACTTTCTCAGCCGACTTCTTTTTCTTTTTATCTCTGCGCTTCTCATACAAATATAGAAAAAAATAGCCAAGAAAACCGACCGAACAACAAGAGCTAAAAGTCATGGGACAGTTACAAATCCGGATATAGACAAAGGCAACACAAAACACAAAAAAACACAAAAAACAGAAAGAAAGTAACCCGAACCCAATAAAAACCATGGGTGCACTCAGAATGTCAATAGTAATCCAATATTTTATCGATGATCGATGTATTCTAAGGATCTCACTTGCTGCTTCAGTCACTGCTGTGTTAAACGTGGTGACCATATCACCTCTAAGAAGATCAACAGTGCAAATTACCCTCCTATCGTTGTATATAATGCTTCCGAGTCTTTCAGTTTCTCGAGGTCAAATTTATTATTGTACAATACTTGAGATTGAAAACGCAACACTTTTATCAATCCGTAAGCAATCCGTCAGCAATATTTATCAATCAGTCAGATCATTCAGATCGTTCCCAATCCGTCAAATCGTTCCCAATCCGTCCATCCGTCAATTGACGGATATGGAACGATTTGACTGATCTAACGGATTGATTCTGACTGATCGCTCCAATCCGTCCATTCAACTTCCGGTTAGTGAAATTAATATTTCGAAATGTGAAAATTCGTTTCACTCGCAAACATTAGAAGTAATTTATGAATCGTTTCACATAATGATCAGGCTAAAACTGGTATAAAGTTATAAATAATATAAATGGAAATTTCATCAATCTATAATTAATGCATCTGTTACGAAAAAAAAATCACATAGTGTCATTTTATTAACAAAATAATTAAAACAGAGTAAATTTAAAACACACACACACACACACTTAAAATAATTGACCTCGCGTGCCAAGGCGTACGTATCGTATTTTAAAACGGAAAAAGTCTAGTCTAAAGTAATAAATAATAAATGGAAATTACCCCAATCTATAACTAATGCATATGTGACTGAATATAAACTCCACATAGTGTCATTTTATTAACAAAATAATTAAAATAGAAATAAAAAAAAAACACACACACAATGAATTCAAAAAAATATTTTACCTCGCTTGCAAAGGCATACATTTCGTATTTGACTTCGAAATTTTTTAAAGCGGAAAAGCGAGAAAGACGAAAAACATGAAGGCGTAATCGTAACATTTTTTCACTTCAAGCTTTTGCGTTAGCATTATTTGTATGTATGCTTGAAGTTTGTTTAACACTAGTTTCAAAAATTATATTAGTCTATATAATATGGCGTCAAGTGTTTATATGGAAGAGCTGGTGTACCCAACGAAACAGCAGACCTTCGACTTGAAAACTGGTTCCCTTTGCAAATTTAGGGATGGGTCGAGCACACCCTCTCACTGTAAGGGTCGAACAAACAACTCAAATCAATAATCAATAATAAATTACTTTTACCTTAACCTTAACCACTGAGGTCGATGTTTTTTATTATAAACGCTTAAAAAGATCATTTGTCCTGGTTTTATCAGTTATCTTTTTGTGCCTTAATTCCTAAGAATTCCGGTGTATAATACTGAGTAAGATTTACGACAACAGCAAAAACATCTATTTATATATTTTATTCACTATATCATTGTGTCACATGAATTTACACAGAATTAAATCTCAAATAAAGAATAAAATACTAAACACGTTTGAATATAGAATCCTACGAGTTAAAGATGCGAATATGTGAGCGTTATATAAAAATCAATTCTGCTTTCGCATTTTAGCCGACACAATTTGTTTATTTTAGGATGTCTGTTATAATCATTCAACATTTAATGGAGCATAAGTATAAATGGTTTCTTTTAAATTCGGAAGTATTAGAAATTAGTTTCAAAAAGGTTTCACAAGGCTGACCAGCGCATCCTTAGCTGGCGGTTTTTTTTTTGGGGAGGGGGGGGGGGCGGGGGGATGTTGGTCATAATATAATTGCTGCGACCCATAGTGACGTGTTTAGAGAGTGTCACGCTCCTTGCACGATAAGGATCTCTTTTGTAGATTTCGAAAAAGTAGGCTTAAAAATGTAAATTTTCCGCCCATAGCCATACCCCATATTTTTCCGAGAAATTCAAAATGTTTGCCCTTTGATCCATCTTTCTCTAATTGATTGAGGGGGCCTTGGTGGCCGAGTAGTTACGGTAGTTCGTCTACTATTGATCACGTGGTCTTTCAACACAGAGGTTGCGGGTTCGAATCTCACTGCGGGCAGGGTGTACTCGACTTAATTGACAAGGATTGCAACTTTTGCTACAAAAGGTCGGGGTTTTTCTCCAGGTACTCCAGCCTCCTCCTCCAATAAAAACTGGACTCCATGATATAGCTGAAAAATTGCTGTAAGTGGCATTAAACAATTTTTAAACAAACAAATCTAATTGATATTTAACTTATTCTCGTCATGAATAAAGCTGAAATACTCTCGCTGCAAGAAAAGCAAACATCCAATCAATCAATGAAATAAGTTATAGTTCAAATTGAATGACACTCCTTTAAAGGGCAAGTTTTGAAAAGGTTCTGTTATATCGATATGACTGTAATGACAATGTTAAAACCGATCTTCATAGACTTAAAGAATTAATGAAGTTTTGTTCAAAATATTAATATTTCGTACTATAACACGTGTCTATCTGTAACACATTTTTACGCTTAACAGCAGTATTCGCAGACAATTCTCCCCGGCGTGATTGGGGCCTCGGTGACTGATTGGTTAGTCATCTACTAGTTATCACATGCCTG
Source organism: Limnoperna fortunei (assembly GCA_944474755.1). NCBI lineage: Eukaryota > Metazoa > Mollusca > Bivalvia > Mytilida > Modiolidae > Limnoperna > Limnoperna fortunei. Next base: position 19,962,642 of record OX104117.1, read on the forward strand.
TCAACAGGTTGCGGATTTTCGAACGACTGCAGATAGGGTGTGCCCGACTCCAACTTTATTGACAAAGATTGTCCGTTTTAACCTGTACTCCGGCTTCATCCCATCCCACCCCAAATAAAAAATAAATGAACAATCCAGCGTAATACAACTTGCGACCAGAATCGCCGAATATTTTACAATACAACGTTGTGCTTAGTAAACAATGTTTTTGAATGACAATGCTTGTTCAACAATTGTTTATACACAATAGTTTTATAATTGTATTTTAAAATGTAAACTAAATAAACACACACAGGCATTCATTTAAGTAACTAGTAATGATTTCAAAAGAAGCCACGTCCTTGCCTAAATGTGAAATAAATCTGCTACTGATTGGGGGATTCTAGTTGGTTTAATTCACGACACAAAATATACATGTAACAGGTCGCAGAAAAAAAATAGGCCGAAATCACGAGTCGCAGAAATAAAAAAATAGAGTCAATAATTGATTACGAAAATAAACCATGAATCTCGTCGCTACTAATGTGCCTTAAATCGAAGTTTTTTTAAGGTTTACAGGGCTCGACCCGCAGATATGTCCTGCCTTAAAGAAATTTGCTTAAATATATATAATATAAAGATAATAGTTTTTGAATACTTACTTTTATTTTATTATAAATGATATTATTAAATGCATATATATAAAATACAAATGACGCAGAATTCGTTTTAACTTTAAATTATTAATGTATACGTATCCGTCAATAAACTGACCGATTTATGCATATAATTAAATGACGGATTCTGGATCGCACTGATTGGACTGATCGCACTGATCGCTGACGGTTACCAAGGTAATGACGGATTCATAATTTTGGACGGATGTATTCATCATCAATCAGTCAGCGATCCGTCAGCGTTCCAAAATCCGTCAGCAATCAGTCAAAGTGTTGCGTTTACGGGTGTAAGTACTGTATAGCCCTTTTTGCTGACTTTCTTTAAGTGCATACGGAAGGTCATCCTCCCTATATCGTAAATATTTCCAATGTCTTGGAATGCTTCTCGTTTTTTGACCATAATGTAGTATATTTTCGTATGGATTGCACAATTATTGTTCACAAGATTATTTGTTTTGATTGGTGCTTAAAGACGTTAAAGCCACGCAATCATAAAACTGGCAATCCTTGTGAATTAAGATTGGAGTCGATTACATGCTACTCGCAGTTAGACGCGAACCCACAACCCCAGTGTTGACAAGGACGTGAAAAAAATTATATGACTAACTACCTTAACCATTCGAAACATTGTCTGCTGAAATACGACAAATTAAACCCACCCAATGTTGATTGAATTGTGTCCTTCTGGCAATCCTTGTCAATTTAAGATTGGAGTCGAGTACACCCTGCCTGCAGTGAGAATCGAACCCGCAATCTCAATGTTGACAGACCCCGTGATCAATAGTAGAGGAACAACCTTGACCTCTCGGCCACCGAGGCCCCAGAATTTTCGTAACCAATACGTATTACATGTACGTAATCCGACAGTAATCGAATTCAAACATTTTTGTATATATTATATAGGATGACAAAGTTACATGTCATACAGTCACAGTAAGTAAACTATATACACACGTCAGTTTTAAATCTAATTCTGACAGTGTTGGGCTTATTTTGTAGACGTATATATAAATATTTGATATTAACCTTGTATTTCTGATGCTTCAATATTTTTATAAGAATACAGAATGCTTTAAACTTACCTTCATAAGACTCGGCTAGGTCAGGCTCCAAATAATTCATTAAATTTTTTTAGCTTTATGTCAAAATAGATCTATGGAGCTCTAACTCCTAATATGCATAAGTATGCTTGCAAAGATTAAATTAATAGTATGCTTGAATATTAATCTACAATGCTTTTATTTGATTTTTAGATTATGGACAAAATGACACAGATACTCCGCAGTTATTCTACAAATTGTTGTGTTGTTTCTTTAATAGCACTGATCAGGTCAAAATTCAGAGAAGACTTTTTGAAGTTCTCGACGATGGTGTAAAGATAAGTGATCGGGAGCAGAAGTGCAGCTGAAGGTGTTGACATTCCATGTTCTGATTATAACTTGATGACTATTTTAGAAAAAAATAACTGTAGATATTGACGGTTGTCAGGTAAATGAAGAAGGACCCATTTTATTATACAACACTGATAACTCGTATCCCGGAGTTGCTCATCTTGTGATTTCTAAAAGTCGATACTCAAATGATATATCTCATCACTGGGGAGAAAGGTCTATCTGGGGGACATTGGTTTCAAACAAACGCTTTAAAGAATATTTCATTAAGCGATATCGAGATACCGACACTAAAATCCACGGACCATGCATTTCTTCAGAAAACGGTAACGTTGACCATCTATTTTGTTTCCGTAGTATGTCATGGCTACCTGTAGCTGAACATTGGATAAAACGAGCCAAGTCAAAGAAATGGCCATCACCTGAAATATTCTCCGAAGTTATTAATGAAGGAATTTTTATTTGTCCCATAAGCAGTAAATTTGGTAGCGCTAACGACTATCCGCTTGAATGGCGCGTCTCATTTTCATTAGCAGTAATAAAATTAATTCATTCGTTTATTCATACACAGTTATTATTGTGCAAAAGCTACAAATATATTAAACAATGTTTGAATGATGATCAAATATTGTGTTCATACGTTTTTAGGATAAAGTTCTTTTGGATGTGTGAGAACCCCGTGTGGGACCCGGGGCACAGGAGAATAAGCCCACGGCTTCCTCATCCTGCAGTAAGAGTCTGCTAACAGAGGCAACACTTGCCGTGTGTTGCGACCCGTGTCGATTACAGGACGGGATTTCAGTAGGCCGGGTAAACGGTCCCGATAACCTACTGAACCCTTACTTTTTCTAGACCGGAAATCGAGTTAGCCCTGACTTCGATGAATCGGCATGTCACGTCTTGCCCTTTGTGAATCCTTCTCATTTTAGCTTTTCTATTACATTTATTTCTTTTCAAACTATTCCATGAAATGTATTAACCAGTTGATAGACAGCTTCCTTTAAGGATTCACAAAGAAGGCGGTGGCTGAAGGGCAAAGCTTCCTCAGCTTTATAGAGGCGACATGTTTGCCGTGTGTTGCAACCCGTGATGGTGGAGGAAGGGATCCTGGTGGTTGAGAGATCACTCTCTGCTGCATCCATTAGTGCGGGTCAGCGGGTTTGATTTTCAATACACCACTTTGGCCCTGACTTCAACTAGACCGGAGACCGGATGGACCCGGTTCGGTCAATCGGCTGGTCATGCCGAGCCCTTAACAAGCTTGTCGTCATTCTTCTTGTCACTTGATTTTATCTTGTGTATCCTACTACAAAAGTTGTTCAGTAACAGGCTGTTAAGAAGGCGGTGGCTCATGGGTCAATCAAGTAGACAGAGTTTCGAACGGTTGTATCGCCAGGTAACCCCGGGCACGAGGCATGCGTTCATTGAGAAATTCTTCTGTTTGAGTATACCACCCTTGGAACACCTGATGCTTTCTGCTGGAGATCCGCAGACTCTAGGCATCGCCCATGTTGGCACTCCGTGGCGGGTGGGTGACAAGGGTGGTGAACCGCAATTTTCTAATCATGGCTTCCGAAACACCCCCTTTAACACAAAAAGGTCCAAAAAAAAAGAAAAAATGATTTCCCTCTCGAAGATTTGGTTGTAGAAGAAAGTTGGCCTAAATTTATTGTATTATCTAGTAAAGACCCAACTTAACCTTTGGCAAAAGTATCTCCATTCATCATTGAAAAATCTATCAAGAGTTGTGCAGGAGACGTTAAAAACGTCACCAAAATGAAGTCCTGTTCCCTGCTAATAGAATGCAGTAGAAAACACCAATTGCTGAATTTACTCAAACTTTCCAAAATTGTAGATTTAGATATAACTAGCTCACCCCACAGAACGTTAAACTCGAGTCAAGGGATTATTCGCTATCGAGGTGAAGATCTCTCGGAATTATCAGATGATGAAATCTGTTTAGAACTAGAGCCTCAGGGTGTAACAAAAGTGAAAAGATTTATTGCTAACAGACAGGGTGTTCAGGTAAAACTGAACACCTTTCTGTTGAATTTCAATTCACCCACTGTCCCCGAGTCAATCAAGATTGGTCTCTACAAAATTAAAGTCAGCGCATACATATCCAACCCGGTGCGCTGCTTTAAGTGTCAAAAGTTCGGTCATGGAAAGGGACAGTGCAGAGGTCACCTGGTTTGTTTTAAATGTGCAGAAGAAGGACATGAGGGCTTTACCTGCACTAAAACTCCAAAGTGCGCCAATTGCGGTGAAGCCCACATGTCCTCATCCAAGGATTGTCAACACTTTAAAAAAGAAAAAGAAATACAAAAATTAAAAACTGAAAAGACCATCTCATACTCTGAGGCTCGTCGTCTGTATAATACCATGAATAATCCCTCGTCTCCTGCATCAACGTCATACGCCAAACGCGTTCTCACTTCAGTTGAAACGCGGACAATCATCACCTTGCCTATTGACAAACAGGAACCTTCAAAATTACCAGTTACAATAACAGACAAAATCATTAAATCTTCACGAAAATCTTCATCTTCTCAAACTGCTACGTCTTCAGCACCCTCTCAAACTGCTACGTCTTCAGCACCCTCTCAATCTGCTACGTCTTCAGCACCATCTCAATCCTCAACCAAATCTTCAAGCAGCCCCAAAAAAAAATTCAAAAAATACCAACTCCAATTTAAATTCTTCTAACTCAAATAAAAAATCAAATCAAAAAGGAGATCGAACTCCAAAACTGCTGCGGGATCCCATCAAGGTCCACAACAGGTTTGGAAGTCTAGATAATCTAGACACTACTATCTGGGGCGATCCCATGGATACATTACCCCCAGATACTGGATCTAAAAGTAGATCCCCCAGCAGAAACCGGCGGAATAGCCCCAAAAAAACTGTCAACTATTCCCCTATTCGCAGACCATAATGGGTACAATAATACAATGGAATTGTCGAGGTCTTAAGATTAATTTTCTTGAGATTACATTATTAGTTCAAGCCTTTATTCCTGTTGCATTTTGCCTCCAAGAATCCCACCTAAAACGAAGTGATAACATATCTTTAAAAAATTACTCTATATACAGCACATATGTAGACGAGAATGATAGAGCTGCTGGCGGCTCTACCATTCTTGTAAAAGATCAAGTTCTACATAGCCCTGTAGACCTCAACACTGATCTTCAGGCGATTGCTGTTAGAATATCTTTAGACAAAACAATTACTTTATGCTCTCTGTATATCCCTCCGAATTCTTCATTAAATTTAAATCAGTTGAAACATCTTACTGATCAGCTTCCGGCCCCTTATATATTACTTGGGGACTTCAACGGACACAACCCTTTATGGGGCAGCAACAAAATAAACGATAAAGGTAAAATTATCGAAGGCTTAATGAATCAGGAGGATCTGTGTATTTTTAATGATGGAACCAATACTTATTTACATCCTGGGAATGGATCATATTCGGCTATTGATCTTACAATAGCAGATCCTTCTCTGTTGCCCGATTTCTCATGGAAAGTCCATGACGATCTCTGTGGCAGTGATCACTTTCCTATTATCTTGGAATCTTTACACTCTTCAAACACCCAAAGAATCGCTCGGTATAAATTTGGCAACGCCAATTGGCCTCTACTTGAACAACTCTGTATAGAGCGACTTAACTCGGACGTTTTTGAAGCTGTTTCTGATGCAATTTTAAAATTCAACGAAACACTTATTTCAATTGCTGATGAAACAATTCCTAAGACCTCGACAAATCCAAAACATCCTAGTAAACCATGGTTCGATGACAGCTGTGAGGACGCTATTAAAGACCGGAAAAAGGCCGAACGACGCTTTAATAAACATCCAACTCAAAATAATCTTAACCATTTCCGAATTGTTCGAGGGAAAGCTCGCAGGGTAACGAAACAAGACGACGCACCTCTTGGCGTAACTTTGTTTCTAAACTAAATAACCATACCCCTATGAATAAAATTTGGAACATGATTCGTAAAATTAAAGGTAAAAACAGTAAAGCAAATGTCCATCATTTAAAGGATGGACAAGACTTGTTAACATCAGAGTCAGATATATCTAACAAATTGGCCGAAACATTTGCAAAACACTCGTCCGCTGGAAATTATCATCCGGATTTTCAGCGTATCAAAACTCAAAAATAAAAATCAAAACTTAATTTCCAGTCAAAAAATTTGGAAGATTACACTACACCTTTTTCTTTGGAAGAGCTAAAACCTTCTTTGAACAAATCTCACGACACAGCATGTGGTCCAGATGACATCCATTACCAACTTCTCAAACATCTGCCACAATCTTCTCTCCAATGCCTTCTGAATCTTCTTAACAACATTTGGGAAACGGGTGACTTACCATCTATATGGAAAATGGCCACTGTTGTGCCTATTCCAAAACCAGGAAAAGATCACTCGGAAGCGTCCAACTATCGGCCTATAGCACTCACAAGCTGTCTTTGTAAAACCCTGGAAAGGATGATCAATGATCGCCTTGTCTGGTTTTTAGAATCCAACAATCTACTTCCTAATATTCAGTGTGGTTTTAGACAAGGGCGAAGTACCCTAGATCATCTTGTACGTTTCGAAACGTATATTCGAAACGCCTTTGAAAAAAATGAGCATACTGCTGAGGCGCAAGCTATTCTTCTTGCAATGAAAATAGTTGCTTCGTCAGAGGAGCACAAATTTATTATCTGCTCCGATTCTCTGTCATGTCTTCTTGCTATTGAAAACTTCAAAGTTATGAACCCTAATATTTTAAAAATTATTCAAATGTACAAAGCCCTTGTAGCTTTGGGTAAAGAGGTTGTGTTTTTCTGGATCCCAAGTCATGTGGGAATCCATGGGAACACAGTCTTGGACGAGGAGGCCAAAAAGGCCTTCAATAACAATATAATTAATTGTGCCATACCTTTTACTGATTTTAAAGCATCAATTTTTAAATATATTTCTCGTTTGTGGCAGAGTGGTTGGGATCTAGAGGTTCATAACAAACTTCATGAGATCCAGCCACTACTTCACAAAAATAATTTTAATTGTTTTAGAAGTCGTCGAGACCAAGTTGTTTTTACCAGGTGTCGTCTTGGTCATACCAGGACGACTCATAGTTATATTTTAAAAAACGATCAACGACCCGAGTGTGTGCAATGCAACTGTCCATACACAATCAGGCATGTCTTGATGGACTTTGTGGACGTGTCCCATTTTCGGGAACGTTTTTATACTGTGGATTCTTACTTTAATTTGTTTACAACTGTCGCTGGCGACAAAATTCTACAGTTCTTAAAAGAAATTAATTTGTATAATAAAATATAATCTTGTATCATAACTATGCTGTTATTTCATATTTTATTATTTTAATCACGTTATTTTTATGTGTATATACCCTCATACTATTGTGTGAGATTACAGTTTAACTATATTTCGACAGGGTTGTTTCTATGCCAACTTTCTAATTATTAAACATCATCAATTTATAAAATTGCTCACGTCCTGAATATAGCTGAAATATTGCTTGCTGGACGTTAAACATCAATCAATCAATCAATCAATGGATGTGTGAGGAAACGTCACAAGAAATGTGGACCCCACAAAATTTTGTCATCGTCTTTCGGGACCATCAACGGCGTCTCCTGTACTTGACCAGATACGAGTTCTGACCACATTTTTTCATACCGGACAATAATTTGTATGAAGAAGTTATAAGCAGCAAAACAAAACCCAAATTAGAATTTCGAATAAAAAATATCTTGTCAAAGATTTTTCAAAGCAAAGACTATGCTTCAAGAATAGATCCTTTCACCATTAATCAGTTTTACTTGCGTGTAAGAGCAGCCAATAGTTTCAAAGAGAAAATGCAGACGGTATTGGGGTCGTTGCGTTTTTTCCGATTAACATGTCAAACATGTACCAAACGACAAATAGATTCCATCATGCAAAAGTCATTATACAGACTTTTAAATAGCAAATTCTCTTATTTCCCAAAGGGTCTTTACTTAGCATCATTTTGCTTTTCAAATCAGATATCAGCTCAACTCGCAAGATGGGAGGGGCAAACAAACAAGGAAGCATATAGAATTCGTAAAAAAATATTGTCAAATCTCCTGATTGTTAATTACGCCGATGCAGCGAACGGATGGTTACTTGTTGCTCAGTTCTTCTGCGAAAGTGGTCAGTACCATTTTGCGATTTCAACGCTTAAATTAGCCGAAGAAAAGGGTACGCAAGAGAAGATTGTTTTTTGGCAAATTTTCTTTATACATCAGATTACATTGACAGACCACTAAGAAATTTGAGTTCTAAAATATCTTTACTTACTTACATAAGGTCATTTTGCCTTGATTATGTCTACATGCTTCCTGACCCAGCTTGGCTTCTTCCGGAACTGGCTGAAGATATTGGATTAAATAGCCTTGTAAAATATCAAATGTTTATTTGCTGTCTCCATAACTAAGTATAATCTAGTGCACATTCTCACACACCGATTGTTATTGGGGATCGTGTTGGTATTATTTCTGTTTTTTTTCCTTATGATTGTTGTCTTGTTCGTTCGTCAGGTCAGATTTTATGGCTACTTGTTTATCTTGGTTTACAATTTTTGTCAATTCTTTGTATCTTATGCTAAAATTAACATTCAGACATTCCAGCAGTATAATCCTTTCAATTTTATCAACTCAAATTTGTCAATAGTGTCGTCATTCAATGCACGATAACGATCAATTTTATAGATTGAAAACAAACGAATAGGCCAATTCTAGCAGCTACAAAAGCCTAAATGTTCCGTTTCTACCGTATACTATAAACTTTTCAAGGGCAGTCAAACTTGTTATCGTTGATTTATTGTTCGTAAAGTTCTCGTCAACATAACAGTTGTAAACATAAATCAAGATAAGTCTATTGTTTAGCTAGAGATTAGTATGTTAGGATAATAATTAACATACACCTCTGATGTTTCTGTAGTCTATACATTTGCATATATTGCAGACATGAAGTGACGATAAGAGAAATAGTGTAATGAATTTCCACTGCAAAAAATCCATCATCCTTCTTTTCTATGAACAGAACGAATTTTAATGGAATGAGATTTCATTGACGGACGGGATAAATTCATTATACAGTCAGTTACATGGAGGATATGGCTGATTCTTGATATAAAAATTTATTATAAACTCCATATATTTCCATAATACTCCAACCCCACCCCCTAGTAACTGACTGTATAATTAATATTGTTTATCCCACTTATCCCATGTTCCTCACAGACAATATAATAAGTGTATTTAAAGAAGCTCGTAAGTAACTAGTGTTTTTTCATGTCTTGTCCTTTTCCTTGTATAAGTGTTAATTTTGCTATTGGTATTTTGTGCCAAAGCTTTTTACTAGTTTTAGTAACATGGTTTTTTTATCACTTTCAAAGATTATTATATTTATTTTGTAACTTGATTACAGTCAACCCTCTTTAAAACGACCATGTTAGTTTCACGCCAGCATTGACGTTAAACTTGCGTCTATTGAAAATCGTTCAAATCTGCTCAGTACCCAAGCTTAATAACAAAAAATAATAAAATGTTTGTTTTCTTGCCGATATTTAATTAAAAACCTTTTTTCTTTTTTTTAACAAAAAAAATTGTATATTGTCATTATTTACATTAGACAGATTTTCGGTAATTAATCCCATTTCTGATGTGCCGCTTGAATCTTAACACACTCGTAATTAAGCCAATAATTTATGAAATATTTGAAGATTTAAATATAAATCCTTGTCAATTTAAGATTGGAGTCGAGTACACCCTGCCTGCAGTGAGAATCGAACCCGCAATCTCAATGTTGACAGACCACGTGATCAATAGTAGAGGAACAACCTTGACCTCTCGGCCACCGAGGCCCCAGAATTTTCGTAACCAATACGTATTACATGTACGTAATCCGACAGTAATCGAATTCAAACATTTTTGTATATATTATATAGGATGACAAAGTTACATGTCATACAGTCACAGTAAGTAAACTATATACACACGTCAGTTTTAAATCTAATTCTGACAGTGTTGGGCTTATTTTGTAGACGTATATATAAATATTTGATATTAACCTTGTATTTCTGATGCTTCAATATTTTTATAAGAATACAGAATGCTTTAAACTTACCTTCATAAGACTCGGCTAGGTCAGGCTCCAAATAATTCATTAAATTTTTTTAGCTTTATGTCAAAATAGATCTATGGAGCTCTAACTCCTAATATGCATAAGTATGCTTGCAAAGATTAAATTAATAGTATGCTTGAATATTAATCTACAATGCTTTTATTTGATTTTTAGATTATGGACAAAATGACACAGATACTCCGCAGTTATTCTACAAATTGTTGTGTTGTTTCTTTAATAGCACTGATCAGGTCAAAATTCAGAGAAGACTTTTTGAAGTTCTCGACGATGGTGTAAAGATAAGTGATCGGGAGCAGAAGTGCAGCTGAAGGTGTTGACATTCCATGTTCTGATTATAACTTGATGACTATTTTAGAAAAAAATAACTGTAGATATTGACGGTTGTCAGGTAAATGAAGAAGGACCCATTTTATTATACAACACTGATAACTCGTATCCCGGAGTTGCTCATCTTGTGATTTCTAAAAGTCGATACTCAAATGATATATCTCATCACTGGGGAGAAAGGTCTATCTGGGGGACATTGGTTTCAAACAAACGCTTTAAAGAATATTTCATTAAGCGATATCGAGATACCGACACTAAAATCCACGGACCATGCATTTCTTCAGAAAACGGTAACGTTGACCATCTATTTTGTTTCCGTAGTATGTCATGGCTACCTGTAGCTGAACATTGGATAAAACGAGCCAAGTCAAAGAAATGGCCATCACCTGAAATATTCTCCGAAGTTATTAATGAAGGAATTTTTATTTGTCCCATAAGCAGTAAATTTGGTAGCGCTAACGACTATCCGCTTGAATGGCGCGTCTCATTTTCATTAGCAGTAATAAAATTAATTCATTCGTTTATTCATACACAGTTATTATTGTGCAAAAGCTACAAATATATTAAACAATGTTTGAATGATGATCAAATATTGTGTTCATACGTTTTTAGGATAAAGTTCTTTTGGATGTGTGAGAACCCCGTGTGGGACCCGGGGCACAGGAGAATAAGCCCACGGCTTCCTCATCCTGCAGTAAGAGTCTGCTAACAGAGGCAACACTTGCCGTGTGTTGCGACCCGTGTCGATTACAGGACGGGATTTCAGTAGGCCGGGTAAACGGTCCCGATAACCTACTGAACCCTTACTTTTTCTAGACCGGAAATCGAGTTAGCCCTGACTTCGATGAATCGGCATGTCACGTCTTGCCCTTTGTGAATCCTTCTCATTTTAGCTTTTCTATTACATTTATTTCTTTTCAAACTATTCCATGAAATGTATTAACCAGTTGATAGACAGCTTCCTTTAAGGATTCACAAAGAAGGCGGTGGCTGAAGGGCAAAGCTTCCTCAGCTTTATAGAGGCGACATGTTTGCCGTGTGTTGCAACCCGTGATGGTGGAGGAAGGGATCCTGGTGGTTGAGAGATCACTCTCTGCTGCATCCATTAGTGCGGGTCAGCGGGTTTGATTTTCAATACACCACTTTGGCCCTGACTTCAACTAGACCGGAGACCGGATGGACCCGGTTCGGTCAATCGGCTGGTCATGCCGAGCCCTTAACAAGCTTGTCGTCATTCTTCTTGTCACTTGATTTTATCTTGTGTATCCTACTACAAAAGTTGTTCAGTAACAGGCTGTTAAGAAGGCGGTGGCTCATGGGTCAATCAAGTAGACAGAGTTTCGAACGGTTGTATCGCCAGGTAACCCCGGGCACGAGGCATGCGTTCATTGAGAAATTCTTCTGTTTGAGTATACCACCCTTGGAACACCTGATGCTTTCTGCTGGAGATCCGCAGACTCTAGGCATCGCCCATGTTGGCACTCCGTGGCGGGTGGGTGACAAGGGTGGTGAACCGCAATTTTCTAATCATGGCTTCCGAAACACCCCCTTTAACACAAAAAGGTCCAAAAAAAAAAGAAAAAATGATTTCCCTCTCGAAGATTTGGTTGTAGAAGAAAGTTGGCCTAAATTTATTGTATTATCTAGTAAAGACCCAACTTAACCTTTGGCAAAAGTATCTCCATTCATCATTGAAAAATCTATCAAGAGTTGTGCAGGAGACGTTAAAAACGTCACCAAAATGAAGTCCTGTTCCCTGCTAATAGAATGCAGTAGAAAACACCAATTGCTGAATTTACTCAAACTTTCCAAAATTGTAGATTTAGATATAACTAGCTCACCCCACAGAACGTTAAACTCGAGTCAAGGGATTATTCGCTATCGAGGTGAAGATCTCTCGGAATTATCAGATGATGAAATCTGTTTAGAACTAGAGCCTCAGGGTGTAACAAAAGTGAAAAGATTTATTGCTAACAGACAGGGTGTTCAGGTAAAACTGAACACCTTTCTGTTGAATTTCAATTCACCCACTGTCCCCGAGTCAATCAAGATTGGTCTCTACAAAATTAAAGTCAGCGCATACATATCCAACCCGGTGCGCTGCTTTAAGTGTCAAAAGTTCGGTCATGGAAAGGGACAGTGCAGAGGTCACCTGGTTTGTTTTAAATGTGCAGAAGAAGGACATGAGGGCTTTACCTGCACTAAAACTCCAAAGTGCGCCAATTGCGGTGAAGCCCACATGTCCTCATCCAAGGATTGTCAACACTTTAAAAAAGAAAAAGAAATACAAAAATTAAAAACTGAAAAGACCATCTCATACTCTGAGGCTCGTCGTCTGTATAATACCATGAATAATCCCTCGTCTCCTGCATCAACGTCATACGCCAAACGCGTTCTCACTTCAGTTGAAACGCGGACAATCAGCACGTAGCAATTTCATTCAATGCACGATAACGATCAATTTTATAGATTGAAAACAAACGAATAGGCCAATTCTAGCAGCTACAAAAGCCTAAATGTTCCGTTTCTACCGTATACTATAAACTTTTCAAGGGCAGTCAAACTTGTTATCGTTGATTTATTGTTCGTAAAGTTCTCGTCAACATAACAGTTGTAAACATAAATCAAGATAAGTCTATTGTTTAGCTAGAGATTAGTATGTTAGGATAATAATTAACATACACCTCTGATGTTTCTGTAGTCTATACATTTGCATATATTGCAGACATGAAGTGACGATAAGAGAAATAGTGTAATGAATTTCCACTGCAAAAAATCCATCATCCTTCTTTTCTATGAACAGAACGAATTTTAATGGAATGAGATTTCATTGACGGACGGGATAAATTCATTATACAGTCAGTTACATGGAGGATATGGCTGATTCTTGATATAAAAATTTATTATAAACTCCATATATTTCCATAATACTCCAACCCCACCCCCTAGTAACTGACTGTATAATTAATATTGTTTATCCCACTTATCCCATGTTCCTCACAGACAATATAATAAGTGTATTTAAAGAAGCTCGTAAGTAACTAGTGTTTTTTCATGTCTTGTCCTTTTCCTTGTATAAGTGTTAATTTTGCTATTGGTATTTTGTGCCAAAGCTTTTTACTAGTTTTAGTAACATGGTTTTTTTATCACTTTCAAAGATTATTATATTTATTTTGTAACTTGATTACAGTCAACCCTCTTTAAAACGACCATGTTAGTTTCACGCCAGCATTGACGTTAAACTTGCGTCTATTGAAAATCGTTCAAATCTACTCAGTACCCAAGCTTAATAACAAAAAATAATAAAATGTTTGTTTTCTTGCCGATATTTAATTAAAAACCTTTTTTCTTTTTTTTAACAAAAAAAATTGTATATTGTCATTATTTACATTAGACAGATTTTCGGTAATTAATCCCATTTCTGATGTGCCGCTTGAATCTTAACACACTCGTAATTAAGCCAATAATTTATGAAATATTTGAAGATTTAAATATAAAATAGCCTTTGACACTTTTTAATGAAGCCATATCCCTGTCATCGATTAGTTTCGTAACGGAAATGTCACGCAAATAGCAACAGGTGTTCACCCGTGCAATCAACCGTTAGAAAAATCAATTCTCTGACAAAGATAATTGTTCACAGGTAAATCTTGATAATTTGTCGTTATAACGAATTATCTTAAGTTTGCTTTGGTATATTTGTTACCGACATAAGCAGTCGGAGTCGGAAACCAAAAATGTCGTTGTATCGAGCATAAACAACATGTGGACACGTTTGTTCCCACTGAAATCTGGTCGGATGTCGAATATTCCGTTCACTGTATTAACTTATTTTATAATTTTCTTAAATTTGACGTTGATGGTTACTTTTTTTTTAAATAGTTATCCGAATTAAGATTTATCTAGTGGTATGTTTAGTCTATTTACTTAAGCTGTACAGCTTTATCTTAATGTTAGGCAATATCATTGCAATAACAAACATACTTTGCATGAGACAAACATGCTAAGGTTTGTATTGCTAGTATTGTGGAGAACCAGGCTGCAGTCCACATTCTTAATTGTTGTTTTTCCTACTAGGAAAGTCAAATAAATCATCACTTTTAGTTGGTTTTGTTCCATAATATCATACCTTTAGAAGCGTTTGCGACCTTAGTAGTCGCTAAGTAAAATAAGGACGTTAATCAGCCAGTTCTTCAAACTTATTTTGGCTATATGATTACCGTGTTTAAAGGGAATGCTATTGATTTTGTCAAATCAAATCAGACACCTTGCTAAATCTTATCGCAAATGAAAACAATCAACCAGCTATATCCGACCGGATATTTACTACTTTTATATGGGATACTAATGGGCAATAAAGTTTTAGAGAGTTTAGGAGAGATTTTAATCTTTATTCATGCTCTTTCAATTGTAGAACACATGTTGAATAATTTGTGTTTAATTTCGAAACATGCAATTCTGAAATATAAATAATAAATATAGGTTTAATCGGTCTAAAGAAATATTAATAAACTTTCCACTTAAAAAGAACACATATCTTAAACGACCTTGAAATTAAACATTTAAATCACATTAGTAATTTAACAGATCTGAAAAAAAACTATTAAGATATCGTTTAAAATAAGGAAGTTTAATGACGTTGACCATCAGTCATGAAGTTTTGATAGCCTCCGTAAAAGGGGACGCACGACAGAGGTTTTACAAAACCGAAAACTTTACATCCACTCATGTAAAAACAACACATAGCAAGCAGGCTTGTTTTTCAGGATCTTGATTTTCAGGGAGCGTACATATATTTGTTTAAAATGGCATAATCAGACAATTTTTTTTAAACTATTGTCTTTGTGTGTTAAAAAAGGATATTTTGATATAACACTATTGACAAACCAACTACAGTTAGCACTTTGAACAAGGACAATTTTATTTGTTTAAGAGAGTTTATGAAAATGCGGATGTTTGCTTCCGTTTGTTTGTTTTAAGTGACGATTGAAGTGGAACATAAAAACAGGAACAAGAGATAGTGTTAAAATTTTACTTATTAGCAAAATGAATCGAAGATACCAAGAGACATTCCGGACACGATAAGTCAAGAATAAAAAGAGGGGAACAACAAAACAAACAGATACACAACAAAAAATTCAAAATCGGGTAACAGAAACCACGATAAAACCCGGGGTTTGAGTTCGGACGTTCCGGAAGGGTAAGTTCCACTCGCAGCACCTGTCGTATTACTCAGATTAAGATTTTGTATTTAATATGAATCCAATGATATAAAATAATGCAGCTTGAACTAAATTTTACCTCTGATTTAATTATCATAAAACCCGTAAACATAATAAATGTATATTTTAGTTAAATTTATCCACACAAAAATTAATCAACAGTTGTTTTGAATATAAAATTTTTAAAGCGGCTGCATTAATTTCCATTAATAGGCAAACGATCAACCAAATGTTCAATTTTCATTCTGCTACAACCATACTTACAGAGCTATCGGTGCTCGACCCACAAAGTGGAAGACATGTCGATTTTGCGTTTTTGTATTCGGTAAAATAAAGACGCGGAAAGATTGAATTATGCCATCATATTGATGCGAAAGATTCAATGTAGTGCAAGAACGAATAACCAACTTAGTCAATTTGCAGATTGTACCAAGTTAAATCGTCCTGTCGAGAAATAAACAACAAATTAGGGATGTTTTTACTTTAAACTTTTACACTTATTTACATGAACAACTTTTAAAAATGTCTTTTGGAACCACCGCACGTTCTAAACTGGCACCCTACGCTTAACTTGAGCGCAGTAGGCGCCTGATCACACCGAGTATTTATAAGTTATCATTATTATGAAAATATAATAAAAGGCAAGTATGCATGCTTTTAAAGGATTTTTTTAAGACTGCGTTTTCCTAAAATAATTTACTGTATTCTTTCAGAATTATTTTTGAAATAGCAAAATCACTATTTATTTAAACGATTTTATCGAAAACACGGCGATAAGTTGACATTTAAATGTGCACAATAATTACATAGATAAAATTTTTAAAGATATTTTAAAGCGCAAAATTGGGCGAAAGTATGGTCTTATTGTCTGTTTACACATTGGCAAATGCCCAGTTGGAATATGATAGAAAGGTAATAATTTTTAAAATGTTCTCATGTTATATGCTGTAAACAACTGCTTGCAGTATAAATTTATACTTATGTGTAGTTTTGTTTTGTCGTTTAATTGAGATAAGTGTTACATTCTAATACAACTAGACCTATATTTCTTGTTTTCGACGATGAACATGTATTGTTTTTAATCACGAAATTTATATCTTATAAACTTTGTAATTCTATATTGTTAAAACATCAAAGTATCAAACTGTCAAGTACATTTTGGTTATCGCTTTATGATGTAATCTTATTTTCATTCTAAAATGCCAAAAACTAAAACCGTGTGAAAAAATAAAACGCGTAATGGACCCAGACTAAGGTCTGGACTAAGGAGCGATATAAAGAATTCTAAAACTTTGACTGAATGAAACACAAAACAACTTTAGTAAACTTCATTTATCAAAATAACATGAAATAATTGACTTAATTTAACTAAAAATTCCTATTTTTGTTGCTTAATAAAATGATACCAAAAAGACATTTGTACATGTATTGCACCACATGATATATGTAAAGGAAAGGATTTTTTAGACATATAAAAGTAATATTTGACAGAAAACTTTGCATCTATTATTCGAGAAAACCCGGAAATTTTAATAACGTTTTTCCGTTCCTGTCATTTAAGGTCGTTCTGCGAGACTTCCCAGACAATTTTGAAGCGTCGCTTTTATATCACAGCGTAACTTAAATGCCGCTTATTATCTGCATAGAATCCGCTGTTGTAAAAAGCAGTATTTAAGCGACATGCATAATTACTGCTTAATTTTAACCTACATAATTAGCAATGCTTTAACTCCACTTTTATCCAACTTAAACTATACTGATTTTCTAAGTAGAAAAAAAGCGAGACTACAGGTAATTGATTATTCCTGCTTAAATCCAACTGATAAATATTAGTCATTTTTAATTTTATTACAAACCTACTTAATCCCTGCTGATTTATCTTAGTAAATTAAACTGAACGCTTTTTTCCAACTGAAAAAACTTGCAGGTGCTACAGGAAATACTTTTTCCCTACTGATTTAACTCTGCTTTATTAAATATTAATTAAACTCCGCTTAAAAACAACTGAAAAAACTTAAAATATTTACATTATCTGTTGTCTGTTTTCCAATTATTTAGTGACTATAAAAAAAAATTAGTTATATTATTTTTATTTCAACCAAATTGCTTTTTAACTCCACATATGAACAATTTACTATTGAAGAGCAGAAAATGTTTAGAATTATTTATGACTACTTTAAATGAAGATTAAAGTTTTTAATCCAAATAGAGAACAAGGACACTGATATTACACATGACAAAATTTAGCATGACCATGGCCTAATAACACCATTATTCTCAAAACATAAAAAAAGACATTAAATTTTCTTCTATGCTGTATGTTCTGCCAATTTATGGTACAATTGCAATGATGAATATTATAGCTTAAATATCAAATATTTTCTTGCAATATCAATAAAAAACCAGAAATCATAAAAACACATTCTCAATATAAAACAATGCTTGATACATTATACTACAAACTTATGTAGTAAACAGAAAACTGTTTACTTAGAAAAAGTATAATCATAGGGGAGATAACTCTAAAGGGGAGCCAACTCTACAATCTTTTGTCCACATTCAAAAATACCACAATGGAAGCTTTACTTTATAATAAATTTAATGTAGCCATTTTTGTAATTATTAACAAGCAATAAAAACAGTTAAGAACTATCTTCATATGAACAATAGAATAAATGGAACTTTTTACAACAGCATGTTTTAGTTTATGTAGAAGTGCTATATAACTAATATCACCATTTTTCTCTACAACTGTTAAAAAGCAATATTTAAAAACCAATGCATAATCAACACAATGAATATGATGATTATGAAGAAAGAACTATAAAATATATGTAAAAAGATATAACTTTACTGATAAATTCTCTACAATATTTAATTTGTCAGTGGACAGTTTGGCTTCAACTACTAAAAATATTAAATGTCCAATTCTTTTTCCATTTTTTGGCAAACTGCTTTTCACAGAAAGAAGAAACAGTGCTTCTGCCTCTGATTTACAGTACATATATTTCTTCAGGGCACCCAGTTGTTGTTTGCTTCTGAATGTTGACGGCAAGTAGAATATGGTGCTGAATGTTATTTGTTCCCTTCAAATCTTCATAGAAACTAAAATCAATCCAAAACCAGACTTGTCAAAATGTTCTTTGTAAAGTTTTTCCGTCAAAACATCTTGATGTTATTATTCATATTTTTCATTCCTTCTTGTCTTTGATGTACATTTTTTCCTGTTAAAATACAAAAAATAATATTGCAGAAAAAACTGCAAAGAAAGAACATTCATAGCTATTATATAAAGTATAAAGTTTGCAAATTCCACACAAAAATAGAATGTTGACATAGCAAAAACCTTTTATTTTATTATTAGGAAATTTCTGTAACATGAGGTTTACAAAATGCATGTACCAATGAGCTACAATGCTTACTCGCTTAGAATTATGCGCAACCTTAACTGCAGAGTATGTGTAATAAGGACATTATATTTTAACAATTTCTTTGAATTATGTCCATTTGAAGAAGTTGAACACACTTTTATTTAGTACACTTAACTGAATACCCTAAAAATTATCTCCCCTTTCATATGTTAACAGATTTTATAATTACACCCATGTTTCCCCCTCTTTTTTCCATTGTGTGGCCATTCATTTTGTAGCCTGAATTCCCTTGACCTAATAATAATTTGTGTCATATTAAATTGAAATAGGCCCAGTATTGGCTATTTACCTTACTATTTTAATTACTATTGGTCTTCATACTGCATTTCAAAATAACTGGCACCACTTCCCATATTTGTTGCACAATCTACAATGGATACAAATATGTATAATAAAAAACGACACTGTTCTCTACATTGATAGTGTATTCTGCTAAATTATGCCAACAATTTTAATGTTTCAGAGAAAACAAAATTATATAAGAAATTTTGAAAAAATGTCAAATTACACGAAATGATTCTTGTGGCGACTAATATGAATGTGCATATTTCGGTACTTCTACGAATATTGTCTACGCAATGTGGACTATAGGTCACTAAGGTCAATAGTAAACATGTGTAAAAAGGTACTGCATCAACATTTGATATTTATCACAGATGAAAAATATTTACATTGTGAACATATACGTAGGAAAATGATGAAACATAAAATATATTTACCTCAAGTTGCAGGCGGCAACGTCGTGTAGTGCATTTCTTAGTGTCGAAATGGCGTGTGGTGACTATCTTTACTTCTTTTCGACTTTTGTACTACTTGTCTTCGAGACACATTGAAACCATCATTGTACGGGCCTTTTCTTGCTTTACTATTGAACATATTTTGACCGTCGTTTGCCATTTTTGTTTTACTCCGGGTACTACACTTTGGATTGTACCGAAGTTCAACTGGTTACAAAGAAAGTATTTTGAAGGGTATCATGCCTTAACCTGTTCTCGATAGTAACCTATTCTCGATAGTCATGCAAAAATTCATTTCGTCATAAAACGAGGATTCGCACATATCTTCTGTTTGTCGGAAATTTTTCTTTAGGATACCACTTTGCTCCTCGGGAATGAAAAAATAAACAGGTTCCATGTTTAGATGTTTAAAATTCTCCCAAATACAGAGTACCATATATTTCGATACCTTTCCGTAATCCCAAAAATTTCTTCAACTTATAGTACAATAGACGGGTCCTATCTTTTAAACTAATGCTTCAAGTTAAACAAATTTTATATGAATAACATTTTTAATTACATTTTATTGTATTTTATTGTCAGAATAGTCTTGCATAACTAATTACGCATACATTATCGAGAACTGGTGACGTATTATACCATATGTCAAAAATTAGGTCGTTCGAATAATTCGAAGATCTTGACAATAACCGGACGGTTCCTTGTAATTTTTTGCAAGTGTGTAGTAGTTTATCTATGAAACAAATGGGTAAATAAATAAACACATATCTATAAGATAAGAACAAAGTTTTATCCAATAATCTTTTAAGCTATCGAGAACCGGCAAAGCCAGGATACCAGAGCAGGTATGTTTAATATTTATTTTTAATTTCTTTTTTACATATGTAATTATAATCTATGACAAATTGTTTGGACACATAATTGTTTTGTTTATCGGGTATTTTTTTGTATATTTTTCGGCTGATGAAAATCTGTGTAAACTTGTGACGTCGATTTTCCAAAGCCCGCGCATAATTTGAATTATTCAAAACATAGTCACATAGCTGGACAAGTTTTACGCTTTGGTTCAGTAAATTAAGTAAGTAGGATTGTTGTTTACAGTCGTCATATTTATACATAACGAAGAAAACGACAAACTGATGAAAGCAACATGACTTTTGTCATGATGATCTGGGTATGGTTCATACGCACGTCACCGGTCATATAACTTTCAATGACCATAGAATAAAATCTATGCATTAAGTGAAAACATACAAAAAGCACGACAAACAAAAAAGGAACAAATACTATAGTGTTACTGAGCATTCAATCCAAGCATTATTGGCAGAAACATAATTAAGAACACATGCACAAAAACCATGGCATTTTTATTAAGGAAGTAATTAAGGGTATAAATTAAAACACTATTATTTAATTAGCAGCAATATCTATATATACAAATAAGCATAGCAATAAGCATATTATCGTAGTGCGTGATGCTGGGAGTCATTAAGGTACAAATGAATCTGGACATATAAGTTATCAGATAACATGTACCAAAGATATGTTCTATAGAGGGATTGTTTAGACATATGTATGAGGGTATAGTTGTAAGTGCATGCATTTAATTGTGACATTCCTACATATTCAAAATCTCAGTATGAGATTTTGAATATTTGGGAATTTAACTGAGAAATCTAAATTACACTATATTCAATTTGTATTGTGCTGAGAATTTTCTAGCTGATTTAAGAATGGTCATATATTGCATATGTCTTCATTTATTTTGTAGACTGAGAATTCCAAAGGCCACCCTAACTATTGCTGTGAAACAACCAATACAAGGAACAGCTACCAAACCTGCTCACCCATTCAGTCAAAACAACATAACCATGGTAACAGAAATTCTACTTGTATGTCCATGTGCAATAATGTTAATAAAAGAATAGCTAGTCCCATTCATGTTTTACAACCTGTAAATGACTGGCGTTATTGATAAAATATCGTAAATTTTCTAGAAATATTTAAACACAAAGATTACTTTAATTGTCAACACTGAGGTTGCCAGTTCAAGTCTCACTGCGGCAGGGTGTGCTTGATTCCAATTTTAATTGACGAGGATGGCCAGTTTTCCTACCGAAAGTCGGGTTTTATCCTGTTAGTCTGGCTTCCTTCCCCAATATTTACAACATAAATATGTCTTTTTAATTGACATTGACTGTTCTATTTTTTTTTAATTTTGTAAATGTAGGTTTATGTTCAGTGTTTGCTTGTGAGATGAAACAATTTATATACATTTTTATTTGTAGTTTGTAAGCTGCTTTGATCTGGAAACAATAATAAAGTTTTTAGAGAGTAAGCTTAAAGAAAGCACTTTGGATGACTGGTAAGTTCATGAAGTAATTATAATTATAGAACATCATTTTCATTGAACTGTATTTTTATTAAATGTAACTAATACTGAAATCAGGGGAAATTTTTTACTTTTATTCTTAAAGGAGCACACAAAATATCAAATAACAGTTGTTTACACATATAACATACTCATTTATTAGGTTTTAAACTTTAATGCTTCTAAGAAGGGGAAGCAACTCATATTAGGAGAAGATAACTCAAATGAGTTTTTCTTAGACAAAACTCTATCAAACAAGTTTACAACTGCACGCTCATTGTGTTACAAATGTGTAAATTATATATATGTCTCTTTTATTATATTTGTATAAATATCTTTAAATATTTAATACACGATTGTTTATTTTAGTATCAGGAGCAAAATTTTTTAGCTATCTTTGGAAATGTTACATAATTCTTGGAAATATTTGTACATTAAATGAAAAATCATTGTGATTTCAGAGTTATGTGCTGCATATGATAGTTCATCAATCGAGAAATAAAGGAAGCACTGCAAGCGGAAAAGATGAGAAAAACTAAAACAGAAAGTCAATTTAAACTTGTATTTATGTTGTAAATATTTTGTAAATAGTTATTTTGATAATTATATTATGTTATGTTTTAAAGGTTACATTATGCAACTATAAATATGAATGCTCAAATAAACTTATATGATTGTATTTTTTTTATCATTATTTAATCCTTTTAAACAGAATGAAGCAAGAGGTACACAAAAACAAGTACAAAAAAGACAGGTTTAGAAAATGGCAAAATTTCAGATTTAACTCATGGAGCACAGTAATGCTGCTTTTAGCTCTAAAACAGCTTGACCTACACCAAATTTAATATCATGTATGCTTCAACTCCACATAGACAATTACAATCGTATTTACACATGAGACGCTAACACTTAAAACAGACTTTTTAAATTTCCAGCTTAAAACAGGCCGACATCTCCAACTTAAAACACGCTGACATCTCCAACTTAAAACACGCTGACATCTCCAACTTAAAGCACGCTGAGATCATACACTTAAAACACGCTGGTATAACCACCTAAAATCCGCTTTTATACATTTACTATATTCCGCTTATTTACAGCTGACAACTAATTTGCATATTCCACTTTAAATCCGCTGATTTGTACCGCTTAATCCCAACTTCACCTAATTTACATAATTCAGACGCTTCAGCCCAACTTATTTCACACTTCTTTACCGCTTATTGTCCTAATCACTGAACCAAATATGCAAATTAGTTTTAAAAAGCGGTATTTCAGCAGTTCATTAGGTAAATATAAGTTGATTAAAAGTAACGCTGATATACTACTTTTATTCAACTTTAAATCAGCTATTATCAAGCTTTTTGATTAAAAATAATACCGCTGCAATCATACTTAAAGATAGCTTTTTCTCAACTTAAAATTGTCCTGGGTTATGTTTAATTTCAAACGAAATACAAAGGTAAGAATAGGGAACCCATTTTAAAAGATCTTGCAAGATACCATTGAATATTAAAAAAACTATCATTTTTGCATTAACTGCACTGAAAATTTAAAATATAAGTGGAATCATGTTAAAACTGGTTAAACACAGAATTGCTCAAAATTACTTGTATGTTTATATTTTTAATGTCGAATAAAAGTATACAAATTTCATTTTCAATCACATCCATTCTTTTATTTTAGATCTGCAAACTAAAACAAATGCATATACACATGCATATATGTAAAAAAATGAAGAAAAAATATTTTTAGCACTTTCTAAAATATGTATTAAAAATGCAAACATAACTGACATCTAATTTTTTTAAGAAACGTTAAAGTATATTTGACGAGTTTTAATTATTGTGTATAAGAAGGTGGGATGCAAATTATAGAAAATTTCATCCACATACACATTTAACAATGACGTTACTGGTGTCCATGTTAAGCCTCACCAAGTAAAACAATGACGTTACTGGTGTCCATGTTAAGCCTCACCAAGTAAAACAATGACGTTACTGGTGTCCATGTTAAGCCTCACCAAGTAAAACAATGACGTTACTGGTGTCCATGTTAAGCCTCACCAAGTAAAATTCAAGAACTTCTGATTTATCAAAAATTATTCTAAATAATTGACGATTTATTTAGAGACTAACATCCTGCACAGTCATTGGTCACAACTAGTTTTATTTATTAAAACCAACAGTGAGCAGTTTCTGGGCAATCTTTACTGTGCTTTTTCTATCAATGTGATTTCATTTGCAAGTAACTACATCACTCTTAGCAATTGTTTTCGAACTTTTAGATTTCGTTGCATTTTCATTCAAATCAAATAGTTTGGTGCGAACATGCAATATCATTTTGACGATCTCTAGGTTGGATATCGTATACCGAAATGGTAGATTTTGCCTGCGGACCAATGACATTGTTCATTGTAAGCGAATTTGGAAAGGTCTTATTGTTTAAATTACAATGCATAAAAATGAAAAAACAACAACAACATATTATTAATTTTAAAACGTTTTTCATTAATGGTCGTTTGCTTGACTAATATGAATTCTCCAACATATTTCAATAGAGTTAACCAGAATGTTTTATTAAGATTTTTCAATTTTCTTAGTTAATTACATTAACAAAAGACTAATCTTCCAATAATACTATCTATCGATAATTATAATTTGTTTCATTAATTTTTATCCTAGTTTCAGTTAATCCAAATTGTGTTATTGAATTAAAAAATAATAAATTTGCTGAACACGACGCTTTTTAATTGAAAATGTTGAGAAATCGTATTTGTTGAATTGGCAAGTTTAATTTTTATATTAATAAAAGGCCAACAAATTAGTCTTTTTGAAATGATTTTATTTCTAATTATTACATTTTTGATACAATATAAGCATATCAGTAAATTACATTTTTCAATTTAAGGTAATAACAAATTACTCAACATCAAGGAAACTGTCCAGAAGACAATCCACAAATCAAAATCCTAGAACCGGCAAACTTTAGAACCAACAACCAAAAATGTAGCAACTCCAGCAATGGTCCATACTTGGTACATGAATTTAAAAAGGTGGGTTAAACCAGGTTTTAAATATATGTACACAATTTATATATAATACATCAAGTTTTTCTTTAAGTTACATAAAGCTAACAAGTGTGGACTGTGAGCACGATCACAAAGGGATACCCCCCGCTTCGCTTTCAAGTCCAATTATCTCCCCTGAATAATATCCGACAGCAACGAAAATTCTTCTTCTACATATGATGTACTTCCTTCATGTAAAGTTTCATCAAAATCTGTCAGGCGGTTTAGGAGAAGAAACGCTTACAAGGGATGTGAACAGACGGACGGGCAGACAGACAGACAGACAGACAGACAGACAGACAGACAGACAGACAGACAGGGTGATTCCTATATACCCCAAACAAGTTTGTGTGGGTATAATAACGCATATTTGTCATTAGTTACAGCAACTGTATAGGTATTTAATTTCTTTCAAAGATTAAAGATTGTGAAAATGCAAGAATTTAATTTGAATACCAGTACATGGGCAAAAGAAATGTACTTTCGCATAAAAAAATTGTTGGACTATCTAATAACACTCAAATAAAATGGTATGGGAGAAGGAGGAACATAAGCATTTCAAAAACTACATGGAAATCCAGGATTTTAAGTTAATGTTTTATCATCGTAAACAGAATACGAAATAACCTATTTCTGACTACTTAGGTAGTTATAAATTGTATATGATCATGTTGGTTCAGTTTGTTCATGATGGAAAACTATTATACAACTAATATTATTAATTTTTAACACAATTAACGCTAACATGGCCTCATGTACCCTCACAAGTCCATGACATACAGGTAAATGAAAATTAAGTTAATTTCTTAATTAGAACCGTTGCAACAGTGTGACAGAGTTAAACATGTTAAATAAACTTAAAAAAAAATTAATAAATGCATTGTGGGTTTTTACATATTTTAATAAGCGGCAAAATTTTAAACTACACAAACGACATGCACTTAAAAGGTTTGTAGTATGCACAGTAACAGCCATTGCCTGTACAAATCACAGTTCAAAGTCATTTCCAGTCAACTGCTGCAAGTTAGTAACGTGTGTGACCACCTCGAGAAGCCAGCACTGCTCTAAATCTCCTCCGAATTTATAAAAACAAGAACATTATTGCGATGTTTACTTTGCAATTCCTTTTGCAACAACTGTCGAAGTTGATTCTGGGTCTGCGATAGTGGTTATACAGTTGGTCTCACAGATGTTCGATGGGGGTTCAAATCCGCAATGGAAACAAATTAATGTTATTCCGTTCAAGAAAGTTTGGTTAGTTGAGCTGTGTGCGGTCTAGCGTAATCCTGCTTGTATAACTCCTGATGGTGGTCAATGACTAGAAGAAGGTTAAAGGATGTCTCTGTATCGCTGTGTGTTACGTTTGTTACGTACACAAGCTCTGTTTTTCTGTCATATGAGATTGCCGCCAACATCACGGCGCTACCTCCGACGAATCTATCCGTTTCCTGGACACATAACTGCGCGAATGTTTTATTTCGTCGGCGGTAAACACGTGTTCTACATTCACGTTTCTGTAGCAGGAACCGCGATTCGTCACTAAGACAGATTCTGCGCCAGTTCTGAAATGTCCTGACCCACTTATTGGACATCATTAGGCGTACCGCTCTGTTGGAATCGGGCCCATAGTCTGGAAATGGTACTCTGGTTCACATTCTCGGTCCGTGCAACCTCACTTTGGGAGACTCCAGCCTGTAGTCGTCCAAGGATGAGGTTTCTGGTAGCAGTATCCAGCCGCGGCATGTCATAACTTTTACCTTTTAACCAGTTGGACCATCAAACATGTTCCCTTTATACGATACAGATATACGCTTGAGTAGATAACGAACTTTACGTTGGAAGCGCTTTCAAAATTTCGAGGCAATTCACATTTTTATAATGTGGCAATATGCCAAATCTGAAGAAAAGACGCTAAATCATTTAAATTTATCTGTACATTTAAAAGGATTTATTGTCATTTAAAATTATAATTGATAATCAATAAAAATTATTTTTTATAAATTAAAACGTACATTTGCGTTTATGTGTTTTGAGAGTATCTCTTGGTAACTAAATCACCTTCAATAATACACAAATTAAGGTCAATGGTTAAGGTCACCAATAAAATTTAACATTGACATCATTTTCAATGTCATGTCTCAAGATGGTTAATGGTGAAGACCCTAGGTCTATACGACTAATAGTGTAGATCCTATGGCACATAACGACTTTACCGAAACTATCGATAGGGGTTAGGCCTCTTTTAACAAGTCGTCAAATTTGTTTGGTTTAAACAGAACAATGTTTTGCCTTCACGAGATAAACATGTTTGTGATTTGACATTTAATCTACATGTATCTTCTACGGTTTTCGAATTAGAATGGAAAGAAGATTCAAGGCCAAAGATCAACATCATCAATGACCTTTTACATCAGTAATTGTGTTATTTGGTTCTATGACCATGTGGTAGCCCCATGCTTTATCTCGTTACGTTCTCAAGAAACGGAAAGTGATTTCACAACAAGGGTTGTAACTCCTTTAAGTCACTTCCAGTAGTTTTAAATCCACATTATACATCATCGTAAGGACAAACCAAACATTTTCCACCTTTTGAATATCGTACAAATAGTACGATATCCGAGAAATAATGATAACAAGGTTTTAGTGTTCGGTGAAATAACTTTGTAAGGGAAAATCATTCGGCTTACAAAAGGCAGTCTGGAAAAGACAACAGAGTTCTAATTTAAAATCCAAAGTTTCGAAATGATATAATAAAAACTCTTAAATTTATCTATTTTCAAAACGTGGCGAAAAAAAAAGAAGAATAATCCGAAACAACTCAAAAAGGTTTCCAATTTAAATGAAAAAGAACTTAATAGAAGACTTTAAAAATACCACAAACTAAAAACAGTGTAATCGTTATTTATTTTGCTTACTTTATGATTCCAAATCCCGTGTTGTTTGAATGTAGTATGACTCTGTCAGCTTATTGAAAAAAAATCTCATTTGCATAGCAAAATCCAGGTTAGCCGTCCACTTGACCATAACAGTTTACTCAGTTATCTGCAAATTGTGCAATTCACTTGACCATCCTATCATTTTTTCCTGTTTAGGTTTAAATACAGAACGTGTTGCTATTTTGTTTTCGGCTTAGTAATTAGAAAAAAGAGTTCGAATATGTAGCAATCTAGTGTTACAAACACATGAAAATCGAATTTGTAAAAAGATACAATATGAACAAAGAAATACTTTTGTTTGCTGTTTTATTGATATGTGAAGCAATAAAAATTAAAAACACTTCGTACATACTTAGCGAAATAAAACGATATACAACAAAATAAACGCCCCATGGTGAAATTAGTGTGAAATTAATATAGCTGATCTGAATTACACGTAACCAGGAAGATATGTTCCTCCAAATGTGAAATTGAGCCATCGTGGATTACACCCTTTGACAATATATCTGTTTAGCTGCACTAATAAATAAATTATTAGTAGCCATTAAATTGATCAAGATATAAATGTGTCAGATGCAACATTAGGTGTATAACCGACAAACGAATGTCTATCTCTACCTGGATCTACGAACCCGATCATAAGCTCTTTAAATTTTCAGTACCCAAATGAGGAAACTGAAATTTCACCATGTGACGTAAAATAACAGTTTTAATACAATAATACATTAAAAACAAACTGATGTATCCAATATTCTATATTCTAGAAATACACTCTGCAAAAAGTATAGGTAATATAAAACTCTGTAATCAAATTGTCATCCATGTATGATGGATATTGTAATTACATAATTATCAAACACGGGATTAGAAATAATGTCAAAGGACTCTTAATAGAGCAAAAATGCTAGAGACCAACACGCTGTAGACAAACTGAGTACGTGTCTTACGTGCAAAGTGTAGACAAATCATGCGTTACAATCTTTATGTGTATAAAACCAAGATATGCATCAAGTAATTTTACCATTGAACCAGGTTAGCACTTAACGTCCTAATCGGGCTTTTTCAGGCTGTTCAGTCACAAAGTGAGGTTGTTTGTAAATTCGATTTTCTTCAGAGTTCGATTTCTCTACTTTGGTTGAGGTTTCACAAGACATGCTCATCGCAAGATCGTCCTACAAATACCGCGAATCGAACTGCTACGGCGGAAACGGTGATAAGTTGAAATGCCTATTAAAAAGATGTGCTGGAAATGTGCGGTTAAGTCAAGCCTGCGTACAAGAAGTAGACAGATACGTTGGTGGAAGCGTAATGGTGTGCGACAATATCCTACGACAAATTTGGTTAACATCAATGGACGTTTGACAGCACACTACATGGCTGCTTGTTATCAACCATTATTAATTTAGAGTAATGCTTTGTTACATACAGTATGTCAACGCTATTTTATTGCCAATAGAAATGTTCATTTGTTACCTTGGACATTAAGGTCGTCAGATTTTAATCCAAGAACTTGATAAAAGTGTGAGCACGCTCCAACCTCAACCTCGACCAATGCGTTACAAGATGAGTGGAGAAGAATTCCACAGAGAAAAATACAAACAATGATCAAGTCCATGTCGAGGATATGCAGGATAGTGATAATAGCACTTGAATGTTATACTTGGTATCCTGTGTTACTAGAAACAAAGTAACATTAATGAATAAACTCTTCTTCATTGAATTTGGACACAATGCACCTTATTACATTATTGTATTAAATTACGGGGCAAATATTATGAAGCAATTCTAAGATACATTCCTGTGGAAGTAAAGTTACAGGAAACTTATTATGCGTTTCGTTTTTTGCAGAGTGTATTAAATATTATATTAACTTCAATAAATATTGGCTTATGTGATAAAATACGATAAAGTTTATGTCAAAATATTATACAATTTTAATAATAATTTTAAAACACCATCCTATAAACAATTTCAGTCTTTGTTAAAGAGTTAAGGAAAACGGAGCCGATGACCATTACTGCTAAAGGCCATGAGAGAGTTTAAATAAACAACTGAAAATCTGGTTAAAATAAGACAAAAAAAAAAAAAAAAAAAGAAAACAAAACAAAAAAAAGCCAAAAGATTTAAACGCGCTACTTCATTGTTAAAAGCGGATGATTAATATTAAATGATTTAAAATAACAGTATATATTATCACTGCAAAATTTTATGATCTTACCGAACACTTCTAAATCTCCGTTGGATAATTATACTTTTTTTCTAACAATACAGGCTTTTTCTTAGCAACGGAAACCATACCGAGTGACGGTGACTATAGCAGATTTCATGTGCGTACTAAACTAACGAGTCTTATCACATGATATGTTGTCAACGGTTGAACATTGTAAGCAGTAGGAACAGGTTTAGAATGACATTTACAATTGCATATTAAAGGTTATTGATATATTACAGTTACTATACCTTCAGCATGTATTTATGTGCTGAACATAAATTGGACTTAGCGGGAACAGTTTGGATGTCTATAGACGTATAGTGCCCTCACCTTCCGACTCTTGCACTATACTCAACAGACATTACAGAAAACAGTTCCCTCTTGAGAAATTCATTATACATGTAGATAAATATATTTGTATATACTAAACATATGATAATCTTCCAAACCCTGTAAAATGGTTGATCAAATGATTCGAATTTTCAACGTTTAGAATAGATTGTATAATAACAAAACAATTATGTGTAACAATATTACAAATTTATGCGAGAAATAAGGAAAACAAACAAAACGATGACTACGTGTATTACTGAAGCTTTTCAAACAGTGGTTTCATTAAAAAGTGCACCTTGAGTAGAATTTAATAAAGAAAAAATAGTAGCTATTAGATAAAATTAACCGAGCTCCATCAAAATCAATTCAAAACATTTGTTAATTTGTTGATATCATTAAACATCTTAAGATCTCTATTGTACCGTTGTCCCTAATTGAGAAGGACAAATATTTCATTTATCTATACCGGACACACCGTATTTTCCGCTTGTACTATACTAACGGTGCATAAATTCAAAAAGGAAATAATCTACTTAATCTTAAAACAAACACAATTAACACAAAATAAAGAAAAAGAAAATAAAAAAATGAGCATGGTGATGCTTAGTTCACATAAACATAAAAGCAAGTAAAATGTATTATATCTATAACAAAACAATTATTGAACAGAGATCGAAGAAGTCGATTATAAAGAATTCCTCTTGTACCTCCGATTTAAATTTTAGATTACATTTCTGCACCTCAATCCTTTCGCCAATTTGGGCATTTAAATTTCAGATGTATATCTATTCATGATGTATCACACATTTCAGTTATGATATTTATGTTATTGATCGGTAGGTTGGCGCCTTTTCATCTCTTCTAAGATTTCATGAAATTTCTTTTGGAATTCTTCATTCTACAAAGATCATAGAATATTATAATAATAACTTGAATATTTGTGTATACATATACAATTGAACCTTGCATAAAGAAATGACCGCAAAATGTTGGGTAAGGTATTATGTTATGAATCTGTTGGCACCGTTCGAACACTATATTTGAGGTTTTTGTTGATCGATTGTTTTCATAATTTACAAATATTGTGTGCGAGACAAAATAAAGGTAAGGATTGATTATTCGTATTCTTGTCATTGCTGCTTTGAAAAAAGAGGTCGAATCTAGTTTCTTTTAATACAAGGTTTGGTTTTTTTTTTAAAAATTTGTTTTCACATCTAATTCAATTGCAATATGTTTATAATGTTTAAGATTTAAGTCAAAATATTTTCAGTAGTATGCTATTAGAATTTCCTATGTTTTACCGTTTTTGAGATAAAATCTGACATGTTTTAAAAATTTGTTTATTTTTATGCGCATTTTAGAGGATTTTTTTAGTCGACACATTTTTTAGAAATAATTTTTAGTTTCTGCATGAATAGTGCCAATTTTAAAATCATTTACGGGATATTTTTACTTTTAGTCTGATTTTATTGGGAATTTGTCGATACTGAGATTATTCTCAATGTTCGGTGTACAAAGCTGCCGAGCGCGTCACCAAGATGGCGTGTAGGGGAGGCCCTCTGTTGGAGAGTGTGTTGTCATGTCAAAGTACAGAAAGCCTTGTAAGGACCATATAGGTGACTTACACAATTAAAAAAGTTCTAGCACTTTTCCATTTGATTTATTGTTTGTTAACTTTTTCTCCATTAAATATAGCTGAAGTATTGCTCCTTGAACGTTAAGCATCAATAAATCAATCAATTGGATTTGTTTTATTAGATTCCTCATTAAATAAGCTTCCGTATGGGTCTGACTTTTTATGGGTTTTGAAATACATCAGCGCCATATTTTCTGTAGATTTCATAAAATTAGCTACAATAAATTGAATTTTGTTTTCTGAATCCAGCTCGTCACACTTTTGCCATAGCAGTAAAATTAAAAATACAAGTGTAAGTGGCCAAAAGGGCTAAAATCTGTTTTCACCAGTTAATAATGTTTTGTCGGGTTTCACTATCTGTGGTCAAAACGGCTTATTACTTGTTTTCTCCTTTTTAATAAATTGTTGACCGGGTTGCAATAAGTGCAAACCCGATTTATTGTATAGTGAACCTATTTTGTGTAATAATAGCATCCTTCAGTTTTAAGCACAAATATCTGACATTTCACTGAAAGATTGCGCACATATTACAATTCTTGTTCTGCTATTGTATAGAATTTTTTTTTAAATGTTCAACAGTTTACGACACAGATGCTTCCAGGGTGTTTTGTCTAATAAGATAAAAATTGCTAATGAAAAGATATCCCCAGTCAGCTCTACGATGACACTCATAGCAGATCTGTGTGTCTAGCGCCTAATACTAAGTCAAGTTGCAACAATAAATCGTGTTTTCTTTGTGAGCTTAAATGACAGAAAAAATGATGTTATCAAGCGTCATCAGGTGTTATCAAGTGTAACATCATGAACAATATTTTTTTTAAAATTAATAATTTTCCAAATTTACAGTCCAATTACAATGAGATGTGAAATCTACAATCTTTACAATAAAAATATTAAAGGTTTTTATCTGCTTAAATGGTACCTGTATCATCCAAGACAATAGTTAAACCCGATTTAGGCAAAGAATGTTACAAATGTATAAACCGACTATCAAAGGCATGTCTCAGTTTTTCTTACTACAATACATTTTCAGTTACATTATAATCTTTACTAATAGTACAACCTGTTTGTCAATCATTTGTTGAACTTCACGGCGCAACGCCTTTATCTTAAAGAAAAGAAATCAAAATTGATGCAAAGGTTTTAAATATTTGAATTCTTAACAATGCTAAATTCATATACCAACACTTACTCATTTAGACGCATTAAGCTTTGAAATAGTTTTTTTCTGGATGAAAACATAAAAATCACAACTCGGACCATACTGAAAGAACCCACAGAGCTATCCAGCGTGGCATCAATTAACGAACAGGGTAGGTAACTTTTGTATAAGGTTGTCGGGTTACATACGTAAGTTCTGACCTTGCCATAGTGGGTAACGTGTTTGAAAAATGCCACGCTCTTTCCACGATAAAGAGCCCTTTGTGTCGCAGCTATAAAGGCTAAATTCTCCGCTCCTACAAATTACTTTATATGTTTTTCATGTGTTTCCTTTGTCCGTCTCTTTTCACAGTTGATTTATTGTTTGTAAACCTGACATGAATATAGCTGAAATAAAACCTCGCTTGACGTGAAGCAAACATTCAATGTATCGATAAGAAACACCAATACATTAGGGACTATTATAGGATTAAACACAGGGTTTTAGGAAATTATCAATGTGTAAACTCCGGCGACTCGCTCACAAACTAAATAAAGTCCGAAGGACTTTATGTCAAGTTTGTGAGGGAGTCGCCGGAGTTTACACATTGATAATTTCCTAAAACACAGTGTTTAATCCTTATAATTCTGTGAAATAATCGTTGCGATTTTTAAAACAGCAAAAACAGTTACAGAAACCCATCTAGACCTCAAAACGTACCTGGGCCGGAAAGCGTAGGGATATGCAAAACGTAGTACCAAAGGAATCGCGGTTATGTAGATATTGATTGGAAAAAAACAAAACGAAACACTAAATTGCATTTATATTATATTTTATTTGATATCTCAGTCGATTTAATTTGAAATCATTGCGGAAAAGAAAACATTGTCACCTCTCCCTAGCGATACGCTAGGAGGACGCCATCTTGTTTACATTGGATACGGAAAGTAGTCCGCTCAGAGGAAATATCGATATATAAATTATCTGAGAAGACGCCATTTAATTGTTTTTATCCAATCAAAGTACTTAATATAAATAAATTACAGCATGAATAGAATTATTACAGTTTGATGGAGAAAAGTTTAGGGCTTTAAACAATTTAAAAAAAACAGGTTGCATTCTTGCTGTGACGTTTCATGGATCTGGGTTGAATGCTGTAGGAGAAGTTGATTACATTTATAAAATTAATCTCTGGTGCCGAGGTCATATTCGCTCCGTTCCATACTCCATAACAAAATGCTATGGATATCACCTTTGCCACATAAGTTTAAGTTTTCACAGTAGCCACGCCGACAAAATCGAATAAAATTATTAAAGTACCCAGAAAATTCAGTCTTGCACTATGCACACTTATTTTTGTCCATAGTTAAGCAAAATTTAAATTTGAAATTGAAAAATAAATTAAGTTAACAAATTATTTTAATCCGAAAATTATTGACGATAATAGACGAACTTAGATAATCGCGAAAAAAAACAGGAGAACGATTATTAATGTTTATAGTTTAGTTAACCCACATCAATGTATTTAATAAAAATGGAATACTATTAAAATGCAAAATCAATTCATTGGTTAATTTGTTTTGTTCAATCATATCTAACAGCGGAGCTAAATTCCTGTGTGACAGAGGTGGGTTTATTCCCCAAAACGTCTACTCGCAAAATAAACATCTAATTAAGAAATGTGGATTAAGAGGTCAAATAGTTTATATTTTAAAAAAGGAATATGCACATAATTTCAGTTGCGAAGAAAAATATGCAAACTTTCTTTAAAATACAAGATTGAGTTCACATTGTTTTGTCGCATCACAATTCAAAAGTATGTTAATCAAAACAAAAATATCTGTGTCTGTATAGGATTTTGCATAACATTCAACAAAATATAATAAATCATATATAATTATTCCAACGTAATGAGCTTTGGAGTAATTAAAAACAGGAAATAAATCACAATTCATCACATATTTTTACTGAGTTTGGCAGTGTTCAAATGACGAATAAAAGCAAGTTTATTACTGAAATAGTACATTTATTGAGAACTATGGTAAATGTACAAATGTAGTTTATATAAATTTTTACATGATGATTTTAATTAACATTTATCGAGAACTATCATTA
Source organism: Limnoperna fortunei (assembly GCA_944474755.1). NCBI lineage: Eukaryota > Metazoa > Mollusca > Bivalvia > Mytilida > Modiolidae > Limnoperna > Limnoperna fortunei. Next base: position 19,998,409 of record OX104117.1, read on the forward strand.
ATGTAGTTTACATAAATGTTTACTTGATGGTTTTAATTAACAACATTTTCTACACCATCCAGTCAATTGTTTTAGCGGCCTCGGTGGCCGAGTGGTAAAGGAAGTTCGTCTACTATGGATAACGTGGTCTTTCAACACTGATATCGATTCTCACTGCAGGCAGGGTGTACTCGATTCCAATCTTAATTGACAAGAATTGCAAGTGTTCCTACCGAAGGTCTGGGTTTTTTTCCGACTTCCCCACCCCCAATAAAAACTGGACGCCATGATATAGCTGAAAAAATTGCTGAAAGTAGCTACGTTAAACAATATTCCAACAAACAAACAATCAATTGTTTTATAAATCGTATAATATTAAATATAGAGTCTGATAGAATATGCGGACTATGTTTCCCATCTACTTCCCTTAGCTATATAGTGAAAGCCTACGACAACGTTTTAATAGTGTTAGGTTTGTATTGGGATGTAATTATTATTGCTATAAATTATAAATAATTATATATATAATAAATATAATATATATAATAAATAAACTATAAATTCTTGCACGGAAAATTTACAGGTATCCCGAAACGTACAATCACAAAATATGAATTTTTTTCAGGTGTAGTGCAAATTAGAAATCTTGAAATGGGCCTCCTAATCCCCATCTCTTAATTAGATGTTTAATTTACGAGTAGACGTTTTATAAACACACCCAGAGGTGAATTCTGACATTGGAAGTCTTTAACGATGAGAAGAAATTCCTCGAACGATTTCATACAAGCAGTTGCACAACATCAGTGTATGGGCAATATTTTTGTGAGGTTTCAGGGATCTCGGTTGAAAGCTGTAGGTAAAGCTTGTTATCCAAAAAATAGGAATATGTTTCCCCCTCGCCTATCGTAATGCATGCCCACCTAAGTTCACCATACATTATACATTAACAACTGTTTGCAACTCGACCAAAAGCCCCAAAAATATCAAACAAAAAAAAAAGAAAGCAAAAAAAAAAAAAATCAAAACAAAAGAAAACAAAAACAAAACTGATGGATTTAAGAGTATTCTTCAAATCCGAATTCTTGGATAAAAGTTATTTTAAGAGAATTATTTTAGATATAATTTTGGAACAAATGAAACGATGTCTAGACACAACCTATGTAAACGACTATTAATAATGCTGACTTGCAAAATAAATAATTAAAATAGTTATGCAATAAAAAAGAATATAAAAAATTTAATAATATTATAATTTATATAAATTAGCATACATCATTACTTACTTTCAGTTTTGTTCAAAACAACTCGCACCAAACCGTTCGCTTAAGTGTTTTTCAAACATTAATAATATTAATAACACTCGCTTTGCATAATAGACTAATAGAATATACGTGTCATGAATGAGGGTTCTTTGTATTTACTTGTGTATTCATTTTTTATTACAAAAACCAATAAAATTAACATACATTCTTGTCCAAATTGTTCATATCAACCTTCATTGACTTGTCCATATTGTTAATATCAACCTTCATTGACTTAAGATTCCTTGTTAAAGTATTTTCGCTGCAAAATAAATTAAGAAACACAGAATAATGCATTTTTATTCACCATAATTGCAGTTGTTCGTAATTAATGAACGAAGCCTGTCATCTATAAGATACAGTCTTGGAAGCCTGATAACCGTGATGTGGTGTACAGTACTTGACAATAACTTTAATAATTTTTTATGCCAATTGATGAATCATATGAAGCGTTGCTAACAGATTTTAAAAATTGAAAGGATAATTTTTGGTGAATATTCAATTTAAAAAAGTACACATTGGTCAACCATGCCTTTATTTTACCTCTTGAAATCCTAAATGCATTTCGTAATTACCTTACCATTTTTTAATTTCCGAATATTTTAGGTATATCTTTGATGATCTGTACCTCATATCTTTGAAACCATTCTCACAATCAAGAACCCAGATGCATCTACTGAGTAGCTTAGCGCATCATCATCATCATCATTGTAAACGCTATAAAGGATTGAATTTTCTGTCCCTACCAAACTGTCCATCCTTTCAAAGGTCATTCCATTTCCAGTTCATATATGCATTAGTTCCGAATTGTGGTTAACTTGCCCTCGTCCTTAATATAGCTAAAATACTGCTTACTAGACATTCTGTAGAACTTACGTCAGACTTTGACATTTTCTGCTCATTTTATCTCTGTGTTCTATTTTTCATCCACAAACTGTTACATGTCTTATGATTACAATGAGATATAAGCTACACGTTCACTAATTCATCTTTTTTCATATCAATACATACAATATAAGGCTGAGAAGAATACTAATGCATTACACAATTTGAAAAAAAACATGTAATTATTTGCTAATTACAATTGTTTTCATTTCCAGTATGTTAATCTCTGAAATGCTGGTGCGCAAACACATTAGAGCTTAATAACTACCAGTATCTGAACTATAATTAAATATTTCAATCTATTGGTCAGAGAGTAGTTCTCGCCATCAAAAATGACAGAAGCAATTCTCGCCATTTTGGTGATTATGCCGTTATTGTACATTAAAACCGATGGCAAAAGGTTCATTTAATAGATTGATTTCATCATCTTTCATCCAAAACAAGTTACGTTGATCACTTTTAAAATGCTAAATTTTCACAAAAACTGTCAAAAGATCGGATGGCGAGAATTACTTGCCGGCGAGAACTACTCCGTGACCAGTATAGCAAATATTAAACATAAGCAATACAAAAAACAAATAGTTTACCTATCGTCAACTTCGTCCTTTCTGTTACTAGGGAGTAGCATCTTATATGCCCTGCAAATATTTTATAGTTTATTGCTTCATTGAATTAGAATAAAATATAAACATCACTATAAATAGCTTTTAAGTTAATTGGATGTTCAGGTATTATTATTATTTAATGTTTATTTAGTTAAGGACTCTAAAATGTAGTTTTTGTCTTCCACCCTGTCCATTAAAACATATGTTAATAGAATAAAATACTTGGATTGCCGTTAGGGCATTTTGAGCCTGATAAATGATACAGAAACTCCACCTTTTCTCGTGAAAATGAAACTAGAAAACAGTGAGCCACGCTAACTAACCCGTGTACCAGTAATACAGAATCTATGTAAAATATCATATACCAGGTGCACAATGGCATTATGTGATAAATATTCTGTGAAAGGTTCATCAAATTCTATTCAGTGGTTTAAAAAGAGTTGCGGATCACAGATGGTAACCCAAAGTTCATGTTTTGCTATGGGAAACCCCATTCATCTTTCTGTTCAAAATGTGCAATGCCAGGTGCGCTATGTTGATTCTACTATTAATTTGGTTTACATTCTTTTTTCGCAATTTTCAACGCCATACCTGTCTCATTTTATTGTAGTTACTTTATCCATCACTTACACTGACCATGAAATGTTTTTACAACATTTATTCGGCATTGGTCCGGAACTTTTTAATAGTGAAAAATCAAAAGATAATTTTCAATTCCAGTCGGTGGTTTCAAGAACTAAAAATTTTATGTTAGATTAAAAAGAACCACGTTTTATAAGATTTCTGTAAAAATCTTTTGATATTACTGAATGTATACAAATGTACCATTTTGCGCAATATAATACGACATTGTGTTAATTATATGAAAACATCAATCAAAATTGTTTGTATATTTCACGCAATTATACATCAATTACGAATGATTAGCTGTGTTAGAACAATTGCCACACATGCTTCTATGTTGTGTCTTGTCCCTCCCAATGACCAACTGGTTCATGCCCATATATCCAAATTTTAATAGAAATTTTAAAATTGGATAAACGAGATCAAAGGTAATTAAGAACAAAGAACTTATAATTACAGCTTGGGTTGTGTGACATATGAAAAATAAGTAAGTATGCAATGAGTGAATGTGAAATTGTGACTTTATAATATAGGACAAAAATGCTGTATTAATGTGTTTTAATGAATTTTATTAGAAAAAGTAAATAGCATAATGGCATATATTTTAGTCCTATAATATACTTATACAATTAGCACTACTGTATATAGATATAATACTGTCAATACATCTTTAATAGGTGTGATGATGCATTAGTGTAGATACACGTCAATCTGTCCATGTTTCTCTATTTGAACTCTTCTAGTCAGCTATCAATGGTGCGATATGTAAGTTTCCGAAGTTTTCGTCGTCCGCCAGCAGCGTACTGCACTAACTTTATTTCCGTGGCTGCCTGTGGGTTTGCAGTTACTGAATCAGGTGGAGAAGTTTTGGGTGCAAAACATGTAGTTGATTGTTCAGTTTGTGGTGCCAGCCTTCCAATTGGTTTGTTGTTCTAGGCCCAACAATAGAGTAGTAATTCCATCTTTTAACCTCTGTTTCCACTTATTGCTTTGTAACATAATCATTGAACTTAGTAATCTTGCGTGCTGCAGATTTCAAGTACAGACATATTGTGTTGGGGTTGATTGGTGTGTTGTTGTTAATAGCCGCCGACTTCAGGAGGTCGAAGAAACGATGGTACGTGTTCTGAATGTTGTCAGGAAGGAATGCGAACACTAACGAGTATTTTTCTCTTTCGATAAGTGCATGCAGAGTGTATAGTTGTTTGAATAGTACCGTTATTGCGTTAAATGTTCCATCAGCACAAATTGTGATGGAGTTGTCTGCTTGACCGAAAATCAGGATCTTATTATGAGCGCTGTCATCGAGCGATTAAGAAGTTTTCGCATGCAGTAGTATCTCCATTTGCCTTGCAGGTTTATGTTCTCTCTAGCGGCTAGTTTTAGTGGGAGCTCTGTATTGCGTCTTCGGTAAAGTGATGTTTACAGGAAACAAATGTTGGGTTTTTTCTGTCTTACTATGTAGTCCAATTCTCTGGTTCTGAATTGTATCATTTCGCTGTCGTATAGGCTTGGTAGTGGTTCTAAGCATGATCTTATACTCTCTTGTATGTGTGTCATGAACTTTTTTGCATGAATGTCTGCATGAGAAGCCGGTTGGTTATTGTTTCGTGCGAAGTTGATCAATAAGTTGTCTCCTGTGTTTACAGTCCTTGGACAGTCTTTCTCTGTACACTAACAGTAAATTAGTTCTTCTCTGCCCTGTTTACTGAGTACTGTTAGATTTTTGACATTGTGTATACTGAGTTGAGCTTCGGATGCTCTAAATTTCTAAACATATGTAATATGTGAAACATTATATTTATGAAATCTTGTGTTTCTAATATATAAGACGCCTTTAAAAATAATACATATAATATTAATTTGAAACCTTCTTAGTTTAAACTTTGATTTTTTATATAAAACTAATTAAAACTTATAATAGATTTGTTAATAATTTTTTAACTTTTAATTCTCTAATTTTTAAATCTCCTTAATATCTTAAACATTACATTTTTGAAATCTTATATATATATTTAAAAACGCATTAAAATATGCATAATTAATAATATACATAAATTTTTCGTGTGACAAATTTTCCTGGCATTTTTTATAAATGACACCTACTTACTGCTAAATAAACACCACAACAGTTAAGAAAAACTTACTATTAGGTCTTGAAACCAGTTTTCAGATTTACATAATAACTTTCATTGTTGTTATCTGTTCTTTCATTGTTCAAAAAAAAAAAATTAAAATATACGGGCTTTTGGTTGGTGTGTTCCCTGAATGAAAAAATTTAAAAATCACATAATTAAGTATTGTTGTTTTAGTGGTTAAAAAGGGATACAACAAGGGGTTATTCTTCTAATTACAATGAGTATGATCATAAAAATATGCAGTTATTACAGCAGAAAAAAATAAAAGGAGTAAAATAACTGAACTTATGTGAAAGTGTCTATAAATAACTTGTTATTGTTGACAGGAAAAAGTGAATTTAAAAAAAAAATCTTTAAATTAGAGTTTGTTTCAGGAATTCAAAATTACATTTATTTAAAACCTATTATTTCAATGTTATTTAAGTAAATTAAATAAAAATCTATAATTTAGTTGAAAAGAAGATTTAGTGATATGTGAGATAAGTAAGACACATCGTTGCTTTCATCAGAAACTGATTTTTGTTTGTTATTTAAAAAAAATTATAAAATAGCTTTTAGATTGCATAAGGGCTCCTAGGTTTTATTAGTGGGGAGTTATTCGCTATTTTAGGGTTAAATACTGACATTGTATAGTTGCTAGGCTCTTGTTTTCAACATGAAGTGATTTTTTAAAGAAAAATGTCAATTGTTTTTTCAATGTCAAATCTAAACATAACCAATAGTGAATATCCCAAGTCATTACCAATTAAGTTGTTATGTTTTGGTCCGCATCTGCCCATAAGACTTATGTCCCTTAAGGAGCCATCAAATCTGTTTGGTCAAATCACAACAACATTGCATCTTTACACGACAAATATTTCTCATGATTTGGCTTTCAATCTATCTTTTACAGTATTTGAGTAACAATATCAATGTTCAAAGTCATCATTCCATTTTGACCTTGCAGCAAATTTTCAAGGTCATGTCTTATGATAACCATGACAGAAGACCCCAGGTCATGACGACATATGATTTTTTAAATGTCAGGCCTTCGGCTTATCGTAACTGTCCATATGAGTAATCTGTTCAGGCAAAAATACGACACAGTTGTGTCTAAGTGTGGCGCACATTTTTCATGATTTGACTTTAAGTCTATCTTTGACGGTTTTTGAGTTACTAAGATAACAACGTTTAAGGTCACTATGTTTCTTTTACATTGAGACAATTTTCAATATCGTGTTTCAAGATGATTTTTAATGAAGCCACTTGTCTATACGATAAACGGTTTTATTGTTTTGATCCATATAGTTTTATCTCTACTTGTCCATAGGAGTTAAAGAGTCATCAAATTTGTTCGGTCAAAACATGAAAAAGTTGCGTCTTTATGTCGAGACATTTTCAATTATTTTACTTTTATTCCAACTTTAGCTTTTGCCTTGGGACCAGTTCAAGTTTATGTCTTAGGATTCTATGGGGAAGATTCTAGGTGTTTATGGCTAAGGGTTTGTAATTTGTCATCATTAGTGGAGACCGAGGTCGGGGTTTTCTCCGGTCCTCTCACTTCCTCCTGCAATCAAAACTGAACGCCATGAAAAATAGCTGCAAGTGGCGTTACACAATATTCATACAAACAGAAAACCATCAATGGAGTCGTTAACTTGTCCAAGGGAAATAACTTTACCTAAAATGTTTACACCGAAATGTATTAGGAGTTCTGACAGTAGTCCCACTGAACTTATCTCCAAACAGTTTTCCGTTATCTGTTATAGTTCCAACAATTAGGAAATAACAAGGTTTTCAGCGTTTCAGGGAAAACTCTAAATAAAAGAAAATGTTTTGCAATTTCGATTCCGAGAAGTCTTTGGGTACCAATTCAAGTACTTGTGTAACAAAGTCAAATTATATCTGTTTATTCAAAATAAAATAGATATTATAAAGAGGTATAGTCTGCGAAATTGTTAGAGTAAACATGGCAGATTGATTTATGACGCATGAATCAAACATGGTACACAAAATATACCCTTAAAGTGATTTACCCACATGCATATATCAAAATCTTACCTCAAAAGGGAACATATGTTAAATAAAGCCTGGATACAATGTGCTACGGACGCATGGGCAGACAGACAGACAGATCAATATAGTGTGATCACTGATAGATGATAAACGTTGCATTTGACCAAACAAATGTTCTAAATACCAATTGCGTTGTTTCCCTTGATGTCTTTTAAGAATCCGTTAATGCAAATAACTCGCAAGCATAGGCACATAGATTCTACACCAAATATCACTAAGCCACATGTACTACATGATGCTTAAAAGGTAAAAAGGTTATAGTGAACTTGATCGTTGACCTTAGTTCTTGCTTTGCGTCCACTCCCAAACATTTTCAGACCAAAAACATCAAAATAAAGCCCGTTAGTGAAAGATTTATAATGCATGACGGGTAGCAACAGTAAGATGTATGGTCTGACAAAGTTTTTTTACAATAAATACGTTACCATCATAAATTTTGATATTTCCCCTATTCGCAGCTTGTGAACCGAAACCACAAAACAAATACCCTTTGAGACAACCCCCTTTCCCACTTGGACTACCAGAGGCAAACAGGCTACACGTACTATTGTTGACACTGTGGTAAGGTCTGCATGTGTTGTATAAATTTTTTGCCACTGGCATAAGGAATTATTCTTTTGCCGGGATACCTACTTTGTTTCTCTTTCCCTTGCCTACAATGTGGCAAGGATTCAAGGCCATTATATAAATATTTTGTTTTAAATTTAATAGTGGTATGTTAAACTAAAATAATTATAATAATTGATTATAATTAGTTGTTTTAAATTTATTAATCAATTTACATAATTTTATGCAATAACATTATTTAATTGGTAGGTATTTTATTCTTTCTTTTCCTTAAGGCTGGTTTCATCTCTTGTCCTTCCGAGGTAAGAGTTAAACCATAGGATATCAACATCCATGGTTCCTCTTTGGGAAGGTAAACTCTAGTGAAGATAAAGTTTATTTGGCTTTAAAGGGTTTGAAACCGTTAGATTCCTTCTCAAAGTCTTGCTTTCAGTCAGGGAAAAATCTCTGACTGTTGTCCTCAGTTTCTACATATGGCTTAACATTTAATGGCAGCTGCTAGAATTTGACTGAAGGACAAGGGCGGGTAATTCTTTGAGTTTCTAGTCTCATGTTCTGCAAGTTAATGGTAAGCTAAGGGCCTCACATTTTTCTTGTTAGGTATCCTTGTCTGAGATGTTAGATTTTGTAAATTCTCAGTCTCGAATGTCTTGCATAATTCTAGGGAAGAGTTTTTGTCGGTTGATCATGGAACTTAATGGACCTTGTCAGATAATTGGGTTTGACTTTTGTCCTCGATGCTCGATGCAAGTTGATGGTAGTCTAGGGACCTTACAGTGTCTGTTGTTAGTCACCCTTCTATTTATCAAGAGATTTGAGAATTTGATAATCCTCAGTCTCTAGGCTTGTAGGAGTCCTTGTTATGCCTAGAGGAAAGTTACATATACCTCCTCTGCCATGTCTCAGGGTTCAGTACCTCGTTATTATTGGAAAGAGATCAGCTAATCCTACTTCTTCTTTTTGGGTCCCTCTGGTAAACTTTAAATAAAAGAAAAACAAGGTCCACCCAAAGGTGAAGCTTATGTTGTTTCTTTGGATGGTAGGAGAAAACTGTCCACTTCTCAGTGAGTCATGTTCCTCCCCTGCCATTTCTCAGGGTTCAGTACCTTACCTCTTTTGTGAAAAGAGGTAAACTAATTCTAGTTCTTCAGTTTGGGTTCCCTCGGTATACTTTAAAAAGAAGGAAACAAGGTCCACCTAATGGTGAAGTCTTATTCTGTTTATTTGGATGGTAGGAGAAAATAGTCCACTTCTTTAAGTGAGTCATGTTCCACCTCTGCCATTTCTTAGGGTTCAGTACCTCGTTCCTAATGTGGAAAGAGGTCAACTAATACTAGTTCTTCTGTTTGGGTTCCCTTGGTAAACTTCATGTAGAAGGAAACAAGGTCCACCAAAGGGTGAAGTCTTGTGTTGTTTCTTTAGATGGTAGGAGGAAATTGTCCACTTCTCAGTGAGTCATGTTCCTCCTATGTCTTTCTCAGGGTTCAGTACCTCATCCCTTTGTGGAAAGAGGTCGGCTAATCCTGCTTCTTCAGTTTGGGTTCCCTTAGTAAACTTCATAAAGGAGTAAACAAGGTCCACTCAATGGTGAAATTGTATGTTCAGTCTGTTCAATCATAATCTCTTTTTGGAAAGAGATAAGTTACTCCTAGTTCTCCTGTTTGGGTTCCCTTAGACAAACTTTATACAAATGTTATCTAGGTTCACATAATCCTGTAGTTTTTCAGTATATCTTTTAATAAGAGGAACATGTCCACATCTATGTGAGTCATATCCCTCTTCTGCCTATCCCTGGGGTTTATTACCTCCTTTTTGTATAGAGAGGTTAACTGTTCCTAGTTGTTCTCGATGCTCGATCTTCACCTACTGGCAAGAAGCCCATAGTTGTGAAGAGTGAGAAACATTGGAAAATATGTGCCCCTCCTTTAGTACTATCTCTTTGGAATAGGTCTGGTTTGCCACTCATTGTCCTGTGATTCTTTGGGGGGGGGGGGGGCAGGTTGTCCAACTTTCTCCCTTAGTGGAAACCAGTTAGGAAAACTAGTGGTTTCTATCAGTAAAATGGAGGGCACTGGAACTATTTTGTCTTTCTTTAGTTCCTCTGTTTTCTTCCAAGACAGAAGATTATTCAAGAATCGACTGTTTTAGGATAATATTGGGATTTGACATAAAAAAGTGTGTTTGAGTACCAAGTTCCACAATCTCTCCAGGTTTCTATTCCCTACAGTTTTTAGTTCTCAAAAACAACGGGAAGATGAGACCTATTCTGGACTTTTTGGTACTGAATCAGGTCTATCAAATTCTCTTTTCTCGCTGGGGTGTGGACTTTTCAAAGCTGTATTGCCACATCAGTTATGCTCAGTTTTTGCAGACTTTCGTGGATCTTCTGCACACCTAGTTAAATTTTTTATTCTTTCTTAAAGAAATGAGAGCAGATATACTAGCCCTCAGACACTTAAGATGTAATTCAGGTTCGCTGTTTCTTATAGCCATGTACAGAACCACTGTAGTGACTTTTTATTAGTATCGAAGTTTAATTTTTCTCCTTTGTAGAGAAAGATCTTCATTTTTTCAAGAGTATCGGACAGTCCGACGGAGTCCTTCTATGACTCTTAAATGGACTATCTGTTGTTCTTGGGTTGAATCCAATTTATTTTTTAATTTTTCAACCCCTTTCTTACATATTTTTCATGTATATTGTTCATGATAAATCTTTTTGTACCCTCCTCTATTAAAGGTTTAATTTCAACAATTGCTGATGTATTTATCTTGCTTGAGGTCGGGTTCTTCCAAGAAAACAGTTTTTACGCTGTTATAAACTGTTTCGTGTAATGTTCAAACAAGGTGTACTGGTACATGTGCACCTCCTTGGGATTTGAATTATTTAAGTGGCCTTAACCTCTGATTGTAGAAATCATTCTCATTTGGATGTTTTTGTTTATCTGAATCTTGTATGTGAATTACAGCATACATGTCGGGAATTGCAATAACAGACCCCTTTTCCTAGCCAAGATTCAACTTGCAGGAAAAGGTTATGACACTGTCACCTTTCCAACCTTACCTCAGAGGTCAAGTTTATGTAGGTGATAAGAGTTTATGTCCTATTAGAACGTAGCTGAAGTATGTGTCTAGGTCTTCTAGTTTGAGAAAACCTAGCCTTTACCCGTCTTTATTCCTTTTAAGAAGGGAATACGGGTTTATTTCTGCTAAATGATTTTTTTACTTGGATTCGCTAAAAAATTTTTTAAATCTTAAAGTCTGCTTTAAGGTCCCTCAGACCTGCCCTTCATCCCCCTCAGGGTAATGGCTGCTCGGTTCACAGAAAAATGATGGAGATTATGGTTGCACATGCGCCATGTGAAAATGGGGGTTGTCTCAAGGGTATTTGTTTTGTGTTTCCGGTTCACAAACTGTGAATAGGGAACATATCAAAATTTAGTATTGTAGGTATTTATTTTACAAAATCAAATTTTAATTCTAAAAATAGAGTTTTCGGTCAGTAGAATTTCAAATGTCGAAAATCGTATTTAAAATACCCAATCTGGAATTGCAAACAAATATTGACCAATCAGATTGCTGGAAAATGTAAATTTAAGAAAATATCAGTTTTATGAATCTATGACTGGATCACCTATGTTTTTTATGGGTTTTCGTAGGTTTGTAATTACAAACCCCGGGCGCTATTTCGCACTTTATTAAAGATCAAATCCAGAGAATTCTAAAGACAGATGATGAACTATATACTCAGTTCATATTTATTTTGCAATTTAATTACGCCGTTAAGTCCCGTGACACCTTACATGTACCTACAGCTGTATTTTTAAATCAACCTAAATAATTAACTTGAAAGAACACTGTATGGAATTGAACAAAAAGTTATGGAAAATTTATTTACTCTGACTTCTCCCAGCCTTCACACTTTGAAAATATTTTCCAGTTTTGGTCCTTTTGGTCCATATAGTTTACCGCATCTGAAAATACATGTATCCTGTTTTTAAAAACTGAATTGATAGTGTAAAAACGTGAACTTTGCTCTAGCTTAATCACAGTTACAAATTCAAACAGAGGAAAATGTCGACCACGGGCACTAAATTAATCTTTTCATCAGATTGCGAGCGTAAGAATTCTCATAGTAATCATAGGGAGCGAATTCACAACTTGGAACAGTTAATACCATTACGGCATAGTTGATTATCAGATTGAACAGAAAGCATAAACGCTAACCACAACTCTTTGTACGATAAAGACCAAAATAGAATACTTAAAAAAATTAGTAGGCTCATTGTAGCCGCTACAAAGGTTATATGTCACTACAAAATACTCAATATTTTCCCAGTTACAGTAAAACTTGTGTTATTGTTATTTCATCGATGTTCCCTTTGATTTATAGTTTGTTAACTTGTTTGTTATGAATGTAAGTGTAATATTGCTCGCTGCACGTAAAGCGTACATTTAATCATTCTACTTTTTGTCACACCGCCAAATATTTTACATATGCGCTTGTTAAGGCTACCTTGAGCATTCAGAACAACTTTAATTAAATATGAAAATGCAGAAATATTAACTATAGTACCTATAATTGCAAATTGAAAACTATTTCGACCATAAATACAATGAAAATGAGCTTAAATGTTAAATAACATAGGTGGGGTGATTAAACTCGCGCATCGCCACAAACATGTAAGGTCTGAGTTTAAAATGTACATTTTTTCAAGTTTACAACTCATATAACAGGGAAACTATAAACTATTCACTTCATTATGTAATGACATCTGTCACTCAACTACTAGAATCTTCGTCAACGTGGCATAAAATTAACTGTTTAATGTCCTTTTATTTGCGGACATTTTAACGAAAATCAAAACAAATACCTCAGGTAATATGTCGTTTTTCAAAATAACTCGGAATGACTAATGTTCTGGCAATAAAAAGTGGATGCTATCAAGTTAAGAGGGGTTGGGTGTCGGGTTAATATGCTACTAAAATCAAAAATATCAGATATAATGAATAAAATGTTGAAAGTAATATTCTTCTTGAATGATAAAGTCCTTTTGAAGATTTGGAAAAATACCGTGTTTATAGAAGCCGCCACATAACAAATAAAATTTCCGTCCTGACCCAACACTTCATACCTTTTCAGTGGTAAAAAATGCCTCGTCCTTGCTATTGCTGAAAAACGCTCGCAGGACGTTAAGCAACTATTTTCAATATCTTTTCTCAAATTTGAGCGCCATAACAGACAAAAGAAAGTGTACGGAGAAGAACAATACAGACAAGGTACTCTTTACAAATACGATAAGTCAAGCGTTATCATGTGTTAACAATTCACTAAAGATCATAACGTTAACATGAATCACTCTTTTTATCCCGTGTTTAACCAATACACTCCATTGCAAACTAGCACACCGAATGTATCATGCCCGCCGAATCAACAATTTCAACCATTTCAACCTTATATGCAACCGCCGCCTACACCACCAACACAAGCTTCATCGGGAATTGAATCGTTGTTAAAAGAACTTTGGAATCGTATGGCAGGCGTCGAAAATTGACATTGCTCTAAATAATAGATCAGCGGCTGAATAAAATTGATTTAAAGTTTAAGTCTGTTGACTCTGAAATATCAGCATGTAAAGAAAGATTAAGTACGTTGGAAAATAGCGCCCAATTTCTGTCTAATATACAAGACGAACACATCACAATAAAAAAACAGATTAGAAACTATCTCGAAAAATATTGAGAACACAAAAACGGTAAACAAAGAAGTTCAAGATAGACTTATTGATGTTGAAGCTCAAAACCTTAGTAACAACCTACTTTTATTCGCGATCGATGAAAAACCCTTTAGCTACAGATATCGATATGACAAATCAGATCTTTACGGAAAAAAGCGGAGCGGAAAATTGCTCTGACATTAATCTAGATTTTTGTGAAAGCAACTTAAAATAGAAAAGGCAAAGACGAATATAAAAATTGAGAAAGCTTACCGTTTAGGTCGAAGGAAAACGGACACAGGGAAGCAAAGTTCGATTGTCGTTAAGTTTAGTCGGTTCTCTGACCGAGAGGCAGTGCGAAAAAGGTCTAAACAACTGACAGATACAAAGTTCGGTATAAGCCCACATTATCCCATAGAAGTTCGAAACAACCGAAAGAAACTCGTTTCGATAATGTTGCAGAAAAGTCAGCATATTTCGTCGGCGATAAGCTATATGTCGATGGCAAAATCTGGCAAGGTTAGGAACAACCGTAAAGTGGTATTCGAGAAAACAACAAAACTAACGGGAGTGTAAAGCAAGTATTGAAACTATGTTCATGGAATATATCAAAAGGATTACTTTAAAAGCTAGCAGACGATGATTTTTAAGAGAACTCTTGCAGTATGATATTCTTTGTCTTACAGAGTATTGGGTTAAATGTCCGAATCAGTTTGAATTAAATGGTTATTTAACAAAATTCATAGCTAGAGAAAAATGTAACGGAGGTCGTGTTGTTGTTTTATACAGAAAATGGTTAGATCCGTATATTCAACTGATTAAATGCTGTGCTGATAGCATGATATGGCTGAAAATAGACAAACATATTATGTCAGATTCAAAAGATCTTTATTTATGTGCTGTATATGTTCCACCTGATAAAAATATATATTATAGAAAATATGAATATGACATTTTTGATGTAATTGAGGAAAATTTAGAATGTTATTTGGACTAGGTAATGTCGCAATAACTGGCGACCTGAATGGTAAAATAGGACAAGAACTAGATTATATTGAAAACGATATTATAAACGGACAACTTCAGAATAGTGAACATTTTATAGACTATGTAACTGATAATGTTATGTGTGAACGAGTGACTGAAGATTTGAAACCAGCAAATGCATTTGGCAGAAAACTGTTTAACTTATGTAAAACATCTGGACTAAGAGTTTGTAACGGTAGATTTGGTGTCGAAAGCGGCAAATTTTCATTTCAAAATTAAAATGGATGTAGCACAATTGACTACATGTTACTATCAAATGATGACGCATTCTCTGTAATTAATAATTTATTGTTGGAAACTTTACAACTCACACTTGTCATGCACCGTTAATTGTAGATATAAAACTGAAAGGTTTACAACAGAATGATATTTGTTCATGTAAGAAAATAAAATGTGATGTTTATAAATGGAACGAAAGAAACAAAGATGACGTCAAAAGGAACGTACTTAGTAACAGAGATAAATTTGAAATTTCGTTAGATACGGAAACAATCGATATAAATGTAAACAAATTGAACGACATTTTATCGGATATTGCAGAAAAATATACAAAAGTTGAAATTACAAAAAATATACAGTGCGAGATGTGTTCTCATACTAAAGGAAAACTTCGGGTTTGCCCGAGGCCAAAATACGGTAAGCCTTGGATAAAAGATGAATGTAAACAATTGTACAGAAACTATAAAACCGTACTATTCAATTTTAACAGTTGTCACTCAAATGAAAACCGAATACATCTCAACCGGGAAAAAAAGAGATATAAATATTTGGAATATAAATTCAAACGATGTTACAAAAACCAACAGGGTCATATGTTAAGCTCTGTGAAAATTAAAAACCCAAAACGCTTCTATGGAAAATTTAAAAAGCGAAAAAAGGCGGTAAACCACAATATCACATTAGATACTTTTTTTAGAGCATTTCAAATCATTGACATCAAAGGATAATATAATCGAGGGTCCAAATACGTTTGAAAACAATGAAGCCATCTTTGAAGAACTAGACAGACCATTTACCGAAAACGAAATCGAATCATGTCTAAAAAAACTAAAACGTGACAAATCACCAGGAATTGACAAAATATTAAACGAGTATATTATTGAAGGAAAATCCGTATTAGTGCCTTTATTGTGTAATCTTTTAACGTTATTCTACATACTGGATGGTTCCCTGAGCTATGGGTTAAAAGCGTTATTGTGCCAATATTCAAAAAAGGATCAGTTAATGAAACCAATAATTATAGGAGAATATCTTTACTGTCACATATTGGAACGCTGTTCACTCCATCATGAATAGAAGACTTATGACATGGAGTAAAGAAAACAGTGTTACAACTGATGCGCAATTTGGTTTTGTGCCCGAGCACGGGACGCGTGACGCCATATTTGCACTGCAATCTATTATCGCAAGATCTTTAAGTAAAGGGAAACGTTTATACTGTTGCTTCATAGACTATGCAAAAGCTTTTGACAGTGTATCGCATTATTTATAATGGCAGAAATTAGCCAAAAGTGGCGTGTCGGACAACTTACTTAAGTTAGTGAAATAAATGTATTCTAAATTAAAATCTTGTGCAAACCTAGATGGAAGTTATTCTGACTTTTTTAATTGTAGAGTAGGTCTTATGCAAGGAAAATCACTATACCCCTTTTTATATGCAATTTATGTGAATGATATCGACGTAGAGCTTATTGAAAAAGGTTTTGAGTCATATGAACTTAAATTACTAAATCTATACTTACTTATGTATGCTAATGACACAGTTCTCTTTAGTGAAAGTAAAGAAGAATTACAGAAGATGATCAACACAGTAAATGAATATTCTAATGAAAATGGAATGTATATTAATTTATCCAAAACGAAAATTGTCATATTCAGAAATAGAGGTATAATTAATCCGTGTGAGAAATGGACCATAAATGGCACATTAATTGAAATCTGTAATGAATTCGTGTATCTATCAGTTTTGTTTAATTATAATGGTACTTTTACAAATACGCAAAAAATGTTGTTTAACCAAGGTAAAAAGGTAAAAAGGCTATGTTTAGTCTGCATAGCAAGATAAAAGACGAATCTTTTAATGTAGAAACCTTGTTATTACTGTTTGATACATATATAGCTAGTATTGTGAACTATGGGTGCGAAACATGGGGTTATCATAACGGCTTAAATATAGAAACCTTACACTTGTCATTTTTAAAGAGAATCCTGAAAGCTAAAAACAGCACTACAAACTAGATGGTTTATTGTGAACTTGGGCGTGTACCATTGTATATAACTAGGTATGTAAGAATGATCGATTATTGGTTAAAATTGTTAAAATCTGACAATTGTATTTTGAAGAACTGTTATGAAGAAATGTATGATGCAAGTTTTATAAAAAACAATAAGTTGAATTGGGCAGGTAAAATTCGTGATATATTATACGCTTACGGCTACAATAATGTATGGTTTTTTCAAGGCGTAAATAACGAAAGTAATTTAAACAGAGAGTTTTTGACAACTTTATCAGTGAAGTTATTGCTTATTTTGAAAGCTCGTCAAAATGTTTTATAAGTACATACATGAACGACATAACCTGCAGTTTTATTAAAGCCGTCTAATAAATTATTTATATAAACCATTGATATGTAAATACCGTATACATGCACATTGTTTAAAAGTTGAAACTGGAAGATTTTTTAATGTAGACAGATCTAATAGCTTTTGCGAAATGTGTAGTAAAAGAATTTTAGAGGATGAGTATCATTTTATTTTAGAATGTGAAAAATGTAACGAAGCAAGCAGAAAATATATTAAACCCTACTATTGGACTAAACCGAGTGTTTTTAAGTTTGTTCACTTAATGTCTGTTCGAAATATTAAAGAATTAAATAACCTTGGAAAATATTTATATGTAGCTGAAAAAATTCGTACATACCGAGAATGTACCATAATGTGTATGTAAATGTGATTCATTATATCAATTGTAAATTGTATTGCCTATGAGCTGTATTGCTTAAGGAAATAAAGTATTATTATTCTATTCGCTGGGCGATCTATGAACACGCGTGACAAATTTCAACATTGTGTCGTTAGTGTTAACATTTGACATATTGACAAATTTAATATATTCAAGGATGTACAAATACACTGTTTTATGTGGACGTTTTATTTATTGTTAGCCAGAACAATCCTATGTTGGACAAACTGACGGAAGAATTCATCGAATAACTGCAGAATAACAGGGATTGTTTTGGTGGATCGTTTATAAAATCATGACCTTGGTATTGGTTACATGGTCACAAATGGTGAGAATGCTAGTATTTAGTGAGTTGTGCAATGTATTAAAAAAGGAAAACTTATCAAAATGATTACCAAAATGAAATAGATACAAATACTAATTCACCATTTTTTTTTATACACCCACTAACGTCAGTAATTGATTCGATAATAGGGTCTGAGGTCAGTCGAAGAAGAACTCGACCTTTAATCGTGAACTTTTCGCAGATAAGCCTAAAGATGACCAATGTGCTTTTAAACTTATTGGCTAGTGTGGTCTAGGCATTCAACGATAGATCACACTTGTAAAAAGTGTTCAAAATCTTTCGACGTTAATCGATATTACGAATAACTAACACAAGTATTTTAGTTTTTCTTCGTCTGTTGCGGTGAACGAGTTATTTCAACAAGGTCCACAGTCCTTATTCTATCGACTTATTTGACCAAATTTAATCACTTGAAAACTATTTGTTTTACCTTTATCAGGTGTGAATATTAGTTTTAACGTAAATAGTATTTCCTTGATATGGCTTAGCAGAATGAAAGGCGGTGCCAGAATAGGACTCTTCAGGTATGTGTATATAAAGAAGCATCTGTCTTGTTGCCATCTTTGTTTACTTTCCTTTGCCACATCTGCCATTGTGTTACTAAAAACGAAAATGTTATTTGAAAAAAAAAAAACTTATAAGGATACAAGTTTCAATGATTCTGGTTTCAAATTTAAGATATTTAGCGCTTAGAAAATGTTATCACATTTTTTAGTCATATCTTAAATATTCTAATGCTTCATCCAGCCCTTAGGCCAATGATTTAGGGTCCAACTAATTATCTGCGGTTTCATATAAGTATCGATGTAAATAAATGATTATCATCAAAAACTTACATAAATCGATATTACATTATTTACAAATATCAATAGTTATTACATATATCCACATATCAAAACCAATGACATAAACGATAGATAAATCTGATGTACAAAAAATGCAAAAATGAATACACAGATCTTTCAAAATTGGCTGTGTTATTAGTGAAACGACCTGAATTACATTATATATATATATTTCGCGACAGCACCTAAAACTAGTCCACAAAATCTTTTCCGTGTATGTTTTATCGTGTCGTCGAATAAGGGTTTTCCTGTTTGTTTTAAATTATTTATATTTTGCGACAACACCTATAACTAGTTCACAAAATCTTTTATCGTGTCGGCGAATTAGGAGATAACTGTATTGTATTTGAAGATTTGCCGTCATCAATTTGTAATTTGATGGTCGGAAATTGAGTTTATTGGCGACGCGTAAGCGGAGCCAGTAAACGGATATTTCCGACGATCAAATCACCAATTGATGCCGGCAAATCTTCCAATACAATACAGTTATCTCCATCCTAATGCTACGGCGATAAAAAACTAAATTAACTGATTAAAATTAGAATTTGTTATTTGCCGGAAATAACGTCTGCGCTTGCGTAAAAATCTGACGCCATCAATCGTGGAATTGATGCCATTAAATTATTCACGTTATCCAATTAGAATTGACGTTACATCAAGAACTGCATTATAATAAGGGTTTTCCTGTTTGTTTTAAATTATTTTGTTGCTTTTTCGCTTTCCTTTTTTTTGAATCATTTTGCCATTGGTTCGTGTTGCACAGGAAACTAAGTTCAATATAATATTACTAATATTAAGAGAAAATTGCTTAGCATTACTCTACACGAAACTATTTAATAACTTACTTAAAGTGCTTTAATAAAAGTCTAACAACTACATGTATTCAACAGCTTCAAGTTTGATTATTTGGATTAGGATTTAAAGCAAAGGTACACAGTCATATAGAAACAAATTACAAAAATACTGAAAATTACTAACTAAATCTAATTGACATTGAAACAAGCCAACAAAGATGGACCGACGAATGTAATTAATGAAACTTGAAACTGTAAAGCAGTTTTAGAGTTATTCTATTCGACATACCTTATACCCAAGGAAGGCAGTTATGTTACTTGTATACAACTAATAATAGCGATATTATACTGTATTATAAAACTATGTTACACAGTTTAAAATTACAATGACCGGGCATAGATGTGGATGTAAAAATTAAGCTACATGGGTGGTTAAGTTACAATTTTTTTTTCATGACTTTAAATATGCATTTTTCTTCCTTATAACCGACATACTTTTTACAGGACTAAGTCTGAATATCTGAGTTTCTGATAAGGACATTCAATGTACGATTTGCCTGCTTTTACGTGACCCATCTTTTATTAGTGCTGAATAATCATTTGAGGTTTGATTACTTAACTTTGATTGTGCAAAAACAGCAAAAATGATTTTTGTACAGTGTGGTCACAATGCAGTAAAGATTTTAACTTTGAATATACAAAGTTTTTTTCGTTGTAAAGTGGAAGTGAAGAAAAATCCTGTCAAGTTTTGTTACTGAAATTTAATGGGTTTTACTGTCAGTAATGTTAGACAGCGGGAACGATCATGTACATATTTTACATAGGTGGCTAAGTAAGATTTTTAAAAGGACTTCCAATTTATGTTTTTCTTTTCGCACGCAAGACATCCTCTAAAACGTTTTATCATTGAACCCCAAGTTGCTTTTGAGTTACAGAGCAGAAATAAACAAACAGTCTACCTATTTTCTTATTATTAATTCTATGCTAAATAATCCGATATATCTGCCAGAAAGATACTCAAGATTGCGATCATACTACAACATACTGTTCTACGTTTGAAGGTTACACTAATGTTTTGTGTTAGGGTGACAGAAACGATTAAAACGTGACGTATACTTCCTGACCAATTACCCCAACCTTTGGTAGCGTAGCTGACGGAACTTCAAGTTATATCCTTTCTCTTACAAATAAATGAATTAAACAATATTTATGCCTGTTTATACGTATCGCTTGAAAAGTAGGGGTTTATAGTGATGGGATCGTCCGTTACACGTGGGTCCTATATTCCTTATCCGCATCTGTGTTGCATAGTGCCATTGTGCACTTGATATTTTACAGTTCGATCGGAATTATATTTGGGATTTCCCATAGCAAAACATGTCATTCTTTGACATCAGGGAGCGGGATATCAATAAGTGAGAAAATTGTTTTGTGTAATAAGTTGTTAAGCAAACTTTTTACTGATCAATCTCAGTTTATTTCATATTAAAGAACTATTATCGAAAGTGTTTTTTTATCAAAGTAACACGTATTAAAAATATAGAATGCCTTACCTAAAAACGCTAATAATAAAATTCAGTAGCAAAACGTTTGCGATGACATAGTAAAATCCCAGCAGTATAGGATTAACATATGTGCTGGTAACTGTCGGGCATCTGTCAACCATGCTTGAGGCATAAATTGTCGCATTGAAAGAGCAAGTGGGTTCTTGAGCTACAAATAAGTCAAATAATTTTTATTGATTTGTTTGTCTGAATGGCATTTAACCCGCTTTTAACTATTTGTCATCTGTATCAATTCGTCCAGTTTTATAGGTTGAAAACATATTACCCGAGCAAAAACCCGACCTTCAGCAGAATAATAAGCACTGCTTGTCAGATTTATGTTGGAATCACACCATGCCCACAGAAACACACTCAACCTTAGTATTGACAGGCACGTGATCAGTAGTACATGACTAACTACTAAAATCACTCTGCCAACAACACTGATGAAAGACAATAGAGATACCAAAATTCATTAGCATATATTATTTTATATTATTTTTATGTGTGTTCATAAAATTAAATGGGGAAAGGCATGTTTCTATGAGGAAAAAGAGACAACACAAAGTATTTATGACAGAACCTATTAAAATAAAAAGAAATATATTTCTATAAAATGTGTTTAGAAAAACGGTGCTTTAAGAGCAACTTCCGTTCCAAAAGAAATAATATGCACACACATAATTTAATTTTATACATGTACTTTGGCACGACTTTAACACGTTTCCCATTAAGCATGGTTGGCGGTGCAACTGGGAAAGTGTTTAGAGTTTGTTAGGAGGAAAGCATGACTTTTATAGCGAATAATACAAAAAAGTCATTACAGTGCAAGGAGTGTGTAATTTACTATTGTACGCGGCTTTCAATATTGCAATCTGACAACCCCATTCCCCCAACGAGAAGACATTTTTGATATCCTTCATCTGAGAACTTACTAGGCAGCTCGTTCTTGGCCCATTATTGGGGACTCTACCAGGACTTGGGACTGAAAAGATCTTAATAACAAAATAAAATACTTTAAGCGAGAGGCATATAAACGAATGAATAAATACGTGTATAAGGAAAATCAAACAAGAACTGACACTTACCTTCCGTCTCATCCAGGAAAAAATTTCCAAAAACTGGCCAAAACCCTAATCTTAAAATTTGCCATGGAACATCAAATTTAAATTCTGAGTTTGGATATGCTATTGAATAAGACGCAACACCATACGATATCACTAAAATTAGTATAATTCCCATAAACAAGGCAAAATTTTCCATCTGCAAAAAAAATATGCATAATGACGGCGATCTTATTGTTGTATTTAATTGTTTCTGTTATCAGCCTCATCTTCTGTTATTGTAAAACACAAACTAAAAAAATCATCACTACTTATTTGCTGTATTTTCAACATAATTCATATATTGATCACTAGTAACCAAAATTGAGAAGCTGAGTTTATAATTTCCCACAAAATGTTTCAATTTGGGTTTGTAGTATGTAGTATTTTTCTAAAACTGCAATTGATAAATATGTAAATTTACGCCAGCGAACAATATTTCAGCAATATATAAGACTAGGACAAAAGATGCATTGCCAGCGACGAATTGCCCAAGGTAACAATATGTGCTAACTTAAATACAGCACGAATTGTCGACGTGTTTGTTCCTACTCTGTGATAATATATGCAGTTCTTGCAAAACAATTTGTCGGCAGAGTTATAACTTTTTTCTACGTTTCCGTAAGTGTGAACTTATCGCACCAATTAAGGGAAGCCGTCTGAGGTTGGAAAGGTTCACTAGGTTGTACAATATTTGTATTAGTATTCGAAAACATGTCGTGGGCTTTTAGTTTTACTAATGTCCGTTCCGACATTTTCAGAGCTATTTTAAAGCAGTATAGTTTTTAAAATGTTATGGCCTAATGTACGTTTTAAACGCTTTTCAGACATGTTTAATCCATAACTACTGTGTGTGGTAGTTATAACCCTATTATTTTTTAAAAATTTATTTGAATTAGGGAAACCTCGATTGATTGGTTGATTTGGTGTTCGTTAACTTAACGTCCAAGAAGTATTTGAGCTATATTCAGGACGGAAACCAGTTAACATACAATAAAATCAATGAATAAACGGGACGGCGAAACGAAAACATATCTTCCACCGAAAGGTAAGTAACATTTAGCCTTTTGTAGAGGCTACTGTGAGCCTACTCTTTTTCGAAATCTACAAAAGGGGTCTTTATCGTGCTTGGCACTCCCTTTAGTTTATAAATACCATTCCAGCTATCATATGCAATGTAGGACCCATTTTCATGTTAATGGAGAACATGTGTAGTATTCTCAAGTAAAATGTCATCAAACTGCATGCATATAAAACTCTTGATGCTTCTAGGCTCTCTTCTAGTTTTATATATCTGCACACCACAGCAGCAACAAACAATAGTATGGACACCATATCAATAATATTCCAAAAGTCTGTAATATATTCGATGCATTTTACCTTCAACGCTGTCGAATACGTAGGTGTTGTTAATAGCTAAAAAATAAATGTAAAGTAAATTAGTAATAACCTTGCTGGGATGCCAAGCCAAAACAAATGTCTCCCAAACGAACCCCCATTGCCAGTATAATCTTGAGCATGTTGAAAACCATCAAATACTGATTTTTACCAAGATAATGCAATGTCCTATATAATGACCCCTGTTTTTTTTAGAAACGGGAGCATTTTGAAAATTCCAAAATTTGATTGCAAAACTTCAGATCACCCTTAACTTGTTCTAAAAGTTTCATATTAATTGGGCGGGTTCGATTCTCACTGCAGGCAGGGTGTACTCGACTCCAATCTTAATTGACAAGGATTGTCAGTTTTCCTACCGCAGGTCGGCGGTTTTCTCCTGGTACTCCGGCTTCCTCCCCCAATAAAAACTGGACGCCATGATATAGCTGAAAAATTGCTGAAAGTGGCGTTAAAAACTATTCAAACAAACAAACAAACAATCATATTAATTGGACAATGCATCTCAGGGAAACTGAGCGAACAAAATTTAACGGAAAGAAAAACAAAGAACAAAAAGAATAAGAAACTGTACGAAAACAATATTACTAAAACTGTTTGGGAGACATAATAAAAAATATATAAGAGACTAATCAAAGAAAGCGTACAAGAACAACAAACAAATCAAAATTGAAAAATACAACAAACATGTGAGTAACTTTAACCACTATCACAAGTGTGTATGAAAAATAGCAAAGAAAACCAACCGAACAACAAGAGCCAAAAGTCAAGGGACAATTACAAATCCGGATAAAGACAAACGCAACACAAAAACCAGAAAGAGAATATGCCAAACCGAATAAAAACCATGGGTGCATTCAGGTGGTCCGGACTTTTAAGCAGTACCTGCCTCTAATTAGACACCCGTCGAGTTTCTCATTGTCATGTCTAGTGAAAGGTCAAATCCATGAATAGGAAACACTGGCTATCCCTCAGCAAAAATGTCAGATCGTATTTGAGACACTAATTTCCCATAACTACCAATTAATTAAGTCATGGTAACGACCTGAGAAATTCCTGAAAGATAACATCAACCTAGGTTCAACAAACCTATGATTGAGTAGTTTAGCAGTCAACAGCATTGATCGGTCTAGAAAATCGGAATACCGATCGCAGGATCTAAAATAACGTATAAGTTGTGAAATGTACACAACATACGCTGGAGCTAAAGGAATGTTGCTGTCGATGAACGGGAAGTTGACAACTGTAAAGTTGAAGTCATCATGTTTGTCGTAGAGTCTAGTTTGTAGTTTTCCTGAGTCTTTTTCTAGAGGCATGTCTAATTAAGAAGCTAACCTTAGTGTATTGGTGACTAGTGTCTTTAATTTAAAGCTCGCTATGTTAAATTCAAAACAAATAGTCACCAAATTTAGCATTGTTGAGGGGCAAAACATCATCAATATAGCGGAATGTGAAATTAAAGGTCTGGGCCAGTGTCTTTTCTTTCTTCGTCAGCAGGCCTTCTAGGAACTCAGCCTCATCAGAGTACAAAAATATGTCGGCAAGGAGACGAGCAGAATTAGTACCCAATGGAATACCAACAGTCTGTTAGAAAACATGTCCTCCAAACATGACGAATATGTTTTCAATCAGAAAATCTAACATATGACAGATTTGGTGTTCAAATTAATTAGTATTAATTTCTTTCATGACTAATTACCAGACATTTATATCGTCTCTTTCCGTTTTTCTTGAAAGCAGCATTTTATAAGATCTTTAAGCCTGATTTTAAACTGCATATGAGGGATGGCCGTATATAGTGTCGACAAATCAAATGTTTTAATGCTGTTACAATGGGAAAGAGATAAGGACCTCAAGATGTCTATCAGGTATTTTGAATGTTTTAATATCCACATTTCATTTATTCCACTCCTGGAGTAGAAAGTGTCACTATATTGAAGTCTAGTTTTACTGTTGTTAAATACTGTATATGATGTGTTTCTGAAGGGTAAGTATACCATACTTCATTGATGACTCTTGTGGAGTAGCAAATGGTCAAAATCGCTGTTAACCACAAACAAGAGGCGATATCGGTAAGAAAAGAGGTAAATTTCCAGAATAAATTCCAAAGCCAAAGTATATTCTCAAAACCGAAAAAACAAGTCACATGGCATACGACTTTAATCTGACTATCAAATTAACTTGATTCAGCCGATTCTCTTTAAACAACTTGCCTCTCAAGACAATCTCTGTAATAAATAATAGGAGGCTCTAGCGTATCGTATCAATACGCTATAAGTCAGGGATAGATACTATTATGATGCGTTCAAAATATAAACTTCACTTTGGATAACCAAAGTAGTCTTAGATTTGTTGTAAGTAATAAGCAAATGCGGACTATTCAACAACAAAACATCATCTAGGTGTTTGAAGGATTGTTTGTCTTTACATTCAGTACGTTTGGAATAAATTCGGCTTCATTATATTACAAAAACAGTCATCTAGGCATTGGGTAGAGGTTGTCATGTAAAATTCTACCGACTGTAGCAGCACTCAACAGATATCTTGTTTTTTTTAAATTTCAGTATTTAAATCATTTCGATACCATTCAAATTGATCAATCAACCAATTAATGATCACGAAAGCACGCAAGTAGCCTTCTTTTATTCTAAATCTAGAAAAAAGATCTTTATTTTGCAAGGAGCATGATACTCTCAAAAAAAGTAATCTACAGTTTTCCACGTCATCTTTTCCTTAGTATAAACCGACAACACCCACCCCAACAAAACGGCCTCCGCAACATCCGTCACTAGAGTCAACTCTGTGGGTGAAGCAGTAAGAACATAATAACAGTTCCAAAACCAATAAAAGCCATGGCTGTACTCGCGTGTAAAGACGATTAGGCATAGTTTAAATAAGACAGCCGTCGAGGTACAACAGATCCCTGTTTCATTTGTTTAATAGTGATCATCAGTGTTTGAACAAGAAAATAGAAAATACCGATCGCAAGTGAAATTTAAAACCCGCAGTCATCTGTAAAATGCCAAAAAGACCTTAAACTACAGATATATTTTATTTCAAAATTATTTATAAATATGTCTTTATAAATTTTAAATGATACTGCCCACTTCACGCTATACAAACTCCTTTTGTAGGTTTCGAAAAAGAATAGGCTACTTGTAGCCTCTACAATATGCTACATTCTATGTTCGTACCAAATACTTCCATACTTTCCAGTGGCAGTCCAAATCATGTTCCGATCATCCATATGTTTTCCTCATTGATATTGTTTTGGTTGTTAACGGCCTGAATATAGACTGGTATGTTGTTGTCATAATGATTTTGGTTATGGCCTACAATCAAAAAGCTCGAACTTTCGTTTAGAATTGAATGAGTATTACTTATTACTTATTGTATAATAGTTAAGTTAACTTCAAGTCATCACATACCTGTCTTATTTCATCACATAATATGCTAAAAACCCACACCATGAGAAGCATTTCAATCCACGAGACATCATTCTTCATCTGTGTTAAAATCGTGTAACTAAACACTTGAAGGAATACCAAATAAGAAATCTGAAAAAAATTGCTTATATTTTGTACCTTAAATTTAAGTTGTACTGTTTTTGTGCAAAAGATCCCAGATGTTGTCATTAGAGCATTTAATTGTAGTAGGCATTAACCAAATCAGACAAATATTTGAAGTTAAGAAATTGCAAATGACTTTAAATTTCTTTTCAAAAACAAATATTATATTTACCAAATTGTTTATGTACACAATGAATGGAGCACTGTAGAAATTCATTATTGACGAAATAAGAAAGCATTTGTCGTGGTGGTGTTCACGGAGGTCAGTGTAGTCATAGGTCTCCTCAAATAATTCCTTATTCAAACACCATATCAGTGGAGGGCAGAATATACACAGTAGACACTATATTTCAAAAATAAAAAATCAATCTAAACTATTATTGTAGTATACTAGTATTGTGACAACAACATGCTATGTCTATCCAGCGTATTTAGAAAATGCTGAGATTACGTATTAGTTACGAGAAATCCATTAGCACACGCTAGAACACATGTACTATGTTTATATCTAGATTTACCACGGTGAAGAAGATATATTTTATAGCTATATTTGCGAGTGGTCAAAAAATTATATGTAAAAATTAAAAACATAAAAATTGGTTTTTTGTTTTGAATTTAGCTATACTAAATGCCAACTCCCTTTGGAAAAATTTGTTTGCTTGCATTTTTTCATTATTCTATATTTTACCCTTTTATTACGAAAATTCAGTAGAAAAAATGTACATACGATAACCTGTCCATGTTTTATAATATGCCTCTGTTGTTAAGTTGTTACAAATCGTCCTTGACTTTTGATACGGGAATTTTACATGACAAATCAGCCATTTTTGTTTCTAAAGGGACCTTACAATGTTTACAAATGTTCGTCTGCTTTCGTGACGTTCAATAGTATTCGGAGAAACGCGAGACTTTTCCCGCCTTAACTGCAGACGACATCACCCGAAGGATTTCGAGTGGACAACAACCGATTGTTCCTAAAGTATACTTCCGTTCTAATTAAGGTCAAATTTTAGTATGGAAAATCGCCCTTTCAAAATTTAAAAACTGCCATATTTCACAACGCTGAATATCTCGAGGAAATAATTATTAATTTCAAAAAGTACCCTTCTTGATCTACAAAAGGAGCACAAGCGGAACCATACGCGGTAAGCAGTTTTCACGCAAAAAACCCTCTATACAATACGTCAACACTTAGTATAATGATACGTGGTAGCATTTCAAATCTAAAAGGGCCTAAATGCCAAACATTTGCTTACATTATGATCAGCATTTGATTGATTTGTTGATTGATTAATATTGTGTGGACTGTTCCATGGCAAACATTCTGGTCGTGACTCGTTATTTAAAATGTAAGTATGTATCGTACTGGTATAACCAAGACGACACTTTGTGAAAAACATTTTGGTCTCGACGACTTGTGTGCGTTAGTTTGTAGATCTCGTTTATTATGAACCTCGAGATTTCAAGAACTCTGCCAGAAACGAGAAATATATTTTAAAATTAACGGTTGAAACTCAGTAAAAAAAAAGGAATATTACAGTTAATTATATCACTATTCAGTGCATTCTTAGCCTTCTGATCCACAACTGTGCTTCCATGAATTTCTATATGACTGGGAATTATAAAAAAAAAAAAAAAGAACCACACAGCAACCTTTCCAAGGCAACAAGAGTTTTGTAGATTTTAATAATTTTTAACATGTACGGGTTTATAATTTTGAAATTTTAAATAGCCATAAGACAAGGCATGGGATCTGAGTAGATAAGTAATTTGCACTGCACTCGTCTGAAGAAGCAACCATTTTCATCGCAAGAATATCTTGCGCCTCAGCAGCAAATGCAAGGGCAGACGGGAAATAGCGAGTTTCAACACCCTCTCCGAAGACAGCGGCTGAAGCAACTATATCATCTTTTGACACATCTGTATAAATAAAACTAAAGTAAGGGATACAAACTTTACTTTCTGTAAAATAATTGTTGAATTAATTAGGGGTTTGTGTCGGACGTTTTATGATTTAGATCATAAATAAATACCGGTTTAGGGTTTAACAATAGAATTTCAATTGCAGCAATTTTTATATTTATACCAGAATTTTCCAAATTAGATTTAATCCTTCGTCCATGCGGTTGAATTTAGTTTGCATCTTTTCGATGTTTCGATAAAGAGGTTCTATCCTGGGGTAACCAGAATACGCCTTTAATTTGGTTACATATTGCAAAGCGAGCCGTTTTCGTCTTTAATATAAAGAAGGATCATTTTCATCCATATAGAAACTATTTACAGATGTGTTCTAAAATCCCCAAGGCATAGTCACAATCCTTAAAGGTGTATCAAGGATTTTGACATATGAGCAACCGTTATCCAATTTCGATCGAACCAGCGATCTGTATAGATCGAGTAAAATATTGCATTCAGAGCAACCCATTCGGTGCAGGATACGACTATTAAAATATCTAAAGCTTAACGTTTTTGATATTGGGAAGAAAAGTTACCCCGGAGTCAAATACGAGACCAAGAAAATAAGTTTCTTTTTCAATTTTGATAAGACTATTATATAATTTTAAGGGTGCATCTTTCGTTTACTACAAAAATTCATCAATACGGTTTTGGCAGTGGAGAATTTAAAACAATTCCCCACCGCCCATTTCTCTATTCTGTTTGAACATAATTGCAGATGAGATGACGTTCGATATTATTAATATTTTCATCGGTAACATATGAGGAAGTCGTCAACATATTGAGAACTACCAATATTATTTTCTAAAACGCCTATTAATTTTAATACTAAATAAAGTGCTAGAAAGGATGTTCCCGTAGGGAACACCCATCTCCTGTTTAAAAGGGTTAGATAAGTGGAATTTACCCTAACGTTAAATTCTCTGTCAGATAAAAAGTTTGATATAAAGGTAGGAAGTATGCTTTTTCCAAATCGAAAAAGATAGAAACAACATGTTCATTTTTGGCAAAGGCGTTTCAAATATACGTTTTAAAAAGTACAAGGTCATATAGGGTACTTCGCCTTTTTCTGAATCCACATTGGATATTCAAAATAATATCCCTTAGAAGAATGAAAAGATTTCAGTATTATAAGAAAGTGATCACTGGCACAAAAATCACAAAAATGATGATTTACTTTCCATGAGACATCGGGCAAGAGAGAAGGATCTACTATTGTAAGATCATTTGCCTAATATGATCATTCGCAGGATGTAAATGTGCATTGGTAACATCATCAAAAATGCACAATTCTTCCTGATTCATTAAGCTATTCCGCCAGTTTCTGTTGTGGGATCTTCTTTTAGATCATGTATCTGGGGGTAGTGTAACAATGGGGTCGCCAAGGATAATCGTGTCTAGATGATCTAGACTTCCAAACTTTGTGTGGACCTTTATGGGATCGCAAAGCAGTTATGTGGTACGGTCTCTTCTTTTATTTGAGTTTGTATTTTAATAAGAATTAGTATTTGATTTTTTTCCTTGGAAGAGGGTGGCTTCCGAAGACGTTACAGTTTGAGGATTTGAAGATTTTCGGAAGGATGTAATGATTTTGTCTGTTGTCTGAACTGGTAGTCTTGAAGGTTCTTTTTTGTCAATAGGCAAGGTGATAATTGTCTGCGTTTCCTCTGTAGAAAAAAGGCGTTTGGTCACACTGGCGTAGAATGTTGATGTTAGAGACAAGAGTTTGTTTGTTGTATTGAAGAGATGACGTGTCAGTTTTTAATTTTTGTATTTCTTTTCCTTTTTTAAAGTATTCGCAGTCCTTGGATAGGGACATGTTGTCTACCACAATTGGCAAACTGTGTGCAGGTAAAGCCCTCATGCCGTACTTCTGCACATTTAAAGCATACCAAGGAGCTTCTATACTGGCCTTAACGTAGCCGAATCTTTGACATTAAAAGCAGAGCAAGGAATTCGGAATATATGCGCTGATTTATTGATTTAGGTACGGATAAAGTATTGAAATTTAAAAAGAAATATGTTCATTTGAACTTGTTAATTTCTCTTTTTGTGATTAATCTTTTAACTTGAATTACACTACGGAGGCTGTTATTCAGAACGAATTTCTTTATCTGTCAGGTCGTCGTCTATATAATAAATAATTTCGTGACAGTAATTTAATGTTTTATAGGGAGGGGCTATAATTTCAAATTCGACAATTGTCTGAAGTTCAAGTAGGATGAAGGATTTCAGTTTGTTTCGAATATTTACTAAGAAGACAACCTGATTTCATTTTTGTGACGCTTTTAATGCCTGCAAATCCCTTGTTAGATTTCTAGATGACAAAAAGAGAGACTTTAGACAGTGGTTTATTTTGATGTTTACTTGACAAAAAAATTAATCTTAACCAGTGGCCTTCATCTACTACTTTTTCACGCGGAAAGTCTTTATTTTAATCTTTTTGTATTTAAAGGGAAGACATGATGAGATGAATGTGGTTCACCGACCATTCCCCTTTCCGGCAAGGAGTGCCAACAAGGGTGGTATAATCAAACAGACGAATTTCTCAACGAACGCAAGCCTCGTGCCCGGAAATACCTGGCGAAACAACAGTTCAAAACTCTGTCTACTTGATTGACCTATGAGCCTTTGTAACAGCCTGTAACTGAAAACATTTGATACCAGATTCTCAAGATATGATTAAGTGATGTAAAAAAAAATGACGACAACAGTGTCAATTCGGCCTCCCGTCTAGTGTTAGTAAGGGCCAAAGTTGTGGTTTGAAATCTAAACCCACTCATCCTAAATAATGGATGCAGCAGAGAGGGGTCTCTCAACCACCTAGATCCCGTCCTCCACCATCACGGGTTGCAACACAAGGCAAACGTGTTACCTCTATAAAGCCGAAAAAGCTTTGCCCTTTGGCTACCTCTTTCTTTGCAAATCCTGTAAGGATGCTGTCTACACTACTGGCTAAAAATGACTAAATAGCAGTTGCAGTCGTTTTTCGTCTGTCACTGACTGCGATTGACTGCAAAAATGTCTGTAAAAACTGCAAACGTTGTGTCAGACAATAATTTTTACTGTAACAGCAATTTAAAGTCTGTCACCGACATAATTTGTCTGTCACGGCCATTCTTTCCGTTGACACAGTCAAAATGTGTCTGTTACAACGGCGTTTCCGTTGTATCATACAAAATTTCAATTTATTTCATGAAAATGTTCGGAGTTAAACAAAAAGTCTCTATTTGGAAATTGTGCGTATGTACACTTTACGATAACTAATGTTATGCAAGTAAATATAGTAAAGTTACATATAAATGTATCTTCAAATATATCATTTCTAAAAACTAATGAAGACTGCTGAAAATGTTAGCATTTGTCTGAAACTAAAACTGACTTTATTGGGTGAAACGCCTATTGTATACAATACAATAACATATTCAATGGCGTTGGCTGGGACCATACTGGGATGGTTCCCAGTGCTCGACCCACAGAGCAGCCCAGCGCGTCCCCGGGTGGCGGTTAGGGGAAGCCTCTCGTTGGGGGGTTGTCAGGTCATAATATGGAATGCCTAGCCGCGGACTATAGGGTGTTACGTATTTGGGGAGTGCCACGCTCCTTGCACGATAAAGACCCTTTTGAAGATTCCGAAAAAGAGTAGGCTCATTGTATCCGCTACAATAGGCTAAATTCTCCAACCCTACCCAATAGGCAATACTCCGTGGTTTTCCAGTGGCAGTCAAAATTTTGTTCCCTGTGTTCCACCCCACACTTTTTTCCATTGATTTATTGTTTTTTAACTTGTTCCCGTCCTGAATATAGCTGAAATACTGCTTGCTAGACGTAAAGCAAACATCCAATCAATCAATTAATGGCGATGTACAATAAAATAAAAATGTTTAAACATAAAATTTTTAAATGAAATTATAGTTAAGAGTAAAAAAATATATGAGCCGTCTCATGAGAAAAGGTACAAAAACTCATTTTTTACCGAAATTCAGATTTTTACATTTTATTATAGTTTAAGTCCGGCTGATTTATATACGCTTTTCTGTTTGTTGGTATCTTTATTAATAAGGAAAATATTCACATTTGAAAAGGGGCAGATAAATGCAAAAAACGTCAAAAAATAACGTTTGACGTCGGAAAGTTTTCGCGCATACATACCTCGTCCACAAACTCTGAAACGCAAAGTTGGTCTTTGAAGGTCTTTTTAATTTGAGGAATTACTTACAACTTATTAGAAAAAAGTTTTTAATTGACACGGAAATAGTCATTTTGCTCGTTGTAAAGTTTGATTTGAACTTTCTGAATTGTCGATTCGATCGTTCTAAATTAAATTAATTTGCAATTATTATTGTTTGGCAATAAAACAATAATACAACGCAGCGACCAATAACAAAAAGGGGGGAGCAAGTGAAAGATTTAATTTTAATTAGATAAGGCAATAAAACAATTAAAATTGGTTACCTTTTATTGTTTTCGCAACAAGAACATGTTCTGAATTCAAACAGTAAAATACAAGCCGGATCACATAAATCAATAGAACCAATAATCGTACCCTCGCGTTATTTTTTTTTTTTTGGCGATGTACGCATTACTCGTAATATAGCAGAGCGGGAGTGAATCTCTCCCGGCAATTTGATGTCAAAAAGAAGTTGCATACATGTATATAATCCGCCGTGGTCAATCTTGGTATATTTCAACAGTGTCGCCATTTTTTTTTATCGATTTCATGTTTAAGATCGATCATTATTGATACGTGATGATAGTTATTGAAGTTTTCAATAACCAACCCGCTGTGCGTTGTGTATTAATTAACATTCGTGTCTCTATTTAATTACGTTTACTACACGAAAAACATTGAGAAACCCGAAAATGAATGGTATGTTGCATCATGGGGAAAGTATATGTAAATGACTGGATTCTTACTACGGATTGTTTTTACAGTATGCAAATTAGCAAGATTTTACTAAACTTAGGTTACATTATCCATATACGGAAAAATGATGAACAACGTGCAACTTCAAAGACGACAAGGGAAATTTCTTCAATAAAGATCGTTTCCCGTTATTTTCGCAATGTCTGAAGCTTTAATAACGTAAAGAAGATGAATATTATGTTCGAATTTTGTATAAACAGACCGAAGGTAGAAATTTTTATTTGCTACATTACGAGCAATAGGATTAAATTCTGCAGTTAATCCGACTAATCACAAAATTAACTTCGGATTATAACGGCATAATACAATAAAATCATTAATAACATATTTAACTTTTAAAATGCAGATCGAAAGTCGCATTAAAAGAATTTGTCAATGTGTATTCGAATTAAAATAAGCTTCGTGCTTTTTAGGATATACATAAAAAATTTCGTTTTTGATTCAGGCTTTATCACGGCAAGTATCAGATAAGAGCGCAGGACAAACATGATACGTTATGCTATTACAAAGTCTGTTTAAAATACAAAATAGCTCTATATATTAGTTACATAAGCTTCTGACCTGATAATTCGCTGATACATTCAAGTTGTTACTAACTTTATCAGCGGTTACAGACAAAAGGGAAATGACATTGTACAAATTATCGATAACTGTTAAATTTCTGCCTGATTTTGACTTTTTTTGAGCCATTATTTTTTTTCAAAAGCGGGTTCCGATGTTTAGCAACAGAGACATATAATTACATTATGTAATTATATGTCTCTGTTAGCAATTAGCAGTTCCAAATTTTTACCTGCATGCATGCACGTGATGCATGCCTCATTCCTTCGCACCGTAACTAAAGGTAGAGAATGCATGATCTAACATTGATATAACATGTACATTTGACCCATCTTTTCTTTACCTAAAATGTCAAACAACATTTAAATACTGGCCACATATAACATGGTTACATGTTAAAGTGAGTATGGATGTAAATACACACATATGTAGTTGCTACATGTATGTGTATGCGATCATCACCACCCTGGATCTTCCCTGAACCCCAGCCCTACAGCATATAAAAAAAAGAATACGTTACAGTCTTGTAGCTCCTACGAGTATTTTGGATACATACTATTAATACACTACGCATGTGAATGTATACACGCTTAAAATTATATCCTACTTACTGTAAATACCTGCGTTTTTTATTTGATGATTGACGACGCACGTGGCTCTGTACATAGTAGGCAAGAGTCAGCGTTCTTGGCTACATTGTAACACATAAACATAAAAGGATTTTGCTTGAATTTCGATGTTTTCAAAGAGTCGATAGGATACACAATCAGTTGCCTATATCTTACAACAAAAATTAGATTGTCTGACCATATCCTCTAATTAAGGAACTCGGTATGTGTAACTACTGTAACCAATTAAAATTGACGATGAAGCTCATTTTCTTTTTACACTTTGAATAAAAATTAAAATTATAGAAGCCCTTTATTAACACATTTTTAGCCGAAAATCCCGACCTTGAATGTTTAATAAAAAAATAGTAAACCCCACAACTTTTTGGAAAATTCATAGTCTTTCTTCCTTCATAAAACATTCATTGGAAATAAGTACGGGAGTCTCATATGTTTGTTATTTTGTCAAATTTTTGTTTTATTTGTGTATTATCTGTTTGCTGTCACAAATCATTTAAATGTTGATTTTCTGACAATAAAGTTATTTATTAACTGTTTTAATTTTTCACACTTTCCACTTACATCATCTTTTGGACCAGCTATTTTGATTTGTGGACAACATTTTTTTCAAATATCTCTAAAAGAGGATACACCTAAAACTCTTTGTAAAATTTAATTTAAAATAGTTTCGGATGAAGAGAGAAATATCGGAGGGTCTTCATCGCGTCCTCGTGGAGCGCAGGTGGGCTAGTCCGAATTCATTTGCATAGTCTATAAAAAATTTGTTTTGGTGTAACACTGGCATTTCCATGTTCACGGTGAACAGCACCATTTTCATCCATAGGCATTTTTATATTTCGAAAATACTTTTCAACAATGTCCAAACAAAGTTTAAAACATTCGCTGCATACTGAACGCCTTTTAAAAGTAAATGAGCACTGTGTCCTCTACTCCGAAAATCCTCTGCCGTCCAACGCTTTTTGGAGTGGGTCGGCACAAGATTCTCGGACTACTTCTCCTCTTTCTTTTACTTTCCGTTTTTTCCAAATATTTATTATTTACGTACGATAAGGATTCCATAAAATACTTGTCTCGTTCCAATTTGGTCATTTCCCGAACTAGAAAAAAAAAACTGTTATTTCCTTTCAATCAATTGATTCAAGCATTCATGGGGCTTACTTGAACTACAACCCTTAGTAAAAGCCACTTCTACATCATTTTAATCATTGTCAAAAATAACAGCACCATTACTTTGAATAGACCTCTTATCATGATCAGATTCAGTATTTAATTCAGTTGAAAGCAGACGCAGTCTTTCCGTAGTGTGAATTGTTTCATTCATTTGATCATTTTGACCTTCAGGGAAACTCTCATCCCGATTTTCATAAATATTTTCTCGAACGGGTAATTGTTTTCCAAAATGTTTATGACACAGCTTGTCAATTTCCTGTAATAATATTTAAACACCATACGCGTGAAATGCCACAAGAACGGATAGTTAACAAAGCAGCAACAAAGTTTTCATCCTACCAAGTCAAGGGTTCTGAGTCCGCGTTCGCTCAATCATCGATGATGGAGCTAACGCGGGCCGAGAACCCGTGAATTGGGAGGCTGCAAAGTTTTATAAACAGCGTAAATAAGTAAACAATTTCACTGAAATGCAACTCATTGAAATGATGTACTCCAAATAATTTGACTTCATTTCATAATCAATGTTTATCACTTCTTACTTTATTTTATTTAATTTTTACTGATTTATTAATTGATTTTTTTTGGCGGGGGTGGGGGGGGGGTGTGAAACAAAATTTAGGATTACATGGCAAAACAAACAAGAATATTTAAAAATCAGATAGTTTAGGTGTTGTCGATTAGTCAATTATAATATTTTGTGTGTTTGTGTGTGTGTGTGGTTTCGATGTTGCAAAAATATGGATCTATTATAGGAATCGATGTCATAATATAATTTTTTTTCGTTTTCTGGCCACATTTCGCCCGAAATAATATGGGTTCAAATTCCTGTGTGTGTGTGTGTGTGTGTGTGCCAAAAATAATTTTCCAAAAGATTGGTAACGCGTTTAAAGACTTTTTCCCCATTATTCTATAATTGTTTTGTTAAACTAAAGGTCATAAACTGCAAATAGCAAATCCGATAATAAAAGAAACAATTCGATCTTTTATTGATTCGAGATATTTTTAGAAATGTTGATCATGAATGATCACGTGGGGGATTCCGAAAATAGTACTTTCACTTTAACTTGAGCACGGGATACGACTCCATAGTACAAGGATGATACAATAAACATTTCACTCTGTACATATTCGTCAAATCAATGACAAATTTCAGAAAATACCAGGCTGGATCTGGAAATCATTCAATTCTTCAAAGGGGGGTTTCCAGTGACTGACATACTGATTATTGACCTGTGGTAAACTCTTTTATTTGGAATTAAAAATATCGCAAGTTTTTTTTAAATATTACACAGTAATAAATCCATATTCAAATAATTTTCCCCCCAAAGTTTTGACAACCAATTGTCAAGTTTTTCACGAAGATACCGTCGTCTGCAAAAACAACTCGCAACTGAACAACGTTAAAATCATAACGTTCATTCCGATGCCGTTTTCTCGATAACAACGTCACGAAGTTTTTGTACCTTTTCTCATGAGACGGCTCATATAAGCATGAGCATGTAGAATAGTAGTCCCTATATGACAATTTTGACATTGCAAAAATATACAATTTTGATGGTATAAAAAAATTTAGTTTGAATTCTTACACATTATTTATTTAATAAAATATTTTAATACACGTTAAATACTCTTTAAAAGATAAACAAAAGACCATGTGCACAATAATATACTTCAGTGAAAATACGATTTTAAAAATCGCACTTCTTAGTATCGCTTTTTAAAATCTTGTTCTATATTTAAGTTTAAAATAAGCGTTTATTTGTCACCAGATGAGCTAGAGATTAATCGTTAATTTTGTTACATGTAAGTACAATAACCCAAGGCAATAGAGAATGTGCATATTCCTTTGAATGTATTCTAAAATACCATGCCTAAAACGCTTTGAGGCCACACCAGGTGTAAAGCGACGATTCTCTAATATTTCAACCGCTTGACCGGTGTGGAAAATGTAGTTCTCGTCACTAGTGAATTTGTCGTTCTCAGCAGTTGATTGGTTTAAAATAAAAACGTCATAATAATAACTCATGACGTCATTAACAAAACACCTTCCATTTACCGCGTATTCAAGTCATGAACGTAAACTTAGGGTTGGGAGAATATGTACTTCATTTCGCAAATTTATTTTTTTTTTAAATTAGAGAAACAGAATCTTACATAAGTACTATTGGATTATCGGATTTCTCCAATCTCAATAGTTAAATTATGGAAATTTAAGTCCTCGTCAAGGCTAAAATACCATAATTTAACCATCTCGATTGTAGAAATCTGATAATCCACTCGTACCAATTTAAGATCCTATATTTCTCTAATTTTGATGTAATATTTCCACCGCTTGACCGGTGTGGAATATAGTTCAAGTCATGAACGTAAAATTGGGGTTGGGAGAATTTGTACTTCGTTTCGAAAATTTACTACTTTTTTAAAATTAGAGAAACAGAATCTTACATTAGTACTCTCTGATTATCGGATTTCTCCAATCGCCAAGTCTCGGACTTAAAATTCCATAATTTAATTATCTCGATTGGAGAAATTCGATAATCCACTCGTACCAATATAAGATCCAATATGCATATATTTAAGAAATAGATTATTGCGAGCGGGCTCTATGCGAATTAGAACATGGTCAGACCTTATATTTGTCAATATTTTATACCGATCGATAGCGATTTCTATTCTAATATGTCTAATAATTGTTTTAAAATTTCGAAGCGGCTCTAAGAGGACGCTTTCAATGGTAATACTTTTTTTAAACTAATAAGATATATCCCATAAATTTATTTAGAAATTTAGTTTGAAATTTTCAGTTGAGCGTCGAAATTCTAATTGTGACGTCACGGCTCTATGACATTTAACGATAATTATCGATAACTGATAACAAACTGGATTTTTTAAGTCAGTTTTTACATCTACACAAAACACTCAGCTAACGCATGTGCGAACTAAATTTACAGGAATTTTGTTTACAAAGCGAAAGCAGGACGTCATATTAGAATTATGGTTTCCTTTTTGTCGGAGACACCGTAACTGCCAAACAGTAATATTTTTATATAATAGATACTATTCTTACGACTGCTGCTCTGGCCATATTGAATGATTTTCAAGTAAATGTTAACTTTGTATGATTAAAGCAAACGGCGCACTCGATTCAGTTTCATTCGATAATTTTGCCGTTCGATGGGATGATTTTAGATTCAATGTAGACAATTAAAAATATTACACTTTTATAGTTTAGCGTTTGTCTGTAGAACAAAAGGGGGATTTAGTTAACTTTATGTTACAAGAAACGCCGTTCTAACATACAAATTCTGACTGCGTCAACGAAAAAATGTCTCTGACAGACAAAATATTATTGTGACAGTCATAAAATGACAGTCACAGTAAAATTATAGTCTGACACAACGTTTGGAGTCTTTTACAGACATTTTTGCAGTCATTTGCAGTCAATCTCATACAGTGACAGACGGAAAACGACTGCAACTTGTATTTACAGTCATTTTTCTAGCCAGTTGAAATTTACGGCAAACACATTTTATTCCCGTTTCGCATGCGAGACGGGATAAATAATCAAAAACTTAACTGCGGAAACCAGGTGTACCGCAAGGAAAACAGATAAACAATGCTGTGTCTTGATTGGCTGCTAAATGGGGAATGCTAAAATACTACGTATGATGCATCTAGAGATGCTTAGCACAGCGCATGCTTCAATTGCTGCCTATGACCGATATTTTGCGGTTGCCTGTTTTGAAAGTTTATAATGAAGTGATGTAAATATTAACAGTATTTATTGCCATTTAACATTAAAAGATTACGTATTTTTCTCTACAAATAAAAATAAAACTCATAGAAGGCTAGCTTTTTAGGAAAGCTAATACTTGTAGTATAGTTTTAAATCAAAATAATTTTTAATAGAATAGCTAAAATGAGAAGGATTCACAAAGGGTAAGACATGACATGCCGATTCATTGAAGTCAGTGCCAACTCGATTTCCCGTCTCGAAGAGTAGTTGGTTATCGGGACTGCATACCTGGCTTACTAAGATCCGTCCTTTAATCGATACGGGTTGCAACACATGGCTAGTGTTGCCTCTGTTACTAGCTCTTACTACAAGCTGAGGACTCTGTGGGGCCTTCTCCTGTGCCCCGGCTCCCACACCACGTGGTGATTAACATTTGAGACATATCTAATACTTGCATAATAATCAAACATTTTCAGTTTAACGAAATGTTGTAAATATTGGAAAAATGAAACATTTTGATTGTTTCCTAAACGTCCAGCGAGAAATACATCAGATAAAGAACGAGAACAAGTTTACAAAAAAAAAAATCAAACAGGACAAGAGATAAACCAAAAAGAATAAAATTGGAAAAGTGCGGACCGGAGTATTAGATAGCGGCGGAGAATTTAGC
Source organism: Limnoperna fortunei (assembly GCA_944474755.1). Taxonomy (NCBI): domain Eukaryota; kingdom Metazoa; phylum Mollusca; class Bivalvia; order Mytilida; family Modiolidae; genus Limnoperna; species Limnoperna fortunei. The sequence goes on from OX104117.1 coordinate 20,039,531, forward strand.
TTTTGTAGAGGCTACAAAGAGCCTACTAATTTTACGAAAGGATTCTTCCATAGTGCCCAGGAGGTGGCTCTCTAAAAAACTTTACAAACTATGTTCCGGGGTAAGGCTTTCTAAATTTTACCTGCCAACCACCCAACGAGAGGGTCCCCCCTGTCCACCACTAAGGTACATATTGAGCACATATTGAGTATGAGTCACGGTAGCCCTGCTAGTACTAGACTAATTACACTTAAACAATTTATACAGAATAACCTGGACAAAATGAAGATCTTTTGTGATTAAATATACCTTAAATGTTCCAATTTCAACATTTAATTTCCCCATCCATTGTTGATTCAACATGTATCTGAAATCTTCGTTATCCATTGTCATTGCGAGTTCAAAATACGTCTGATTACCCCAGGTTAACACCTTTGCATGCAATATTTCCTCAGCTCTCTTGCAGTCCACATTCTTGTAAAAGTCAATCATCTTAACGGCAATTAAGGAAAACTCCCTGAAGTAAATTACAAGTGCCATAACATAATGAATTTTTGTTAAACATGAATAATATATATATACATAGAAATCCAAAAACAACAAAAGAAAAACGAAACCATATTCACATCTCTGAATAAATGCTTAGAGATCCAGTTAGGACTGCATCAATAGTCGTTGTAATTAAAGCTCCGGTCGTATAGAAACATTGCGTATGCAAATGACATGACTTGTTCAATCGAATATAGCGCTATGTGAACTTCAGTTTTTAGCAGACGGTATGGTCTACAGGATACACCTCTATATTTACATGCCAGGTGCAGCATCCCATATATTTTGACAAGACAACAGGTCTTCGAAAAAAAAAGTTAAATCTGTATAATAGTTTTATTTAAGTTATTTCAGGCATTGGATGTCGCAAATGTCGAAACGAGTAGAGATGACTGCTCGTGAACTAGTATCAACCCGAAATCGGCAATTTTGGGAAGAAAATTACACCTCACTCTACTATCGTTACAGTGATTTAGTGACCAATATGGAATATATACTGTTTTATACCTGGCAAGGCAAATCTGAGTCGAGTGTAAACCTACTGATTTTGGGAACATTCTGTAGAAAAAAGTACTGTTTGCGTACAATTTATGTTAAATCTCTTCTCTGGGCCACTCAGCAACTAGCCAGGCAGGACGTCATAATTACTCTTTCTTTTACGGGTCGAGGGGATTCTTAGATTGATGTTTAAAGAGACCTAAGCTTTTGGTTATATTTCAACTTGCATTTCAAATCTATATGTATGCAATAGTAAGGACTTCACATGCAAGTCAACAGTATAATGTCTCAGACGTATATATAAATACAATTCGTTTCCGTGATTTAATAGTAGTATTGTATTTTACGGTTCTAATAAGCAACTTGGACTTTTACTATCAACTTCCTATTTTTGTAGCATAACACTGGAATATAGTGTTGTAACAATTATTTATTTAGTTTTTTTTCATCTATAGTTACTTTTGCATATATAGTATGCAACAAAATTCGTGTGCAATTTCTTCTTCAAAACATCTATGATACTTTTAAAACTCGTGCTTAGCATAACTTTCTTTCCATTTGCTTAAAACGCACAAAGTCAATAAAGAATTGACTGCAGGTTTAACGTTCAATTCATCTTGAATGAAACGGGAACGCCTCCTGAAATGTGGTTTTACATACTTGTGTTGCTGTTTTGAAATTTCACACTCAGAGCTATTTGTCCTTTTGACAATACGTCACATACATAGCGAATGTGAAAATGTTTAATCTGTGTCTTTTGTCTTCTCATTTCTCGTTTCAAAAAGTGGATGAGCACAATTAGTACCAACTGGAATGCCGACAGTCTATTGAAAATATATGACATGAACTCTATTTGGAAAAAAACTGCGAGTTATTGCGAGCTATATATCGTCACGACTAGTAATCGCCAGTTTTTAACATAGAAAATAATAATAGTTTCAACGAGTACTTATAATTACATGTTCGCTATATTTTAAGTATTACAGCCAAAAGTTGGTTTTGTTCTTATTGTATGTTAATTTTACGTTTTGCCTTAAAGACGTACCTTGCATTATACTCGTATAATTTTTTCAAATTCGTGTTGTCTGTTGTACGTGCTAGATTTTTCAGCACTCCAAAGCCAACAATGCAATTTCCCAGTACATCCTACAAAGTATTAAACATACAAAAAACGAATTTATTTATGGTCTTAAATCATCAATATTAAAATATTAAAAAGCAAATTAATAAGTGTAATACCTTTTTTGTTTATTCATATTTTATACAATTTTGTAAAAGGCAAAATCTGGGAAACAATAAAAAAGTCAACTGAAAAGAATTTACAGTGTTTTATTTAGACAAACTACAGCTCGACTACTAGAAGAGGACATATCTACAATGTGTCTAAAGTGTTTGTTTGTTTTATCGTTAATTGAGGAAAAAGAAAAAAAAAACTTTTAATATAAAATGTGACTTATATTTTTGTCCAAAGGATCACCTTGAGATTTATATGGGACACGTGTTTTTTAATACGTGACTCAGCTTTCAAATGGTCATAATTCCTTTCAGGAGTACATGAGTAAAGTAATTGAAAAGGCAAAATAGAAGTTTTCCATTAAAGCGAAAAAGAAAAGATGTACATGTGTTTGATTTATTTATTTGAAAGCGTTGTAGATCAGATAGTCCAAATAGAGAAACAAAGAGGTAATCGGCAATTTATTTGTCGACTAAGTTACGCGGATATTGCACCTGGATTATATCTACAAGGACGAACTTATTTGTGGCATGTTATGTGGCCATGATGGATGGCATCATAAATGCATTTTACCGTTCATATAAATAAGGATAAATCTGTGTTCCAAAATAAATAATTTATATAATACTCTAAAAACTTACTCTACTTATTCGACATATCAACTTTGCAAGATCTAACTTATTCAGCAACAAACTCCAGAGGAAAAACTCAATCAACAGTTGTTCCCATTTGTCTTCGTCTTAAAGAATTTTTTTAAATTTCAAATTTAATTAATAACGAGTATGGATTTAAGATTTTAACGAAACACGTCACTTAAAATAATTGTGTGGAACATGTAACTTTCATATCATCAAATTAAAGGTGTTTTGTCGGGGCCTCGGTATAAGCCTAGTGCAGGTAGGAAGTCATATTCATTTATTGATTACCGGCGTGTTATCACTAAAGTTGTAAGTACAGGAATAACTTGGAACAGAAAAATTTTAAGTCTTTGTTATCGATACAGATTCCATAAAGTCTGAGAAATTGCATTTGTGAATAATGAAGGATGTCAAGACTGATTGAGAGATTCTCGGCGATATTCTGGACGAGAAAAATTTATCAAACAATAAATAAATGGGGACAAGGGATCGGGAGAGACCAACATAAACGAAATTTTGACTGCCACCGGAAAAGTATGGAGTATTAGGAAGGACGGAAAATTTAGCCCTTTGTTACCAACTCCAAACACATTACTTACTACGGTCCTCGCTTTTGCGTTCCGTATGATGACATGAATGTATGAACACCTACCTGGACAGGGCCTCGTCTATCCGCTATATTTATACGTGCTGGGCAGGTCTGTGGGTTGAACATTAAGAATCGTCCCAGTATAGTCCCATAAGTATGTAAAGAATCTGCTAATATGACAGCCATTATTCAGACATCCAGACATACTCTTACAAAGCAACCATTCAATCCACGGGAGAACATTTCCTATCCACCAACAATGGACGCGCTATGCAACACTATGGGTGGAGCCCTGGAAACCCTACATGTATGGCCCAAGAAAAAAATATTGGAAACATGCTATTTAAAATAAGCATGAAACAACTGAAACCACCTGAGAGAAGGGTAGTTAAAATTTATAAATATATATATATATATATTGTGGTCAAATTGTCAACGCGCACGCATCACTCAAAATTATCAAAATTTACTGTCAAATCAGCCTTAAAGCACCCCCCCCAATTTATTCTATTTGTAGTATTGCTAGTTTAACGTTTTTTCCTAAGTTCATTTTTAAGTAACTGTAGTCATAGTGACCCTTTAACTGGGTCGATATAATTGTACCAATAATAAAAAATAATCAAAAATGCCCAGAAGTATTCATTAGAGAATAAGACTACTGTTTGCTGAAACTATTCTTTAAGAGGTGAATGCTAGTATTATATAAATAAAGGCAATAGCAAAATACCGAACACCAAGGAAACTGTAAAAAAAAATCTACAAATCAAGTCCAAGAAACCGACAACTGTTAACTGGGACCCATCTTTCAGATGTGAATGTTCGTATTTCATAAATTAAGTTAATACCAAAATATGGAATACGAAGGAAACTATCAAAAAGACAATCCACAAACTCCAGAATCAGCAACCAAAAAATCAACTGCATCAATGACGTGTGTTGTTGCAGGCTTTTTACGGCATGCTACATGTAACTACCTTCATTTCCAATACGGTAGTGTTTAAGGCGGGGCGTTGAGAAAAAAGGTCGTCATACCCCAATAGTCATAGGTGTATCCAATGATCACCACTGGACAATCACGTTCACTTTGTATTGGATTAGAAAATGCGAAAACGTTCTGTAATAATATTTTTATACGAGGTAGAACATATATCAACAAATGAATCATGAATCCAAATGGATTTTGGTTTAGCATTTTAGTGTTTTAAACAAATGACCACAGTTTTATGTTTTTGAAACAAAGGCTTGATCACTGTACGTGTAATGTGCCTTCTTTCCAATTAGTTTTAATTTATCCAAGCGTATAAAATCATTTGATGTTAAAAGACCATTTGATTTTTCAACGAACATTGATCACAATACATTATACCATATACAGCGTGTCCCCTAGGTGGCGGATAGGAGAGACCCTCTTACTTGGGGGGGGGGGGGTCGCCAGGTTATAATATGGATGGTAATGGGTAACGTGTTTGAGAGTGCCACGTTACTTTCACGATTAAGACCCTTTTTGTAGCTTTTAAAAAAGGATACGCTAATTGTAGCCAGCACAAAATTATCCATCCCTACATAATCCATACTTTTTTCATAAGCAGTCAATATTGTGTCCTTGTTGTGTCATCCATTCCCCCACGTTGATTTATTGTTTGAAAACTTGTCCTCGTCCTGAATATAACTGAAATGTAGCTCGCTGGACCTTATGCAAACATTTAATAAATCAGTCAATAATTTTACGTTCATATTTGTTTATGTGGAGCATAATGGACTTTTCCTGGTACTATGTAAAGTATTGCTAGCATGGCCTTATATCTCGTAGTTTTGTTCCACATAAAGTTTCCGTAACAACGAATAACGTCATTAATCATATCTAATTAAATTAATACATAAAAATATGTGTGATAACATATTAAGTATTCAATATTCAATAATAATGTCATACCAGCGTTTCCATTATCACTGTTCCTTTTGTCGCTACCGGAATTGACGTCTTCGTCACCATTAAATTACAAAGGTATAGTGTTGAATTATATCAGATAGTCGCAATAGATCTGACAATGCGTATGTAACTCCGTTCTTAAATATTTTATGTACAAGATATACATTAAGTTTAAAGTGTTTTGCTTATACATGGCATTTCATTTTTCGGCAATATAATATTGAATAGGAAAGTAAGAAAAATCCCCATTTAATATTACTCTGGTATTGGCCTAATGGTTTAATTCTTTTACACAATAAACAATGAAATTTTTATTATAATCATTAGGCATAATTTCAGAGCAACATGCAATAATAAACAACAAAAAAGCCCCAAACAGTTAACAGGTTAAATGTTTAGTGCTAACATCGCTACATATAGCTTTGCTTTTAAACTTGCCCCAACAGAAACCTAAACAAAAATAGAGGCCTTTAAATTATAATTACCATCAATAATGCTGAAGTAGGTCTATTTTTAAAGAGGTAAACACTACTACTTTTCAAATAACGTTTTCAAATGAACCTAAATTTACACCTACGGCTAATCACGAAAAGCATAACTAAATCTGTATTAATTTAAGAAATAGTGGAATATGTTATGTTAAAATGTTAAGATTAGTACAGATTTCATTTCGCAGAGTTAGCAGAAATTGAAGTTGTTTTTCTATCTACGTCTATTTTTAGTAACGAATGCAACCTCTTCTAAAGACTACTTGAAGTAAGACAATAAGAGTATATTTTTAAATAAGCTTTATACACATCAGCTTAAGCATTTGGTCAAATTGCTAAATTTTTCATAAGTCGGATGCATTATCAAAAATTATTGCACAAGCTCAACTTTACTGAGCATCCATTGAAGAATTTCGTCCTCTTGCAATTAATCAGTCGATTGGTTTGCACATACTTTAGGGTATAATTTGCTTTTAAAGTCAAACAGCATTTTAACCGATCTAGGACAAGGATCCAAAACGCAAAACACAGACAACAACAATGAATACACAAACTAAACAGTAAAGAAATCATGCAATCGTATATAAAAACAGGTCTCCGGAGAGATATGCGTTTCCAGCCTTATTTAAGACACATGCAGTGTCTTCGTTTAGTCATATGCATAGATAAGTTAATTTTAAGACATGGAAAGACAAATCTGTTGTATTAATTTATGGTACAGAGCAATATTTTGTAAACGTATGGTTCAAGGTGTCCGTCCTATTGCACAACTCACCTAACTCAATAAACGATTACTGAGATTTCCACGAACAGTTCGTGTGGATGATGAAAGATACTTTTTTGAGTATTCAATTGATTTCTCTGATAGCTATATATCATGTTCCTTATTGTGCAAAAATATATCGTCATTAACAATAATGAATGATATTACTCCCAGAGAATATGTGTGGACCTTCATTACTCAATAATAGCGTTATACCTCCGATTCCATTTTCACTCGTCCGGTCATCGCTCTCGGAATCAGCGTCTTCGGCATCTGTAATTAACATGTTACAGTGGTTCATTATATGAGATAATGGCAATAGATGTGACAATAAATACACAAATATAAATATTACACATACTAGTATTTGTTTTACAAAAATAGATGTCAAGAACTATGTATTTGTGTTGTTTTGCAATCCAGTTTGCAGTGGGTATTATATTCAATAAGATAAGAATATTGATTGCTTGCTAACGTACAGCAAGCCAGACTGTAGCTATATTTACAACAAAAACAAGTTAGCAAGCAAAATATAAATTCTGAACACAAAGGGTGTGACATTTTGAACATCACTGAAAAGGACAAAAAATTGAGCATTTTCTAGTGGCTACTATGCGCCTTTTCATTTTCAAACAATACACAAGTGGTAATTATCGTAGGAGCGTGGTATTTCCAGACACGTTATTCACTATGGTCCTTGGTTAGACATTCCGTCTTATAACATGAGAGCCTCCCAACGAGAGGGCCTACCTTTCCGCCAAAGAAGATTCATATAAAATGTTTATGGAGGATTTGACTAAATAATGCATTAACTAGGTTAGATTTCTAAGTTCCCGAGAACAAAGCTGCGCAGCGCTTCGCCTGATTTCGAAAACGAGCTCCTTGTACCCGCCAAAAAGGCTAATTTTACAGTTTCCACTCAACACTCCATACTTTCCGTCATTGAACAATATAAAATTGACTTGCACGGATAAGCAATTAATTTAATTTATATACCAACTCAAGGTTTATTAACGAAAAAGACTTAACAATTAGTATTAATATAGCTACATTACCAGGTTCTGCACTTTCCTCAATAGGTAACCTCCTTAATTCTGCCATGTAGGTGACGATCTGGGCAAAAAAAATTAATCTTGATCTTTCCTTGCCATAAAAGAGTGCGTGATAATTATGTTCCTTTTGTGTCTGCACCCCATAACCGTATTAGGGAAGTGAGTGATCTATAGAGGATTGCGACAAAACGAAAGACATGTTCCAGCGTACATTTATTATTGTGATGTCATTAATTATAAAAATATTATATTATGCCATCAGAATTAATATATAAAGTAAATGTATCTATTATACACAGAACATTTTAACAAATGAACACACCCAACTTTTAAAAATAATTGTCATGGGTGCCCACCTATTTTGAATATTAATGTGATAAGTTTTCAGTATATATTTCGCTCGACAATTCAACTTTGAATCGAATGCGAATTGGATGATGCGCTTAATTAAAAACGGCCTTGAAGCGAATTCAATAATGCACACTGGTTCAATTTGAATTTAATTCGTACGCAACAACTTTCTTTGAATGCGTATTGTATTCGCATTCAATGGGCATTATATGTATGTGTGAACGGGGAGCTTACACAGAAATAATTGTGCACATGTTACCACTATTAAATCAATTAGAACACGCCATAGCTTTTCACTATAGTACACAATTTGGCAACTCGTCATGGGTATACATTTGTTACCGTTCTATCATTACGAATAAAGGGGCTAAATCTATCCATTATGTAATGTAGAGATGCAAATTAAGCGATGGAGAAAGGAGAAATTATATAAACCGCTGAAGCTGTTCAAAAGCAGATAAAACGACCAATGGGACCTTTCTGCAGCTCCTCCAAGATCAAAATTCATCAAAGTATCGTAGCTAAAAGACTACTAGTTAAAGTCACAAACATCAAGTAAGCGGGAGATTCATATCATATTGTGACAAACTCACAAAATGTAACAGTATAAGTATTATAAAACAAGAAATGGGACATAATATTATCAAGTGTGATCACATAATAAAGCTATGGCTTCATATATGGATTTTATCATTTGTCATTCAAGTTTTAATATAATCTGTTGTTTTCATTTCCTACCTTTATTGCTAAAGTACTATTTCTTACGATTTGAGCAAACTTTAAAAAAAATACAGATATGATTTTTGTCGTCATTTTTTCATATCAATCAAACATTTAATGATTAAAAATACTGCGACATTTTCTACTTATTTATAGAGAAGTGTATTCATGATGGTTTGCAAACAATACGTTATTTATCAGGTTTCAAATGAAACTATACGAATTTTATAAATGTATATTCATTTTGAAACATTTTCTAACACTAATAGCTCGAAATTCCACTCAAAAACCTAGATTGTCGTTACTATAACTTTCAGTGAGCTATAGTCAAATGCAACAACTAAAGAGAAACCGGTAATACTAAATAAGAAAATTAATTATTTTGCCCCGTATCTTTTTTGTTGAAATTTTTTAACATATAATTACATGTCGAAAACAAATATCGTAAATGAATTCCATGTAAACTGTGTAATAACACCAGAATTCAAAATATCATTTTACTACCAATTAAGACATTCGCGGTTTCCGTAGGTGTACATATTTAATATTTTACATCCTAATTGCATTCATACATCGAGTACTCCAATATGTTTGTTTATGTTAACGTATTACGTGAATTTCATATGGCAAACACGTCACATTAAATACATAAGGGTTAAATGTACGTACGCTTACTGGATAAACACAGTTCGTGAGTTGAAATAACAGCCAACAAAAATCCTCTTGTCTGTATTTTATCTGCAGCATAATTCATGATAGCATTACAAAAATAGTACAATACAAACGAATTGGTTTCTGCGGCTTGTGGGATAAAACGTCCAAGTTTGAGATCGATGTATAAAACAAACATATAAGACTTTGGATTGGGTGTTGTCAGATTATAATACGGAACGTTTGACCATGGATCATAGTAAATACTGTGTTTGAAGAGTGCCACGCTCCTCGCAAAGTAAAGATCCCTTTTTCAGTTTGCTAGAAGCGTAAAAGCATTGAAGCAAATACAAAAATCTAAATTTTCCGTCCCAACCTAATAATGTACACTTTTCCATTTCCCGATTTGATTTATTGTTTGTTACCTTGGTTTATTCTAAATATAGCTGAAACACATCTCGCTTTACCTTAATGAACTAATCTGAAATCGGAAGACATTTATGAGGACCTTAAATATAAGAAAACGTGTTAAACGGGCTCTTTTTAAATGTAAACATCCGTATCTGCTTACATTTTTTGGTAGGTAATCTACTACGTAATTTTATCTTAATATAATACTCAAATTTCCTTGAGCAATTAAAATGAGCAGATCGGTTGACCCTATATTGTGGGATACCAAATATTAAAACCATCTGGATCCTTTAAAGTTTTTTTTGTTATATACTCATTCATACATTCTCTCGACCATTTAACCGCTATAATTCCCATTTTGCTAGTATATTAATCTTATTGTCACTTACTAGTAGAATGTTTTGTAGCCATGGTGAAGATCCCTTAAACCCTTCTGTAAATGCCTAAGTAAAAAAATCATTTCATCATATATTAAAAAAAGTTTAACCTTACGAATCTATATAAATTTTGTGAATGGTGTGTTTCCAGTACGTTAGTAATTTCATGAGGGTTATAAGTAGTTGCAGATGCCCCTTGCAATGCTTAATTAACTAATAATATCGTTATTCAACTTTTTTCGAGTTGCAAGGCAGAAACACTAAATTAAGTTAACATTGATCCTTGGATATTAAAACGTAACTATCATCTAAGATTGTTTACATAATTTTCAACATAAAAGCACTTTTGAACTTTCTGGCTGCAAATATAAATCCCAAATTTTCACAAATATATTTCAATCGATACCATGTTTATCTTTATCTTTTTTTATTCAATTTTACATAACAGCGTATTTCAGGAATTACATGTATGTATGTGCTGTACCAATTGTTCAAGATTTGAAAATGAATAATACAATATGATTTCGGTATATATTTTTTCAATGAAGTTTTTAATATTCTGCAAAATTTTGTTACATGTAATAATGTATGTTAGGCTGAAGTGTAAAATGTGGCAGCTGTTATATTCACTTTAATTTAATAAATTTTATGATATTTCTTTAACACTTAACACACAGCATGATGTATATACAAGTTTATTTTACAGCTTAGGCGAAGACACAACAATTGTTTTCCTTAACAAATGCCAAACAATACTTCAAATTCGAAAAATATAAACCACGTTTTAAAATCTGACGTTCATTGTGCTATCTTGCAGTTGAGTCACTCCCAAAATGTCTTTTAATGGACAAGTTAAAATATTCCTTATAATACTCGTAGTCGTTATCTTCTCATCTCCCCTTTACTTAAATAACAGTTCTGATATAGAATTTTTAATAACATTGGAATGTGTATTACCATAAGGGGTACAAAAATAATGATATTTTAGATTCATTAAACGGTAGATAGATTTTCAGCAGTATTTATGCTATATTTAGGACAAGAGAAATTAAACAATAATTCTATTTGGTTTCGAGTGAATGACAACATTTCTACACTCGAGATAGTTAAAATCAAGATTTGTAACAAGCAAGCCTGTCGAATATCAAGATGAAGATGTATGGAAATTCGCCTGAAATGAGATAACTCTTTTCCAACCAAGATGGGCAGATTGATTAAATATAAAATCACACATAAACATAAGTGAAGCACAGTAAACTGATTCCTTGGGGAAAATTATCCTCAACAAAAAAGAGATACGCTTGCGAATTAAATAATAATAACGAACACTTATCAGTTCATTATAAACAACAAAAGCATTAAAGCGAGTGTACATTTAACCAAGTCATTGCAATCTAAATGTAATGCATTTGTATCTTTTAAATTTTATTTATAATTATTAAATAAGACATTTTAGTAAAAGAGTACCGTTAACATTAAAAAATGAAGTACTTTAAATTTAATTACAATTTTTATTATTCGAACATTCTGAATAGAATTCCATGTTTTTTCTTTCGCTCAATGTTCCCTTTTCCCTTTAATCGTTAATGGTTCCTTTATAAAATTATATTTTATTTCAATTTTATATATACAGAAATATGCATTTAGCTCTAATAAATCCAATACACAGTTTTCTTAAGACTTTCTATCGATTATATTCTTTCCATATCTCAAAATATTTACACATCTGCATACTCTAATATATATTTATGGTCTGCCCATGAAGAACATGACAATAGAATTAGCCCCAGATGCTTATGCTTTTATGTCTCGTTAGGGGATATTATTGATTTTTTTAATTTAATTACCTGTTTTGTATTAAAGGCATTAAAAGTCATTAAAATCGGTTTCATATTGATTTTCTACCTTTTTTATACTATTACAAGAAGAAAAGAATCTAGATCGAACCAACTGTACCACTTCCTGAGTATATTTAAGGATCAATATTAGATTTAAACCATTTCTAGACTAATAGAAATCAAAATATTTTTAAAGGTCGGATTTTACCGTTGTTAAAAGGACTTTTAACAGAATTTAAAGAGGTTTGTTTTTACATTTATATAAACAAGCAGTGAAACGTTGTTTATATGGACTATTGTGTAATTTGGGAAGCTAATACAAGGAAGAAATGTCATTGTTTTCTTCACTGACAGAGAGCACAAAGGGACACAAACATATATGTCTGGTAAGGGTGGATAGTGCTTCGGCAACATTAAGGTTCATGAAAATTGGTGTTGATTTAGTGCTCTTGGAGTTTTTCAAAAAGTTGATTTTCATGGGTATTACTTACTTTACAGCTTTAAGCCTTAATTAAAGGAGGTCAGTCTGCTTAATTTTTTCTATCTTAGTCCATTCTTTCGCGTAGTCATTAACAAAGTCAGTTAGAACTTTAAAATTTTATTTGATCGGGAAAAGGGAAAAAAACTTAGGTTCAAAAGTAGGAGATGAAACGGATGCTTTTATCATTGAAAAATGGCGGCATATTTTCTAGAACAGATTTCTGGTGTAAAATATTTCCTAAATTAATTGCATCTAAACCTTTGTCACTGAATTAAGAGAAAGAAACGAACGGTGTGTTTTTCTCATTCTCGTGTAAAACACCCAAGGGATTAAATAAAAGTTTGCATAATATGCGTTTTAGATGTTTTATTCTAAGTTTGCTTTCAATGGTTTAATTGCATGTTATCGGATGAGTACTATATCAAACAAAGTCTTTCTAGAAGCTGTATGAACAAACCGAAAAACACGTGGAAGACCATCAAATGAGCATAATACGCAGTTTGACGTAAGCTTTGTAGTTTCAGAGAAGCATTTGCAAATAAAAATTTATATTTGACAACAAAATACACATTCATATACAGTATGGTTTCATAGTTTTTTCATTGTTGCATACTCTACGGAGTGTAATGATTTAAATTTTAACGATGAGTCTGGTTTCGATTTGTTCAACAGTTTCAAAGAGGAAGCACTTTTTAAATAGTTTCCCATAATCGTGTTATCTAAGACTTGCGGTAGTGTCATCTTGAATTTCAGATCGAAACAAAAAAACATTAGCTTTGATGTCATGAGGACCATCAAATTTTCATAAATATACAGTGTGGCTTCAAACATCTGTGAAGTTTCTTGGAAGAAGACTATTGAAAATATTTCTACAGGGTCCTACGGCACACCTGGACCTGAAGCGACGGTAATTTTGAACATCAGATTGGCAAAAAAGATAAAAGATGAAGTAGTACATGACTGTATTACTAATATGTTTGGTTTCAACGGGATAAAAAACCTTTTAAAAATGTCTCTTTAGGTTTTTATGTTTAACTAAATCTATCGCTGACAACCATCCCGGATTACCGATCGGAACATGCATAGAAAGTATGGCTACAATTAGCTTAGCAGTTTCTAAAATAGTCTTTAGAGAAAACCATTTTGAATTTCCGATTAGAATAAAAAGATATTTGGACTTTCCAATGAACTTTACTAATAACTTTCATTTCAATTAGTTAAAATGTTTCAGAGAATCCTTTTATGTGGCAAGTCATGCGGTTTCAGATGCATTATAAAAAGTGTATAGAGGTTAGATGATTGAGGAAATGAAAATTGCTGTAAAGGTTTCAGCAAAAACGATTAAAGACTTACAGCGTTAGCTAACAATCCTCTAAATTTGTATAAATCGTTGGTATTGCGGAACATACGATCTTTTATTTTCCTACTCGTCAAGACGAATTCTATAAATTTTAACCTTTCTCCAACAGTATCTCCAGAACACCCCTAATATAGGATATATAATTTTATTCTGCAATAATGTATTGATATGGGAAGACAAAACTACACTGTGTGTAAAATTTTTACCTTATCCAGAAAATAAAAGCATAGTAAACGGGACATCTGATATCTTTATTCAAAATGTAATTGTTTTTATGACATATGCTATTGTACTTTCAAAATAATGGAGGCCGTTTCTAGATTACATAGGATTCGATGAATACGAGATATGCTGTAAAAGAATTGTGTTGAATGTAACGGTATATGTAACAATAATTGTTGGAAAAAGAAAACAAAAGTTACATTTCCTATGCTAAATCTTAATGTTTAATGAACCTTGAATGTTTCTAAAGCTCAAAATTATTTTAGAAATATATCAAATATTTAATGCAGAATTTAATAACACAAATTGATATGTCAAAATATGGAAGAACAGTGTGAAGCTGAAACATTTGCATACATAAATCCATACTCGTTTTTTCACACTATTGAAGGTAGTAATAAAATACGAACACCGAGGAAACTGTCAAAACGACAATCCATAAATCGAAGTCCGAGAAACAGGCAAACTCCAGGACCAACAACCAAAAATACAGCAACTAAAACAATGGGTCTGACTTGGTACATGAATTTCTAAAGAAATGGTGGGTTAAAACAGGTTTCATGGCATGCTAAACCTCCCATTACTGTAGTATGTGAGTTAGTTTGTTGATTAAATGTATGGGTATCATATACTACTAGTCAGTACTAGGTGTATCCAACAATCATCGTAGCACAAGCACTGTACACTGAATTTAAAAATTGGGAAAACTATCTGCAACCATATTTTCAAACAAGATTGAATACAAATATGTAATAATGTTGCTACTCATCTTAAGCAATCTAAATATACTTCAGTATATTTAAATTGTAATTTCTAAAGTTTCTATACTTGACAGTGCAGTCAAGTAATGTGGAGGTGTACACAAGAATGTTTTCAATACAGCAAGGAAATAAAGAAAGAGAATTATCTGAATAACATATGCTAAATTAAGACAAGAAACGTTTAACGAAATGCTTATTGGTAATTTGCAAAAATATTCTTAAATTACTAAAGTTGATATAAAACATTAGATGATGTCTTATTATTTTAATAATTATTAAATTATAAATATTCGATTTGAGATTACACTAGAAATTGAAAGTTTGAACATTTTTACTGTTTTGCAGCAATATACACAGTTAATGTGTTGGTGTTGTGATAATGTGGAAGCAATACTCCGTCAGCTCATGTGTATAGTGTTTACATTTTAAAACTCGTACTTTATGCTAGATCTTGCGATCGGTATTTGCTGCCGCTAACCAATAAGCTATTCAAACAGAGATTTATCACACTATCTCCCTAATGCGATCTGTCACTTTTTCTGAGGCATTGATAAGTTTTCTATTACTGAAGTGGACTTTTTCAATGACATGAATATCAAGAAATCGACGGGAATCGAAATAAGTAGATGCATTCATTGCTTACTCTTCGGTACATTTGATTGTAATGTTTTATACGTTACAGTTGAAATATTTTTCGTTTTTCTTCTTCGGGGTTTTAGGTTTCTTCTTTATGTCACGGTCTTCGCAAAAATCCGGATTTTGTCACTGCCATATGTTGTCCGACATTTGTTGACCGTTCGGCTTTCTAACATTTTACTTTAATCAATGTAAAACTATTAGATCGCATTAAGTAACAATAACTGATGACCATTCTATGTTCAGTTTCTGCTTGATTTTATTTCCACCTAAATATAAAGTTAACAAAGCAACGTTTATGTTCTTGCAGGCGGTAATTTAAGATGAAGTAAACCATTCAAGACTGTATAAAGTTTATTCTTTTCATAATGAGCACAGTTAAAAAATAACTAATTATTAATTAGATTTGAAAGAAGATTATATTACCATGTACTCAAATTTAAACATTTCTATCAGGTTAAACATAATGCTAAATTTATTAATATAAATATTTGACCACAAAATCTCAGAAAGGTTATCGTTCTTGGCACATAAGAAGTGATATCAATTCCAAGCGCTATATCTTATCACCTCACATACAGAGTTCAAGCTTAATTTCGAAAAAAAAACACTTGTGATTTACTCCATGCTTAAATTGTTATCTAAATAACGTGCCCATTATCGGTGGATTTAAACGGTGGTATTTAATAGTTTAAAAAGCCATGCTGAACATGGTTTTGTATTAAGTCCTTACAATATGTGAAGTCTGATGTGTCGTTGGAAATGGGAAATAATAAAATCTGTATGATTTAAAAACACACACTTAATTCCTGATTTACTATTTCTTACCGTGATAATTATATTTCCAAATGATTGGGGTTTGCGAGTTGTATTATCAAACGCGAAATTGATTAACGAATCGGTATTGTGATCTTCGTCTGCTATAATATAGAAAATAACTTATAACAGTAACAGAGATTGAAACAATATAAACACATACGACAAAATTTAAAGTCTACACAATCGAGAAAACAACTGTTTGATGAAAAATTGCTTATTCAATACCACGTTGCTTGTATACTGTAACATGGACATAGGCCAGGAATGATGTACACTTTTACTGTTAGGACATATGTCTTGATGCATTTCTGCTGCATAATCGATTATATATGGTTGTTTAACAATATCCTCGGAAGGTCATTACAGGTTTTAGCAAAACGCATTAAACTTGAAGCACATTCGATCTGTTATTAATTAAGACAATAACAAAAGACTGCAAACCGAGGAAACTGTCAAAGAAGTCAATCCACAAATCAGTCCGAGAAACCAGCAAAATGTGTATATTGCACTTCTCTAATACTGTAATTATACATTTTTTATTCAAATTTCATAAATACATTTTTAAAGGCTTAGTAATAGAATAGTAATAGAACAAATGCCATGACGACGCATATACGGAATATTTGGTACAAGTTGTGTCAAATCGTATTTAAAAATGTAAAATGTTGTTACTAAAGTATGTTTGGCTATACTAAACAATATAATTTTTAAAAAACATTTCAATAACGTCAATGTTTCCTTTAATATAATATTGTATCATTCTCTCGAATCAAGTAATATCTCTAATAAACATAAATGTATTCGAATAAAAAAATTACGACGTTCTGCCCCTCGGTGAACACGGGAATATCAATACTAACTGGCCTTAATTAAATGCAAACATATACGTTGGCTCACAAGGATGCTTAGAGTAATGCTAAGAAATGTAAGAATGCGATATCTTACTCTGACCCATTTTCATAAGTTTTGTTTCGGCTGAACTAAACAATATATTTTAGAAAGTCATGTCGAATAGCGTCAACAGTTTTCTCCAGTTAAAAATATTAAAAATACCTCTCAGTAATTGAAATATGATCTTTTCCATTTCGCCGGGAGTGTTTGGTTCAAATATATTCAACAACTTTTTTGAACTGTCCTTTTCCAGAATTTCATATACCTCCGGACTAAATTGCTCCATGTCAATCTTCAATAACATTTCGTGTATTTTATTTCCTCTGAAAATTAACAAATACAGGTTAAAGTAATAGATAATTTATTTTAAAAAACCTATTTCGCTTTGTTCAATTCTAATTAAACATTTTATTTGTTTACACTAAGTACATAAACAAGTTGAGGTTTTCACACCAGTTGTTATATGCAATGGAATACCACATAAACAAAACAGGGGGTACTGTTACCTTAAAACTGGAAAAAATTATAATTAAAATTAAAATTATGGTCTCGAAGCTTATTTCTGACGAGATAATCATTGAAATTAAAATTATCTAATGTTGTGTACAAAGAAGAATGAAATTATTACAATTAATCTACAGAATTCTATTCAATGAAAGTTTCTGAAAATGTTTTATGATACCAGGAAATTGGTATGGATTTTGGTGGAGAAAAATAGAGGTCCTTTAGCTTAATATATTACTTCAAGAAATAAACTTGTCAAAACTGAACCAAATCGGGATTTCTTGACAAAATTACTTTTTTCTCAAAAATGTTAGTTTTAATATTTAGCTATATACTTATCTCGTGTTAGCTACATATTTGTATTAAACTTTTAATAAAACAATATAATATAGGGATAAGCCTATAATGTTTATTTAAAACTGTATGGAATTAAACAATATATAATGACAGAAATTAATAAGAATTTAGCCAATAATGTGATACATGTACTGGGACGGTTCCCAGTGCTCGACCCACAGCAGCCCAGCGCGTCCCCGGGTGGCGGATAGGGGACACCCTCCTCTCGTTGGGGGGGGGGAGTTGTCAGGTCATAATACGGAAAGCCGGGCCGCGGACCATAGTGGGTAACGTGTTTGGAGGGTGCCACGCTCCTTGCACGATAAAGTAGATCTCGAAAAAGAGTAGGCTCATTGTAGCCGCTACAAAAGGCTAAATTCTCCGCCCCTACCCAATACTCCGTACTTATCCAGTGGCAGTCTAAATTTTGTTCCCTGTGTCCCATCCCACCCCTTTTTCAATTGATGTATTGTTTGTTAACTTGTTCCCGTCCTGAATATAGCTGAAATAAGCTCGCTGGAGGTGAAGCAAACATCCAATCAATCAATCAATCAATCTATTTTAAAGTGTCACCAAAAATGAAAGATTGTGCCCTGAGCCTTTAAAAGTACTAACAAATAGACTAGTATATTTTTAGCTACAGTTTTTTAGTAAACAGTAGCTAATAATGTTAAGCTGTCAGCAAACACTTGAGTTTATGGACTTCGCATCTAAAGCGTATAGGAATAATTCATGTTTTAGCGAGTCATATGATAAAAATAAATGTTAAAGGCACACTGACGTCAATCAAAATAGTATTTAACAGAGTCGGGATTATAAGAAATACGAATATATTCACACTCACTTCATTTTCTCTTTATTTTCTCTTAATCTATGCAGTGTATTGGCTAATCCGCCAGATTTCTAAAATAAGAATTCTTAATTAAAGCATTAAAACGTTTTTGTAAAACATGCAACTATGATACCATAATAGGGCAAAGCTGGATATGTGAAACTTTATTGTTTATATTTACTGCCCTTAAATTGGTGAAAAGGTTTCAATTTTTCCCAAGGTAAGATTGCATGAGCAGACTTGCATCTGTTAACCTTAAACCAGTTTGCTTGTTGATAAGTTATCAAAATAATGCAGACTTCAATTTAAATTATAAAATGTTTTAGTCAAAATATTGTGTTTTTAAGAAAATGTTTTTAATTATATAGCGAATCTCAGCTGAAAATCTTAGTAAATGCTATCACAGTACCAAATCTCTTTTTTGTTTCAGTGACATGATGTCTATTAGTTTAAATTTTATAATGCACGAACTATTCGATACATTACTTTAAAGGGCATGGTTACTTAACTATTAAAGAGTTTATTAATCTCGAACAACAAATGGAAAATGAAATCAAATGTTCTTTTCCTTCAAGGGGTTCAGAGCACATACACTTAAAAATAAATTTTCTTCAAACTTGCCAAATAGTTACACAAGAAATCATAATTCAACTGTTTCAGGTCTCTTTAAAGAGAGGTTAAGCGCCGAAAGTTCACATTTTCTTTTAGATTGTACAGAGAAGAGAATAAAAACACAAAAGTTCTGTCCAATCTAGTTTTTTAATTGTATAGTGTCGAGCAAATGGTATTAATTTTGTGCTGGAACTGAAAATAGAGGTCTCTTAAGTTATCTTCTGTCTATTGGAAAATATCAGGCCAAAATATACTAAATGTTTGGAGTTTTTGGTGAGAAGAGTCTCCATTCTTAAACACATTTATTTTCATTGTTTTTGCCTAGTACAAACTAGTTTAAGCAAATACTGCTAAACTGCTATGATAGTATATATGTAGGTGTAATCTTTATTATACTAAGGAATTTATGTGTAGATAATAAAATAAAATTAATAGTTAATTTAACCATTAATGGTGATATCTATTTTAAAATTTTCTTTAAGAATAGTAGATGTTGTGTCGTATTCCCTTAAACGGGATAAAATAACATCGACTAGAGTGATAAATTAAAAATAGAAAATAAGTTTTCATCGTTATCGTCTTAAAAGTATACACATTGCTAAAATGAATGGCATATCAACGAGAAACTATATAGCTCATGTTGTGTGTTATTACAATTATATATGTGCTTATCGTTTATACTTTTAGTGAAAACAAACGTCGCATATATAAGCCATAAGGATACAATTTATATATACAAGATGTATATTCAGGCGCACTAATCACATGACCCGTTTTTTACTAATATTTTTACTAATGCACATGTCAAAAGAAATATAACATGTATATTTGTTACGATATTAATTGAAAACAACTGGCGAGTAGTTTGTGTTTTTTCTGTTAATATTTTCCAAATGGTTCCATGTTAACCTAACTCCTTCGGTGGCAGCAAATTTGAATTTTCTATTGTCATAAAACACACTAGTAGAGAGCAATCTTATGAATATATCTGAAAAGTTTGGCTTAAATTGGTTTAGAGTTATAAGAGAAAATGCCTTTCTTACGTCTATGTTAATTTTTTTGCTGCGATAAAGGCTACCTTGGATTTCCGCTCGGAACAAAAAACACAAACTTTGTAGAGGACCATCCTGTTATCAGAGTGGTTGCTTTTGAAATTACTAGAAAGCATAAAACAATAAGACTATAGAGGAACTCCAAATGATAGAGCTGATCAGTTTTGTTTCAATGTTTTCGTTAAAAAAAGACTTTAAAACATATTGTACAGTAAATTAAGTATTGTGGTGGTAGCTATCTTAGATTTTAGATTATAATAAAAGTAACACAAAACTTGTAGAGTAATATCTAATGATAAGTTCTGCAGTTTCTTATATTTGAACATTTTCCGTAGGAACTTAGGTTAAGTTGTCATGCGATGAGGATATTTTTAATAACCAATAATAACTTTAATTAAAAAATGCAAATTAAAAGGTTATTATGTTTTTTGTGTGAACACAGGCGGCATATAGCGGAATTTTACAAGCAAAATCGCCTTTTCGTCTAGTATTCAATAAATCACCATCACGCTCATCACCAAAATATAGTACCAGAATATAAATGGTCTCCCTACAATATTAACTTCCGTAAATAGCGCACCACACAAAATCAATTGTTATTACTTCACGAAGAATAGACATCACTAAACATATTTGTATCCTGATTTTTTTAATTAACAATTTTTGATTCATATAATTTCTGCAGGGAAGAACCGTTCGGCCCCCGCCCCCGCCCCCGCCCAACCACGGCAACAAATGAGTGTTAAATGTGATGTCACGACTTAAATATACCAACCAATCACATAACTTGATATTAACTTGTGTTTATCTTGATTGAAAAGAAAACGTAAAGTAAACGAATAAATTTCACATCACATACTATTTTATCAATGTTACACAAAACACATAAATTCACAATACATGTCAAAAGCAAAAAAAAAAGCTTCAATTCATCTTTGGAGTGGGATATCCTAGCCAATTCGCGTGAGAGCAATATTTTATTGGCTATTTCGCAGGTTTAATGTAGCCAATAAAAAAGTTACTTACAGCGTAAAATTTATTAACTAAATTTGTCTGGGTTTCCTGGACGTGTGTGGTAACAGAAACCCTTGAAGTAAATCAAGATATCGCTCTGCATGCTAGACAAGAGTAGTATTTGCAAAATGGAATATCTAAATCGCCGAGACAATAGAATACCAAACTAAGAATCGTTACATCTTCATCTTCTATGTGCACAATGACAGCTTAAACAACAGAAATTGCTTTAAATGTGCCTTGAAATAGTCTTGAAGAAACTGCTTTACTTTGGTCCTATCCTGAAATGGAATTGCATAAAAGAAACTAGAGATGGGTTCTGCTCAGTGATAAATCCAAATTTTGTTTCAACGTCGAGATTGTCATGCTCGTGTTAAAAGACGTTGACATATCCGTTCGTCTGTAACTGTGTGGTATAAGTTGATTCGACGGAGGCCATGCTATGGTGATAGGAATATATCATATAAACAAGCCTTCTGCTTGACATGCCAGGCACCTTCATTGTTTTGCAGTGCTCACAGGGAAATTTTTCAACACCATGCTTTGCTAGCTATCTACACTTCCATAAGACAGATTGCATAGCGCACGTGCTATTCTCCTACTGCGGATGTTTTTGCAAACTGTTCTTGTCACAAAGTTAAACTGGTCATCAAGATCAAATGATAACCATCTGATTGAAGACTTTTCGGATGAGTTGGCTTCAACATCTACTATCCCCTCCCAAATATTAAATTCTTTGGTAACTGCAGTCGGCACATTAGCAGGAATGGAAAACAGTATCAGGCTCGAATCTAGCATTTGTGTCTATATTTAATGCCGAGACCCACAATGCTCACAACAAATATGATATTGAATCAAATACTCATTTCAAGGGAAGCGCAGACATGTGTGTGTCATTGATAAGGTAAACAAGTTAATCCAGATAATCTTTACGACATTAATGATGTTAAATTTCAACATTCTGTATTAGGTATGTAAAATAGATTTGTAATCTATAAAGTAAATCGTATTTTTTCAATTATTGCCTTTTTCTTTGGGCATGTAATTATAATCATACTATTAAACGACTTTATAATGATTATAATGAATGCATAAAGGTTTTATTAAGGTCTTTCCCACTACAATGAAAAGACCTTCGTGTATTTCTTATGATTATTATCTTTTTTTCTGCCGCAGATGTCAAAAAAGTGTCTTGACGTATCGCTTCGAAACTTAACCGACACTACCTGGGCTCCAGCTGAATCACCCTTCGACACCGATCTATTTTTAGAAACGGAGTTATCTCCCCAAACACTGTTTACCCCTGTTTTCAGTTAAACTCATAAACCGTAACCAATATCAAAATTCTAAGGTGTGGAAATTGTCACCTAACTCCTGACAATGATTAATCAAGCAAAAAAAAAAATTTTTTCGATCAACTTCCTGGTTACATTTTTTTGACGCGAAGTTTGTCGAAAACGTCAAAGTTGTTTGATTTCCACAAAACTTGGTTTCCAAGTAGATACGAGGGTCCTAATTACATATCCGGGATCAACATTTTTCCGTCCACCATTTGCAAAATGTCCGCCATTGAAATTTTGTTTTCAATATAACTCAAAAACCATAAAAAAATTGAAGCTGACAATATATCAGAAAAATGTTCCTCTCACTGAGATCTACATTTGATATAAAACTACGCACCAAACCGTTTCCGAGTTATGGCCCTTCTGTATTTTTTGGCTAATCAGTTTTTGTTAATATAGTTTTTAAACCGTCAGAGATAATATAGTAAACATATCGGTTTTTTGTGACCGTCATAACAAGCCCCTTAGATTTAAGACCAAAGTCGAATGGTTACGTTCAGCCATTTTCAGTGTTCATAGAATAACGCGTAAACTGTACAAAACTGAAGCAGACAATACAAGGGAAACATGTTCGTCACATCAAAATGTACAAATAAATTTTCAGGTACGAAAGAGTAAAACTTGTGTTTGAGTTACTGTGAAAGTACTTTAATTCGTGGGTTTCAATTTTCGTGGTTTAACCCAAAATTGCAAGTTCGTGGATTCGTAAATTCGTGGATTTGTAATTTTGAAGAAAAATGTTTTGGTGGTATTTGGCTGTACTCGTTTAGAGTCGGGCACATGAAAGTATTCATTTAATAATGATATCGATTTTAACAACCTAATAAAGATGATCAAGACATATTTGTTTACTTAAATAAACATGCCAGAAAATTCCTTTATAATTATGTAATTATCATTAATTAATGTGTTAACAAGCTGTGATTATTTTACTTCATTAAGCTGTAAAGGTAGGTCTTATTTTTATTATCTTTTCATCTTTAAGCTTTAAAACTATCCAACGAAAATAAACTGTTTTTTTTTATTTCAATATTTATCAATCCTTATTTGATTTGATTAATTTTATGATCTTAACACCTTTTGAAAAAACACCTGGCTAGACTTTTAATTGATATATGGTGATCGAAGGGAAACTACCCTACGGGTGTTTATATAACGGTAGTGAAGTTTTTATGGCTTCAGTCGGGTTTTGGCAGGACATGATTATAAATTTGATAGAAAAAATAGATTGATTAATTTTTTAATACTATAAAATTTATTCTGTTTTTTATTGGAAAAGAACATGTGAACGTACAAGATACATTATAACACTTCTGTTCACATAAAATGAACACTTTACAAAAACAGTTTAATAAACCGAAGTATAAACTGACTTGCACAAAAACGTATGAAGTCATTTGAATTTCACCAAATAAACATGACAAAAACTTATCTGAGATATTTTTAATGATTGACTTTGATATTCAAGGTATTTATCTAGTAGATTAATCAAAGATTGGCTGTTCCAATAGCTTGCAACCTATTAAAAATTCACTTCAATGACAAAGCGCATCGGTCCACATTGTAAAACGTAGCTCACATCCATAATAACAATACAAAAGAGTTAATATTTCGTTGGATTTCTTAAATTCGTGGATCAGCCTACCCACGAAAACTACGAAAATTGGTACCCCACGAATAAAAAGGGATTCACTGTATTGCCCTTGATTCGTATTTTGAAAATGGTTTTTGGTTTATAACTTTTTAAATATGGTTCATTTGAAAGACAATTAAAAGACCTACAATTTGATCCCAAGAAGTACATGATTCGATTGAGTGGTTTCAAAATGGCGGCCAAAAACAACAACTTTTAAACCGTTACAGATTATATAGTTACCATATAAGTGTTTTGTGACCGATATGTCAAGCCCTTCGATTTAAGACCAAAGTCGAATGGTTATGGGCAGCCATTTTCAAAATGCCCGACACCGTAAACAGCTTTTATACAATAACAATTTAACCGTACAAAATTGAAGCGGGCAATACATGAGAAAAATGCTCGTAATGTCGACATCTACAAAAAAATATATCAGATACGAAAGCGTAAAATTTGCCGTTTTTGAGCTACTGCTCTTGATTAGTATTTTGAAAATTATTTTTTGGTTATAACTTTTTAACCATATACCTGGACATAACAGTTACAAAATGCAGGGAAAGACCTTTTAATTATTTATCATTATTTATTTTTCTTCTTCCGCGAAGGTTTTGCAAAAAGTGTCTCGATCTTAGTATCATTAATCGGTCATATCCGAGGATGACATGGTTTTAGACCGATTTATTTTTAGTAACAGAGTTATCTGCCCGAACACGAAAACCCTTGTTAGCAGATAAACTCAGAAACCGTAAACAATTCTAAAAATCTGAAGTGTACAAAATGTAGGCTGCACTAAGGCGATGATTTTTTGCTTCCAATCAACTTCCAGTTTACGCGTTTTTTCCCCCGAAAAGTGTCGCAACTCGTAAATGTTTTTTTCTCGAAAACCGTAAATCCTAGAGACTTGGGACCACCAACATTGATCCTAGGTAACATATATTACATTAAAAAATTTCAAGGTCAAAGGTCACCATTAGCACTATATCTCATAAACCATACAAGATAGAAGTAGACAATAAATGGAAAATATACTCCTCTTATCGAGACCTTCATTTGGTACATTTGTCCGAAGCTGTGCAATGAACCATTTTCGAGTTGCAGCCCTTGACGCGTTTAGGTTAATCAGTTTTTTGGTTACCACTTGAAAACGGTAAGAGATAATATAGTAAACAAATAGGTTTAAAGTGATCAGTAGGAAAAGAGCTTCAATTTGAGCCAAAGGTGAAAGGTTATAGGTCAAGATCATACCATACCATCAAGGAAACTGTGATAAAAAGTATTTAGTTACCATATATTTTTGGAATCAGAATGATACACTTTAGTGAAATATGTCATTTCATGACTGGAAGTCGAATTTTGACAATAGCAACGGGCATAAAGTCCTTAACAACCATCTTTGTTTGGCTCCGGACCACCTTCTTTACTCAAATAACACATTTTTATGACTGAAAGTGACGTTGGTGCTTAGCAAGACACAAAATCACAGAGCATCACATATATTTTGTGACTTAGAGTTAACAAATGGCGATTTAATTGTAATTGAATTGCTAATTTCGTTGGAGTGTAAAGCGCTTTAAACTAACATGTTTTATATAGTGTGTTATTTAAGTTATTTATATTATTATTATTAAGGTCTTTCCCACTTCCAGTGGGAAGACCTTATTGTATTTCTTCTGATTATTATTATTATTAAGGTCTTTCCCACTTCCAGTGGGAAGACCTTATTGTATTTAAGGTCTTTCCCCTTTCCAAGGGAAAGACCTTATTGTATTTCTTCTTCTGATTATTATTCTTTCTCTTTCTTCCGGCACTTTTCGAAAGCCCATCAATTTGAGACTTCGCGACATATCATTTCGCAACTTTGGATTATGGACCTGGACTATATTCTCTATTCGAGACTGCGTTTTGCAAGCCGAATACTTTTTCTTGACAGAGTTATCTGCCCAAACACCGAAAACCTTGTTATCAGAACAACTCAGAAACTATAAAATTTAGAGAAAAACTGAAAAGTGAGAAATGTTAAGGAACTTTTGAGACAACTTTGTGTCATAATTTGGCCAAAAAATCTTGTCGAGCGAAGGCGAGCGGTATACCTTGAATGTTTCAATGACTCCGGTTATCACCAAAACTCACAAACCGGAAGTCGAAAACACCTTGGGTATTCATCATTTGTTGTTCTGTGACATGACCTTAAAGAAAATCTCAATGTCAAAGTTCAGATGTGACCTCGACCTTAGGCCTCGAATCTTGTTATCATAACAACTCGAAAATAGTAAGAGATAGAAGCAGACAATAAATTGGAAAAATACTCCTCTCATTGAGACCTACATTTGCTCTTTTATGTAAGAAACTGTTCAATTTACCGTTTAGGAGTTATTGCCCTTGACATGTTTTGGTTGATTGGTTTTTGACTTATAAATTGAAAACGGTTAGAGATGATATAGTAAACATATAGGTTTAAAGTGATCAGTATCAAAAGAGCTTCAATTTGAGCCAAAGGTCAAAGGTCATAGGTCAAGGTCATACCCTAGCAACAAGGTAACTGTTATAAAAAGTCCTTAGCAACCATATATTTTTAGAATCAGAATGATGTTCTTTAGACAAATAAATTATTTCACGACCGGAAGTGGCATTTGGTCCATAGCAACCAACTTAATGTCCTTAGCAACCATACATTTTCTGACTTTGGACGACTTGCTTTGTACATTTAAACCATAGAAACTGCCGTTAATTCATTAGCAACTATATACCTAAACATAACACTAACAAAGTGCCGGGAAAGACCTCACATTTGTTCTCTGAACAAATGGCTATCCGCCACTTTTCAAAACCCCATCAATTTGAGAGTTCGCGACATATCATTTCGAAACTTTGGATTATGGACCTGGACTATAGTCCGCGACTGCGTTTTGCAAGCGGAAAACTTTTTCCATACAGAGTTATCTGCCCAAACACTGAAAACCTTGTTATCAGAACAACTCAGAAACTATAAAATTTAGAGAAAAACTGAAAAGTGAGAAATGTTAAGGAACTTTTGAGATAACTTTGTGCTATAATTTGGCCAAAAAATGTTGTCGAGCGAAGGTGAGCGGTATACCTTGAATGTTTCAATGACTCCGGTTATCAACAAAACTCACAAACCGGAAGTCGAAAATACCTTGGGTGATCACCATTTATTGTCCTGTGACATGACCTTCAAGAAAATCTCAAGGTCAAAGTTGAGATATGACCTCGACCTTAGGCCTCGAATCTTGTTATCATAACAACTCGAAAACCGTAAAAGATGGAAGCAGACAATAAATTGGAAAAATACTCCTCTCATTGAGACCTACATTTGGTCTTTTATGTCCAAAACTGTTCAATGAACCGTTTAGGAGTTATTGCCATTGACATGTTTCGGTTGATTGGTTTTTGACTTATAACTCGAAAACCGTAAAGGATAGAAGCAGACAATAAATTGCAAAAATACTCCTCTCATTGAGACCTACATTTGGTCTTATGTCCAAAACTGTTCAATGAACCGTTTAGGAGTTATTGCCCTTGACATGTTTCGATTGATTGGTTTTTGGCTTATAACTCGAAAACCGTAAAGGATAGAAGCAGACAATAAATTGGAAAAATACTCCTCTCATTGAGACCTACAATTGGTCTTTATGTCAAAAATTGTTCAATGAACCGTTTAGGAGTTATTGCCCTTGACATGTTTCGGCTGATTGGTTTTTGACTAATAACTTGAAAACGGTTAGAGATAATATGGTAAACATGCATAGCTAAAGTGATCAGTTTGAAAAGAGCTTCAATTTTAGCCCAAGGTCAAAGGTCATGGGTCAAGGTCACACCATAGCAACAAGGTAACCATTATAAAAAGTCCTTAGTAACCATATATATTTAGAATCAGGATGAAGTATTTAAGTGAAATACACTATTTCACAACCGGAAGTGACAATTTGTCCCTAGCAACGGTCACAAAAGTCCTTAGCAACCATATGTAGTGTGAATAGTGATGACTTGCTTTATTCAAATAACTAATTTTCATGACTGCTAGTGACATTTTGTAATAAGGAACAGACAAAACGTCAACAGAATCCCCATATTTACCATACTGGGAAAGACCTCACATTTGTTCTTTGAACAAATGACCTTTCATTATTATTATTATTCTTTCTTTTTCATCCGCCACTTTTCGAAAGCCCATCAATTTGAGAGTTCGCGACATATCATTTCGAAACTTTGGATTATAGACCTGGACTTCATTCTCTATTCGTGACTGCGTTTTGCAAGTCGAATACTTTTTACTGACAGAGTTATCTGCCCAAACACCGAAAACCTTGTTATCAGAACAACTCAGAAACTATAAAATTTAGAGAAAAACTGAAAAGTGAGAAATGTTAAGGAGCTTTTGAGACAACTTTGTGCCATAATTTGACCAAAAAATTTTGTCGAGCGAAGGTGAGCGGTATACATTGAATGTTTCAGTGACTCCGGTTATCAACAGAACTCACAAACCGGAAGTCCAAAACACCTTGGCTGTTCACCATTTGTTGTCCTGTGACATGACATTAAGGAAAATCTCAAGGTCAAAGTTCAGATATGACCTCGACCTTAGGTCTCGAATCTTGTAATCATAACAACTCGAAAACCGTAAAAGATAGAAGCAGACAATAAGTTAGAAAAATACTCCTCTTATTGAGACCTACATTTGGTCTTTATGTCCGAAACTGTTCAATTTACCGTTTAGAAGTTATTGCCCTTGACATGTTTCGGTTGATTGGTTTTTGACTTATAACTCGAAAACCGTAAAAGATAGAAGCAGACAATAAATAGGAAAAATACTCCTCTCATTAAGACTTACAATTGGTCTTAATGTCAAAAATTGTTCAATGAACCGTTTAGGAGTTATTGCCCTTGACATGTTTCGGTTGATTGGCTTTTGACTTATAACTCGAAAACCGTAAAAGATAGAAGCAGACAATAATTGGAAAAATACTCCTCTCATTGAGACCTATAATTGGTCTTTAATATCAAAATTGTTCAATGAACCGTTTAGGAGTTATTGCCCTTGACATGTTTCGGTTGATTGGTTTTTTACCTATAACTCGAAAACCGTAAGAGATAGAAGCAGACAATAAATTGGAAAAATACTCCCCTCATTGAGACCTATAATTGGTCTTTAATATCAAAAATTGTTCAATGAACCGTTTAGGAGTTATTGCCCTTGACATGTTTCGGTTGATTGGTTTTTGACTGATAACTTGAAAACGGTTAGAGATAATATAGTAAACATGCTAGCTAAAGTGATCAGTATGAAAAGAGCTTCAATTTGAGCCCAAAGTCAAAGGTCATGGGTCAAGGTCACACCATAGCAACAAGGTAACCATTATAAAACGTCCTTAGTAACCATATATATTTAGAATCAGGATGAAGTATTTAAGTAAAATTTGTCATTTCACAGCCGGAAGTGACATTTTGTCCCTAGCAACGGTCACAAAAGTCCTTAGCAACCATATGTAGTGTGAAGAGGGACCACTTACTTTACTCAAATAACTAATTTTCATGACTGCTAGTGACGTTTTGTAATTAGCAACAGACAAAACGTCTACAGAATCCCCATATTTACCATGCTGGGAAAGACCTTCTCATTTGTTCTTTGAACAAATGGCCTTTCATTATTATTACTATTATTATGTTAACTAACACAACATAAATGAATATGTCATTTGCTGCGACGTAAATGAGTTGGTAATCCACTATAAATATAACATATTTCCTTAGACTTTTTGTAAACATAAAATAAAAATAAATATATGGGGCCTAAAATGGACTTGTCTAAAGTTTCAATTTTTAAGATTCAAAATTGACGCGTATTGCATTGAAAATTTAAATAACAATAGAGCAAAATGAAGTAAGATTTATCTTTTGACAATAAAGGATACGTTTACTTGATTTTCATTAAATCACATCTTACCGGAACAATGTATGTAGGTATTCCTTTTTCCCAGTAACGAACTATCTGCTTTAGTGTCGCTTTTTCGTCACCCCCAATCACAACAACGAACATGTTTTGTTCTGTATAATAGAAACAACTCATAATTTTAATCTAGTACAAACAAATGTACCGTAACATATAATTATTGATGAAAAGTAAATTTAACTTTCCATGTACGTATATCAATATGGAAAGGGAGAAATTTTAATAATCCAATGGTTTCTCCCCATCTCTCTCGGAAAATGGCATTGACCAACGACAAATATTTTTTGACCTCCAGTGTAGAAAATTGGTAAAAGAGGCAAACAATACGTCTTTTGTAAAAGGTAGAATGAGGAAAATCCTTTTCAATCAATGCAAGGAGCGAAGCACATTACCCACTATGGTCCAAGGTCAACTGTCATATCATGAAAAACGGGATAATTATGGCAGATAAAAATCCCAGTTTATTAAACATATCGGCCGATCATTAGAAGTTTTTTGTTTGAATGATGTTTAACGTCACTTTCAGGAATTTTCAGTTTTTTTATTGGAAGAGGAAGCCGAGGTACCCGCGGAAACTCGCGACCTTAAGAACGGTTGCAAATAAAGATTTGAGTAGAGTACATCCTGCTCTCAGTCAGACTTGAACAAGAAACAACCAGTTCTCAAGGAAATAATACCGTTGTCGCATTTTGTAGATCTCGAGATCTTGGATGTTTATTCGGAGATATCAAAGTATACCTGTTACAAGGAGCCTTTCGAAGTTCAGTCTAAAGTTTGCTGTTTCCTCTGAATTACCTCCAGCTTCATCAACAAGTATGAATCTGTTATGGAAGCAGTCGAGGTACTCTGAATTGTTTAAGCTGTTCTGTCTTGACGTTATGTCATAGCTTGCTTCACCATTCTTGAATAAATATGTATAATCTTAGGTTGCAGTCTACAACAGTAGTTCATAGTTTTCAAATCAAGGACAGGCATGATCATAAATTAATTAAATACTTGCATTCCGATCATCATTGATCAATTCATTGTTTCACCTAAAATGTCCAGCAAGTTATAATTCAATTATACGAAATGGACGCACTCTTAATAAGTGTCTGTGTATTCTAAAGTAGGACGGTGGCCGAATGATTTAGAGAATTCAACAACTTTTTTTATCATCGACAATGCTTGGGTTGTCAGTTCGAGTCTTATATCGGGCTAGGTGACATAATATTACATAAAAATGTTGACATATTACAAAAATCAATATGAAAAACAACTCAGGTGTTTGTTTGAATGGTTTTAAATGCCACAGGTCTGGGTAGGGGTGACACTATTGGAAAAACATTTTTTCGGAACCTACACCATACTTTGTTCAAGTTCTAGACTGTTTCATATTCAGATTTCCTTATGGGTGATTGCTGACAGAAAAGCTACTTAACCAGCGTTTTTTCCAAGACATAATTGAAGTCATCAATTAGAATGTGTTACTGTAGTCACCATGACTTTGTTGACCATTACGGAATATCTGTGCACAAATTAGCAATTCTTTGTTCCGTCTTTAGAAACCACTTTCCAGCTTTCTTATCAGATTTTAACCTTACTGATACGACGGGTGCCACACTTGGAGCAGGTGTCGCTTACCCTTCCGGATCACCCGGGGTTTATGTTACCTAGTTTTTTTTATTTTTGTTATTTGTCATATTTACCCGTCTTATTTAACCATGGATTGTTTAACAATACCGAAGGCATTTTTTTACTTGTTTCATTTACTGTTAGTGAATAAATTCCAAACATTGATGCAGAATTAATATTATTATAATTATGTTTGTCTCCTTCCTTCCACAAGAAATACAATAAATTTAGAATGTTTTGGTTAACTAATGTAATGTCAACCAGATTTGGTATGTTTATATATTTCTGATGCGCCACCAACCCAGACCTGTTATATTTCATGATTGCTAGGTATCAAATAAGATTAAAGTTCAAATTTTATAATCTAGAATAATTTAACAAAGTTTTGAAACACGATAGAAAAATTGCAACATTTCCATGAATGTCTATAAAAAGGAAAATATTTACCTACATGTAAATGAAGAACAAATGGCCTTTTTAACTCTGATATGTCGAAAACCATAAAAATGGGAACATTCCGTTAATTGATCGCGTAATCCAATAAAAAACACCACAAGATAGCAAAAATCTAAAGCAACAATGACATAATAACAAACTTCAGTTGGGGCCTCGGTGGCCGAGTGGTCAAGGTAGTTCGTTTACTATTGATCACGTGGTCTGTCAACACTGAGATTGCGGGTTCGATTCTCACTGCAGGCAGGGTGTACTCGACTCCAATCTTAATTGACAAGGATTGCCAGTTTTCCTACCGCAGGTCGGGGGTTCTCTCCGGGTACTCCGGCTTCCTCCCCCAATAAAAACTGGACGCCATGAAATAGCTGAAAAATTGCTGAAAGTGGCGTTAAAACACCATTCAAACAAAAACAAAACAAACAAACTTCAGTTAATGAGGAATCTATTTGTTTGATTGAATGGAGATTAGTGCCACTTTCAGCAATTGGTATACATGTGTTGGAAGCCGGAGTATCTAGTAAAAACCTCCGAGTTTTGGCAGGAAAGGCGGCAATTCTTGTCAATTAGGGTTGAAGTTCAGAATGTTCAGTCAAATATCAGACTTAAACTCGCAACCTCATTATTGACACACTGATGATAAAAAACAGATGACGAACTGATATCACTCGGCCACAGAGGTCTTTAAAAACTTTTATGCGACCGAATTGATATAAATTTAAAAACAACTGTGTCAAAATCTAAGATGTCTATTGACGGACGACTACGCTGATAGTCTGATACAGTACACAAACACGAAAAAAAAGTTTTTAAAGGAAACATTGTCTTTATAGACAGAGATTTTCATCAAAACTTCGTTTAGGACGCAATGGGTACTAAGAAGGATTCTCAGGGCTTGAACGACCTAACTGCTTAGCACGTCACCATGGCGCGTGTAGAGGAGGCTCTCTCGTTAGTGGTTATAATACGGTTAACGTGTTAGTAGATTTCATATATAGCCGTTTCAAAAGGCTAAATTTTTCGCCCCTATTCCAAACCTTTACAGTGGCAGTCTGAATGTTTGCTTGTTATTGTGTTGATCTCGTCTTCAGTTTAGCTGAAATACTGCTGAACGTTAAGCAATCATTAAGCGAGTAGAGAAAGGAGAAAGTAGTTTTAATTTTGTTCGTTTGCTTTTGTATCGATTGTAGGAATCAGAATTTGTAATTCAAAAGTTTACATAATCAGGATTTTACAGTTACCTTGGATATTAAATTTTCTTTATCACGGACACTCGCCCATGATGTCACACCTACAACTAAAGGTTCGTGTCCGTCTTCAATCCCTTTTATCTGCTTAACTTTAGGATCATAAAACACCTCTTGAACGGCTTCTCCAACAAGTTTTGCTATACCGGTATGCAATCCGTTTGTTACAATAACTGCATCTGCAAAGAAAATTAGTGTACATGTAACTATAATCTTTCTATTGTAATATTTGTTAATAAATTATTGTCAGATAATATTATAAACTTCCGGTACAGAATATAAATCCAAGCATTATTAATTTAATTTGATCGATGGTATAATACAAAACCATATTTATACGTATACGCATCGCAGCCTGGATGGTGACGAATAGCTAATGAATCTGCCTTTACCTTTATATCCGCGATCAGTAAGTACAGAATCCGTTATTGAATAATATGCATAAATCGGTGTTTTTTGATATATTCAGTTCAACAATTTAACAAGAGTTTGAAAAAAAATTACGAGCAACAATATTAAAAGCATTCTATTGTCACAATAGAAAATATTTTAGAAAGGTCTGATGCAGTCACTGACCTAATTCAAAAACTTGAAAGAGGACACTGACCGTGAAATCGGGGTAAACGTCAGGTGACACTGACTTGTCTGTCATTTCCTGCTGATAAGCAACCTAGATACCAATTATTGTCATCCTAACATGCATGGTTACAGATTGACTGTACTAATATTACAACTTTAGTGTAGCTAATGTACCGCAATATTTAGGTCACGGGTCAGGTGACATACCAGATTGTCACGTACTATTTATCGGCAACCTGTATAGCAAATATTACAATCCTATCAACATGTATCTAGTTTAAAACTTAAAAGTAGCTACTGGACAGCCATTAGACTGTCGTATCTTGCTTCTAACACCTAACAGACTCTAATGCGGCATTCATCAAAAACCTATATACTAGTTATTGCTATCCTACCATATATGGTTACTGAAAAACGAACGTAATCTAAAATCTGTATGTATTCAATCGAGGTGATAGAACGAATAATCGTACCCTCGCTTTTTTGGCGAGGGTACGAATTTAGTCCCATTACTCGTAATGTAGCAAAGAGGGAGTGAATCACTCCCGGCACTTTGATGTCCAAAAGAAGTTGCATATACAATCAGACGTGGTCGATCTTGTTATCTTTCGACAGTGTCACCAGTTTTTTTATCGGTTTCGTGTTTAAAATCGATCATTATTGATACGTGATGATAGTTATTGCCGTTTTTAATAACACACTGTGCGTTGTGTATTAATTGACATTTGTGTCTCTTTTTGATTACGTTTAATACATGAAAAACATTGAGAAACCCGGAACTGAATGGCGTGTTGCATCTTGGGTAATACATATGTAAATTACTTGATTCTTACTACTGAATGGTTGTTTTAGTATGCAAATTAGCACGTTTATAATAAAATAAGGTCACATTAGTTATCCATATACGGAAAAATGATCAACATAGCTTTTTCCACGTGTATCTTCAAAAGACGAAAAAAGAAATTTCTTCAATAAAGATCGTTTCCGGTTAGTTTAACAATGTCTACAGCTTTAATAACGTAAAGAAGATGAATGTTATGTTTGAATTTTGTATAAATAGACCGAAATTAGAATTTATATTTGCTACATTACGAGGAATAGGACTGAATTCTGCCATTAATCCGACAAATCACAAAACTAACTTCGGTTTGTCAATGCCGTTATAATCCGAAGTTAGTTTTGTGATTTGTCGGATTAACGACAGAATTCAGTCCTATTCCTCGTAAACCGAGGTAACACCTACCAAGTTTTCACGTTCTATCAACAGAAACTTATATACCAAATACTGTCATCCTACAATGAATGAGGACTAAAGAAAGGACCTAATCCATATTATAAAAGCCTTAACGTTGCCACTGTATCGAAAAATTGAAGCCAAAGTCAGGTGACATGTGACAAGTATTTATCATATGATACCATTGCACCAAAATTAATATACATAAAAAATATAAAAAGAAATATTAAATAAAGAAAACAAATTGATTAAATGATAAAGATTTTAATAGAAAATAAATTGGAAATAAAAAATATATAATATGGCATATTCGATGCAGAGATAACAAACGTATCAACGGATCGCGATCAATAAGAAGGTCTTTGTCATGAACCCTTAATGGTTGCTAAGAACTTTTTCAACTCGAATGGACTTATGAAAGCTGGTCTAGTGACTTTTCCTGATAGTAATTATTGACCTAAACTCGAAAGTATATTGTTTCAATGGACTATTACTAACATGTAGTAACTTATTTTGACACCCAATTGTGTCATGAACTATAGAATTGTCTATTTAAGTCCAACATTTGATTTTATTTTAGCATTAGGTCTTTAGAAATGCACTGAAGACATATAGTTATGATACATGATATGTACAATGTCTAATTAATTAACCAAAACAACGTCGTTGTAGTTTCTAAGTTGTAAATCATTTGTACACACAGATCTGATTTTTGAGTCAGTCATTCTCTGGGAGTCGAACTCGTGTCAGTTTATTACATCTAGGGCTGCTGTGCCTAGCATGTAAAGACAGAGGTTTATACTCCGCTGAAAAACGGAGTTTCGCCGGTGTAGTGTTACTTTGGTTAAACATGTCATTTACATACAAAATGGCTTTGCGCAATAAAACGATTTTCATACAATCAGAACAAAATCATATATGAAATATGTGCGTACAGATCATTTTTGGGGCCTCGGTGGCCTAATATCTTCTTGTGTTTCCTCCGCATAAATACTGGACGCCATGATATAACTGAAACATTGCTGAAAGTAGCATTAAACATCAGTCCGTCACTCATACGCTTTTCAGTGCTGAAATGACCAGATTAGGGGTACCTTTATATGCAAAATAACATTGAAAGTCTTTTTTAGTTTTGTACTCTAAAAATTTTAGGCACAGATAAATCCGATGGTAACTTATCTTTTTGGGTTAAAATACGTTTAGCGCGTTTCGTTGTGTCAACTCATTTGGGGATTATTGTATATGTACTTAGACAAAAAAGAACAAACTGTAATTTAAGCAAACCTGTTAAAAGTGCTGTATGAATTAACCCATTTTTAAGGTTTTTTATCAGCTCGTCCTCCTTTTTCATATGTTTGGTGTCTCCTATCAATGATATCAGTAAGCTTGGATTGCGATTCGTAGACTCTAACCAGTTCAAATTGATCACTTGAGACAACGACTCGGTGGATGTTGAATCTATTCTAAAATACTGAAATATATATTGAATATTACTGTAAACAAATTTAAAAACCGCCGAAGAGAGTACAAAATACAAAAAACACCCAATCTCCTTAAGTAAGAGTTGCTTGAATTCATTTTCAATTTGTGCTGTTTCTGTTTTGATATGTTTAATCACCAAATTGTGGGTTATTCTGCTGCAAAAAAATCTTCCATGAATCTTAAAGTGTAATTGAACGATTTGGCAACATGTTTCTTTTTCTTGACCAAAGGGTTGTAATGAATTTCGCTTAAGATAAATACAAAAACAAGGCATTTAGAAGTTGAGGGCAGTTGACCCCTATGCGAATTCTGAAGGTTTACGAATTAGTGCACCTAACTAAAAAAACCCTAGAACGAATTCTAAAAACACATTCAATCCCAGCAATGTAATAGTATTATAATAAGAACTTAATACTGTCAAAAGTGTTGCTAATCCGCAGTGGCATTTTTAACTTGCACAGTTTAGAAACTATAGCGCACATTTGCATGCACTATGTCAAGCGACCACATCCACTATAACGAAACTATAGCTTTTATAACCGAAGTGAATCTATTGGTAGACATAGTACATGTGTACTAGCGCGTGGGGATGTAATGTTTGTAACATATGCGTATTAATTTGATAGTTGTCTAAGTTGTGCATTTTTATATTACATTACTATACGCCACGTAAGGCTGTGTATCAGTCACAACACAATTTATAAAATGGGACTGAAAATTTGAATGAAATATAAAACCACTGGCAGTGTTGGATAGAGAAGTCTTCGAAAAACGTATTATAGTAATAAAATTTTAAAAGAACACAAAATTTAGATTGTACAAATGCAAAAACAATTAAAAAACTTATGATGGTTAATATGTTACATTTTACATTGCGGGATGAAATATACTCGGAGAAATAGTTAAGATTAGCTGGTCGTTGTTGTGGATATACTCAGATACATCGGCCTACTCGTAACACACAAAAATTCATCAAAAATCATCAAAAATGCATGCAATGGCGTTGGCTAGACAATGTAAATTTGGGTTTTTTTATTGTTTTGTTAGAATACAAGATTAATATAGTTTTTCCGGCAAGACATATGACAGAAAGCATATTAAAAATTTCATTTCACATTTACTCACCTTTTTGTTTCTAATCAATTGAAGCGTTCCCTAAAAAAATTACAAAAACCAATAGTAATTCTTCACTCGTCAAGCCCTAGAAAAACGGGTCTGCTAAAACCGTTCAGAAATAAATTCGACATTGCTTAAAAGCAGGCTTAAATATCTTAATAAATAAACGCTACATTTTCAAAAAAAAAGAGAAAGAAACGAAATAAGACGATATAAACACATAGTAATTAGCTATGACTGAACTTAGATCGTTATCACTGGCTATAATCAGATAAATAAATATACTGAAGACCAAATCTTTCAACTGCTAGATTTTCTCATTGACAACATATTTGTCTTTTTTGTAGAACATGCTTTCCAAAAGAATGTTAGTAATCCAACGGGTACTAATTGTTCTCCGCCCCTCGTCGACCCGTTCTGAACTCTTATGGGCTGAGTCACTAGAAGGTTTGATGAAAAAGAAAGAAAAGACAATCACCCATTCCACTATATTGTTGATGTTTTACCCTTGCATAATGCTCAATTCGGTGACTGTTTGTATTTAATCCACCCTAGCGAGCATGAAATTAAAGACACCACCAATACACTTAGGTCGGCTTCTCGCTTAGACCTATTTATTTTATAAATATACTCGGAAAACTACAAACTAAACTCTACAACTAATGTCGTGAATTCAGCTTTCCAATAGTCAACTTCCGTTCATTGATAGAAACATCGATGCAGCTCAAGCGTATATGCTGTGTACATTTAACAACTTATACGTTATGCTAGATCGGTATTCCAATTTTTTAGACTGCTCACTGCTGTTTACTACCTAAACAATCGTTTTTTTATCCAGTTTAATGATATCCAGTCAGAATTTATATGGTCGACACCATAAACTAATTGTTCGTTTTGGGAAATCTATCTTCCAAATAAGATGCAGGCAGTTTAAGATAGTCTTTCATATTTCTAGATTTGACTTTTTCCTATACATGACAATGAGTAACTCGACGGGTGAAAACGCGAATATTGGGTTCGGGTTACTCACTGTCTGTTTGTGTGTTTTGTTTTTTTTTACGTTGTATATGTTTGTCTTTATCTGGATTTGTAAATGTTTCTTGACTTTTGGTTCGTGGTTTTCGGTCGGTTTTTCTTGCTATTTTTACCTTATAAAAAATTGCCCAAACAGTACTTTTTTAAAAATATTAACTAATATAGCCTTTTATAGTTGAATAATGTGTATGTTATTCCATGTTTAGACAGAGTAAACACTCCAGGCTGTGAATTATATTGTTAATGTATATTGTTAATGTAATTCTATATTAAGGCATATTTGCGGAAAAAAAATAAACACGAGATTCAGCCAACAAAATAAGAAACGCAGTAAGTAGAAAATCTCTCGTAATAATATTGCTAATCATGGAAAAGCTAAAACTATTAAGTTCATAACGCAGATCATCGTAATATATTTTAACTAAATCAATGTAACAGATTATACAAATATTTTACTTAAAATAACAAATGTAAAAATGTTTACTTGCCATATTGATGTCTTCAGCTGTGTTTTTAAAGCAAATATTTCCAACTACACTAGTTGCTGTATGTTCAATATGTTTTTCTTTTGCCCACTCATTGTGCGTTTCCTTGTCATGGCCACATTCGCAAAGCTTGCTATATAATAGAGGAATTCATTTGTGTCATGCTAAATGCTAGTGGGATGCCAAGAAGAGCCTGTAACGCTTATTTGACTTGACAAAAAACTTTTAGGAATCAAGAATTTTGTTGCAAATGGTTTTGAATGCTCACGTGACAGTTCATGAGACGGGGCTGTTTTATGTATTTCCCATAATGTTCTATATTGAGATATGTTTTAAGGTTCATATTAGATTTGGGATCAGCACAAAAGACTCAAACTTTGTAGAGGACCATCTGAGGTACATTTTCCCAACACCCTGAATTAATCTGCCACGCGATTTGTAAAAAGCTAGTTGAAATTTCACCAAGTCCGAAGTTATTATAACCCCGGCAGCATATAAACAACCCTATAAACATTCATGCAAAGTTTCGTTTCAATTGGATAAGTAATTTTGTAGAAAACGATTGAAATGTGAAACGTTTTCGGCCGCCGACCATAAAGACTGACGACGAAGGACGCTAAGTGAGGAGAATGACTAACAATGATAGAATGTACACGTATTTAAAGTAAAGATTGAAATGTAATTTCGAAAAACTAAGATGGATAACACTTAAAGACGATTTCAGCATAATCGTAGCGAAAAGTTGTATTGACAGAGGAAGCTAAAAGAACAAAATCTTGGACAAGTAACTGTCGTATCTTTTTCCTCCTCGAGTACATTGTTTAAAGCATGGTGCGAACCCAAACAACAGCAATAGTTAGCCAAAATAAACTGTACTGGTAGAAAAAGGCAACTACCTTGTACATTAGGTTATTTAAACAAGAATGTGACAAAAATGTCCTTAGAGAAAATATAAGAAAAGTGTATGCTTTCGATTATTAAATCAGGAATTGTATCTGTTATTT
Source organism: Limnoperna fortunei (assembly GCA_944474755.1). Taxonomy (NCBI): domain Eukaryota; kingdom Metazoa; phylum Mollusca; class Bivalvia; order Mytilida; family Modiolidae; genus Limnoperna; species Limnoperna fortunei. Next base: position 20,080,312 of record OX104117.1, read on the forward strand.
GTTTTGTATGCTTGGCTTCAGATAAAATACACTAATTCAACAACAGATGGCTACAAACGAGTAAGAAGTTAGAACATGGCCTCGATAAAGAAACTGGATCAAATTCATATGTAAATGTATTTACGATCTAGATCTTGGTACACTATCCTTTGCATCTTATTCAGATTATTATCATATAATCTAATTCAGTTGGTGCTTAAAATGGATGAACACTGCACTCAAAACTGGTTGGTACCCAAAGAAGCACTACGTTAATTGCATGGTCGAACCCTAACTATCTTCTTTGCCTTTATTGTGTTTATTGGCATTTTTTCTTGTTGAGGAAAGTAATATAGTTGCAATAATTCAAGATGGATACTGAACACAAGATACAATAGATATATACAATAGTTCTCTAATGCAGCAATGTGTATTTGATAAAGAATGCTTATTTATTAGAATAAATACAGATATATACATGTATTCAATAGATGATAATATATGTTAAGTGTGAAGTATATACGTTTGATGGTTAAAATATACATTTGATGTTAACTTATGTTTAAAATATATATTGGACGTTAATATTGATATATCCGATGTATAAACATAGACGTGACCGAACAACTTCCCATACAAAGAAATAGATACACATAACATAAAAAAACAGAAAATATTATAGCACTGTAAGTATAAAACCTGTTTATCTAATAAAGAGTTTCCCAATATATATTTAAGTGCATGTAACAAACGTGCTAACAGTTAGACTAAATGTAGATAAGCGAAAAATCTGTTGAAATTCAAGAGTTTCGATTCACGTTAATTAATTATATCATTGCTGGATTATAAATATTGTTAAACTTTTGTTTGAATGAGGTTCTAAGACACTCAGCAATTTTTTAGCGATACCATGACGTCTATGACTTTATGCAGAGCATTGGTTTCCACAGACAAAACTGGCAATCCTTGTTAATAAAGGTTAAAGTCGAGCACACGCGCACAGCAAGCCTTGAACCCGCAAACTTCGTGATTGACAGACACGTAATCAATAACACATAAATTACTAGCTTTACCTCCAAGCACGCATAAAGAAACAATCATTTGGAACAAACACATAAAACTAAAGACTTGTTTAGATAATACTGTGCATGTGAAATAGGTTTGTTGAGAAACAATCGACTCTTGATAAATATAACAACGATCACAGTTGCTGGAGTGTACCCGAGGTTAGTCTTCCTTTGCAAGCTTCGGATTACCTTAATTCTTATAAAATGTATGACGTTTGGATTAATCTTCTAGGTAAAGCAATTGCCGTACCAATGTCAGATTTGAAGATGAGAACTATTTTGGTTTTTGAAGGTAATGAATTTTATTGCAAATAATTGTGCAGTGAAATTCTTTTAACTTAACACCACGCAGGCGAGCTTGATTTGCACATGTCGAGAAATAGATTATATAGATTACGTCAAAGAATGTCAATATTTGTTGCAATTTTATCAGGAATCCGTCAGTAATGACTAAAGGTTGCCGGGTGTAAAGAAATAAAAATGCAATTCCACCAAACTAACTTGCATTGTTTCTACTAGTTCATATATATTTCATATATAAACGTTCTAATTTTTTTCGCGTCCAAGATCGCATGCGATGAAACATACAACTTTGGTAGTTATTTGCTTTTTTACAATGTTAATATTAATAATTATGTTATTATGTTTCTTATATTCATAGTTATGTGTTTTTTTCACGTTTAAGACAGCATTTATGATTAAGAAGAAAAAAGTAATCAAATTTCTATCAAAGGTAGATCTTGGAACAGCCATCTAAAAGCTTATTGTACATATGCTTGACGAAATTTACTAACAATCGAAATAATTCATGGTTGTCTTGATTTTAATAATCAAATATTAGCAGACATGAACTAGTTTGATTCTAATATGATTTTTAACAATCAAACGTACATAGTCATCATAGTAGATACGTTTCTTTGGAAACATATCCACCTTTTGATTGCCATATTTTCACAACACTTACTTCTCTTCAAACGTTTTGAAACATTTTCGCATTGTGATTGTTTTCCTGATAATCTGAAAGATAAGTTGGAATTTTTCTGATTAGTACATCTGATCCCGTAAAATGGCGAATATCAGCTAACAGTACCCTGCAGTTTCATTTCTGTAAGCGAAGCAAAATAATTAAGCAAAAACAGACACAAGACAGAAAAGACAAAATGCGTAGTCTTCGCTCATTTTATGTGAAAATGATTTTATTGCAACCGTTTAATATTTTTCCTTGGACCATACTGGGAGGGTATAGGGAAACCCTTTCGTTGGGGGTTACCAGGCCATAATAAGGAATGCATGGCCAAGGACCGTAAAGGGTGACGTGTTGGCTCATTGTAGCTGCTACAAAAGGTTAAATTCTCCACCCTTACTCTTTTCATTAGCAGTCAAAATTTTATTCCTTATGTCCAATCCCACCCCCTTTTCTGTTTTTTTTATGGTTTGTTAAATTGTTTTGTCCTGAATATAGCTCAAATACTATTCGCTCGTAAAGCAACATATCCAATCATATTTCTTCTGGATTTTCAGATTTGTAAGTCACATCTCACATTATATACAATCTTTCTGACTAATCATTATAAATGCATTATCGTAGGCATCCTAAATGCATAAACAGAGTGAAAAACACACTTTAAACTTTAATTAACTTTAGTATTTGTTTTGTATACAAATATTCAAGATTTAGTTACTCGACTGTCGTATATATTGAAATACAAACGAGAGATTAGAAAAAAACATCACGAGAAACACTCAAATGAATGTCCCCTCGCAAGAATTACATACAATATACATACTACTTCTGAAATCTTCCCCAGTATTGTAGCGAATTGTTGTTTGGTCTCATTTATCAATAATGGTATTTTTTTCTCGCTCAACATCCTTATAACCGTGTTGATCTAAAATATTAAATGAATTAATGTTTGTTTGTTTATTTGATGGTGTTTAACGCCACTTTTAGCAATTTTTCAGCTATATCATGGCGTCCAGTTTTTATTGGGGGAGGAAGCCTGAGTACCCGGAGAAAATCCCCGACCTGCGGTAGGAAAACTGGCAATCCTTGTCAATTAGGATTGGAGTCTAGTACACAAATGAATTAATGGAAAATGTTCAAAGTGGCATGCTCATTTACAAAAAAACTAACTTTCTGTTTTTTTCATTCACATTAGGCATCTCATAGCTTGTTGGTATCGGTAACGGTGTATACAAGTGTGGAGTGATGGAACAAATTTTAGTTAAGAGTCGTAGAATTATTCATCTACATATTCCTTCATTAAGGCAGTTTTCCAACACACTAGTATGTACTTATAATCTGATAACATAACTATTTTACTTTATAAGAGTACTACTGCCAACTAAAACTAAATATGTATACGAACCTTTGTTGCAAGATAAATACATGTATAGTATTAAACGCTTATTTTCGGTAATTCATCGATGTATGAACGATGTCGACTCACTCACAAGCAAATAAAGCCCGAATCGATGAATTACCGAAAAGAAGCGTTTACTTCTTATAATTCTTCCAAAATTGTATTTATATATTTACATTCTTTTCCCAAAATAAAATTTCATTATAAGTGCGTGACGCGTAAGAATATACACGTCGAACTGAAGACGAAGACGTCGTCGGTTTGAAGGGAATAACTTGTATTGAAATTTACCATTTGCCGAGAAGATTATTACCAGAAACAAAAGAAGACTGAACAGAAAACAATATTCCGTATACTAATGTTCCTCATTGTACCCGCGGTTTATATGTAACGTCATATGTGACATCATATCTGTTCAAACGCAACGTAAACCTAGCTAGACGTTCTTTCTTAAATACGAACAGGAAAATACGAACAGGAAAAAGAATAGTTGTCGATTGTTCGATGAATTTATCAGTGAAAATTGATGGAGTTGTGCTGAGACATGGAGTTGGTGGCAAATCCGAGTCATTTCGTTGATTTGTTGTGACTAAGAAAAAGAAGGTTGTTTTACCATTACGGCTATTGAGTACTGTGTGTATTTGACATGATTCATAATTGAAATTACAAGAAACGCAATTTTTAAGTATCGTTTATTTATGCCTTCACACTCGCATTTCGTCCACATTGAATCGGCTATTTCCCGTCATTCAGCAATGTGAACAATAAATCTAAAACGAAGTTCACTGTTAAAATATGTTATTGTATGTACACCGTATTTCTGTATAAAACCAATGATTTCATAATAATAGTCATATACAGCTGCTTCAACTAAATAAATCTCCGTTTAAGCGATACATCGCTCAAGATATTTGTATCGCCAAAATTGGAGTGTACTGGCTTAATTTGTTGCCTGAAGCGTACACGACACACGGCCGCCATATTTGTTTACGTTTAGCAACAAAAAAGTTCCCCAAAAGTCGTTCATCAAAATATGAACGGATCTGGGAAATACTGGTTTAAGGCCTTTTGACCAATCAAAACTGACTGTAAGCGTAAACGAATGTAATATAAGAATTATTATACTATATTTCGAACCCAGGATTCAAACGTTGTAAGAATATAAAGAGTATTTGTACGAGCCTTAAAACATGTTTAAATTCGACGCTCTCTTCTGCTTTGTGGCGAGTACAAAAACATGTATATTCAATGTACGAATATTGTTTCAACTGGTGTCAACAAAACATACATTTGTATTTTATTCTGAATAAGCAACAAGAACACAAGAGCAGTTTTAGCCGATTTCATGATTGAACTTGGCGCGTTATCTAACATGCCGCCAGAAATATCGTATTCAACATGTCATAAACCACTCGTTGGAATAGCGTCGGGAGTGAGGACAAGTTACACGAATTATAATAGAATATTCGTATAACTGTTGTACAGCAAATGTAGTGACGATTTGATCAATACTAATTATCTGTTTGCCAATCACTACCAACTTTGTTTAGCCTTGTCTTCACGTCGCTTGAATAATATCAACAACAATCAAAAAATTTTAGTACAGAATTATTCTTTAATCTCCTATGAGTGATAGAAATATCTTGGTATTCGATTTTTTGGTAACTCACTTATTTTGCACAAGTTTGACAATAAAAGTTTTGATTGCATGAATCTCTATTGGAAATCAAGGCAAGATTACTAGATTCTAGCTAAAAATGGAGTTACATTGTATTTTGTCCCTCAAAAATAATCGTTCTTGTATATGATGTATAACTATAGACTAAATAAACCTATGTTAATAATTGCCACAGTTCAGCGTTTCCATGTACCATCGACTGCAAAAAATTGCACAGCATATTTTGGTACATACATTAGTTGCTTGGGACGTCACGACTGTTATGTTTTAATCACATATTTAAACCCTCCGAAATTGACCGAGTCAATATAATGCAATAACTGCAACTGAACGAGATCAACATGGAGTTTTATATAGCAGTTTAGAATAATATTTTACGAGGCGATGCCAAGTTCAATATTATTCTACCATGCTAAATAAAATGTCATATCGATTAAGTTCAAGTGAAGTTATTGTTTTATTACATAACTTATTAAGTCAGGAAATGGAATATACAGGACTTTTTCTTCAACTTCAGTTTTAGTTTCATTGAAATTGTAAACAACATTTGATTACATCAATAATTTTAATATTTTTGTAACAATAAGAATCCAACAATAAACAATATTCGATCATAATATTCTATCACAATAAACATCACCAGAAAACACTCAGATGATTCTCCCCTCGCCAGAATTACTTAAATATACATACTATTTCTGGGATCTTGTCCGGTGTTGTAGCGATTTGTTGTTTGGCCTCATTTATTAATAATGGTATTTTATCCTCGCTCAACATCCTTATAAGAGCAGCTATTTTGTCCATGTTGACCTAAAATTTGAAATGAATTAATGGAAAATGTTTTAATGCGCCATGCTCATTTACAAAAAAACTAACTTTCTGCTTTTTCATTCACATTAGTCATCTCATAGCTTGTTGGTAACGGTGCATACAAGTGTGGAGTGACGCAACAAATTTTAGTTAAAGTCGTAGAATTAAACATGTACATATTCTTGCGTTAAGGCAGTTTTCCGACATATGTACTATATTATCTGATAACATAACTATTTTACTTTATACGAGTATTACTGCCGACTAAAACTAAATATGTATACGAACCTTTGTTGCAGGATTAATATACGATATTCGAACGTTGTACGAATATAAAGCGTATTTGTACGAGCCTTAGAAACAGGTTTAAATTCGAAGCTCTGTTCTGTTTTGTGGCGAGTACAAAGACATGTTAATTCAATTCTGGATTAAGAATATTGTTTCAACTGGTGCCAACAAAACATATTTTATTTTGAAGAAACAACATGAACACAAGAGCAGATTTAGCTTATTTCATGATTGAACTTGGCGCGTTATCTTACATGACGTCACAAATATCGTATTCAACATGTCATAAACCACACGATAGAATAGCGTCGGGAGTGAGGACAAGTTACACGAAGAATAATAGAATATTCGTATACCTGTTTTACAGCAAATGTAGTGGCGATTTGATAAATACTAATTATCTGTTTGCCAATCACTACCAACTTTTTTAGCCTTGTCTTTACGTCGCTTGAATGATTTCAACAACAATTAAAAAATTTTAGTATAGAATTATTCTTGAATCTCCTATGAGTGATAGAAATATCTTGGTATTCGATTTTGTGGTAACTCACTTATTTTGCACAAGTTTGACTAAAAAGTTTTGATTGCATGAATCTCCATTGGAAATCAAGGCAAGATTACTAGATTCTAGCTAAAGATTGAGATTCCTTGTATTTTGTTCCTCCAAAATAATCGTTCTTGTATATGATGTATTACTATTTATACAATAGTTGCTTATATAGAGGGCATTGTCACGATATCTTGACTGCACAAGGGAGAGTGGTATTGCATGAAACATTGATAGTGTCCGAGCCAAAGGCGAGGGCATTATTAATTTTAAAGGCAATACCGCTGTCCCGGGGGTTGTCAAGTATCATGACAATGCCAGCTATATACATGTAAGTAAAAATTATATTTATTTTATTGAAGAATTAAGAAAGGTGTTTAAGACTATTACTTATTTGTAGCTGCTTGCTGTATGATTTGAATGTGGACCTCATGATATATCGTTTGGCATTTTTAGGCTATACACAGTTAGTTTTCTAAACTTTATGACATATTTTCCTCATTAAGGTTGTACTTGTACATATATTTTTTTATAAATTAAAAAAAAACAGTTTTATATAGCTTGTTACAGGAGAGTGCATCGCGGCGTGATAACGCCCTCATGTCAAATTACTGCAGATTAATTAATACCAGCTGACCTTGTTTTATCCAATTGAAACAAACATAATTTTACTGATAAAGACTAAATAAATCTATGTTAACAATTCCACAAATTAGCGTTTCCATGTACCATCGACTGCAAAAAAAATCACAGCATATTTTTGTACATGCATCAGTTGCTTGGGACGTCACGACTGTTATGTTTTAATCACATATTTAAACCCTCCAAAATTGACCGAGTCAATATAATGCAATTACTGCAACTGAACGAGATCAACATGGGGTTTTATATAGCAGTTTAGAATAATATTTTACGAGGAGAAGCCAAGTTCAATATTATTCTACCCTGCTCCATAAAACGTCATATTGATCAGTTTCAAGTGAAGTAATTGTTTTATCACAAAATTTATTTAGTCAGGAAATGGAATAAACAGGACTTTTTACTTCAACTTCAGTTTCAGTTTCATTGAAATTGTAAACAACATTTTATCACATCCGTAATTTTAATATTTTAGTAACAATAAGAATCCAGCAATAAACAATATTCGATCATTGAACAGTTATTTCTGATGAATATGATAGTTAATGTTGCATATAAATGTTCCACCAAAGGTATTTTCATTCATAAATTTATCACGAGAGTGCAATATGGTTATTTATTGAGTAGAATGAGTTTTTTGCTAACAATATGATAGGAAATGGAAAGTTACATGTAGTAGTTTAGTCCAATAGGAAAAAAGAAAAAAGCTATTATGTAATAATTATAAGAATAGTCATTACAAACTTTGTTGAATCATGCTATTTATTATGACAATTCATATGATTAAGCCAAAAGTCAAAAAAATACTTTTAGCCAATCGCTTCCTGCATTATTTAAGAGGATGGATTCAAAGAAAGAATCACATTTTAAAAAGTAAAACTGCACATTTAACCAAAAATGGTTAACGAAAATTAAAAGGAATGGATTTTAAATGGATTGGTTTTTTTTTTATTTTTAACAATAAACATTAAAATTAACATCATTTCGAGCACTGTTTTAACGGTCGTTTGTATAGACAACTCGGGTTAATGCATCATATCTCACAAAAAATCACAAAAACATACAATAAACATTCACATACAATATGACTTCAATAAACTTTGCAGTTTTTGAGAACATTTATCATACTGGACATAGACAACCGGGACCACATTGTGAGGGTTCACAGAGCTCGACCCTCAGAGATGCTCCGCATTTGCCATGGTGGCAGATAGAGTATGCTCTCTCATTGGGATACAACAGAAAGCCTGAACGCAAACCACAGTAAAGACCCTATTTTTAGATGTCGATAAGAGTAAGCTTGTTGTAGCTGCAACAAAAGGATTAATTTTCCGCCCTTACCCCCAATTTTACAGTGGAATTTAAACTTTTTGTCCATCTTTCAATTTGATTTGTTAACACTAAAGCTAGAATACTGCTCGCTGGACGTAAAAAATACATCCAATCAATCAACTATATCAGCAAAAATCAAATGCAATGCTAGAAAAAAATGTCAAGATTTCAATACTTACCTCGTTCATCTGAACCTCTTTAAATAAATGGTCTAGTACAGATAATCCCTCATTCGCTTGTAATACTTTTTCTTCATTTATATCCTCATAATAAATTTTATCTGCCATACACAGCAACTTAAACAAATTGTTAATATTTTGCTTGACCTACAATGAATAATTACTTATTGATAATAAAAACATTCTTTATTATTTGATGATATTGGTTGCAAAAATTTTATGATTTCATTTTTGGTATAATTTTTTCATTTATATGGCATATTTTTGCGTTTAAATGCAATAATTCTCATTTACATTGGCACATTTTTCCATTTAATTGCTGTTTTTTTCCATTCAATTTATGACACATATATTCCGTAATGGTAATCTAAGTCATGATGGCGACCGTAAAACTTTCGAAGTGATGACTTCAATCTTGCAATTGTGAACCCCTGGTTACGTAGCATTTCTGTCAGTAGATGCCTTCTATCAACGGAATCTGGATAGGAAATATCACATGCAGGCGTTTGAGTACCTGATAAATTTTTATATATAAACTCAATATGCAGGTGTTGCTGGAATGTTGCCAAACAAAAATAGAAAATTCCCAATAGGAAAATTAAAATCATCCTTTTTGTCGTAAAGTTTGGTTGTAAACCGACCTTCATTGATCTTGATGTAGGTTAATGTATGAGGCAGACCTATATATCTCTGCGGTGTCCTTAATTTTAAGTTAAATGGGGTAGATGCGATGTACGTAGTCTTCCAATCTTTAGTTCTTGTTTTAAAAAGCCGCCTCATACGTACTGAGGAACAAGCAACGGATAATTATAGCATGTTGAAGGATGGCTTTTTATTGCATTATTGTGTGTTATTTATTAAAAAAATATTCGAATATCAGATGTTTCCAAATAAAACCGTTACTTTGTATGATATTAAGAAATAGATTATTGCGAGCGGGCTCTATGCGAATAAGAACATGGTCAGACCTTATATTTGTCAATTTTTTAGACAGAGCGATAGCGAGGTATAAAATGGAGACAAATATAAGGTCGGACCATGTTCTAATTCGCATAGAGCCCAATTGCAATAATCTATTTCGATTCTTATATATCTTACAACTGTTTTACAATTTTGAAGCGGCTCTAAGAGCACGCTTACAATGGTGATATATATTTTTTTAACTAACGAGATATCTCTTCAAACAGTATCTTAAAGCAAATATAACTCACATTTAAAACAAAAAATATTGAGAAATCTTAACAAAATTGCATTGTTCCAGTTTGCAATTTTTCAGTTTGAGCGTATATGACGTCGGGATTCTAATTGTGACTTCACACCATGCTCTATGCTTATTAGCACCTTAATGTGTTCCCATTATGTGTTCCCATTATGAAGGACGCCATATTAGAATACTTCTTTAAGAACGTTAAAATATCTTAACAACAACTACATTTTTCGTATATTTTGCTTTTGATAACGTTAATACGTCATACGCGTCCGCTTTCGGCGGGAGAAGTTTTGTAATTAGAACAGCCCTTCAAAAAAAAAACAAAAAAAAAAAAACAAAAAACAAACGCGCCTTCCTCGTCGCGTGTTGCTCATACATCAATCATTTTCAATGTGGTCTCAAAGCATATAAAGCATGTCATATAAGAATCTGCAATATATATTAGTCAAATCCTCGTCATTTTGTAGAGGATACTATAATTGTTTGGATAGATGGGGCAACAACATATTTAAATATTCATATGTCCTTTATAATAGATTGAATCCAACATTTGTAATATTCTGCGTTTTCGTCAAGACTCGACTTTATAAATGGCATCAGTTTACGTTAACGATTGTAAACCTGTAATTATACCAGCAGCTTTTAATGCTGATTTTCAATTTTTTTAATATTCATAATACAACATTTATCCTACAATTCTAAAGCATATTAAAAATAGTTCTTTTTAAAAACTTTTTCAAGGAAATTTATACTTCAATGATCTTCAATAGAAGTATATGATATTTGTTTTCTATTTGACGTCATCACTTTACGTGAAACCTATGTGTCAATCGTAACATCTGTCGTCCATTTCCGTCGAGGGTCGGGAAAGTGACCCTCGGAGATAAGTGATTAATTTCCTTTGAATACTCAATTGCTGAGCAACATTGTCCATTTCATATAACCTAACATGGTATTTCAGCACGTGACTGATTGTTGAAGTCATAATTAAATTTATTGATGACGTTGACTTTACATGAATTCTTCCGCAAACAACAAGTGATAACATTTTTTTTCACCTTTTTTTATATTTTATTTGTTTTTCATAGTCAGCGTTTTACATATTCCCCTACATCACCACCTGACCAAGGTGTCTTGGGGTATCAAATTACAAACATATTCTGACTATTACATGTATTTTTGTTATATCACAAGAAATAATCACGAGTACAATTACAAGAAAGTTACATCTCTCATTCCCTCTCAAATTCACTCTCTTTCACCTTCACTCTTCTTCATATTCCCTCTTTCCCATACTCATTCTTCTTCACATTCATCTTAAATTACATTCACTCTCTCTACATCCGTTCATTTTCAATCATGCACTTCCCAGCAGAGTTATCTATATATAATAATATGTTTTTGTTAACTTGCTAAATACAATCTGTAAAAGTTTAAGGGAATATATGTTTCAAAGGGGTCCATCTTCTTTCAAACAACTGAAATTGGTTTTTCTTAACAGCTACACAATCTTCTATATAATACAAATACCTTAATTTTGAGCTTAGTTCTATAATATTTGGAACTTTTTCTTTGAGCTTACAGTTATAAATATAGTATTTTGTCACAATTATCATAAAATTCAAGAACTTAGATTCATTCACATATCCTAAAACTATATCTTTTTTGTTTAATTCAAAATCATTAAAAAATTTCTTTAATTGCTGTGAGACATTATCCCAAAAACACCTAATAATTCTACAGTCATAAAATAAGTGTTCTACTGACTCTTCTTCCTTTTTACAAAAAGTACAGTATTTTGTATCTTTAAGATGAATTAGATGCAAGAATTTGTTTGTTGGAAGAATTCTGTGGAGGATTTTATACTGAAATGTTGTAAGATGAGTATGTCTACAAGATTTTTTCAAGAGCACAAAAAACTTGGACCAGTCTGTAATGTCACAATTAAGTTGTTCTTCCCATTTTTTAAATTTATCAGTGGGTGCATAAAATGCTTTGTCTCTCAAGTTTTTGTAAACAAACTTAGCTTTCCTGGTTTTTAACAAGGAATTTAGAAAACAGTCCTCATCAAGAAAGTTTTGTATGTTTGTAATATTGTCTCTTATACATTCTTTGTATAATTTTGGAATTCTTGACAAAAGACTATAATACTTTAAAAAATTATTACTGGCAAGTTTATCTTGTAGTTTTATATATGCATAAAAATCACTTGTTGTTGGATCTATTATATCATAAAGATACTGAATACCATTATTTTTCCATCTCTTGTAAAAACAAAATTCTTCCCATGGAACAAAATTTAACACGTCAAATGAAAGAACATCTTGTTTCCGAATTTTAGTGATGGGTTTTGAGGTTGCAAAACTAATTAAAACATCCACCCAGAAAGGATTTGTTAATTTTGCAGTTACCTCCCTTATTTTTTCTACTTCCAAATTAAACACTCGTTCACCTCCATACTCTTCCAAACTATTTAATAAAATTTTTTGCCAGGGACCAGCTAAATTTTCGAACAATCTTTTAATCCAACTAGTTTTCAGGTATACAATAAAAGACTGTAAATGAATCATATTAAGCCCACCTTGAACAAAATCTCCTATCAGGGTGTTCCTTCTAATTCTTTCTGACTTTCCATTCCAAATAAATCTGAATAACATGGTATTTAAATCATTTAATTTACTTTCTGGCATGTTTGGCAAAGCTGTAAAGAGGTGAATAAGTTTTGGTAGTGCCAATGATTTTACAACTGTAATTTTACCCATAAGAGTCAATTTCCTATGCTCCCAGCTTTTCAATATCTTTGCAACTTCTTTTATTTTTCTGGAAAAGTTCAATTCTACAATAGCACTCAAGGTTACAGAAAAGTCCAGGCCCAGAACACGAAAGTTTTCATGTGACCAATTCAGATTTATGTGTGGACATAAGATTTGATCAGAAAAGCATTTACTCCCAACCCATATTGCCCTTGTTTTTGATTTATTAATTCTTAGCCCAGATACAGTATAAAAGGAGTCGAAACATTTAACTGTTTCATTAAGTGATTCTTCAGTCTCATCCAGCATAAGAAAAGTATCATCAGCATACTGACTGATAAGAGGTTCAGAACCGTTGACATTAACACCACGAACATCAGGATTAGCTTTTAACTTAATAGCTAACAGCTCAACACCTATAATAAACAAATAGGGTGATAAAGGATCCCCTTGTCTACAACCTCGAAATAAGTTAAAGAACCTAGACATGTGACCATTATTTATTACACAGCTTTTAGCTCCAGAGTAGAGGATCTCGAACCATTTGCAAAAAGAACTTCCAAAATTAAAGCTCTTTAAAGCATTGGTCAGAAACTCCCACTCAATGGAGTCGAAGGCTTTTTCAAAATCAACTAATAATAACAATCCTTTTTTGTTGTTTTCCTCTAGACAATGCATGAGGTCATAAAGTAAGCGAGTGTTTTCACCGATGAATCTGTTTTTCATAAAACCTTTCTGTGAATCGCTAATAATAAATGGCAACACTGATTTTACTCTGTTTGCTAAGGCTGCAGAGGCAATTTTTAAATCAGTATTTAAAAGACTTATATAGGTCTTATAGGTCTTATATAGACTTATAGGTCGCCAATTGCTTATGTATCGTCTATCTTTGTTTTCTTTTGGAATACATGTTATGATTCCTTGATATTGAAAATCTGACAACTGTCCATGATTATAGCCATAATATAAGGACCTGTACAGGAATGGACCTAAATCTTTCCAGAAGAATTTGTAAAATTCAACTGTATAACCGTCTGAACCTGGACTTTTCCCGTTAGTCATATTTTTCAGAGCTTCAGAACATTCATTAAAACTGAGATTTCCTTCACATATATTTTTCTGTTCATCAGTTAGTTTATTGTTGTGATTAAAAAAGGACTGTTCTGAGTTACTGGTGTACTTTGAGGAATAAAGCTGTGAGAAAAAGGCTTCTTGTTCTTGTAAAATGAGAGTGGGGTTTGAAATGGGATTACCACTGTCATCAATTAATTCACTAATTGTCTTATTAACAGAATGTCGTTTTTCCAATTTACAAAAAAATTCTGTACATTTTTCTCCTTTTTCATGCCAATTTGCAGGAGAACGAAGCAACAAACCTGATATTATATTATCCCTACTTTTTTCGAATTCATTTTTTATATAGGTCTTATATAGACTTATAGGTCGCCAATTGCTTATGTATCGTCTATCTTTGTTTTCTTTTGGAATACATGTTATGATTCCTTGATATTGAAAATCTGACAACTGTCCATGATTATAGCCATAATATAAGGACCTGTACAGGAATGGACCTAAATCTTTCCAGAAGAATTTGTAAAATTCAACTGTATAACCGTCTGAACCTGGACTTTTCCCGTTAGTCATATTTTTCAGAGCTTCAGAACATTCATTAAAACTGAGATTTCCTTCACATATATTTTTCTGTTCATCAGTTAGTTTATTGTTGTGATTAAAAAAGGACTGTTCTGAGTTACTGGTGTACTTTGAGGAATAAAGCTGTGAGAAAAAGGCTTCTTGTTCTTGTAAAATGAGAGTGGGGTTTGAAATGGGATTACCACTGTCATCAATTAATTCACTAATTGTCTTATTAACAGAATGTCGTTTTTCCAATTTACAAAAAAATTCTGTACATTTTTCTCCTTTTTCATGCCAATTTGCAGGAGAACGAAGCAACAAACCTGATATTATATTATCCCTACTTTTTTCGAATTCATTTTTTTCTGATTTAGAGCTTCAAGAGTCTGATTATCAGGACTGATATTAAATCTGTTTTCTAATTTTTCAATCTCTTCTTCAAGATTCTTAAATGTGTCTTTCTGAATTTTAGATTTTCTAATACAATGATCAATTGTTAAACCTCTTATTTTCATCTTCAGAATTTCAAAAAACAGTTGATCGTTACACTTTAATTTGACATTCAGTAAATTTTCTTTATCTCCAGAACAGTAGTATTCCTGAATAGTGTCCTTTATACATTCTTTCACTTTGTTCACATATTTCAAGTCTTGGAAAAGTTGGGAATTGAATTTCCAATATCCCTTTCCCCTCTTAACTATACTACATTTGTAGATTTCATTAAAGAAAGAAGGTCTTCTGAAACAAGAAAATAATCAAGACGACTTTGTCTGACTGGTGTAGATTGTCGCCAAGTGTATCTTCTTGTGTCAGGGTAGCAGATTCTCCAGGGATCTAACAGCCCTAGGTATCTTTTATTTCTTCAATTTTTTTCTTGCATTTAGGGTTTCTTTTGTAGTTAATATTGTAAGTATCAAGACTGTAGTCCTGAACCACATTCCAGTCACCACAGAGCAGTACACTAGTATTTGAAAATGTCATAACTTTTTGAAAAATTTCTTGAAAAAAAGTTGGTTCATCAGTATTAAAACCATATACTGTAGCTACTGTCATCCGTTCATCATATAAACTTAGATCTAAAATAATATATCTACCATTTGTGTCAATAATGGACTGGTGAATAATAACAATAAGTCCTTGTTGAAACATGATACAAACTCCAGCACTACTACTACTGTGGTGACTGAAAAGACAATGACCTCCCCATTCATCCTCCCATTTTTTCTCCACCTCCCTAGAACTGTGGGTTTCCTGCATGCAAACAATTGAAGCCTTTTTCTCCTTAAACCAAGTAAACACATCAGTCCTCTTTTTAACACTAGAACCTATACCCCTTACATTCATTGAAAATACACATATACTAGTCTCCATAGTCATTTATATGGTATACAGGTATATATTTAATAATCAGCAAGTTAACAAAATAAATACAGGAAGCATTCACACACTCATTCATTCGTTTTAAAGATGACACCATCATTTTACACATTGTATTGTAGTGTATACTAAATTCAGTTAGGCAATGTTTTGTTTTTAAACAAGTTAAAAAATCATACTACATAGAATATTTATAGTATATAAACTATACAGTAAGCACAAAAGTACTAGACACATGGAAGGTTTAGGTATTAACCAGATGAAGCAGTAGCAGCCCCATACTTAATATTACTCAACATACACAAAGAAAAAAAAAACAGAAAAAAACAGAAAAGTTCAAAATTAGGTGGATAACAATTCTATTTATGAATTGAGAAAATAAAAATAAGGAAACATACAAGTAAATTAATCTTAACACTTGCCTGTTGATGCAGCAATAAAGTATTAGAAAATAACTGAAAGAACATGTACATGTCCAAAAGCCATTTTAACCAAAATTCTGGTTTTCTTTACAATAACTGACCTAAGTATGTGATAAAAAAGTAGAATTATTTCCCTTTGATCACTACCATGGGGGCATCATCACTATTATATATATATACCTTGTATAGGTTGCTCTTGTCATTCATTCTGCTTTAATTTTTCTTCTAAATTGTCAAAGATGTCAAAACAAATTCTTTTTCCTTCCTTTGATTTTTTAGCATAGACCGTGTCATTAAAAAACCAAACACTTTGAAATTTCTCACTCTTGGTTAGTCTAAACATAAGTCCTAGATTTCGATGTGTAATGTCATCGTGAAACTTTACTCCTTTTCTCAAGTTCTTTTTTTGCCTCATTATTCTGGATTTAACATCAGTGTTCTTCACTTTCACTATAACTGGACGAGGTAAATCTCTCTTCCCGGGTATCCGATGGATCGCTATAACCTCATCAGTAGATAGTTGATGACATTTATATTGTGAATTTAACCTGGTCTCCTGGTGCAATATTTTCATTGACGCAAGCTTCACTTCAAATATATATATCCGGAGGCCGCTTAGGCTCATGAGGATATCATCGTCAGGGTACCAGAATAATTGTGAATTGCAAATATTATTTGACTACTTGTAAAATATTGTTTTTGTTATTTTTTTTCATAATATTGAATTTAAAATATAAGAATTGTTTTCAATTGTTGGTTAGATTATTGGATATAGACGACTTTGGGTGGGTTTACGCTGTACAATCGCGGTTTATTGGCGTATCGACCCAAAGTCGTCTGATATCCAATAATCTAACGAGCAATTGAAAACAATACTTAACTATTTACAGTCATTTCAATTAATCTGATACGTCACAAGTTCGTTTGTGACGTTTCAGTTCATTCATTTTATTGACATGTCATTGACTGTTAGCTCAGTTTTACTGATCACGCCAGATTGTAAAGGAATACTTATCCATTTAAACGTTGTCGGAGAAGGAATTTGTTGTAGTTTTAGCGAATTTCAGTTTCAAAAATACAATAAATTATCCGATTTCCGCGCACTAAAGGTATGCTGCTGTGTAAACATACTAACCGTATCACATTTGGACCGATTTTTTGTCCGTATCCATACACTTACCTCTGAGATTATAGAGCCTCTGATGAGTCTTGAATAGACGAAACGCGCGTCAGGCGTAGCAAAACTTATGGCCTGGAACTTTGTTGTATTTTTGATTACTTTCCGACCATAGGTGGAAATAACCGAGGTGATCCGATTGCTAATAGTCTCCCCGTTCAGGATAAAATTGATATTGGGAATATAATTATTGGTAAACATAATAATTGAAGTTTAATTGAGTTCAATAATTGGATTTTTACAATATTAATAGAGTGGAATGTTGCTTTAAGCTGACGAAATAATAGACAAATCTTTTTATAAAACAGCATCGATGATTGTTCAGTCGCATATTAAAAGATACCTCTGTTTCTCTAACATTCTGAATTTCATACAAATTTCACAGGTCAATAAGTAAATACAATTGCTGGACTTGCAGGAACATTTGGAGTGAACCTTTCGTCACTACCTCAAAGTGTGCTATCAACTTTTGCTGCTTTACGGTATTTACAATTCCTACGATTGCACAGATTGTAACATCCGGGTTTGGAGGGAGAGTTTGTTTTTACTCTGGTACTTATAGTGATATAATATTTAAGAATTTTTGGTCGACTGTTTGGCATTAAAGGTGGTTACGGAAAGTGTGTTGGGAATTGGATAGTTTCAGTCAGGTTCCAATGCCTCTGCACAACATTAGAAATGTGCGTCAAGTCAGGGTGGCAATTGAAAGGATTTTGGTGCTGGTTATATTTTTAGCTTTATTCGTCAACGAATCAATTAAAGATCAGATACGTGACACTTTTTTTTTTAAATCTCTCGTGTTTAAAATCAGGAAATGATCGATATGCTTCGTTTTATTGGCCATGATGAAGCATATATCCCTGCAAGAAACTAAGTTCTGGTTTTACTATAAAGTCCCGCATACTCAACATGGTATTAAAAAAATGACCACTTATCAATAATGACCGTATTTGATACCTACGCAAATGTTTAATTACCTTTTCGTCTAAAATTGTCGCATTTTCCAATGGATTCTCCATAAGATATGGATCTGTATCTAAAATCACAATGCGAATGTATAATTGGTGAATATATCAATCATTACATTTTTTATTATTTGATAAATGTTTTTGTCCATAAATTTTGATGTATTTAATTTTTTAATTAGAAATGGAGGTTCGCATTTATATTATGCTGTTATATGGGGTTGTTTTTTTTGTTAAGTCATTACTTTTTTTCTTCAAAGGTATAACTATATTTTATAATTTAAAAGGCACATAGAATTAACAATAAATTATTACCTAATAAACATTTGTGACAGACTTGTTATTTAGTACACCTGAACACCTTTAAAGTCATGAAATTTAACCCATGCTGTGTTGTCCTGATAGGGCTTGTGTCGGGTGTGACTTTTTACCCAAACTATATCAAAACACACATACATGTACAAATAATATTTTTGGTAGTTACATTATGTTTAAACGTTTTAATTACTGTATTTTTGCTGGAAAACGTTATTTAAGTGAACTAGTTATGAACATATGAAGCCCGCTATTATCGGAAAATTGTTTTAGATAAACTTTGTCCAAGCACTGGTTAAATTGACATTGTTTGGCAGTTTTAACATGTTTAATAGCTGTATGTACTTTATTTATGTTGGAAAATGTTTCAACAATAGTCCGCATAAAATATTGCAACAGAGAATATCATATTGAAACATGTTTTTATTAATTACAGTTTTATATGATATGAATTCAATCAAGACATCAATGGAGTGCAGCGGGTAATAAAATAATGTATTATATGACTAACATTTATCTTGATTTTGATTGGCACAGGGTATCATGAAAAGTATAATGCAGATGATGTGTATAACCTCAAAGAAGATAAAAATAGACTTATATAAAAGTTTGGACTTTTGAGTAGCTAAAAAAAGAATATTTATCAGTTTTCAAAAATTCAACAATGGGAAACAAGCATTAATTCGATTGGCTGAATTAAAAACATCAGCCAATCAAAATCATTCTTTAAAAAATTCTATTTGTTGACATTTTTTCAAACGAGCAGCAGACAAGTTTTGCAACTGTCAATGAAAAGGAACTTGTTTGCAAATTTTTCATAATTGCTCTAATATAACTATAAATTTTTATTAGGAAATGTTAATTTCTTTCAATTTAAAATGTGATAGTTTACTGGTGTTATTGTTGAAATAAATTTTTATTATTTTTTATCCTTTTTTAATGAGACTTCCAGTGTAAAAGTAAAAACAGTCATATAATAAAACCTTCATCGATTTTTAAATAGGTTAATACCTGGTATATATTGAGTTTGATATAGGTTAATACTTGGTTTTATCAACCCTCAAAAATAATATCCACACACGCCGTTGGCTCGGTGGATATATTTTTTTCAGGGTTGATAAAACCAGGTATTAACCTATATCAAAGTCAATAAATATTTAATGTTAGATCTCTTATTAATTTGGGGTTATTTTGTTTTAAGATTGCAATGTCTAATAAACATTCATTATTTAACTGAATTTTAGTGGTTTTTAGTGGATATGCATTTTACACGATCATAAAGAGCTTAAGAAGATCGACATTACCACAGGGATTTGTTATGTTAACTTCACTTTATAACATTTTTTAGCAAATAATAGAGTATATAAAATGTGTAAACATGATAATACTGCCAAAATTGTTATATAATGTGTTTTTGTGTATAGTTTGGGCAAGTTTTGGTATATTTGCTTAAGTTTGGGTAAAACGTCACACTTAAAAAATGGGCTTGTGTCATATCTTTACTTGTACAGGATGTTTATTTAACAGTTTATTCCTAAAGCTTGCCTTTTGACTTATGACTTCTTAAGGGTCTTTTTCAATAAAATTTATAGAAACCATTTATAAATGTAAATCACAAATTACCACATATACGTTACCACATTTTACTCATGGCAAGACAAATTAGGCACATGCTGGAAATTCCACTCTTTCTAAAGATAGTATATGGTAAGTCAAATAATTCAAATAGTTTTTTAAGTCTTTAAACATTTACTTCTAATTTAAAAGTAACATAAATTTCCTTAAAATAAATGGGCCATAACAATGCCACACGACGCCCTGTCTATACGGACATGCGCCGTCGTATAGGAAAATAAAGTTCTGCTTAAAATTTCAACATCTTTAAACGAAATTGGAAGAAAGAAAATCAAAATTTAAACTGATAAAAACTATATAAATTAAAAGATGAATGTGTCTAGATTGCCAAACAAGTTGCACTCGCTTAGTATCATTGGGTTTTGTATTTGAAATATGGATTAATTGTTGTAGCATGGGTACAGCGAGTTTTATCGTGGTTTATATGGCGAACAATGGTCGTTTTAATCGGTCAATAATATGGTCAATTTTTAAATAGATTTGGAAGAAACTTCTTCGGAAATTAAACTGATTTAATTGTAATTTTCTGAAATTTAATTTATCGCAGCAACCCAAACAAGTTGCACACGATCGTTTAGAAAAAACCATTAACTTGCATTTTAACTTTTTGCAAAGGTCCTATTGAAATTTTATATGTGATCGAAAAACAACATGGCTACATGAATACGTCATTAAAATCACGTAATGTCCTCTATAGTTAGATATGTTATTTCAAAGTCTTCCCTTGGAAAAAATAACAACTTGACTCTTATCAACTTTTAGTTTCAACCTAGTACAGTAAGCATGTAGTGAACTGAGTTGGTTTTCAATATCATCTTCAGATTCAGACAGGAGTGCAGTATCATCTGCATATAATATAAGGAAAAGTTTAATCTATTTATCAAGTTCTGTTTCTATCTCATTTGACAGACTTTGTAAGCCAGAGATACTACTATTGGACATAACATTTTCTAAGTCATTGATATTCAAAGAAAACAATAGAGGAGAAAGGTTCTCCCCTTGTCGAACGCCAATGTTACAAGGGAAAAAACCTTGTTCGTTAAATAATAGTAAGATTACTTAATATGAATTATTTCTCTTGAATTCATGTCCTTGAATAATTATTAGATCGCGTCGACCTTAATCATTGATTATAAGGACGTGCTATGTCTAAACAATAATACTGTCATAGAGGCTTTTGTATTCAGAATTTTTTTTTACAGCTTCAACCAATATGAATATTTAAAAAAAATTACTGAAATCGGTTGAAACACAACTCCAATTCTCTATTCAGCTTTGTAATGTCAGAGTAATCAATTCAAACAATTGAAACTAATCAACAACAAGGGTTTTCCAATGGGACCGTAAATGTCCTTAATTTTACTTTAAACTGTAATATTTTGTAATATATATTAATGCTTGCAGTCATTATATTGAAAGTTTATATGCCTCATAAAAGTGCTTGCATTTCCTTTGAATTCAATTTCTGTGGTGGCGGTCAAGTTTACATTGTATTGTTTCAGCACTTAAAAATGTCCATAGACCTATAGCTTAATTGTCATATTTCAGACTAAATACAATTAATCAAACAAATTGAACCTGGCAGTTAGTATTGTTACAATATTGTAAGGTTTACCTATAGTACTGATCAAAGGAATAGGGTTTATTTATTTACTGTGCCTTACGTGTAAGACACTTCATTTTAAATACAATTTCAAATCTCAACTTACTTGAAAGATATAACCGATATTTCATTGTGTTGAAAAAGATAATAATTTTTAAAACAATAACAAGGTATAATGTTAAGAATTTAAAAACATGATTTTGGCGATTTTATGCATTTTGATGATTGTTAGCCTTGGAAATTTAGCAAAAATGCATTAATTTTACTTTCCATTTTAGATATTCTCTGATATACTTAGACGAATGTTGGACTTGACAATGTGATAATAACATGAAGTAAACCCCTTACCTTCCGCCTCTATTTTGTAGAATGGGTGGTGGTGTATGCTCTTGGTAGATCTGTAACACTTTTCACATAGATCATAATCATCACAGACAATACAGTGATATCTGGATCCTTTGATTGGATACGATTTACACACGTAACATCTAAAAGGTATAACCACAGATAAAAGATATAGATGTATAGTTTAGTTTATTTTAAACATATTTTATTTGCTCAAATTTGCAAATAGGATAAGACACAAGTTAGACAAAACTTATGAAGTCTGTACAATACATTAAAATGATTGTACCAGAAAATAATAGCAAAGATATAAGAATTAAATGTCAATACATTTGTTCAAAGAACAAATGTGAGGTCTTTCCCGGCATTTTGGTAGTGTTATGTCAAGGTATATTGTTGATAATGACTTTAAATCGAAGGGCTTGACATATCGGTCACAAAAAACTTATATGTTTACTATATAATCTGTAACGATTTAAAAGTTATTGACAAATAACGCAGTTTACGATATGTTTTTGGCCACCATTTTGAAATCACTCAACCGAATATGTACTTCTTGGGATCAAATTGTAGGAATTTTAATTCTCTTTCAAATGAACCATATGTGTAACGTTTAAAATGTTATAAAGCAAAAACCATTTTCAAAATATGAATCAAGGGCAATAACTCAAAAACAACAAGTTTTACGCTTTCATATATGACATTTTTTGTACATTTCGATGTGACGAACATTTTTCCCTTGTATTGTCTTCTTCAATTTTGTACGGTTCAAGTGTCATTTTATAAAAACTGTTTACGGTGTCGGCCATTTTGAAAATGACAGCCCGTAACCATTTCACTTTGGTCTTAAACTGAAGGGCTTGTTATGACGGTCATAAAACACCATATGTTTACTATATTATCTCAGAAGGTTTAAAAGTTATTAGCCAAAAACTGATTAGCCGAAACGTGTCAAGGGCCATAACTCGAAAACGGTTTGTCGCACAGTTTTCAATTCTTAAATCAAATGTAGATCTCAATGAGAGGAACATTTTTCTGATATATTGTCTGCTTCAATTTTTTATGGTTTTTGAGTTATATTGAAAACAAAATTTAGCCGAAATGTGTCAAGGGCCATAACCTCGAAAACGGTTTGTCGCACAGTTTTCGACACTGTATATCAAATGTAGATCTCAATGAGAGGAACATTTTCTGATATATTGTCTGCTTCAATTTTTTATGGTTTTTGAGTTATATTGAAAACAAAATTTAGCCGAAACCTGTCAAGGGCCATAACCTCGAAAACGGTTTGTCGCACAGTTTTCGACACTGTATATCAAATGTATATCTCAATGAGAAGAACATTTTTCTGTAATATTGTCTGCTTAAATTTTTTATGGTTTTTGAGTTATATTGAAAACAAAATTTAGCCGAAACGTGTCAAGGGCCATAACCTCGAAAACGGTTTGTCGCACAGTTTCGACAATATATATCAAATGTAGATCTCGATGAGAGGAACTTTTTTTCTGATATATTGTCTGCTTCAATTTTTTATGGTTTTTGAGTTATATTGAAAACAAAATTTAGCCGAAACCTGTCAAGGGCCATAACCTCGAAAACGGTTTGTCGCACAGTTTTCAACTAGTATATCAAATGTAGATCTCAATAAGAGGAACATTTTTCTGATATATTGTCTGCTTCAATTTTTTATGGTTTTTGAGTTATATTGAAAACAAAATTTCAATGGCGGCCATTTTGAAAATGGTGGACCGAAAATTGTTTTTGATTGATATGTGTAATTAGGACCCTCATATCTACTTGGAAACCAAGTTTTGTGTAAATCCGACAACTTTGACGTTTTCGACAAATTTCGCGTCAAAATCGCGTAAACAAGAAGTGGATTGAAGAAATTTTTTTTTGCATGACAAATCATTGCCATAAGTAAGACAACATTTTCCCCACTTTAGATTTTGGATATCTGTCATGGTTTGTGACTTTATCTGAACACAAGGGTTTTGGGTTTGGGGCAGATAACTCCGTTACTAAAAATAGATCGGTTTCGCAGGGTGACTCAGATCGAGCCCAAGTAGTGTCGGTTAAGTGTGCCAAATTTTAAAGCGATACGTCAAGACACTTTTTTCCTTTTGGCGGCGGAAGATTAAAAGAATAATAATAATAATCAGACGAAATACAATAATTTCTTTCCACTGTAGTGGGAAAGACCTTAATAATTATAGAATAAGGGGGTGTGATGAATTGTGTGCTTCAAAAACCCCGTGTACAAAGTATTAATCAACATGAAATCTTTCTGATCCTTTGATATACTCAAATACATGTAATTGAGTGCATGAATTAAAATTTTGAGTGTGTAATTTCAATCTACCTTTTGAGTGTGTTTTCGTAAAATTTTGAGTGCATATTTTAATTTTGAGTGCGAAATTTAAAATTTTGATTGTGTAATTTGTGATGATATTTTGAATCCTACTTTTGAAGAGAACGGCGTGCCATACTGTTCCACTGTCGAATAGTTGATGGCATGAACGATTCGCTTGCAGGGACAGTCTACAATAGGGAGTCATACAGTTGTTACCGTTACGCAAGGGATACACCGAAGTGTTTTGTTTAGTTAGTTATAATAAATTACACAGATATGCTGGTGCAAAGCTATGTTGTATATTATAAAACATTTGTAGCTTTCTACGTTTCCTAAGTTCGGCTAAAGGCTCCTACCCAGTTTCAGTATAAATATTATTTTGTATTAGTAACATTTGGTAGGCCTGTGACGATTCGAGCAGTCTCTAGCTGCAGTTGCTCGCGTTTGTTACAGTAACTCACACCAACGTTGTCCAAAACTTCACAGGCATACTCAAAAAGTGGTCTAATAAGACTAAATACATCTTCTCTAGATTTTTCGATTAAGTTTGTATTTAAGTTTCCTTAGTATATTTAGGTCCCTTGAAACACTACATATACTATTTTCAATACGTATGTTCCACTTAGCATCACTGCTAAAATTGTCCCTTAGATGTTTATGTAAACGGAATATTTTTGATGTTATGTTTTATTCTGAGCTTCAGCACTGCAGTATGCCAACAAGAAAAGTAGGACCAGCGTCTCAGCCGCAAAAATCGAAACACCCTAAACGGTTACAAAAACCTTAAGAACACAACCCTAATGAAGGACACACGCCGTTTGAGGAATTAACTTTTCAGCGTGAGCAGGAGCCACAGCAGAGCACTTCAGATACAGCACGTACTACCTTGAATGTTCCACATTACTAAAAAATTGCCAATCCCAGCATTTAGCTATTCCGATTTATTGGGAGTTCACGTACCATTGAGTATTCGGGACAAAATACAAAACAGGGAATATATTGATTTGACATCTCTTTTGGATACCTCCCCACATTATCGAAAATCGTCTAAATTTGTGTTAGTAAATGGGGAATGCCAATCCCAGTCCAATGACAAAGCGAAGATTTCAGATATCGGTCAATGCACTGATGCTTTTTTTTATCTTTATATGTATATTTTCCGAACGCCATCCACAGAAATGTTCATGAGCTACCTAAATATATGCAAATCATTCGTTTGGGTGCTCGACAATCTGTTGAAGGCTGGCGCAAATATGACGAGCAATTTCGATTAAAAAATCCAGAAATTCATCATGTTCTTGGAGTCAAGTTGAATTATGATGATAATTAATCTGCCAATTACATTTTAAGAGGTTTTCAGGAAGGTTTTCACTTAAGTTTCTATGGCCCTAGAATACAAAGATATTGCAAAAATCTTCTCTCTGCTAAAGTTCATGCTTCTGAAGTACTTGAAAAAAATATTAAGGAAATAAAGCTTGGACGGATATTAGGTTCATTTAAAAAAACCACCATTTTTTAATATAGTAATTTCTCCAATCGGCGTAGTAAATAAATCTGATGGAGGTTGGCGTTTGATTTCTAATCGTTCTTACCCGTATGTTAACAGTATTAACGATTTCATTGATCCTGAAAGTGGCTCAGTCCAGTACACACCATTTGATGAAGGCGTAAAAATGGTAAGATCTCAAGGAAGTCAGAGTTTATGCTCAGAAATGAACATTTCGTTTGTTGAGAATAAATCCTTCCGATTTTCATTTGTTGGGGTTTCAGTTTCAAGGTAAATACTTCATAGATAAATGCCTTCCTATGGGATGTTCCATGTCATGTGCTGCGTTCGAACAATTTGCAACGTTTTTGGAATGGGCAGTTAAACACAGAAGCTGTCTCCACTCAGTAGTACATTACTTAGATGATTTCCTGTTGGCCGGTCCAAAAGATTCCCCCGATTGTTCCGTTTTAATGCAGATCTTTGTATGGAACTTGGTGTTCCTTTGGGTGAGAAAAAACAGTTGTCCCCACTTGAAATCAACACTTGTGAAATGACTGTTAATGTACCCTTTGATAAAATTGAGAGGCGTATGTCCTTGTTGATAAACTTTCTTGGAAAATCTAAAGTAACAGTATTTATCTATAACTGTTAACAGTCCATTTGGCACAGGTAGCCTTCCGCGCCCAATTATGACATTTTTCTCCGACGTTCATCCATCGCTGTTCACAGGGTGGATTGAACCCCGTATTTTCTTTTACTTTTAGTTTGAGTTCATTTACATTCCATTAACATTTTCACTGTGCATTTTAACATAATGTTATGCAATATTTTGTTGCTCATATATTTTTAGTACCGTGGCCAAATATTCATGCCATTCATATTAAAGGTATAATTAAGGTATAATAAAGGTTAATTAGTGTTTGTTTTTAACCACAGTCTGCTATAACAACAATTTCTTCTTTACTGATAACAATATCGTTCAAATGTATATTTGTCTTAAGTTCAAAATCCTGGAGAATAATAAGTTCTTTCATACGTTTTGGGGAAAGACCGGCTAATCTTTCACGAATGATAGAAATTGTATTTCTTTTCGCGAGTGGAGCGCAGCGGAACGAGCCAAAAGACAAAAATTTCTATCACGAGTGAAATATCACCCGTGCTTTCCCCAAAACGCATGAAAGTACATATTTCTTCCGTAAATCAACAACTTTCACATCGCTATATCCTATAGACTATCCATTGTTTTAGACTCCATTGTCTCTGACGTCCAATCAGAACGCCAGAAACAAAAACGTCAAACAAGAACGTTGTTATGCTTCCATAACAACGTTCTTGTTTCTGGCGTTTTGATTAGATTACGCAGCAAGTACAGATGTGTGCGCGTGAGCTCATCTGTGTTGGGTCATCTGTATCAGAAATCGGCAATTTACGGAAGAATAATAGGTTCTTTCATACGTTTTTGGGAAAGACCGGTTGATCTTTCACGAGTGATAAAAATTTTGTGTCTTTTCGCGAGTGGAGCGCAGCGGAACGAGCCAAAAGACATAAAAATTTCTATCACAAGTGAAAGTCCACACGGGCTTTCCCAAAAACGCATGAAAGTACCTATTTCTTCCGTAAACCAACAACTTTCACATAGCTATATCCTATAGACTCTCCTTTGTTTTATACTCCATTGCCTCTGACATCCAATCAGAACGCCGGAAACAAGAACGTCATAGAAGAACGTTGTTATGCTTCCATAACAACGTTCTTGTTTCTGGCGTTTTGATTGGATGACGCAGCAAGTACAGATGTGTGCGCGTGAGCTCATCTGTACTGGGTCATCTGTACCAGAAATCGGCGATTTACGGAAGAATAACATTTTCAGTCTTTACTGAGGAATAAATGTTTAAAAATTTACTTCTTCAAGCGCGAGTTGAGCCCGATCAACACTCAAATCAAGACAATCGAAACTTTGTCCATATGAAAACCTTAGAATTTTAATTACAGTGTACATGATAACGTATATCGCAATTTCTGACAATTAATAAAAAAACCCAGACCTGATCAATAATCTAATATGGAGTATGCATTGCCATATTTCCAGCACTGACAATATAGTCCTTTATTAATTTTTTTTTAAATTTTTGCTCACAATTCCTTGTTTTACTTTGTTCATTGATTTTGCGATTACACTACTTCACTATCATGTGTACATGTAGGTAAGTCCAATAATTAATCTATCTTTTAAGTGATACAATAATTTAGGTTAGATGCATATGCCTGTTCATGTACGTCATACAGAACCTAAAACATTTTTTGACAGACTGTCCCCGCTCCCTCCCTTTTCTATTGAAATATGCACCTCGTTTTGTTACGAGTTACCTCTCTTTGGGTAGTGTTGCTGTCCTTATCCCCATGACCCCTATTTTGAATCTCTATGGAGATATAACATACATGTATTAGTAATGTTTCGTTTGTTTTTATGGATCAGTTCGTCACATTTTGGATGTTTTTATGTTGGCGGGCCTATTGCGCCATTTGGGAATATTTATAAGTGTTACAATTTTAGTTTACTTGTTCTTGTTTGTTTGTATTGTGATTCTAAATGATGCATATATTGGTCTAAATTGCATTTTATTGAATTTTTATTGACCTGTCGCTGTGTAGTGTACTCTGCGGAACCGTAGTATCACGCTTTTTTAATTTTTAAAATAAATCAGAACGCAAAAAGCTTGCAAGTAAATTTTAGTTAACACACTATTATTTTCATTGCAATAGAACTTTAAATCATTTATTTATAATGTTCACACCACATTTAATAACAGTGTCCCTAAATTCCACTATACTACAAGTGAACGTATTTTGGAGAGGGTTTTTTGAGTGACAAATGAAAATTGCTTACCGCGTATGGTTCAGCTCATGCTCCTTTTGTAGATCAAGAAGGGTACTTTTTGAAATCAACAATTTTTTCCTCGAGATATTCAGAGTTTTGAAATATGGCAGTTTTTAAATTTTCTCGGGCGATTTTCAATACTAAAATTTGACCTTAAGGTCAAGGACGATTTGAAACAAGTAAACAACAGCAGCATAGTATAAACATGAACAGGTTATCGTATCTAAATTTTTTCTATGGATTTTTGTAATAAAATGAAAAAAATTTTCCAATGGGGTTTGGCATTTAGAATAGTCACTTGACGTCTTTATGTAATGGTGACGTCTCATGAAGGTCAAAGGATTCACAGTTTTTAAGTAGAGCGATTTACAGATTGTATGAAATTTTTGTTGTTATTTTTAAATAGGATATTTATTTTATTATCGATGTAAAATTTATTTTTAACTCTGCCTTTAAAATTAATTCTAGTGCTCTTCTTCATTCACTTTGTGACAGTTTTTTGATGGTATCAACATCATGTATCTATAAAACGGAAAAACTTACCCAAACCCATTGTGAATGGCCTTACGGGAATCGTGCAAAACATTCATCTAAAATAAAATTAAAAATATTGAAATTACAGCTTTCATTTGATAAATTAAAGCGTTTTAAATTAAAGACAGTTCTGTAAAATAAATTGTAGTTGAGGTAATATTGAAACTTTCTTCAAATAATTGCTCCATATACAATTTCAAGAATTGAAATTGAAAACAAAATCCCTAGAGCCACTATTTATTGCAGATTTAATATGACGTCCTGCTTTCGCTATGTTAACAAAGCCGTGTTTAAATTCCAATGTTCACACATGCGCACATCGTTGGTTTCAGGCAGTGAAAATTTATCAAAGACCTCTATTTTTTAAAGCATAATTATCGCTATTATTAATAATGTTGCTCATGTTTGTTTGAATTCTGAGATCTGAATAACTTTCCACACTACAATATGACACGCGGGAGGTATGTACTAGCGCACAATTATGCCGCTTCGTTGTACATATTGAATATTAGTCATAATCGGATTCGAAATAATTCATGTATTCCACACTTTGTTGTAGTTTTATATGGGTGGGCATTATGTTCGTGATATTTTACCCCGCCTCGTTATCGTGCGGTGCATGAAAACTTTCCCCTATTAGAACGACAAAAAACTACATGAATTATTTCTTAAATATGGCTATATTGTAACGAATTGCATAGATAATTGTTCACGAGCAATTTTATGCACTAATAATATCCATAAAAGTGATGATTACATTTTGCAAGGTGAAAGTTATAGGCAACACAATTAAGTAAAGAGAGGCAAAGATAGAAAAATAATTAAGTAAATAATTCACCTATAATAAATGTATCTAATAAATAAAACACCATGTTAATCACTATTAGTTTAACCGTCACTTTGATGACGTAAGTTTATTGTGATTATGTTTGTTGTAACATCAATACATCTTTTTGTCATTTGTATATAAGATATGAATATAGACAGCAGTGGTCGTCGAAACCTCGGCAAATAATTTAGTTCCTACATGTATATATATGAGATCAGAATGTTTAAGAATTTGTTTTATAATCTTGTCGCAGCAACATGCATAAATGAACTTGTTTAATCAGTCGTCAGATTAACCTTAATGTTGTCACAGAAATTAACAGATAAATATAAAATTTAAATAAAATAAATATGCTACAGAGAAACTATGATGTAAAAGATTAAAAGAAACACACAAAAGTACACACATTAAAGGAACTTAAAGCTTGTCTAGTTTAAAAAAAGTTACAATCCATTAAATAAACAAAACTTCTTGTTTCTTTCAATTAGTAGTTGTTTGTTCTCCCTTTTATTTTCACTTTAAAAACTTAAGCATATCATACATGTATGCAACATCCGTTTTTGAGGATCGCTTTTTTATTGTTTCAAGTATTCGTGTTTGTTTTTTTTCTTCCTTACGAAATGACGCAAGTAATTTATGTCAACTTCAAATCTAAAAATTACGTTTCCTTTGCTTGAAGTGTTTACTTCTTTTGTGTAATCGTTTCACGTCAGATATCATATAAACATGTGAGTTTTAGTAACAGAGAAAATACTTATCTTCGCCCCCACTCTGTCATTTTCAATTCTTTAATTAGCTTAAATGGGGTGTATTGCCTGGACAGTGTTGCATACATGTACTGTTAACATTTTGAGTCCGGTTTCGATCGATTTTTGTCTATAATTTTAGGTCCGGGGTGTAACAAAATATTACTTTTAAAAATCCGATTCAGTAAAGTTATTATGGGTTGAGGTTTTGGTATATATTTACAAGCGTAAACGATCGCGAGCAGCAAGCGCATTCAGGTAACGGCTGTAAATCCAAATTTGTCTATTCTGTTTTGCGTGCGGGTTCAACTAAAGGTGGCACCCTCATTACACTACACTCTCGTTGATGCATTTTTTTTATACCAAGAAAGCTCTAAAAGGTCGAGGTATTGGAAAATATCTTAGTAACATCGAAATGTATTCCAATGAAATTTTTTTGGGGAAATTGTATGATAGTCTTTGTTGTTGTTTTATTAGAACAAAAACTGCATATTTATGGGTAAAATGAAAAATTCGAAATGACGTGTTTACATTATTACTAATTATCCATTCTGTGATGTCAAGTTGGAGATTTACAGAAGATATATTATTAATTATACTTATAAAAACGGAAATTTTGAGAAATTTGTCTCACCTAACTACAGTATTAATTTCTTTTCAGTTGCATTGTATTCAATAATTTAATCTCTTTTATAAAATATCTATATTCTGTTATCTTCATAAACAAATATATTATTACCAAGACGAGTGTTCCACCTAACAAAAAACCCCCCACACAATTGTATTTTTTTTTAACTGAAATTTTAAATCAATAAAGGCAAGTACAGGCTCTTTGTTAACTTACCCGTTAACAATTAGTGGATTTTCTCATATTTATCTGAAGTTTGCTTAAACGTTTAACATTTCCTTTATAATGTCTAACATAACACATATTTATACCAAATTCACAGTAATAAATATATTTAAATGTACAGATTTGTTGTTTTCAATTGTAAAAATACTTTTTAATTGTTAATAAATCACATAAAAATATATACATTATAATTAGCCGAATTTTCTTATATTCTCCCCGCAACTTAATTCTATTAAAATGTCACATTTTGAAAAAGTTCGTTGCTCGTCCTGAAACAGTTGTATACTATACATACTATACATGCATAAACTAGAAGTCAGAGGACATAGTTTAACATACTGTCTGTTTAAAATATTATTTTCCGAGACCTACCACAAACTGTAACTATAATCTTGTTCTGTTGTGTTTTATCCGACGTGTGTTTGGTGTTACGTTCTGGCGCCTGGACATATATTTTGAGACATTCATGTAAGTGTAGATATGTTATTCTCCCTTTATCTGAAGTTTTCTTAACCATTTAATATTTCTTGTCGTACACAAACAGTATAATAACAAAATTCACAAAAATAAGACGTGCATTTTGTTATTACAAAGATACTTTTTGGATATCTTTAATAACATTTACAATTCATTAAAACTCGCTGCATATGTTTCATCCAATAATGTTTAACGTGTGTTAGGTGTTAATTGTATGTTCAAACCGTTGTACTCCGGCCATTTCGATTGTTTTATATAACAGATGGCTATCGCTTATCTAACTCGTACGGACACAATTAAAATATCGGCTGTATTGTCACAGAGGTTAGCTCTTGTTCTTGGTATTTGTGAATTTCTTAGTAATTGGAATAGCACATATATAGTATTAAATTCATATTTGATACAATATATTTGAATTGATTTATTCTTTCTTTGGAATAAAGCAAAACAAAACTAGATGTTGCCATCTTGCCGACTTACCGGCATTTGATCTGGACTGTCATCAGATCCAGAAGATGACCCACCAACTTCCTCCATCCTTTTTTTAAAATCGAATCACGAATAAGCAGTCTATCAACCCGGTAGTATGAAACTTCCTTGTATGAAAAACTGTAGCGTGTGTAACATGTACAATGAAATGCGCATGTACATGTATCCGTTATTAATTGATCGATATTTGTCATGCAGCAATACAGGACGAAACAAATAATACATCAACTGAAAGTTACCCACCAAAACGAAATGGGATGAATGAATAATCATGAATGTTTTAATTTGCCAAAGAAACAGGAAAGTACAAAGATAGTTTCGGAAAATGCAGTTAGTCACTTACGAATCACTGATAATCTTTTTACTGCTCTTTATCTTTTACGTGCAGAAGGCGTGACGCTCTCCTGGTCGTCGGATTTAGAGTCCAATTGGGTAGGTGTTTATTTAAAAGGCTGTGCTTTATCATTGTTTTAGCACCGGATTGACATTTATGCGGCATTATTTTATCCTTAGCGCCAGCAAAAGTTATTATGTGGACATCAAATTATTACACCGATTCCAAAGGTAAAATGAAGTATCTTTGAACATCGTATACTACAGCATGCAATAAAAGAGCCTATACAATAACACTTCAAATTTCTCAATTTTTTCCTTATGATGTTTTGACTTAAGTATGCACTAGTTCAAATATGACCTGAGAGCAGTAGCGATCAGCACAGCTAGAAACCCCAGGAGAGTAATTCGATTTGTCACATTTGGGTAAGTAAATCATCCAGCAACATACAAACTTTATTAATGGAAATGGGATAATCCTGTATGTGATGAATTGTTAAATAGTGAAATTACTGATTAAGAGGTTGAACAAGCCATAAAACAATTGAAAAAATTAAGCACTTGTATTGAGGTATTAATACAATAAATGTGGTGAATTTTACAACTACTCATGTATTGAGTTTACCGAATGTTTCAACCAATAAACTGTATGTTTCTTCTGATATCCATAAATTACCAAATGTTGCTACTGATATACGATGTTTACCGAATGTCTCTACAGATATCCGAAGTTTACCGAATGTTTCTACTGATATCCAAATTTTACAGACTGTTTCTACCGATATCAATAGTTTACAGACCGCTTCTACTAATATCCAAAGTTCACTAATACCTACACATTATATTCTGAGTACCCTTTAAGAAGCCATTGAATTGTAACGTTCATTTGTATCCCCCCCCCCATTTCTACTCTTTATATTACTGCCAAATTTCACTTTTACTTTACTTTACCCGTTTATGACGTCATTGTATTGTAACGTTGTTGTTGTTGTTATTGACTTCACATATACATATTCTTGTCATTTGTATATATGCCTTGAATAAAGACGGCAGTGGCAAAATATGGAGTTTTTATTTATTATTGTATAGTTTTTAATTATAATTCTTTACATGATGGAACAAGAAGATGGAAAATGTGAACGGAACAATATAAACAACGTTATTTTACGACTAAAGGATTTATATGGAAAAGAAGTCAGATATGGAAGTCATAAGTACTTTTTAGAATTTTGTTTAGAAAATAATATTATTCCTAGAGGATTTTTATTGAAATGGAAACCATGTATGGACGTAAATAAAGAAGACATGGACATTTTTAAAGCACATCTTAAAGCTTTTTCAATGGAACTTATTAGAAATACTCATAGTGTTTGTATAAAACGTCTACGATATATTTCGGAATATATTGTTGATAAGAGACAAGAGTTACGAAAGGTATCTAAAGATTTTGATAAGATAGAGAATGAATTAAAAAATTTTAAATCAAAACAGACACAGCGATACGAGTCAGCTAAATCACGGAAAATACAAGCACTTCTACAAAATTTACCAGAAACGACAACTAATACAATAAATGTTGTGAATTTGACAACTACTCATGTATTGAGTTTACCGAATGTTTCAACCAATAAACTGTATGTTTCTTCTGATATCCATAAATTACCGAATGTTGCTACTGATATACGATGTTTACCGAATGTCTCTACAGATATCCGAAGTTTACCGAATGTTTCTACTGATATCCAAATTTTACAGACTGTTTCTACCGATATCAATAGTTTACAGACCGTAACGTTCATTTGTATCCCCCCCCCCCCATTTCTACTCTTTATATTACTGCCAAATTTCACTTTTACTTTACTTTACCCGTTTATGACGTCATTGCATTGTAACGTTGTTGTTGTTGTTATTGACTTCACATATACATATTCTTGTCATTTGTATATATGCCTTGAATAAAGACGGCAGTGGTCGTCGAAACGTCGGCAAAATATGGAGTTTTTATTTATTATTGTATAGTTTTTAATTATAATTCTTTACATGATGGAACAAGAAGATGGAAAATGTGAACGGAACAATATAAACAACGTTATTTTACGACTAAAGGATTTATATGGAAAAGAAGTCAGATATGGAAGTCATAAGTACTTTTTAGAATTTTGTTTAGAAAATAATATTATTCCTAGAGGATTTTTATTGAAATGGAAACCATGTATGGACGTAAATAAAGAAGACATGGACATTTTTAAAGCACATCTTAAAGCTTTTTCAATGGAACTAATTAGAAATACTCATAGTGTTTGTATAAAACGTCTACGATATATTTCGGAATATATTGTTGATAAGAGACAAGAGTTACGAAAGGTATCTAAAGATTTTGATAAGATAGAGAATGAATTAAAAAATTTTAAATCAAAACAGACACAGCGATACGAGTCAGCTAAATCACGGAAAATACAAGCACTTCTACAAAATTTACCAGAAACGACAACTAATACAATAAATGTTGTGAATTTGACAACTACTCATGTATTGAGTTTACCGAATGTTTCAACCAATAAACTGTATGTTTCTTCTGATATCCATAAATTACCGAATGTTGCTACTGATATACGATGTTTACCGAATGTCTCTACGGATATCCGAAGTTTACCGAATGTTTCTACTGATATCCAAATTTTACAGACTGTTTCTACCGATATCAATAGTTTACAGACCGTAACGTTCATTTGTATCCCCCCCCCCATTTCTACTCTTTATATTACTGCCAAATTTCCCTTTTACTTTACTTTACCCGTTTATGACGTCATTGTTGTTGTTATTGACTTCACATATACATATTCTTGTCATTTGTATATATGCCTTGAATAAAGACGGCAGTGGTCGTCAAAACGTCGGCAAAATATGGAGTTTTTATTTATTATTGTATAGTTTTTAATTATAATTCTTTACATGATGGAACAAGAAGATGGAAAATGTGAACGGAACAATATAAACAACGTTATTTTACGACTAAAGGATTTATATGGAAAAGAAGTCAGATATGGAAGTCATAAGTACTTTTTAGAATTTTGTTTAGAAAATAATATTATTCCTAGAGGATTTTTATTGAAATGGCATATATACAAATGACAAGAATATGTATATGTGAAGTCAATAACAACAACAACAACGTTACAATATTATTTATTTATTACGCTTCTACTAATATCCAAAGTTCACTAATACCTACACATTATATTCTGAGTACCCTTTAAGAAGCCATTGTATTGTAACGTTCATTTGTATCCCCCCCCCCCATTTCTACTCTTTATATTACTGCCAAATTTCACTTTTACTTTACTTTACCCGTTTATGACGTCATTGTATTGTAACGTTGTTGTTGTTGTTATTGACTTCACATATACATATTCTTGTCATTTGTATATATGCCTTGAATAAAGACGGCAGTGGTCGTCGAAACGTCGGCAAAATATGGAGTTTTTATTTATTATTGTATAGTTTTTAATTATAATTCTTTACATGATGGAACAAGAAGATGGAAAATGTGAACGGAACAATATAAACAACGTTATTTTACGACTAAAGGATTTATATGGAAAAGAAGTCAGATATGGAAGTCATAAGTACTTTTTAGAATTTTGTTTAGAAAATAATATTATTCCTAGAGGATTTTTATTGAAATGGAAACCATGTATGGACGTAAATAAAGAAGACATGGACATTTTTAAAGCACATCTTAAAGCTTTTTCAATGGAACTAATTAGAAATACTCATAGTGTTTGTATAAAACGTCTACGATATATTTCGGAATATATTGTTGATAAGAGACAAGAGTTACGAAAGGTATCTAAAGATTTTGATAAGATAGAGAATGAATTAAAAAATTTTAAATCAAAACAGACACAGCGATACGAGTCAGCTAAATCACGGATAATACAAGCACTTCTACAAAATTTACCAGAAACGACAACTAATACAATAAATGTTGTGAATTTTACAACTACTCATGTATTGAGTTTACCGAATGTTTCAACCAATAAACTGTATGTTTCTTCTGATATCCATAAATTACCGAATGTTGCTACTGATATACGATGTTTACCGAATGTCTCTACAGATATCCGAAGTTTACCGAATGTTTCTACTGATATCCAAATTTTACAGACTGTTTCTACCGATATCAATAGTTTACAGACCGCTTCTACTAATATCCAAAGTTCACTAATACCTACAAATTATATTCTGAGTACCCTTTAAGAAGCCATTGTATTGTAACGTTCATTTGTATCCCTCCCCCATTTCTACTCTTTATATTACTGCCAAATTTCACTTTTACTTTACTTTACCCGTTTATGACGTCATTGTATTGTAACGTTGTTGTTGTTGTTATTGACTTCACATATACATATTCTTGTCATTTGTATATATGCCTTGAATAAAGACGGCAGTGGTCGTCTAAACGTCGGCAAAATATGGAGTTTATATATATATATATATATATATATATATATATATATATAGTAAAACAAGATAAAGTCCACAAGACGGCATTAATATGAATAAAGAATAAAATCACATGAAAAAATCTGTATATTGTATTACATCGCTAGTACTTTCACTGCTTCCTGCAGCTCTTCAGGCGACAATAATGTTTACAAATATTGTTTACTTAAACGTAAGATACAAAGATGACGTGATAATGTGATTAAAAGTTCGGGAAAATAACGTTCATAACGTCGCATAAACAAACAATGCGTTTATATTAGTTAATTATAAGTTAATCAGTTGCTATTAATAACAGTTAATTGGCAATAAACATCTAGCCATTTAAGTGTGGCTGTAAACTACGTATAAAATGTATTTCCTTTTCAAGCTGTAGAAAGTACACGTCTTTCAGTTGGTGACGGCACGATACCAAACTCTAACATCACCATCTTTATGGAGATGACACCCAAGAACCCAGATCAGACGTCGGTTGGTGTTTCCAGACAGTCTTTCGGTGAAGTACAAGACATTGCAGAAACATCAGCTGAAGACGAACAATTAATCCAGATCATTTACTTGAAGCTGTAGAAACCTTTAGTGTTGTTGACTCGGGGACTCAATGTTCCAAACGCAAGTTGTTTCCAGTCTTAGGCATACATTCACCTTTAAAAGACATAATACAAACTCAACAGAATGTTAATAGCTTTTCTGTTACATTGTAGAAAGACACACTTGCATATTTCTAAGCGCGGTATACTTACATCGGAACAGATTCAGAAGAAGGTCTGTACCAACGAAACAAAGAACGTGTTTGACTTAGCATCAAAACTGGTAGACATAATTCTTGAGTAGCATGCTGACGTTAGGGAACATGAGGGAAGTAGACTTGCATACAATAACTTAACAAAACCTGAACCGCATACGACAGAAACTCCGGTCAGTAGACCAAAGTGACATACACTTTAAACTTGACACATTAAACTTACAACACATTCCTGAGACATTCTGCCCAACAGACGTTTACGTCAAAGACACGCGTCACCAAATATTTTCAACTGACTAGATCTTTTATGCAAAGCAAAGACTTGGTACATTGACGGAACCGTCAAGATCATCAAGGCACCATTCCACTAATTATTAACTATACGTGCTGCTTTTGTAAAGGCGGCTCCTATACAACAACTTCCCTTAGTGTAGCAAGGCCAAGACAGACTAAAAAGGGTGTTTCAGACTGTTTAAGACCTACTACCAGTTGATCCAGATGAACAGTTATGTGTTGTTGACTTGGAAAGTTGTTTATGGCGTGCCTTGCAGAGTGTTTTCACCATACCCGATATACATGAATGAGCGTCCTATTGGGGTCAAGTTGTCTGGCGAAAAGTCCAAGACAGCATATACCAGCAGATATAACTTATAAAAGTTCCATCGACAGATTTTCAGCGTTTTCGGTAGAAGTGTAAGAACCAACAACGTTGAATGGTGGCATCACCAAAATAATCGCTATGCACAGAGTGGAAACCTTGCTTTTTACCATTTGTTGGAACATTCGAGAGGCGTCTAGGTTACCTCTTCAGCTGAAAACTTATAAGTGAGGGAAAGTTATGCCATTTATCAAAGAAAAAAAGGCAAAATATATACAGGCGAAGCTATGCTAATTATTGGAAGATTATTCTAACAATAAGATCTCCACCAGCAGACTGATGAAGAAAAGTGTATATGACCCAGTATTGCAATTTATGTAAGACTGTCAATTTTGGATGTAGTGCTAAATGTGTTCCTTCTGATAAATATATTGTTTTCATTTAGTGCTACAAAAATGTAAACTTAATATTGCGTCTTTTTCGCTAATGTTTTGCTTATAATATATATTATTTTCATGTTTTGCTACAAAATACTTTAAAATAAATATATGTTGAAGCTTCTTTTGTTTTTTTTCAGTCATTTTCTGATACATAAAAATTTCACATAAACATTGCTTAAATACCTCTAGCCACACGTTAAGCAACAATTCAATCTAGCTATGAGATCATTTCTAATACACAGAAATACTAAAGAAAATAACACCAATTAACTTGTTGGAATCGTAGCTTTGTACTAGCTAGTTTTGCAAATCAACTGTAAACAAAGTGGAGGAGTTATGACAAAATGTTTTTACAAAAATTGTATGTGCACAACTGATTTCTAATTTAAAAGACAAAATGATAAAAGTTATGACCAGTTGGGAAATACAATTGGTTCTTTCTCTACAGTCATATGTAACGACATAAACATGATAAAAATATTTGCATTTTAGTCTAAGTGTTATGCGCAAATAAAAAAACCTCAAATACGATTTCCTGCCGGAGGCAAGGGATATAATATACTTTTTAGTATGGCTTATGCTGAATTTATCGAAAGTCGGTGGAATACCATATGTACAAAGAAACGAATAAGGTAAATTTCCATTTTGGAATAGTATCGGTGCATATTTTTTTCAGAATTCGGCCTTCGCAACATCCTGAATGGATATGCAAGCGTTTGCATAATTGCATACGCGATTATGCGTGCTTTTTGATGTTCGATTAATTGTTGACTTTCCACACAACATTTAGTCGTGAAGAACTAGTTCTCTTTGTTCTGTATCCCCGTGTTTAGAAAAACATATAAAACGTATAAAATGCAAAAACACAACAATTCCCTAAAAATGAAATCCAATATTCGTTGACAGTTCACCACAGGAACATAGTCATCCTTCCTTTTTCCTCCACAAATGTACTTGCTTGAAATGAACCTTAATACTGACCAGTTTAGCAGAGGTATTAGAATAATAGTAAACACTTATTAGCGCCATCACCACAAGCAGTTTTGATAAAAGGGTTTTGCAACTTCTCTGTATGCTTCTTTGATGTTATGGTTCTCAAAGCTTGCGAGTTGTGCTGATATTTGATTTTAGAGACAAAATGACAGTAAGTAATGGCCCTTTGTGAAATACAAGAATTTACTCTCTAAAAGTCTATATAACGACTTTGACATTATTAAATTAATTTGTGTTTTTGGTATATGATTTATAAGTCGATCAAACATGAGGTAATGACCTTAAATGGCTTTTATTGTCTGCAAATAACTATTGGACTTTTTTGTTTGTGCTTAAGCTATATTTTTTTTATATCTTGACATGTATGCTTTTTAGAACCATAGGTATCATATTTTGTAAATACCAGTTCTAATTATCGCTTGGTCTAGTTAGTTAATATTCGTTTTGAGAAATTAGTGTCTGGTAAAAATAACAATATGGACAGATTTTGTTAAACGTCGTTGCAATTCCCTAAAGCCAGATATATTTTTTACCTTCCATTTTTCACTTAGACCTTCTTCACACATTCAAAATAATGTTTTTTAAAACGTAAGCGCTCAAATGTTTATAACTCAAAATCAGCTTAGGTTTATCTTTTTTTTTACATATATTTGCAAACCTTGTAACATAACAGCTGTTCTTGACTTACTAAATGAATTAATTTCCATAGGAACGAATAAAATCCTCTTATCACTAATCTATGAGACCATTTAAACCAAAAACCACTCTTTTGATCTAGTTCTTTGTATCCATTATTCTGCAATAGGATTCCAAGACAGACTTCGAAAACAGAAGGTAATGTGTGTTCAGCTGTTTCTTTAGTAGAAATGCATGGTCCATTTATGTTATAGTCCTTTCTCGAAATTTATAATAAAATAATGTTTAAACCGTTTGTTGGAAATTAATGGACCCCATGTAGAATGTATTACCCATTGACTAAACACGTGATCGTAATATTGGCTTTATAAAATGTGCATAACCAGTATTCGATTTGTTTGTTATGTACAGTGAAATTGGTCTTTCGTTATCTGCATGAGAAACGTCGATATATACAGTAATTTTTTCAAGAATTGTAATAAAATCATAATTAGCACATTGAATATTTACACCCTCGGCTAGACGTCTGATGCTAATGTTAATACATGTATATTGATTACTAATCTTTACGCAATCGTCCAGAACATTTGTCTGTATATTTCTACCTGTTCCAATGCATCACAAGCGAAAAACTTTAAAACATTGTATTGACAATGCGGTTGTTAATAATAAAAATAAAACTACAGCATTGATAAAGTAAAAAAATTCTTTGACAATTACAGTATGTTTTGTGTTCTTTTGGGCATTTTTACTAAAGTTTACCAAATGGATTTTCACATCCGTTATCGGATAAGCAAATGACATGCAGCAATATACTACTGGGTCCGCCAACTGTTTGACAAAACTTTTTCCGAAACATATATACTAGTAACCATGTCTGGACTTCGAAGTATTACACAAGCTACGAAGTGGTGTGATCTATTGCAGTATGTAAATTAAATCTAAGTCCTTTTGCATCAATCTATTAAAATCCGTTTACCCAGGTTTTTAAATAAACGTTTTGAG
This sequence comes from Limnoperna fortunei, assembly GCA_944474755.1. Classification (NCBI taxonomy): domain Eukaryota; kingdom Metazoa; phylum Mollusca; class Bivalvia; order Mytilida; family Modiolidae; genus Limnoperna; species Limnoperna fortunei. Next base: position 20,122,535 of record OX104117.1, read on the forward strand.
TTAAAAGGCTTCTTCCTTTCTTGCTGGATTTTCTCTATATTCATTTGAAGTAGAATTCATACAATGACTACTATGTAGACAAGATATTAAGTTTAAATTTCAGACTATATAGGTGTCTTATCTTTGAATAATTCACGGGTTGGTTATTTCTAGAACGATCGACCTTAAGGTTAATGATACCACTTTTAAATCTGTATGAATTACTACACTGTTAAACTAAATTGAAGCATTGCCAAACCTCGAAAGAATTCTTAGAAAATACTTGCACCAATAGCTGTTCTTTTATTTTGATTCCAAACGGAGCGCAGTCTTGGAATGTGTTTTCTTCATATATTTGGTGAATCTTGTTATTTGTCTCTCCAAGATAAGAATAAGCTCACGTTTTGTTTTTGATTGTTTTATTTTCAGTCAAATTAATCGGTAATTAAGTTATTAAGAATCTAAAGGCATCATCACATGCACCTCCTATCAAACTACTAGGTGAATCGGTAACTGTAAAAATGTAAATAAATAACACCATCGGTGTTTTCAACTTGAACATTTTTTTTCTTAATTTGTATTTTCCGTTTTAGTCATATACATACCAAATGTATTCAAATTGTCTAGATTTCTTAATAGAAACTAAATTTGAAACCTTGAAATGCTGAAAGCAGATAATATGTTTTTATGTCGGTGGCGATGTCTCATCTGGTTCTGTTACAAAATGTCTAACAGATAACTTCGACCGACAGTGAAGAAAACAGAAACTCACATAAGCTCAACTACATGAAATTGTAAACATTTGTTGGTTTCAACCTGATACCAATATGTATTACAGGGATAACATGTACATATTACATGAGGTAATTACGCTGTTTGCAAGATTTCGATCTATTTTCATAATTGGGTAATCTTATTGGAATTGAGCTCGAATCCGATGCAGTTTTAATTCAACAGCAGATGGCTAACAACCTAAACCACTCGGCAAAACATACCCTAATTTAATATTTATAAATAAACAAATACATAATACACATTTGATGAATTAAATATTAAAAATAGAACAACGTATATTTCAGTGAACACTATCAAAACATACAACAAAGTGAAAATTTTTCATAAACTTCAATATACCAAAAAATTAAACCTTCTATTCAGCTTAAGAAAATTAGCAATAAAGCCAACAAAACAACAAGAGCCGATTGTAAAGGGAGCACTCATGTGTGGGTTATGGTATAAAAATCATTTAACTGTCAGTCTATTTTAATAGTTGCGTCCTTAAATGTCCTGAAATTAACGTACACTATATACCTGTATGATTCAAAGAAAACAAGACGGGTGTTGTGTATAATGCAGTAAGTTTACCTTTTGTTTATTTTAAGTGTGTTCATCTGATTGTGCACGATTGTCTATTTTATGAATCATTATTTGTATTATTTCTATTGTCAACTTTACAAACAACATTCATTAACACATTCTCATTTTCTAAATTATTTTTTTAAGGTAAATTGTATGATCCATTTTCTATGAATTTTTTTCAAGTATTGTTTCTATTTTAAAATAAATATTGTATCCCATATCATGTGTTTGACGTATTACTAAACCAGAGTTTTCGTTAAACCAACGGATCTCAAATGTGCAACATTTGATTCACTACGTTTTCGTCATAACAAAAATTGGCTCTTCAAAAATAATTCCCATTCAGTCCACATCATAGTGAAATTTATTTCGTTAACATAGTATCAAATTTCTACTATTTAGGTTTTGAGTTATGACGCTCGTATTTAGTTCAAACAAAAAAAACTCAAAGTTAAATCTCATTTCATTTTAAACAATAAATTCTGATAATTTCCTTGCAAACTTTCTAGTTAGCATTCAAGATTTCTTGATAATTATTGTCCTGTTTTTGCTTTCTCTTTATAGTTTGTTTTTGATTGATTTCCTTGGTGCATTTATTACATATGACACCCTCATTTACAGTGTGTGGTGGAATAAACAGGTTTTAAGTTCTTTCCCACTTCCAGTTGGAACTCCTTATTAAGATCATTCCCACTACAGTAGAAAGTTCATTGCGACATCTTTTATGGTTTCAAAGTTTATCTGCAAACAAGCTTTCCGCTGGTAGCTCTCATTCTCGTCTGGCGTCACATGTAGCTTTAGTTACGATTTAATTATATATTTTGTGGACTGTATAAATAGTTTCCGTATACCATGAAAAATAAAATGATGTTACAACAACTTATCTAAAAAATATATATACGATACGAAAAAATTATACACCATTCATACCATCTATAAGCGATTTTTGTTTGACTTTACAAAATTATTATGTCATGAATTTCTTATCAAGCTTTTATCAATCTCTGTTTTTCCTGATGTTGTTTTATGTTAACTTAAAATTGGATTGGCCAATGGTCATGGAATTTTGATAGCCTCCGCGTAAAAGGGAACGCACGATAGAAGTTTTACAAAACCGAAAACGAAATTTTTACATCCACTCATGTAAAAACAACACATAGCAAGCAGGCTTGTTTTTCAGGATCTTGATTTTTAGACATCGTAAATATATATGTTTAAAATAATCAGAAATTTTTTTAAACTATTTTCCTTGTGTGTTAAAAAAGGATATTTTGATAAAACACTATTAATACAACATATACAGTTAGCACTTTGAACAAGGAAATGTTTATTTTCTTAAGTGAGTTTTTTGAAAATGCGGGTGTTTTCTTCCTTTTTTTGTGTTTGTTTTAAGTGACGATGATTATAAAAACACGAACAAGAGATAGTGTTAAAATTTTATTTATTAGTAAAATGAATCGAAGATAACAAGAGACATTCTGGACACGATAAGTCAATAATAAAAAGAGGGGAACAACAAAACAAACAGATACACAACAAAAAATCTAAAATTGAAGAACAGAATCCACGCTAAAACGCAGAGTTTGAGTTTAGACGTCCCGGAAAGGTAAGTTCTACTCGCAGCACCAGTCGTATTACTCAGGTTAAGATTCTGTAGTTAATATGAATGCAATGATATAAAGCAGCTTGAATTATCTCTAATTTATTTATCATAAAATCCGTAAACATAAAAAATGTATATTTTTAGTTAAAGTTATGCACGGAAAAATTAATCAACAGTTGTTTTCAATAAAAGTTTTAAAGCGGCTGCATTAATTTCCATTAATAACCAAACGATCATCCAAATGTTCAATTTTCATTCTGCTACAACCTACGCTTAACTTGAGCGCATCAGGCGCCTGGTCACACCGAGTATTTATAAGTTATCATTATTATGAATATATAATAAAAGGCAAGTATGCATGCTTTTACAGGATTTTTTTTAAGACTGCGTTTTCCTAAAATAATTTATAGTATTCTTTCAGAATTATTTTCGCAATAACAAAATAACTATTTATTTAGGCTGGAAACACAACGATAAGTTGACATTTAAATGTGCACAATAATTACATATAGATAAAATTTTTAAAGATATTTTAAAGCGCAAAATTAGGCGAAAGTATTGTCTTTTTGTCTGTTTACACGCATTGGCAAATGCCCAGTTGGAATATGTAGAAAGGAAATATTTTTCTTAAAAGTTCTGCTGTAAACAAGTGCATGCAGTATAAAGTTATACTTATGTATAGTTTTGTTTTGTCGATTTATTGAGAATAAGTGTTCCATTCTAATGCAACTAGACCTACATTTCTTGTTTTCAAAGATGCACATGTATTTGTTTTAATCACGCAATTTATATCTTGTATTGCATTAAAGAAATACGTCAGCATGATTTTTAACATTTCAGTATATCAAAATGGTTATACGTTTAAATAACTTTAATGAATTTAAAGTCTAAAATTCTAAATACGTGTGATGTTAATAATCAAAACTATATCAAACATCTCAATATTCTTTAATATTTTTATTTAAGATATTTACTTCAAATCCCCTAATGTAAAAAAATAATTACGACATCGCAGTTTAATTTTGTAATTCTATATTGTTAAAACATCAAAGTATCAAACCGTCAAGTACATTTTGGTTTTCGCTTTTTGATGCAATCTTATTTCCATTCTAAACTATCAAAAACTGAAACCGTGTGAAAAAATAAGGCGCGTAATAGACCCATACTAAGGTCTGGACTAAGGAGCGACATCAAGAGTTCTAAAACTGACTGAGTGAAACACAAAATATCTGTAGTAAACTTCATTTGCCAAAATAACATGAAATAATTGACTTAATATAACTAAAAATTCCTGTTTGTTGCTTAACAAAATGATAACAAAAATAGACATTTGACAAATCTTTTCTTTTTGGAGTTGTTAATAACGATTGCATCTATTATTCGAGAAAACCAAGACATTTTAATAACGTTTATTGTTCCTGTCAATAAACGTCGTTCTGCAAGACTTATGTTTAATTTCAAACGAAATACAAAGTTGAGAAAAGGAAACAAATTTGAAAAGATCTTGTAAGATACCATTGAATATTTTTAAAACTGCACTTAAATTGCAAATATAAGTGGGAACTTTTGAAACTGGTGAAAAACAAAATTGCTGAAAAATTCTTGTAGGTTTATATTTTTTAACGTTGAATGAAGGTATGCAAATGCCGAGCCAAGGTACATTTTTAGTGATACATTTTTTTATCTTAGATCTGCAAACTAAAACAAATGCATATACACATGCATTTATGTGAAAGAAAAAAAAATATATTTTTTAGCAATTTATAAAATATGTATTAAAAATTCGAACAGAACTGACATCTTATCTTTTTTAAAGACTTCAACCTAGAAATCTTGATGTTCTTAAATCTTTGTCTGAAAATCACAAATCGGTTTGGCATCCTTTAGCTTGAAGATTGTGATCTCCCTTCTTGTACTGGATATCAAAACTTCACAAAATTCCATATAAACAGCGTTTAATAGCAGGATCGTCTAAGTTTACCACCAAAACACTATCGCAACTCCTGACCACTATTTTAACGACAATAAAAACTGCACTTCAAAAATACAGTGACACTTTCTACTCCAGGAGTGGCATAAATCAAATGATGGATATCTGATAAATGAAGTCCTGGTAAACATCTTTAGGTCTGAATCTCTTTCTCAATGTAACCGCATTAAAACATTTGGTCTTTCAACACTCTACACAGCCATCTCTCATATGCAGCTTCAATGTAACCGCATTAAAACATTTGGTCTTTCAACACTCTACACAGCCATCTCTCATATGCAGCTTCAAACCAGGATTTAATATTTTATTAAACGCTGCTTTTTCAGGAAAACGGAAAGACACAATATAAATACCCATTAAAAAGACATGACAGTAATTACTTCGTCATCAATAAATAAAAAATGAATATACTGAAGACCAAATCTGTCAAATATTAGATTTTCTTATCGACAAAATATTCATCATGTTTGGAGGACAGATTTTTCAAAAGCCTGTTGGTATTCCAATAGGTACTAATTGTGCTCCTCTCCTCGCCTGTTTTTGTACTCTTATGAGTTCCTAGAATGCCTGCTAAAGATGAAAAAGAAATGTTGTGTCCATCAACAATGCTAAAGTTAGTGACTATTCGCTTTCAGTTTACACCACAAGCTTGAAATTAAAGTCACCACCAATACACTTAGTTTCTTCTTTAGACTTACTTCTAGAAATAGACTCAGGAAAGCTACAAACGAGACTCTACAATTACATGATGACTTCAACTTTCCAATGTCAACTCCCCGTTCATCAAAGGCAACATTCCAGCAGCTCCAGTGTATGGTGTGTATATTTCACACTTTTACTTTATCCTGCGATTTATCATTTTTCGGTATTCTGATTTTCTAGACCGATCACTGTTGTTGACTGCTAAACCACTCAAACAAAGGTTTGTTATACCTCGGTTGATGTTATCTCTCTAGAAGTTCTATGGTCGTCACCATGACTTAATTGATTGTTATAGAAAATCAATCTTTCAAATACAATCGGACATTTTCGCTGAGTCATATGTACTATTTCCTCTCCTAGATTAGACTTTTTCCTAAACATGACAGTGAGTAACTTGACGGGTTTTTAATTAGCGGCAAGCACTTCATATTCACCGGAGTGCACTCATGGTTTTAATTGGATTCGGGTAACCCTCTTTCTGCTTTTTGTGTTTTTTTGTTTTTGTGTTGTGTTGTGTATGTTGTCTATATCCGGATTTGTAACTCCCTTGACTTTTGGCTCATTTTGTTCGGTCAGGTTTCTTCACTATTTTTCTTACGTAAATTCGTTGATCGGAAGGTCAAATGTATAACAATTTATTATTTTGTGAAATAGTTATTCATTTTTGTTCCTTAAACAAAGATTTTTTTATGTTATCAAATCCAATTATTATTTAATTCGGTTTGTTTTGTCTTGATTGAACTGTTAAGTGTTGGAAGTTTACCTGACGCGTGAAGCCAAAGCATTACCATAGGACATTGATGTTCTTGTCATTAATTCGATTGTTCTAAATAAGAACGACATCTTGTTTTTACAGTATTAAATTACTGAAAGATAATTGACAAAACATTAATATTGCTTATATATATCTGCCAGTTATTTATTTTAAACTCGTTTCAGGTTGCTGTGTCGACATTAATAACGCTTCAAATCGTAACCGGAAGTAAGTCTCACACTATCTAGACGACAAAAAACACTTGTTATCAGTACGTTGTTATTGATAAATTTACTTTAAATGATAAATTTTAAATATCATTGTTTGTTATCCTATATATGATGGCAAATGTACGCAAAATTACACAACCGGAAGTTAAGAATTTATTCTTGGAGTACTAATTCGTACATAATACTGCTAGAATAATACATTGTCGTAAGTCTTCTTCCTTTCTTATCGACCAAAAACATCAGAATGCTGCTTAAATCTTTAGTATAAAATATGAAAACAAAACAAACTGGTTTATTTCAGGCATACAGTTGTTTTTTTACATACCATGTTCATACCCTGAGGGTAAATAAAACACTTAGGGATATAATATTTCGTTGAATTCCTGAATTCGTGGATACATAATACCCACAAAAACCAAGCTATAGATTGGCAATAATAGCCTGTACAATATATAGATAGCAGAACAAACATTTTCTAAACTGCAGTAACATAAATAGTCTTTAATCAGCTATCGCCATCGACGTTTGCATGACAGAACTGTTAAAATACACACAAGCGATTAAACATCGTAGAAAATATCGCATTTTAGACACAACATGTTACTTTTTACACTTAAAAACGCAATGTATACACTAGATATAAAAATGAGTTTGACATCTTAAAATCGTTTATTGCAAGATTTCGATATTTTACCATAACAATAACATAACATAACATTACATAAATAATTGATAATGATTTGCCCAAGAAAATCTCCTGCAAAATGTTAAGGGTACTTGCCGAATAAAAAGTGGACGTGAGATAGGTAAAATACTAACAAAAGGAAAACTAAAAATATTTTAAGTGCATTTTGCGAGATAAGGGTAAAAAATACAAAACACTGAAAGCTAACATATCGTTTTTTCCTATGTCATCTAAGATAATACTTTAGATAACTGAAACACTGTCTTATTATAGGCAACCATATTCTTTGTAGTCAGCCATGACTGAACTTACTTCGTCATGAATGACTCTAAATTAGGTAATAAATACACTGAAGATGAAACCTGTTTGGAGGACATTCTATTCAACGGATGGTATTCAAATGAGTACTAATTGTGTTCCTCTCCTTGCAACCTATTTGTACTCATATGAAGCTAAATTTTCAGAAGGCATTCTTCTTCATTCTTGCCGCTATATTGATGATGTCTTGCTCCCAGATATTCCTTGAATATTGGAATTGAACTACCGTAACGGGCTTGCAATTTAAGACACCACCAACACTTACACTTAGATCGGTCTCTTACTTAGACCTACTTCTAAATATACATACTGCAGACACGGAAAAAGCACAAACTAGACTAAGGACAAACGTGATGACTTCATCAATCTAATTCTCAATTTCTGTTAATCGATAGCAACATAGTAGCTGCTCCGGGGTATGGTGCGTACATTTTAGAACTTACAGGTTATGCTTGATTTTTCAATCGGTATTACGATTTCCTTTATGGGTTACTGCTGTTGACTATTAAGATACTGAAGCAAGGGTTTGTTGTTCCTAGTTTGATGTAATTATTCAAAAGTTTCATGGCTGTCATCAACACTTAATTGAATTGATGGTTATGGGAAAGCCAACTCTGAAAAAGTAGACATTTTCATTTCGTGTTCAAAGTCATTACTACTTCTTTCCTATTTCAAGATTTGAAATGACAGTTAGTAATTCGACAGGCGTATACGCTGGCGCTACTTATTTGTCTGAAGCACCCGTGTACCAATGATTTTTTTATTGGAGACAGGTAATTACTTTCTGTTTTGGGGTGCATGGTTTTTGTTGCTTGTTATATTAGTTCTCTGAATCCGGATTTGTAATATTATGTCGACTGTCGTCTCTTGTTGTTCAGGCGGTTTCCTTGCTATTTTTCTTATTTACAAAATTGACTCTTTTACTTTGTGACTTTAAACCAAAATGGGCATGTATAGTAAGTAGCTCGTGTTATGTTAAAACGTGTTATGTGCACAAGCTACTCGTTTGGTCTGACAAATTATGAGAAAAAATAACACTTTTCACATGATATTAAAATTAAAAGTGGTGATTATTTAATAAAAAAAATAATAGAGGTTTTATCTGGAGGAAGTCTGCGATTTGTTCTATATTTGACAGATAAAAGAGAGAATATATTAAAGCAGCTCTCAAACAAAAAACCTGCTGCAAAATGAAGAAAATTATGTTTCCTGGTTTCTGTGAGTTTTCAACATCAAAAACATTTAACATGTTTTAAGTGGAAGTACTAGTTTTCACACCGCTTAATGAAATATCTGTTTTTCTTAATAACAATTGACTGCTCTTAGTATAATGTAAGGACTGATAATATTTTTCGTCACGAATAAAATAGACATATAGTCGACATTTATTTATGGAGAAAAGATTACATTTTTTTTACAAATCTGAAACATATACAAGAAAAAATTATGGTTTTGAATATTACTTCATCAAATAATATAGAAGTAACTATTAGTCAACATGTGTTCGTTTACTAATTGAACTAGTTGACAGTATGTAAACACTATTTACTTGTAAAATAAAATAAGATTTATGAAGTTAAATGGATAACACTATAAGTATGGAACATTAATGTGTTTGGAGATGTTTTGCTATGGGAGAATCCGTATTTGCATCTGAACTTATGATTTGTCTAATCAAGAATTTTATAGTCCAAGAGAACGCGCACATTTTTAGAGAACCATTGACTGTTAACCTGCTTAATTGAAAGACCAATAATTTTTTTCCTTGAAAAACTCGAATAAACAAATTTTTCGTGTCTGAATAAATAACTTGGAATATAGTGATGAATAGCTTTAACAGTAGTAATAACCAAACTTTCTTGCATTGGAATTGGAATTGGAAACGATTTAATTGAATAATAAACATCTCATTTAAAATTATTGTTTTCAAAATGTCGATTTTGATTGAATTTAACACTGTTGTGATTGCTGTTATGCAGTTAACCGTTAATTACATGAACCGAGCGTTTGGAAAGTTATAATTGTTTTGTTTCAATAAAAGTAGTATTTTAATACAATACTATGATGATAGTTTGTGACTGGCTTCGTAAATAAAAACTAAAATCTTAAGCTGTCAGATTTTTTTACATCATTTTACTTTTTGTCATCTGGGTGAAAATGATGGGGTTTCCAGAAACTCCGCTCGTCACACCTTGTGATAAAACTCGATTGTTATTTATAACGAAAAATCTTGCCTTGTGTTCTTCAGCAATGTTTTGCCTCTGCGTTTAGCTTGTTATTAGAATTTTCAACAGTAGTTTGGATGACATATAAGGTTGATATAACGATAGTTCTACATTGCTGTAGGTTATTCCATATTAGATTATTGTCAATGATTGTGTCCATGGTGTGAACCACTGCCCTGTCTGCCATATTTTGTTGCAGATTAGTAGAAGGGATCTTATTATGGCTTTTCCTGTTAGGACTAGTTCTGCTCAAGAAAATGTCAGCCCCTACTGGCCTCTCGTTTTAGAGTGAGTTTACTCCTTGTTCTATCTCTCTAAAGAGCATGGAATTGCTGTCGGTATTGGTTCCTGGTAGGTTGTTCAATATATATAGATTTATTGCGTAGTTATACAAATTAGATCAGTACTCTGCAAAATATCTGGTTATGTGACACAGTTTCCGTCTTTATACTGTATTGTGATATGCGTCCCTTTACTGAATTAGTAAGGTTTAATACAAGTTAATATGCTTTATTACTGTTGTTTTTTCTTGAGACAGTCTTCCGTGTCTTTATATTGCTTTTCAATCCAGGATTCCTTTGCCTTTTTCGTGCGTTTTTTATTTCTAGGTTAACAGATCTATATAAATTTACTTTAACTTTCTCAGCCGACTTCTTTTTCTTTTTATCTCTGCGCTTCTCATACAAATATAGAAAAAATAGCAATGAAAACCGACCGAACAACAAGAGCCAAAAGTCAAGGGACAGTTACAAATCCGGATATAGACAAAGACAACACAAAAAACCAAAAACACAAAAACACAGGAACCTAATAAAAAACATTAGTGCACTCAGAATGTCAATAGTAATCCAATATTTTATCGATGATCGATGTATTCTAAGGATCTCACTTGCTGCCTCAGTCACTGCTGTGTTAAACGTGGTGACCATATCACCTCTAAGAAGGATCAACAGTGCAAATTACCCTCCTATCGTTGTATATAATGCTTCCGATATTTCAGTTTCTCGAGGTCAAATTTATTCTTGTATAGCCCTTTTTGCTGACTTTCTTTAAGTGCATACGGAAGGTCATCCTCCCTATATCGTAAATATTTCCAATGTCTTGGAATGCTATTATATGACGAAATACCTTAACCATTGGAAACATTGTCTGCTGAAATACACCAAATTAGACCCACCCAATGTTGATTGAAATGTGTCCTTCTTTATTGACATTTTTTCCTTCAATAAATTACTTTTTTGACATCTGCTCTTTTCGTCTTGGAACCTCTCAGACAATACTTAATATTTAGAATTTGTTCCCCGTGAAAAATATTATCTAGTGTTTTAGATAGGGTTTGAGTTTTGAATAAGAAATTCTAGAATAAAGGGTTGAGTTGTTAAAAAATAATGTAAGTAAAACAATTCAGGTTACGTGTTAATTTCTGGAACGTTTCTGGAAATAAATTATATGTAATTGTAAGATGTTAAAATATTTGAAAATATCAGTATAATACCGAAGTGCGGCTAACTGAAGATAGTTACAGTTCAAATATTATTACACATTTCCGTTGCCAATATTATTTTTTGCCACTAAGCGCTTTTCTTTATAGCCATGGTGTGTATAGTTAACGACTTCATTTGAAATTGCGATACCAATCTAGATACAGTGGTATTAAACATGTCAAAACCAACTATTCTTATTTTAATTAACTTTTAATATTAACGTTTAATAATGTTTGAGTATTAAATGTTTTGCTTTTTATGTTTACACTGTAAATAGTAATCTGAGTTTCGACTTTCAAGTGACACTCAAAATAATTTTTAATGTATTGAGATTACGTTCGTTTGTTTGTTTTGTTTGTTTGAATGTTGTTTAACGCTGCTTTCAGCAATATTTCAGCTATATCATAGCGTTCAGTTTTTATTGGGGAGAATTCTGGATTACCAGGAGAAAAACCCCGAACTTCGGTAGGAAAACTGGCACTCTTTGTAAATGAAGATTGTAGGCGAGCACAGACTTCGGCAGTGAGACTAGAATCCACAATCTCAGTGTTGACAGACCACGTAGATTACGTTCGTAAAGAATCATGAACAAGTAAAAAGCATTATTTAGGTTGTATGGTATATTGACGCAAATATTTTAGCCATGTTTCTGCAATGTTACATTCGTATAGATGACACGTAGTAGAGGAATATCACAGTTGCTACATTCTGTAAATTTTCTGATTTTTGCTGTTCATCAAAAGCATATAAAAAAGGCTCGGTTGGAGTATTATTTTTTCGAATTCCACAGTTTATAATTACATATAGTAAATTGTGTTACTGTATACAGAAGCGCAAATATACTAAAAACATTTGTCATTGTCACACAGGCAGAATATTTACGATGTGCTGATAAAAGTCTGTGTATAGTAGACCTATATATTGATTTCAATTAGAGGTTGCAATATTATAGTTTTCGTTTTTATCATAATATGAATGCAAACCCGCTGTAACAAATTTTAACATTCGTACCAGGGTAGAATATAATCATAATTTATTTCTATTTTACAGATAGTATTGTCTCTAAGCAGTTTGATTGTGGCGCAAGTGACGTTGTCTTTAGATTTGAGAACTTAAAATTAGGACGTCTACGTAAGTCGAGAAAGAATGACAAGAGCAAAACACAGTTGATGTATTTGTATCTTGGGGAACGAAATATCAGTCGAACTTTTCCTAAACCCGGAAAAACTCTGCTGTCAGTATTCGAAGAAAAAATAAAGGTTCCGATTGAGGATTCTATTTTGACCCAATTTGCAGCAATGTTTCAGATTTATTCAATGTAATGATGAGTAATGATCAAAAATTAACTCGTAGAACTGTTTGTGTTATTATTATCACTCGTACAAAATCGCAAAACCACTACGTTGACACGTTTTACCACGAGAACAATATATCAACAATGCAATTATCTGGACTCTTCAGTAATTATTATATTAAACAATAAAACATCATGTTAATGGATGTAACACTGAAAAAAAAATCTTTTAATAAAATCATCTTTCCAAGAATATTTTTTTTGGTGGTGTTTAACGCCACTTTCAGCAATTTTTCAGCTATATCATTGCGTCTAGTTTTTAATTGGGGATGAAGCCGGAGTACCCGGAGAAAACCCCCGACCTGCGGTAGGAAAACTGGCAATCCTTGTCAATTATGATTGGAGTCAAGTACACCCTGCCTGCAGTGAGAATCGAACCCGCAATCAGTGTTGACAGACCACGTGATCAATAGTAGACAAAAAACCTTGACTACTCGGCCACCCAGGCCCCGGAATTTTCGTAACCAATACGTATTACATGTAATCTGACAGTAATCGAATTAAAACATTTTTGTATATATTATATAGGATGACAAAGTTACTTCTCATACAGTCACAGTAGGTAAACTATATACACACCTCAGTATTAACATCTAATTCTGACAGTGTTGGGCTTATTTTGTAGACGTTTATATAAATATTTGATATTAACCTTGTATTTCTGATGGTTCAATAAGAATACAGAATGCTTTAAACGTACCTTCATAACACTCGGCTAGGTCAGGCTCCAAATAATTTATTAAATTTTTTAGCTTTATGTCAAAATAGATCTATGGAGCTCCAACTCCTAATATGCATAAGTATGCTTGCAAAGTTTAAATTAATAGCATGCTTGAATATTAATCTACAAGTTTTTTCTTTGATTTTTAGATTTTGGACAAAATAACACTGATACTCCGCAGCTATTCTACAAATTGTTGTGTTGTTTCTTTAATAGCACTGATCAGGTCAAAATTCAGAGAAGAATTTTTGAAGTTCTCGACGATTGTGTAAAGATAAGTGATCGATACACAAATGTCAGCAGCGGAAGTGCAGCAGAAGGTGTTGACATTCCATGTTCTGATTATGACTTGATGACTATTCTAGAAAAAATAACTGTAGATATTGACGGTTGTCAGGTAAATGAAGAAGGACCCATTTTATTATACAACACGAACAACTCGTATCCCGGATTTGCTCATCTTGTGATTTCTTAAAGTCGGTAATGTACTCAAATGATATATTTCATCACTGGGTAGAAAGGTCTATTTTGGGGACATTAGTTTCAAATAAATGCTTTAGAGAATATTTAATAAAGCGATATCGAGATACCTATACTACAATCCACGGACCATGTATTTCTTCAGAAAACGGTAATGTTGATCATCTATTTTGTTTCCGTAGTATGTCATGGCTACCTGTACTGTAGCTGAACATTGGATAAAACAAACCAAGTCAAAGGAATGGCCATTACCTGAAATATTCTCTGAAGTTATTAATGAACGAATTTTTATATGTTCTCATAAACAGTAAATTTGGTAGCGCTAACGACTATCCGCTTGAATGGCGCGTATCATTTTCGTTAGCAGTAAAAAAATTAATTCATTCGTTTAATCATACACAGTTATTGTGCAAAAGCTACAAATATATTAAACAATTTTTGAATGATGATCAAATATTGTGTTCATACGTTTTGAAGACAACGTCATTTTGGATGTGTGAGGAAACGTCAAAAGAAATGTGGACCAAACACAATTTTGTCATCGTCTTTCGGGAATTTCAACGGCGTCTCCTGTACGGGACCAGATACAAGTTCTGTTCACATTTTTTATACCGGACAATAATTTGTATGAAGAAGTTATAACTAGCAAAACAAACCCAATTATAATTTCTAATCAAAAATATCTTTTGATTTTTCAAAGCAAATACTATGCCTCAATTATAAATCGCCTAACCGTTCATCAGTTTAACCTGCGTGTAAGTGCAGCCAATAGTCTCAAAGAGAAAATGCAGACGGTATTGGGGTGGTTGCGTTTTTTCCAATTAACGTATCAAACATGTACCAAACGATAAATAGATTCCATAATGCAAAAGTTATTATATAGACTTTTAACTAACAAATTGTCTAATTTTCCAAAAGGTCTTTACCTAGCATCATTTTGCTTCTCAAATCGGATATCAGCTCAACTCACACGATGGGAGGCCCAAACTAACAAGGAAGCATAGAGAGTTAGTAATTACGCCGATGCAGCAAACGGTTGGGTACTAATTGCCCAATTCTTCTGCGAAGGTGGTCAGTTCCATTCTGCGATTTCAATGCTAAAATTAAGAAAAGGGTACACAAGAAGAGATTGTTTCTGTGGCCAATTTTCTTTATAAATCAAATTACATAGAGAAATAAGTAATCTGAGTTTTAAAATGTCTTTACTTACTTATTTTGCCTGGCTGTTTCGTGAACTGTATGAAGATATTGGATTTCAATTTAAAGTTATTCCGCCTTTCTTATTTTTGCATTTCTTTCGTTTTGTTTGTTTTTCAAGGCAAAGCGATATTAAAAAAGAGATATTGCGCTTCAAGACTTAATACGTTATGTGAGAAGTAGTAAGTACATCGATAACTCAAGTGAAGGGTCTGTTGCGTATGCTGTTCTAGCAAAGGCTTATATATCTATTAAAGATACCAAGGCAGCCGAATACTGGATACGACACTTGCGAAGATTATGTGATGAAAATTGGACATGGTCTTTAGTGGCTGCTTGGAATCATTGAACTTGCTTTTTATTATTTTGTTAAATTATATTTGAACGAACGAACCGAACAGGGAAGATTTTTGTGTAAAAACAGAACATTGCATAGAACGTGTTGCCATTATTTGTTTGTTTGTTTGTTTTTAGTGTGCAAAGATGTACAACATGTGTAGCTAACTCTATAACTTCTATCTCGACGAGCATCACAATTGTTTGAAATCAGTACAAGATTTAAGACTTTTATTTTGTAAACATAACCGTTGCAAACATACATCAATATAAGGCTATTTTCCTCGTGAAAATTTATCTATAGATAAGGATGTTAAGAGTGAACAAATATAATCAGCTTAAAACCTCTGATTTTACTCATTTGCATATACGGTAAACAAAAAGTGACGATAGCAGAAATAGAGTAATGCATTTTCATTGCAAAATATCCATCACTCTTTTTTGGCGTTTACCAGACTAAGCTCATAAAGGTGAATGTTTTAGAGAAAATCCTAAACCTACGATTACGGTAAAAGGACTGACTATAAGGTGTAACCACTCTACTATTATCTCTTACTTTTGTCTTCATGAGAAACATGAGAGAAGAATTTTATATAAGTGTATGCTGATTAATGAGTGTTTATAAATACTTATAATATAATTGCCACACATCAATATAAAGTAGCACTACCAATAGTGCGATCACAGAAAATATTTCTTTTATTTTTGCACTCAATTAATTGTTGTTTAATAATTTTGCGAGTGCCTTATAATAACTACCATATTCCACTACATGTAGAACTTTTTCAACATGAAGTCAAACAGATGTCGTATTTTAAAAATATATAAATTTAAGCAGAATAAATTGGTTTCAATACATAATTCAAAATGTTTGTACTCTTAAAAAAATCGGTGTTACATAGAGAGTTTTATTCAAACAAATATTTCTCAGTTTTTTATTACATTTACACCCAGTCACAGATTGGTTATTGATACTTATCGGTATTATAATTAAATTTATACTTAATTTATACTTATAGTTTTTACTGTTTCTTATTTAAAGCTGCTTTTCTTACCCCCCCCCCCCCCCAACAATTGGTTTCTAAATTGTGTCTCGGGCAAAAATTCAACTGGAGACCCAGTATGAATATATTTTGGTCGGTGCATATGCTTGACAGTCATACAAAACCAAAACCCTTTTTCGGATTGAGTTTTCCGCTCCACCCTTTTCTGCCGTTTGAAGCCAAAATTGCATTTATAAATGCACCTCATTTTGTTAAGAGTTATCCCTCCTTGAACGGTGTTGCTATCTTAATCCCCATTTCCCATATTTGAAACTCCCTTTTAAAACGAACAATGAAATTTAGCGCCATAAGCTAAAATAGTCACGTTGACATACAGTTTGCATTTGTGGAAAATATTGAAAATGTGTTATATTGGAGGTTTTCGAATTTTTTAGGAACAACAAATTCATAATTTGATAAATAATAATGTGATTAGAATAAGTTATATGTAGAAAAAAAACAGTTTTAGTTAGGATTCATTTGTTTTTATTGATAAATTTCAGTTACAGTTGCATGTTAAATGATGTTGGCGGAAATATTATGCCATTCATTTCTGATGTTTTAGAATTTTGTCAATCTAATAATTTTATAAATAATTATGGATCAGTTCCAGTGCCGGTTGGATCTTTTATGTTGGCGGAAATATTGTTACATATGTGGATATTTGTAAGTATTAGAGTTAGTTTACTTTTTTGCTCACGTTGCCGTTTGTTTGTTTATAAGTGTGTTTTTAAATAACGCATATAATAGTTTATACATCGTATTTTTTTAAATTTAGAAACTAAACACGGGACCTGTGTACTGTAACTGGTAATGATTAGACAATCTGTATTAGTTTAAAAATCGTATGGCTAAATGAGGTTATTTTTATAATTGGAATTACTTCAGAGTACCCTAGCAGAGCCTGACGTATTTCTACATAATGGTGACGTCACATGAATGTCATATGAGTCAAACTTCCGGACGAATGAACAACTTTACTCTGAATATACATGTAAATCATTGACCGCTTTGCATGCAATCTATCTTTATCCCGACTCTGTTAAAAATACCTACTCTTGATTGGCTAAAGTGCATCTTTTACAATTATTGTATGTTGCATCGGTGAAATCAGGTGATTTTTTTACCAACCCAGAAATTTTCAGGTATGCCTCGTCCTTTGGATCACTTGATTTGGCGACAAAATACACAAACAATATGGCAGTATATTTGACGACGTTATTATGAAGTGCTTTTAATTTTTTTGTACGATCGTGTGGTCGTCGTTTCAGCCGGTTTTGCATTCTAATTCTTTACGTGTTTATTTAAATGAAAATCAACACAAAAGTGGGTGCATAATAGTCGATGCAAATATTTGGAAAATCCGGCACAGAGGCGCCATCTATAAAAATTGTTAAGGTTGAGAGAACGGCATGTAGAGGTTTTGTAAATAAAATACAAGTAGTTAAATTAAATATAACACTTTCTAACTAATAAAAATATTGAAAAAGATATTTTGGTGTTTGTGACGCAAGAATAATAATTGAGTATTTGACATCGGTAATTAAAAATGCTCAAGTTATCCATGGCTTTACTTCACGAAAATTGCGTCGTTTTAGACGATGTTGCATTGATATGCTTCAAGAAGTTAATAAAACGAAACTGAAAACTCCTTAAAACAAGGGAAAGGTGTGATCAATTAAGTCAGCGCGTTTTGGCAGAAGTGTTTTGAGTGACAAATAAAACTGCTTAGCGCTTGTCGTCGATCTTATGTTCCTTTGGAGATTCAAAGGGTGCAAATTGAAATCAGCAATTAATTTTTTTTACCTTTATTCAGCGTTGAAATGTTGTTTCTTTTATTTGATATGCCGATTTTTCAAGGTAAATTTTGACCCAAATTAGAAGTATAGTAACTAGAAGCAAGCGACTTGCCACAAGTCCCTGTGAATTGTTTTGCTATTAGAGAGATACATCCTTACCATTAACATTTCTTATACTATCCACTTGTGCTAAAAAAAAATTCAAAGGGACTAGTGAAAAGTCTAGATTATTGTTTATTTGTAACCCGTTGGGTAATGTCGTTTCCGGTATAGGAGTGAATGCCATAGAACGTCCCGAATTCTGTCAATCTTTTGTAAACAGCGTACGATCCTTGTTGAAAACAAAAAAGTGACTCCGTTGCAAAAGTCAAGTACAAGTAAACAACAAGGGCATAGTATGGTATATGTACAGTGGAATTTTTCTATTGGATTTTCGTAATAAAAAGTTACAATAGCCCAATATTGAATGTAAATTTTTTTTAAATGCAAACAGAAAGCACTCCATTTGATTGTGTCTTTAAGTGTACCTAAAATAAGCTATTAACTCTTTGTTTTAATTTAAAACTGAAAATAGTTTACATGCATTCTGACTATAAAGATATATGTTGCCTCATGCAGTCCCAAAATATTTTTGTTTATTTGAATGACAGGACCTATATCAATCGATTTGTAGACATATGTTTTTGAATGATAATTGGTCAATTTTGTTATAGTGTTTGTGGAATCGACCCAGTATCATTCGAAAGCGCATGCAACTCAATTTGTACATATCACTGTCTTTAAATTGTGTTGAATGCCACTTTCAGCAATTTTTCAACTATATTGGGACGTTCTGTTATTGGAGGAGGAAGCCAGATTCTAGGTGGCTTTTAATAATTGTCAATCAAGATTGAAGTTGAGCACACACTGGCAGCGGTAAGATATTTTATCAAGTGCTGACAGGCATGTTATCAAACAGTAGATGAATACTACCTTAACCACTCGGCAACTGAAGCCATTGCGTATTACAGAAAAGAAATTATTTTAGATTTGAATCTTTTAGAAGCTTATGTCATCACTTATATGTATAAGGAGACATTTACATATACGTACATGTATTTAATGTAAGTTATATGTCTAAAATGGTCAAACGTACCAATTTGTCTTTTTTTTAAATAATATATTTATTATCGTTGCATAATCCTCTAGATTTATATATATATACACACTGTTTTGCAGTAGGTCATTAGGTATTTATTAGACGTAGGATTGTATGTTATGCCACATTTGAAAATTGGGGGATACCGTATAGGGATGGTGGTGTCTGTCTTTCCATTCGTTACACTTTGGGTGGTACCCATCTCTTATTCTCCTCTCCACCATCAGCACTGAATGGATTTTGATGCTATTTTAATGGAATCTTGGTCACATAGTGTCATTGTCCACCTGATATTTTATATATTTGATTGGAATGATATTTAGGATTGTCTATAGCGAAACATGGACTTACCATTCTTCGATGTAGGGGACACCCATCTCTTATCCGCAACTACTTGCCCCACTGAATGGAATTTGATGACACTTTTGCAGAACCCTTTGTCACATGGTGGAATCTGATTTTTTACATTTTGACCAGAATGATTTTTTGGAGTTAAGACATACGGGAGATGGTGTTATCAATTATGAGGATTGCAAAGAGATTTATTTTGCATTGGTCTGTTTTATTTCCAATCAAACATTAGGCAAGAATTCATTTTCCCTCAGTGCAGTCTGCACTTTGATTATATAGATGGGCATTACAGTTCTTGAGAGTTTTGATCATTACTTTTTGTGTTTTCCTGTATTTGTGGAACATTTGGTGAATATTGTTTGTTTTCATTCGAGATCATTTACGCATTTTATAATGGACTGCATGAATAATTTTCGTATACTATGAAATGTAAAATCAAGTTAAAACAGATCTAAACAAAAATTTAAAAGCCACATACCACATGTCATAAGCTATTTGTGTTTGTCTGTACATTATTGCGTAAATAAATTTCTAAGAATGCTTTCACGCATGGCTTCTTCAAATGCTGATTCATGGTAACTAAAATAGGAAGGGGCATTGGTCAGGAAAATTGATTGCAACAAACAATGACGCACACAAAATTGTACAATACCTAAAACTTTACATCCACTATTGTAAAAACAGCATCTAGCAAGCCAGCTTAATTGCTTTTCAGGATCTTTACATTCCGAGAGCGTAGAATGTTTAAAATGGTATAATCGGATATATTTTAAATATTGTCCGTGTGTATTGTTAAACGGATGTTTTGATATAAGAGTACTGACACAAATTTAAGTAGCATTTTGAACAAGGAAGTGTTTATTTTTATCTGTGAAATTTATTAAAATGCGGATTCTTTCTTCGTTTATTGTTTGTGGCGATTGAAGCACGAACATAAAAACACGAGCATTAATTAACACGAGATTTAAATACCTGTAAATAAGAAAAGAGATTCGAAGATACCGATAGCTAATCCGGAAACGATCTGTTTGAAGTCAAAAGCAGACAAAGCCATAGTGAAACCAAAGATAGGACAAAAGGAAAAAGAAAATAAAAACTGACACAAAACACAAAATCTGAAAATTGAATACCACAAACCCTACTAAAAATAGAGGGGTGCTCCGGAAGAGAAAACAGTCCTGTTCCACTCAGGTTTGAAGTTGGAAATTAATATTGATGCAAAGGTATATATTTATAAAACTTAAACTAATAATTATCTTTAATTTATTGACCCTTAAAGTCGTTAACATAATAAATTAAAAATTATTTTATATCACTATAAATATTGAGCCAGGAAAAAAAAATATCAAAAATGTTTATCAATAAAATTTCTGAATCTGCTGCCATTTATATTCAAGCGAACAGCCAGATGTTTTAATTTTCATTCGGATGGGACCATTTTTACAGGCTTTCCAGTGCTAAACCTACAGAGCTGCTCATCACGTTCACATGTGGCCCTTTCAATTGAGGTTGTCGAGTTATATGTGGGTAGCATGACAGACCATGGACCTTAGTGGAATTGTTTTAAAGGAAAATAGTGAAAAAATATTTTAATGAAAAAATCTAAGAAATGGGGAAAAACCTCTCGTTAATATCTCTTTTTTCAATCTAAAACAGAGTACTTTAATTATCGATTAAAAAGCATTAAATAATCTTTAAAAATGTTTCCTTGTATTTTATACTATTATCTTCCTGTTCACGTTTTTAACAAATAAAATGGCCACAGCTCAACTGAAGAAAAGCTGGTAAGACTTTTATTGGTAATACAATAATTAAAATTTTATGAAGACCATACAACTGAACAGGATAATTCATCGTATGTTTTTTATTAACGTTGTTAAATATACGATACAATACTAATGTAGAATTAATTATTCTCCTATAACATTCTGTTATTGTCAGCTAATATATTCCCAGATATATCCACCTTCAACGCATGTGTATGTTGTCAAAAGCTCTAGGCCTACAATGGTCCGAAACCGTATTTCAGCAGTAACAATACTTTTTATTTAGGTGTAAATTTTATAATGTATTGTTTGAAATCATGTCAAATAATAATAAAAACAGCTGTTTAACTGTAAAAATATATTGTTATGTCTTTAAATTGTTGACGATACGACACATTAAAACTAAACTTAATATTTTTACAATTTAACATCTACGCTTCATACATACAGAGGAGTAACAAAGAACAGTCAAATGAATGCTAAATACAAAGCTCGATGAAAGCCAGAAAATTGCTGTTTTTATCATATTAGAATAGTAGAAACAGTTGAAATAATAACTCATTTGAAATATATGATTTAAAGACAATACAAGGGCAGATATGGAAAGGTCATGTAATGTTCTCTATTTAAATCAGCCCACATTATTATGAACGACTTTTCTTTCTTGTGAAGCAAACGACTGTTAGACAAATATAGTCTATATTTTCATCCTTTACATCTCTTGTTACAATTAAGAATTAGACTTCTCAAATTTGTTTAACAGGAACAATTTTATTGGTCCGGATGTAAAAGCTGCCACGTCGATATACGACATTCAACCTGGTGATCATGTGAAATACAGACGAATAGGTATTGTGTATTCGCACCATGCTATTGTTGTTGAGGTATATCCAAACAGAAACCGAGGAAAGGGATCATATAAAACTATAGGATTTGAAATCAAAGAGAGGGGCAAAATACAAGGAAATATAAAAATTCGGGAAAAATATGTCAAGTTTGGCGAAGAAACCGTGTATATTGTCAACTACAAAGGGAAGCGACTAAATAGACAAACTACGGTAAGGATTGCTAAGAAATTGCTCGTCGTTGGTTCTGATGATTACAACCTTCTGTTGAATAATTGTGAGCATTTCGCAACTTCCTGTGCAACTGGGGAACATTTTAGTTCCCAAATAAATCGTCTACTTTTCGGAATGAATTTGATGTAATCTTTAATAACAAGAAGCACTCGATATGTCATAGAATGGACTTTATTTGACTATAACCTTAAGTGAAATTAACTGTTCAATCTTGAATGACTTCAAACGATAAAGATCTACCACTGAAGATTTTAATAAAATGAAAATTGTTATATTTGAAATGATGAGATTTCTGTTGTAAGTGAAGGGATAAGCTCAAACTTTATTTTAAAGAATTAGAGGTCAGATGCATATGTGTACGAATTTTAAATAAATATTAAACAATATATCTAACTTTACATTGTAGGTTGCCGCGAAAAATCGATCTTCTAGCACCTGCTTGTCTGACAAAAATAATGGCACGCTCATTTTAAATTTGATGTTACAAAAAAATATCTACCCCTTACTCATTAACATATTTAAATAAACTCGTCCTGTGCGACTCATTTTTTTTTTAAATATGTTAATGGTAAATATAATACATGTACTTTAAGCATCGTGATAGACGCGAAACAGTGTTAAACCATTTTGTAATTTTTACTCATGGGTTCTTTCATAAAGAGTGATGATACAACCAAAGATTAACTATTGATAAACACAAAAATGAAACAAAAGAACAACGCTATAATACCTTATCACTATCTTGCTACACATTCGACACAAAGTAAAACAAACGAACAATATGCACACCTTACCGCTATCTCACTACACAGTTAACATAAAGAAAATTTTAAAAAGTACGAAAATATAATTAAAAAAATATTAATCACAGTCCACACCAGTTTATTCCACTCTTAGCCTCTTCCAATTAAGGGCCTTGGTGGCCGAGTTATTAAAAAAGTTCGTCTACTATTGATCACCTGGTCTTTAAACACTGAGATTGGGGGTTTGAGTTTCACTCCGGGCAGGGTGCGCTCGACTCCAATCTTAATTGACAAGGATTGTCATTTTTCCTACTGAACGTCGGGTTGTTTCCCCGAGTACTCAAACTTCCTCGTCCATTAAAATCTTGACGCCATGATATAGCTGAAAAATTGCTGAAATCGGCTATAAAAACCATTCAAAACTTCAAACAACCTTCCAATTTAAGCTAAAGTTAATCCATAATGTAACAATTTTTACAGCTGTCTAGTCCAAACAAGTTTCAGTAAGCTATTTCGTTTCCACTGATATCTAGTTTCTTGAATGATTAACATATGCCAAAGCTTTAATTTATGTATGATCAGTTTCAGTTCTCTGTCCATTGAGCAGTTTTCTTCGCGTTAATTCTATCAATGGGTTGTTCTCTTTTTTAGACACTCACACAAGTTAAGGTGGGAACACTTTAACATCAAACCATATATCGGTCACATGTGGGTTTGCTGATACCCTGGAGAATTTTCTTTTCAGGGACTCTGGTATCATTCACAAGTTCCTATATTATGTACCAATGTGCAACTTTAGCACGTCCATATACTGCATGTGTCCGAGTGCCCAACTGCTAGAACACATCTGACTATAAATAACCAGTCAAATCAGTTGCACTACTCTACTTATCATTAATACTATAACAGTACAAAGAAAGATAACTGTAATCTATCTCTGATACATAACTCGTTTAAGGAGGAAAATTATAATTAAATACAGAAAACTTACTCGGAGAAACATTATGCTGTCTAATTTTTTAATAAAATTTAACGCCACTTTTATCAATTCTACAGCTATATCGATGAGTCCAAATTTATATTTTAAGGCGTAGTGCAGAGTACCTGGTGAAAAAAATCGGGTACTCGTTAGAAATAGTGGCAATCCTTATCAAGAAAGAGTCAAACGGACCATGCCCGCAGTAAGACTAAAACTCTGATCATCAGCACGTGATTGATAATGAATGACTAAGCTACCTCAACCATTTGACCACCAAGCGTAATCCCGCCCCCTAAAAATGAAATAAATATTGCCATGTGTATTTGTGTATTCGTTGAATAATTTAGAAATAACTCAAATAAACGAGCGATTTACTTGTTGGTCTTATTCGTTATTCTTGCAATACAGGAACAAACAGTTTCACAATAAAATGTTTCCGCAAGTTAATTTTGAGGTAGGAACCAAAAGGTTATATTTATAAACAAATGCGGAATATATAAATTTTTGGTTGTCTAAGTATACAGGTGGTTTGAAATCAGGCCTTAATATACGGATGTCTTTGATTTGATAATTAGCTGATCAGTGTCTCACCTACTGATCTGGTCTGGTCCAGGAACATCATGAATTTTGGAAATTTTTTGTTCGTATTTGTATATTACAGATGAGATTTAAGTGGATTAGGCAGTCGTAGATGTCTAATTGTTGAACATTACAATGTTCTCAGAAACATTTCTACAGGTAATTTAAATGGTTTGTAAAGGTTTGTAAAGATTTACATGTTAAATATTGACGAACAAAATCACGTGAATTTAAACCAATTTCATTTGTGGGCGAAACGTGGCATGAAAATGAAAATAATTGTCGCGAACGAAGTGAACGAAGGAGCTTAGCGCAAAAAAATTTATTCTGACCCCTTTACCCTTGTTGTGACGTGTACACGGGTAATATTTCACTCTTATGATGATGTTCTAGGTACCACTTACATTTATTCTTCAACAAAATAATATATTTTTTGCGTTATACTTTGTTCTCGACAATTTTTTCTTTCGTTTTCTGGCCATATTGCGCCCCAAATGATATGTGGTCAAATTCCCAAAAATAAAAATTAATCAAATGAAGGCCAACAGATATATAGCCTGTTAAAGTACGTGATTTCGCACGAATATAAACATACAATTAGTTGTGCAGTAAGTCCTTGACAATTGTATTCCTTTTAGCACCATGTCATGTGCATTCTTAAAATTATTTAGTACAAAAAGAATGTAAATAAAATAGCATTTGTTAGTCTTGGGTGTATTCGTTGACCTGCGTTAGAAGAATTAGTCTCATTTTCTCATTCTGAGTGTTTCCAAAGTACAAAGTCTATTTCGGGATGCAAAAATCGACTTTTTGTGATACCAGTCTGACTACACATGCGATCGATCCATAAACAATACTCACTCTAAAAAGAAACGCAACATCTGATAATTTTTTTTTTTCAAATCATTTTTTTGCGGGCAAATAACCCATAAATATTCAAGTATATAAACACAACATCATAACTACACCTTAATTAAAGGTTTCGAGGTGAAAGCATTTAAGTTCATCCACCCGTGAACGACTGTGGTCGAAATCTGGTACACCCTATGAATTACTCATAGCTTAAAACAGGGTCGACTTTCAGGTGCAAATCAGGGGTATTTTTATAACTCGGACAATCGGTATAAAACCCGCTATTTCTTTTCTTGACTGCATTAGTAAAATACAATTCTGAGGTGACGCTATGCCAAGGTTAAATGCTGCTACCCGGAATATCGCTATCGGTCAAATCGAGACCGGGGAATCACAGAATGCTGTTGCCAGAACGTACAATGTTCATCGTAACACAATTTCACGCCTTTGGAAAAGCTACCAGCAGCTTGGCACTACAACAGAACGACTTCGTTTAGGGCGTCCGCGTGTTACAACTCGCTCTCATGGATTGCGGTCAAAAAGACCTTACGTCGGAGCAAAACTGAGACGCCAGTGTTAGATGGTTCACTACAGTTCGTGTATGGAATTTACAGAACCGGAGAAGAGTTCAGCGATGAATCACGTTTTCCGCTTGAAAGCGAGATGGTCGCATACGAGTTTTCAGGCGCCGAAATGAACGATTTGCGCAAAACTGTGTTGTAGAAACAGACAATTTTGGCGGAAGCAGTGTTATGATCTGTGCCGCTATCTCTTACGGCAGGAACACACAGCTACATGTACATATCCAAGGCAATCTTAACGCTGTTAGGTATAGAGACGAAATTATACGGCCGCATGTATTGCCGTAATTGACATTCAAGGAGAAGTTTTTCAACATGACAATGCCCGACCACATACAGCACGTGCAACAGTAGAATTTTTTAGAGCAACAGAATGTCAATGTGATCCGTTGGCCATCACGATCTCCTGATCGTAACCAAATTGAACATCTGTGGGATGAATTGGCGACAACCACCGCCGCAAAATCTGCAACAATTAGAGAATGCACTTCAGTATGAGTGGCACAGGATACCGCGTGTTCGTACTCAACGTTTAATTGAATCCACGCCAAGAATAGCAAGGGCTGTGTTACAAGCAAATGGTGGGCACAACAGATACTGACATTTTTTGCGTGATTTATTGACAATATGCGACAAAATGTTATATTCCATTGTAAAAAAACTCATGAACAAGAAGTGTGCCAATTTTTTTATTTCTGTATATCAATTATTTAAATGATAAATTGTTAAAATAGCATATGAAGTAAAATTCAAATTTTTTGTATGTTTCTTTTTGAGCCAGTATATTATGCGGATATGTTTGTCTTTGATCTGTTTATTACATGGTCAGTGTTCACTAGATAATTGATTCATTAAGATCAACACCTTGTTCAGTATTGTTTCAATTATAAGAATAAGTCTCACAGAAGGAACAGTACTGATAGAAAGATGAATTAAACAAAATTGGCATTAAATGTGCATTATTCTCAAATTTCAATTTGAAATCGTCAAAACAAAATTTTTAACGAAAGCTGACGGTTTAATATCTATAAAAACGAAATATAATCAATCCATTTACAAGCAATAATTCCTTTTACACATGCCATACATTTTTCCATCTGTTGCTACATTTATGAAGCCATACACATACATGTAACTGGAGCGCTTATTACGGTAATTTATGTTATGTTATGTTCTTGTAAAATATGTGATATCAAACAATAAGCAGCTGAGAAGTTTAAGGTTTTGGAATACAATTTTGGAGAGCTCCCAGTAACTTACAGTGTGAGTGTGAGATCAACAAAATAGGGTGGGTCGGCGAGAAAACAACTCACACTTGCAGCACATCAAATAACAAATAGGCTTTAAAAAGGAGAAAAATTTCATCAAAAGTGATATCATACCATTAGCAACTGAGAAATTTAAAGTTTGAAATACAATTTTGGTGAGCTCCCAAGCCATATTCGTATTCGAAACCGTAAAATCCTGATAGATAAAATAACAGAAAAAACATAAACTCATCTAAATCTAAAATAATAGTGGCAACATGTATTTTTATGACAGAAATAAGATAATTCATTGTTAAAACGGTCACAAAACTGTATTTACAATCGACCAAAGAAAGACTGAGTTCGTCGTCAATTTATTTTAAGTTAATCGTGAATATAAACAAATTAGTTATGAATATGTGCAGATTCATTGTAAAAAAAAAACCATTGGGATGACGGCAACAAAAAATTTATAGAAAAGTATATTATTTAATTGGAATAAATAAAAATATAGATCAAGTTTATTTATAGTAATGAATTATCTTGCATGAATCAATGTGCAAGATAGGCTTTCCACAATTGATCCAATAAAACTTCATGTCACTCTTTAGCACTTTTATATATAAATATTTGTTCCCTTTTTAGATCTATGCTTCCCTGTTTTTTCCCTGGCTGTTTCACTGATGAATTTTGTCTTTATTTTTAGTCGGACTGCAATTTAATTCTCTTTTCCTTTTAATTAGCTTAAAAGCTAATTATTTGTGTGTGATGAGATGTAAAGACAGCTTAATATTTTACTGCTAAGTATATGTGGCATTCGAATGAGTAAGTGTTGTTTTGTTGTATATTGAATGAATATTGTGAAATATTGTCCCAAGCAAGATGCAGTATAGCATCTTGCGAGGGACATTTCCCAATATTGATGCAATAATATATTTTATTATATAGTAATAATTTTTGGGGTGCTTTTAATTGATTATTCATTATCTTTGCTATTTTACTAGGTCGAATATTATATTTTCAATTGGTCAATATTTCGTTTTCTACAGTTTTAGGTTGATTTTATCTTTTGTTGGTCTATGAAGTTTTTACCTTTACTTTTATCGACAATCGAATTCACTTCCATTTGGTCAGTTTCAAGCTGTTCTGCTAATTCTACCCTCGAGAGCAGATCATGACCATTTATGACCATGTTTGTTTAACAAACGATAGTAAAAAATAAAGTCGATGTTCGGAACACATCTGTACTTTTCCCGAAAACTACATAAAAGACTGAGACGCAGTGTAAAATATGGAAAAATTATTACTATATAATAATATCTACTACATGGCTGCAATAAACTCAACTGGCCTTAAACAACAAATAATGTCAATCTATGCATTAAGCTTCAGTCACACTACACCGTATAGCGTTAACGGACGTCCTACGCATAACACAATTTTCAATCCGTCCATGTCCGTTCGCATGCGTTTCTTTTCCGTTATCATGCGGCGTTTGCGCTTCTTGTCCGGCGATGTCCGTCGGTGTTCGTTCCGTTCGGTGGAAAGTTTTGAACATGTTCAAAATTTGGAACGTACAGCACCGGATAAAGTTGTCCGTCAGATACGGTAACCATGCGCTGGTATGCGTTTTGTTCGTTACTCGAACGTTCCTTATTCTGTACTTGTCCGGTTCGAGTCCATTCTTTCCCGGTTGACCTGATTTACGGCCGGACTACTAACGGACACGAAGCGGATGTAACGTAAGTGTACGCTGCGTGTACGTTTTGTGCGGTACAAATCTGTTACTAGTACGTTGAAGTCCGTTAACTGTACGTCGTTCATCCGGTATATGTGCGTTGATCGTTCGGTCATTGTGCGTTTTGCACGTTTAATGCGCCACATAAACACATATTTTCATGACAACGTCATTTTGGATGTGTGAAGAGAAGTAACCTGCACTATGGAAGGCAAAACAAATGTTTAGGCTTTGATAAGTGTAACAACGACTCTATATGGGATCAGGTACGAGTTCTATAACCGCTTAGTTCGTGATAGAAATTTTGTAGTCTTTTCGCTAGTTCAGTTGCGCGCCACTCGCAGAAAGACAACACATTTCTATCACTCGCGGAAGATCCCCAGTTTTTTGCAAAAACATATGCTATATAAGAACCTATTAATCTTCCTGAACAAGAAATGTATGTATAATCGAGCAGTCTCACATAAAACAAACTAAGCGCATATGTAGTAACTAGTCTAGTCGCAAGTTGTATGCGCACTCTTCAGATTTCATCAGTTTTTATGTATCCATCATAGTGTAACATGTCATCTGTCAATCTTTTGTTTGTTGTATCAGTCTTTTACTTGAATTTTGTATTGTACTATGTCGCCAAGACATTACCCTAAATAAGGCTCAAACTCGCAAACTCACTCCGGTAATCAATAGTACATGTCAAGCATTCTGACAATTGAAGCACATTTTACTCATTTAATTCACGCTTAAACTGTGATATTATACACATTATTTTAATAAGTTTCTATTCAGAAGGCTCCTGTTTGTATGTACAGTTTTCTTCCTCATTGTTTTTTTTACAGTTCAGTGTAAAAATAATAATATCAAGTCAGTCTGGTATGCTGACTTTATTTTACAAAATTGTTGAAGACTTACTTCTACCACCAACTACAGAAGCTATTGGAATCGTTTTACTCATCGCCATCCCTTAAATTGTGGAATAGGATTAATCTGAAGGTTCTACAGTTAATTATAGTAAGTAACAAATTTGCATAGCTCATAGCTTGAGTCTGAATGATGTGGAAGCATTTTTCTCGTGAAGAGGTCCATTGTAAGACTCTGTAAGAACCCCACCAGAAGTCATTCTCTTAGTTTTGTTGTTGTTGTCACTGTTAATTGTAATTATATAAGTACAGCTTCTCTTATCTAATACCTTCTACATCATATCGGCAGACAAATGTAGATTATCAGTATCATAAGCAATATCATCGCCATGTACTTATATACCAAGTGTGATTAGTTTTATTTATATTTAAAGTTTTTTTTACACTTTCAGTATTTTTCAACTATATCATGACGACCAATTTAACTAAGAGAGAATACCTTGTGAAACCCCGCAACTGCTGAAGGAAAACTGTTAATCCTTGTCAATTAAGGTTAAAGACGAGCACACCCTGCCAACAGTGAGGATTGCAAACTTAGTCTTGATGTACTGGGTATTGTAATTGTTTTGTTTTTAAACTCATTTAAAATATATTTCCGGACAAGAAAATAAACAAAGATAGATAAATCAAGAATTGATATTGGCAGAGATGGACCTTATAGGCACTGTACTAATATAACTACTCACCATGGTCAATCCGACCTAGTTTGAATTCAACAGTTTTGGCTACGGAAAAAAACTATGATAGAGAGAATGGTTTTCTGGCATGAAAAAATAACTATTAAAAATAACTGCACCTTAAGTCATTAAGATCTATAAAATTTCCAGTTATGACGCCAAAGGTTTTTTTACCAAATCTCTTTAAAAACTGACCGACGGACAAAGCGGCGACAATATGATCACCAATTCGAGAGCTTAAAAACCATCCTAGTAAAGATTTTAACATTCTTAACAACATGAATATTATTACTCGAGTTCCTATTCATTACCTTAATTTTGACAGTAAAAATATGGAATTTAAAACACTTTTATGTGTGACAAATTAAGGTATGCATTAACAGTCATAGTTTATTCTAACTATTTTTTTTACATTTAACGTTCGGACAATCATTAACTGAATTTTTTTATTTATTCCCACTAGTTAAGTTTATAGCGGTCTCTATGCCCGTACGCCCGTCGGTCGGTGCGGTTCGTCCATCCAAATTTGGTTTCCGGGTGATAATTTATAAAGCTTGCATCCGATTTTTGTTGAACTATACAATATAATTTCATATCAGATTGGTAAGAAGCCTATCAATTTTGGGGGAAATTCGTCAAATTTCAAGGTTACAGTAGACAAAAACGCGTTAGAAATTTTTACAAAAAACGTGTTACCGGCCAATAACTCAAAACGTTTGATTTGATTTCATTGAAAGTTTGGTATATAGTTCCATATCAGGTGGGTAAAAAGCCTATCGATTTTGGGGAAATCCAGCAAATTATAATGTCACAGTTGACAAAAAAATCGTTACAATTTTTACAAAAAAGACTTTTCCGGACAAGAACTTAAAAAGTTTGCATTTGATTTGTATAGAAACTTTGGGATATATTTTCATATCAGGTAAAAGTTCCAGCTATCGCATTGTCCTCCTTTCTAACTATATTGAGTATTATGTTCGTGTTCACGACCACTCGACACAGAGAACATAAACTGGTTCCCAGATTTAACCTCATAGGTAATCCTTTTCGTGGAGACATTAATTGTGATGCCATTTTTATCACTATAAAAGGTCTATAAGGCGAGTATCTAGCAAGATTACGTTCCTGATCTAAGCAAAAAACAAGTAGTTCTACTTGGTATGTGAAGATCATTTTGCAGAATGTTGCATGGATGATAGTTTAATGGTAAAATGATCTAATTTTTAATTTTTACTAAAATATTAGTTTGAATTTAGTCCATAAATATGAATTAAAGTGAAAATTATTCGTATTATTATTTTCAACTTATTGAACGAAACTTTTTAATACAAAATATTTGCGAAGTTGACAATTTAAGAAATAACGGTCATTAAATGAAATATTGTTATTATACTCTGTTTTCACGCATCAAAATTTCACTTCATGATTAGTTCATTTATTATTATTATTATTATTGCTGGTAACATTTATTGTGCGTGTGCGTAACTTAGTTTCCAAAATTTTTATTTGTGTCAACTTGTCAGTTTATCTTTCCTGTGACAATACATCTAAAGGTATTCGAAATCTTATATACAAAATAACATCCAGTGTTCTCACACTTCTGTATATTCAAATCATACCTATCCTTGGCAGAAGAAGGTCGTGCCGTTATTAATTTCGAATTAAATGATTAACCTTTAATCTGGTTAGCTTTTGAAAATGTCAAAATATTCATACTTCAAAGTCGGCGACAAATGATCTACACAGGCAAATTTACTTCACATGAAATTCCCGTGAAGTAAATTTAACGTGAATTTCACGTTAAATTCACATGAAGTTCACGTTTAAATTTTAACGTGAATTTCACGTGAAAAAATAGATACTTTGGTAATTTTTTTTTAATTTTAATTACACATGAGTAGACAATTGTTCTCAATATAAAATACATGTATGTATTAACTTTTGTTGCTATGCATACTTATTTTTTTAGTAAAATCACAATCTCGAAATTTCACATGATTTTCACATGAAATATTTCACGTGAATTTCACGTTAATTTGCTCCTTTAACGTGAAATTCACGCGAGGATTTTAAGTGAAATTCACGCGAATTTTGTTTATGTTTAAAAATAATTATATAAATATATGTTTTATTTACAATTTTAGGTAAATTCTATCTGAGTTAATATATAAAGACAGGTTAAAAATTGTGTCTAAAAGTACTTTTATTACTACAAAGAGCATTACAACATTGGACGTATTTGGTAATCTTATGTTGTCAGCTGGTCATTAGTCATCGCCACAGTTTTTATATTCTTCAAAGAGCAAAGGCAGAAAAATATATTTTTAAACTGGATTATTTATCATATTGATTGGATAATGACAGGTTATAACGTCACAACCGCAATCTCGTGGCAAATACTGTCAATATGGCGGCCCCATATTTAACAATTTTTCCACCTAAAACCACCCTAGAAGCGTAACGGTAAAGAATACACTAATATCAAATGGCAAATATATTTCATTTTACATGAAGAACAACATATCAAATTTTCATTTTTTGCGAAGTTTCCATTTAAATTAAGACGTAAAAATCCTGCATTCTGAGGCATACTTGAGTGAAAATTAATTAATTATAATTACACATTTTATAAGGTATGTTTGTTGATAATTAACCACAGGCGGATAGTGAAGGTTTCTAACAAGGTACACTATAAAAACTGAAAGCTGTAAAACATAAGAGACAACATAGTTTCTGTTTAAAAAATGTTAACTTAAAATGATAGTCATTAATAAACAATATCTGTGGATTAAAACCTTCCCCTTATATAGTCAGTTTCTTATAAAATATCAAACCACATATCAACACGATGACAATGTTTTTTCTGAAAAAATGGAAAAATGGAAACACTAAGCAACATAATATTATTGATGAGGACGTTTTTCAATCACTGTTTGTTTGTTTTCTTCGTAGCATCTTTTTTTATAAAAAGCAAATATATTCAATATATTATAAGATTACGGAAACCGATTACCAGCTTTTAGCGGTTGTACACATGGGGTTAGTTCCCTGTAATACGACTACTACAATACAATAATTTTCTGGACAGTGTTTCTCACGTGTTACAATTGTAAGCAGTTTACATTAAAATAGAAACTAATGTGTATTGTGTGATATCTTATTGTAACACTCAGGTCGGGAGTGAATACTGAAATTAGTGCAAATAAATACTTGGTCACAGTATTACTCTGGTGTCTGGCACTCACGGTATATACGTCTACAAATTAAACACAACACTGTTAGAATTAGATTTTTACACTGTCAAATTTTTTGCTTACCCTCAGTGGGATTCGAACTCACACCGTTGTGACACCGTGGCACCAAATCGCCTGCACTATGTCCGGCGGTCTAGGACCCTCGGCCAAATCCGCTTTATATAATACTAGAAAAATCCCACAGAGCAGCGTAAAAACGTACAGGAACCCCCACGGGACGAGCGTATATAGTATGCGTCGGACGTAAATGTCGTAGTAAAATGTCTGGGTCACGGCGTAAAATTGTAGTTAAACACAAATAAGGACTAATACGGGACACCTACAGAGGTTTTAATCCATCCTGGTAACGGACATATAAATTGACTGTGGCTGGTGCCGCTCTGGTTACAACAGGGTTCAAAATCAGTAAACGTCCTGGTCTCCGGTCCACATTCGTGCAAAAATCGTTCGCTACACGGCCTTTTATACTCGGGGGTCCGCAGAAGGTGTGGGACAATTGCGATAATCCGATTGGTGCTGCAGAATATGTGGAACTGGCGCATTATTAATAGTAAACGTCAATTAGTAAGGGAGATGGACTTATCACAATATATCCTAAAGAAGAAACAACTGGGTTTACAATATATAAGCCTTACATGAATAAACGCTTCAGGTAAAGAGATAAACACGAATGTTAACGCGAGAAACTAAAGCAAATGGACGGGTAAAATTGTTACATGTCAGGGTCCCCCTTTTGGGCAAACAGTGAAGACGAACTCTAGCCTAACTTCCCATATACCATAAGGCATTAATAGTAAATGCAAAAATACAATAACAGATAGCGCGAAAGTGAAAGTAGACTGAAGTAAACAAATAGTAACTAGTAGCCTAAAAATAGATAAATATATTTACAAACCTACAGGTCTTAACACCTACACTTTACACCATCAAAGTTAGAAGGAACATATAAATTGATTCCTATATGTCTGTATTTTACGAAATCCCAGAAGGCTCATTCGATATTCGAAATTCGAGATTCGAAACTCGAAATTCGAGATTCGAAAGTCGAAATTCGAGATTCGAAAGTCGAAATTCAATATAGTTATAACCAATCAGAATAGTTCTTATATAAACGTAGCCATGTGCTACTATTTTTATTTGGGATTTTAACCGTCGACATATTTGTCAAAGAATGACTGTGTTCAACATGGTTTTGTTAAAAAAAAATAAAATTTATAAGCTTTAGTTGTTATTTAATCAAATTAATTCAGTTCTCAATAACATCTTATTTACAAATCAAGAACAAGAATGTACCCGTAGAACGTAATTCAACAAAACTTTGTGTGTAGGAAGTACACCATATGTAGTTGTGCATCTTACCAAGGAATTTTGATCTTCAAATTTTAGTGGGAGTTATGGCCCTTTGAACTTAAAATTTGCTGTGAATACTCATTTATCATCTTGTCGGAGCTACTCCTTAAAAAAAAACTTTATGGAGTTTTACAAAACTTGGTATATAGTAGGTACAACATATTTAGTTGTACATATTACCAGGGCATTTTGGTCCTCAAATTTTGTGTGGGGCTATCAGGGGTGGATCTAGAGAGGGCACTCCCTTTTGACGGAGAAATTTGGTTGCATATATAGGAAATCATTGAAGCATGACAAAAGTTGGCCCCCTTGGCCAGTCAGTGCCCCCCTTTTCGAAATTTCTGGATCCGCCACTGGCTTATTTTGGCCCTTTGAACTTATAAATGTGCTTAAAATACCCATTAATTATCTTGCCAGCAAAAATCCTCTGGAACTACTCAGTACTATACAAAATTTTATGAAACTTGGTATGTACCTAGTACACCATATATGTAGTTGTGCATATTATCAGGAATTGTTGATTCCTAAATTTATGTGGTAGTTATGGCTCTTTGAACTTTGAATGTTCAGTAATCATCAATAATCATGGTTTTCGCTTTAAGTCCCCTAAAACTACTCAACCAAATTTTATGTAGTTGCGATATAACCAAGGAATTCTGATTGGTAGAGATAATGTCACACGCAATGTGATTGGCTAAAACTATATTGAATCTCGAATTTAGAATTTCGAATCTCGAATATATAAGAACTATTCTGATTGGTAGACAATTATGTTACACGCAATCTGATTGGTTATAACTATATTGAATTTCGAATCTCCAATATCGAATTTCGATTCTCGAATCTCGAATGAGCCTTCTGGGCTTTCGTAGTATTTGCAGATTTCGTTCATTTTTGTTCTTACTAAAGAATCATACAAGTGGACAGACATATAAGAAATATTGACGACTTTCAATGCCACAAGTCCGATGCCCAATCTCTGTCTGCTCATACGAACATGATGACCTTGATGGCGCCATTGTCGCTGAATTCATAACGGCTCATTTTATGATCCATGCACAGGGACCGTCCGCTAAAATTCTATTCATTAACTATTTCATTGGCTGGTTCAAACAAAGACTGGGAATACTTCCAGTCTCGATGGCAAGACTTTGGAACAGGACAAAACATTAGAAAATTTGTTTAAGTATGAGGAAGCGAAAGAAGCTGGTCGAACGATCGGCTTCAGCTTCCTAGACTCAAACACGCCGCAGCCACACGAAGCACCTACCACAAAAATAAGAATGATGATGATGTGTCTAGAAAACTTCGTGAAACAGCCCCTCGATACACCGATTCGTGCACTTACTGTTGTAAAAAAGGGCATGATGTAAGTGCCCCCGGTAGCTTGAGACGGCATATGGGAATGTATATTATTTGTGCAACAGAAACCATGTAGAGTGTATATCGCAGTAAAGTCAAACCAAAATTGTCAAAAAACAATAACAATAAAACGAATGCCTCAACTGTGTTTGAGGCGTAATGTTCGTTTTACAATACCTTTAACGCATGATAGCTCCTGTACATTGACACTGGTTTTGAACGCGCTATACACATCGACCATCATATTTTTGACAAACTTACAAACACATGAGCAAGAAAACGCTCAGCATCTCAACCATTTATAAATGTTGATGATAAGGTGTTTCATTGGGAATTTGCAACTTTAGGTTTCAAACAAAAAAACCGGACGCTCCCTTTCAGCCATCATTCTAGCAATGGCATACACAGGTTGCCAGAATTGCCTTGCGGGTGTGGGACTCTTATATCGCTTTAGCTTATGTAAAATTACCTTATACCAGTGACAATGAAGATGCAATACGCTACACGGGTTGGCATCAAGATACAGGGCGCAACAGATGGAAACGTTGGCGGTTGTAGATACTCTAGGCAATGTCTGATATTTCGTAATTGGTTGCAGTCAGTTGATGATAAACCATTCATAAAGGTGTTGGCGATATGTCTCGTCTCTTGAAAAACATCTCAAACTCACGACCCAGAAACTTGAAAGAAAAGACACTACGCTACAAATTCCACATGGTTCACACCAGGTGTGAAACATCAAACAACGTACAGTCTTTCACGACATCCAACAAACCAGCCTGAGAAAATAATTTTCACAGACGACGACATAGCCTCAATCCAGTATTGCATGCCCAATATCATGCATTGTTCCAACGTGATGGATGGACTCTGTACTTATCACTCTAAAACGCTGATACATGATACTGTTGATGTGGTAGCTATTTCCTCGTTACAAACATGCAAATCTGTCACATGGGATAGAATTCGTTGAGCTACGTCCAGTGACTCTGTTATGTAACATTTAGTAGAAAATATGCGTCTGTCATGTCAAAAAACAGATCTAAAGTACCCGATTCCGTACGAGAATACTTTACATTTAGGGACAACCTACACACTGCTGATGGCGTGATCCTTTACAAGATACAACAATCGTTCGGAAGAGGTCCTCGATTCCTTGCATTCAGCGCACTAGGGTGTATTAGCAATGACAGCAAAAACCGATTCATATGTGTTCTGGCCAGGTATTACCCCTGCTATCAGCAAGATGCGTAGACACTGTCAGCATTGCAATCGCATTGCCCCATTCGAACCCCAGTGCACCAACTACACCTCTGTTTGATCCAACTTATCCTTTCCTGTGCGTATGCACAGACTACCTCCACTACAAAGGATACAACTACTAGTAGCTAGTAGTAGACATATATTGGAACTTACCAATAGTTGAACGCGCACATGATGGCCTAATAGATTGTCTCCGACGTACTTTTATCAGATTCGGCGTACCCAAAGAGCTAGCGTCCGATGGTGGACAAAGTTCAACTCTACTAAAAAGTTCTTAAATGACTGGGGAGCACATCATCGCTTATTATCAGCGGTCTTTCTGCATAGTTATTGTCGTGTAGAAGTTGGAGGGAAGACGATCACACGGATCATAATGAATAACACGAAACCAGAAGGAAGTCTAGAAACGGACTCTTTCCAACGTTCAATTTTGCATTTCAGGAATACACCAGATAGGGACACAAAGTTGCCCTCGCCATGTGTATTTTCGGTCGACCTTTTCGGAACTTCATACTCATCCCGCTCGAAAATCATCAACCACATGCTACCTGTCACGACACACTGACATTACAAAAATTGGCACTTCGACAGCGCCATATGAAAGAGGCAAAGAAGCTAGAACAACACACCAAGGTTACCTGCCTTAAAGGTAGGAGATCATGTACGAATCCAAACTCAGACGGGTCCACAACCATTAATATGGGATACAACTGGGACAGTAATCGACGTACGTCTATTTTACCAATATGTAGTTCGGGTAGATGGCTCAGGGTGTGTCACTGACAGAAATAGAAAGTTCCTACGGCATTTCATTCCTATGTATGCTACGCCGCCACGAATGACATTTGATAGAGACATGTTAAGGTTATATAATTCGTTCACGCCACACGATTGAACGACAGGAGTATAACATCATCCGAATTCTATCTCCAGACTCGTCACCTAAAATACCCTTGACGACACAGTGCACAGGTCAGGCATTACAACAAATAGGCAAGATGTAAGAAATCCTTCTCATTCTGATTACCAGAGACCAACAACCGCAACAGCGAAACCCACCACTTAAGTAGCTCATCCGTTAGGAAGAACTCAGCACAATATCCCGTTAGACCAGATAAACTCTCCGCATAAGTCAATCAGACAATTTAAACGCGAACAATAGCATGCTGATTACGATATGAAAGACTAAATTTTGTTCAGATGTTGTTTGCGCATGTTTCTTTGTGGTTTGGTTTTTCTTATTATCTCAATGACATTGAGAGTGTGCATAATGTGATCTCGTTATGCAAAAGTTAGTTTAATCATTTTAGGTAGTAACATTAATCGGAAATGCGTAATGTGTTCACAACTTCAGTATTAAAATTAACCTGAAATGCGTAATGTCTTCCCGCTTCATCATTTATTCCATTGTATGTCAAAAGACTCAGTTGGAGATATATGATTACGGAAACCGAGAACCAACTTTTAGCGGTTTTACACATAGGGTTAGTTCCCTGTAAACAGACTTTGCCAATACAATACTTTTCTGGACATTATTTATTTTGTGTAATGTAAGCAGTTTACATTAATATAGAACCTAATGTGTATTGTGTTATATCATATCGCAGTTACGAGGAACATACTAATTGATTTCTATATGTTTTAATTTTCAGATTTCGTTAATTCTTAACCAAAAATTATACCAGTAGGCCGAGTTCTTATATATTTTATTTTATAAGTGTTTTTGGTAAATAATTGGAACAATAAATGTTTTACTGTTTACGTGTAATAGGTACATTTAACTCACAGCTTTTATATAAACTTTCTAATAACATTTTTAAATATTCATTTTTAGTCATCATACAACAATTAACAATTTGACCTTTAACTACTCAACCGATCTATTTCCTTATTTACTATGGTGAAACATATATCGACAGAAATAGTTTGTAATGTGTTCGAACCCACAACCTCGGTGTTGACAAACATGTGATTAATAATACATGACTAATACCCTTCAACACATGTCCAAATACTCCACTGTATACTAATATGCACTTAAATCTAGTTCATGTTATATTTTATTCAAATTCTATAGTGTCATTTATACCAAGGGACAAATAAATCAAGCCCATGTTTTGGAAAAGTATCGGTGCACGTGTTTTATCCAGTATACAGCAGCTTTAGTATCCTGTATGGATATAAACGCCTTTGCTAAAACTGCATACGCGATTACCCGTGCTTTTGGATGTTCGATTAAATGGTTACTTCTCACATAACGTATGAGGTCTCGAAGAGCTATATCTCGTTGTTTTGTATCACCTTGTCTAGAAAAACATATTAAACGTACAAATGTAAAAATACTATTGGCGGAATGACCTAAAAATCCAATCCAATATCTGTTGACAGCTCATTAAGAAACCATGCTGGGTCTGGCACCAGAAACACATAGTCGATACAGAATGACTTCATGTACATGTATGTAAGGAAAGAAATCTCAGAACTCCAATTTTCTATATTTCTGTCAATGTAATCTCCTGTATACTCGTAATTTGAAAGAGGAATAATGGTTTCTAGCCATCCTTTTTCCTCGACTAGAGTACTTGTTTGAATTGCAGCATGGTACTGACCAGTTTCGCAGAAGTATTGGGATAGCAGTAACCATCCATTAGCGCCATCACCATGACTACCAACTAGAAGTTTTGATAAAATGGTTTTTCGAGCTTTGTATGTTTCTTTGTTATTATGGTTCTCTAGCTTTGTGAGTTGTGCTGATATTTGATTTGACAGACAAAATGACCGTAAGTACAGACCCTTTGTAAAATACGAGAATTTGTTCTTTGAAAGTCTATATAAGGACTTTAACATGATTGAATCAATTTGCGTTTTGGTACATGCTGTATATGTCAATCGGACACTTCTTAATGAACTTAACACGCTTTTCATTTTCTGCATGAAGCTATTTGGTGTTTTTATACGCATGTAAATCTGACGAAAGCTGAATTTGTTGAAAGGTCGACCATACGGTATGTTTGGTAGACTTATTGGCACGAGATTTTTAAATACAAATTCTAGTTGTAGCTTTCTCTCGCCGCCATTTATTTCTCCTTTAAACAAATTATTCTCTGGTATAAAATAATTTGGACAGAACTCGTACCTGATCCAATACAAGAGACGTCGTTGCACTTCCCAAAGCCCAAACAATTTTTGTGCGTCCCATAGTGCAGGTGTGAATTCTTCACACATCCAAAATAAAGTTGTCTTAAAAATGTATGTACTTAATTGTTTATTACTCAAGAGCGGTTCAAATACACCTTTCTTGATATATTTCAATATATTGTAACATAAAAACTGTGTGTGTGTAAATGAATGAAGTAATTTTTTCAGCTAATGAAAAAGATATCCTCCATTCAAGAGAACAATCGTCTTTTTCATAAGACTTGCTACCAATAGGAACGAATAAAACACCCGCATTAATTATTTCGTAGACTATTTCAGTCGATGATCCCTCTTTTAACCACTCTTTTGATCTAGTTCGTTGTATCCAAGGACCTGCAATGGGAGGCCATGACAGGCTACGAAAACAAAAAAGATGATCGACGGTCTCGTTAAGTGGAGAAATACACGGTCCATGGGTTGTAACGTTAGCGTCTCGATATCGTTCAATTAAATAATTTTTAAACCGTTTGTTTGAAACTATTGGGCCAAAATTATAATTTTCTCCCCAGTGATGAAACAAATCATCATAATATTGACTCTGAGAAATCATGAGATGTGCATAACCAGGATTCGAGTTGTTTGTATTGTACAGTAAAATTGGTTTTTCGTGGTCTACATGAGAATCTTCGATATCTACAGTAATTTTTTCAAGGATTGTTATAAGATCGTAATCAGCTTCAGGAATGATTACTGCTTCGGCTGCACTGCCGCTGCTAATATTGGTATATCGATCACTAATCTTTACGCAATCGTCAAGAACTTCAAACAATCTTCTGCAAACATCTACCTGTTCCTCTGTATCTAACCCGAAGCATACCAGTTTGTACAGTAACTGCGGAAAATTTGTTGAAGTCCCATGATATTCTCGTTCGTACTCTAAAACAAAGAACCATACTAATTTCAGTAAAGACTACTATGACTATCATGAGTTGTCTGAAATTGTAGTTCCTTTTAAAATATTTTAGCAAACTAGCACTAAAACTAAATAAAGCACCAAAAGCTACTATATATCAGCGATAAAAATGTGTTGCTAACCTGATGGGGTACCAGTGTACAGGAAAAAAATGTGTAAAAAGAATACTTTAAACATTCGAACGGATTAAACTTATGCATATCTTCATGATTTCTTATACAGAAAAATGCAATACGTACAAAAATGTCCCGACTTTGCAGGAGTTTGAATTTTCGTTTTTATTTTTTAATATTGATTAGCAGGATAAACTGATAAACGCCATCATACAACAAGGTTATATAATTTGATACATTAGACGCAATCATCCTATTCATCATGGGGTTTCATTTTTAAAATATTGGCGGTAAAAAAAAGGAATTATCTCTACAATTCTGAAAAATTGTCCTAAAACCACATAGAAATTGTGAAATATCCTTAAAATTTGAACATTAACATCATTAGAATTTATTACTGAAAGTACTATAAGTACCTGAAAGTATTCTCCATGTATCCAACCATTTTTGGGGAATAAACGATCCCCTATTTGCATTGGATTGCCCGAGTGTGTTTTTCAACACAGAGAAAAGAGTCTTTGCATCTGTTTTTTTTATATTTTTTGTGGAATATCTCTCCAAGATAAGACAGACGCTTGCTTTGTTCTCTGCTGGTTTCAACTTCAGTCTGGTTTTTTGGCAAGCCTAAAGTTAATTTATTTATGTCAAATCTAAAGAGAACATCACTTGCACCTCCAATCAAACTACTGATGGACATTTGTAACTGTAAAATGTAAATTAATGAAATTTGGTTATAGTAGGCTGTAAGGAGCTTACGACAATACATGTTTGGATTGAAAAATAGGGAGAGGCTTTAGCGTTATTCCTTGCTACTGACTATAAAGAATATATCGCGGCTATGCCATTTTATTCCCTTTTTGTAAATTTTTTAATTTGTTTTTGTTTTGCGGTTGATGTTTTTTATTGGATTCAAGATATTTATGCTGTTAACAATTCGCTTAATTTCAGAAATGAATGAGGGATACAAAAATTGTACATGCCCACAGCACATTGTAACCAAGAAAAAAACTGTATTTTAACTAAGAAGAAATAAGATGTATAATAGTTTGTAGTTATAGATAAGAAGCATCCAACGTGGATGATACTTGCAAATTGTTTCAATGAAAAAATTTCAATTATCCTTAAAACGTAAAAATGTTTTATAATACTAGTAACCTTACCCGCTTTTCTTATCATTAAATCCAGTTTTAAATTACCAAATATAGATAAATGGAAGCTAATGTTATAATACAAAAACCGAAGCTAGATTATAATATATACACATACATTTAGGAAAACTCATAATGAATCAAATGAAATGGAACATATTTCCTTTTCCATAACCTACTTCAATTTCCTCAAACCGGAGGAAAAACAAGGAAATATTATGATGTATCCTTTAAATATAGTACAAATCGGAAGGCTCCCTGCACATAAAATCTCATTGTCTTCAGTAGGGAGAATTTTTATTTTGTAATTCTCCCCTGTTGGAAATTGCTAAATGGCATGAGCTGCATGTTTTCATTTAATTAAGCTCTATCTGTACATCACCATTTTCATAATAAAACACCAGTCTGGTACATCACCATTTTCTAAATAAAACATCAGTTTAATTACGATGGAGACAAATTATCCAAAAGTCATTTAAGTTTAATATTGTAATAGAAGTGGGATTTATTTCAATAAAAACAAGTCTTTATGTCTATAAATTTGCGTTAGTTAAAAGATGAACAAGGAATGCTACTGTTTTATGTGTTTAATATCACTGACATTCAAGACATTTATCCTCGGTGGTGGAGTGTCCTAGGTAGTTAGCCATCTAATGATGATTATTAGTTAACGGCGAGGTTTAAGGTTAAAGTTTAACTCCACAATTGACAGAAATGTTATACATGTGTTCATATGTATGTGTGAAAAAAACATAGCAAAATCTTAAATTGTATTAATCGTTTCCTTAAAACTAGCTATATATCTAGTTCCACAGTTTCACACATGATCATTAAAGATCTTTTTACCATTAAAACGAACTTTTTGACCCTTGATTAAGCTTTACAACCTGTTAATTATTAAGTTTGAAATATTTTTGGGTTGAGGGCCACTGATTTGTCTTTATGAGACGCGCGTCGCAAAT
Organism: Limnoperna fortunei; assembly: GCA_944474755.1. NCBI lineage: Eukaryota > Metazoa > Mollusca > Bivalvia > Mytilida > Modiolidae > Limnoperna > Limnoperna fortunei. The sequence continues at coordinate 20,167,004 of OX104117.1, forward strand.
TAATTTTGACATTTTAATTAGAATTATAATATTTTGCTGACAGAAGTAAATTATTTACGTAAGAAATTTGTATTCGCATACCATAATCAGTCATTTTGATATCAAAGCTACAAATGAATTGTCGTGACATATCATTTCCATACTTGGTACCATCGGTCATACCGGCAGATGACTCAGTTCACCCTGTGAAACCCGATCTGTGTTCAGTAACAGAGTTATCTGCCCCAACACCATAAACCCTTGTCAGCAAATAAATTTAGAAACCGAAGGGGATTTTCAAAATTTGAAGTGTACAAAAATTCGGTGGATATATGGCAATGATTTAACAAGCAAAATTTTTTTCTCTAGTCCACACCCTGTTTACGTGCTTTTGATCCACAAAATGATGCAAATCTTTGCTTTTTTTCTCGAAAATCGCAAGTCCAAGAAACTTGGGACCACCACTATTGATCCTAAGTGATATATATTATATTAAAAAATGTCAAGGTCAAAGGTCAAAAGTCAAGTCCATTGGTTTTGTTATAACTAGATCTGTTATAAAAATTCCTTAGCAACAATATTTTTTGGAATCAGGATGGTGTATTTTACTGAAATAATTTCATGACCGGAAGTTGCATTTTTCTCCCTAGGAACGGGCATAAAATTCCTTAACAACCATATATTTTAACTCGGTTCCACTCTCTTACTCTATAACTCATACCACACTGATGGAAAAAGCTGCCAGTTTTCCTACCGAAGGCTGGGACCATACTGGGAGGGTTCCCAGTGCTCGACCCACAGAGCAGCCCAGCGCGTCCCCGGGTGGCGGATAAGGGAGACCCTCTCGATTGGGGTTGTAAGGTCATAATACGGAAAGCCTGACCGCGGACCGTAGTGGGTAACGTGTTTGGAGAGTGCCACGCTACTTGCACGATAAAGACCCCTTTTGTAGATTTCGAAAAAGACTAGGCTCATTGTAGCCGCTACAAAAGGCTAAATTCTACGCCCTTACCCAAAATTCCATACTTTTCCAGTGGCAGTCATAATTGTATTCAATGTGACCCATTCCATCCCCATTTTCCGTTGATTTATTGTTTGTTAACTGTTCCCGTCCTGAATATAGCTGAAATACTGCTCGCTGGACGTAAAACAGACGTCTAATTAATCAATCAATCAATCAATCCTACCGAAGGTCCGGGTTTCTCCGGGTACTCCGGCTTCCTCCCCAATTAAAACTGGACGCCATGAGAAAGCTGAAAATATTAGCGTTAAAAATCGTGCAATCAAGAAATAAACATCAAATGCGCACAATTTTGTTGGTTTTCGTCACTCTTCAATCAATTGTCCTCGAGATCTACATACCATTCGGTGTTTTTTTTCTACATGCTTTTGTTCACGTTCACATTCTTGTTTTTAATTTTCTTTCTTAACAAATTTTAAGCAAGATCATAATAATTTATCTTTTATTTCGACTATTGTTGTGATGGTGGGCGTATTTACGAGCAAACTGGTGGCATACCAGTTGAAACGAACTGTCTTCCCTTATCATCCACTTGCATGTGTATTCATACGATATTGGTTATATGGATAACGTTCCATCATTGTACAATTTACGGTTTGAGAACGGTTGTAATCGATTTGATTCCAAAAGGCTATAAAAGACACATCAAACTGTTTAAAAACTGCTTTTCGTATTTAGATGTATATCATGCAATCGACCACGACAGCATTCATTTTTTTTAAATTAAATAATACAAAAAGTGAGATTACTTCGAGATCCCAACCATACAGTTCATATTTTGTGACGTAATATTATTGTAGCAACTGCTTTTATATATATATATACTACACACACTCGAGTCCTTTAACTAAAGTCAAACCCAATTAAATTTTATGAAAGTAACCATGAATTGGTAAACCGTACGAATGCTCAGTCATACCGATGGTGACTGATATATTGGATAAAATACTGGTCTCTCCTCTTAATTATGAAATACAAATTTCTGAAATCATAATAACACGTTAGGTATGAAATATCGTAGTTTATATCTCACGTTTTTCATGCGAAAAAAGCTTTTCCGTCGAATGGCGCATTAGGGACTTTTTGCCAGGAAGAAATGATTAATTATTTAGTAACATCCAGCTTTTATGCTACAATATCATATCGAGAACACCATCATCGGTAAACTTCATTAAGGATACATTGTACGGGTATGCGTCGAAAACATAAATGTGCATCCATAAGAATTGAAAATTTGTGTATCTACGAAGTGCACGTTGTTTTTTAAATTTAAATATAAAGGCAATACACAGGCACATACAATCAATACTTGGTGTCATGGTGTACTGAGGTCGCCTTTACGAAAAACTGGTAAGGACCATTTATAATGATTACAAATAAATAGTCTTAAATTAATATGTCTTCGCTTACTAATCTGTATTTTTTAATTTACTTTAGATAAATTTGATTTTAAACTATTGTGGGGTACAAGAAACATTGTGGTCACGATAGAAAATGTTACCTGTATAACACAACAAAATATGTGAACGGAATTTTAAGTTTATAATCAATATGAAGTTAACACGTCATACGAAGTATAGCAGGACAATCGACCCACCATCAACAAAAGTTTAGTTGCAATTTTATCTGAATTTTAAAATTTAATTCAGACAAAAACACACAATACAAAGCAGAAACCAAAAAATACAAAGGAGAGTAATCCGATCCAATAAATCTAAGGAAGCGAATGTACGGTAGAAAAACATTTACTCCTTATACATGTATAATTCAGTTAACATTCGGACAAATTACTCAAATTTTACAAAAATACAACCAAACAAAAAAAGGTTGATTAGAAAATTTTCTACTATTTAAGAAAAGGAATTTTAAAATGTACTTTGTATACACTTGATTAAATAAATATCACATCCACATCAAAAAATTACGATTGCATTGTCAGCGCATTATTTGTGTCAAACGAGAAATATAGATAAGCTATTTTGTTAGTCTTTTTACAAAGTTTTCTTGGCGTTCGGTCTTTTGTGAATACTTTAATTTATAATGACGACCATATGCTAGTTACACATCAAAATATTTTAATTGTTTGTCGTGACTGTGTACTTGTACGCATACTAAAACGACTATCTATGAACATTAGATTTCCTAACAATTGTGTAAAGCCTGTAAAGGTACATAAAGACACAAAGTATTGCGGCGTTCTTATAAAGTTGATTACACTACAAATAAATGGAATGTACTGTACATATGATTGCATGGATTTATTTACATGTAAAAGTCCTTTAGCAGACTTAAATTAAGCAACAAATATTATAAGAAAAAGTAAGAAAAAAAATTAATGGCCTCACTGTCCTTTATGCAGTTTCATTTCCTATTATATGTGATGAGTTTATCAATATACATTGTGTATGTGAACCTTATTTCTGTCACAAGACGCATCTTATTAATGTATACGGATGCTAACTTCAGTGTTCATTATAATAAGATTGTCTCGTGATGTTTTCTACGTTTCCATGTATTCTTAAGATTATAATATTTTCTATTAGTATAGTATTTACCAAATGTCATGTAGTTTTCTTGTTATTGTTTTATAAATGTATATATGCTCATTGCAGAAGAATGGAACGAGCATTTCTTCGGTATATCTACAAAAGATATTGCAAATTTGATGAACAATCTGAAAAAGTGAATGATATCGAGAAAGGCGTAAAACAGATACTTAATGAAATTCTCGAAGAGATAGCAAAACGACATCCTGGTCTATCTATTTCAAAAATCATTGAAGGAGGAAGTTATTATGAGAATACAAAAGTTGGAGCTCCAGATGAATTTGATTTTATGATAGTCCTTAGGTATCTATCACTACCAGGAGCAGTAATGCTAAAAGAAGGTTGTGTACCATGGTATAAGAAAGTTTTGTTGGTCGAAGATCCAAGTGATAAATATGACGGTGTTTTCGACACAAATAACCTATTAAGCAACGAACTTGTGACTAGACAATTTTGGAGTCGTTTATTGTCATTGTGTAAGAACAAAACATTTACTGTGTCAACACAGTATGGAGCAATCAGCACAAAGGGATGTAAAAACAGAAAACTATTATTGGAATTTAAGGAAAATATACCACTGAGTGATTTACAGGAAAATGAAGACGACCCCAACAGCCAAGAACTGATTCATATACCAACTTTAGAGATCGGTGTTGATCTGATGCTTGCAATAGACTACCCGAACATAAAGGAAGTTGTTACGAGTGACGGATTTCCACGTGAATGGAGAGAACTGTTGGAAAATACTGGTTGTCACCTTGTTGCCAAAACATGTCAATCACTAGACCCGTGTTCGACTTGCTGGCACGTTTCACTTGCCAATGCAGAAATGAAGTTGATGCTTGATATCGGTGAGCAACACAGGCAAGCTTATCAAGCTATGAAATATTTATTAATAAGGGAAGTCCCCTACTCTGGAAAATGTGCAAATTTGTCATCATATATGCTGAAAAATGCCTTTATGTTTCATAGACATGGAGAAAATCGCTGTGAATACACTCGCGATGCTAGTGTATGTGTTCATGCAGTTTTTGATTATCTAATTCACAATTTTAAAGTTGGAAAAATGCCTTGTTTTCTATCTAGGAATATTGACACATGGGGACCGGATTTAAAATTTCCAGTGTTAAGTAGCGAAAAATACCCAAGCAGATTCCTTGATGATGGCAGTTTAGGTGAAGAATGGTATGCTTTGTGTTGGCTTGAACTTTGGCGCAGAGTTGTCGTTAGAGCAGATAAGTTACTGAAAAACGTAGAATCTGCAGATGACAACAAAATACAGGAGAAATTTTATTTGATGAAAGAGTCTATGATGCTACTTGTGGAATGTTACTGTAAATACACAAATATTCAACAAATGTCACTATCCGAAATAAAGAGTTTGCCAAAAGGGATATCCGACAATACACTTGAACGCAATTTTGCATGGTATTTCGGCAGGCTAAAAGAGTTGTTTGATGTCAAGCTTGGAGATTTTCTATAATAAACGATATTCATAAAGAGACGTTCATCAATTCACAAATGTTAACATCTAAGCCGTACTTGATAGAGAGGCCATAGAGCTTTTCCTTAACACATGTGTACTGATGCACGTTACTTATTTTTTTTAATTTAGTTATATACTTTGTCATTAACTTGTATTCTATCCTTCGTCGACAAACAACAAACAAGTTAGACCAAATTTGCAGTCTGACAGAAAGACCGAAACAATAACCAGACAACTAATAAACACCAGAAGATCGTATAAGAAGCTTGAGATATGAACATCAATTTAGTGACAAGGATGAAAGATTGAACTGGAGAAAGGCGAATTTCAAAAGGAAGCTATGGTCATTTAAAAAAAATGTTTTGTAACTTTCACTTGGTCAATTGACAAAAAATACATGTAGCAAATTTAAGTATTAATAGTTAGGTATATGTAATTATTAAGTTATATTTAAGTCTATAGCATAAAACATTTTTTCTATTTTATGCATGTAACATTCACACTGAGGACAATTTTTGTGTATACACAATATAAAACCGAAAGCAATAAAATGTCATGCTGATACACTGCACTGAACACGAATTTGCTTAATAATACACACATATTTAAGTAGTCTCTATTATGTGATATATTGTATGTTCAAACAGTGTTCTTTTTAAGGTATCCTACCCAAAATTGAAGTCGGTTTAATTTTATTATTCGACCAAGAAATATAGCTTTATTAAAGCAATATATTGCCAATTAATGATACAAATTAAATATATTGTTTTACTTTGAGTCAATGTTAACAGTTTTGAGCAAAAAAAGTAAGTTACTCATATAGTATTGATGTTTGCCGAACATTACCGAGGTCTGCTCCATTGAAAAACAATGGACATCCGGGACACCAATTATGATCACGTGGTCAATTGTGGTCCGGATACCTTAAATATCTGTTAAAAAGCTTTGGATAGGTAAGTGGGTATTTAAAAAGGCATAATTGTATTCAGGTAACACAAGCACCATATTCTGTAATAATGCAACTAAAAATCAATAAATATCAACCGTCTTGCAATTGTAATTTAAATGTCAACAGCGGCACGTGTTCATCTTTACTACATTTGTATATGGGGGCCTCGGTGGCCGAGTGGTCAAGGTAGTTCGTCTACTATTGATCACGTGGTCTGTCAACACTGAGATTGCGGGTTCGATTCTCACTGCAGGCAGGGTGTACTCGACTCCAATCTTAATTGACAAGGATTGCCAGTTTTCCTACCGCAGGTCGGGGGTTCTCTCCGGGTACTCCGGCTTCCTCCCCAATAAAAACTGGACGCCATGAAATAGCTGAAAAATTGCTGAAAGTGGCGTTAAAACACCATTCAAACAAACAAAAACAAAACATTTGTATATGAACATGATCTTCAAGTGTATCGAATAAAAGAAGATATAAACAAGTTTGTTAAATTATTTGTTAGGTTTCACTCATAATTTGTGTTTGTATAACTTTTAAAGTAGGAAGTAGTTTTATTTGTTATAGGTTTCATTTGTGCCTTATTTAGTTTTGTTATTGTATTAAGTGTATGTTTAATATATTTTAAAGGGTTTATTTTCTTATACAGTGGACGTCAAAAATCGGTCGCTCGTGATTGGAATCGTAAATCAGTATTTAATTAACTCGGAGCTATATCCACCCATTGAATAACCCGTTACATGTAAGATCGTATGAAATAAAATGTATGAATTATTGTGTACATAGGTGTTACAGTGATATATAAATGTAAGCTGGCAATAACACCTTTTTCACTAAAACTTCTGGTAAGAAGTTTCTTTGTCTCTTGTATAAAGAGTACGTTGCAAGATATATGAACAAGTTTATGATAAATAGCAAACAGCATAATCATGGGGAAAGCTGTTAAAACTCTTTATAATATCTTTATTCAATTATTGTTCGTCGATATTATTCGAATTTTGTAGTAATTCATCTTAAAATAATTTATTAATATGTCGCTTAAATGTACAGATTACCGTAATGTCATAATCAGAATCGAAAACAAAACGGTTTGTCACGTTTACTGTACACAAGACTAGCTCTCCTTGTTAGCGGTTGCAGTTTTCATAGAATAAAAAACGCAAAACAAACATTAACTTTGAAGAGAGCTGAATACTTAATTTAAGTCAACCTAAAATATTTTTCGAGTACACTTTAACTGTTTAAGTGATCTAGGTTGCCAAGTACTTAATCATCGACTTAAGATACAACGCTCCCTCCCTCAAAACTGGTAGCCATGATATAGCTGATAATAATGGAAAATCGATGCTGCAAGTGGCGATTAACCATATTGAAATAAATGAAACGTTTTGAATGCAATTAAATATAATCCTATTTTGATTTTAAGCAATATTTATTTTGTGCAAATACAATTCGTAGTTTGTATTAATGTAAAAAATCAAATACATTTCTCGTAACATTTGAATACGACAGAGTTACAAAACAATAGCTAGTAATTTATTTATTGCACGCTTTTAGCGAAATATCGGCCTTTTCTTTCATTTAGAACATCCTCGGCAGCGGCACGTGGAGAAGGCAACACAGCTCCCTCCGCTGCAACCATTCTTCTCACATTCGGCATTACATGCTCCAATTCCAAAAGCACAATCAAAACATATCAAGATCTATCTCACCTTGTGCGTTTACTGACTGCCATCCTGCAAATACAATTGTATCAAGTATACAAATTTTATAAAGTTTACTACGCCAGAGTTTCGTGTAATTGATACTCAATAGTATAGCCCAAATTAAAAATGTTAGATGGCAAAATAATAAAGATGTTGAATAGAATAATTAATACCCTAATATTCAATTTGAGCTGCAATAACACATTAAGCTTTAATTGGTGTCGTATAATTTTATTATATGTAAGTTAGTAACATAAACCTCATATCGAAATTAATAGCTCTAATCTATGACTGTTAAGCATGTGTACAAAGAAAGCAGTATAACATACACAAATAAGACCTTACTAGGAGAGTTCATAGTGTTTGACCCATGGAGGTGCCCAGTGCATGCACAGGTGGCACATAAGTGAGGTTATCTCAGGTCATAGGCATATTGCCTGGCCGCGGAGATTAGCGGAAATTTAGGAAAGTTTCACGATAAAGACCACTTTTGTAGATTTCTACCCAATTTTTCATAAGTATATAGTGGAAGTTAAAACGTTTTTCCCCGTAGGTCCATCCCTTTTTGTTTAATTATTTTTTGTTAATTTGTTCTTGTCCTGTATTTAGCTGAGATGGATGTTAAGCAAATATTTATTCAATCAATCAATATAAAAGATAAACTTTAATATATTTAAATGATCATGTTTATGATTATTCCTTATACTAGTCGCGACGTAGCAAGACCCTCATTTGATACATTTGGTCCGAAATAGTTTTCGAGTTAGAGCCCTTGACTCATTGCAGTTTACTAGTTTTGTGCATACAACTTAAAACGGTTAGAGATAATCTAGTAAAAATATATGTTTAATATGATCAACAAGTCAAGTTCTTCAATTTAAACCAATTTTCAAAGTTTATGGGTCAAGGTTATACCATAGCAACAAGGTAACCATTAAAAAAAGTCCTTAGCAACCATATATTTTTTAAAATCAGGATCATGTACCTTACTGAAATATGTCATTTTACAATCGGATGTGTAATTTGTCCCTATCAACACGGCCACAAAAGTCCTTGGGAACCATGTATTGTTTGACTCAGGACCAAAGAAATAGTCTATTCCACCTAATACATGGCCCATATGCCTATGTAGTCCAGTTTAAAACAAGAAAAAATAATGTCTTAGAAGAATCTGAGAAAGACTTTTCTAATTGTTCTTGTACAATAGCCCCTTAACTAATGATTGTTTTTATGCATTAAAGTCAACAATTTTTGTTTTAAAAAATTGTAAGCATATTTGAAAACTATTCCTAATACCAGAACTTGTAATGTCTGCAGTATAATTATATATATCTGCATACATGTACGTATTAATGTGCAAATAACAATAATAAAAGTCTATTATGACTTTATAATTCTAAATTGATTGTTATGTGGTGTGATTCAACAATTAAACACATACTAGCCACAATGCGGCAGTTAAGATGTGATCGTTGACAAATGGTTATTTTGTATTTATTTATTCTTTAAGCATAGAAAATAAAATATAGAAATCTTCAGTTTAAAAGAATTCTAAAATACTGATGTCCATGTGATGAGGATGAGAATTATAAGACAAAAAATAGGTATGTTACCATTTTTCCATTACAAAAAAAGTAAATATTCAATATCTTACTTGTCAAACAAACGGCCATTAGAAATAAAACAATACACAACTTCATCTTCAATCTTTTAAGATATCAACTAAAAGTAAAAAAAAGTTATTCAAGCTATATTTTAATTGAACTAATGTTTTAAAACGCCTACTACAGCCTTAAGTACTATTAATAATACTTGATTAAATTTATAACGTAACACACAAAAAAACCCATACAATAAGCACAATCAATGAAAAATTTAAAAAGACTGCACAATTTGAATCTATATATATATATTTATTTATAATTGACATTCTGCGTGATATGAAAACGGGAAAAAGCATGATATTAATGTTTATTGATTTATTTTCGTTTTAAGGAAATCCATTGTTTACTTATGACATTTTACTGAATATTATTATTGTTATTATTATTGTTATTATTATTATTATTATTATTATTATTATTATTATTATTAATTTGTCGATGTTTAGTGAAACAATCGTATAGTATTTTTCTACTAACATATTACGCGTTCCAGTTAAAATAAACAAATAATGTTAACACATATACATACCTGATTTATTTTTGCGGTTACAATCATTTGTTCTGTTGTTGCTTTTATATGATACTCTTATTAAACATCTGTTACAAATTAAATACCAACATTCGTGTATTTAGAAATAATTTAAACACTCGAGGCTCTTCTGTCGTTATTTATGATATATTTTATTGTGTTGTCGTTGTAATGAATATTTGGAACAAATATTGTCCTTTTAGCGCAAAATTCGTTGATTAAAGGTTCAAGTCCAACTGTGAGGTGCTTTTAAATGTTTATTTTATTGAAAATAAATAATAATTGTTCAGTCATATGGTTTATTCTAATTGTGCTTAATAAAACGAATACTCTTGATTACATATACATGTATAATACAAATAAAGATTTTGTGTATTTTACAAATTTGTTGTACGTGTTATGTGTTTGAAATGGATCACGCTTCCGAGATACGTCTAATTACCGACAGTAACCAATTAAAAAAAGTAGAGTTCTATGCTATTTTTATCTATAAAGATAGAACGATTTTTGCGTCAAAATAAAAGTATTATGGTCATTTATGGGTGCAATTTAAACCTTTTTGAGGTCCGCGGCACTGGGAATCCTACCAGTTACCAGCAAATAATGTTGTGCTTACATTCTTATGAATGAATAAAAAGTTCCCTGTAATGTTTATATGTTGTTAAAAACGCAACAAGCCCTTATATGATGGTAGCACAAATGAAGACAAACTAACGACTGTAGTACGCTTTTAATGTGTAACCATGTAGAAAGTTAGTCCTGGATGTACTTAATCAACAGAATGCAGATTTAATCACGAGGAACGTTATTTCCCTCATTGTAAATAATTGTATTACTTTTTTTAGTACTTATCACTTATATATACTTTTAAATGCTCCATGATGACTATCAAGAAATCTTTCTTATGACTATTTCAGGTTTTCATCATATATCTTGTAAAGAATCCGGCCAAATAAATAAATAAATGTGACATTTCTACTAGTCTTAAACTACAACATAGACATTTTCTTCAAATCTATACATTTAACATGGAGTATTTATTAAAGTTGGCACATTTTTTATATGGGAATAGGGATCCTAAAGGGTCGAGATAAGCAATCTACTAACACTGGGATTGTGAGTTCGAAATTTTGTCTCTAAGAACTTTTATCAATACAAAGACCACTAAAAACATTGAGGCGTATTTATCAAACTTATGTTGTCAGCTGGTCATAAGACATCCCCACAGTTTTTTATCTGCAAAGAGAGAAGGTAGAAAAACATCTTTTAAACTGGATTATTTATCATTTTTTACTGGAAATACCACGTCTCCTGTACCTTCCAACGTGACAAAAGAAACATCTCGTGTAAATACTACAAGCGTAATGTTAAGTTGAAGATATAATGAAACGTTAAAAGGCAAATGTGTTTATTATATTATTTATGAAGTCGTAAACTTGACGGAAATTTAAAGAAAATGGACAAAAAATGCTTTTTTTTATTATAATTAAAGTTTTTTGTAAATTTCAAATAGAAGTGTCAGTAATGTTAATATTGATCAATTTAGTTGAATAGAAAGTATACTATTATACTACAATTTAGAAAGTACACATTTAATGATAGGGAACTATAATTTATGTTGAATCATTTTACACTCAGAACAATATAATCATATGTAATGTTCACACACAGATTCGGCAACATAAGTAGTTTAATGCTATTATTGTTTTTGTTTAAAAAAACGCACAACAATATTATTATTTGTAATGACAGACACACTCAATAGAAGTAAGGAAAGGGGACTTAATGGAATATGTAAAATGTTCCTGACCCAGAAACGGTTCTAGATCTATAAATGTTCAACTTTGTTAGCTTTTTCAACCGTATGACTGAAAACGCAAATTTGATAGAAGATGTATGAAAGTTTGAAGCATTATTTCATACAGAGTTTCAGTAATGTCATTGATCAATTCATCCTCCCATGTCAGGAGTTCTGAGTTCACGTTCGCTCCATCATCATCCTTGACATCAGACATATATATTTTGCGGGGCTGATTGTCGCCATCTGGTGGTGACCGGAGTTAAAATCATCCAATGAAATTTATCGTAACTGTTTACAGATTCCCTCTAGACCTCAAAAAGAAGCTGTAGGAGCGATGAAAGCAGGAGCCGTTCGTTTTCCAGAATGAACTGAAGAATATGATATCAATTTGCATAAGAATACTTCCACGTGTTGAACGAACGTTATTCAAAATACCAGATAAACTAGAGGGAAATATTTGCGTTATGTGAAAGCAGTAGTAAATGATAAAATCATAATTACAAATTAATAAACAAGTTAAATGTTCTGTAATCCTGACCTTCTTCGTAGAATTGAAAAAAAGACTGAGAAAGAGGTGGTTGAAATTAGAAAGAAAGGAGATCGTTTTAACACGGGAGATCTGTCAGCGACAGAAGAGGGTCAATTTGTGAATATTCCAACCAATACTGATGTAGAGAATTAGCTCATTTAATTGGATTATATGTGATTTGAATTGAGGTTGACATTTACATTATACACATGTGCATGTATCATGTATGTATGTATCAAAATATTATCACATTCAAGACTTAACCAGAATTAAGTGAACATTTTTACATTTTGGTTACTATGCACCATGTTAAAACTACTGATTATAGGAGAAAAAACATTCACCTTCAAAATGGACATGGATAATATTTTTAATAACATACTGTATATCTAAAAATGTGATGGATATTAAAAATTGATCATGCAGCACACTAGTCGAACGTTTTATTACATGAAAGCAAATTTCTTATTCTGTCGGATTTTTAGATATAAAAGATAAAATGTATTGCTGTTCATGCATGTTTATTATGTTCATAGTTTCATAGCCTGCTACAGATTATCACATTAATTTCCATTTCATTTTGTCTTATTTTATTTGTTTGTTGTGTTTAATCTACTTCCAGACATTGTTCAGCTATATCATGGCAAGTAGTTTTTTTGGGGGAGGAAGCTGGTGTACCAGGAGAAAACTCCCAACATTTGACAAGGTTCAAACGGTAGCGTGTTTTTCCTTTGCGGTATTAAATTCGGCACGTTTTAAGTGAAAGTTTTCATCAAACCAAGGTTGAGATACTCTATAATACGTGTTATTGTGACGTATTTCCTTTTTTCCAAACGTTCGTGTGCTGATTCTTTTAGTAAAGAGTTAAAGCAGGCAACACACGAGTTTAAAGACTCTTCAAATTTGTCGCATGTTTATTCAAGTTATTCATTTTATTAAAAATATATCCTGAGCATTGATTTTTTTTCAACATTTTGAACAAACTATTTTGCCTGTCGGCAATCCACCTGATCGGAGTTCGTACATTTAATTGGCCTTTGGGTGATTTATCTACAATTAAATCTTTATTGTTGTGAACTGAGAGGGATTGGGTAGTCGACAATAGACGTCTGTTACCATTGGATCAAATTAAATGACCTCAAATTCCTCTATAAAGGGAAATAAATCTGTAGAAACTATTAAATAATCAATTAGGCTTGTTCGACTACTCGTCACCCTACCAACTCCTATGTCATTACCAACTCTGACATTACAAATATATAAGCCATTATTTTGACAAAGGTTCAGCAGTTTTGTACCAAATGAATTGCATCTACCAACATCTTCGCTGCCCCTTTCTAGTGGGACATCATAAGATATGAGCTTTCGATAACTTTGTAAGGTATTATCAATACATTCTATTCCATCTATGATTAAGATTTTTACCTAGTGTTCATCAGGTATAAATGTAATATAATCTGGTTTTAAGGCATCTAGCTTTGAAATCCCCTATAACGGCTATATGCAAATCTTTGTTTAGTAAATACAAAACAAAGCTTATTCTTGATTTATTCAAATGAAATAATGGAGGAGTATTTCGATCCTTAAGGAGAAATATAAAGAAACCCTAAAAGATTAGCTTCGTTTTCTACCAATTTATCTATCTTTACCCATAAAACATATTCTAATTCAGTTTTAACAGTAGTAAAATTACCCTTTAATGAACTCTTATAAATTACAAAAATACCCCCTGATTTTCTATCAAATTTGTGTCTGTTTTTTTAACAGATATTCATACCCTTGAGGTACCTGAGATATATCTAACGCATCAGATTTTGTCTCTGTACATACAAAAATATCACAATCATAAATAATGTCATTAAACTATGGAAAATTCAGTTTACTTTTCAATCCACACACATTCAGACATGATATTTTAAGTGTGCAGTGTCCTCTTGTAGACCAGTCCTAATATCGGTTGCCACGAAGTTCATATATCCATGGGTGGTCCAAACTGTTTGTAGAGAAAAGGATTTTCTTGTTTCGGTAATGTCAGAGCTTGATTGCATCTACGGTTTACCCCTTCGCTATTTTTGCATTTTGATCTACATTCTTTAGGTACACTCGTTTACCATCCACGAAGAGTCTTCTCTAAAAGGAACTGATTTGCCATTTCGTTTTTCCCTTTTAAATATTGGCGATAGTGCGTTTCTTCGCTCTACTACTTCGTTTGGGAATTGTTCACATACTCTGTTTCTTTTAGTTTTAATGGAGCTTGTTTTAATACTCGTTCTCTGTCTTTCCTTCTTTCAAATTTACCAATGATCGTTCAGCGTCTGCCATCTTGTGGTAGTCTTGGACGATGAACGATGTAAAATTTGATTTCATCATTAATTTTAAGTTTTGTTTTGATAAATTCCTGTACCACTTGTTCAGTTTGCACATTATTGTAATCATTTTGTTCAGCCTCTACCTTTGGCATCATCTCAAATATCAAATTATCTCTCATCGATCTCGATTGCATTTCAAGAATGCGCTCACTCAGTTCTACATTTTCTCGTTTCATGTATTCGTGTTCACTTTCTACAAGATTTATGCGATCAGCTACAACACTGGTTGATTGTTCATTTACTATAACTTTATTTTAAAGGGATTTAACCTAATTCCTGATTTCACTAATTTCAGATTTAATTTTACTGAATCGACCCTCAATTGCGCATAAACGCCTATCAATGGATGGCAACGCATGTAGACTGTCTAAAATACTGCGCATAACATCAACTTTTCTCAATCTATTGTAAATGTCGTTATAGACAGTTTCTAGACATACTGCTTGGGATTGAGAGTTGGTTTACGTTGATCGAGGGGGGAGGGTTGTTCAGGGTTAAAACTTAGTCGCTGTTGTATGTTTGGTCCTTGCGGTGGAGCAGGAGTGTTATAGGGAACATTATAACTCATTGTCTGATCAAACATTTGTCTTTGGTCATGTCAAACATACCAATATTATTTACATTTCGTCCATCAGCCATTTTTCAACCCATGTAGATGAAATGATAAATGTGAAAATATGACAAGTACTCACTGTAGGTAAATAAGCTCAGTTAGGTTTTACATTTCCGATTAAACTCACAATTCAGTATCATATTATTGTCGTGAATATACACACTCGATTTTATAGATATACAATAGTTCGGAGGTATATTTTCATGATTATCCATGCAATATCACTATATCATATTTTGTTACCATTATATTCTCCTGAACTCACTAAACGTTTCAACCTGACGCCATCTTATTCCAATTAAATAAGTGGCAGAAAAAAAAATTTAAAATATAAAACAGCGGAAACAGTTCAAAAATGAATAATATTTGTAAACCCCTGTGTGTTGAATCACAACCAGCTTCTTCATTGAGGGTAATGGGGCCGATTTGCAGATCATAAATTGTCTCATGAGCTACATACTAAGAATAACTTATAAGTACTCGTATGCTTAATAAGAACACAATCTTTAATTTCTGGATTTAATAACATTTGCAACCGATTGAAAGATTAAAGAATGAAAATTGAAAAATACATTTAGTTTGGGCTACAAATTTGGGGTTTAAGAAATATATTGGAATCATGATTTTGCATATTGAGTTTGTACAAGATATATTTCCAAGTTATTTTTACGATCAATATAGTGTACCTTTGTGTACATGTATATGGTCATGTTTTGGAATTGAAGATGTACTAGTACACATAAATCTTATTATTTACTTCAATACTATTTAGTTTAAAGGAATAAATGCAAAAGCTGCAAGTGCAATTTTTGGACTATGACAAGGCACTTAATCACTCAATAAGTATGCAAGACATTAGAATTAAAACCAAGGCAAACTGCCTTATGCTGGGGCTTGCCAGTAAATACATGGCAAACTATGTAGTTCTCCTTTTGATTAAAACGATAAATCCTCTTAAAATGAGCTGTGATTCTTGTACATGTATGCAGCTTAAAGTCAACATGGCAGTCCGCTTAGTTATGACAATGTATGGGACTTTTATTTAGCTTTATTTAGTTTAACTTGTTATGGTTCAGGCAATTAAGGTCTAAAATAAAACTAACTGTGCAATTGTAAAAATTTACAACTAGCTGAAAATTGTCTATATATATCGAAGGGATGTTCTTTGCTAAAATGCAGGCAAATACAATATAGCATGTACAATACTATGGACATGTATGAAAAGAATTACAAGCGCTCAAATGTCTTGTGCCCCATTGCATTGATCCCTCTATTTAAAATAGCAGACACTGTATAATTTTTTGCTTGTTTGTTTGACGCCACTTTCAGCAATTTTTCAGCTATATCATGGCGTCCAGTTTTCATTGGGAGAGGAAGCCGGAGTACCCGAACAAAACTCCCGACCTGCGGTAAGAAAACTGGCAATCCTTGTCAATTAAGATTGGAGTCGAACGCACCCTCCCTGCGGTGAGGCTCGAATCCGCAACCTAAGTGTTGACAGACCACGTGATCAATAGTAGACGAACTACCTTAACCACTTAGCCACCGAGGCCCCCGGTTGAATTATAAATTATACTTTTGCAAATAAGTTGTTACAATTAGTCGCATACATTGTGTTGTTTAAATGGAATTCTATGCCACTTTCAGTAATGTTCAGCTATAAAATGATAACCAGTTTTTTTTGGGGGGACGAGGCAGGAGTACCTAGTCAGAGTGTATACACAAGTACAGCTAGGCTTAAAATACTTCCTTTTTTCCATATGTTCTTTGTTTAGTTTGGGATTACTGTCTGTGTGGATCTTCGTGACTAAAACTTGTGTCCAAAGATCGTACCCCCTTTTTTCTACAAAAAGTAGTAGTTCCCTAAATAGTCATATACTGACACCTACATAGCTAATGTCTTGTTACAGAATGGATATAAAATTAATATTATTTTCGATTTATTTACAAACTGATTTTTTTCTTAAATAATCAAAATTGTGTACATCGTGTAGGGGTTTACGGTGTCGTGTTTATTTTGTAAACCATATTAAACTTATTGGTTTTCAATAAAGTATTTGTACAATCTACCGTACCTCCTATATATATGTGTATGAGGTAGATACTCCCAGAACCCCTGTGTGTCAAGTACAAATTTAAGCTTCGTCTTCGTTGAATTGACAAGCTGCCTGCTTTTAGTTTAGTGCTTTGTATGTTTTTAATTTGTGCTCAGCTTTTTTAAATGAATATATTCCTAATATATGTTTTAAAATGCATGTATTGTGGTGCTGTCCATCTTTAATGATATCCTGCTTTATATACTTTATATGAATGTACCTTAACATGTATGTTAATCTTTTGCTCTCATGTTATGTTCTGTTATTTGTTCTGTTGGAAAAATATTAAGTTGGTGTAAGAGCTCAAAAGAGCTCAGGTTATATGTTTGCGACAAGCGTGATGATTTCAACTTTCCAATTGTCAACTTCCCGTTCATCGACAGCAACATTCCAGCAGCTCCAGCGTATGATGCGTACATTTCACAACTTAAACTTTATTCTAGATCCTGCGATCGGTATTCCAATTTTCCAGACCTATCACTGTTGACTGCCTAAATAAGGGTTTGGTAAACCTAGGTTGATGTTATCTCTCGAGAAGTTCTATGGTCGTCATTTTCGTAAGTCTTGTTTCTTTCTTATCGACCAAAAACATCAGAATGCTGCTAAAATCTTTAGTATAAAATATGAAAACAAAACAAACTGGTTTCATACCATTATCATACCCTGAGGGTTAATCAAACACTTAGGGATATACTATTTCGTTGAATTCTTGAATTCGTGGATACCTAGTACCCACAAAAACCAAGCCATATATTGGCAATAACAGCCTGTACAATACATAAATAGAAGATCAAACATTTTCCAAACTGCAGTAACATAAATGTCATTAATGGGCTATTGCTATCAACGTTTGCATGACAGAACTGTTAAAATACACACAAGCGAGTCAACATCGTAGAAACAATCGCATTTTAGACACTACATGCAACTTTTTACACTTGAAAACATGTATACACTACATATAAAAATGAGTTTGACATCTTAAAAATCGTTTAGTGGAAGATTTTGATATTTTACCATAACTAGTTATATCAAAAATAATTGATAATGATTTTCCCAAGAAAATCTCCTGCAAAATATGAGGGGTACTTGCCGAATAAAAATTGGACGTGAGATAGGTAAAATACTAACGAAAGGGAAACTAAAAATATTAATTGCATTTTGCGTGATAAGGGTAAAAAAACAAAACATTGAAAGCTAACATATCGTTTATTCCGATGTCATCTACCATGTTCTTTGTAGTTAGCCAAGACAGAAATTACTTCGTCATGAATGACGCTAAATTATATAATACATACATTGAAGATGAAACCTGTTTGGAGGACATTCTATTCGACGGTTGGTATTAAAATGGGTACTAATCGTGTTCCTCTCCTTGCAACCTGATTGTACTCATATGAGGAAGAGTTTTCAGAAGGCATTCTTCTTCAGAAGACATGAAAGACATTTGCCCAGACCTTTTATGCCGCTATATTGATGATGTCTTGCTCCCATATATTCTTTGAATATTGGAATTTAAACCACCCTAACGAGCTTTCAATTTAAGACACCACCAAAAAAATACACTTAGAATGGACTTACTTAGTCCTACTTCTAAATATACATATTGCAGACACGGAAAAAGTACAAACTAGACTAAGGACAAACGTGATGACTTCAACTTTCTAATTCTCAATTTCTGTTAATCGATACCAACATTCTAGCTGCTCCGGCGTATGGTGCGTACTTTTCAAAACTTACAGATTATGTTTGATCTTTCGATCGGTATTCAGATTTCCTTTATCGGTCACCGATGTTGACTACTAAGATACTGAAGAAAGGGTTTGTTGTTCCTAGTTTGACGCAATCCTTCAAAAGTTGTATGGCCGTCATCAACACTTAATTGAATTGATGGTTATGGGAAAGGCAACTGCAAAAGTGGACATTTTCATTACATTTTCAAAGTCATGGTATACGCAGGCGCTACTTATTTGTCCGAAGCACCGTGTACCAATGTTTTTTTATTGGAGACAGGTAGCTCACTTTCTGTTTTGGGGTGCTTGGTTTTTGTTTCGTGTTATATATGTTGTCTGGATCCGGATTTCTAATATATCTGTCGACTATCGTCTTTTGTAGTTCAGCCGGTTTCCTTGCCATTTTTCTTATTTAAAAAATGACTCTTTTAATTTGTGACTTTAAACCGAAATGGGCATATATTGTCCGTAGCTCGTGTTATGTTAAAACGTGTTTTGTGCACAAGCTACTTGTTTGGTCTGAAAAATTTTAAGAAAAGACAACACTTTGCAGAAGATAATAAATTTAAAAGTGGTGATTATTTACTAAAAAATCTTTTTGTATTTGCAAATTTTGCCATCCAGCAATGAAATCCAGGACAGTCTTTTTAATTGAGCTTGTTCTCTGACTGACCTCTATCTTTCTTTTTTCACGGCTTTCGAAAGTACTATGGTCTTTGAACCTCTTCACACTAGGTATCTTTGGTCGGCGTTCGTGAGAATATTGACTGTTTAAAGGATCATTTATTGCGGTTTCGTCTGGAGGAAGTCTGCGAATTGTTCTATATTTGACAGATAAAATAGAGAATATATTAGAGCAGCTCTCAAACAAAAATCCTGCTGCAAAATAAAGAAAATTATGTTTCCTAGTTTCTGTGAGTTTTCAACATCAAAAACATTTAAAATGTTTTAAGTGAAAGTATTAGTTTTCCCACTGATGCTTTAATTAAATTTTTTTTTTCTAAATAACAATTGACTGCTCTTAGTATAATGTAAGGGACTGATAATACTTTTCGTCACGAATAAGATAGACATAAAGTCGACATTTATTTATGGAGAAAGGATAACATTTGTTTACAAATCTGAAACATAGACAAGAAAGATTTATGGTTTTGAGTATTATGACCAAATAATATAGAAGTAATTATAGGTCGTTTACTAATTGAACTGGTTGACAGTATGTAAACACTATTTACTTGTAAAATAAAACAATTAATAATCAGGATTTATTAAATGAAATGGATAACACTATACAAGTATGGATCATTCAAACGATTGGAGATGTTTTGATGTGGGAGAATCTGAATCTGCATCTGAACTTATGCTTTGTCTAATCGAGAATTTGTATAGTGTAAAAGATCAAGCTCATATTTAGGGAACCATTGACTGTTAAACTGCTTAAGTGAAAAGACCAATAATTTGTTTTCTTGAAACACTCAAATAAATAAATTTAAACGTCTGAATAAATAACTTGGAATATAGTATAACCTAAATTTCTGGAATTGGAATTAGAATTGGAAACGATTTATTTGAATTATAAACATCTCGTTTGAAATAAGTGTTGTCAAAATGTCTATTTTTATTGAATTTAACACTGTTGTGATTGCTTTTATGCAGTTGACCGTTAAGTACATGAACCGAGCGTTTAAAAGGTTATAACGTACTTATTATTTTGTGTCAATAAAAGTAATCATTTAATACAATACTATGATGATAGTTTGTGACTTGCTTCGTAAATAAAAACTACAATCTTAAGATGTCAGATTGTTTTACACCATTTTACTTTATTCCATCAAGGTGAAAATGATTTGGTTTCCAGAAACCCCGCTGGACACACCTTGCGATAAAACTCCATTTCTATTTATCTACATGTATTCGATGTATTCTTCTTTCATAAATATAATAAGAACTATAACAACAGACATAACTTCTAATCAGAATGTAAATCAGAATAAGGATGTAGCTCTTATTCACAATTTTCCCATCACTTAATGTCTAAAGTAACATTGTTATGCAATGCAAAATATACATTTCAGGAAATGCACCATTAGAATCTCTTTAGTTTTCAACGACAGCTTCCGTAGATTTATAATACCAGTATTATTTGCTGTGAAAAATTCATAATTCTACCATAACAATTATGAGATAAAGATAAGCGATAGTCTGGATTCAATGCAATGCTAAGAAGGACTGGTAAGCATTAATGCATGATGCATTTATACTGATTTCTTGTAAACGGTCATTTATTATTAATTCTTGGTGTATAAGATGTGATCGGACACGTTTTTAAAAAATCGCATGGACATAACGTGGTCACATCTGGCTATTAGGTTTTAGAGAAAAATATAAATGGAATAGTCAACAATGTATTACACAAGGACTTCTATTTGTCCATTCCTCGTTCGTGATGGGATCTCTCTAATAAATGCTAAGCATTGTTGGGAAACATCTCAATTCTGTGGATTGTATACTTCCCTCTGCACAATAATATTGAGATGCCCAAGGTGTGCAGCATTCTTATCTTTGAGTTTAATGCGGTATTTCCGTCATTCCAGATGGTTATAAATCATGCCAGCGGCGCTGTCGTTTGCGCAATCCTAAACAGTATTTCGGGTTTTAATCCTTCATCTGTCACTATGGCTTGAATGCATTTAAAGTTTAGTACAGTTTTTTGGTAATAGATTATTATATCAATGTTGATGCCATTGGTGTTATTTATCCTAAACAAAGGTTTTCGTCATTTATTTTCATGCCAAATGCAGCAGCTGTCCTAGTCTGCTGCAGGTGTTTCACCAAGGGAGCGAGCTCTTCACCTGTTGCTGGTTTTGATTTTGTATTGCCTCGTCAACCAAAAGGCAGCGTGTCATACCATATCAAATGCTTTATTAAAGTCCGAAAAGATAGACAAGATAGAGATCTTTGTGATTTTATAGATATCGTTAAGGTTAAAGATTTGCTTTATTATGCTGTACCCTGATCTGAAGCCTTGTGTTCTTCAGCAATAATCTTTTCTGCCTCTGTGTTTAGCCTGTTTAATAGAATTTTCAACATTAGTTTGTTTGGATGACATATAGTTATGACGATAGTTCTACATTGCTGTAGGTTTCCACATTGGATTGTTGTCAATGATTGTGTCCATGGTGTGGACCACTGCCCTGCCTGCAATATTTTGTTACAGATTATTAATAAGGAGCTTATCATGGCTTTTCCTGTTACGACTAGTTCTTCTCAAGAAAATGTCAGCCCCTACTGACCTCTCTTTTTAGAGTGACTTTACTCATTGTTCTATCTCTTCTGGGATATCTGTCGGTATTGGTTCCTGGTAGGTTGTTCAATATATTTGAATTGACTGTGTGGTTATACAAGTTTAATCAGTATTCTGCAAAATATCTTGGTCTTCTGTGTGACTGTTCCCATCTTTACCCTGTTATTGTGGATGTGCGTCCCTTTACTGTAATAGTAAGGTTTTATACAGTTGATATGCTTTATTACTGTTGAATTTTTTTGAGGCAGTCTTCCGTGTCTTTATATTGCTTTTCAAACCAGGATTTCTTTGCCCTTTTCGTGCGTTTTTTATTTATAGGTTAACAGCTCTATATAAATTTACTTCTACTTTCTCAGCCGACTTCTTTTTCTTTATATCTCTGCGCTTCTCATACAGATATAGAATGTCAATAGTGATCCAATATTTTATCGAAGATCATTGTATGCTAATGACCTCATTGGCTGCTTCAGTCACTGCTGTGTTAAACGTGCTGACCATTTCAGCTCTTAGAAGGACCAACAGTGCAAATTACCCTCCTATCGTTGCAATAAATGCTTCTGATATTTTTGAGTCTTTCAGTTTCTGGAGGTCATATTTTATTTTTGTGTGGCCCTGTTTGCTAACTTCTTTAGGTGGATACGAAAGGTCATCCTCCCTATGTAGTAGATTATTTCCAATGTCTTGGAAACCTTTTCGTTATGGCGATGTTAGAACAGTCTGGAAGCGCCTATTTGTAGCCTATTTGGTTATGGGTTGCACAATAAAGTTAAGTTGTTTTGATTGGTGCTTAAAGCCATGCAATTATTCAGCTATATCGTGGCGTCCAGTTTTTATTATTGGAAGAAATGGGAGTATCCGTTAAAATTTGGCCTTCGGGTGTTGAATGACCACATGGATTACGTTCGTAAAGAATCATGAACAAGTAAAAAGCATTATTTAGGTTATTGTTCTATTGACGCAAATATTTAATCCATGTTTCTGGCAAATTGACATTTGTATGGATGATAAGTAGTAGAAGAATGTCACGTTTGCTACATTCTGTAAATTTTCAGATTTTTGCTGTTGATCATTAGCATCAATAAATGGCTCGGTGTGTAAGTCCTATTTTTGCAAATTTCAAAGTTAATTTTTACATTCAGTTAATTGTGTCACTTTATACAGATGCGCCAAAATATTAAGGTACACTAATCGTTGAAAATTTGTCATTGTCAGACAGACAGAAAGTCCACGTTGTACTTATAAAAGACTGTGTATTGTAGACCTATAAATTGATTTTAATGACAAGTTAAATTATAGTTTTCGTTTCTTATAACATTTTATAATTCGCACACGTTGTAACGAATGCTAAAATTCGTAACAGGGTAGAATATAATCATAATTTATTTCTTTTTTACAGATAGTAATGTCCTTAAGGAGTTTGATTGACGGCGCAAGTGACGTTGTCTTTAGATTTGAGAACTCAAAACTAGGACGTCTACCTAAGTCGAGAAAGAATGACAGGTGCAAAACACAGTTGATGTATTTGTATCTTGGGGAACGAAATAACAGCCGAACTTTCTCTAAACCCAGAACGACTCTGCTGTCAGTATTGGAAGAAAAAATAAAGGTTCCCACTGAGGATTCTAGTTTTACTCATGATTTGCTGAAACTGTTCAAATTTATTCAAGGTAATGATGAGTAATAATCAAGAATTAACCCAAAGAAGTGTTTGTTTTATCATTGCAATCATACATCGCTAAAACTTCTACGTTAGCACATTTTACCACAAGAACACTATATTAACAATGCACTAACCCGGACTCTTCAGTTTATATTAATAAAAGATCATATTAATGGCTTTTAAACTAAATAAATGTTTTAATAAAATCTTTCTAAGAATTTGTTAAGATACCTCTATCAGCAACGTGAATTTGCGTAGATACTGTTATCCTCGCAATTCAGGGGTTGTATGTGGACAAAGAAACCCTGACTTGTGAGGATGACATACTGTCAGTTTCCGTTTATGTCATTGAATAAATATTAGACCATTTTGATTTGTTTTATTTGCCTGGTTGAGATGCATAAGCGAAACCTAAGCTCCTGTAAAATCAATTCAACTTGCTTCACTGTTCTGTTTCTTAGTACCTATCAGTTCATATATATAAATGATTACTGGGTGCCAAGAGTCTTCGTTTTTTGTTACGACTTTGTTGTTGAATCATGGCTAAAGTGTTAATATTTCACTGGTCATGGAGTGTAAATGTGACATTACATCATAAGAGTCCGGTAAAATTCTCACATTTGACAGAAGATTTTAAGTGAAGTCGGCTGAATTGGTCCGAGTAAGTAATTGTTTTTGTTGCTATTTTGTTGAATTAGGGTAAACGTTTAAGCGCAATCCATAAAATCTACTTTATTTTATTTTAAGATTTTGGACAGATTGATATAGATACACCGCAGTTATTCTACGAATTGTTGTGTTGTTTGTTAAACAGCCCGGATCAGGCCAAAATACAGAGAAGACTTTTTGAAGTTCTCGACGATTGTGTAAAGATAAGTGATCGATACACAAATGTCAGCAGCGGAAGTGCATCTGAAGGTGTTGATATTCCAGGTTCTGATTATGACCTGATGACTATTCTTGAAAAAATTACTGTAGATATTGACGGTTGTCATGTAGATGAAGAAGGACCCATTTTATTATACAACACTAGCAACTCGTATCCCGGATTTGCTCATCTTGTTATTTCTAAAAGTCGGTACTCAAATGATATATTTCATCACTGGGGAGAAAGGTCTATCTGGGGGACATTGGTTTCAAACAAACGCTTTAAAGAATATTTCATTAAGCGATATCGAGATACCGACACTAAAATCCACGGACCATGCATTTCTTCAGAAAACGGTAACGTTGACCATCTATTTTGTTTCCGTAGTCTGTCATGGCTACCTGTCGCTGAACATTGGATAAAACGAGCCAAGTCAAAGGAATGGCCATCACCTGAAGTGTTCTCTGAAGTTATAAATGAAGGAATTTTATTTGTTCCCATAGGCAGTAAATTTGGTAGCGCTAACGACTATCCGCTTGAATGGCGCGTATCATTTTCATTAGCTGAAAAAAAATTAATTCATTCGTTTAATCATACACAGTTATTATTGTACAAGAGCTACAAATATATAAAACAATGTTTGAAGGATAAAATATTGTGTTCCTACGTTTTAAAGACAACGTTATTTTGGATGTGTGAAGAAACGTCAAAAAAAATGTGGACCAAACACAATTTTGTCATCGTCTTTCGGGAATTTCAACGGCGTCTCCTGTACTGGACCAGATACGAGTTCTGTCCACATTTTTTCATACCGGACAATAATTTGTATGAAGGAATAATAAATAGCAAAACAAAACCAAAATTAGAATTTCGAATCAAAAATATCTTGTCAATGATTTTTCAAAGCAAAGACTATGCTTCAAGAATAGATCCCCTCACCATTAATCAGTTTTACTTGCGTGTAAGAGCAGCCAATAGTTCCAAAGAGAAAATGCAGACGGTATTGGGGTCGTTGCGTTTTTTCCGATTAACATATCAAACATGTACCAAACGACAAATAGATTCCATCATGCAAAAGTCATTATATAGACTTTTAACTAGCAAATTCTCTTATTTCCCAAAGGGTCTTTACTTAGCACCATTTTGCTTTTCAAATCAGATATCAGCTCAACTCACAAGATGGGAGGGGCAAACAAACAAAGAAGCATATAGAATTCGTAAAAAAATATTGTCAAATCTCCTGATTGGTAATTACGCCGATGCAGCAAACGGATGGTTACTGATTGCTCAGTTCTTCTGCGAAAGTGGTCAGTACCTTTCTGCGATTTCAACGCTTAAATTAGCAGAAGAAAAGGGTATGCAAGAAGAGATTGTTTCTCTTGCCAATTTTCTTTATACATCATTTTACATAGATAGAGAACCAAGTAATTTGAGTTTGAAAATGTCGTTAGTTACTTACATGAAGTCATTTTGCCTTGATTATGTCTACATGCTTCCAGACCCAGTTTGGCGTCTTCGTGAACTGTCTAAAGATATTGGATTTCAATTTAAGGTTATTCCGCCTTTGGTATTTTTGCATTTCGTTCGTTTTGTTTGTTTTGCAAGACAAAATCATACTAAACAAAGAGATAATGCACTTCAAGACTTAATACGTTATGTGAGAAGTGGTAAATACATAGAACACGCAAGTGCAAGAGCTATTGCGTATGCTGTTCTAGCAAAGGCGTACATATCTATTAACGATACCAAGGCAGCCGAATACTGGATACGACACGTGCGAAGATTCTGTGATAAAAATTGGAAATGGTCTCTGGTGGCTTCTTGGAATCACTGAACTTGCGGTTCCGTTTGTTCCTTTGTTAAATTATATTTGAATGAACGAACCGAACAGGGGATCAAAAATCATCATGATTTGCATTACGGAAACGTTCCAATTTGCAAATTTTTACAAACAAAGATATTTTGTAAAAATAGAACTTTGCATAGAGCGTGATGTAGTCATTTGTTCGTTTGTTTGTTATTTAGTTTGCAATGACTAATATACAACGTACCATTTGTTGAAACCGAAAATAATGACATAACATGTGTAGTTAACTCTTTTCTTTCTACATCGACGAGCATCATAATTCGAATTGAAATCGTTACAAGATTTGAGATTTTGATTTTGTAAACATAGCCGTTGCGAACATATATCAATATATGGCTATTTTGCCTAGTGGAAATTTAGCTAGAGATTATGATGTTCAGATGTGGACAAAAATAATCAGCTTAAAATACACCTCTGATGTTACTGTTCATACATTTGCATATATTGTAAACAAAAAGTGACGATAAGAGAAATAGGGCCATGCATTTCCACAGCAAAACATCCATCACTCTTTTTTCGTCGTTTACCAGACTAAGCTAATAAAGGTGAATGTGTAGTTTAAATCACTAGAACTTCGATTAATGAATAAAAACTGACTATAAGGTGCAACCACTCCATTATTATCTCTTACTTTTGTCTTCACGAGAAACATGAGAGAAACATTTTAAATAAGTTGATTAACGAGTGTTTATATATACTTTATAATATAATTGCCACACAGTAATATGAAGTAGCATTACCACTAGTGCGATCACAGAAAATATTTCTTTTATTTTTTTCACTCAATTCTTTGTTGTTTAATAATTTTGCGAGCGCCTTATAATTACTACCGTATTCCAGTACACCGTAGAACTTTGTCATCAAGAATTAGCGAATTCAAACAGATGGCAAAAATGTATTAATCTATTCATCAGGTTACATAGTGAAAATAAGGCACAATATATATAAATTTAAGCAGAATACAGTGGTTTCAATATATAATACAAATGTCAACATACTCTTTTTTAAAAAAAATCGGTGTTATACTTGGTACATAAGAGAGAGAGAATTGTTCAAACAAATATTTCTTTGCTGTTCACTACATTTACACACAGTCACAGAATTGTTATTTATACTTATTGGTATTATGATTAAATGTATACTATATTTATGCTACTAGTTTTTTTTACTGTATCTTATTTTGAAAGCTGTTTTTACTACCAAGTGGTTTCTAAATTGTGTCTTGGGCAAGAATTCAGCTGGAGAGCCAGTATGAATATATTTGGTAAGGTGCATATGATTGAAGGTCATACAAAACCTAAAACCTTTTTCGGATAGTGTCCCGCCCCCACCCTTTTCTGCCGTTTAAATTCAACATTGCATTAATAAATGCACCTCATTTTGTTAAGAGTTATCCCTAATTGAACAGTGTTGCTATCCTAATCCCTATTTCCCATATTTGAAACTCCCTTTTAAAACGACCAATGAAAATTAAGCGCCATGAGCTAAAATAGTCGCATTGACATATAGTTTGCATTTGTGGAAAATATTCAAAATGTGTTATATTCGGAGGTTTTAGAATTTTTAAGTTCATAATTTGATAAATCATTATGTGATTAGAATGAGTTCTATGGAGAAAAAATATTTTAGTAAGGATTCATTTGTTTTTATTGATTGGTTCCTGTTATATTTGGATGTTAAATGATGTTGGCGAAAATATTGTGCCATTCGTTTCGGATGTTTTAAAATTGTGTCAGTTGTTCATAATCTGATAAATTATTATGGATCAGTTACAGTTACAGTTGGATGTGTTATGTTGGCGGAAATATTGTTCCATATATGGATATTTGTAAGTATTACAGTTAGTTAATTTTTTTGCTCACGTTGCTGTTTGTTTGTTGATAAGTTTGTTTAAAAAAAAACGAAAAAAATGGTTTATATTGTATTTTATTTAAATTTAGAAACTAAACACGTGACCGGGGTACTCTTACTGGTAATGATTAGACAATCTGTATTAGTTTAAAAATCGTATGGCTAAATGATCTTGGCGTTACTTCCGAGCACCCTAACAGTGCCTCTGAATTCCAGCGGTCAAGTGACGTATTTCTACATAATGGTGACGTCACATAAATGTCATATGAGTGTAAGTTCTTTAAATAGAAAGTTGTACAGATTGCCAAAACAATTGCCTGAAATTTTTATTGTAATTTAAAGAAAACGTTTTATCGATGTCAAATTTAAAGTCTACCTTTAAAATTAATTTAAGTGCTTTTCTCCATTCACTGTGTGACAGTTTGTTGACGATACCAACTTCCGGTAGAAAATATATCAATATCAGCATAAGGCAGATTTTGATCACTTGATAAATAATGCTGTAGAGCTTACCGCTGCTAGCTGTGCTCGCTATTAAACTATTCACAACAATGAACAACTTTACACTGAATATATGTCTAAATAATTTGCCATTTTCCATGCAATCTATTGTTATACAATTGACGTATTTAAGAGGAATGTTATAGATTTTATTCAGAGACATTGTTAAATTTTATCTTAAATGAAACGATGTTAATATTTTTATAAAGATGGGCATTAAGTTTGTTAGAGTTTTGCTCTTTATTTTGTGTTTTCCTGTATGTATGGAACATATGGTGAATATTTTTTGTTTTAATTCGAGATCATCTATGCATTTTTATAATGAACTGCATGAATAATTTTTGTCAACACATGAAATGTAAAATGAAGTTACAATAGATCTAAATAAAAATTTAAAAGCCACATACCAGATCATAAGCTATTTGTGTTTGTCTTTACAAGATTATTGAGTAAATACATTTCTAAGAAAGCTTTCACGCATGGGTTCTTCAAATGTTGATTCATGGTAACTAAACTAGGACGGGGCATTTGGTCAGGAAATTTGATTGCAACAAACAAGGACGCATAACAAATTGTTCAAAATCTAAAACTTTACATCCACTCATGTAAAATCAACACATAGCAAGCTAGCTTGTTTTTCAGTATCTTTACATTCAGAGAGCGTAGAATGTTTAAAATAGCATAATCAGATATATTTTTTTATATTTTCCGTGTGTATTGTGAAACGTATATTTTGATATAAAAGTACTGACACAAATATAAGTAGCATTTTGAACAAGGAAGTGTTTTTTTCATCTGTGAAATTTATTAAAATGTGGATGCTTTCTTCCGTTTATTGTTTGTTGCGATTGAAGCTCAATCATACAAACACAAGCAAGAATTGATGTAAATAAGAAAAAGGGATTCGAAGATACCGATAGCAAATTTGGAAACGATCTGTTTGAAGTCAAAATCAGACAAAACCATAGTAAAACCAAAGAAAGGACAAAAGGAAAAAGAAAATTAAAACTGACACAAAACACAAAATCTGAAAATTGAATACCACAAACCCTACTAAAAATAAAGGGGTGATCCGGAAGAGAAAACAGTCCTGTTCCCATCGGGTTTAAAGTTGGTCATTAATATTGATGCAAAGATATATATTTTTAAAGCTTGAACAAATTCTTATCTTTAATTTATTCACCATAAAAGCCGTTAACATAATAAATTGAAAATTATTTTAGATCACTATAAAATATTGAGCCATGAAAAAAATTACCAACAGTTTTTATCAATAAAATTTTTGAATCTGCTGCATAATTTGCCATTTATATTCAAGCGAACAGCCAGATGTTTTAATTTTCATTCTGATGGGACCATTTTTACAAGATTTCTAGTGGTAAACCCACAGAGCTGCTCATCACGTTTCGATTGGGGTTGTTGTGTTATATGTGGGTAGCATGACCATGGACCTTAGTGGATTTGTTTAAAGGAAAATAGTGGACAAAATATTTTAATGAAAAATCTAAGAAATGGGAAAAAAACCTCTCGTTTATGTCTCTTTTTTCAAACTACAACAGAGTACTTAAATTATCGATTAAGAAGCAGTAAATAATCTTAAAAAATGTTTCCTTGTATTTTATACTATTATCTTCCTGTTCATGTTTTAATTAAAGAAAATGGCGACAGCTCAACTGAAGAAAAGCTGGTAAGACTTTTATTGGTATCTACAATACAATAATTTATTTAAGACTTAAGACCATACTAAAACAGGATAGTTCATCGTATGTATTTTACCAACATTGTTAAAAATATAATGCAATACTAATGTAAAATTGATTATTCTCATATAACATTCTGTTCTTGTCAGCTATTATATTCCCAGATATATCCACCTTAAACGCATGTGTATGTTGTCAAAAGCTCTGGGCCTACAATGGTGATAAACCGTTTTTCAGCAGTAACAATACTTTTTATTAAAGTATTGTTAATTTTATAATGTATTGTTTGAAATCATGTCTGTTTAACTGTAAAAATATATTGTTATATCTTCAAATTGTTGACGATACGACACATTAAAACTAAACTTAATATTTTTACAATTTCACATCTTCGCTTCATACATACAGAGGAGTAACATAGAACAGACAAATGAATGCAAAATACTTAGGCCGATGAAAACCAGACAATTGCTGTTTTTATCATATTAGAATAGTAGGAAAAAGTTGAAATAATAACACATTTGAAGTATATGACTTAAAGATAATACAAGGGCAGATATGGAAAGGTCATGTGTTGTTCTCTATTGCCCATATTATTATGGACGACTTTTCTTTCTTGTGAAACAAACGACTGTTAGACAAATATAGTCTATATTTTCATCTTTGACATCTCTTTTACACTTAAGAATAAGACTTCTAAAATTTGTTTAACAGGAACAATTTTATTGGTCCGGATGCAAAAGCTGCCTCGTCGATATACGACATTCAACCTGGTGATCATGTGAAATACAGACGAATGGGTATTGTGTATTCGCACCATGCTATTGTTGTTGAGGTATATCCAAACAGAAACCGAGGAAAGGGATCATATAAAACTATAGGATTTGAAATCAAAGATAGGGGCAAAATACAAGGAAATATAAAAATTCGGGAAAAATATGTTAAGTTTGGCGAAGAAACCGTGTATATTGTCAACTACAAAGGGAAGCGACTAAATAGACAAACGACGGTAAAGATTGCTAAGAAATTGCTCGTCGTTGGTTCTGATGATTACAACCTTCTGTTGAATAATTGCGAGCATTTTGCAACTTCCTGTGCAACTGGGGAACATTTTAGTCCCCAAATAAATCGTCTACTTTTCGGAATGAATTTGATGTAATCTTTAATAACAAGAAGCACTCAATATGGTATAGAATGGACCTTATCTTAAGTGAAAATAACTGTTCAATCTTGAATGACTTAAAACGATTAGATCTACCACTAAAGATTTTAATGAAATGAAAATTCTTAAATTTGAAATTATGAGATTTCTGTTGTCAGACATGCATTGTGCTAGACGATCGATTTTTCGCGGCAACCTACAGGTTATTTAGTATTGGGTCTAACACTATTGAATAAGTTGATCAATAAGTTACGCCACCGAACGGAGCTTTTTATTACGTGACGTATAACCGTAGTTTATAACGAAGCATGTTAAACAATGATTTTGCATTACACACCATAAAAAGATCAAACGACTATGTTATAAGTTTTGCTAAATATTTTGTAAATCTAAAAAATCCGTGTACACATGTTCATGTGAAAAAATGATGACAATGTAAAGTTAGGTATATTGTTTAATATTTATTTAAAATTCATCCGCATCTTACCTCTAATTCTTTAAAATAATATAGCTGAAAAATTGATGAAATTGGCCATAAAAATCATTCAAAACCTAAAAAGCATCTTTAGATTTAAGATAAATTTAATCCATAATGTAATAATTTTCTGTCTAGTCCAAACAAGTTTCAGTCATCTATTTCTTTTCCACTGATTTCTAGTTTCTTGAATGATTAACATATGCCAAAGCTTTAATTTATGTATAATCAGTTTCAGTTCTATGTCCATTGAGCAGTTTTTTTATAGACACTCACACAAGTCAAGATGAGAACACTTTTACATCAAAACATAAATCAGTCCCCTGTGGGTTCGCTGATACCCTGATAAGTTTTCTTTCCAGGAAATCTGTACTGATCAGTTTTTTGTTAGATAATTAAACTCCAGTATTATTCACACGTTGCTACATTGATATATTTTGTTACTTTCGTTACAAGGCGAAAATAGTTTGAAGTATATTATACTTAGTTACCATTAAATGAACAGAATTTTGCGAAAAGTATGTGAATCATTCAAGCTGAGTGAAAAATTAAGACAAAATATAACCTTGGACTGCAAAAATGCTTGGGTGATATCAACTGCAATGATAAATATTTTTGGTATTCTCTTTAGTATTAGAGGAAGACCAATTTTGTCTTCGGTGATAGCGTTTTTGATGAGCGTATCTTTAAAAAATCGAAAACCAGAATGAAAAGGATATTTTTTGTGTACAACTTCGGACGAAAATCAAAAACGAGAAAAACCGGCTATTTTATATATAAAATAAATTTCAGGAGTATGCCGTCTTTTGTAAGATGCAATAAATAAATGTTATGTCAATAATTTATTTCATTGAACCACATGAACATTAGTTTTAATTCAAGTTTATTTATTATTTAATATATGACAAAAGATTGCATGTTTTATATCAGATTAACTGTCTCATATATTGTCCAGATGATTTGTATTTTGCATTGACTGTCTATAACGCCACTTTTTAGCAATTTTTCAGTTATACTGGCGTCCATTTTTCTGGTAGGAAATATTTTGCATCAAAGCATATGCAAAACAAAAACATATTAAACGTTCGGAACGTTTTATCGTAATACAGCCTTTAAGCCAAGCGTGTTAAGTGCAGCAAATGACACAAATGGGTCTAAAATACATGCTGTTCATTTATGGTTTGAAAAAAATATTGACTGAAAGCTTCATGGACTCATTAAAACATTATATATTATACATGTAACTACACAGAACATAAAATAACTTTATTGACAAGGATTGCCAGTTTTCCTATCGAAGGTCAGGGGTTTTTCTCCGAGTACTCGGGCTTACTCCCAAAAACAAAAAAAACTGCACGACATGAATGGCATGATATAGCTTAAAAATTGTTAAAAGTGGCGTTAAAGAGTATTTAAACAAACCAACATAAATTTGGGCTTATTTGAAAGATAAATAAATGGGCCCTCTGTTTCGCCTGGTCGTAAAGATTACAAATGGTGCAAAAATAAAAAAATCAATGTCAAAAGTCATATTTGCAATATCCATTTTTTTTCGGAATTTAATCTTTTTTCAAAAATATTTTTAATACTAAAAGTTCTTTTATTTTCTTTTTTGTTGTAAATTGATTATTGCTATATTAAAAATATAATCAAAAATAACAAGGGCGATAACTCTATTGTGACCTAAACTATTGCCCCTTTTCTCCCTAAGTTGTATTTTTTCTACATAATAAAGTAAAACCGGAAGTTCTTGCTAATAGGATTATTTTGTTAAAGTTAGTCACAGTTTTGGATAGAAAACAGCTGTAAAATATTTTTTGGAAGTTCCCATGTCAATAGAAACGAAATTTGTTTAATGAAGCCGTGTAAAACACCCCCTTCCCTTACAAAAACGTGCTATAATATTTGACTTAAGACTCTAAGCTATATTTGTTTGGTCTAAGTCTGCTAAAAACCTAAATCTGCTTTAAAAGTTCGGTCTCAAACATAATTACTTTTTCATTTTCACATTTACACACCCCTCCCCCACCCCCACCCCAAAAAACATTTAAAACAGCTCTCTATGCGAACGTAAGAGGGTGTGCGTTTTGCATTAAAACACTAGTTTCTAAAATATTTTGCTATGAACCTTGCAGCATTTCTTCCTTTAAAAAGAAAATTCTGCAAAAAATTCCTGATGCATTCTTTTTAAACGCACAACATACCAAGGAAGAAGGTGGCATGGATAAAGACACTCGACCGGATGAACATTAACAAAAGCCATATACAATAGCATAAAAAAACAAAAATACATTTTTAAAACATTAAATCACAAAAAGTTCAAAAGATCAAAAACACTAAACAGTGTTCAACTGAGGTCATACTGTTCAACTTTGCACTTATTTCTTATTCGTCGGATTCAACTTAGTCAGCCCTCTGAGTGTTGGCATTTTTGCAGTCTTCATTGTCCTGACATATACAAACACTAAAATAAAATAAATAGAATTGCACTATGGGAAATCTTTACGACCAGACAAAAAAGTAGCCCTAGGGTATACTCTAAACGAAAAATAAGAATTAGCCGTGTGTCCACACGGTTGAAAATAAGCAAGTTGTTTGAAATTGTCGCTGCACTATTATCATTCATACTATAAATGTACAAAGAAAGATAACTTTATCTATGAAACATAACTCGTTTAAGGATGAAAATGATAATTAAATACAGAAAACTTACTCGGAGAAACGTTATACTGTCTAATTTCATAAAAGGGTTTAACGCCACTTTAATCAATTTTACAGCTATATCGATGCGTCTAATTTATATTTTAATACTGAGTGCAGAGTACCCAGTGAAAAACCCGGACCTTCGGTAGAAAAATTGGCAATCCTTATCAAGAAAGAGTCAAACAGACCATGCCCGCAGTAAGAGTAAAACTCTGAACATCAGTGTTGACAGGCACGTGACCAATAATAAATTATTTAAAAGCTACCCCAACTATTTTACACTGAGCGTATCCCCGCCCCTAAAAAGAAATAAATATTGCAATGTGTATTTGTGTATTCTTTGAATAATTTAGTAATACCTCAAATAAACGAGCGATTTGCTGGTTAGTCTTATTTGTTGTTATTGCATACAGGAACAAACGGTTTAACAATTAAATGTTTCCGCAAGTTATTTTTGCGCTAGAAATCAAAAGTTTATAAGTCGTCTATGTATATGTCAAATTGCTGAACATTAATGACGATGCTGTCAGAAACATTTCTACAGGTGAATTTAATGGTTTGTAAAGGTTTGGTTAATTTAACGAAAAAGTTTAAAGAGGTAGGTTATCATTTTTAAAAACTATATTAATGCTTCTTCAATGAAGAAAATGATTTTGATTACGATTTCTTTCACTGAACAGCATGGTGTGCATGTCAGTTATTCCGTTTATACTACAAGTGACCGTTATTTGGAGAGAGTTTTAAACGTAACAAATGAAAACTGCTTACCGCGCACGGTTCAGCTTATGCTCCTTTTGTAGATCAAGGAGGGTACTTTTTGAAATCAACAATTGTTTCCTCGAGATATTCAGCGTTTGAAATATGGTGTTTTTTTTAATTTTGATAGGGCGATTTTCCATACTAAAAATTTGATCTTAATTAGAACGGGTGTACTTTAGGAACAATCAATTGTTGTCTATTCCCTATTTTCGGAATACAAGGGTTACTTCCCATATTCAAGAGTTGTTTTTCATAACAGCAGGTATCTAGTATTGAACAGATAGGGAAAAATCACGTTTTTTAATTTTTTTTTACATAATGTCAGAGGAATGACTCTCCAGTAAAACTAAAAAAAAACTGCAGAATTAGTTTGCACATCATAATAAATTTTACCGGATGCTTTGATCTATGTGAATAAAAAAATATCGTAGAAAAACTACTTTTTACCCACAGTACGTACTATAAAGTACCTGCTCTAAAGAACAGATAACTCTTCAAATGGGAGATAAATCTTGTTTACCGCAAGTAGAGAATTGGTGTCGTCTGCAGTTTCGGCGGGAAAAGTCTCGTGGTTTGTCCGAATACCATTGAACGTCATGAAAACAGACTAACAGTTGTAAACAGCGCTAGGGCCCTTCAGAAACAAAAATGGCTGCCTTATTATGTAAACTTTCTGAAGCAAACGTAAGGACGATTTGTAACTAAACAACATAGGCATAGTATTGTTGCGTGCTTTGCAACATGGCGAACTAGCGGTGCATATGTTTTATGTATCCATGATTATAATATAGAACAAAGTGCTCGGAATACTAAGAGTCTACATGTTTATTAATCGAACTACAACTACAAACTGACTATAACATTCTACATTAAAACTGGAGCATGCATTAAAAGACCAGGCTGACATTTTACATTTAAAGAGCAGACACACTAATGACAAGTTTTAATTCTCTGCAACCCCGTTATCTAAACATACCAATTATTTATTGAGACAGAGTTCAAGAGTTTACAATAATCATTAAATCTATGTTGCATCAGAGATTAATCGCAACATCATAAAACATGCATATGTTATCGTATCTAATTTTTTTCTACTGGACTTACGTATAAAAAAGGTAAAATATGGACAAATAAAAAAATGCAAGCAAAAAAATTTTTCCAAGGGGTTTGGCATTTATTATGCGGGGCTAACGATATTGATAAATCAGTCCATATTGATTCCGTACCTCGTAAATATTTAATGAAAATTTCTGCCTGTGTAACACCAAGTAATTAGTTTCTTATAGTATAAAGGGCTATATGCCTGTGTAACACCAAGTAATTAGTTTCTTATAGTATAAAGGGCTATATGCCTGTGTAACACCAAGTAATTAGTTTCTTATAGTATAAAGGGCTATAGCCTCATTACTATCAACTACGGTCACATCCTCGAATGTTTCGGCAATCTGCATTCATTCAGCGATCAAAACGAATTGTACTGTTAAAATATCCTGCATTAATTTCTCTTAACAAATGATTCCGTAATAATGATGAATAGGTGTTTCAACCAAATTAAACGCCGTTAAAGCGATACATTTTCAAGACCTGTTTATCGCCGCAATTTAAATGTACTGCCATACAAAAAAGAGGGGCATTATATAAACATTGTTCGTTATTCTTATTTCAGGAGACAAATAAAATACTCTCTAGATACTGATTGTGTGTTGCGTTTTATAGCGAGCACAGCTCGCAGCGGGCAGCAGCTTTCCGCGAAGAGCGGTGAGCTCTACGGCAATTACGTGTCATGTGATAAAAATGAAATCACATGATCAAAATCTGCTTAATGCTGATATTGATTTTTTTTCGTCCGGAAGTTGATATCGTCAAAAAACTGTAGGAACAACAACACAATTAATGACCTTTGCAACTCGTTGTCACGAATGTAGTTCCCAATACAATAGTGTATTTCTTTGTAATTTTTTCTTTGGCTTTTTTCTTGTTTTGGTTTTACTTTTGGAGCTTATTGGAAAGAAGGATCTTTGAAAAAAAATTTAAAATTAAACATTTGATGAAATATAATGGATTAGGAGTAATTTGGTCTAGTGGAAAGATTGCAAATTTCCTGTTTTATAGTCTCTCGGACTTCATCCCTGAAGGTAGGGATGCTTCCAGAGCTTTAAAATGAGTTAGAAATGTTACAGTTTTCTAAATTTTGGATATAGTTTGGAAGAGATATGGTACTTTCAGACTGCCAAATAGCATTCCAGAAACGAAGGTGGAATTTTTTTTAATTGACTTTATGTTAATATAAACAAAGAGGGAAAAAGAGGTCTTCAACAATTGTGGTTTTGTTCCTGTAACAAAGTGAATGAAGAAAAGTACTAAAAATAATTTTCAAAAAGACTTGAAAATAAGTTGACATCGATAAAAAATAAATGTTATATTTAAAATTAACAACAAAAATTTCATACTATTTTTTTGCAATGTCTAAATCGATCTTTAAAAACAGACAAACAAATTACATTTCAATTGACGTCAAAGTTACAAAGAAAGACGTCACGTGACCACTGGAATTTAGAGGCACTTTTAGGGTAGGGTGTTCGGAAGTAACGTCAATTATGAAATGCACATTATATATTGATAGTAAAGGAATATATATATATATATATATATATATATATATATATATATATATATATATATATATATATATATATATATATATATATATATATTGTCTGTGCTCGCATTTTGGCAATGCATACTCCATATTATTTCTGGACAGGTCTGATTAATTGCATCATAGCTGTATTGTTTCTTTCGTGATGTATGTTATTTATGAGCTTTGGCCAGTGATGCGCGATTGGTAAAAAATATGGCAGATTCTTCCGCAATGTGTTCGCGCATGACAAATGACCAACAGCTAATAATATATCTAGAATCACTAGTCGTTGTTATACTGAGCGTTGATACTAATTTTATAGGTAGTAGATTTAAAAGGAAATTGTAACAAATTACTGATAAATAAATTTGTTCTGACCCCTTTACCTTTGTTGAGACGTGTACACGGGTAAATTTTACCTGTAATCCTGCATGTGGGTGTTCTAGGTACCACTTACATTTATTCTTCAACAATATTATACAAATACAGCCTTTCTCTAAGTCAATACAAGTTTATATCGACTAAGAGATGTAAATCGACCGAGGAAGTAGTCCGACTTCGATATACAACTCGAGATCGATATATAAACCTGTATTGACTAAGAGAAAGGCTGTATTTTTATATTATTATTTGATTATTTTGCAGTATTTTAAATTTGTATCATAAAACATAAAAATATAAATTAAAAAAAATAATAACAAAATGTCTATCTAAAACCATTGTTTGTGTTGTGTTCCAGCAGATGAGTGATAAACGGATGTAAAATATGATTGGCTGATTACGAAAGGTCACACAATTAATTTTGGGAATTTTTTCCGACGATTTAAGAATATTATTTTTAATATGTTTACACTTTGCAGAACTGTTTATGTAAAAATGTTAAAACGCTTTTTTGCGACTGGTGACCTTGACATTTGATAGTATTGCTTCAGCATCAATAGGCTTCTTACTCACCTGATATGAAAATATATCCCACAGTTTCATTAAAAATCAAATGCAAACTTTTTGAGTTATTGTCCGGAAAAGTCTTTTTTGTAAAAAATTGTAACGTTTTTTTTTGTCAACTGTGACATTAGAATTTGATGGATTTCCCCAAAATCGATAGGCTTTTTACCCACCTAATATGAAACTATATCCCAAACTTTCAATGAAATCAGAGCAAACTTTTTGAGTTATTGTCCGGTAACACGTTTTTTTTGGTAAAAATTTCTAACGCGTTTTTGTCGACTGTGACCTTGAAATTTGACGGATTTCCCCCAACATTGATAGGCTTCTTACCAACCGGATATGAAACTATATCGTATAGTTAAATTAAAATCGGATGCAAGCTTTATAAATTATCCCACGGAAACCAAATTTGGATGGACGAACGGCGCGACCGACGGGCGTACGGACATAAAGACGCTATACACCTTACTCGTAGGTATAATTAACACATTAAATTAAGGATTGTCCGAACGTTAAATGTAAAAAAATTAGTTAGAATAAACTAGCTGACTGTTAATGCATACCTTAATTTGTCACACATAAAAGTGTTTTAAATTCCATATTTTTACTGTAAAAATTAAGGTAATGAATAGAAACTCGATATACTATGATGGGTTTTTTATGCTCTCGAAATTGGCGCCGCTTTGTCCGTCGGGCAGTTTTTAAAGAGTATTGCTAAAAAACCTTTGGCTTCATACTTAGAAATTTGATAGATCTTAATGACTTAAGGTGCAGTTATTTTTAATAGTTATTTTTTTCTTGCCAGTAAAACTTGCTTTTTATCATAGTTTTTCGGAGCCAAAACTGTTTGGCATATTGACTACAAACTAGGTCGGATTGACCATGATGAGTAGTTATATTAGTACAGTGCTTATAAGATCCATCTCTGCCAATATCAATTCTTGAGTTATCTGTCTTTGTTAATTTTCTAGTCAGGGAATATATTTTAGATAAGTTCA
Organism: Limnoperna fortunei; assembly: GCA_944474755.1. NCBI lineage: Eukaryota > Metazoa > Mollusca > Bivalvia > Mytilida > Modiolidae > Limnoperna > Limnoperna fortunei. The sequence goes on from OX104117.1 coordinate 20,207,462, forward strand.
AAAAACAAAAAAATTACAATACCGAGCACATCAAGACTAAGTTTGCAAGCCTCACTGTTGGCAGGGTGTGCTCGACCCCAACCTTAATTGACAAGGATTGCCAGTTTTCCTTCAGCAGTTTCGGGGTTTCACAAAGGTATTCCCTCGTAGTAAAATTGGTCGTCATGATATAGTTGAAAAATACTGAAAGTGTAAAAAAAAATTAAATATAAATAAAACTAATCACACTTGGTATATAAGTACATAGCGATGATATTGCTTATGATACTGATAATCTACATTTGTCTGCCGATATTATGTAGAAGGTATTAGATACGAGAAGCTGTACGTATATAATTATAATTAACAGTGGCGTTGCAACATCTTTTTGACAACAACAACAAAAACAACAAAACAAGAGAATGACTTCTGGTGGGGTTCAAACCCATAAACCCATATCAGAGCCATATAATGGACCTCTTCACGAGAAAAATGCTTTCACGTCATTCAGACTGAAGCTATGAGCTAAGCAAATTTGTTACTTACTATAATTAAATGTAGAACCTTCCTATTCCACAATTTAAGGGATGACGATGAGATTCGTGAGTAAAACGATCACATTAGCTTCTGTAGTTGGTGGTAGATGTAAGTCTTCAATTTTGTACAGTAAAGTTAGTAGACGTATTTTCAGGTAAGTTTTCTAAACCAGTTTCTGCATAAAGGTTTGTGATAAACGTCAATTTCATACAGCATTAACAATTCTCATACTGTCTACATTTTCTGCTGGATTTACCGGCATCTGTAGATGATTATCATAACATAATGTAGAAATATTAGTCATAATAATACTACATTTTCTTAGACGAACCTAATCAGAAAACAACGCACTATTATTGTACTACATGTATATGCCTTTCTAACAATATATATATGCCATTATTTGTAAACCAGATTCTTATTTTTGTTTACAACGATCTAAAGTCTGGCTTCGGTCATTAGAAATATTTACCAAACGATTTACAGCAAATTGACTTTATTAAAAACCAGACTGACTGGAGATTATTATTTTTACACTGGACTGTAAAAAAATTACAATGAGAGAGAAAACTGTACATACAAACCGGACCCTTCTGAATAGGAACAAATTAAAATAATGTGTGTAATATCACAGTTTAAGCGTGAATTCAATTGAGTAAAATGTGCTTCAATTGTCAGAATCCTTAAGGTAATTTGACATATACTATTGATTACCGGAGTGAGTTTGCGCGTTTGAGCCTTATTTAGGGTAAGGTATTGGCGACATAGTACAATACAAAATTCAAGTAAAAGACTGATACAACAAATAAAAGATTGACAGATGACATGTTACACTATGATGGATACATAAAAACTGATGAAATCTGAAGAGTGTGCATACAACTTGCGACTAGACTAGTTACTACATATGCGCTTAGTTTGTTTTATGTGAGACTGCTCGATTATACATACATTTATTGTTCAGGAAGATTAATAGGTTCTTATATATCATGTTTTTGGAAAAACCTGGGGATCTTCGCGAGTGATAGAAATGTGTTGTCTTTCTGCGAGTGGAGCGCAACTGAACTAGCGAAAAGACATACAAAATTTCTATCACGAACTAAGCGGTTATAGAACTCGTACCTGATCCCATATAGAGTCGTTATACTTATCAAAGCCCAAACATTTGTTTTGCCTTCCATAGTGCAGGTTGCATCTCTTCACACATCCAAAATGACGTTGTCATGAAAATATATGTGTTTATACTACACGTACACGTCACCGTATTTTGGTGAGGATTTTTTTGCGTGACAAATGAAAACTGCTTACCGCATATGCTCCAGCTTATGCTCCTTTTGTAGACCAAGAAATTTCTTTTTGAAATAAAAAATTATTTCCTCAAGCAATTCAGCGTTTTGAAAAGCGGCGGTTTTTTTCATTTTGATATAGCGATTTTCCATTGCTTATCCACTTCGGAATGCTCTTGATAGCATCAATATTGTGTGTATTAAACAGGTATGGAAAATCAACTATACATGGCAAGACAATACTAAACACGCTTTGTTGTTACACCTGCTTAAACTGTTACTACTGCAGGTCACTATCATTGACTTTGAATATTCTTATTGCATTGTATATCTTTTACATAATTTTGTAAAGAGGGCAATTACTTAATATACTGTGCACACTGTTAAATAACGGAATTCTGAACTATCAGTGAATTAATATAAATATTTTACATTACGGCAAAAAAGGAATCGAAGATACCGACGGAGTGTTCAGGAAACGACAAGTCAAGGACAGACAAAACAATGTTTAAACAAAAAAAGGGGACAAAAAGTACACAAACAGACGCACAACACAAAAACCACTAAAATTCCACTAAAACCGGGGGCGAGTCCATGTGCTTCGTAAGGTTAAGTAACTTATGCTCCACACGTGGCACCCGTTATATAATAGTAATGGAACAATTCAATGGTAATTTTTGAAACCATTGTTACGTAGATTTTTTGTCAGGGGACATTATCTTTAAAAATTATAATAAATAGAAAGTACAGGCTCCTGAGTGCATGATCAATTGGGAGATGTATACTACTTATTCAGGTGCTGCTGAAATGTTGCTAAAAATACAAAAAATATAACATTAGGAATATTACAATCAAACCAATTGTCTTCAATTTGGTTTTCACTTGACCTTCACTGTAAATTTTAAGATATGAGACAGACTTGGCTTTCTCTGTAGTGTCCTTAATGTTAAGTTCAATGGGGTGGATGCGATCAACATAGTCACTGAATTTTGTATAATTTTGTATCTATAAAGAGGAACGTGAAATTGAAACAGAGGTCTTACTTTTTGTCCCTTTGTTTTTAAGAACCCCTTGCATGAAATCCGCCTCATACGTATAAAGTAACAAGTCGGCAGGGAGGGGAGCACAGTTGGTACCCGTCGGAATGCTGAAGGTCTTTTGGGGGAACACTTCCACTAACATTATCACTAAGCATATATACATGTAGTACTAAGAGATGTACCTAAAGATTTTGAACCAAAATATTGCTAGGTATTGTTTGTCAGTTAAAACTCACTAAAATAGGTACAGATCAGCCGTAAAACTGCCTAATCTAAAGTATTGTATGCAAATAAGTCGCAATAAAAGGAGGAGTGGTGTGGACAATTTTTAAAGAAAATTTCGCAAAAAAATGAAAATTTGATATGTTTTTCTACAAATAAAAAGAACCACTTTTGCCTCTGGATGTTTTATTTAATTTTCAGTGGTTTAGTTTCTACATTGAATCTATCGTGTAAAAAATGCACTGATGGAGGTCAGCAATCTTGTCACTATCTCGTCAATAGATGGCGATATTAGAGATTACTTGATATCCAAATACCTGAACGTCGCCGTATGATAATAACGCGAAACGGTCAATAACAGAAGGCCGTACTATAAGGCGAGTATCTGGCAAGATTACGTTTCGTATTCCTGATCTAAGCAAAAAACAAGTAGTTCTACTTGGTATGCGAAGATCATTTTGCAGAATGTTGCATGGATGATAGTTTAATGGTAAAATGATCTCATTTTTCATTTTTCCTAAAATATAAGTTTGAATTTTGTCCATATATATGAATTAAATTGAAAATTATTCGTATTATTATTTTCAACTTATTGAACGAAACTTTTTTATACAAAATATTTGCGAAGTTGACTATTTAAGAAATAACGGTCATTAAATGAAATATTTTTATTATACTCTGTTAACACGCATCAAACTTTCACTTCATGATTAGTTCATTTATTATTATTATTATTATTATTGCTGGTATCATTTATTGTGCGTGTGCGTAACACAGTTTCCAAAATTGTACGTGTGTTTATTTGTGTCAACTTGTCAGTTTTATCTTTCCTGTGACAAGGCATCTAAAGGTATTCGAAATCTTATATACAAAATAACATACCGTGTTCTCACACTTCTGTATATTCAAATCATACCTGTCCTTGACAGAAGAAGGTCTTGCCGTTCTAATTTCGAATTAAATGATTAGCCTTTAATCTGGTTAGCTTTTGAAAATGTCCAAATATTCATACTTCAAAGTCGGCGTCAAACGATCTACACAGGCAAATTTACTTCACATGAAATTCACGTGAAGTAAATTTAACGTGAATTTCACGTTAAATTCACATGAAGTTCACGTTAAAATTTTAACGTGAATTTCACGTGAAAAAATAGATACTTTGGTAATGTTTTTCTAATTTGAATTACACATGAGTAGACAATTGTTCTCAATATAAAATACATGTATGTATTAACTTTTGTTGCTATGCATACTTATTTTTTTTAGTAAAATCACTATCTTGAAATTTCACATGAATTTCACATGAAATATTTCACGTGATTTTCACGTTAATTTGCTCCTTTAACGTGAAATTAACGCGAATTTCACGTGAAACTCACGTGATTAAAATTTGCCTGAGTAGTAATTGCAGTAAACATCCTGTTTGTTTACCTGCTAATTACCCTTCACGTTCAAATTTTCACGTTCATGTAAAGCTGCCGTTTCAAGACGTGCACAATTATCTACGGAATTTTATTTTACGTTAAAAATAATTATATAAATATATATTTTATTTACAATTTTAGGTAAATTCTATCTGAGTTAATATATAAAGACAGGTTAAAAATTGTGTCTAAAAGTACTTTTATTACTACAAAGAGCATTACAACATTGGACGTATTTGGTAATCTTATGTTGTCAGCTGGTCATTAGTCATCGCCACAGTTATTATATTCTTCAAAGAGCAAAGGCAGAAAAATATATTTTTAAAATGGATTATTTATCATATTGATTGGATAATGACAGGTTATAACGTCACAACCGCAATCTCGTGGCAACTACTGTCAATATGGCGGCCCCATATTAAAAAATTTTTCCACCTAAAATCCACCCTAGAAGCGTAACGGTAAAGAATACAATAAAATATCAAATGGCAAATATATTTCATTTTACATGAAGAACAACATATCAAATTTTCATTTTTTGCAAAATTTCCCTTTAAATTAAGACGTAAAAATCCTGCATTCTGAGGCATACTTGGGTGAAAATTAATTAATTATAATTACACATTTTATAAGGTATGTTTGTTGATAATTAACCACAGGCGGATAGTGAAGGTTTCTCACAAGGTACACTATAAAAACTGAAAGCTGTAAAACATAAGAGACAACATAATTTCTGTTTAAAAAATGTTAACTTAAAATGATAGTCATTAATAAACAATATCTGTGGATTAAAACCTTCGCTTTATATAGTCAGTTTCTTATAAAATATCAAAACACATATCAACACGAAAAAAATGGAAAAATGGAAACACTAAGCAACATAATATTATTGATGAGGGCGTTTTTCAATCATTGTTTGTTTGTTTTCTTCGTAGCATCTTTTTTTTATAAAAAGCAAATATATTAAATATTTTATAAGATTACGGAAACCGATTACCAGTTTTTAACGGTTGTACACATGGGGTTAGTTCCCTGTAATAAGACTACTCCAATACAATAATTTTCTGGACAGTGTTTCTATCGTGTTACGATTGTAAGCAGTTTACATTAATATAGAAACTAATGTGTATTGTGTGATATCTTATTGTAACACTCAGGTTGGGAGTGTATACTGAAATTAGTGCAAATGAATACTTGGTCACAGTATTACTCTGGTGGCTGGCACTTACGGTATATACGTCTAAGGGGCCTCGGTGGCCGAGTGGTCAAGGTAGTTCGTCTACTATTGATCACGTGGTCTGTCAACACTGAGATTGCGGGCTCGATTCTCACTGCAGGCAGGGTGTACTCGACTCCAATCTTAATTGACAAGGATTGCCAGTTTTCCTACCGCAGGTCGGGGGTTTTCTCCGGGTACTCCGGCTTCCTCCCCCAATAAAAACTGGACGCCATGATATAGCTGAAAAATTGCTGAAAGTGGCGTTAAACACCATCAAACAAACAAACAAACATATATACGTCTAAAAAATTAATCACAACACTGTTAGAATTAGATTTTTACACTGTCAAATTTTTTGCTTACCCTCAGCGGGATTCGAACTCACACCATTGTGACACCGTGGCATCAAATCGCCTGCACTATGTCCGGCGGTCTAGACCCCTCGGCCAAATCCGCTATATATATAATAATTCACACAATATAAAAATAGAAAAATCCCCCAGAGCAGCGTGAAAACGTACAGGAACCCCCACGGGACGAGCGTATATAGTATGCGTCGGACGTAAATGTCGTAGTAAAATATCTGGGTCACGGAGTAAAATCGTAGTAAAACACAAATAAGGACTAATACAGGACATCTACAAAGGTTTTAATCAATCCTGGTAACGGACATATAAATTGACTGTGGCTGGTGCCGCTCTGGTTACAACAGGGTTCAAAATCAGTAAACGTCCTGGTCTCCGGTCCACAGTCGTGCAAAAATCGTCTGCTACACGACCTTTTATACTCGGGGGTCCGCAGAAGGTGTGGGACAATTACGATAATACGAATGGTGCTGCAGAATATGTGGAACTGGCGCAAAGTATAAATAGTAAACGTCAATCAGTAAGGGAGATGGACTTATCACAACATATCCTAAAGAAGAAACAACTGGGTTTACAATATATAAGCCTTACATGAATAAATGCTTCAGGTAAAGTGATAAACATGAATGTTAACGCGAGAAACTTAAGCAAAGAAACGGTAAAATTGTTACATGTCAGGGTACCCCCTTTTGGGCAAACAGTGAAGACGAACTCTAGCCTAACTTCCCATATACTATAAGACATTAATAATAAATGCAAAAATACAATAACAGCGCGAAAGTGAAAGTAGACTGAAGTAAACAAATAGTAACTAGTAGCCTAAAAATAGACTAATATATTTACAAACCTACAGGTCTTAACACCTACACTTTACACCATCAAAGTTAGAAGGAACATATAAATTGATTCCTATATGTCTGTATTTGCAGATTTCGTTCATTTTTGTTCTTACTAAAGAATCATACAAGTGGACAGATTTCTTATATGGAAGAAATATTGACGACTTTCAATTCCACAAGTCCGATGCCCTATCTCTGCCTGTTCATACGAATATGATGACCTTGATGGCGCCATCGTCGCTGAACTCATAACGGCTCATTTTATTATCCATGCACAGCGACCGTCCGCTAAAATAGAGTGGGTCAAGCGGCCAACTATTTCATTGGCTGGTTCAAGCAAAGACTGGGAATACTTACAGTCTCGATGGCAGGAATATGTAGCTGCAACAAAAATTGGGGTAAAAGACAAAGTTGGAGAATCAGAACAGGACAAAACATTAGAACAGTTGTTTAAGTACGAGGAAGCGAAGGAAGCTGGTCGACGATCGGCTTCAGCTTCTTAGACTCAAACACCGCCGCAGCCACACGAAGCACCTACCAAAGAAATAAGAATGACGATGCTGTGTCTAAAAAACTTCGCGAAACAGCCCCTCTATACACCGAATCGTGAAGTTACTGTTGTAAAAAAAGGGCATGATGTAAGTGCCACAGGTAGCTGGTCAGTCTGCTTTGCATATGGGAATGTATATTATTTGTGCAACAGAAACCATGTAGAGTGTATATCGCAGTAAAGTCAAACCAAAATTGTCAAAAAACAATAACAATAAAACGAATACCACAACTGTGTTTAATGCATGATAGCTTCTGTACATTGACACTGGTTTTGAACGCGCTATACACATCGACCATCATATTTTTGACAAACTTACAAACACATGGGCAAGAAAACGCTCAGCATCTCAACCATTTATAAATGTTGATGATAAGGTGTTTCATGGTGATTATGCAACTTTAGGTTTCAAACAAAAAAACCGGACGCTCCCTTTCAGCCATCATTCTAGCAATGGTATACACAGGTTGCCAGAATTCCCTTGCGGGTGTGGGACTCTTATATCGCCTAGGCTTATGTAAAACTGACATTATACTAGTGACAATGAAGATGCACTCCGCTACAGATGGAAACGAGGCAAATGGTATACATTACCGATGCAACAGATAAGTTGTTACTAAGCAGAAAGGTCTGTGTGGGCTAGGTCTCATAAACGAAACATTCTTTCAATTGATGAACATGCAGTAAATGCTGTATTGAAGAAAATGATCATAAAGCCCAACAACATCCATGTAATTGCCCAAAAACGCCAATTACATTAACAACTGCTTCTCCAACATAAATGCCGTTTTCTGCATCCACCGAAAATCTATATCGTCTGAAAATCTTCCTGATAGACAAGCATGCATCAAACACTTTAAACACGTGCGAACACCAACCATTGAACCTTATAGAGACACCACCAAGCTGATGGTCGACTCGGAAGCAGAACCCATCGCCCACCACACCCCAAAACCGGTACCCATTCACTGGAGTTGGGAAGTTAAAGCCGGACTTGATCAAGATGTTCACCTTGGAGTCTTAGACCCAGTACCGGTCAGCTGAGAACTCGTAAAATGGTTCAACTATGTGGCAAAAAGAATGGCAACTCCATTGAACCCAAGTAAATCCTATGTTTTATCAATAATGACATCTGGTATAATCTTCTTATATGACAGATGTTCGCAGCATGAATAGAAGGCCCGTTTTACATGGTTACACAGAAGACAGTGTTTGATGCATGGAACGGATACTATAGTGTTCCAATTCGTGAAGAGGACACCCCAAATGACTACGTTAACGTTCATTACCGCTTAGGGACGGTTACACAACAGCACCATGTTATATTGCTTAGGGCGACGGTTACATGAAAAGGTATGATGACTTTGTGGCTGACTTTCCTAACAAAACCAAATGTGTTCACGACGTTCTGTTATGGAGGAGTTTTTTTCAGGCTGTTCAGTGGCAGAACTGTGTGGCAGAAATGGAATAACCTTTAAAATTTGAAATTTGCTTTGCTGAAGATACGGACGAATTTGCTGGTTTCGAGATAACATCAGGTAGCGTGAGGTCGAGCAAGAGATTCCGTCAAGCCATACTTGATTTCCCCCACGCCAAAAAACATAGCGGACATGCGTCACTGGTTTAGACTTTTCAATCAGGTTGCCTACGCTTTCATTGTAGCCAACAGAATGGTAACATTTCGACGACTGAGAAACCAAACACACCATTTAGATGGACAACTGAGCTAGAAGAACTCTTTGAAGTCAAAACAATTAAGCACCCATGAAATCGAGAGCAAGGGGTCAAGATCTTTGGCCTTGAAAAACCAAAATGCCTAGCAACTGATTTGTCGAAGTAAGAAATTGGTTTCTGGCTATTACAGAAGCACTGTGATTGTGTCACCTTAAGGCCATTCTGCTGCCATATTGGGTGGAAAGAAATCATTGTTGGCAGCCGCTTCACACATAGCGCAGAATCAAGACACGATCCCACAGAGAGAGAAGCGTTGGCGGCTGTAGATACCCTAGGCAATGTCTGGTATTTCGTAATTGGTTGCAGTCAGTTGATGATAAACCATTCATAAAGGTGTTGGCGATATGTCTCTTGAGAACATCTCAAACTCACGACCCAAACACTTGAAAGAAAAGACACTACGCTACAAATTCCACATGGTTCACATACCAGGTGTGAAACATCAAACAACGGACAGTCTTTCGCGACATCCAACAGGCCAGCCTGAGAAAATAATTCTCAAAGACGACGACATAGCCTCAATCCAGTATTGCATGCCCAATATCATGCATTGTTCCAACGTGATGGATGGACTCTGTTCTTATCACTCTAAAAAGCTGATAGATGATACTGTTGATGTGGTAGCTATCTCCTCGTTAAAACATTCAAATCTGTCACATGGGATAGAATTCGTTGAGCTACGTCCAGTGACTCTGATATGTAACATTTAGTAGAAAATATTGCATTCAGCGCACTAGGGTGTATTAGCAATGACAGCAAAAGCCGATTCATATGTGTTCTGGCCAGGTATTACCCTTGCTATCAGCAAGATGCGTAGACACTGTCAGCATTGCAACTTATGCACAGACTACCTCCACTACAAAGGATACAACTACTAGTAGCTAGTAGTAGATATATATTGGAACTTACCAATAGTTGAACGCGCACATGATGGCCTAATAGATTGTCTCCAACGTACTTTTATCAGATTCGGCGTACCCAAAGAGCTAGCGTCCGATGGTGGCCAAAAGTTCAACTCTACTAAAAAGTTCTTAAATGACTGGGGAGCACATCATCGCTTATCATCAGCGGTCTTTCTGCATAGTTATTGTCGTGTAGAAGTTGGAGGGAAGACGATCACACCGATCATAATGAATAACACGAAACCAGAAGGAAGTCTAGAAACGGACTCTTTCCAACGTTCAATTTTGCATTTCAGGAATACACCAGATAGGGACACAAAGTTGCCCTCGCCATGTGTATTTTCGGTCGACCTTTTCGGAACTTCATACTCATCCCGCTCGAAAATTATCAACCACATGCTACCTGTCACGACACACTGACATTACAAAAATTGGCACTTCGACAGCGCCATATGAAAGAGGCTAGAACAATACACCAAGGTTACCTGCCTTAAAGGTAGGAGATCATGTACGAATCCAAACTCAGACGGGTCCACAACCATTAATATGGGATACAACTGCGACAGTAATCGACGTCCGTCTATTTTACCAATATGTAGTTCGGGTAAATGCCTCAGGGTGTGTCACTGACAGAAATAGAAAGTTCCTACGGCATTTCATTCCTATGTATGCTACGCCGCCACGAATGACATTTGATAAAGACATGTTAAGGTTACATAATTCGTTCACCCCACACGATTGAACGACAGGAGTATAACATCATCCGAATTCTATCGCCAGACTCGTCACCTAAAATACCCTTGACGACACAGTGCACAGGTCAGGCATTACAGCCCATAGGCAAGATGTAAGAAATCCTTTTCATTCTGATTACCAGAGACCAACACCCGCAACAGCGAAACCCACCACTTAAGTAGCTCATCCGTTAGGAAGAACTCAGCACAATATCCCGTTAGACCAGATAAACTCTCCGCATAAGTCAATCAGACAATTTAAACGCGCACAATAGCATGCTGATAACGATATGAAAGACTAAATTTTGTTCAAATGTTGTTTGCGCATGTTTCTTTGTGGTTTGGTTTTTCTTATTATCTCAATGACATTGAGTGTGTGCATAATGTGATCTCGTTATGCAAAAGTTAGTTTAATCAGTTTAGGTAGTAACATTAATCGGAAATGCGTAATGTGTTCACAACTTCAGTAGTAAAATTATCCTGAAATGCGTAATGTCTTCCCGCTTCATCATTTATTCCATTGTATGTCAAAAGACTCAGTTGGAGATATATGATTACGGAAACCGAGAACCAACTTTTAGCGGTTTTACACATAGGGTTAGTTCCCTGTAAACAGACTTTGCCAATACAATACTTTTCTGGACATTATTTATTTTGTGTAATGTAAGCAGTTTACATTAATATAGAACCTAATGTGTATTGTGTTATATCATATCGCAGTTACGAGGAACATACTAATTGATTCCTTTATGTTTTAATTTTCAGATTTCGTTAATTCTTAACCAAAAATTATACAAGTAGGCCGAGTTCTTATATATTTTATTTTATAAGTGTTTTTGGTAAATAATTGGAACAATAAATGTTTTACTGTTTTACGTGTAATAGGTACATTTAACTCATAGCTTTTATATAAACTTTCTAATAACATTTTTAAATATTCATTTTTAGTCATCATACAACAATTAACAATTTGACCTTTAACTACTCAACCGATCTATTTCCTTATTTACTATGGTGAAACATATATCGACAGAAATAGTTTGTAATGTGTTCGAACCCACAACCTCGGTGTTGACAAACATGTGATTAATAATACATGACTAAAACCCTTCAACACATGTCCAAATACTCCACTGTATACTAATATGCACTTAAATCTAGTTCATGTTATATTTTATTCTATAGTGTCATTTATACCAAGGGACAAATAAATCAAGCCCATGTTTTGGAAAAGTATCGGTGCACGTGTTTCATCAGTATACAGCAGCTTTAGTATCCTGTATGGATATAAACGCCTTTGCTAAAACTGCATACGCGATTACCCGTGCTTTTGGATGTTCGATTAAATGGTTACTTCTCACATAACGTATGAGGTCTCGAAGAACTATATCTCGTTGTTTTGTATCACCTTGTCTAGAAAAACATATAAAACGTACAAAATGTAAAAATACTATTGGCGGAATGACATGAAAATCCAATCCAATATCTGTTGACAGCTCATTAAGGAACCATGCTGGGTCTGGCACCAGGAACACATAGTCGATACAGAATGACTTCATGTATGTAAGGAAAGAAATCTCAGAACTCCAATTTTCTATATTTCTGTCAATGTAATCTTCTGTATACTCGTAATTTGAAAGAGTAATAATGGTTTCTAGCCATCCTTTTTCCTCGACTAGAGTACTTGTTTGAATTGCAGCATGGTACTGACCAGTTTCGCAGAAGTATTGGGATATCAGTAACCATCCATTAGCGCCATCACCATGACTACCAACTAGAAGTTTTGATAAAATGGTTTTTAGAGCTTTGTATGTTTCTTTGTTATTATGGTTCTCTAGCTTTGTGAGTTGTGCTGATTTTTGATTTGACAGACAAAATGACAGTAAGTACAGACCCTTTGTAAAATACGAGAATTTGTTCTTTGAAAGTCTATATAAGGACTTTAACAGGATTGAATCAATTTGCGTTTTGGTACATGCTGTATATGTCAATCGGACACTTCTTAATGAACTCAACACGCTTTTCATTTTCTGCATGAAGCTATTTGGTGTTTTTATACGCATGTAAATCTGACGAAAGCTGAATTTGTTGAAAGGTCGACCATACGGTATGTTTGGTAGACTTACCGGCACGAGATTTTTAAACACAAATTCTAGTTGTAGCTTCCTCTTGCCATCTATTTCTCCTTTAAACAAATTATTCTCTGGTATAAAATAATTTGGACAGAACTCGTACCTGATCCAATACAAGAGACGTCGTTGCACTTCCCAAAGCCCAAACAATTTTTGTGCGTTCCATAGTGCAGGTGTGAATTCTTCACACATCCAAAATAACGTTGTCTTAAAAATGTATGTATCTAATTGTTTATTACTCAAGAGCGGTTTAAATACACCTTTCTTGATATATTTCAATATATTGTAACATAAAAACTGTGTGTGTGTAAATGAATGAAGTAATTTTTTTCAGCTAATGAAAAACATATCCTCCATTCAAGAGAACAATCGTCTTTTTCATAAGACTTGCTACCAATAGGAACGAATAAAACACCCGCATTAATTATTTCGTAGACTATTTCAGTCGATGATCCCTCTTTCAACCACTCTTTTGATCTAGTTCGTTGTATCCAAGGACCTGCAATGGGAGGCCATGACAGGCTACGAAAACAAAAAAGATGATCGACGGTCTCGTTAGGTGGAGAAATACACGGTCCATGGGTTGTAACGTCAGCGTCTCGATATCGTTCAATAAAATAATTTTTAAACCGTTTGTTTGAAACTATTGGGCCAAATGTAGAATTTTCTCCCCAGTGATGAAACAAATCATCATAATATTGACTCTGAGAAATCATGAGATGTGCATAACCAGGATTCGAGATGTTTGTATTGTACAGTAAAATTGGTTTTTCGTGGTCTACATGAGAATCTTCGATATCTACAGTAATTTTTTCAAGGATTGTTATAAGATCGTAATCAGCTTCAGGAATGATTACTGCTTGGGCTGCACTGCCGCTGCTAATATTGGTATATAGATCAGTAATCTTTACGCAATCGTCAAGAACTTCAAACAATCTTCTGCAAACATCTACCTGTTCCCCTGTATCTAACCCGAAGCATACCAGTTTGTACAGTAACTGCGGAAAATTCGTTGCAGTCCCATGATATTCTCGTTCGTACTCTAAAACAAAGAACCATACTAATTTCAGTAAAGACTACTATGACTATCATGAGTTGTCTGAAATTGTAGGTCCTTTTAAAATATTTTAGCAAACTAGCACTAAAACTTAATAAAGCACCAAAAGCAACTATATATCAGCGATAAAAATGTGTTGCTAACCTGATGGGGTACCAGTGTACAGGAAAAAAATGTGTAAAAAGAATACTTTAAACATTCGAACGGATTAAACTTATGCATATCTTCATGATATCTTATACATAAAAATGAAATACGTACAAAAATGTCCCGACTTTGCAGGAGTTTGAATTTTCGTTTTTATTTTTTAATATTGATTAGCAGGATAAACTGATAAACGCCATCATACAACAAGGTTATATAATTTGATACATTAGACGCAATCATCCTATTCATCATGGGGTTTCATTTTTAAAATATTGGCGGTAAAAAAAAGGAATTATCTCTACAATTCTGAAAAATTGTCCTAAAACCACATAGAAATTGTGAAATATCCTTAAAATTTGAACATTAACATCATTAGAATTTATTACTGAAAGAACTATAAGTACCTGAAAGTATTCTCCATGTGTCCAACCATTCTTGGGGAATAAACGATCCCCTATTTGCATTGGATTGCCCGAGTGTGTTTTTCAACACAGAGAAAATAGTCTTTGCATCTGTTTTTTTATATTTTTTGTGGAATGTCTCTCCAAGATAAGACAGACGCTTGCTTTGTTCTCTGCTGGTTTCAACTTCAGTCTGGTTTTTTGGCAAGCCTAAAGTTAATTTATTTATGTCAAATCTAAAGAGAAGATCACTTGCACCTCCAATCAAACTACTGATGGACATTTGTAACTGTAAAATGTAAAGTAATGAAATTTGGTTATAGTAGGCTGTAAGGAGCTTACGACAATACATGTTTGGATTGAAAAATAGGGAGAGGCTTTAGCGTTATTCCTTGCTACCTACTATAAAGAATATATCCCGGCTATGCCATTTTATTCCCTTTTGTAAATTTTTTAATTTGTTTTTGTTTTGCGGTTGATGTTTTTTATTGGATTCAAGATATTTATACTGTTAACAATTCGCTATATTTCAGAAATGAGGGATACAAAAATCGTACATGCCCACAGCACATTGTAACCACGAAAAAAAACTGTATTTTAACTGAGAAGAAATAAGATGTATAATAGTTTGTAGTTATAGATAAAAGCATCCAACGTGGATGATACTTGCAAATTGTTTCAATGAAAAAATGTCAATTATCCTTAAAACGTATAAATGTTTTATAATACTAGTAACCTTACCCGCTTATCTTATCATTAAATCCAGTTTTAAATTACCAAATATAGTTAAATGGAAGCTAATGTTATAATACAAAAACCGAAGCTAGATTATAATATATACACATACATTTAGGAAAACTCGTAATGAATCAAATGAAAGGGAATATATTTCCTTTTCCACGACCTCCTTCAATTTCCGCAAACCGGAGGAAAAACAAGGAAATATTATGATGTATCGGAAGGCTCCCTGCAGATAAAATCTCAATGTCTTCAGTATGGAGAATTTTTATTTTTTAATCCTCCCCTGTTGGAAATTGCTAAATGGCATGATCTGCATTTTTCATTTAAAACCATGTAGATTTAATTAAGCTCTATTTGTACATTACCATTTTCATAATAAAACACCAGTCTGGTACATCACCATTTTCTAATTATAAAACATCAGTTTAATACAATGGAGACAAAGTATCCAAAAGTCATTTAAGTTTAATATTGTAATAGAAGTGGGATTTATTTCAATAAAAACAAGTCTTTATGTCTATAAATTTGCGTTCGTTAAAAGATGAACAAGGAATGCTACTGTTTTATGTGTTTAATATCACTGACATTCAAGACATTTATCCTCGGTGGTGGAGTGTCCTAGGTAGTTAGCCATCTAACGATGATTACTAGTTAACGGCGAGGTTAAGGTTAAAGTTTAACTCCTCAATTGGTAGGACATTGACATGGATTGAAACTTTGCTGCGTGCAGTCAGGGTTTACAGAAGGTACTTACTCGTCCTTTTCCGAAAAAGACCCGAACGCTATAAAACAAAACGGCTTCAATTATGTCAACGAAGATGTGCAACGACAGTCATTGATCAACAGTGTCTTTGGGTTTAAACATTATCCTTTTTAAATTTAATTTTAGAAGTAAAATATCAAACTACACATCAACACGCTGAAAACTATACCAATTAAAGACAAAAATGCAAAAATAGTGATTGACAAGAGTTGGAAGATTCTTAGGCTTCTAAGTCTATGCATGGCACATACGTAACAACGAAAAACACGATGCAAAATGATATTGAAAAAATGTTATTCTTTTAATCATTGTTTTATTTGTTTGTTTTCGCCAAGCATATTTATTATTAGAAGCAACAACGTGTAGTGTTTACAGTTTTATAATGAAATGGAGCACCTTGCTATTCTCTTGAAATCGATTTTGTTTGCAAATTCAATGATATATTTATTCAATTTGCACATATGCTGACAGAAATGTTATACATGTGTTCATATGTATGTGTGATAACCAGCTATAAAAAAACATAGCAAAATCTTAAATTGTATTAATCTTTTCCTTAAAACTAGCTATATATCTAGTTCCACAGTTTCACACATGATCATTAAAGATCTTTTTACCATTAAAACGAACTTTTTGACCCTTGATTAAGCTTTACAACCTGTTAATTATTAAGTATGAAATATTTTTGGGTTGCGGGCCACTGATTTGTCTTTATTAGACTTGCGTCGCAAATTAATTTTGACATTTTAATTGGAATTATAATATTTTGCTGACAGAAGTAAATTATTTACGTAAGAAATTTGTATTCGCAATTTTCGCATACCATAATCAGTCATTTTGATATCAAAGCTACAAATGAATTGTCGTGACATATCATTTCCATTCCTGGGACCATTCATCGGTCATACCGGCAGATGACTACGTTCCGTAACAGAGTTATCTGCCCCAACACCATAAACACTTGTCAGCAAATAAATTTAGAATCCGAAGGCGATTTTCAAAATTTTAAGTGTACAAAAATTCGGTGGATATATGGCAATGATTTAACAAGTTATCTGCCCCAACAACATACACCCTTGTCAGTGAATAAATTTAGAAACCGAAGGCGATTTTCAAAATTTGAAGTGTTCAAAAATTCGAAGGATATATGGCAATGATTTAACAAGCACAATTTTCTTCTCTAGTCCACACCCTGTTTACGTGCTTTTGATCCAAAAAATGATGCAAATCGTTGCTTTTTTTCTCGAAAACCGCAAGTCCAAGAAACGGGACCACCACTATTGAACCTAAGTTATATATTTTATATTTAAAAATGTCAAGATCAAAGGTCAAAAGTCAAGTCCATTGGTTTTGTTAGGATTAGATCTGTTATAAAAATTCCTTACCAACAATATTTTTTAGAATCAGGATGGTGTATTTTACTGAAATAATTTCATGACCGGAAGTTGCATTTTTCTCCCTAGGAACGGGTGTAAAATTCCTTAACAACCATATATTTTAACTCGGTTCCACTCTCTTACTCTATAACTCATTTAACACTGATGAAAAAAGCTGCCAGTTTTCCCACCGAAGGCTGGGACCATACTGGGAGGGTTCCCAGTGCTCGACCCACAGAGCAGCCCAGCGCGTCCCATGGTGGCGGATAAGGGAAACCCTCTCGTTGGGGGTTGTCAGGTCATAATACGGAAAGCCTGACCGCGGACCGTAGTGGGTAACGTGTTTGGAGAGTGCCACGCTACTTGCACGATAAAGACCCCTTTTGTAGATTTCGAAAAAGAGTAGGCTCATAGTAGCCGCTACAAAAGGCTAAATTCTCCGCCCTTACCCAAAACTCCATACTTTTCCAGTGGCAGTCAAAATTGTATTTACTGTGACCCATACCACCCCCATTTTCCGTTCATTTATCGTTTGTTAACTAGTTCCCGTCCTGAATATAGCTGCAGTACTGCTCGCTGGACGTAAAACAGACATCTAATCAATCAATCAATCCTACCGAAGGTCCGGGTTTTCTCCGGGTACTCCGGCTTCCTCCCCAATAAAAAACTGGACGCCATGAGAAAGCTGAAAATATAAGCGTTAAAAATCATGCAATCAAGAAATAAACATCAAATGCGCACAATTTTGTTGGTTTTCGTCAATCTTCAATCAATTGTCCTCGAGATCTACATACCATTCGGTGTTCTTTTCTTACATTTCCTACATGCCTTTGTTCACGTTCTCATTCTTGTTTTTTAATTTTCTTTCTTTACAAATTTTAAGCAAGATCATAATAATTTATCTTTTAGTTCGAATATTGTGATTGTGGGCGTATTTACGAGCAAACTGGTGGCATACCAGTTGAAACGAACTGTCTTCCCTTATCGTCCACTTGCATGTGTATTCATACGATATTGGTTTTATGGATAACGTTCCATCATTGAACAATTTACGGTTTGAGAACGGTTGTAAACGATTTGATTCCAAAAGGCTATAAAAGACACATCAAACTGTTTAAAAAAAACTGCTTTTCGTATTTAGATGTATATCATGCAATTGACCACGACAGCATTCATTTTTAAAAAAAATTAAATAATACGAAAAGTGAGATTACTTCGCGATCCCAACCATACAGTTCATATTTTGTGACGTAATATTATTGTAGCAACTGCTTATATATATATATATATATATATATATATATATATATATATATATATATTTATATATATATATATATATATATATATATATATATATATATATATATATAGATATATATATATATATATATATATATTACACACAATCGAGTTCTTTAACAGCTTATGAAGCAAAGATTTCAAATAGTAAACTGAAGTCAAACCCAATTAAATTTTATGAAAGTAATCATGAATTGGTCAACCGTAGGAATGCTCAGTCATACCGATGGTGACTGATATATTAGATAAAATACTGGTCTCTCCTCTTAATTATGAAATAAAAATTTTTGAAATCATAATAACACGTTAGGTATGAAATATCGTAGTTTATATCTCACGTTTTTCATGCGAAAAAGGCTTTGCCGTCGAATGGCGCATTAGGGACTTTTTGCCAGGAAGAAATGATTAATTATTTAATAACATCCAGCTTCTATGCTACAATACCATATCGAGAATACCATCATCGGTAAACTTCATTGAGGATACATTGTACGGGTATGCGTCGAAAACATAAATGTGCATCCATAAGAATTGAAAATTTGTGTATCTACGAAGTGCGCGTTGTTTTTTAAATTTAAATATAAAGGCAATACACAGGCACATACAATCAATACTTGGTGTCATGGTGTACTGAGGTCGCCTTTACGAAAAACGGGTAAGGACCATTTATAATGACTACAAATAAATAGTCTTAAATTAATATGTCTTCGCTTACTGATATGTATTTTTTAATTTACTTTAGATAAATTTGATTTTAAACTATTGTGGGGTACAGGAAACATTGTGGCCACGATAGAAAATGTTACCTGTATAACACAACAAAATATGTGAACGGAATTTTAAGTTTATAATCAATATGAAGTTAACACGTCATACGATGTATAGCAGGACAATAGACTCACAATCAACAAAAGTTTAGTTAATTCAGACAAAAAGCACACAATACAAAGCAGAAACCAAAAAATACAAAGGGGAGTAATCCGATCCAATAAATCTAAGGAAGCGAATGTTACTCCTTATACATGTATAATTCAGTTAACACTCGGACACATTACTCAAATTTTACAAAAATACAACGAAATTTTCTACTATTTAAGAAAAGGAATTTTAAAATGTACTTTGTATACACTTGATTAAATAAATATCACATCCACATCAAAAAATTACGATTGAATTGTCAGCGATTTATTTGTATCAAAAGAGAAATATAGATAAGCTATTTTGTTAGTCTTTTTATAAAATTCCCTTGGCGTTCGGTCTTTTGTGAATACTTTAATTTATAATGACGACCATATGCTAGTTACACATCAAAATATTTTAATTGTTTGCCATGACTGTGTTCTTGTACGTATACTAAAATAACTATCTATGAACATTAGATTTCCTAACAATTGTGTAAAGCCGGTAAAGGTACATAAAGACACAAAGTATTGCGGCGTTCTTATAACGTTGATTGCACTACAACTAAATGGAATGTACATATGATTGCATGGATTTATTTACATGTAAAAGTCCATTAGCAGACTTAAATTAAGCAACAAATATTATAAGAAAAAGTAATAAAAAAAGTTTATGGTCTCACTGCACTTTATGCAGTTTAATATCCTATTATATGTAATAAGTTTATAAATATACATTGTGTATTTGAACCATATTTCTGTCACAACCCTCATCTAATTAATACACACTGATGCTAATTTCAGTGTTCATTATGATAAGATTGTACCGCGAGGTTTTCTACGTTTCCATGTTCTCTTAAAATTATAATATTTTCTATTAGTATAGTATTTACAAAATGTCATGTAGTTTTCTTGTTATTGTTTTATAAATGTATACATGCTTATTGCAGAATAATGGAACGAGCATTTCTTCGGTATATCTACAAAAGATATTGCAAATTTGATGAACAATCTGAAAAAGTGAATGATATCGAGAAAGGCGTAAAAAAAATACTTAATGAAATTCTCGAAGAGATAGCAAAACGACATCCTGGTCTATCTATTTCAAAAATTATTGAAGGAGGAAGTTATTATGAGAAGACAAAAGTTGGAGCTCCAGATGAATTTGATTTTATGATAGTCCTTAGATATCTATCTCTACCAGGAGCAATAACGCTAAAAGAAGGTTGTGTACCGTGGTATAAGAAAGTTTTGGTCGAAGATCCAAGCGATAAATTTGACGGTCTTTTCGACACAAATAACCTACTAAGCAACGAACTTGTGACTAGACAATTTTGGAGTCGTTTATTGTCATTGTGTAAGAACAAAACATTTACTGTGTCAACACAGTATGGCGCAATCAGCACAAAGGGATGCAAAAACAGAAAACTTTTATTGGAGTTTAAGGAAAATATACCACTGAGTGATTTACCGGAAAATGAAGACGAACCCAACAGCCAAGAACTAATTCATATACCAACTTTAGAGATCGGTGTTGATCTGATGCTTGCAATAGACTACCCGAACATAAAGGAAGTTGTTACAAGTGAGGGATTTCCACGTGAATGGAGAGAACGGTTGGAAAATACTGGTTGTCACCTTGTTGCCAAAACATGTCAATCACTAGACCCGTGTTCGACTTGCTGGCACGTTTCACTTGCCAATGCAGAAATGAAGTTGATGCTTGATATCGGTGAGCAACACAGGCAAGCATATCAAGCTATAAAATATTTATTAATAAGGGAAGTCCCCTACTCTGGAAAATGTGCAAATTTGTCATCATATATGCTGAAAAATGCCTTTATGTTTCATAGACATGGAGAAAATCGCTGTGAATACACTCGCGATGCAAGTGTATGTGTTCATGCAGTTTTTGATTATCTTATTCATAATTTTAAAGTTGGAAAAATGCCTTGTTTTCTATCTAGGAATATTGACACATGGGGACCGGATTTAAAATTCCCCGTATTAAGTAGCGAAAAATACCCAAGCAGATTCCTTGATGATGGCAGTTTAGGTGAAGAATGGTATGCTTTGTGTTGGCTTGAACTTTGGCGCAGAGTTGTCGTTAGAGCAGACAAGTTACTGAAAAGCGTAGAATCTGCAGATGACAACAAAATACAGGAGAAATTTTATATGATGAAAGAGTCTATGATGCTTCTTGTGGAATGTTACTGTAAATACACAAATATTCAACAAATGTCACTATCCGAAATCAAGAGTTTGCCAAAAGGGATATCCGACAGTACACTTGAACGCAATTTTGCATGGTATTTCGGCAGGCTCAAAGAGTTGTTTGATGTTAAGCTTGGTGATTTACTATAATAAACGATATTCATCAAGAGACGTTCATCAATAAACACATGTGAGCATCCATGCCGTACTTGACAGAGCGGCCATATAGCTTTCCGTAACACATGTGTACTGATGCACGTTATTATTTTTCTAACTTAGTTATATGCTTGTCATTAACTTGTATTCTTTCAACAACGAACAATTTAGCCCAAATTTGCAGTATGACAGAAAGACCGAAACAGTAACCAGACAACTACATGTAAAAAACACCAGAAAATCGTATTAATAGTAGATGCTCTTAAAAACAGCGTTTCCTCCTTTATTAACTATACCTAATGTGTTTTAGTTTGGCAATACATTTTGTGACTTTTGGAGCTTGAAAAGAAGAACCATAGTAACTAAGGTGCGATATATACCTTGTGTCTAACAATGATCGTATGTGTGGATAATCAACTTTAGCGTAGGAGTATGTAGGTTATATTCATCTTAAACCATCAAATAAATTGAGTGATAAAATCGTTTTCTGCTAAGTCTGTTTAATTGTAAGAAACTTGAGATATGAACATCAATTTAGTGGCAAGGATGAAATAAAGAAAGGCGAATTTAAAAAGGAATCTATCGCCATTTAAAAAAATGTTTTGTAACTTTCACAAGGTCAATTGACAAAAAATAAATGTAGCAAATTTAAGTATTAATAGTTATGTCTCTGTAATTATTAAGTTATATTTAAGTCTATAGCATAAAATATTTTGTCTGATACACTGCACTGAACACTAATTTGCATAATAATACACACATATTTTATGTCATATTTTAGATGTTCAAACATTGTTCCTTATAAATGTCTGTTAAAAAGCTTTGGATAGGTAAGTGGGTATTTAAAAAGGCATATTTGTATTTAGGTAACACAAACATCATAGTCTGTAATAAAACAACTAAAAATCAATAAAAATAAACCGTCTTGCACTTGTAATTTAACAGCGGCACGTGTTCATCTTTGCTAAATGCAAGATATATGAGCAAGTTTATGATAAACGGCAAACAGCATAATCACGGGGAAATCTGTAAAAACTCTGAATAATATCTTTATTCAATTATTGTTCGTCGACATTATTCGAATTGTGTAGTAATTTAAAATCTTTAAATTAATTAATTAATATGTCGCTTAAATGTACATATTACCGTAATATCATAATCAGTATCGAAAAAATATGTACCTAATGTGTAGCTTCTTGTAACAAATGTAGTCTATTGGATTTAGTTTTTGTATTTAAGGTTATATCTTTGAACTAGCTTGACAGTGTTTGTAGTGCTTCATAATGTTTTTATTCAAATATGGCGGATGTATAGTGTGCTATAAAGTCAGAATATTTTTGTTAAGTTGATGGTCGGTTTTATCTTTGGCAAAATTTATCTTTTTTAATTAACTGCAATCTTAACATTGTAAGGTAGTAGCCAGAAGTCATTCAAGGGTCCTTTTTGATCGTCTTCCATGATTTAACTGTAGCATATTCTAATAGTATACCACGATGGCTCGCTTAGCGATCGGCTGATTGTGGATACAACCATTAAAATGTGTATTGGTTGTTTCTGCGATAAGCTCGCAATTGACAAAAACTGAAATAATTCGCAAAAATCCAAATCATTCACTCTCCCCGTATTAATAGAGCGCAAGCTCGTGATTACTTAAGATAGTTTATGTATAAACGTACATGTCTGTATCATAGTAGCTAGTGCAACAAGATTTTCATACATGTATGCGATGTATAAAAATGTTAAAATATTTTTTTTCGAGTACACTTTAACTGTTAAGTGTTCTAGGTTGCCAAGTACTAAATCATCGACTTAAGACACAGAGCTAAGGAGCCTCAAACCTGGTCGCCATGATATAGCTGATAATAATGTAAATAGATGCTGCAAGTGGCGATTAACCCTATTGGAAAAAAATGAAACCTTTTGAATGCAATTGAATCTAATCCTATTTTGACTTGATCTATTTTGTACAAATACAATACGTAGTTTGTATTAATGTAAAAAATCAAATACTATTTCTTGTAACATTTGAATACAACAGAGTTACAAACAATAGCTAATAATAATTGATTTATTGCACGCGTTTAGCGAAATATCGGCTTTTTCTTTCATTTAGAACATCCTCGGCAGCGGCACGTGGAGAAGGCAACACAGCTCCCTCCGCTGCAACCATTCCTTTCACATTCGGTATTACATGCTCCAATTCCAAAAGCACAATCAAACATATCAAGATCTATCTCAGCTTGTGCGTTTACTGACTGCGATCCTACAATTGTATGAGTATACCAATTTTATAAAGTTTACTACGCCAGTTTCGTGTAATTAATACACAAAAGTATAATTGAAAATGTTAGATGGCAAAATAATAAAGATGTTGAATAGATTAATGAATACCCTAATATTCAATTTGAACTGCAGTAACGCATTAACCTTTAATTGCTGTCGTATAATTTTATTATATGTAATTTAGTAAAATAAACCTCATATCGAAATTAATAACTCTCATCTATGACTGTTAAGCATGTGTACATAGAAAGCAGTATAACATACACAAATAAGATTTAAAAGGTACAATAGGACCTTGCTAGAAGAGTTCATAGTGTTTGACCCATAGAGGTGCCCAGCGCATGAATAGGTGGCACATAAGTGAGGTTATCTCTGGTCATCGGCATATTGCCTGGCCGCGGAGAGTTAGGAAAGTGTCACGATGACGACCACTTTTGCAGATTTCTACCCAATTTTCCATAATTATATAGTGGAAGTTAAAACGTTTTTCCCCGTAGGTCCATCCCTTTTTGGTTAATTAGTTTTTGTTAATTTGTTCTTGTCCTGTATTTAGCTGAGATGGATGTTAAGTAAACATTTATTCAATCAATCAATATAAAAGCTAAGCTTTCATATTTTAAATGATCATGTTAATGATTATTCCTTATACTAGTCACGACGTAGCAAGACCCTCATTTGATACATTTGGTCCGAAACTGTTTTCGAGTTAGAGCCCTTGACTCATTATGGTTAACTAGTTTTGTGCATACAACTTAAAAACGGTTAGAGATAAAATAGTAAAAATGTATGTTTAATATGATCAACAGTCAAGTTCTTCAATTTAAACCAAGTTTCAAAGGCTATGGGTCAAGGTTATACCATAACAACAAGGTAACCATTGAAAAAGTCTTTAGCAACAATATATTTTTTAAAATCAGGATCATGTACCTTACTGAAATATGCCATTTTACAATCGGATGTGTAACTTGTCCATAGCAACACGGCAACAAAAGTCATTGGCAACCACGTATTGTTTTACTGAGGACCAAAGAAATGGTTTATTTCACCTAAAACTTGGCCCAGAAGCCTATGTAGTCGAGTATAAAAAAAGAAAAAAATAATTTCTTAGAAGAATCTGCGAAAGACTTTACTAATTGTTCTTGTACAATAGCCCCTTAACTAATGATTGTTTTTTATGCATTAGTCAACAATTTTTGTTTTAAAAAATTGTTAGCATATTTGAAAACTATTCCTAATTTCAGAACTTGTAATTCGTTCAGTATAATTATAAATATCTGCATACATGAAAAAATATAATGTGCAAATAACAATAATAAAAGTCTAATATGACTTTATAATACTAAATTTATTGCTATGAGGTGTGATTCAACAATTAAACACATAATAGCCACAATGTGGCAGTTAAAATGTGATCGTTGACAAATGGTTATTTTGTATTTATTTACCCTTTATCCATAGAAAATAAAATACAGAAATCTTCAGTTTAAAAGAATTCTAAAATACTGATGTCCATGTGATGAGGATGAGAATTATAAGATAAAAATAGGTATGTTACCATTTTTCTATTAAAAAAACAGTAAATAGTCAATTTCTTACTTGTCAAACAAACGGCCATTAGACATAAAACAATACACAACTTCATCTTCAATCTTTTAAGATATCAACTAAACGTAAAAAAAAGTTATTCAAGCGATATTTTAATTGAAATAATGTTTTAAAACGCCTATTACAGCCTTAAGTATTATTAATGATACTTGATTTAATTTATAACGTAACACAAAACACCCCATACAATAAGCACAATCAAAGAAAAATTTAAAAAAAACTGCACAATTTGAATCTATCTATATATATTTATAATTGACATTCTGCGTGATATGTAAACGGGAAAAAGCATGACATTAATATTTATTGACAAATAATAAAATGAACTCATAAGGTTCAAGGTGATTTATTTTCGTTTTAAGGAAATCTTTTGTTTACTTATGACAATTTACTGAATATTTTTATTGTTATTGTTATTATTATTATTATTTCGTCGATGTTTAGTGAAACAATCGTATAGTATTTTTCTACTAATATATTACGCGTTATAGTTAAAATAAACAAATAATGTTTACATATACATACCTGATTTATGTTTGTGGTTAAAATAATTTATTCTGTTGTTGCTTTTATATGATACTTTTATCAAACATCTGTTACAAATTATATACCAACATTCGTATATTTAGAAATAATTTAAATACTCGAGGCCCTTCTGTCGTTACTTATGATATATTTTATTGTGTTGTCGTTGTAATGAATATTTGGAACAAATATTGTCCTTTTAGCGCAAAATTCGTTGATTAAAGGTTCAAGTCCATCTGTGAGGTGCTTTTAAATGTTTTTTTTTAGAAAATAAATAATAATTGTTCTGTCATATTGTTGATTCCAATTGTGCTTTATAAAACAAATACTCTTGATTACATATACATGTATAATACAAATAAAGATTTTGTGTATTTTACAAATTTGTTGTACGTGTTATGTGTTTGAAATGGATCACGCTTCCGAGATACGTCTAATTACCGACAGTAACCAATTTAAAAAAGTAGAGTTCTATGCTATTTTTATCTATAAAGATAGAACGATTTTTGCGTCAGCTGACGCATTCAACAGAAAAATATTCAAAATAAAAGTATTATGGTCATTTATGGGTTCAATTTAAACCTTTTTGAGGTCCGCGGCACTGGGAACCCTACCAGTAACCAGCAAATAATGTTGTGCTTACATTCTTATGAATGAATAAAAAGTTCCCTGTAATGTTTATATGTTGTTTAAAACGCAACAAGCCCTTATATGATGGTAGCACAAATGAAGACAAACTAACGACTCTAGTACGCTTTTAATGTGTAACCATGTAGAAAGTTAGTCCTGGATGTACTTAATCACCAGAATGCAGATTTAATCACGAGGAACGTTATTTCCCTCATTGTAAATAATTGTATTACTTTTTTTAGTACTTATCACTTATATATACTTTTAAATGTTCCATGATGACTATCAAGAAATCTTTCTTATGACTATTTCAGGTTTTCATCATATATCTTGTAAAGAATCCGGCCAAATAAATAAATAAATGTGACATTTCTACTAGTCTTAAACTACAACATAGACATTTTCTTCAAATCTATACATTTAACATGGAGTATTTATTAAAGTTGGCACATTTTTCATATGGGAATAGGGATCCTAAAGGGTCGAGATAAGCAATCTACTAACACTGGGATTGTGAGTTCGAAATTTTGTCTCTAAGAACTTTTATCAATACAAAGACCACTAAAAACATTGAGGCGTATTTATCAAACTTATGTTGTCAGCTGGTCATAAGACATCCCCACAGTTTTTTTATCTGCAAAGAGAGAAGGTAGAAAAACATCTTTTAAACTGGATTATTTATCATTTTTTACTGGAAATACCACGTCTCCTGTACCTTCCAACGTGACAAAAGAAACATCTCGTGTAAATACTACAAGCGTAATGTTAAGTTGAAGATATAATGAAACGTTAAAAGGCAAATGTGTTTATTATATTATTTATGAAGTCGTAAACTTGACGGAAATTTAAAGAAAATGGACAAAAAATGCTTTTGTAATTATAATTAAAGTTTTTTGTAAATTTCAAATAGAAGTGTCAGTAATGTTAATATTGATCAATTTAGTTGAATAGAAAGTATACTAGTATACTACAATTTAAAAAGTACACATTAAATGATAGGGAACTATAATTTATGTTGAATCATTTTACACTCAAAACAATATAATCATATGTAATGTTCACACACAGATTCGGCAACATAAGTCGTTTAATGATATTATTGTTTTTGTTTAAAAAAACGCACAACAATATTATTATTTGTAATGACAGACACACTCAATAGAAGTAAGGAAAGGGGACTTAATGGAATATGTAAAATGTTCCTGACCCGGAAACGGTTCTAGATCTATAAATGTTCAACTTTGTTAGGTTTTTCAACCGCATGACTGAAAACGCAAATTTGATAGAAGATGTATGAAAGTTTGAAGTATTATTTCATACAGAGTTTCAGTAATGTCATTGATCAATTCATCCTCCCATGTCAGGAGTTCTGAGTTCACGTTCGCTCCATCATCATCCTTGACATCAGACATATATATTTTGCGGGGCTGATTGTCGCCATCTGGTGGTGACCGGAGTTAAAATCATCCAATGAAATTTATCGTAACTGTTTACAGATTCATTCTAGACCTCAAAAAGAAGCTGTAGGAGCGATGAAAGCAGGAGCCGTTCGTTTTCCAGAATGAAATGAAGAATATGATATCAATTTGCATAAGAATACTTCCACGTGTTGAACGAACGTTATTCAAAATACCAGATAAACTAGAGGGAAATATTTGCGTTATGTGAAAGCAGTAGTAAATGATAAAATCATAATTACAAATTAATAAACAAGTTAAATTTTCTGTAATCTTGACCTTCGTAGAATTGAAAAAAAGACTGAGAAAGAGGTGGTTGAAATTAGAAAGAAAGGAGATCGTTTAACACGGGAGATCTGTCAGCGACAGAAGAGGGTCAATTTGTGAATATTCCAACCAATACTGATGTATAGAATTAGCTCGTTTAATTGTATTATATGTGATTTGAATTGAGGTTGACATTTACATTATACACATGTGCATGTATCATGTATGTATGTATCAAAATATTATCACATTCAAGACTTAACCAGAATTAAGTGAACATTTTTACATTTTGGTTACTATGCACCATGTAAAAACTACTGATTATAGGAGAAAAAACATTCACCTTCAAAATGGACATGGATAATATTTTGAATAACATACTGTATTTCTAAAAATGTGATGGATATTAAAAATTGATCATGCAGCACACTAGTCGAACGTTTTATTACATGAAAGCAAATTTCTTATTCTGTCGGATTTTTATACCACATGTACTGAAATAAAAGATAAAATGTATTGCTGTTCATGCATGTTTATTATGTTCATAGTTTCATAGCCTGCTACAGATTATCACATTAATTTCCATTTCATATTGTCTTATTTTATTTGTTTGTTGTGTTTAATCTACTTCCAGACATTGTTCAGCTATATCATGGCAAGTAGTTTTTTGGGGGGAGGAAGCTGGTTTACCAGGAGAAAACTCCCAACATTTGACAAGATTCAAACGGTAGCGTGTTTTTCCTTTGCGGTATTAAATTCGGCACGTTTTAAGTGAAAGTTTTCATCAAACCAAGGTTGAGATACTCTATAGTACGTGTTATTGTGCATTTCCCTTTTTCCAAACGTTCCGTGTGCTGATTCTTTTAGTAAAGAGTTAAAGCAGGCAACAAACGAATTTAAAGACTCTTCAAATTTGTCGCATGTTTATTCAAGTTATTCAGTTTATTAAAAATATATCCTGAGCATTGATTTTTTTTCAACATTTTGAACAAACTATTTTGCCTGTCGGCAATTCACCTGATTGGAGTTCGTACATTTAATTGGCCTTTGGGTGATTTATCTACAATTAAATCTTTATTGTTGTGAACTGAGAGGGATTTGCGTAGTCGACAATAGACGTCTGTTACCATTGGATCAAATTCAATGACCTCAAATTCCTCTATAAAGGGAAATAAATATGTAGAAACTATTAAATAATCAATCAGGCTTGTTCGACTACTAGTCACCCTACCAACTCCTATGTCATTACCAACTCTGACATTACAAATATATAAGCCATTATTTTGACAAAGGTTCAGCAGTTTTGTACCAACATCTTCGCTGCCCCTTTCTAGTGGGACATCATAAGATATGAGCTTTCGATAACTTTGTAAGGTATTATCAATACATTTTATTCCATCTGTGATTAAGATTTTTACCTAGTGTATCAGGTATACATGTAATATAATTTGGTTTTAAGGAATCTAGCTTTGAAATCCCCTATAACGGCTATATGCAAATCTTTGTTTAGTAAATACAAAACAAAGCTTATTCTTGATTTATTCAAATGCAATAATGGAGGAGTATTTCGATCCTTCTGGAGAAATATAAAGAAACCCTACAAGATTAGCTTCGTTTTCTACCAATTTATCTATCTTTACCCATAAAACATATTCTAATTCAGTTTTAACAGTAGTAGAATTACCCTTTAATGAACTCTTATAAATTACAAAAATACCCCCTGATTTTCTATCAAATTTGTGTGTGTTTTTTAACAGATATTCATACCCTTGAGGTACCTGAGATACATCTAACGCATCGGATTTAGTCTCTGTACATACAAAAATATCACAATCATAAATAATATCATTAAACTATGGAAAATTCAGTTTACGTTTCAATCCACACATATTCAGACATGATATTTTAAGTGTACAGTGTCCTCTTGTAGACCAGTCCTAATATCGGTTGCCACGAAGTTCATATATCCATGGGTGGTCCAAACTGTTTGTAGAGAAAAGGATTTTCTTGTTTCGGTAATGTCAGAGCTTGCATCTACGGTTTACCCCTTCCCTATTTTTGCATTTTGATCTACATTCTTTAGGTACACTCGTTTACCATCCACGAAGAGTCTTCTCTAAAAGGAACTGATTTGCCATTTCGTTTTTCCCTTTTAAATATTGGCGATAGTGCGTTTCTTCGCTCTACTACTTTGTTTGGGAATTGTTCACATACTCCGTTTCTTTTAGTTTTAATGGATCTTGTTTTGATACTCGTTCTCTGTCTTTCCTTCTTTCAAATTTACCAATGATCGTTCAGCGTCTGCAATCTTGTGGTAGTCTTGGACGATGAACGATGTAAAATTTGATTTCATCATTAATTTTAAGTTTTGTTTTGATAAATTCCTGTACCACTTGTTCAGTTTGCACATTATTGTAATCATTTTGTTCAACCTCTACCTTTGGCATCAACTCAAATATCAAATTATCTCTCATCGATCTCGATTGCATTTCAAGAATGCGCTCACTCAGTTCTACATTTTCTCGTTTCATGTATTCGTGTTCACTTTCTACAAGATTTATGCGATCAGCTACAACACTGGTTGATTGTTCATTTACTATAACTTTATTTTAAAGGGATTTAACCTAATTTCTGATTTCACTAATTTCAGATTTAATTTTACTGAATCGACCCTCAATTGCGCATAAACGCCTATCAATGGATGGCAACGCCTGTAGACTGTCTAATATACTGGGCATAACATCAACTTTTCTCAATCTATTGTAAATGTCGCTATAGACAGTTTCTAGACATACTGCTTGGGATTGAGAGTTGGTTTACGTTGATCGAGGGGGGAGGGTTGCTCAGGGTTAAAACTTAGTCGCTGTTGTATGTTTGGTCCTTGCGGTGGAGCAGGAGTGTTATAGGGAACATTATAACTCATTGTCTGATCACACATTTGTCTTTGGTCATGTCAAACATACCAATATTATTTACATTTCATCCATCAGCCATTTTTCAACCCATGTAGATGAAATGATAAATGTGAAAATATGACAAGTACTCACTGTAGGTAAATAAGCTCAGTTAGGTTTTACATTTCCGATTAAACTCACAATTCAGTATCATATTATTGTCGTGAATATACACAATCGATTTTATAGATATACAATAGTTCGGAGGTATATTTTCATAATTATCCATGCAATATCACTATATCATATTTTGTTACCATTATATTCTCCTGAACTCACTAAACGTTTCAACCTGACGCCATCTTATTCCAATTAAATAAGTGGCAGAAAATTTTTTTTAAAATATAAAACAGCAGAAACAGTTCAAAAATGAATAATATTTGTAAACCCCTGTGTGTTGAATCACAACCAGCTTCTTCATTGAGGGTAATGGGGCCGATTTGCAGATCATAAATTGTCTCATGAGCTACATACTAAGAATAACTTATAAGTACTCGTATGCTTAATAAGAACACAATCTTTAATTTCTGGATTTAATAACATTTGCAACCGATTGAAAGATTAAAGAATGAAAATTGAAAAATACATTTAGTTTGGGCTACAAATTTTGGGTTTAAGAAATATATTGGTAATCATGATTTTGCATATTGAGTTTGTACAAGATATATTTCCAAGTTATTTTTCCGATCAATATAGTGTACCTTTGTGTACATGTATATGGTCATGTTTTGGAATTCAACATGTACTAGTAAATCTTATTATTTACTTCAATAATACTTAGTTTAAAGGAATAAATGCAAAAGCTGCAAGTGCAATTTTTGGACTATGACAAGGCACTTAATAACTCAATAAGTATGCAAGACATCAGAATTAAAATCAAGGCAAACTGCCTTATGCTGGGGCTTGCCAGTAAATACATGGCAAACTATGTAGTTCTCCTTTTGATTAAAACGATAAATCCTCTTAAAATGAGCTGTGATTCTTGTACATGTATGCAGCTTAAAGTCAACATGGCAGGCCGCTTAGTTATGACAATGTATGGGACTTTTATTTAGCTTTATTTAGTTTAACTTGTTATGGTTCAGGCCATTAAGGTCTAAAATAAAACTAACTGTGCAATTGTAAAAATTTACAACTAGCTGAAAATTGTCTATATATATATCGAAGGGATGTTCTTTGCTAAAATGCAGGCAAATACAATATAGCATGTACAATACTATGAACATGTATGAAAAGAATTTCAAGCGCTCAAACGTCTTGTGCCCCATTGAATTGATCCCTCTATTTAAAATAGAAGACACTGTATTATTTTTTGCTTGTTTGTTTGACGCCACTTTTAGCAATTTTTCAGCTATATCATGGCGTCCAGTTTTCATTGGGAGAGGAAGCCGGAGTACCCGAACAAAACTCCCGACCTGCGGTAAGAAAACTGGCAATCCTTGTCAATTAAGATTGGAGTCAAACGCACCCTCCCTGCGGTGAGGCTCGAATCCGCAACCTAAGTGTTGACAGACCACGTGATCAATAGTAGACGAACTACCTTAACCACTTAGCTACCAAGGCCCCCGGTTGAATTATAAATTATACTTTTGCAAATAAGTTGTTACAATTAGTCGCATACATTGTGTTGTTTAAATGGAATTCTATGCCACTTTCAGTAATGTTCAGCTATAAAATGATAACCAGTTTTTATTTGGGGACGAGGCAGGAGTACCTAGTCAGAGTGTATACACAAGTACAGCTAAGCTTAAAATACTTCCTTTTTTCTATATGTTCTTTGTTTAGTTTGGGATTACTGTCTGTGTGGATCTTCGTGACTAAAACTTGTGTCCAAAGATCGTACCCCCTTTTTTCTACAAAAAGTAGTAGTTCCCTAAATAGTCATATACTGACACCTACATAGCTAATGTCTTGTTACAGAATGGATATAAAATTAATATTATTTTCGATTTATTTACAAACTGATTATTTTCTTAAATAATCAAAATTGTGTACATCGTGTAGGGGTTTAAGGTGTCATGTTTATTTTGTAAACCATATTAAACTTATTGGTTTTCAATAAAGTATTTGTACAATCTACCGTACCTCCTATATATATATATATGAGGTAGATACTCCCAGAACCCCTGTGTGTCAAGTACAAATTTAAGCTTCGTTTTCGTTGAATTGACAAGCTGCCTGCTTTTAGTTTAGTGCTTTGTATGTTTTTAATTTGCGCTCAGCTTTTTTAAATGAATATATTCCTAATACATGTTTTAAAATGCATGCATTGTGGTGCTGTCCATCTTTAATGCTATCCTGCTTTATATACTTTATATGAATGTACCTTAACATGTATGTTAATTTTTTGCTCTCATGTTATGTTCTGTTATTTGTTCTGTCGGAAAAATATAAAGTCGGTGTAAGAGCTCAAAAGAGCTCATGTTATATGTTTGCGACAAGCGTGATGATTTCAATTTTCCAATTGTCAACTTCCCGTTCATCGACAGCAACATTCCAGTAGCTCCAGCGTATGATGTGTACATTTCACAACTTATACTTTATTCTAGAACCTGCGATCGGTATTCTAATTTTCTAGACCGATCACTGTTGACTGCTTAACTACTCAAACAAGAGTTTGTTATACCTTGGTTGATGTTATCTCTCTAGTATTTCTATGGTCGTCACCATGAATTAATTGATTGTTATGGCAAATCGATCTCTCAAATACGATCGGACATTTTCACTGAGTCATATGTATTGTTTTCTCTCCTGAATAAGACTTTTTCTTAAACATGACAGTGATTAACTCGACGGGTGTCTAATTAGAGGCAAGCACTGCATACTCACCTGAGTGCACCCATGGTTTTAATTGGTTTCTGATAACCCTTTTTCTGTTTTTGTGTTTTTGGTTTTTGTATTGTGTAAGTTGTCTATATCCGGATTTGTGTAACTGTCCCTTGACTTTTGGTTCATTTTGTTCGGTCGTGTTTCTTTACTTTTTTCTTACGTAAATTCGTGCATCGGAAGGTCAAGTGTATAACTATTTATTATTTTGTGAAATAGTTTTTCGTTTTTGTTCTTTAAACAACGATTTTTATGTGATCGAATCCAATTATTATTTAATTCGGTTTGTTTTGTCTTTACTTGAACTGTTATGTGTGCGAAGTTTACCTGACGTGTGAAGCCAAAGAATTAACCATAGGACATTGACGTTCTTTTCTTTAATTCGATTGTTGTTAATTAGAACGACATTTTGTTTTTACAATATTAAATTACTGAGACAATTGACAAACATTAAATATTGTTTATATATAACTGGCAATTATTTATTTCAATCTCGTTATAGGTCGCTGTGTCGACATTAATAACACTTCAAATCATAACCGGAAGTAAGACTCACACACTATCCAGACGCCAAAAAACACTTGAATTGTTATCAGTACTTTGTTATTGATAAATTTATTTTAAATGATAAATTTTAAATATTATTGTTGGTTATCCTATATATGGTGGAAAATGCACAATTTGTACACAATATTGCAAAATACATTTTCGTAAGTCTTGCTTTGTATTCGACCAAAAAAATCAGAATGCTGCTAAAATCGTTAGTATAAAATATGAAAACAAAACTAACTGGTTTCATACCATTATCATACCCTGAGGGTTAATCAAACACTTAGGGATATAAAATTTCGTAGATTTCTTTAATTCGTGGATACCTAGTAACCATAAAAACTAAGCCATAGTTTATCAATAACAGCCTGCAAAATACATAAATAGCAGACCAAACATTTTACAAACTGCAGTAACATAAATAGTCATTAATGGGCTATTGCTATCGACGTTTGCATGACAGAACTGTTAAAAGACACACAAGCGAGTCAACATCGTAGAAACAATCGCATTTTAGACACAACATTCAACTATTTACACTTAAAAACATGTATACACTACATATAAAAAATGAGTTTGACATCTTAAAAATCGTTTCGTGGAAGATTTCGATATTTTACCATAACTTGTTCTATCATAAATAATTGATAATGATTTTCTCAAGAAAATCTCCTTCAAAATATTAGGGGTACTTGCCGAATAAAAATTGGACGTGAGATAGGTAAAATACTAACGAAGGGGAAACTAAAAATATTTTAATTGCATTTTGCGAGATAAGGGTAAAAAAACAAAACATTGAAGCTAACATATCGTTTATTCCGATGTCATCTACGATAATACTTTATTACTGAAACACTGTCTTATTAAACGCAACCATGTTCTTAGTGTTAGCCAAGACAGAACTTACTTCTTCATGAATGACTCTAAATTAGATAATAAAGACACTGAAGATGTAACCTATTTGGAGGACATTCTATTCGACGGTAGGTATTAAAATGGGTACTAATCGTGTTCCTCTCCTTGCAACCTGTTTGTCTCATATGAGGCTGAGTTTTTAGAAGGCATTCTTCTTCAGAAGACATGAAAGACACTTGCCCAGACCTTTTATGTCGCTATATTGATGATGTCTTTCCCCCATACATTTTTGAATATTGGAATGTAAACTACCCTAAAGAGCTTGCAATTTAAGACACCACAAAAATACACTTAGAATGGACTTACTTAGTCCTACTTCTAAATATACATATTGCAGACACAGAAAAGGTACAAACTAGACTAAGGACAAACGTGATGACTTCAACTTTCTAATTCTCGATTTCCGTTAAGCGATAGCAACATTCTAGCTTCTCCGGCATATGGTGCGTACTTTTCAAAATTTACAGATTATGCTTGATCTTTCGATCGGTATTCATATTTCCTTTATCGGTCACCAATGATGACTACTATGATACTGAAGCAAGGGTTTGTTGTTCCTAGTTTGACCCAATCCTTCAAAAGTTGTATGGCCGTTATCAACACTTAATTGAATTGATGGTTATGGGAAAGGCAACTCTGAAAAAGTGGACATTTTCATTACATTTTCAAAGTCATGGTATACGCAGGCGCTACTTATTTGTCCGTAGCACCGCGTACCAATGGTTTTTTTTATTGGAGACAGGTAACTCACTTTCTGTTTTGGGGTACTTGGTTTTGTTTCGTGTTATATATGTTTTCCGGATTTCTAATATATCTGTCGACTGTCGTCTCTTGTAGTTCAGTCGGTTTCCTTTCTATTTTTCTTATTTAAAAATGACTCTTTTACTTTGTGACTTTAAATCGAAGTGGGCATAAATTGTCCGTAGTTCGTATTATGTTAAAACGTGTCATGTGCACAAGCTACTTGTTAGGTCTGACAAATTTTTAAAAAAGACAACACTTTGCAGAAGATAATAAATTTAAAAGTGGTGATTATTTACTAAAAAACTTTTTGTATTTGCAAATTTTGCCATCCAGCAATGAAATCCAGGACATTCTTTTTAATTCAGCTTTGTTCTCTGACTGACCTCTATCTTTCTGTTTTCACGGTTTCGAAAGTACTATGGTCTTTGAACCACTTCACACTAGGTATCTTTGGTCGGCGTTCGTGAGAATATTGACTGTGTAAAGGATTTTTTGCGGTTTCGTCTGGAGGAAGTCTGCGATTTGTTCTATATTTGACTGATAAAATAGAGAATATATTAGAGCAGCTCTAAAACAAAAATCCTGCTGCAAAATAAAGAAAATTATGTTTCCTAGTTTCTGTGAGTTTTCAACATCAAAAATATTTGAAATGTTTTAAGTGAAAG
This sequence comes from Limnoperna fortunei, assembly GCA_944474755.1. Classification (NCBI taxonomy): domain Eukaryota; kingdom Metazoa; phylum Mollusca; class Bivalvia; order Mytilida; family Modiolidae; genus Limnoperna; species Limnoperna fortunei. The sequence goes on from OX104117.1 coordinate 20,244,901, forward strand.
TATTAGTTTTCCCACTGATACTTCAAATATGTTTTTTCTAAATAACAATTGACTGCTCTTAGTATAATGTAAGGGACTGATAATACTTTTCGTCACGAATAAGGTAGACATAAAGTCGACATTTATTTATGGAGAAAGGATTACATTTTTTTACAAATCTGAAACATGGACAAGAAAGTTTTATGGTGTTGAGTATTACTTGACCAAATAATATAGAAGTAATTATAAGTCAACATGTGGTCGTTTACTAATTGAACTGGTTGGCAGTATGTAAACACTATTTACTTGTAAAATAAAACAATTAATAATCAAGATTTATTAAATGAAATGGATAACACTATACAAGTATGGAGCATTCAAACGATTGGGGATGTTTTGATGTGGGAAAATCTGAATCTGCATCTGAACTTATGCTTTGTCTAATCGAGAATTTGTATAGTGTAAAAGATCAAGCACATCTTTAGGGAACCATTGACTGTTAAACTGCTTAAGTGAAAAGACCAATAATTTGTTTTCTTGAAACACTCAAATAAACAAATTTAAACGTATGAATACATAACTGGGAATATAGTATAACCTAAATTGGAATTGGAAACGATTTATTTGAATTATAAACATCTCGTTTGAAATAAGTGTTGTCAAAATGTCTATTTTTGTTGAATTTAACACTGTTGTGATTGCTTTTATGCAGTTGACCGTTAAGTACATGAACCGAGCGTTTAGAAGGGTATAACGTACTTATTATTTTGTGTCAATAAAAGTAATCTTTTAATACAATACTATGATGACAGTTTGTGACTTGCTTCGTAAATAAAAACTATAATCTTAAGATGTCAGATTGTTTTACACCATTTTACTTTATTCCATCAAGGTGAAAATGATTGGGTTTCCAGAAACCCCGCTCGACACACCTTGTGATAAAACTCCATTTCTATTTATCTACATGTATTCGATGTATTCTTTTTTTTATAAATATAATAAGAACTATAACAAATTACATAACTTCTAATCCGAATGTAAATCAGAAAAAGGATGTAGATCTGATTCACAATTTTCCCATCACTTACTGTCAAAGTAAAGTTACATTGTTATGCAATGAAAAATATAAATTTAAGGAAATGCACTATTAGAATCTCGTTAGTTTTCAACGACAGCTTCCGTAGATTTATAATATCATTATTGCTGTGAAAAATTCATAATTCTACCATAACAATTATGAGATAAAGATAGGCGATAGTCTGGATTCAATGCAATGCTAAGAAGGACTGGTAAGCATTAATGCATGATGCATTTATACTGATTTCTTGTAAACGGTCAATTATTATTAATTCTTGGTGTATAAGATGTGATCGGACACTTTAAAAAAAATCGCATGGACATAACGTCGTCACATCTGGCTATTAGGTTTTAGAGAAAAAATAAAAATAGAACAGTCAACAATGTATTACACAAGGACTTCTATTTGTCCTTTCCTCGTTCGTGATGGGATCTCTCTAATAAATGCTAAGCATTGTTGGGAAACATCTCAATTTTGTGGATTGTATACTTCCCTCCGCACATTAATATTGAGAAGCCCAAGGTGTGCAGCATTCTTATCTTTGTAATGCGGTATCTCCGTCATTCTAGATAGTTATAAATCATGCCAGCGGCGCTGTCGTTTGCGCAATCCTATACAGTACTTCGGGTTTTAATCCTTCATCTGTAACTATAGCTTGAATGCATTTAAAGTTTAGTACAGTTTTCTGGTAATAGATTATTATATCAGTGCTGATGCCATTGGTGTTGTTTATCCTAAACAAAGGTTTTCGTCATTTATTTTCATGCCAAATGCAGCAGCTGTCCTAGTCAGCTGCAGGCGTTTCACCAAGGGAGCTAGCTCTTTACCTATTGCTGGTTTTGATTTTTTATTGCTTGGTCAACCAAAAGGTAGCGTGTCATACCATATTAAATGCTTTATTAAAGTCCGAAAAGATAGACAAGATAGAGATCTTTGTGATGTTATAGATATCGTTAAGGTTAAAAATTTGCTTTATTGTGCTGTACCCTGATCTGAAGCCTTGTGTTCTTCAGCAATAATCTTTTCTGCCTCTGTCTTTAGCCTGTTTAATAGTATTTTCAACATTAGTTTGTTTGGATGACATATAGTTATGACAATAGTTTTACATTTTGCTGTAGGTTTCCACATTGGATTGTTGTCAATGATTGTGTCCATGGTGTGGTCCACTGCCCTGCCTGCAATATTTTGTTACAGATTATTAATAAGGAGCTTATCATGGCTTTTCCTGTTACGACTAGTTCTCAAGAAAATGTCAGCCCTTACTGACCTCTCTTTTTAGAGTGACTTTACTCCTTGTTCTATCTCTTCTGGGATGTCTGTCGGTATTGATTCCTGGTAGGTTGTTCAATATATTTGGATTGACTGTGTAGTTATACAAGTTTAATCAGTATTCTGCAAAATATCTTGGTGTTCTGTGTGACTGTTCCCATCTTTATCCTGTATTGTAGATGTGCGTCCCTTTACTGTAATAGTAAGGTTTTATACAGTTGATATGCTTTATTACTGTTGTGTTTTCTTGAGGCAGTCTTCAGTGTATTTATATTGCTTTTCAATCCAGGATTCCTTTGCCTTTTTCGTGCGTTTTTTTATTTCTAGGTTAACAGCTCTATATAAATTTGCTTCTATTTTCTCAGTCGACTTCTTTGTCTTTATATCTCTGCGGTTCTCATACAGATATAGAATGTCAATAGTGATCCAATATTTTATCGAAGATCATTGTATGCTAAGGATCTTATTGGCTGCTTCAGTCACTGCTGTGTTAAACGTGCTGACCATTTCAGCTCTTATAAGTACCAACAGTGCAAATTACCCTCCTATCGTTGCAATAAATGCTTCTGATATTTTTGAGTTTTTCAGTTTCTGGAGGTCAAATTTTATTTTTGTGTGGCCCTGTTTGCTAACTTCTTTAGGTGGATACGGAAGGTCCTCCTCCATATGTAGTAGATTATTTCTAATGTCTTGGAAACCTTTTCGTTATGGCGATGTTAGAACAGACTGGAAGTGCCTATTTGTAGCCTATTTGGTTATGGATTGCACAATAAAGTTTGTTTGTTTTGATTGGTGCTTAAAGCCATGCAATTATTCAGCTATATCGTGACGTCCAGTTTTTATTAGTGGAAGAAATGGGATTATTAGTTACAATTTAACCTTCGGGTGTTGAAGGACCACGTGGATTACGTTCGTAAAGAATCATGAACAAGTAAAAAGCATTATTTAGGTTATTGTTCTATTGACGCAAATATTTAATCCATGTTTCTGGCAAATCGACATTTGTATGGATGATAAGTAGTAGAAGAATGTCACGTTTGCTACATTCTGTAAATTTTCAGATCTTTGCTGTTGATCATTAGCATCAATAAATGGATCGATGTGTAAGTCCTATTTTTGCCAATTTCAAAGGTAATTTTTACATTCAGTTAATTGTGTCACTTTATACAGATACGACAAAATATTAAGGTATCAGACAGACAGAAAGTCCACGTTGAACTTATAAAAGACTGTGTATTGTAGACCTATAAATTGATTTTAATGAGAGGTTAAATTATAGTTTTCGTTTCTTATAACATTAATTCGCACACGTTGTAACGAATGCTAAAATTCGTAACAGGGTAGAATATAATCATAATTTATTTCTATTTTACAGATAGTAATGTCCTTAAGGAGTTTGATTGACGGCGCAAGTGACATTGTCTTTAGATTTGAGAACTCAAAACTAGGACGTCTACCAAAGTCGAGAAAGAATGACAGATGCAAAACACAGTTGATGTATTTGTATCTTGGGGAACGAAATAACAGTCGAACTTTCTCTAAACCCAGAACGACTCTGCTGTCAGTATTGGAAGAAAAAATAAAGGTTCCCACTGAGGATTCTAGTTTTACTCATGATTTGCTGAAATTGTTCAAATTTATTCAAGGTAATGATGAGTAATGATAAAGAATTAACCCAAAGAAGTGTTTGTTTTTATTTTTGCCATCATACATCGCTAAAACTTCTACGTTGGCACGTTTTACCACAAGAACACTATATTAACAATTCAATAACCCAGACTCTTCAGTTTATATTAATAAAAGATCATATTAATGGCTTTTATGCTAAATAAATGTTTTAATAAAATCTTCTTTCTAAGAATTTGTTAAGATACCTCTATCAGCAACGTGAATTTGCGTAGATACTGTTATCCTCGCAATTCAGGGGTTGTATGTGGACACAGAAACCCTGACTTGTGAGGATGACATACTGTCAGTTTCCGTTTATGTCATTAAATAAATATTATATAATTTTTTATATTTGTATTTTTTGCCTGGTTGAGATGCATAACCGAAACCTAAGCTCCTGTAAAATCAATTCAACTTGCTTCACTGCTCTGTTTCTTAGTACCTATCAGTTCATATATATAACTGATTGCTGGGAGTCTTCGTTTTTTGTTACGACTTTGTTGTTGAATCATGGTTAAAGTGTTGATATTTTACTGGTCATGGAATGTTAATGTGACATTTACATCATAAGAGTCCGATAAAAATTCTCACATTTGACAGAAGATTTTAAGTGTAGTCGGCTGAATTGGTCCGATTAAGTAATTTGTTTTGTTGCTATTTTGTTGAATTAGGCTAAACGTTTAAGCACAATCCATAAAATCTACTTTATTTTATTTTAAGATTTTGGACAGATTGAAACAGATACACCGCAATTATTCTACGAATTGTTGTGTTGTTTGTTAAACAGCCCGGATCAGGCCAAAATACAGAGAAGACTTTTTGAAGTTCTCGACGATTGTGTAAAGATAAGTGATCGATACACAAATGTCAGCAGCGGAAGTGCATCTGAAGGTGTTGATATTCCAGGTTCTGATTATGACATGATGACTATTCTTGAAAAAATAACTGTAGATATTGACGGTTGTCATGTAGATGAAGAAGGACCCATTTTATTATACAACACTAATAACTCGTATCCCGGATTTGCCCATCTTGTTATTTCTAAAAGTCGGTACTCAAATGATATATCTCATCACTGGGGAGAAAGGTCTATCTGGGGGACATTGGTTTCAAACAAACGCTTTAAAGAATATTTCTTTAAGCGATATCGAGATACCGACACTAAAATACACGGACCATGCATTTCTTCAAAAAACGGTAACGTTGACCATCTATTTTGTTTCCGTAGTATGACATGGCTACCTGTAGCTGAACATTGGATAAAACGAGCAAAGTCAAAGGAATGGCCATCACCTGAGGTGTTCTCTGAAGTTATACATGAAGGAATTTTATTTGTTCCCATAGGCAGTAAATTTGGTAGCGCTAACGACTATCCGCTTGAATGGCGCGTATCATTTTCATTAGCTGAAAAAAAATTAATTCATTCGTTTAATCATACACAGTTATTATTGTACAAGAGCTACAAATATATAAAACAATGTTTGAAGGATAAAATATTGTGTTCCTACGTTTTAAAGACAACGTTATTTTGGATGTGTGAAGAAACGTCAAAAGAAATGTGGACCAAACACAATTTTATCATCGTCTTTCGGGAATTTCAACGGCGTCTCCTGTACTGGACCAGATACGAGTTCTGTCCACATTTTTTCATACCGGACAATAATTTGTATGAAGGAATAATAAATAGCAAAACAAAACCAAAATTAGAATTTCGAATCAAAAATATCTTGTCAAAGATTTTACAAAGCAAATACTATGCCTCAATTATAGATCACCACACCGTTCATCAGTTTTATCTGCGTGTAAAAGCAGCCAATAGTTTCAAAGAGAAAATGCAGACGGTATTGGGGTCGTTGCGTTTTTTCCGATTAACATATCAAACATGTACCAAACGACAAATAGATTCCATCATGCAAAAGTCGTTATATAGACTTTTAACTAGCAAATTGTCTTATTTCCCAAAGGGTCTTTACTTAGCATCATTTTGCTTTTCAAATCAGATATCAGCTCAACTCACAAGATTATGTGCCCAAACGAACAAGGAAGCATATAGAGTTCGTAAAAAAATATTGTCAAATCTCCTGATTGGTAATTACGCCGATGCAGCAAACGGATGGTTACTGGTTGCTCAGTTCTTCTGCGAAAGTGGTCAGTACCTTTCTGCGATTTCAACGCTTAAATTAGCAGAAGAAAAGGGTACGCAAGAAGAGATTGTTTCTCTTGCCAATTTTCTTTATACATCATTTTACATAGACAGAGAACCAAGTAATTTGAGTTTAAAAATGTCGTTAGTTACTTACATGAAGTCATTTTGCCTTGATTATGTCTACCTGCTTCCAGACCCAGTTTGGCGTCTTCGTGAACTGTCTAAAGATATTGGATTTCAATTTAAGGTTATTCCGCCTTTGGTATTTTTGCATTTCGTTCGTTTTGTTTGTTTTTCAAGACAAAATGATACTAAACAAAGAGATAATGCACTTCAAGACTTAATACGTTATGTGAGAAGTGGTAAATACATAGAACACGCAAGTGCAAGAGCTATTGCGTATGCAGTTCTAGCAAAGGCGTACATATCTATTAACGATACCAAGGCAGCCGAATACTGGATACGACACGTGCGAAGATTCTGTGATAAAAATTGGGAATGGTCTCTGGTGGCTTCTTGGAATCGCTGAACTTGCGGTTCCGTTTGTTCCTTTGTTAAATTATATTTGAATGAACGAACCGAACAGGTAATCAAAAATCATCATGATTTGCATTACGGAAACGTTCCAATTTGCAAATTTTTACAAACAAAGATATTTTGTAAAAACAGAACTTTGCATACAGCGTGATGTAGTCATTTGTTCATTTGTTTGTTATTTAGTTTGCAATGACTAACATACCACGTACCATTTGTTGAAACCGAATATAATGACATAACATGTGTAGTTAACTCTTTTCTTTCTACATCGACGAGCATCATAATTCGAATTGTAATCGTTACAAGATTTGAGACTATGATTTTGAATACATAACCGTTGCAAACATATATCAATATAAGTCTATTTTGCCTAGTGAAAATTTAACTAGAGATTAGGATGTTCAGATGTGGAGAAAAATAATCAGCTTAAAATACACCTCTGATGTTACTGTGTATACATTTGCATATATTGTAAACAAAAAGTGACGATAAGAGAAATAGGGTCATGCATTTCCAAAGCAAAACATCCATCACTCTTTTTCGTCGTTTACCAGACTAAGCTAATAGAGGTGAATGTGTAGTTTAAATCACTAGAACTTCGATTTATGAATAAAAACTGACTATAAGGTGTAACCACTCCATTATTATCTCTAACTTTTGTCTTCACGAGAAACATGAGAGAAATATTTTAAATAAGTTGATTAATGAGTGTTTACATATACTTATAATATAATTGCCACACAGTAATATGAAGTAGCATTACCAATAGTGCGATCGCAGAAAATATTTCTTTTATTTTTGCACACAATTCTTTGTTGTTTAATAATTTTGCTAGTGCCTTATAATTACTACCATATTCCACTACACCGTAGAACTTTGTCATCAAGAAGTAACGAATTCAAACAGATGGCAAAAAATTTATTAATCTATTCATCAGGATATATAGTGAAAACAAGGCACAATATATATATAAATTTAAGCAGAACACAGTGGGTTCAATACATAATACAAAATGTCAACATACTCTTTAAAAAAAAATCGGTGTTATACTTGGTACATAAGAAAGAGAGAATTGTTCAAACAAATATTTCTTGCCTGGTCATTACATTTACACACAGTCACAGAATTATTATTTATACTTATCGGTATTATGATTAAATGTATACTATATTTCTTTTGAAAGCTGTTTTTTCTACCCTCAACCCCATCAAGTGGTTTCTAAATTGTGTCTTGGGCAAAAATTCAGCTGGAGAGCCAGTATGAATATATTTGGTAAGGTGCATATCATTGAAGGTCATACAAAACCTAAAACCTTTTTCGGATAGTGTCCCGCCCCCACCCTTTTCTGTCGTTTAAATTCTACATTGCATTAATAAATGCACCTTATTTTGATGAACAGTGTTGCTATCCTAATCCCTATTTCCCATATTTGAAACTTCCTTTTAAAACGACCAATGAAAATCAAGCGCCATGAGCTGAAATGGGCGCATTGACATACACTTTGCATTTGTGGAAAATATTTAAAATGTGTTTTATTCAGAGGTTTTAGAATTTTTAAGTTCATAATTTGATAAATTATTATGTGATTAGAATGAGTTCTATGGAGAAAAATTATTTTAGTAAGGATTCATTTGTTTTTATTGATTGGTTCCTGTTATATTTGGATGTTAAATGATGTTGGCGAAAATATTGTGCCATTCATTCCGAATGTTTTAAAATTGTGTCAGTTGTTCATAATCTGATAAATTATTATGGACCAGTGTCAGTTACAGCTGAATGTGTTATGTTGGCGGAAATATTGTTCCATATATGGATATTTGTAAGTTAGTTTATTTTTTGCTCACGTTGCTGTTTGTTTGTTGATAATTTAAAAAAAAACCGCATATAATGGTTTATATTGTATTTTATTTAAATTTAGAAACTAAACACGTGACCAGGGTACTCTTACTGAACTGTATTATTTTAAAAATCGTATGGCTATATGATGTTGGCGTTACTTCCGAGCGCCCTAACAGTGCCTCGGAATTCCAGCGGTCAAAGGACGTATTTCCACATAATGGTAACTTCACACGAATGTCATATGAGTGTAAGTTCTTTAAATAGAAAGTTGCACAGATTGCTAAAAACAATTGTAATTTAAAGAAAACTTTTTATGGATGTCAATTTTTTTTAAATCTACCTTAAATTTAAGTGCTTTTCTCCATTCACTGTGACCGTTTTTGACGACACCAACTTCCGGAAGAAAATATATCAATATCAGCATAAGGCAGATTTTGATCACGTGAGACATAATGCTGTAGAGCTCACCGCTGCTAGCTGTGCTCGCTATTAAACTATTCACAACAATGAACAACTTTAATCTGAATATACATCTAAATGATTGGCCGTTTGTGATGCAATCAATCGTTATACAATTGACGTGTTTAAGAGAAATGTTATTGATTTTATTCAGAGACATTGTTAAATTTTATCTTCAATGAAACGATGTTAATATTTTTATATAGATGGGCATTAAGTTTGTTAGAGTTTTGCTCTTTATTTTTGTGTTTTTCTGTATGTATGGAAAACAAATGGTAAATATTTTTTGTTCTAATTCGAGACCATCTATGCATTTTATAATGAACTACATGAATAATTTTTGTCAACACATGAAATGTTAAATGAAGTTACACTAGATCTAAATAAAAATTTAAAAGCCACATACCAGATCATAAGCTATTTTTGTTTGTCTTTACAAGATTATTGCGCAAATACATTTTTTAGAAAGCTTTTACGCATGGCTTCTTCAAATGTTGATTCATGGTAACTAGAATAGGACGGGGCATTCGGTAAGGAAAATAGATTGCAACAAACAAGGACGCTCAACAAATTGTACAAAACCTAAAACGTTACATCCACTCATGTAAAATCAAGACCTAGCAAGCTAGCTTGTTTTTCAGTATCTTTACATTCAGAGAGCGTAGAATGTTTAAAATGGCATAATCAGATATATTTTTAAATATGTTCCGTGTGTACTGTGAAACGGATATTTTGATATAAAAGTACTGACACAAATATAAGTAGCATTTTGAACAAGGAAGTGTTTTTTTTATCTGTGAAATTTATTAAAATACGGATGCTTTCTTCCGTTTATTGTTTGTTGCGATTGAAGCACACTTATAAAAACACGAGCACGAATTGATGTAAATAAGAAAAAAAGATTCGAAGATACCGATAGCAAATTTGGAAAAGATCTATTTGAAGTCAAAATTAGACAAAACCATACAAAATTGCAAGAAAGGACAAAAGGAAAAAGAAAATAAAAACTTACACAAAACACAAAAAAAAACACAAAAATTGAATACCACAAAACCTACTAAAAATAGAGGGGTGCTCCGGAAGAGAAAACAGTCGTGTCCCACTCGGGTTTAAAGTTGTCATTAATATTGATGCAAAGATATATATTTTTAAAGCTTGAACAAATTATTATCTTTAATTTATTCACCCTAAAAGCCGTTAACATAATAAATTGAAAACTATTTTAGATCACTATAAAATATTGAGCTAGGAAAAAAATTACCAACATTTTTACAGGATTTCTAGTGGTAAACCTACAGAGCTGCTTATCACGTTTCGATTGGGTTTTTGTGTTATATGTGGGTAGCATGACCATGGACCTTTAAGGAAAATAATGGAAAAAATATTTTAATGAAAAATCTAAGAAATGGGAAAAAACCTATCATTTATGTCTCTTTTTTTCAATCTACAAGAGAGTACTTAAATTATCGATTAAGAAACATTAAATAATCTTTAAAAAAATGTTTTATTGTTTTATTGTATTTTTTACTATTATCTTCCTGTTCACGTTTTTAATAAAGAAAATGGCCTCAGCTCAACTCAAGAAAAGCTGGTAAGACTGTTATTGGTATCTGCAATATAATAATTTATTTCATGAAGACTTAAGACAATACTAAAACAGGATAGTTCATCGTATGCATTTTACCAACGTTGTTAAAAATATGATGCAATACTAATGTAGAATTGATTATTCTCCTATAACATTCCGTTCTCGTCAGCTATTACATTCCCAGATATATCCACCTTAAACGCATGTGTATGTTGTCAAACCTCTAGGCTAACAATGGTGATAAACCGTTTTTCCGTTTTTTATTAAAGTATTGTTAATTTATAATGTATTTTTTGAAATCATATATGTTTAACTGTAAAAATATATTGTTATATCTTTAAATTGTTGACGATACGACACATTAAAACTAAACTTAATATTTTTACAATTTCACTTCTTCGCTTCATACATACAGAGGAGTAACATAGATCAGTCAAATGAACGCTAAATACTTAGGCCGAGGAAAACCAGAAAATTTCTGTTTTTATCATATTAGAATAGTAGAAAAAGTTGAAATAATAACTCATTTGAAGTATATGACTTAACGATAATACAAGGGCAGACATGGAAAAGGTCATGTGTTGTTCTCTATTGCCCACATTATTATGGACGACTTTTCTTTCTTGTGAAACAAACGACTGTAAGACAAATATATTTTCATCTTTGACATCTCTTGTTACATTTAAGAATTAGACTTCTAAAATTTGTTTAACAGGAACAGATTTATTGGTCCGGATGCAAAAGCTGCCTCGTCGATATACGACATTCAACCTGGAGATCATGTGAAATACAGACGAATGGGTATTGTGTATTCGCACCATGCTATTGTTGTTGAGGTGTATCCAAACAGAAACCGAGGAAAGGGAGCTTATAAAACTATAGGATTTGAAATCAAAGAGAGTGGCAAAATACAGGGAAATATAAAAATTCGGGAAAAATATGTCAAGTTTGGCGATGACACCGTGTATATTGTCAACTACAAAGGGAAGCGACTAAATAGACAAACGACGGTAAAGATTGCTAGGAAATTTCTCGTTGTTGGTTATGATGATTACAACCTTCTGTTGAATAATTGCGAGCATTTTGCAACTTCCTGTGCAACTGAGGAACATTTTAGTTCCCAAATAAATCGTCTACTTTTCGGAATGAATTTGATGTAATCTTTAATAACAAGAAGCACTCAATATGTCATAGTATGGACTTTATTTGACTATAAACTTAAGTGAAATTAATTGTTCAATCTTGAATGACTTAAAACGATATAGATCTACCACAGAAGATTTTAATGAAATAAAATTGTTACATTTGAAATGATGAGATTTCTGTTGCAAGTGAAGGGATAAGCTCAAACTTTATTTTAAAGAATTAGAGGTCAGATGTGTACGAATTTTAAATAAAAGTTAAACAATATACTTAACTTTACATTGTCATCATTCTATCACGTGAACATGTGTACACGGATCTTTTAGATTTACAAAATATGTAGCAAAACTTATAACATAATCGTCTGATCTGTTTATGGTGTGTGTGCAAAATCATGGTTATACGTCACGTAATAAAAATCCACGTGCAAATACATGTCGCGTAACTAATCGATCAACTTATTTCATAATGTTAGCCCCACCAGGCGTCGTCATTTACAATACTAAATGCACTGTAGGTTGCCGCGAAAAATCGATCGTCTAACACCTGCTTGTCTGACAACAATAATGGCACGCTCATTTTAAATTTGCAATTATTCTATGGCCGTCACCATGACTTAATTGATCGTTATGGGAAATCAGTGTCTCCAATACGATCTGACATGTTTGCTGAGTCATAGGTAGTCATTCCTATTCCTGGATTTGACTTTTCCCTAGACATGACAATGAGTAACTCGATGGGTGTCTAATTAGAGGCAGGCACTGCTTACTGGTCTGGAGCACCTGAGTGCATCCATGGTTTTTATTGGGTTCGGATTACTCTCATTCTGTTTTTTGTGCTTTTGGTTTTTGTGTTGCGTTTTGTCTATATCCGGATTTGTAACTTCCCTTGACTTTTGGCTCTTGTTGTTCGGTCGGTTTTCTTTGCTATTTTTCATGTTACAAAACATATCTACCCCGCCTTACTCATTAACATATTTAAATAAACTCGTCCTGTGCGACTCGTTTTTAAAAAAAAAAATATGTTAACGGTAAATATAATACATGTACTTTAAGCACCGTGTTAGATGCGAAACAGTGTTAAACCATTTTGTAATTTTCACTCATGGGTTCTTTAATAAAGAGTGATGATACAACCAAAGATTAACTATTGATAAACACAAAAATGAAACAAAAAAACAACGCTATAATACCTTATCACTAACTTGCTACACATTCGACACAAAGTAAAACAAACGAACAATATGCACACCTTACCGCTATCTCACTACACAGTCAACATAAAGAAAACTTTTAAAAAGTACGAAAATATAATTAAAAAAATATTAATCACAATCCACACCAGTTTATTCCACTCTCAGCCTCTTCCAATTAAGGGCCTTAGTGGCCGAGTGATTAAGATAGTTCGTCTACTATTGATCACGTGGTCTATCAACACTGAGATTAGGGGTTTGAGTTTCAGGGTGCGCTAGACTCCAATCTTAATTGACAAGGATTGCCAGTTTTCCTACAGAAGGTCGGGGTATTTCTCCGAGTACTCAAACTTTCTCGCCCAATAAAATCTTGACGCCATGATATAGCTAAAAAATTGATGAAATTGGCCATAAAAACCATTGAAAACCTAAAACAACCTTCCAATTTAAGCTAAAGTTAATCCACAATGTAATAATTTTCAAAGCTGTCTAGTCCAAACAAGTTTCAGTAATCTATTTCGTTTCCACTGATATCTAGTTTCTTGAATGATTAACATATACCAAACCTTAAATTATGTATGATCAGTTTCAGTTCTCTGTCCATTGAGCAGTTTTCTACGCTTTAATTCTATCAATAGGTAGTTCTCTTCTTTTATAGACACTCACACAAGTCAAGGTGGGAACACTTTAACATCAAACCATAAATCGATCACATGTGGGTAAGCTGATACCCTGAAGAGTTTTCTTTTCAGGAACTCTGGTATCATTCACAAGTTCCTATATTATATACCAATGTGCTACTTTAGCACATCCATATACTGTGTCCGGGTGCCCAACTGCTAGAACACATCTGACTATAAATAACCAGTCAAATCAGTTGCACTACTCTACTTATCATTAATACTATAACAGTACAAAGATAACTCTAATCTATCGCTGATACATAAATCGTTTAAGGAGGAAAATTATAATGAGATAAAGAAGACTTACTCGGAAAAACGTTATGCTGTCTAATTTTATAATAGGGTTTAATGCCACTTTTATCAATTTTACAGCTATATCGATGCGTCCAAATTTATATTTTAAGGCGTAGTGCAGAGAACCTGGTTAAAAAAATCGGGTACTCGGTAGAAATACTGTCAATCCTTATCAAGAAAGAGTCAAACGGACCATGCCGGCAATAAGACTAAAACTCTGATAACCAGTGTTGACAGGCACGTGACTAATAATGAATGACTAAGCTACCTCAACCATTTGACCACAGAGCGTAGCCCCGCCCTCTAAAAATGAAATAAATATTGCCATGTGTATTTGTGTATTCGTTGAATAATTTAGTAATAACTCAAATAAACGAGCGATTTACTGGTTGGTCTTATTCGTTATTCTTGCAATACAGGAACAAACAGTTTCACAATTAAATGTTTCCGCAAGTTATTTTTGCGGAAGAAACCAAAAGCTTATATTTATAAACAAATGCGGAATATATCAATTCTTGGTGGTGTAGCTGTCTAAATCTACAGGGGGTTTGAAACCAGGCCTTAATATACGGATGTCTGTTCTTTGATCTGATAATTAGCTGATCAGTGTCTCACCTACTGATCTGGTCTGGTCCAGGAACATCATGAATTTTAGAAATATTTTGTTCGTATTTGTATATTACAGATGAGATTTAAATGGATTAGGCAGTCGTATATGTCTAATATTTGTATATTACAGATGAGATTTAAATGGATTAGGCAGTCGTATATGTAAAATTGTTGAACATTACGATGCTGTCAGAAACATTTCTACATGTGAATTATAATGGTTTGTAAAGGTTTGTAAAGATTTGACATGTTAAATATTGACGAACAAAACAAAATCAAGTGAATTTGAACCCATTTCATTTTGGGCGAAACGTGGAATGAAAACTAAAATAATTGTCGCGAACGAAGTGAACGAAGTAGCTTAGCGTAAATAAATTTATTCTTACCCCTTTACCCTTGTTGTGACGTGTACACGGGTAATATTTCACTCTTATCAACCATGTGGACGTTCTAGGTACCACTTACATTTATTCTTCAACAATATAATATATATTTTGCGTTAGACTTTGTTCTCGACAATTTTTCTTTCGTTTTCTTGCCATATTGCGCCCCAAATGATATGTGGTAAAATTCCCAAAATAAAAATTAATAAAATGAAGGCCAACAAATATATAGCCTGTTTAAGTACGTGATTTCGCACGAATATAAACTAACAATCAGTTGTACAGTAAGTCCGTGATAACTGTATTTCTTTGAGCAACATGTTGTTTGCATTCTTAAAATTGTTAAGTACAAAAAGAATGTAAATAAAATAGCATTTGTTAGTCTTGGGTGTATTCGTTGACCTGCGTTAGAAGAATTAGACTCATTTTCTCATTCCGAGTGTTTCCAAAGTGCAAAAGTCTATTTAGGGATGCAAAAATCGATTTTTTTTGTGATACCAGTTTGACTACACTTGCGATCGATCCATAAACAATATTTATTACTATACTCACTCAATAAAGAAACGCAACATCGGATAATTTTTTTTTGTTCAAATCATTTTTTTGCGGACAAATTACCTATAAATATTCAAATATATATACACAACATCATAATTACACCTTAATTAAAGGTTTCCAGGTGAAAGTATTTAAGTTCATCCACCCGTGAACGACTGTGGTCGAATTCTGGAACACACTATGAATTACGCATAGCTTAAAACAGGGTCGACTTTCACGTGCAAATCAGGGGTATTTTTATAACTCAGACAATCGGTATAAAACCCCGCTATTTCTTTTCTTGACTGCATAATAAAATTCTGTTGAGGTGACGCTATGCCAAGGTTAGATGCTGCTACCCGGAATATCGCTATCGGTCAAATCGAGGTCGGGGAATTACAGAATGCTGTTGCCAGAACGTACCATGTTCATCGTAGCACAATTTCACGCCTTTGGAGACGCTACCAGCAGCTTGGTACTACAACAGACCGACTCCGTTCAGGGAGTCCGCGTGTTACAACTCGCTCTCATGGATTGCGGGCAAAAAGACCTTACGTCGGAGCAACACTCAGACGCCAACACCGAGCAAGTGTTAGATGGTGCACTACTGTTCGTGTATGGAATTTACAGAACTAGAGAAGAGTGTGGTTCAGCGATGAGTCACGTTTTCCACATGAAAGTGAGATGGTCGCATACGAGTTTTCAGGCGCCGAAATGAACGTTTTGCGCAAAACTGTCTTGTAGAAAGAGAATTTTGGCGGAGGCAGTGTTATGATGTGGGCCGCTATCTCTTACGGCAGGAACACACAGCTACATATCCAAGGCAATTTTAACGCTGTTAGGTATAGAGACGAAATTATACGGCCGCATTTATTGCCCGTAATTGACATTCAAAGAGAAGTTTTTCAACATGACAATACCCGACCACATACAGCACGTGTAACAGTAGATTGTTTTAGAGCAACATAATGTCAATGTGATCCGTTGGCCATCACGATCTCCGGATCTTAACCCAATTGAACATCTGTGTAATAAACTGGCGATAACCACCGCCGCAAAATCTGCAACAATTAGAGGAGGCTCTTCAGTATGAGTGGCACAGGATACCGCGTGTTCGTACTCAACGTTTAATTGAATCCATGCCAAGAAAAGTAAGGGCTGTGTTACAAGCAAATGGTGGGCACTACAAATACTCACATGTTTTGCGTGATTTATTGACAATATGCGACAAAATGTTTTATTCCATGGTAAAAGAACTCATGAACAAGAAGTGTGCCAATTTTTTTATTTCTGTATCAATTATTTAAATGATAAATTGTTAAAATAATATATGAAGTAAAATTCCCATTTTTTGTATGTTTCGTTTCTTTTTGAAGAGAAATTTAAAGCAGCTTAAATTTCATCAAAAGTGATATCATACCATAAGCAACTGAGAAATTTAAAGTTTGAAATACAATTTTGGTGCGCTCCCAAGCCATATTCGAAACCGTCAAATCCTGATAGATAAAATAACAGAAAGAACCCAAACTTATCTAAATCTAAAATAATAGTGGCAAAATATATTTTTATGACAGAAATAAGATATTTCATTGTTAAAACGGTCACAAAACTGTATTTACAATCGACCAAAGGACAGACTGAGTTCCTCGTCAATTTATTTTAAGTAAATCGTGAATATAAACAAATTAGTTATGAAAATGTGCAGATTCATTGTAAAAAAACATTGGGATGACGGCAACAAAAATTATTGAAAAGTATATTATTTAATTGGAATAAATGCAATAAAAATATAGAGCAAGTCTATTTATAGTAATGAATTATCTTGCATGAATCAATGTGCAAGATACGCTTTCCACAATTGATCCAATAAAACTTCATGTCACTCTTTAGCACTTTTATATATAAATATTTGTTTCCTTTTGAGATCTACGCTTCCCTGTTAAAACCAGGAGCTTTTTTCCTGGCTGTTTTACTGATGAATTTTGTCTTTATTTTTAGTTGGACTGCGATTTAATTCTCTTTTCCTTTTAATTAACTGAAAAGCTAATTATTTGTGTGTGATGCGATGTAAAGACAGCTTAATATTTTACTGCTTATTATATGTGGCATTAGAATGAGTTAGTGTTATTTTATAGGTATAGTGAATGAATATTGTGAAATATTGTCCCAAGCAAGATGCAGTATAGCATCTTGCGAGGGACATTTCCCAATATTCATGCAATAACCCTTTTATTATATAGTAATAATTTTTGGGGTGTTTTTAATTAATTATTCATTATCTTGGTTTTTTTGTAATATTTTACTAGGTCCAATATTATCATATTTTCAATTGGTCAATATTTCGTTTTCTACAGTTTAAGGTCGATTTTATCTTTTGTTGGCGTATTATGTCTTTAACTTTATTTTATCGACAATCGAATTCACATCCATTTGTTCAGTTTTAAGCTGTTCTGCTAATTCTCCCCTCGAGAGCAGATCATGTAAGTCATTTATGGTCATGTTTGTTAAACAAACGATAGTAAAAAAATAAAGCCGATGTTCGGAACACATCTGTACGTTTCCCGGAAACTACATAAAAGACGCAGTGTAAAATATGGAAAAATTATTGTCCGGTAACACGTTTTTTTTTAAAATTTCTAACGCGTTTTTGTCGACTGTGACCTTGAAATTTGACGGATTTCCCCGGAAATTGATAGGCTTCTTACCAAACTGATATGAAACTATATCGTATAGTTCAATTAAAATCGGATGCAAGCTTTATAAATTATTACCCGGAAACCAAATTTGGATGGATGAACTGCTCGACCGACGGGCGTACGGACCGAAAGACCGCTATACACCTAACTCGTGGGTATAATTAACGCATTCAATTAAAGATTGTCCGAACGTTAAATGTAAAAAATCAGTTAAAATAAGCTAGCTGACTCTTTATGCATACCTTAATTTGTCACACATAAAAGTGTTTTAAATTCCACATTTTTACTGTTAAAATTAAGGTAATGAATAGAAACTCGAGTAATAATATTCATGTTATTAAGAATGTTAAAATCTTTACTAGGATGGTTATTTTAAACTCTTGAATTGGTAATCATATATGAAAAAATATAATTTAAAATCAGTAAAAGGTATTTTACAGTTAATAATGTTATTTTCTAAGGCAGCTTTAGCCTCCCTCTCCACGACTGTGTTTCCATGGATTCCCACATGGCTGGGAATCCAGAAGAACACAACCTCTTTACCTAAAGTTGTCAGCAATTTATAAATTTGAATTATTTTTAAAATAAATGGATTTTTAATTTTAGAATTTTAAATTGCCTGAAGACATGACAAAGAATCGGAGCAGATAATACATTTACTCTCATCTGACGAAGCAATAATTTTTACTGCAAGAAGGATAGCTTGCGCTTCTGCACTAAATACAGAAGTAACGGAAGGAAGACGGCGAGTTTCAACACGCTCTCCAAAGACAGCGGCCGATGCAACTTTATCGCCGTCCTTCGATCCATCTGTATTAATTGCAGAATGGTCAGAATAGTGAGATTTTATTTCTGCAAAGTGTTGTTGAATAATTAAAGGGTTTGTGTCAGACTTTTTATGGTTTCTAAGATCAAAAATAAGTACCGGTTTTGGATTTAACCATGGTGGGTTATATGAAATTTCAATAGCAGCAATTTCATTTAAATTTATCCCAGAGTTGTTCAAATTAGGTTTTATTCTGATACCAAAAGGTTGAATTTTATTTGGATGTTTTTCAAAAATATTTTTGTAAAGAGGTTTGAAAACACAGTCGTGGGCCGGGTTTACAGGATACGCCTTCAATTTGCTTGCATATTGCAAAGCGAGCTAAA
Source organism: Limnoperna fortunei (assembly GCA_944474755.1). Taxonomy (NCBI): domain Eukaryota; kingdom Metazoa; phylum Mollusca; class Bivalvia; order Mytilida; family Modiolidae; genus Limnoperna; species Limnoperna fortunei. The sequence goes on from OX104117.1 coordinate 20,264,153, forward strand.
TTCTTCTTTGATACAAAGGCTCGTTTGCTTCTACATACAAACTATTTACAGGTGTGGTTCTTAAAGCTCTAAGACATAGTCGCAATCCCTGACGGTGAATAGTATCAAGGATTTTGACATATGACTTGCGAGCAGAACCATAAATTAAGCAACCGTAGTCCAATTTCGATCGAACCAGCGATCTGTAAAGATTCAATAAAACATCGCACTCAGCACCCCAGTTGGTGCTGGATACGACTTTTAAAATATCTAATGCTTTAAGGCATTTATTTTTTAACATTTTGATATGGGGTAGAAAGGTTAGCCTTTAATCATATATGAGACCAAGAAAAGAAAGTAGTTTCTTGTACAATTTTTATAGGATCATTATGTAATTTTAATTCGGGGTCAGGATGCATCTTTCGTTTATTACAAAAATACATCCCAACGGTTTTTGCAGTGGAGAATTTAAAACCATTCTCCATTGCCCATTTCTCTATTCTATTTAAACATAACTGCAGTTGACGTTCAATATTATTCATGTTTTTTCCTCAGTAACATATGAGGAAGTCGTCAACATATAGAGAACCATCAATATTATCTTTTAAAACTTGAGCAAGGCTATTAATTTTGATACTAAGTAAAGTGGCAGAAAGAAAATGAACACCCATTTCCTGTTCAAAAGGGTCAGATAAAGTAGAATTTACCCTAACTTTAATTCTCTGTCAGATAAAAAGTTTGAAATAAAGGTAGGAAGTCTACCTTTCAACACCATATCAAAAAGATCTACCCTAACTTTAAATTCTCTGTCAGATAAAAAGTTTGAAATAAAGGTAGGAAGTCTACCTTTCAACACCATATCAAAAAGATCTTTAAAAATACCATATTTCCATGTATTCTCATATGAGTTTTTTAAATCGAAAAAGACAGACACAACATGTTCATTTTTAGCAAATGCGTTTCGAATATACGTTTCGAAACGTACAAGATGATCTAGGGTACTTCGCCCTTGTCTGAATCCACATTGGATATTTGAGATTAGATTGTTAGATTCTAAAACCCAGACAAGGCGATCATTGATCATCCTTTCCATGGTTTTACAAAGACAGGTTGTGAGGGCTATAGGCCGATAGTTGGACGCTTCCGAGTGATCTTTTCCTGGCTTTGGAATAGGCACAACAGTGGCCATTTTCCAAATAGATGGTAAGTCACCCGTTTCCCAAATGTTGTTAAGAAGATTCAGAAGGCATTGGAGAGAAGATTGTGGCAGATGTTTGAGAAGTTGATAATGGATGTCATCTGGACCACATGCTGTGTCGTGAGATTTGTTCAAAGAAGTTTTTAGTTCTTCCAAAGAAAAAGGTGTATTGTAATCTTCCAGATTTTTTTACTTGAAATTAAGTTTTGATTTTTCTTTTTGAGTTTTGTTACGATGAAAATCGGTATGATAATTTTCAGCGGACGAGTGTTTTGCAAATGTTTCGGCTAATTTGTTAGATATATCTGACTCTTATGTTAAGTCTTGTCCATCCTTTAAATGATGGACATTTGCTTTACTGTTTTTACCTTCAATTTTACGAATCATGTTCCAAATTTTATTCATAGGGGTATGGTTATTTAGTTTAGAAACAAAGTTACGCCAAGAGGTGCGTCGTCTGTTTCGTTACTCTGCGAGCTTTCGCTCGAAAAATTCGGAAATGGTTAAGATTATTTTGAGTTGGGTGTTTATTAAAGCGTCGTTCTGCTTTTTTTCAGGTCTTTAATAGAGTCCTCACAGCTGTCATCGAACCATGGTCCACTAAGATGTTTTGGATTTGTCGAGGTCTTATGAATTGTTTCATCAGCAATTGAAATGTGTTTCAATGAATTTTAAAATTGGAACAGAAATAGCTTCAAAAGTATCCGAGTTAAGTCGCTCTATACAGAGTTGTTCAAATAGAGGCCAATTGGCTTTGTTAAATTTATACCGAGCGGCTCGTTCTGTGATGGAAGAGTGCAAAGATTCCAATATAATGGGAAAGTGATCACTGCCACAGAGATCGTCATAGACTTTCCATGAGAAATCGGACAACAGAGAAGGATCTGTTAATGTAAGATCAATATTCGAATATGATCCATTCCAAGGATATAAATATGTATTGGTTCCATCATTAAAAATACACAGATCTTCCTGATTCATTAAGCCTTCAATAATTTTACCTTTATCGTTTATCGTGTTACTGCACCATAAAGGGTTATGTTCGTTGAAGTCCCCAAGTAACATATAAGGGGCCGGAAGCTGATCAGTAAGATGTTTCAAATTATTTAAATTTAATGAAGAATTCGGAGGGATATACACAGAGCATAAAGTAATTGTTTTGTCTAAAGATATTCTAACAGCAACCGCCTAAAGATCAGTGTTAAGATCTACAGGGCTATGTAGAACTTGATCTTTTACAAGAATGGTAGAGCCGCCAGGATTCTATCATTCTCGTCTACATATGTGCTGTATATAGAGTAGTTTTTTAAAGATATGTTATCACTTCGTTTTAGGTAGGATTCTTGGAGGCAAAATGCAACAGGAAGAAAGGTTTGAACTAGTAATGTAATTTCAAGAAAATTAATCTTAATACCTCGACAATTCCATTGTATTATTGTACCCATTATGGTCTGCGGAAAGGGGAATAGTTGAAAGTTTTTTGGGGCTATTCCGCCGGTTTCTGCTGGGGGATCTACTTTTAGATCCAGTATCTGGGGTAGTGTATCTATTGGCCGTAATTGATTGAATGGTACCGGAGCAGCATTTTCAAACATTTTTGCATGTGTCTTATGTTTATATAATATTTAACGTTAATGCCTATTTTAATTTCGGATTGGCATTCAAAACCTTGCAGGACCATCCAATGAATATTTCTGCTGTGGTGTATTTGTTAGTGTCTGAAATATTTTTCTTTGCTGTTTTCGAGTTATAAAGGATACAGGCAGGTAGTCTATTAGATGTAGTTTTTTGTAGTTAAGGTTATATCTTTAAACTAGCTTGAAAGTGTTTTTAGTGCTTCATAATGTTTTTATTCATATATGGCGGATGGATAGTGTACTATGAAGTCAGATTATTTTAAAGTTGATTTTCGGTTTTATCTTTTTCAAAATTTAGCTTTTTTTCAATTAACTGCAACCTAACCTTGTAGGGTAATAGCCAAAAATCATTCAACGCTCCTTCAGTTTTGATCGTCTTGCATGATATAACTGTATCATTTTCTACTAGTATGCCAAGATGGTTCGTTTAGCGATTGGCTAATTGTGGATACAACCATTAAAATGTGTATTGGTTGTTTCTGCGATAATCTCGCAATTGACACAAAACTGAATACATTCTCATAAATCCAAATCATTCACTCGTCCCGTATTAATAAAGCGCAAGCTCGTGATTACTTAAGATATTTTATGTAAATATTTCATACGTACATGTCTGTATCATAGTAGCTAGTGCAGCAAGATTTTCATACATGTATGCAATGTATAAAAATGTTAAAATATTTTTCGAGTACACTTTAGCTGTTTAAGTGTTCTAGGTTGCCAAGTACTTAATCATCGACTTAAAATACAAAGCTCCCTCCCTCAAAACTAGTCGCCATGATATAGCTAATGGATACTGCAAGTGGCAATTAACCCTATTGAAAAAAATAAACGTTTTGAATGCAATTAAATCTAATCAATATTAAGCAATATCTATTTTGTACAAATACAATTCGTAGTTGTATTAATGTAAAAAAATCAAATACATTTCTCGTAACATTTGAATACAACAGAGTTACAAAACAATAGCTAGTTATTTATTTATTGCATGCTTTTAGCGAAATATTGGCCTTTTATTTCATTTAGAACATCCTCGGCAGCGGCACGTGGAGAAGGCAACACAGCTCCCTCCGCTGCAACCATTCCTCTCACATTCCTCCTGACATGCTCCAATTCCAAAATAACAATCAAACATATCAAGATCTTTTACATCTTGTGCTTTAACTGACTGCCATCCTGCAAATATAATTTTATTAAGTATACCAATGTTATAAAGTTAAGTACGCCAGAGTTTCGTGTAATTAATACTCAATAGTATAGCCCAAATTAAAAATGTTAGATGGCAAAATAATAAAGATGTTGAATAGATTAATGAATACCCTAATATTCAATTTGAACTTAGACTGCAGTAACACATTAAGCTTAAATGGTTGTGGTCTAATATTATTATATATAATTTAGTAAATTAAACCTCATATAGAAATTAATAGCTCTCATCTATGACTGTTACATGTAAGCATATGTACATAGAAAGCAGTATAACATACACAAATAAGATTTAATAGGTACAATAGGACCTTACTAGGAGATTTCATAGTGTTTGACCCATAGAGATGCCCAGCGCATACACAAGTGGCACATACGTGAGATTATCGCAAGTCATAGGCATATTGCCTGGCCCGCGAAGAGTTAGGAAAGTGTCACGATAAAGAACACTTTTGTAGAGTTCTACCCAATTCTCCACAATTATATAGTGGAAGTTAAAATGTTTTCTCCCATAGGTCCATACCTTTTTGGTTAACTTATTGTTTGTTAATTTGTTCTTGTCCTGTATATAGCTGAGATGGATGTTAAGCAAATATTTATTCAATCTATCAATATAACAGCTTAGCTTTCATATTTTAAATGATCTTGTTTATGATTATTTCATATACTAGCCATGAGGTAGCAATACAGCTTTGACCTTTGACTTTACATTCATCACTAATTTTTAATTAATTTATGTATTAATCTGTCGTGTATTCATTTATTTATTCATTAAGATCTTTCCCGCTTCCATTATTTCGATTATTTTTTTTCGCCAACTTCAAAACCAAATAGTTGAAAAACTACGCGACATACCATTTTGGTCTTCCGCGACAAGATTTGGGCATTGAAAGTCTATTCGGACTTCACCCTGTGAAAACGAAATATTTTTCTTTGCAGAGTTTTCAGCAAAAATGCCGAAAACCTTGTTATCGTGTAACTTCATGAACCACAACAGATAGAAGAAAACTGAAAAGTGACAAATGTTAAGGAACGTTTGAGACAATTTTATGACATAATTTTGCAAAACAATTCTGATTAGCGTAGGCGAGCGGTATCCCTTGAATGTAAGTCTAAATCACGAAAGGTCTTCACCATTTGTCGTCCTGTGACATGTCTTTAAAGAAAATTTTAAAGTCAAAGTTCAGAAGTGACCCCGACCGCAGGCCTCTAATCTTGTTATCATTACAACTCAAAAACTATAAAAGATAGAAGAAGACATATAAATGGGAAAAATACTCCTCTCATCAAGACCCTCATGTGATACATTTGGTCCGAAACCGTTTTCGAGTTAGATCCCTTGACTCATTGCGGTTAACTAGTTTTGTGCATACAACTTAAAAACGGTTAGAGATAATATAGTAAATATAAATGTTTAATATGATCACCAAGTCAAGTTCTTCAATTTAAACCCATTTTCAACGGTTATGGGTTAAGGTTATTACATAGCAACAAGTTAACCATTAAAAAAGGTCCTTAGCACCATATATTTTTTAACTCAGGATCATGTACCTTACTGAAATATGTCATTTTACAATCGGGTGTGTAGTTTGTCCCTTGCAACACGGCCACAAAAGTCCTTGGCAACCATGTATTTTTTTACTCATGACCAAAGAAATAGTCTATTCCACCTAAAAAATGGCCCAGAAGCCTATGTAGTCAAGTTTAAAATAAGAAAAAATAATTTCTCAGAAGAATCTTGGAAAGACCTTTTTAATTGTTCTTGTACAATAGCCCTTTAACTAATGATTGTTTCTATGCATTAAAGTCAACATTTTTTTGTTTTAAAAAATTGTAAACAATTTGAAAACTATTATATATATCTACATACATGTTCATATTAATGTGCAAATAGCAATAATAAAAGTCTAATATGACTTTATAATTCTAAATTGATTGCTATGTGGTGTGATTCGACGCATTCAAGATGTGACCGTTGACAAATGGTTATTTTGTATTTATTTATTTTTTATGCATAGAAAATAAAATATAGAAATCTTCAGTTTAAAAGAATTATAAAATACTGATGCCCATGTAATGAGGATGAGAACTATAAGACAAAAATAGGTACATGTATGTTACCATTTTCCCATTAAAAAAACAGTAAATATTCAATGCCTTACCTGTCAAACAAACGGCCATTAGGAATAAAACGATACACAGCTTCATTTTTCAATACACGGAAGATATCAGCTAAAAGTAAACAAAAACAATAGTTATTCAAGCTATATTTTAATTGAAATAATGGAAATGCTTTAACACGCCTATTAAATCCTTACGTACCATTAATAATACTTGATTTAATTTATAACCTAACAAAAAAAAACATACAATAAGCACAATCTAGGAAACTCTTTAAAAAAAACTGGACAATTTCAATCTATATATATATATTTATAATTGACATTCTGCGTGATATGTAAACAGGGAAAAGCATGACACTGATATTTATTGACAAATAATAAACTGAACTCATAAGGTTCAAGGTGATTTACTTTCGTTTATAATAATTATTATTATTATTATTATTATTATTATTATTATTAATTTGTCGATGTTTAGTGAAACAATCGTATAGTATTTTTCTACTAACATATTACGCGTTCCAGTTAAAATAAACAAATAATGTTAACACATATACATACCTGATTTATGTTTGCGGTTAAAATCATTTATTCTGTTGTTGCTTTAATATGATACTCTTATTAAACATCTGTTACAAATTATATACCAACATTCGTATATTTAGAAATAATTTAAACACTCGAGGCTCTTCTGTCGTTATTTATTATATATTTCAAGTTTGTGTGGTTGTTGTAATGAATATTTGGAACAAATATTTTCCTTTAAGAGCAAAATTCGTTGATTAAAGGTTCAGAGATGGAGACATCAAGTCCAACTTTGAGGTGCTTTTAAATGTTTATTTTATTGAAAATAAATAATTGTTCGGTCATATTGTTTACTCTGATTGTGCTTAATAAAACGAATACTCTGATAATAAAAATTAATAAACTGATAAATACATCTTTCCAAACCAAAGTTTTTTTTCAACCTATATTAAGCAACAAATACAAGGAAAGTAAAAAGGTCACTCGTTTTATTTTAATCAGTTAACCTAACGGTAATGTGGATAACCAATGGCTTAACTATCCGTTTACTAAGCCATTTTCATTATTTGCAAATAAATAAGTCGCTTAATTGTTTAAATTTGTTTTTAAATAACAACAAATATGTCAGACACATTTTTGCAATTTCTTAAACGCAGACAAATTGACAGGAAGTTAAACGATATCACCTTGACCTCCATCACAGCTGGTGTCAATGTTTTTACATGTGGTGCTCCTAGTCAATGATTATACGCCAAATAAAATTGTCGATGCGCACCTTTTGATTATCATTACATATGTAATACAAATTAAAATTTCAAAGATTTGGTGTATTTTACAAATTTTTTGTATGTTTTATGTGACTGAAATGGATCACGCGCACATTGTTTACTTCCGTCTAATTACCGACAAGGACCAATCTAAAAAAAAGTAGAGTTCAACGCAATCCTCTTTGGTATTTATCTATAGAGATAGACCGATTTTTGCGTCAGCTGACGCATTCAACAGAAAAATATGAAAAATAAAAGTATTTTGGGCAGTTATGGGTTGAACTTTAAACCTTTTTCGTGGTATGCGGCACTGGGAACCCTCCCAGTCACTAGCAAATAATGTTGTGCTTACATTCCTATGAATAAATAAAAACTGTAATGTGTATAGGTTGTTAAAAACACAACAAGCCCTTAATTGATGGGAGCACAAATGAAGACAAACTAATGACTGTAGTACGCTTTTACTGTTTAACCATGTAGAAAGCTAGTCAACAGGATGCAGATTTAATAACCGGGAACGTTATTTCCGTCATTGTACATAATTGTATTATTTTTTTTTTAGTACTTATCACTTATGTATAGTTTAAAATGTTGCATGATCACTATCAGGAAATCTTTCTTAAGACTGTTTCAGGTTTTCATCATATATTTTGACAAGAAGCCGCGGGCAAATAAATTAACGTGACATTTCTATTAGTCTTAAACATCAACATAGACAGTTTCTTCAAATCTATATATTTGAAATTTAAAGGAAGTTGGCACATTTTTCATATGAGAATAGGGATCATAAATGGACGAGTAAAGCAATCTACTTACACTACGGATTGTGAGTTCGAAATTTTGTCTATAAGAACTTTTATTAATACAAAGACAATTAAAAACATTGCGGCGTATTTGGTAAATTTATGGTGTTAGCTGGTCATAAGACATACCCACAGTTTTTTATCTTCAAAAAGAGAAGTCAGAAAAACATCTTTAAACTGGATTATTTATAATTTTTTACTGGAAAGGCCATGTCTCCTGTACCTTCCTACATCACAAAGTGAACATCTCGTGTAAATACTGTCAGAATGGCGGCCTATATACGAAATTTTACCACCTTTAATCCGTTCTAGAAGTGGAATCTTCAGTTGAAGATATAATAAAACGTCAATAAGCAAATATGTTTATAATATTATTCATGAAGTCGTATTTCGCACTGTTTACGAGTTTGAAACAGTACTATAATTAACGGAAATTTAAAGAAAATGGAAAAAACGCTTTTGTAATTATAATTAAAGTTGGTAAAGTTTGGTAAATTTCAAATAGAGGTGTCAGTAATTTTAATATTGATTAATTCAGTCGAATAGAAAGTATATTAGTATACTACAATTTAGAAATAACTAAGTACACATTTTATGATATGCAACTATCATTTATGTTGAATCAATTTATCCTCAGCACATATATTCTAATGTAATGTTCACACACAGATTCGTCGACATAAGTCGTTTAATGATATTATTTTTGAAACGCGCAACAATATTATTATTATTTTAAATGCATGACTTTTCCAGGATTTCGTGACCTGTTTGAATCTTGTCAAAGGTTGGGACTTTTCTCATGTTACACCAGCTTCCTCCCTAAAAAAACTGCATGCCTTTAAATAGCTGACAAATTTCTGGAAGTAGGTTAAACTTCAACAAACATTTAAAAATAAGACAAAATGAAATGTAAATTAATGTGATAATCAGCAGTAGGGACCTATAAACATAATCAACATGTGATTTATAAATCCGACAGAATTAGAAATGTGCTTTCATGTAATAAAAAGTTTGACTAGTGTGCTGCATGATCAATTTTTAATATCCCTCATATTCTTTATATTATTTAAAAAATTATACATGTCCATTTTGAAGGAGAATGTTTTCCTCCTATACTCAGTAGTTTTTACATGGTGCATAGTAACCAAAATGTAAAACTGTTCACTAAGTTTTGGTTGAGTCTTGAATGTGATGATGTTTTGATGATTACATAGATACATGATACATGTACAGGTGTATAATGTAAATGTAACTCCCAACCTTTGACAAGGTTCAAACAGGTCACGAGATCCTGGAAAAAGTCATGGAATTAAAAAAAATCAAAATCAAGGCCTTAAAAAATAATTTATTCCAAAAATTATGATAAAAGTCATGAATTTTAAGACAAAAAGGTATAAGAACCATTTGTCTTTCTTTCAAATCATGTATTTATCATTATTAAAATATTACAACAAAGTTCTTAGGGAAAAATTTCTGTTGTCAGTGTCTTTATCTCATATTCTGTGTAAAATTGCAATTGTCAATGACACTGTCCTGTAATGCTAAAATCAGTCATGTAAAATGGTCACATACTAGTAGTTCATGACAAGTCATGGAATTTTTAGACAAAGAAGGAGTATAGACCATGTTTTGCAAGGAAAACTGGCAATCTTAATCGAGCACACCTGCCAGCAGCTAGACCCAACCCGCAACCTCTGTGTTGACAGCGATCAATAGTAGATGACTAATTATTTCAACCACTCTGCCACCGAAACCCTGTCTTATAATATTCAGTCTCAGAGTGGTTTTAATGACATGAAATAATTTTTCATAAGCTAGTACATGTACATGTGTTTCGTGACAAGATTGAGACTTGTTTGGAACAAGTTTACATATACTCTATGTACCTTATCTGCACTAGCTGGAGCAGTTAAAAGAATAAACCCAATGTTTTGTCAGCAAAAAACTGGATGGTTATGAATGAAGCGTTAATTAAATTAACAATGTGTTCCAGAAATATAAAATGTGGCAGAAATTTTTTTTTAAATATAAAACAGCGGAAACAGTTCAATAATCGATAATATTTGTAAAGCCCTGGGTGTTGAATCACAATCAGCTGCTTCATTTCATGGGACCGATTTGCTGATCATAAATTGTCACATTAGCTACCTTCAAAGAATAATTTATAAGTTCTTGAATGCTAAATACAGACCACAATCTTTAATTGCTGGATTTTAACAACATTTGCAACCGATTCAAAGGTTTAAGATTGAAAATTGAAAAATACATTTAGTTTGGACTCCAAATTTGGGTTTTAAGAAATATATCGGTAATCATGATTTTGCATATTGAATTTTTACAAGACAAATTTCCAAGTTATTTTTCCCATAAATATAGTGTAGTTTTGTGTACATGTATATGGTCATATTTTGGAATAGAACAGAGGTGCAATTTTTGGACTTTGACAAGGCACTTAATCATTCAATAAGTATGCAAGACATAAGAATTAAAACCAAGGCAAACTGACTTATGCTGGGGCTTCTCATTAAATACATGGCAGACTATGTAGTTCTCCTGTTGAGTAAAACGACGAATTCTCTTAAAATGAGCTGTGTACATGTATGCAGCTCATAGTCAACATGGCAGGCAGCTTAGTTATGACTGTGTATGGGGCTATTATTTAGCTTTATTTAGTTTAGTATGGTTCAGGCCAAAAAGGTCTAAACAAAAACTAAATTTGCAATTGTAAAAATTCCAACTAGATGAAACTTGTCTATACATATCTAGTGTCCCATTGCATTGATCCCTCTATTTATAATAGCAGACGCTGGATTATACTTTTACAAATAAGTTGTTACAATTAGTCGCATACATTTTGTTTGTTTAAATGGAATTCTATGCCACTATCATCAATTTTTAGCTATATAATGATATCCCGTTTTTATTTGGAGGACGAGGCAGGAGTACCTAGTCAGTGTGTATACACATGCACTGCTTCGGTATACAAGTCATTTTGTTGAATATTTCAACAGTAGATCATTTACATCTTTAATTTCTGGATTTTTTATATCTGTAAAATGTACATTATAAATAACCAACCACTTACTTTATGTAGACAAGGGTAGGTCTAAACAGTGGGTCTAACAAAGAATACTGCTTAAAATAGTTCCTTTTTCGCTATATGATCTTTGCTCATTGTGTGTTTACTGACTGTGTGGTTCTTCTTGACTAAACTTTGTGTTCAAAAGATCATACCCCCTTTTTTACAAAGGGTAGTAGGTCCTTAAAGAGTCATGTACTGACACTTGCTTACATAGATAATGTCCTGTTTCAGATATGGATATGATATTATTATTTTCGATTTATAGTACAAACTGATTTGTTTTCTTAAGTAATCAAAATTGTGTACATTGTGTAGGGGTTTAGGATGCCATGGTTATTTTGTAAACCATATTAAACTTATTGGCTTTTTAATTGGATTCAATAAAGTGTCTAAAAATCTACCGTACTTCCTATATTAATGTATATGACGTTGATACGCCCAGAACACCTGTGTGTACAAGTACAAATTTAAGCTTCGTCTTCGTTGAATTGACAAGGTCCAAAATATTATTTTTTTCGAGGAGAAAATAAAAGAAAACATATCATTAGCTGTCACACACCTCATTTTGTGTTTGTGCACGTTTAAATATGAGATGCACGATATATTTTTATCAATACAGTTTAAAAAATATGCTTTAAAGTATATGTATCTTATGCTGCCTGCTTTTAGTTTAGTGCTTTTTATGTTTTTAATTTGTGCTCAGCTTTTTAAAATTAATCTATTCCTAATATATGTTTTTAAAGGCATGTATTGTTGTGCTTTCCATCTTTAATGCTATCCTGCTTTATATACTTTGTATGAATGTACCTTAACATGTATGTTAATTTTGTGCTCTCATGTTATTTTCTGTGATTTGTTCTGTTTGAAAAATATTATGTCGGTTTAAGAGTTCAAAAGAGCTCATGTATATGTTTGATGCTATGTATATATTTATCCGATTCTTAATAAAATTTACTTTACTTTACTGTAAATTATCGAATTGTTCGCATGTTAGTTGAACCTCGTGTTTTTGTTTACGTTCCACATACACATTTAGTAAAAACGATTTTGATGGTGCTTCTCAAGGTCAGAAGCAACTTTACTTCCGACACGAAAAATATATATGTATGATGTCAGGGGTGATGATGTGATCAATTATGTTTAAAAAAAAATACATTGCGTTATAGATTATGAAGGATTGATATTCGTTATCAGTTGAGTGTATACCTATAAATTATTATTAATCTAATAATGCTAGTACATGCCTTCAATTATTGACGTAAAATACTGTAAAATGAATTTATGCAGAACTATAAACTATTCACTGACGTGTAGGAAACGATGTAATGTATACGTTAAACCATGCGACAAATGAAACCTTGTGCGATACGGTGTACCATACGATATACCAAAAGATGTATCAAAACGATAAACGCTTAATAAACGTTTCCATCAAATATCGTTTCCTGCATCGCAGATTAAGCAATTTCAAAAAGCTTTAAGTAACTCTAATATAGAACAAAAATACAAATATTCTTTTAAGGATGTTTGCTGCTGTTACTCATAATAAAAAAATTCATAGGTTCGTATGCTTATTTTTTCGATATACATGAAACAAAATTTTTTCGACAGGTCCAGGTTATTTTATTGAAAAAGTAAGGGAAAATGATCTATTTTTGATCTTTTTAAAAAATTTCAAGTGTTGCTCTTAAAATATCAAAAGTATCTGTAAATTTATTTAAGTAAACTAGCTAAACTATATCAAATCTTAATTGACAAGGATTGCCCGTTTTCCTTCTAAAGGTCGGGGTTTTTTCTCCTGGTACTCCTCTCCAATCAAAACTGAACGCCATATAGTTGAAACATTGGCGAATGTGGCGTTAAAACCAAAAAAATCTAGCATAAAATGGAATAAAAGCTTAAAATCGTATCAAAATTCCATTTTTAATTTATTCCAGACGTTGGCGGGTAGTGATCGTAAATGTAATTTCTTTTAAAATCAATGTATTTGTTTATAAAACCATTTTTTTAATAATACCATTATTTAATTTATGCCAAATCTATTGTGGATTTCTTAAGTCTACAGTAGTATTCAGTGAAGGTACACCGATAAAGACATAAATATATTTTACGGTGCGCAAATCATGAATAAAATAGACCAGCGAACATCTTTAAATAGCAAATTTCAAAAAGAATATATTGATACAAAGTGGTAGCAGATTCTGCAAGTTTGTCATTAAAATTTAAGAAACTATAAATATAAACTTGTCAGAGTAAATGTTGGCTTGACCCGACGAGAAAAACACTTATTGAGAAATGGTACTTTACTTTACCGAAGTACCCTTCTGACCTCATTATCAGGAATAATTACTGTAAGCATTATAGAGAATACAAAAAGTTAAAATTTATAAAGAGATAACATTCAATCAAAATTTAGTACAAAAAATTGATGATGTGATAGTAAACAGCCCAAAGGCATACTAGGACTATTTTTTAAAAAAAACTTAATTCTGAAATAATTCTCAAAAAAGGAAAGTATTTTAACTGTCCAAGAAATGGAAAGAAACAATTTTATCCTTGATTTAGATTCCAATATCACAACCAACGAATAACTATAACGATTAAACCGCCATTTGTTCTGAGAACAAATGAGAAGTTCTTTCCCACTGTTCCTCTAAAGTAAAAAAATTTAGGTGATGCTATGGGATTTTGTGTCTTGCTAAAGCACAAAATGTCACTTCCATTCATAAAAATGAGTTATTTGAGTAAAAAAAGTGGTCCCGAGCCAAAATATATATTTGGAAAGGTCTATCATTCCGTTGCTAGGGACAAAAGGCCACTTCCGGTCATGAAATGACATATTTCAGTAAAGTTCATCATTCTGATGCTAAAAATATATGGTTGCTAAGGACTTTTTATAACGGTCACCTCGTTGCTATGGCATGACCTTGACCTGTGACCTTGACCATTGGCTCAAATTGAAGATCTTCTCCTACTGATCATGTTAAACCTATATGTTAACTGTATTATCTCTAACCGTTTTCAAGTTTTAACCAAAAAACAGATTAACCGAAACGCGTCAAGGGCTGTAACTTGACAACTGGTCATCGCACAGCTTCGGGCCAATGTAACAAATGAACGTCTCGATAAGAGGAGTAATTTCCCCATTATTGTCTGCTTCTATCTTTTATGGTTTATGAGATATAGTGCTAACAAGACCAATGGTGACTTTGACCTTGCCTTATGACCTTTGACCTTGACATTTTTAAATGTAATATATGTCACTTAGGATCAATAGTGGTGGTCCAAAGTCTTTAGGACTAACGGTTTTTGAGAATAAAATTTTGACGCGTTGAGACATTTTTCAGGTCAAAAACACATAAACAGGAAGTTGATTTGAAGAAACAAATGTTAAATCATCGCCATAGGGCAGCCTACATTTTGTACACTTCAGATTTGGAGGATCGGTTTTCGTGTTCTGGCACATAATTCTGTTACTAAAAATAGATCGGTTCAAAAGTATGAGCCATGTCATCTCCGGATATGACCGATTAATGGTACCAAGTATTGAAATGATATGTCGAGACACTTTTCGGCAAACCTTCCCGGAAGAAGAAAAAATAATAATCATAAGAAATACAAGAAGGTCTTTCCACTGTAGTGGGAAAGACCTTAATTAAAAACATAAAAATGAAAACTCAGCTGGACTGAACCTCATCTTTAACGTAATACTAAAACAGACAGGCTGTATTAACACCATGTATCTGTAAGCTTTGTAACACTGTTCTTTCTTACAGTAAATATCTGAACGCCTCTTGTGAACGATAACTTGCACCCATTTTAAAATCTAGGGATCCAATGAATCCTGAAAATTACAGAGATATTGTTTTAAATTCAGCATTGGTATACTATTGAATTTGTACTACATGACCGTATCTATGGTTAACTAGGAATCTAAAAAATATAAATTAGTTACACTAGATATATATAAGATATATGGATTTAAAAGAAAGTAACGCACATTTGATCATATATTTTTGGTAAAATGTTCAATAGACAAATATACAGAGTGGTAAATTTTACAAAAAACCCTTGATATAAATGAACAAAAAGTACAATTTGTAAATAAGTATAAATACTTAGGACATATTTCAAGCAAGTGGCCTTTCAATTTTGTTAAAGAAGAATTATAATAAATCAATGAAATAATAAAGACAAGGGTGAAAACATAACGTCCCCTTTATAATCACATTGTTAAACATATTTTACTATACAGTTTAGAAACATGGGGATATCTAACACAAATAATGTAGCCTGTTTAACAGACTCTGAGTGATAAATTCAAAATTAAAAAATAAACTGAAGACCAAATCTATCAAATGTTAGATTTTTTGTTTGACATCATATTTGTCATGTTTTTTCAACAGACTGTTGGTATTCCAATTGGTACTTATTGTGCTCCTCTCCTCGCCGACTTGTTTTTTTGTATTCTTATTAGGCTGGTTTCCTAGAAGGTCTGCTGAAGAAGAAAGAAAAACACTGGCCCACACCTATAATTTTACATTCCGCCTATTGATGATGTTTTGTCCCTCAACAATGCTTAATTTGGTGACTATTTGCATTCAATCTATCCAATAGATCTTGAGATTAAAGACACCACCAATACACTTAGGTCGGCCTCTTACTTAGACCTACTTCTAGAAATAGAATCATGAAAGCTACAAACTAAACTCTTGTAATTAAATGTTCAAATTCCAACTGTGTAATATACAACAAAAACAGTGAGTACATCATTCTTACAGGTTTTACGCGGCTGGTAAAAAGCAGCGTAATACTCGAAAACAATGACCATAAAAACCTAATAAGACAAAACAAGTTATAGGGGTTCATGTAATTTAGTTCCAATAGTCACTTCCGATTTAAATTCGGTCTACATTTATCTCATTTTTTATTTAATCATTCATATAAATTCTATCTGTATTGAACACCAACACAGGAAGCACGAACGTTTCAAAATCCGCACGAAATACACATGAAAAAGATTTTTTAATTTTAGACATTAGATATTAAACACAATTATAGATGTTAACACAGCAAATCCTGAATATATATGCCGCGTATCTCTATTCAAGACGTTACGATATCTTGACTAAAATACCTGGCAGTTGGTAGTTTAGCAGGACATTTTACTGGTATTCAAGGTATTTTTTTAAATGATTTCTTTGTAAGGATAAACGGTCCATATAATCGTATATAGACAGGCCGGAGTATATGGAACGGTCCATGTAACGTATATGGACATGCTGTGGATAAAATGTACATTAGATTTACACATCTGTTCGAAAAACACAAATAACCAAATAAGTGATTATTAATCTAAATGACGATATTTACGACAAATAACTGATATGCAAAATGAGTTTTGAGAACAAAAATAACCTAAAATGATCAATCATAACAGAACATGTTGTGTATATGGAGCAAATAAGTGAGCATAGAAGCTTACAAAATGTATAAGTATAATATAACAAATAGTTCATTACATTTCGGTCCATATACATTTTTGGGGCCACCAACCGGTCCATATACTGCCATATGACACTCAGTGTCATGAACTATTTGTTAAATAGTAGGCCTTTTAATTTTCTTTCTTGTCAAAAAGATTTATACTTAAATCCTGATAGCGACCGTATGGCAAAGTAATTAATTGTATATTATCAACCTTAAAAAACGTAATATTCGCCGAACCAAAAGGGTTGATAAATCCTTTTGGCAACCTTATATGTTTTATTATATGAATATACAATAGGGGTTGTTTTTATTCTCAATCAATGCAAAAAAGTTTTGAAGTAAATTTTCTGTTTTGTTCTTTGTTTATCCCAAACCAGGTAGACATGACATTCCACACTATCTGTAAGCTATTTTTAAGTTATCAGAATTTTGAATGTTTTTATCTCAAGCCGGGTTACCATTACCATCCACATTATCTGTAAGCTATTTTAAGCATGTTTTAGGTAGACATTGCACATAACTAGTCTACCTAAAGCATGCAAATGAGAAAAGAGAAATAATACTATCATGTAATAAAAAAGTAAAATTATGGATCAGAAAGAAGGATGCATCATCGGAAAACAAAATGTATATTGTCACTGAACAAAGTATGGATTTATGGAAAGGAAAAAATAGCATTTTGTAGCGGCTACAATGAGCCTCCTTTTTTGAAATGTACAAAAGGGCACTTTATCGTACAAGAAGGGTAGGACTAGCCAAACACCTTACTTACTGCAGTTTTTGGTACCGCTTTCCGTATTATAACCTGACAACCGCCCAAAAAAAGCTTCCTATATTTGAGAGTCGGGAACTGGGAACCTTCCTAGTTTGTCCCAGTGCAATCTGACAATTTGAACTATAAGTTAACTCTTAAAAGTGTATGTAACGCCTGTTTTAGTCTATAAGAAGACAAAACAACAAAAAGGAGTTTTTATGGCAAAAAAAATCACTTTACGTAAACAGTTTTTGCATTAATGGTGCTACTGTTAATTAAAGGTGAATTCTGAACTTCGTGTGCTATAATATAATTAGTTGCGGACAATGTCCCATATAAATTACTCTAAATAATTGTGTAACTCTTGTTGAGTATCAAAACTTAGTAGAGTGCAGCAGGCAAATAGAAATAAATAAAATAAAATATCACGGTAATAATAACAAAGGTTATCACAACCAACGAATGTCACTCTGGCACTCAAAAAATAGAATAAGCACACAAGAAATCATCACACGGAGTAAAGAAAATGAAATTGTTACTTCTTATGCTCTATAATGGAAAACATTACTAGCATGCCTAAAACTATAACAAAAAAATCAGCAGTTACAGTAATTGTTAAGCTTCAAAAACCATATAATTATCTAAATATTGCGACCAGAGGTAAGCATTCCTCAAGTAAACTCCAATTCTAATCGAAATCATCGGATGCTACGGTCAGTCTTTAGCCACTCAAATTATGAGTAAAATTTTTTGCACAAACTTCATTGAAATTGAAAACTTAAGGACAGATCTTGCATCATGTATTCCGTCCAAACTGCAAAACCGAACATATTCTTTCATTATTAAATAAATCTAATCTTACTTGAGCAACGAAGACTTGAATTGTAGGACCTGATATAATTGTTCTGCCAGTTGGTGGACTGTTATTTGGTGCTGACACGAATATCATTGTTTTTTTTCATTAACAGTCATTGTTTGCAGTTTATTGATTTACTAACCTGAATTTCTCTTTGCAAGGTGTACAGGAACTTAGTTTTGGCATTACGCTTTAGAATGTTGATGAAGGCTCTTTGGTCATAAAAGTTTTGTTTTTAGCGCCAGATAGGTCTTGATTGGATTAAACGCGTGTCTGTTTATTTAAAGTCCGCTGTAACTAAAATAGATATTAATGCAATAAAGCCGATTTTTTACGTTTGACAAACAAACTCGTTCGTGCTTCGTGACAAAAAATATTGATAAATACAAAAGTTATTCACAATATAAAAATAATGTCTCATACTACAATAATGGAAGTGGGAGGTTTGGCATGTCATAAAAATTGGTTTAACCCACCATTTCTTTTGTAATGCCTATACTAAGTCAGGACCATTTTTGGTTGATGGTTCCAACGTTTGCCAGTTTCTTGGACTTTGGTTTGTGGATTATCTTTTTTTGACAGTTTTCTCCATGTTCGGTAATTTGTTTTTACATTCATCTGATGAATAAATTATAAGCTACAATCTGTTAACCAAACAGGAGAAAAATAACGTTTTAAAAATACTCCTGGGGAAGTACTGAAATAATTATTTAAATTCATATTAAACAATTTAAACAGATGTGTCCCATTTCGGTAAAAACTCTAGGTGCATCAGAAAAAAAGTATGCCCGGGACAATATAGCAACGAGATATCAATATGACTACAAATAAACACTCGAAAAAGACCTTTAAGCAACCTTATTTTGTTTACATTATAACCTCATGTTAATAAGATCAAATGTGTAGACTTTAGGTCTCTTCGTTTTTGTTGTTATGTTACTGTCTGTATTATGAAATTTGTTTTTTGTTTGTTTAAATATGTTTAACGCCACTTTCATCAATTTTTCAGCTATATCATGGCGTCTAGTTTGTATTGGGGAATTAAGCCGGATTACGCGGACAAAACCCCAGACCTTCGGTAGGAAAACTGGTCATCCTTCTCTAGTCAAGTTAACATTATGTGAGGATTATGCTTGTTAAGAAGGATTTAATAGCCAAATAATGAACAGAGTCGAGGTTTGATGTCCTATACATCAATCTATTCATTTTGCTAATGAAATCGATACGAAGTTAGATTAAAAGGTCTGGTTATTCGGCACCTTTGACCTTTAAAGCATTTTGTAGGTAAGGTATCATATTTTGACGAATGGTAAGACCATGTGCATCGACCGATTTTAGTTTTTTAGTTGTAAACATTTAACACAATCGAATCTTCAGATCAGATTTAAAAAGAGGTTACTCTAATAAAGGATTATCCAATTGTTCTGGACAAAATGTTGCCCCATCATTTTTTTACTGAAACGGGTTCCATTGCTGGACCCACATAGCTGCCCAACACGTCCCAAGGTGGCAGATATGGAAGGACCTTTCGTTGTTAGGTTTTCAGGTCATTATACGGAAAGCCTGATCGGGGACCGTAATCGGTATCGTTTTTAGAAAGTGTTACGCTTTTTGCATGTTAAACACCCGTTTTGTAGATTTTGAAAAAGAGTAGATGTAATACTACAGGTTACTGAATTGTATTAACAGTAATTAAAATCGAGACATTTAGTAAAGCAGTGGCATGTTGTTGCCCTGAGGCTGACTGGACTGTACTAACATTAAATGGTCACTCATTAAATGATCACACTCAAATTCGGTAGAACAAAGGAACAAAAGTTATTAATATCATATAAAGTAGAGATAGATAAGACTTAATATGCAGTCAGGCAAAAATATATTTGGATAAGTTATATATTTCCCTTTTATGACACTTAATTATATAAAGAACAACATGAATTTATGAATGCTTGTGTAACATGTCAGTTACTTAGTTCTAAAAAGACCAATCTCCTTTTACAAGAAACTGATATTCCGCAATATCCGTTTGGCAAGATTCTTTTTTGGATGTGTCTGCTCTATATCCGACATGAATGCAAAGGAATAACTTCATAATAAGCTTTATTGACCTATACAGCGGTTGACTGGAAGCATTTTAGTTCTGGGCAAAAGTTCACAAAATGTTGTGCAATTCTTGTTAGAAGGAATTTCAAGATTTAGTGTTGTATTCTGTATTGTGAGTGAAAATAGTTGCGAGAATATTTTTAAATTAGTAGTATTAAGCAAACTGTAAAAGAATTAAACATTAATCATGTTACTACATCATTACATTAGCCAATATTTAATGCTAAACTGGAACTCTGGATGATGTAATGGGAAGGAAATTACAAAATGGTGCGGCAGATTGAGACGTTATTCGTAATTGTACAAATTAATTTGTAAAAGGATATAAACAACCAAAAACAGAAAACTAATAAGAAGAGTATGGGTAAACCTTTTAAATTAAGTTACCCATTTTATTATAAAACTATTTAAGATACAATAAACTTGATAGCAGGTGGAATTCTTAATATGGCATAAATGAAGAAAGATCTCAGATGGTTTTCATAAGAATCAACTATATGGGTGCACCACTAAAGTACATGCAGAACATTTAAGGCTAACTCACATTGATTAATAGCAAATTCCTAAAGCTGAATTTGGTAAGCTAATAAGAACAAGTAAGTGTCATTCCCCATGAATGTAGTGAAAGTGAAGATGACGACGACTGTCAGAATTGTGTAGGAGGCATTGAAAGGAAAGAGATACTTAGTCGATAATCCCGTTTTTGTAATGAAAAAAGAAACTGACTATTCGTAAACGTTTTTTTCGGAATCTTCGCCTATTAGCATTAATATGACGATAGACTATGTAACAAGGAGAAAATCCAAACTTGAGTGTGAGTGACTATATAGCCTATACAAATACACGTTTAGTATTAATGGTACGACGTTGTTGTAGACACTGAAGATTTCAACACTGGTTACATCGTTCGGAGAGACGAGAGGAATAGTACGACGACAAGCAGTTTAACAACATGGAAATAACTAGAGTCTTGAATAGATATTTTTTATCTTTCTTGTACCTGTAGTGTTGAATTATTTTTCCTGAAATATAAACGGTTTTTCATTGTGACATTTGAGGAATGTAACACTTCAAGTTGCTGAATTTAATAAACAGTTTAACTTAAGTAAATAAACCTTCTGTAAAGCAGGGGAATCTTGTAGCCCTGAGGCTAAAATAGGTATTAAACAAATGGTCAAAACAAAATCGTAATCTCCGGTAGAACACAACAAAAGTAATTACTATTATTAAATGGATATTTGGACTTGAACTATTTAATTTTATGAGATGTTTGTCAAGATGTTTACTTTATTTAAAGACCTGATATCACGAATCACGAGTGGTGGTATTTTGGAATAGACTTACCCAGTGGCAGTCCTTATCCTAAATAGAGATAACATATTGCTCCCTTGGCGTTTAGCAATCAGTCGATCAATGAATGAAGGTGATAACGAACCGGAACGAAATACCGAACACCAAGGAAATTGTCAAAAATACAATCCACAAATCAAAGTCCAAGAAACCGACAAACTTCAGAACAAACAACAAAAATAAAGCTACAACAATGGTCCTGACGGTATAGGCATTTCAAAAGAAATGGTGGGTTAAAAGAGTTTTATAGCATGCCATACCACCGGCTTCTATTACTGTAGTTTTTTAGTTGGCATGTTGATAAAATTGATGGGGTATCATGAATAAATCAAACATTCCTTCAACGCCTTTGAACCTAAGTAAAACATGTTATAATATAAGAGGGTCAATTCTGAACATAAATATATGAATATGATCATAAAGTATCTGCATATGGTATCGTTTAAAATAAGATATAAACAAATCTGTTAATTCATAATTCAAGTTTCACTCAAAATTTTTGTTGGTATAAACTTTAAAATAAGTAGGTGTACAATTTGGTTAATGGCGAATTAAGGCCTCGGTGGCCGAGTGGTTAAGGTAGTTAGTCTACTCTTGATCTCTGTCAACACTGAGATTGCGGGTTCGATTCTCACTGCAGGCAGGGTGTACTCGACTCCAATCTTAATTGACAAGGACTGCCATTTTTCCTACCGCAGGTCGGGGGTTCTCTCCGGGTACTCCAGCTACCTCCCCCAATAAAAACTGGACGCCACGATATAGCTGAAAAAAACACCATTCAAACAAAAAAATCAATTGTGCAACAAATTTAAACGAATACGAACATAAGCATTTACCTGTGTTAAACATAAAAATTTCATAGTTACATGTAACAGTAAGTTTACAGATAAAAATACAGGAGGTGACCTTTTTTGTTTCATTGTATTTGTTCATTAATGAAGGTTGACAAAAATATTTGTTTCTAAATGTGGATTATATGTATCGGCATTTGTCTGCAATTTGCTGGTCTAAGAAAGGGGGCGAACAATAGATCATAGCGGATTTAAACATTTTAAGGAATATCTAATAAATTGCATCAACGAACTTTGTGCTGAAAGGAAAATATTTATAACAAATATTGATAACAACGGCAACATAACTATGAAATATATCATCATAACTAACGACACTAGAGCCTAGAGTGTTTTAATTATTTCTAAATACACAAATGTTGTATGAGATTTGTAACAGATGTTTAATAAGACTAGTATATAAATACTGCATCAGAACAAATGATTGAAACCGCAAAAATAAATCAGGTATGAATTGTTTGTATTCTTAATCTTATTTATTTTAACTGTAGCGCGTAATATGTCAGTAGAAAGTAATAATAATAAACATTGACGAAGAACGTTTCAATCGAAATAGAATAAAAGGATAATAATAGATATCAGCATAATGTCATTAGTGGACAATCATTTAACACAATTTCATTAAAACCAATATAACCAATATAATCACCTTAAAGAGAGTACTGTTTATTATTTAGCAGTATGTTACAATGTAATCCGTTTACATAACTTTAGTAATATGTCGATAATAAATAAATAAAGATTTAATTTTAGCGTTTGTTATTATAGTCTTTATTGTGCCTATAGCATGGTCTATTTGTGTTAGGATATTTTTAAATTAAACTATTGTTAATAGAACTGCTGGCAGTGGCCGACGCGTGAAAAGCTTTTTCGTTTGTTTTCAATTTAAATGCAGCTTGAATTACTGTTTTTGGATTTTAGTTGATATCTGAAGAGCGTGAAGATGAAGTTGTGTATCGTTTTATTCCTAGTAGCTGTTTGTTTGACAGGTAAGGCAGTTTTTTATTAAAAAAAATTGTTACAAAGATTTTTGTGTCTTTTAGCATTCAATCGCATTACATGGCCATCATTTTAGTATTTTATATTTCTTTCATAGCTAAAGATTCTTAATATTATTATCTATTCATAAAAAATAAATTCATAAATAATTGCAATATGTCTAAGGCCAACGGTCACAGCTTAAGAGGTGCATCGAAACTGGTACATTTGTATCTGTTTAGTTGTCTTATACATCAATTTAGTACTGAAATACTATATTAGACGTTTCTAATTTAACGTTGATAGTTACTATTTTCAAATGAATATTATTATATGCTGCAGGAGTTTTATATCTAAAAGTATGAATACTTTCAGTATGTTTTAAAACTTTTAAAACCACTTTGTTTTTCTTTTGGATTTTAGAACCAAAAATTGTTGATTTTAAATGCATACAGCAAATCATTTGTTAATGAATAATAAATGTATACATAAGTGAATTAGTAAATAAATCAATTAAAACAGTAGTAATGTATGTAAAGGCAAAGGGCACAGCTTTATTTGCTGCGTCATGGCTTGTGTGTGGTATAATCATAAACAGAATTCATTCATTTAAATTGTAAAGTGTAGCTTTTCTATTGATTGAATGAATATTTGCTTACAGAGAGCAATATCTCAGATATTTACAGGGCAAGAACTAGTTAACAAACAACAAATTAACCGGGAAACGAAGGACCAACGAGAATAACTCTCGTGACACTCTATAAACTGGTCCCAGTGTAGCTTTCAATCTAATTTGTTCATGTTATACTGCTTTCTATGTGCAAATGCTTCTCAGCAATAGATTAGCGCTATCAATTTCGAGATGAGGTTTATTTTTCTAAATTACATATACTAAATTTAGACGGCAACAACTAAGCGTTATGTGTTACTGCAGTCTATGTTTAAATTGAATACAAGGCCATTAACCTACTCATGATTTTTATTCCATCTAACATTCTTTGATTTTGGCTATACTATTGAGTATTAATAAGACGCAATGCGCCTTTGGCGTAGTAACCTTTATAACATTGGTATACTTGATACAATTGTATTTGCAGGATGGCAGTCAGTTAACGCACAAGGTGTAATAGATCTTGATATGTTTGATTGTTAACCTTTATAACATTGGTATACTTGATACAATTGTATTTGCAGGATGGCAGTCAGTTAACGCACAAGGTGTAATAGATCTTGATATGTTTGATTGTTATTTTGGAATAGGAGCATGTAAAGCCGAATGTCAGCGCCATGGTTGTAGCGGAGGGCGCTGTGTTGCCTTCTCCACGTGCCGTTGCCGAGGGTGTTCTACATGAAACAAAAGGCTTCAGATATTTCGTTAAAACCGTGCAATAAATATATTACTAGCTATTTTTCTTTACTTTATTGCATTTAAATGTGTGAGAGGTATTTTTTTTCCATTAATACAAATTACGAATTGTATTTGTACAAAATAGATATTGCTTAAAATCAAATAGGATTAACTTTAATTGCTTACAAACGTTTTCTTTGTTTGAATGGAGTTTATCGCCACTTGCAGCATGCTTTGTGCATAATTATCAGCTATATCATGGCGACCAGTTTTGAAGGAAGGGCGAAGTCGGAGAAAAACAAGACTTTGACAGATAAAACTTGCAATGCTGGTTAATTAAAGCTGATGCCGAGGATACCCTGCCCGCAGAAAGGCTCGAATTCGCAACCTAAGTGGGTATCATTAGTAGATGACTAAGTACTTCGCAACCTAGCTCACTATTCAAATAGTTTAATGGCACACGTAAAATATTTAAACAGTTTTGTCCATCGCATGCTTTATTAGGTGAATAAGTGCTTGGCAACCTAGCTCACTATTCAAATAGTTTATTGGCACACGAAAATTATGTTCACATTTTTGTATATCGCAGGCATGTATATAAATCTTGTTTCACTATATATCATGTTGATATGTACTATGAAATATGTACATTAAATATCTTAAGTAATCACGAGCATGTGCTCTACTAACAGGAAGAAAGAATGATTTTAACTTATTATAATTTAATCAGTTTTATCACCTGAAAAATGCAAGCGATTGCAGTTAATTGAGAAATAGGCTAAATTTTGAAAAAGATAAAACCGAACATCAACTTATAAAGCACTAAAAGTCCTGTCAAGTTAGTTTAAACATAAAACCTTAACTGCATTAACTTTAATCAAATAAACTACATATACCCTTTATAACTCGGAAACAACAGGGAGAAATTTAACAGACACATAAAAATGCACAACAGCAGAAATGTTCATTTGATGGTCCCCTACAAGTTTTTTAATACCAATCCGAACTTAAAATTTTAAATTAACATTAGACCCATAAAAAGCTGCTCCTTACCGTTGAATCAATTTCGACAAACTATACTCGGAATGTTTTCATTTGATTTTACTTTTCATGTTGACCTAAATTTTAAGATGACTATTATTTTAAGTTCTTTTCTATTTTAAAGGTGTAAATAGCCTAAGCCGGATTTGGTATAAAGTTTTTGAATTTTGGCGATAAAAGCTCTACAACATATTAATCATTTGGATTTTAAATATTGTTTGGATTCGAGCTCGTCGTCGTAGTAATTTCTATTTACCTTGGTATCTTTGATGACATTTTACTTTCAAGATGGGAGCCAATAGTATATAGGCCTCTTGAAAGTTAATGCTTGTTTTTTTTAAATATAAGAAATATTCAACCGCTAACCAGGAAAGCTAGTATTGTGTAAAAATACTCCGTTTAGCTTTGATAATTGTCCAGTTCGTTTCAAAATATATTGTAGTTATGTTAACTTGTTAGTGGTCAAAATAGAAGGTCTGCCAGAAGTGGACCAGAACGAGGCGTACGTCCGATTGCCAGGTTAGTATACAAACTTATTCTCGTCTGATGTCACCAAACTTAAAAAATGGTTAAAGTTAATCTAGATTTAAGTTGATTTGGTATCTATTTCTTCTTAAAAGATTCGTGCTCACCATGTTCAATTACGTATAGCTACACCAACTGACACAGAATGCCAAGTTTCTTTAAGGTGTTAGTGTGTTCCACCAAAAAGGTTAAAAGTTTTAGTGTTTAAATTGATGGTTGTAATTAATTAGTCAGTATTCACTTCGTTTAGATCTATTGAGAAATTTCTTAATACTTCAAGATAAATATTGTTTATTGCAACTAGGAAAATAAGGTTTAGAAAAAAAATATTGATTTATTAAAAATGCTACAAAGATCAGATTGGGCACACATTATTTAGATTATAATTATGACATTACGGTAATCTGTACATTTAAGCGACATATAAATGTGCACATGTGTTTCGCTTTTCCACGTATCTGCCCGCGTGTCATAATGTAGAGTGTTGAAAAATAATTTTATAACAGTGTGTTAAGATTGGAGTCTATCACATTCTTCCTACAGTGCGATTTCCAACCCGCAAATTCAGTATTTACTAGCATATGATCAAAAGTAAATGACTAACTCACTTAAGCGTACAGCCACTGAGGCCCCCTGAGTGTTTTTACGACATCGGTCACTCATAAATGCATTACAAAAGTAAATTTTATTTACAAAATATCTACACATGTTGTACTTTATTTTCATAGGCAATAGAGCAGAATTAATGTAAAGTTTAATTATTTGAATATTGTTGACGAACAATTATAGTATAAAGATATTTCTCAGAATAATTATATAACTATATAAAACATATACTTAATAAAATAACAAAACTAAACTAAGCACAATTGAAACCTTTAACTAAACTGTACACCTTATTTTAAAATTTATACAAACAAAACTTTTGAGTAAAAATTGAATTATAAATTAACAAATTTGTTTATATCTTATTTTACGATACCATGTGCATATATTTTTTTTATCATATTCAGATATTTTGATCATATTCAGATGTATTTGATCATGTTCACAATCGACCCTCTTATACCATAACATATGTTTTTACTTGCTTTCAAAGACATGAAGAAAGGAATGATTGATTTATGATAACCAATCAATTTTATCAACACGTCAACTCAAACACTACAGTAATAGTAGCCGGTGGTATGGGATGCTATAAAATACACCATTTCTTTTGAAATGCCTGTACCAAGTCAGGACAATTGTTGTAGTTGCTATATTTTTGTTGTTGGTTCTCAAGTTTGCCAAATTCTTGGACTTTGATGTGTGGATTTTCTTTTTGACTGTTTCTTGGTGTTCGGTATTTTGTTATTACCTTCAATGATTTTTTGCGTGGAACGTAGAATGTCTTAGTTTGTTGAGGCTATAATGAGCCTGTGCAATACAACGGCTTGCAACAAAAATGTCCCAACATTGGCCCAGCTTTTACTCTAATTTCCCAAAACACAAGTATTCGTGATTCGTGAAATCAGGTCTTTATATAAAGTAAACACCTTTACACAAAAAAAAATGAAATTAACTAGCTTCAAATCCAAATGTCCATTTTACGATAGTAATAACTTTTGTTGTGTTCTGCGACCTTGTCTTGATCATTTGTCTGATACCTATTTTAGCCTCAGGGCTACAAGATTCCACTGCTGTGTGTTTATTGATTTTAGTTAAACTGTTAATTAAATTAAGCAATTTGAAGTGTTACATTCCTCAAATGCCACAAGGAAACACTGTTTTTATTTCACAACAGTCACAAACACACACATAAAATACATCAACCACACACACGAAATAAATGATCTATAACTAACCTTTTTAAATTTACAACAAAACCTCGTGTCAAGAAGATCAATGGTTAAAAGGCTAAGGTCTCTTTGAATTTTGTAATGTTATGTTTTGGGTTATTTAGAGTCATCTAAAAATTTCTTAGCATGATTTGTCTTTTGGTATCCGTTCTATATGTTAATCTGAAGAAAAAAAACAATATTTCAGCTATATCATGGCGTCCAGTTGTGTTAGGGGGAAAGCGCTGGAATACCCAGTGAACAAACTCCCGACCTGCTTCAGGATAACTGCCTATCCTTAACAATTAAGCTTGTAGTGGAGTACATTCTGTCTCGAAATAATTCGAGAAACGCCAATCTCGGTCTTGGCATGTGATTAATAGTAGATGACAAACTACCTTAGCCACAAGACACAAGAGTACTAATATACTCATAAGTCACACTATTATCGAAAGTCTATCGAGTATCATTTTACAAAGCAATCAAAAAGTTAAACCCATATTTTGTAAAAGTATCGTTGGACTTGTTTTATCCAGTATTCGGCAGCTTTAGTATCCTGTATGGATATGTAAGCAATTGCTAGTATTGCATACGCTATTACCCGTGCTCTTGGGTGTTCGATTAAATGGTTACTTCTCACATAACGTATTAAATTTCGAAGAACTATATCTCTTTGTTTTGTATCACCTTGTCTGTGAAAACAAATGAAACGTACATAATGCAAAAATACTATTGGAGGAATCACCTGGAAACGAAATCCAATATCTGTTGATAGTTCATGAAAACACCATGCTGGGTCTGGAAGCAGGAAAACATAATCCACGCAAAATGACTTCATGTATGTCAGGAAAGAAATCTCCGGACTCCAACTCTCTATATATCTGTCAATGTAATCTTCTGTACACTCACTATTTGCTAAGGGAATAATTGTTTCTAGCCTTTCTTTTCCCTCCACTAGTGTACTTGTCTGAATGGAAGCATAGTACTGGCCAGTTTCGTAGAAGTATTGGGATATTAGTAACCATCCATTAGCGCCATCACCATTACTGCCAACAAGAAGTTTTGATAAAATTGATTTGCGAGTTCTGTATGCCTCTTTGTTGTTATAGCTCTCTAGCCTTGTGAGTTGTGCTGATATTTGGTTTGAGAGACAAAATGACAGTAAATAAAGACCCCTTGTGAAATACGAGAATTTGTTCCTTAATAGTCTATACAACGACTTTAGCATGATTGAATCGATTTGTGATTTGGTACATGATGTATAAGTCAATCGGACACGTTTTAATGAACACAACACGGTTTTCATTTTCTGCAAGAAGCTATTGGGTGTTTTATACGCATGTAAACCTGACTAAAGCTGCATTTTTCGAAAGGTCGGCCATACTTTATGTTTAGTAGAATCATCGGCACGAGATTTTTAAATAAATGTTCTAGTTGTAGCTTCCTCTCGCCATTTATTTCTCCTTTATACAAATTATTATCTGGTATAAAATAATGTGGACAGAACTCGTACCTGATCCAATACAAGAGACGTCGTTGTACTTCCCAAAGCCCAAACAATTTTTCTGCATTCAATACTGCAGATGTCCATTCTTCACACATCCAAAATAACGTTGTTTTAAAAATGTATGTGCGCAATTGTTTATTTCCCAATAGCAGTTCAAACACATCTTTCTTGATATATTTCAATATCTTGTAACATAAAAACTGTTTATGTGTAAATGAATGAAGTAATTTTTTTCAGCTAAGGAAAAAGATATCCTCCATTCAAGAGAACAATCCTCCTTCTCACCAGATTTGCTACCAATAGGAACGAATAAAACACCTGCATTAATAATCTCAGAGACTATTTCAGTCGATGACCTCTCTTTTAACCACTCTTTTGATCTAGTTCGTTGTATCCAAAGACCTGCTTTTGGAGGCCACGAAAGGCTACGAAAACAAAAAAGATGATCAACGGTGTCGTTGTTAGATGGAGAAATACACGGTCCATGGATTGTAACGTCAGCGTCACGATATCTTTCAATAAAATAATTTTTAAAACGTTTGTTTGAAACTACTGGGCCAAAGGTAAAATGTTCTCCCCAGTGATGAAACACATCATCATAATATTGGCTCTTAGAAATCATGAGATGTGCATAACCAGGATTCGAGTTGTCTGTATTGTACAGTAAAATTGGCCCTTCGTCATCTACATGAGAACCGTCGATATCTACAGTAATGTTTTCAAGGATGGTCATCAGATCATAATCGGCGTTTGGAACACCTAAACCTTCGGCTGCGCTGCCGCTGCTAATATTGGTGTATCGATCACTTATTTTAACACAGTCGTCAAGAACATCATACAATCTTCGTTTAACTGCTACCTGTTCCTCTGTGTGTAACCAGAATGATACAAATTGGAAGAGTAACTGTGGGAAATTTGTTGACATCCCAGTATTAACTTGGTCGTATTCTAAAACAAAAAACCCAAACAATCGTACTTTTTTAGTAAATAGCTATGATATTCATGGAATCTGAGGGTATCTAAACATGTAATGTTTTTAAATAGTTTATCGAAAATTGCACATTCTAAGTTTTAAGGCTTTAAAACAAACTGTATATCAGCGATTAAAATATGATTAGGTACCAGTGTTTTGGTTAAGGAAACATTTTTTAAAAACATTTATGTGAATATTTGACGGTGTTGGTAAATTGCAAAATATGCTGACTTATTAACACTTTCAGCATATCTTCTATATACAGAAAAAGGCTAAAATGTAAAATTACTTTGCACCAGTTTGAATTTTTATTGGCTTTCAATTCCCTGAACTTATGTTTTCAATCTTGAATAACTGTATGGAGTAATTAAAGCCAATAACGTCTAAAAGCGTGTTCCACCTATTCATAAGGATTTCATAAAATGGAAGACGAAATATTAAAGACGATACAAGTATTGATCACCCTACAATCTTGAAAATTGTCGGAAATCCGGATATTTACAACTTGAGAATTAAAAAATTCTTTACAATTTAAACTTTACAGCTTTGTCAGTATGTATCCTTTTGACGATAAAACTACTTACTGAAAGTACTAAAATTACCTAAAAGTAGCCTCCATGTTTCCAACAATTCTCGGGGAATAATTGTACCGCCAGTTGCCCGTGTTTGTCTAAATTTGTTTTTCCATACAGAGATCAGAGTCTTTACATCTTCTTTTTTATATGTTTTGTGGAATGGCTTTCCAAGATAAGACATAAGTTTGCTTTGTTCTTTGCTGGTTTCATCTTTAGTCGTGTTGTTTTGCAAGCAATTAGTTAAGTGACATATGTCGAATCTAAAGAGAACATCACTTGCACCTCCAATCAAACTACTGAGCGACATCAGTAACTGTAAAATAAAAATATATGGTTTTTTTTGTTTCAGTAATGTTTAACCAAACTTTTAGCAATTTTTCAGCTATATCTTTGCGTCCAGTTTTTTTTGTGTGGAGGAAGCCGGAGTACCCAAAGACCAGAGAAAACCCCCGTCCTTCGATAGGACAACTGGCAATCTGTGTCAATTAAGATTGAAGTCGCGTACATACTTAAACTTAAAACATCATTGTTGACAGACCATGTGATTCTTACAATATTTTATAGGATTTTCCATCAATAAGATCATTGATGATCTTGTTGTATCATATATTCCTTTTTCTGGGACCATAATCGAG
The DNA here is from genome assembly GCA_944474755.1 of Limnoperna fortunei. NCBI lineage: Eukaryota > Metazoa > Mollusca > Bivalvia > Mytilida > Modiolidae > Limnoperna > Limnoperna fortunei. The sequence goes on from OX104117.1 coordinate 20,296,276, forward strand.
GGTTACCAGTGATCGACGCACAGAGCTTCCCAGAGCGTCCCCGGGTGGCGGATAGAGGAGGCGCTCTGGTTCAGGTTGTCAAGTCAAAAAAAAACAGAAAAGCCGGCCAAGGACCATAGTGGGAGACATGTTTGAATAAGGCCACGCTCATTCACGATAAAGACCCATTTTTGTAGATTTTAACGAAGGTTAGGTTCATTGTAGCCGCTTCATTTTTCGTCTTTATCCAATACTTTTCCGGTAGCAGTGTTCCTGTTTGCCTATCCCGTTTCCCCATTGATTTTATTGTATGTTAACATGATTTGTTAAAATGTGTGCTATATGTCAATAAAAGTACGATGGTCTAACCTTTACATATTTTGACGAGACCACATTCGCAAATTTGTGTATTCCGATTTCAATATTATGGATTTATTTTTCTTAATAAAAAAACTCGTTTGTATAGGTGAGAAAAGATTAGCAATGCAAATTTAATGATTGGTTTGTTCTTGAGATGAATTCTACTTTAGTGTAACTCAGTAAAGAAAGCATTTGATTAGGAATAATCCGCGATGTAAAAATATACTTACTATACATAATTTCTTTTACAAGTAATGAACAAGACTTTATATAGTTTCTCTAAAAACAGTATGGTTATAACCAAAATGTGCAATTTAATAATACATGTTTGACCGCCAGTATATAAATAGTAACGAAAAAAAACACTCATAATATGTCAACATCATCTGTTTTTATGCACAATTGAACAGCAGGAAACATTTTTTTAAACATATCAGTATCTTTTACAAAGTTGTATTCATAAACAAATAATTTGATTATCCAAAGGATATAAAGTGACAACATTTCTATTCAACTGAAAATTTAATCTGGTCCCTCCGTGAAATATTTCTATGGGTACGATTTACTGGTGCGTTTTTCTTGTAAATGATATCAATATTATTAAATTCAGATTAAAACAACATATAATAGATAACATTATCACAATCCAAGTTTGCCAGAAAAGAGTCCTACAAATATTTATTTTGTTCTTTCCCCACTTTTTAATTTTCTGTAAAACCATTCAAAAAAAATTTAGTATGTTTAGTTGTTTCACATTTTTCATTTCCTATCCACCCTTTGTTTTGTATTGTAAACTGTTAGTAATTTTGGGTGGGGCGTGACTGACAGCTGATGCCAGGGTGACATGATTTGCATAACCCAATCATTGGGACAATTTGACACGGTTTTAGACATTTGTGACATAGGCTTTAATTAACAGATTCTTTTGCTTTTAATTAAAATTCTGGTTGACCACTATGTAGCACTATTAATTGCCATGTATTGGTAGTGTTCTCGATATATAGAGTGCATACAAAATTTCGTATTTGGAGACGCGTAAGCTTTTTTCCAACAGTAACTGATTGTATAATAAATTTATACTGGCGGTGGCATTGTCTTCCGTTTTGTTTTCTATTAACTTGTTCTCTTTAGATTGATGGTATTTATTTAATTCAGTCATCTAGAGAAACATTCGCGAATGGTACAAAATCACGTATTTTCACGAAGTTGTAAAAGGCACATTGTAGGCATTGAGAAGACGATAGTTTTAACTGAGCCAGCATCGACCGCGAAAAATATAATGCTCGCAATATTTTATATCGATAAATATTTAATAATCCTTACATGTATAACGTTAAAAGAAATTAAAATATGCTTACCCGTTTTTATGCCATATATCAAGAACTTAGAACTATCAGCAAATAACTTTTAAAGCCAAAAGTAATATAACATTTAAGGAAAACTCGGAATTAAACAAATGAAAAACAAATAATTTCATTTTCCGTATTGCGTTCTTTCTGAGAAAACTGCATGAAGTAAAATCCCTATTAATTTCCTTAAATTGGAGAAGAAACAGGAAATGTTTGGTTGTATTCTATATATAGAACAAAAGCGGATAATTTTCATAGTTTCTCTTCTATGTAAAACGGGTGGAGGCACAGCTTACTTTTCAAATTATGAAATATCTAAATGTTTTACTTAGATTTCAATCGTCAGTAGGAAATTGCTATTTTACAAGAGATAATGATAAAAAGAGCATCTACCTGTTTACATAAACCAGTTTTGTATTTGAATCATGCTGATAAATTACGTCTCACATCAACGTAAACCTACAGTGTGATTTGAGTTCTTCAAATAGTTTTAAATGAGTTGCAGATCAAATGCCAAAAGTTCTTTCAGTTCAATATAATAAAGGAAATACGATTTTTTTTCAATAAAAGAGCCTGTCTCGTCCCAGGGTCTATTTTTTTTATTGGTAAAAAATTAAACAAAGGATTATACTGTTTATAAATTTTTTTAATATCCTTTTAATAATTTATTTAAAGATGTGTATCTTTGTCCTTGGTGGTGGCATTGTCTTGATAGTAAGCCATCTGCTATTGATTACAACCATGTCAAAACTTGGGTTGCGAGTTCGAGCTCAAAGATTGCCCCGTTCGTTGCTGATTGTCGGGAGATCTCAGGTACAGGTACTCCAGAGTCATCCCAACAAAAACTGAAAGCTATAACAACAAACAGAGTATACATTATGTTCAAGAATAGCAACTTCAAACGATAGTCATTGATAAAAAATGTCTACGGATTCAAACATTGCCCTTGTTATCATTGCTAGATGTACACAATGTCAAAACATATATCAACACCATGGCAACCGGCTTCCAATACAAATAAACGATGTGAACATATCGAAATATATTGGTTGTAAAGTTGATTTGAGTTATGTTTTAGCATCCTGAAAATATAGGTTATACATTGACATTCGAACGTATGAAACAACTGTTTAAATTATGTTAAAGAAATTTATATAAATTTCAATAATTATGATGTACATATATTTGATCATTAAAGATCATTATTGTGTTTTAAAAGAAAAAGGTGACACATTAGCATTTTTCAAACAGTTCTATGGATATAACCATTTGATAAAGATGGTTCAATAGATTAGTTATTCAAGAACCTATGTTATCGGAATTTGAAATCTTGAAAAATGTCTTTTTATTGTAAAGGTTTGAACATAGTTATGAATTCACACTATAGGATTAGATGAATTCCTAAGCCTTGCATTGTAGACATGATGGTGTGCTTAACTTCAATATTGCCAGTTTTCCTTTCGACGGTAGGGGTTTTCTCCGGGTACTCCTGCTTCCTCCCCCAATAAAAACTTGACGCCATGATATAGCTGAAAACTTGCTGAAATCGGCGTCATTCAAACAACATTCAAACAAACAAAAACAAAACAAACAAATAATGTTTACATAATTTTCTTTAGATTAAATTAATGCGATACGTTTGCGAATCTTTACTTAAGTTTTAAATAAAAAGAATATTTCGGACAATATAAACAATGAAATTTTTGTTCAGAAAAAGGGGAAATTATAGTTTTTTTATATACCATCAGTTTTCAAAATTTCAAATAGCAGTCCATTTAAAGTACGATATATGGAGCCGCCACGTCCCGAAATACACAATAAATTTTAATGGTAACACTATTTTACTTAGTTTTATAGGTGTTTTAAGCAGCAATGAAATTATATCATGGTAACATCTGAAGTCTTGAGCTATATATCATATCACTATGAGACAGGTGAATACACACTACATACGATTTCGTGAAATATAGCTGTTAAAGAAGTTTCGTGAAATATAGCTGTTAAAGAAGTCCTCTTTATTTCATTATTTATCATAGTCTGACATGCTGGTCTTTTCATTAACCTAAGAAAAATCGCATCTTTAAAAACAGTGACAACTAAAAACTTAGAATATGTTTGTGCAACAATGACGGTTGTATGTTTTGTACAAGTATGTTGCAGTTTTAGCGAAAAAATTGTCATTAGCCTTAATATTATTATAAAATATATGTTGTAGCTAATTGTGTCTATTAATAGTCCTTAGAACAGAACGGTTTTTTAATATTTATTTTATTTGTATACTTCTATGTAACATATTTGAAAGTACGGATGGATTCTACACAATGAATTAACATTTCTAGTAGTAGTCTAGTACACACACATTATACATACACACACACATTATACATACACAAACATACACACACTCAAACAAACCCATGTATATATGTATAACAAAGAAGTGATTTTTTAACATTAAAGAGAGAGAAATTAACAGTAAAAAGCTGTAGAAAAAAAATACGGTAGATAATTCAAAAAGTGGGTGTTGATTGGTCAGGTCTCTGGGTAAACATGCTTTTTCCTTTTTTTTTGTCATAAGACAAAACTTGAAAAAAGGAGTGTCACTTTAAAGAAAATATGAAGAAATGATAACTTTATATTTACTAAGTATATGTCTTTGGTTTAGGGTAATAAATTGCTGCAAGCAAAAAGAATATACCATCTCTGCCGTGTTTGGTTGAATTTTTCTGTTTTTCACATTAGGCTGCCATTGCCTTTTCTGTTTCATAAGATTTTTATATCTTGCTTAACTCCATATATCTTAATATTTCTGAAAAGGCATCTTCTTTGAGTAAATATAGTATTTTATAGTTAAAGTAACCAAAAGAACACAACGTTCAATAAAAACATTGCTGTAAACAAAATTCCACAAAAAAGGCTCTCTCGTCAAAATAAGATTTATAAGTAATTATTGTAATATTTCAACACGAATTTTCATACATTCATTATATGAATTAATTGTTTCACTTTCTAATATGTTTTTGTTTTACTTCGTAAAGGAAGCAGGATGTAAACCTCAATGCTAACTAATCAATTTTAAACAACATATTATTTCCCCAATAATCAGTGCAATAAATATGTCCATAATACAACTGTGACAGCTTATTAACGAGAATTAAAGTTTTTGGTGTTTGTTTCGCTTTAAATTTCGCAAATTTATGTTGATTTAGAAAAATGAAAACCAGTATAAAAGGTATCTTAAACATTAGGTCCAAGCACAAATAAAAGATTATGGTCTTATGCAATCAGATTTTTACAAATATCTCCATGTTTTGTATATTGAAAACATCTTCACTGTAAAAATTGTCTACTTAAATTCATTTGTAATCTGAGTTAATATTGCTGTAATGGTAAGTTGTAAATGTGTGCAGGTGTAACCGAAGGCACATCTGCGTTCTAGCATTTAGTAGATATATAGCAAATTAAAACCGACTAAGCTATCTTTAGTTCTTTAGCTCACTTAGTTAAAAGGCTGGATGGTAATACAGAAAGCACGGGGCCCGGATTCGAGCGTCGGTGGTGACACTGATGTCGTTTCATTTTAACGTAACATTTGCGCTCAACTATATGACCCACGTGTAATTGTGTGCAGGTGTAACCGAAGTTCTAGCACGAAGTAGATATATAGCAAGTCAAACTGACTGAGCTATCTCTAGTTCTTTAGCTCACTTGGTTAAAAGGCTGGATGGTAATACAGAGAGCACGGGGCCCGGATTCCAGTGTCGGTGATGATGGTGAGGTCGTTTCACTTAACCGTTACATTGGAGTCCTACTATATAACCCATATGTAAGAAATGACCGGCTTTAGTGTGTTTTGTGTGAATTATCATGGACTATGATGATTCTGTTTAAGGAGGGAAGAGTCTAACAGGAAGCCCATCTGCGTTCTATCATGTAATATATATGTAGCAAATCAAGACTGAGCTAAGTACTTTTAGCTCATTTGGTTAGAGGATTGGCCGGTAATACAGAGATCCCGGGTTTAATCCCGGTGATGACACTTACGTTGTATCATGTTCCATCTACAGGCAATATTCTATAAGACGTAATATACTGTCAACCATTGGTTTGGGAATAGAACGAACCATCATACATTTACTTTCGATAATGACACAGTGTTATACTTCCTAAAAAGCACATTTGTGTTGTCTTTCTTAAATAAAATATTATTAGATTGTAGATATTAAGACTTCGCTGTCACTTGAGCGCCTTGTATCAAAACACCAGTTATCGATACATTCTTTTCCAATAAACATGCACTCGATCGTGTACGAAACGGAATATTATTGGATTTTTTTTTATTTTGATCGCTCTAAAAGTTGTTTCTTTTAATTTAAAAAAACGCAGATCAATATTTTTATGTCACTGCATATATACATTTTATGTGCACTGTCAGGTCAGTTTTATAGTATATATTAGTTTTTTAAATGCATTGAAAATCGCATAAAGACTTATGGTTTATATTTATAGTCATTCCCGTTAGAAAGCTTCATCGCAGGAGCCAGTGATGTCTGTTTTAGATACTACCAATTTGAGCCTGATATGACGTACAATGGCAGACTAGAATATTTCTCTAGGGCAAAAATGAATGAATATCTTGGAGAGTTCGATCTCAATATCGAGTTCAGTGACGATGAACAGCGTTCCTTGCTTGATGTATTACTAGCAAAATTGTCGGAAGAAAACATCCTAGATTTTCAGTGCTTGCGTCAGGATTTGATAGCCATTGGTACAGCTCAAGGTAATTTAAACAAATATTGCATTAAATCAAGCCAACAGTGCATTACTGTTCTGTTTTCATGCACGTTGCGATGATGCTCCAGAGTGAGCCTTGCGCTTATTGTAAGATAGATAGACTTTTACACAGGTTGTCAACTGAAATTTAATTTACAAACATAGTATTTTTTCCGACTGGATTTTGACAGGATCACTGTTGAGTCGTCTTTAGTTAAGTAACTTTTAATAATACAAAGTATATCAATATACTAATTTTTTACCGAAAATACACACAACTTTTATGTTTAGGTATAATACAATTTTACTGCTTTAAATGTTTGCAAAATTAACATCTTAACTTAAAAATTACCAACATTTTACCGATGTTTGTCAAAACTGAAAGGTTAAATATATTTGTAGACTACAAATAGCTGAAACAATTTTTTGTCTGTATATCTTATAGAACATAAAAGTTGTCAAACTTAATTACAGGACCTTTTAGAGAGCTATTATCTTCAAAGCGTACTTCGTTGGTAATTTATCAGCTGCTTTGCTATGTTTGCTTGTCTAAAGAGCGTGTTGGAGCTACAAGAATGCTGTACAAAATCTTAGATGACTGTGAAAAAATTAGCCGTCGTTACACAAATGTAAGCAGCGGAGGCCAGGCAGAGGGATTAAATATTCCGGACGGAGATTATGACCTTATGACCATTCTTGAACAGATTTACGTCTATCCCAAAGGTTCAAGTACGGAAGCCAGCAAACCATGTTTAATATACAGTACAGATAATTCGTACCCAGGATTTGCTCATCTGACGATTCCACCAAGTAGATTTTCAGATGACTTATGTAAATTGTGGGGAGTTTGTTCGGAATTCGGAACAGTGGTATCGAATAGACTTTTTAAAGCATATTTTGCTGGTAAATACAGATCTGAACACCTCGTAGATCATGGCCCGTGTTTTTCAACTAAAAGTGGAAACATTGACCATCTTTTTTGCCTTCGAGGTCGCACATGGCCGCAAGTAGCACAGCAGTGGATTGACAGAATCAGATTCCACGAGTGGCCTTCAACGGATATAATATCAAATGCTGTAAACCAAGGAATTTTATTTGTTCCAATTGGTAGCAAATTTGGTGCGGAAGAAGATTGTTGCATTGAATGGCGGATATCATTCACTTTACCAGAAATGGAATTGATTCACTCATTTAATCACATCCAGCTTCTCTGCTACACTTTTGTAAAATATATAAAAAAAGATCTCATCGAGAAAACCATCAGCGGGAAACTTCTTTGCTCTTACTTTATCAAGACCACTCTATTTTGGGTGTGCGAGGAATACTCAGAAGTTTTTTGGACACCAGATAATATTATCGATTGTTTATATGTAATACGTCAGCGCCTTATTTACTGGATAAGGTACGGTTTTTGTCCTCATTACTTCATTCCAGAGAACAATCTATTCGAAGGTATGTTGACTGGTGAATTGCAAATGCAAGTAGAGTTTTTGTTATCAAATTTCATGACGTTAGTATTACAAAGTACTCATTATTGTTCATCATTTGAAAAATTCAGCTTTACTGCCTTGCATAATTACAACATGTTTGATAATACTTACGCCGATAAGAATAAGGCTATATTTATACTCTTGCGAAAAATAATGAACAGTCTAACGATGTGTACTTCAACACAAATTCTTGGAATCATATCAAAATCACTGTATAGATTGCTTCACAACAAGTTCTCTTATTTTCCTAAAGGTCTGTACCAGATTGTGTTTTGTTATGCAAATCAAATTTACCCGCAACTCTTCCAGAAAGTCAACTGCAAGAAGAACAACAAAACAAAATATCTACACTACAAAAGCGTCACCGCACATCTGTTGATAGGTACTAAAGTTGACTTGATGACAGGATGGCTTATCTTATCATATTATTTCTGCACAACGAATCAATATAAAAAGGCTCTGAAAATTATAGAGCAAGCATTAATAACAGGTCTTGAGGATAAAATGCTTGTCGCTGATGGTTTGTACGAAGACATAATGATCAAGTATTTGGACGATGTAGCTAGTACAGTACTTGAGATTGAAGACGCAACACTTTTATCAATCCGTCAGCGATCCGTCAGCGTTCCAAAATCCGTCACCAATCAGTTATCAATCAGTCAGATCAGTCAAATCGTTCCCAATTCGTCAGATCGTTCCCAATCCGTCCATCCGTTAATCGACGGATTTGGAACGATTTGACTGATCTGACGGATTGATTTGGACTGATCGCTCCAATCCGTCCATTCAACTTCCGGTTAGTAAAATTAATATTTCGAAATGTGAAAATTCGTTTCACTCACAAATATTAGAAGTATAAAAATGTCAACTGTTATGTCCTCATTGATGGATCGTTTTATCTTATATTAAGGCTAAAACTTGTCTAAAGTTATTAATTAAAAAAATGGAAATTCCCCCAATCTATTACTAATGCATCTGTGACGAAATATAAACATTACATAGTGTAACAAAATAATTAAAACAAAGTAAATTTAAAAACGCACACACACAATGACTTTAAAAAAGCATCTCGCGTGCCAAGGCGCACGTCCGTATTTTGAAAGCGGAAAACGTCTAGTCTAAAGTTATAAATGATAAATGGAAATCCCTCCCCCATAAAAAAATCTATCACTAATGCATCTTTGACGGCATATAAACATCACATAGTGTCATTTTATTAAAAAATAATTAAAAAAAGAAATGAAAACAAAAACCACACACACAATAAATTCAAAAAATATTTGACCTCGAATGCCAAGGCGTACATCTCGTATTTGTCTTCGAAAAGTTTTAAAGCGGAAAAAGCGGGAAACACGAAAAACGTGCAGGCGAAATCGTAACATTTTTCCACTTCGCCTTTTCGCGTTAGCATTATATTTATGTTTGAAGTTTGTTTAACACCATTTAAAAAAAATTATATTAGTTTATATAATATGACGTCGAGTGTTTATTGGGAAGAGCTGGAGTACCCAACGAAACAGCAAAGTTTCGACAGAAAAACTGGTGCTCTTTGCAAATTTATAGGGATGTGTCGAGCACACCATCTCGCTGTAAGGATCAAACATACAACTTGGTGATCAATAATAGGTTACTGCTACCTTAACCTCCGAGGTCGTGGTTTTTTTTTATTGTAAACGCTTAAAAAGATCATTTGTCGTGGTTTGATCAGTTTTTTTTTCTTTGCTACAGTTCCTATGAATTCCGGTGTATAATACTGAATAAGATTTACGACAAAAGCGAAAACATCTTTTTATATATTTTATTAACTACCCCATAGTGTCACATGAATTTACACAGAATTAAATAAAGAATAAACTTATGTGCCACAGTTCCTAAAAATTCCGCTGTATAATACTGAATAAGATTCACGACAAAAGCGAAAACATCTATTTATATATTTTATTCACTATATATTTCACTGTGTCACATGAATTTACAGAGAATTAAATCTCAAATAAAGAAGAAGGGGCCTCGTTGGCCGAGTGATCAAGGTAGTTCGCCTACTATTGATCACGTGGTCTGTCAACACAGAGATTGTGGGTTCGATTCTCACTGCAGGCAGGGTGTATTCGACTCCAATTTTAATTGACAAGGATTTTCCTACCGCAGGTTGGGGGTTTTCTCCGGGTACTATGGCTTCCTTCCCCAATAAAAACATCATTCAAACAAACAAACAAATAAAGAATAAACTACTTTGCCACAATTCCAAAGAATTCCGGTGTATAATACTGAATACGATTTACGACAAAAGCGAAAGCATCTATTTATATATTTTATTCACTATCTCATTGTGTCACATGATTTTACACAGAATTAAATCTCAAATAATGATTAAACTACTAACAGCGTTTGTATATCGAAGCTTATGAGTTTAAAATGCGAACATGTGATCGTGATACGAAAATCAATTCTGCTTCCGCATTTTAGCCGTCGTAATTGTTTATTTTACGATTTCTGTTAAAGTCATTCCACAATTAATGATATATAAGTATAAATGGTTTCCTTTAAATTAGGAAGTACTTGAAATTGGTTGATAGGTTTAACAGAGCTGCCCAGCGCGTCCTCAGCTGGCGGACATGGGATGTTCTCCCGTTATTTATATATTTTCTTTGGGGGGGGGTGGTTCAAGTCATATTAAAATTGCCGCGAACCATAGTGACATGTTTAGAGGTATCACGCTCCTTGTACGAAAAAAAGGAAGTCTTACTCCCCAACCCATGCCTAATATTTTTCAAAATTGCCCTTTTGTCCATCTTTCTCTAATTGATTGAAGGAGCCGAGTGGTGATGTTAGTTCATCAACTATTGATCACGTGGTCTGTCAACACTGAGGTTTCGTGTTCGAATCTCACTACAGGCAAGGTGCACTCGACTTAATTGAAAGGGAGCCAGTTTTCCTACTGGAGGACGGGTGTTTTATCCGGGTACTCCGGTTTCCTTCTCAAATAAAAACTGGACGCCATGATATAGCTGAAAAATTGCTGAAAGTGGATTAAACAATATTTAAACAAGCAAACAAATCTAATTAATTTATATTTAACTTATTCTCGTCATGAATAGAGCTGAAATACTCTCGCTGAAAGAAAAGCAAACAATCAATCAATACAATAAGTTATTGTTTAAATTGAATGACACTCTTTTAAAGGCAAGTTTTGAAATTGTTCTGTTTCATCGATATGACACTGTAATGACAATGTTAAGACCTAAACAATTTATAACGTTTTGTTAAAAAAATTACTATTTCGTACTGAAACATGTGTCTGTCTGTAACACATTTTTACGCTTAACCTCAGTATTCGTTATTGGGGCCTAGGTGGCTGATTGGTTAGTCATCTACTAGTTGTCAAATGCCTGTCAACAGGTTGTGGATTTTCGAACGACTGCAGATAGGGTGCCCCCAATTCCACTTTAATTGACAAAAGACTGTCGTTTCTTTACCTGTACTCCGGCTTTCTCCCACCCCAGAATTGCTGTATATATTTTACAATACAACTTTTGTTTAGTAAACAATGCGTTTTCATTGACCATGATTGTTTAACAGTTGAACAAAACAGTTTTATAATTGTATTTAAAATGTTGTAGACAAAATAAAAACACGCAGGCATACATTTAAGTAACTAATAATGATGTCAAAAAGAGGCCACGTTCTTTCCTAAATGTGAAATAAATCTGTTACTAATTGGGGGAGTCGGGTCGGCTTAATATATGACAAAAAATATACATGTAACAGGTCGCAAAAAATCACGAGTCGCGGGAATAAAAAAAGAGAATCAATACTGGATTACGAAAAAAAACATTTACCTCTTCGTTACTGATATGCCTTAAATAGAAGTTTTTTGAAGGTTTACAGGACTCGGTTCCCAGATATGTCCTGCTTTAAAGAAATGTGCTTTATTATATAATATAAAGAAAAAAATTTCTTTAAATATGTTTATTTATTCATTTAGAACGAGACATTGTATTAACAATTCTTTTAAACACATGTTTTTATTTTATTATAAAAAGGTATAATAAATGCATATATTATATTCAAATGACGCAGAATCCGTTTTATCTTCAAATTATTAATTTATACGACTCCGTCAATAAACTTACCGATTTATGCATATAATTAAATGACGGATTCTGGATCGCACTGATTGGACTGATCGCACTGATCGCTGACGGTTACCAAGGTAATGACGGATTCATAATTTTGGACGGATGTCGTCATCATCAATCAGTCAGCAATCCGTCAGCGTTCCAAAATCCGTCAGCAATCAGTTATCAATCAGTCAAAGTGTTGCGTTTACGGGTGCAAGTACTGTATCAGTTGGGACCGCACATTATCGTTTCGTAAACAGATGAATACTTCATGCATTGATCTGCTGTATTTAGTTCCTGGATCGTCGTTTTGCTTAGATGAACTTTTACCAGATGTTCGGTTCAAGTTTGGCATGATACCTCCCGTAATTTTTGCACACTTTTTGCGTTGTGCTTTAAACGAATGGGCAACAACATTGAAAGAGACAACGCAATTCGTGATATTATAGTAACGTGTCGAAGTAATCGTTTTCTTTGTGACTACAAAGGACGCGTTGCAGCATACGCAATTCTAGCAAAAAGTTACTTATCAATTGGCGACAGGAAGGCAGCAGATTACTGGACATTACATACCCACAGGCTTTGGACAGAAATAAAGTTACAAAATCCAATTCCAAACTTTGACTCAACATTTAATATGTTATACGCATCTCTTTAGGTTATGAACTTTAAACACTACAATTGATAATTATAAATTTACACTATTTATAACTACAGTACTTTCTTTGTTAAGAATTTACTTGAAATCAAGTTAGAGTACAGATTATTTGTTTTCCAATTAGCATGTTTTAGTCGTCATACAAATAAATACAAACAGCTATGTGAAATGTCCTTAGTACCTCAAACCCAATGAGGATAGTGTCTGCTCTCTAGAAAAATGGATGCATGAAATATTTTTTACTGTATTTATGTGTTGCTGTAATAGTCCATAATAAAATCGGGTAAGAAAGATGACACAAGACCTTATGAGGAAACCAAAAACAAACCAAAACCAAAAGTGAGTAAATTATAAAGCAGCCTGCCTCTTATTAGATACCCTTAGAATTACTCGGTTGCATATCATGGAAAAACGTGTAATTCAGGATGGAGAACCTAAATCAATCAACTCTCTCTCTCTCTCTTCATTGATCCACCATGTTAATAAGAAAAGGGTTTGCTTATTGATAATGCGTTATAACGTTCAGCGATTTTCAATTGGAGCTAGAGTCAGGATGAGAACAAGTTGAATTATAACAGATGAGTTCGTAGTGTATCAAGCTGAATGATGGGATTTGTCCATACTTGAAAGAAAACTGATTTATTGAACAGGGTTTAGTATTAAGGCTATAAATGGCATGAATCACCTCTGGCCGAGCTACTTTAGCATTTTTAGAGAAAATGTAGTTAGAAGACGATATGAAGTACTTTGCTGTGTGTTTTTACATCCCGTACGATGATTGTTGGATAGGCGGTCCTATTTTAAGTCTTTAATAACAAAGTTCTTAATTATAAAAATATTGTACAGATTTTATTATATATAAACTTGTGATCTACATTTAAAATATAGCCGATTTGTATTCAAAATCAAGGGTTTATGTTAAAACATCAAAGTAACACTTCTTTATGTATCCTTTTTTTTAATTGAGGCTTTTCATTTTTGAATAAACGACTTTCATTGATATTCAGCGTTTGTCCTAACTATTACGCAGTATAACACATCGCTTCAATGATCCATTAGAATCAAAACATGTGTACGTCAACATAAACCTTATTTGTATAGTTATAAATAATGTCAACTGTGTCGGTTTTTCTAGTTAAAGGATTTTTCATGTTTTAGTGGTTTAGTGATGGCCACATTTTTCAATTTGCAGTCTAGTCATACAATTTTGTTAAACATGTTTAGCAAGCTTCAGATGAGTCTGCAAAAGTAACCATGACGTCTGCAAAAATCAACAACTGAATTCTTAAATTCTTCCGTAACACCTGATATTACCCTGTGTTTATTATTGTAGTTTTTGTATGTTTGTTGTTTGTTGTGATGGTTTGTTTTCGATAGCCATGTCTTGGCTTTTCTTAATTGAAAATGTATATTTTATTAGCCACGATATCTCCTGATTTACTATATATGTTTTCTTTTTAATGTTAAATTATATTGTGAATAAAAATATATATTCAATAACACATTCTTAAAATATCACGACTTGCAGCCGCGGCGTGGAATTTCCAATGAGTAAGAAAATGTTTGGCTTTGTAAATGTCTAAGAAATGATTATAGTTCAAATTGGCCACGGGATGTTGGAGAAAATGTTTTAAACAACGACGACGGTTAAACACTGATTGGCAACTGCTGTCGTAACCATTATATATTAATTTCAAAATTGCAAACCAACACTGATTTCAGGTAGAAATAGTTGTTCATGCAAAGAAACGATAGAAAAAACTGTTTGAACACAGCTGTTTGTATTACAAATTATAAAGTCAAAGATGGTAATAACTCCCTCAAACAGTCTACATACAAGAATGTACGAATAGATTATACGTAATGTTCACACGAAACACTGGCAAGCATGTGTATTGCACGCATTAATGATTCTTAACTGTGATAATAGTTGTTAATTGATTGGATGTTTGCTATACGTCCAGCAAGCACCATTTCAAGGACACGAACACGTTAATAAATAACAAATCATTTTTAATTTCTTGGTACTGTGACGATTATTGGGACTAAATCCACGGGCACTAACTCAAGGTGGGGAAAGAGAGCAAGCGACGAACAAAAACTAAGTATAAAAAGGCTCAAGTGGGAGAAATACTACATAAAAGAAGGTCATGAAGAAGAAAATAAACAAATGCAAAAAAACGAATGAAAGTAATACCATTTGTACCAGACAATTATGACAGTGCAACTGACGGAGACCCACAATCAAGGTCAAATAACAGTTCTTCAGTGACATCTGATACGGACAGATTTTTTGCTGGCAATAACGGATATGTTTATATCCATCCGCTTACGGAATATGTCAGTTTGACGCAATTTCAGACCAAATACAAAAATGTGGATTGCATAGAACTGGGAAACGTTTACCCAACGCAGCTGTTGAACACAGCTATATCAGGGATCACTATATAAATTTTGTGTTGAAGATGTTAAGGGACTTAATGGCTATATAACTAGAATGGCACGATCGTCTACATATGGAGACCGTCCAATAACAGGCATTACTGGCGATGACGATTGAATTTTATTATCAGTTCTTGGCTTTATCTATACTTGGTGAGCATGTAAAAACCACCGATTTGTCTCCAAAACAAACGAATATAACCCATCTGTTCCTCTTTGAACGCTAGTTTATTATACCAAACTTTGTTAATTTTTTTACTAAAAAATTAAAAGCCAAATTATGCTCCAGCGAGAAACAGGTTTATTAACTTTTAGAGGTTGTGTTTTCAGCAGGTAATCGGAATTCAAATAATTACAAAATGTGCACTTCTCCTTGAAACTGGTTCCTATATTATTATTAAACTTAATTTCTTCAGCGTCTTAATAAAGACAAAAAGATAGCAGAAGCTAGGTCATTTAATTTAATAGATATATTGAGTTCTTCTATTTAACAATCCTTAGTTTACTGAGAGGCTTCAGTTTAAATATCCTTCCGAACTGGAAATTTAGGAAATCACAGAAACATCTTCATCTACATCATTTTTAGACGCCAATTGTCGTCTCTGCACAAGAGACTATTTTAATAATAAAATCATACATTTTCTTCACTTACACAGCATTCCTGCTTTTCCTGTATACGGCGTCTGTATTTCTCAATTAATGAGGTATGCAAGAGCTTAAAGTGAGTATACTTATTTTTGCAAATGTCACCAATTTTCTCGGGATAGACTTATAAACAAAGGTTACAAGAAAAATTGAGGACCGCAGTATCAAACATAATGAGTACCTTTATACATTAATGGTACGTGTCATAAATACAAACCAAGTGTAAGCATCCTAAGATTGTCACTATATAAACCTAAAACATTGTAAAGGGTCTTTTACTATTTAAAACTATACCTTATAAAAGCAAACGACAGAAAACATATAATAAAAACAAAGAAATTTTCCGTGAAAAGTCTACAAAATGTTCACAGTTTTGTCGGCAAATGGGAAGGGTAATAACTCTAAGTATGAAATAATTTAATCTAAATTTGCATTTTAATTATATAATATGCTGTATAACTGTACCTTCAATTAACACTCAAATAGAGTTTTTTTACAGTCCAAAAATATCAGATAAAAAATCCGCTTTTTAATTTCCTTAAACTTCATTCTTACAAGGGCTACACCTGCTTAAATTAGTATAAGTTCAGAAGGGGATATCATATTAGAACAAGCACAGTTTACAGTGATGCGGACAGATGTTATATAGATCAAAGGAAAATACATAAGATTACAGGAGAAAAAATGTACAATAATAATAATGATAATAAATAATTATAATAATAATTATGTCAAAAAAATAGTTTTAGACCGATCAAAAACACGCAAAATGTTATTCTCCATATCAACCGCCGATGATCTAAATCCGCAGTAAAGCCTACGAAGAAGTATGGCGTTCATGTTTTCTAGACATGGTAAATTAAAAAGTATTATTATTACCTCCCCAACCCCACCTTTGTATTTATTTATTCGTTTACGCATATATATATATCTACGTGGAGCATGAAGCCCCTTTACGGGGAGTTTTACAATTGAATTTTAAAATGTTGTAAACTAAATATAAACATGCAGGCATATATTTAAGTAACTAGTTTTTTTCTAACTTCATGTAAAAATGATGTCTGTCAAAAAGCATGTCCGTTGCTAAATGTGAAATAAATATGTTACTGAATTAGGGGGGGACGGGTCGGCTTAATATTTACGAAAATCAACATTTATGTATATAAATTCTTTTATGACCATTTTGCATATGAAGAGTTATCTTTCTTAGTGTATTGCTTGTTAATAGATGGATCAGCCCATATTGACTGGAACAGTCCATTATGTTTGTATTTCAAGTAAAAAATATTTATATACATGTAATAGGTTACAGGAAAAAATTAGCCGAAATCACGAGGCGCTGAAATAAAAAAGAAGATCAATAATGGATTACGAAAAAAACCATTCACCTCGTCGCTACTGATGTGCCTTAAATCGAACGGATTTTTTGAAGGTCTAAAGGACTCGACCCACAGATATGTCCTGCCTCAAGAAAAATTTTTGCTAAATTATATTTAAATTTTAATTATATTAAATTTAAAGAACATAGTCGGGGTTTTTTTGTTTGGGGGGGGGGGGGGGGGGGTTCAATATTTTTTTAAACGAGACAGTTGTGTTAACTATTCTTTTGAATACCTGCGTTTATTTTGTTTATTCTATATGCATACATGATATACAAATGAGGCAGAACTCGTTTCATCTTTAAATAGAATAAGTAATACTATCCGACAATAATCTGGCCGATTTATGCATATAATTAAATGACGGATTCTGGATCACACTGATTGGACTGATCGCACTGATCGCTGACGGCTTCCAAGTCAGAGATCCGTCGGCGTTCCAAAATACGTCAGCAATCAGTTGTTACTCAGTCAGAGTGTTGCATACTGAAACAGTATATATATATATACAAAATGTATCAAATGCATGACTGCTCAGATTTACCATAGGCATATGTTTCACTCTGTAATTGGTATGACCGCTCAAGCTTGGCAAATCATCAAAACCTCATTAGAGCTGATGAATAAGGGGATGTTCTAAACCCTAATAAAAAAATTTATATATTGTAAGATTGCCCCATCTCGCAATGCTTGTATGCAATAGTTCATCTCCCCATAAGTCACCTGCTGATATTCGATAAAGTGTTTACAAAAACCATATATATACCAAATTATGAACCTAATAAGGAAAATGGAATTTTTCTGATAAATATTGAAAACAAGTTAAACCGTGGAAACCATATTTATGGCATTATGTACTTCAAAACCGCGTTAGATCGCCACCTGCTCAAAAATAATTCCGTATTTCCAAAAAGTCATGTTTTATATGTGCATGTGCATGTGCATGACCGTATTTTTAAGTTGTACCCTTTATGAATGCAGGTAACAGACATATAAATTGTAACCCTCGTTGCAGTTTTACCAATTATTTTGAACACTCCCATACATACACTAATCTATTTATATATACAAAATAAATAACAAACAGATAATGGCCCGTGTTCCAATACAATTTGGGAATACAATAATCAATGTCCAAAAAGACATTTCCCATTCGAATAGTGATTACGCAATGAAAAACAAAAAGAAAAATGAATGCCCCAAAATTAAAATGGTGTACTTTCCTATTAACAATAAGAAAATGTATTGAATAACAAAAACGAAAATTTTATATTCGAAAATAAAAAAGAAAAAAGTTCCAGTGCACTCAAAATTGCCATAAGAATTATTTTTGTGTATCATATGCTGAACGTATGCAAATCATCTCTTCTGACACTACAGAGCTTTTGTAATGTAATTACGCAGGATTAAAGTAAATGGTTGTTTTAGTTATCGGATTTCAAAATGAGGAATCTTGGTTATTTACTAGTTAAAATGAAGAAAAAATCCCTTCTGTACCCAATTGTTTGTATGCTTGCACAATTCGAGTAAACAGATTCCCCAAGCAGATTTCCGGAGAAACTAATCGGAGCTCTCTATAATACAAGGTACAAAGTTATGTACCTTTGTTAATTTGGTTACCATGCAAATTATAAGTTTTTTAGCGCATTGACTGACAGACGTTTTAGTGTACTATCTATTCGTTTTAAAATTGAAGTCAGCATTGCAAAGTTGAAAGAACAACGGATATTTAATACCTCTGTTTTGGTCAGTCAATAGTGGGTGTATTCAAAAGTGCTCAAAAAAATTTCCACTATTTTAATTTCGATGAAGAAAAATCCATAGATTTCTGAAATATTCATCTTTCACTGTTTCAATTTTTGACTTGTGTGAAGACATTCCGTTTCTGCGAAAAATTTTTAAAATCGAGCATAATTTCTGTTGCGGTTTATTCCTGTATCATAATTTTCGGTGTGTTCGTATATGTAACAGCTGTTCACATTGTTAAGAAGGTGCATGTGATTTGCCATCTGTTATATACAAAGGTTCGTTTACGTGCGGTACATTTGATTTCAAAGGTGTTTAAATGTGAAAATAAATAAAGTCTTAAATAATGATACAACTAAAAAAACTAACATGAAGTAACACATAAAAAAGCATTTCGTGCGCAAAACATAATTGAATTCGACAAATTCGGTTGATGAAATTCAATCGTAAATAAATAACATTATTTTTTATGTTTAATTGACACAAAATTTCATTTTTGAAATGGAAGGTTAAAATGCTTTATTTTCGCGTTTAATACCCGAATGTGTATTGAAATCTCTTGACTGTATACTTTACGTTATATGCAACTAATTTGTTCTCTACTAGGCCAAACTTTCCTGTCGTTATAATCCAGGGCGTAGCTGCCTATATACGTGATTACGCGGATGAATCGACATGATTTTGAACAAAAATTGCCATCCTCCCTACAATCATTTAACTGTCCATTTTAGTACTTAATATAAAAGCACCTTTGAACTCTCCAAAATGTAGCAAATTGCACTATTGTTTTCAAAATGTTTCGGTGGGGGCGGTCATGCCCCCGGACCCTCTAGTTATTTTGTGAATCCAAAATGTAACTAGTCTAGCTACTTGACCCGTGTAATCCGATGTACGTTTTGTGATTAATGGCAGATTTAGTCATGGCCGAATTTTACTGCCGTTATAATCCGATGTCAGTTTTGTGGTTAGTCGGATTAGCGACAGAATTTAGTCTAGGCCGAATTCTACTGCCTTTATAATCCAATTTAGTTTTGTGATTTGTCGGATTAGCCTTTCCAAACAACGCGGGGTACGATAATTCATTCTAGTTCTCCACCACAAACACAATTATTGAAATATATGCAATTTACCTCAACGACAGGTCGTTCTCTCTTTTTCGATCTAAATTGGTTTCTCTTACATTATGCTTGTGTTGAAAATATTTAAGCAGTTAAACAATCCCAACATTTCAATGAACGTTTTTATAATATTTTTTCCGATTCGTCTTGTGCCTGTTAAACGTATCTTACATAATATATCTGTAGAAAGTGGATTATTTTATTTCTTTAAACCTTTTAAGTCTTCAAATAGTTCGATAAAATAATTGTTGGCATAAACAGCGATCTAAGTATGACTTATACTTATTTGTATGCAAATGCTACATTTTTACGTTAGAAGATCAGCATCTAATGTGCCGACGGCACGGACTTTACTAGTCGGAAGTTCGCAAGACAAAAACCTTCAAAATGATTTAAATTTTAAGCTAGAATGTCAATGTAGATCGACATAATTGATTTGCTCTCCTTGCTGTAAATTCTTCACTAAATATTAACTGCCCATCATAGTAAAACAAACAAGAAAAAACGTCCAACAAACCCATATAACTTATTTGTGCAATATTTGTTCAAATTAAATGTTTATGTCTTAAATGTGTCGGTTCTCGAAATCGTGACGGTCAAGATTGTTGAAAACTTCGGATTTGGTTATGGCGGGGGAATGCTAAATATAAGATTGAAATGAAGAGTCAAAAATAACATTGCAAAATCTGTTGCTTCTTTTATCTTGAATCCGCAAGTATATGTCAATGGAGTAGTATTAAAACTTTCCCACTTCTTAAGTGTGCTAAAACTGTTGTCTGTATAGATTGGTAAATCCCTATCCATTGTAGCCAAAATACTTGTACACAAAAAATGCACTCATTAATGCCAGCAACACCTATTAGAAGACATTTAACAATTATGGTCTGCATGAACGAAGGTTGGTCCGATTATTTTGTGCACCTTTCAGATTTTATCTATCAAATTTTCGAAAAATGTAACAATTACTTTCATTTTATAATTTATTATCTTCCCCATATGTTCTATTTTATGTCATAGATTCTTGGTTGGTTGGTGACTACAAAAATCAACTAACTTTATACTAGACCCCATCAGGATAATACTAGACCCCATAAGGATAATTCAGACCAGCTGTGCTTAAAATTGGCAAAAAGGTTTCTGCGTAGAATATTTTTAACAATAGCACACAAAGCGAGTCACTTGATTCAAAAATTAAATACACAGTTATTGCTGGGGGTACTAAACATTTGTGTTTTTCTTCAAACCATAAAATGGCCAGGCCAATAAACAATACTCTAAATATCCGGCACAGTAATGTCATAACTTAATTAACCCACATTCAAGAACAAAGTTTATTAACAATTTTGCAAAACTGTTTAAATGTTTTGTTTGAAATATTTTGAATTTTGGAAATCTTAGCAGAATTTGCAATCAAAGTCATAGAAAAATTTTGCTTCTCTTTTTCTTGCATATGACCATCTCGTGTACATGCATTCTCACATCATGGTTATTACGTCAGTGAAGTGCAGGATTGTTTGATACATATGGTTCCTATACAACTGGGGCTAGTTAGGCTTGTGAATGATGAAGCCTACTAGTGTAAACCATCGCTACAAAAAATAATTACATATATATTAGGAAAAAAACAGGAAAGGACAATATGAGAATCTCAAAATAAAAAATGTTGCCTTACAAAGAAATTTGTTCTAAATATAAGAACACACATACACATATATATATACTGTACCTACCTGTATTGTGTATTTACACGATCCCAGTAGACTTATATTATTTCATCCCCAAATGAAAAAAATACTTTAAGCATTTAGAGTTAAACGCCACTGATGAGTCTTGAGTAGACGAAACGCGCGTCTGGCATAATGAATTTGTCACCTTGGTAATTTTGATTACATCTTGTTGGAATATTTGAGCAATGCCAAGTAACAGCACGGCATGTCCGCGGGTGGCGGACTGGGAAGCAACTATTTTGGGTTAAGTTGGAGTGAGAAAGTTTAAGATCAATATGTTATGACTTGATTACCTCGTTTATTTATATTGATATTCAATGACTAAGGCCATTCGTTGGTCAGTCTTTGTCTAAATTTTTGACAAGAAACACCGTCATTTGTATCGTTGCATAATCTTCTGGACTTGAATCACGAACCCTCTTCTCTCCTGGAGTATTGTTTCGTGCCGTTGAGCTAAGTTGGAATTAGATGCAGGCACTGGTTGTGGCTCGTCGGTTCTAGCAGGTGTAGATTGTGGCTCGTCGGTTCTAGTAGATGTAGGTTGTGGCTCGTCGGTTCTACCAGGTGTAGGTTGTGGCTCGTTGGTACTAGTAGTTGTAGGTTGTGGCTCGTCGGTTCTAGTAGATGTAGGTTGTGGCTCGTCGGTTCTAGCAGGTGTAGGTTGTGGCTCGTTGGTGCTAGTAGTTGTAGGTTGTGGTTCGTCGGCTGTATTCTGTTGGCCACATATAGCTAGGAGATCATCTTCAGACTGTAGTCGATCCAGAATCTCACTCGGCAGACTTGAAGATGTAAGTCCCACTTTTGGATTTTCGCCAAAAAGTGCCTTGCAAGGTGTCTGGTTTATGCCAGCATGGTGTGAACAGTTTTTCTGTTGTTGTGTAAACTTCAGGCCACCAGAATGTCCTTAATGTCACTATTCGCTCTCTCTACTGAGCCGTGGCTTTGGGGATGTCTTGGTTTTCCGTGAACCATAACGAGCTGCGGCCACAACTCTTTCAGCTCAGTGATAACCTGTGCAGTGAATTCAGAACCATTGTCACTCTGTAGAATGGCGGGAGCACCGAAGAGAAGGAAAATATCTAGTAGCTGATAGGCTACTTCTGCTGCTCTTTTCGATGTTAAGGAGCGTAGGATCACAAACTTCGTAAGATGACACTGATAAACCATAATCCATTTATACTGCCCTTGAGGTAGAGACTGCATGTCAATTAGGTCAACCTGGGCACGAGAGTTAAACTCACTAGATAGGATAGGTTTAACAACAACACCCTTGGTCTTCGGACGTTTTCTTTTCTCTTGACAAACAACACAATAGGACTTGAACAATTCAAGAGAGTCTTTTGTAATGTTAGCATACTTTTCCTTGAGGTGTTTTAACATTCTATCACGGCCACCATGACCAGTAGATATGTGAGCTTTCTTGATTATATCATACGTATCTTCTATGGTGACATAATACACTGGACGTTCTTCGGGTGATTCTCTTTTCTTGATCAACTTTTCAACATCACCACACTGTAGTATTTCATATTTGGACAGGAGGTAGTACTGATATCTAGATTTCTTTGTTTCAGTGGTTGCTGCAAACATCAAATCACTAATTGTCTAATAGTAAACACTACTTTTTTTACTTTAAGCTTTAAAATTCTTTAAACTTAACGATGTAAAATTGGATTCATAAGACAGTTACCTTGATTTAGATTTCCGTCTGTTAAAATTTACACTGTTGAAAGATTCACCTACGTTCTGTTGCTAAGCAGGTCATTTTATCATTTAGATGTGACAGTTATTAGTAATTTATTTTTGACGACAAAATGAAACGTGCAACAAGTATAATTGGCCTGAAGAATTTTGTATTAAACCTTATCCACGCTATACATTCCTGTACCGTGCAATTTTATTTAATCGGGCCAGTAAAAATCTTAAAATGCGCGGAAATAGATAGTGTCTCTCAAATCGTTGTTTTCGCAGGTAATATAATGTTCTGCGGGTTTCTATTAGGAGCTTATTTATTTGACAGCTTGACAAATTATCATTTGTGTAAATATTTGTAATATATTTCTTAATAAATATTCATATATCAAATAACCTTACCAATCGATTAATTGATTGAATGTTTGCTTAACATCCAACGAAATAATCAGGGCACGAACAAGTTAACAAACAATAAATCAACGAGGAACAGAGTTGATTGATGGAGAAAAAATTATGACTGCCACTGATTAATATGGAGAAACAGGTAAGAGGACAGTTAAACCTTTTGTTGTGTTTACAAGGAGCCTACTCTGTTACAAATTTAGGATGGAGAATTTAGCCTTATGTTGCTGTGAAGAATTTAGCTTTCTGTTGCGGAAACAAGGAACCTTCACTGTTTTAAATCTAGGGTGGAGAATAGCCTTCTGTTGCAGTTACCAGGAGCCTACTCTGTTTCAAATCTTCTAAAGTAGTCTTTAACGTGCAATGAGCGTGACATTTTCAACACAAGTTACCAACTACGATTCGTGAATAAGCTTTCCAACAACACCATAGCGAGCAGGTTTACTATTTTCCCCATGGGACACACTGAGTAGCTCTTTGAGTAGAGTGCTGATAAGTCTCCTAGTAATCCAAGACAAAATTGCATGGGATCATAAAACATAATAAATAAAAGTAATAAATAATTCTAGGTGTGAACATTTTTCCAAAATGCTTTTACAAATAGGATAAAAAAGAAGACCCAGAAACATTAAAACGTTGTAAAAATTCCTTCAATCCCATAATAAAAATTCAAATCATTCTGGAAAGTTATCAGGGGGGGGGGAAATCCGTTATTTCCTATAATTATAAAAATTGTCTCGCTTGCCACGGTTGAACTTTGTTTTCCAAAACTTTTATTTATTAACATAAATAAACCTTTGTGAACTGATTTGTTTGGCATTTAATTTCTTAGGTATCCGGGATTGTTTTTAGAACTTAAGTTAACAATATTGATATTTTTTAGAAGTGTAAATATAAAATCTGTACGTCAGATAACCGCACTTCTCGTAACTGCAAGTGTAATAAATTTGTTATATTTACCTTAAATTGTAACACAGAAATGTACACTTTTTATTGTAAACATATTTTTTCGTGTCAAAGATAAAACAATTATTACTCATTCAAATGTATCATTGTCCTAATACAACCAAAATAAAAAAATATAAATGAGATAATTGTTATACTAGAATCTCATTGCAATATTCTCAATTTGTTTAACGAAGTTTTCTGTTTATAATCGTGGTTTTATCGAGAACAATATTTTTCACATTAGATAGAATTTAAAATGTTAAAAAACTATTTAAAGGATGCTTTTGTGTCTTTATATCTAATCATATTTTTTGTCAAATACAATTACAAGTCGTGTATAACTTCGTCTTCATGCAAGTACATTATAAATAGACATTGCCACGATATGTGTTGTAATAGCTGTCAATCGTTACCAAACATCCTTTGCGACACATAATAGGACAACGGAATTTGTATCACTCAATTCCATCTGAATTAAGCAGATAAACAAACGAAAATTATAGTAAAATAATGTCGGATTCTAATTCAAGCAAACTCATGATTATTGTGGTATGATAAAACATAATGTGTTCCTGATGATGTCAGGACTTACTTCCTGTATCCAATAAACTATCAAAATTTGACGTCATCAAATTAAATAAAATGTATTATTATATAGATAGAGATGAAATATCAGATTTTCCGAGTGACAGATATCACGGTAAATCACATGTGAAAATTATCGTTTATTTTCACTCTCGGGTTTTTTTCCCGCCAAAATGTCACAATGGCTTTGTACTATACAGATATTCATCCGCCGTTCATAAAATTAAGGATTAAGCATTAAAATTTTACGAAAACAATTTTGATCTATATAATATGTACATGTACAATAAAACAGTATTTCAAATATCTGTGATATTATAAGTCTATCTGAATATAAGCGATTTGCATTTCCAGTTGTTTTTTGTTTGCGTGGCATTTGTTTTATTTTATATTGCAGTTATATTTGAATATCTTGAAGATAAGGTTGTGTATCGTTTTTCAACTGATTTCAGTTGGCTTGACTGGTAATGTAGAGTAATTTTAAGACTAACGACCATTTTTTTTATAAAGCACTGAGTATATGTATTATTATTTTAGTTTCAATTCCATCACAAAAATATTCATGTATTATCAATTGATTTAATTTATTGAGTGTTTGTTTAACAAGCAATATTTCGGCTATTTACAAATGTACTAACAGCATAAACGAATTTTGACTTCCACTGCAAACGTCCGGAGCATAGTGTAGGAAAGAATAATTTAATCTTTTGAAGGGGCTACAATGAGCATACTCTACAAAAATGATCAAGGAGGATTAAACGCTCTATACATGTCACCTACAGCGGCTTGCAGCCCGGCTTTCCGTATTATGACTTTACAACCATGAAAAAGAGGAACAACCCTATTCGCCAACTGTGGACGCACTTGAAAGGTATGTGGGTTGTGAACTATAGCCCATCCAGTGTGGTACCAGCAATATAATTATCATTTTATGTTGTAATCTACTGTCTGTATCTTATGTAACCCGTTCACGTTGTTATTCCTGACATTATTTCACATTGACAAAACAATAGTAGTGAACTATAGCCCATCCAGTGTGGTACCAGCAATATAATTATCATTTTATGTTGTAATCTACTGTCTGTATCTTATGTAACCAGTTCACGTTGTTATTCCTGACATTATTTCACATTGACAAAACAATAGTGTATAGTGTTTCCGTTTAAAACTGTTCATTTAAGTTTTTACTCATCCATAAAGAAAACAAGAAATACTTTTTGTAAGGTTAAAGCTCACAGCTTAATTTGTTTCTCGTGGTCCAAAAATTAGAGAACCTGAGCCAGTAGACTGGAGTTCACATTTCAAAATTATTATGCAGTCGAAGAATATTCCAGAGAGTGGATGAAGAGATAAAGGGAGCAAGACCAGAACTAGATGCGCTGTCTAATTTTGTAAGGACAATAAAGTCTTTGGTACGACGTCGCATTAAGAATGTTAGAAATTGAATTAATGATCGACCTACATCCGTATTCAAAAATGATGATGCTATGAAGTGCCTCTATTGCCTATATAACAAATATGTTGTTTTCCCTGCAGACATGGCCTGTAACAATTGTGTTTGTAAGCAAGTAACATTACTATGAATGCCTCATTAAAGAGCTAGGCCTCAGGGGTAACTCCGGTAATCCCACATACAAACGTACTACAGATGAAATCTTTGTTAACCATAAGTCCTTCATGACTTCTTTGAATATTCTTTACGACAAAGAGGATGAAGACCTGACACTCTTGTATTAGATTCCAAAATTACATAAAAATCTTTACAAGGAAAGAAACATAGCCGGCTCATTACGTGATCTATCAACGAGTTGTCAAAGTGTTTGACTAAGATATTGGCTGCAATAAAAGAAGGACAGCAAAAATACTGTAAAACTGTTTACTCACGAAGTAATAAGTTCTAAAGAACGTTTGGACAATTTAAAATCAAGATCGATATCTAAAATTTTATGTTTCATCCTTTAATTTTTGAAGTCTTTATACCACCTTGCCTCACGAGAAACTCAATCCCGTCTTGTAGAAGTCATACACATCTAAATATGCCTACAAATATAAAGTTTTAGGTAACAACAATACGTGTTTTTTTCTACTAAAGAACTAAAAGACAAATTATGCTACAGCAAGAAACACGTTTATACTATGCTAGATATTCTGACTGGCTAAATGGAGGATTTGTTTTTCAGCAGGCAATCGAATCCTTATGGGTACAAATTATTCCCCACTCCTTGCTGCTTTGTTTCGGTATTCACGTGAAACTGAATTTCTTTCTTCAACGTGTTATTAAAGAAGCATGGTCCTTTAATTTTACATACAGATTTATTCACAACCCTCAATTTGCTGCATGGTTTCCATTAATAATTCCTTCAGAACAGGAAATTCAAGAATCCACAGAAACAGCTTCATCTACATCCTTGTATAGACGTACACCTCGAATATGACATCAATGGTCATCTTAGCAAAAGAATGTACTACAAACAAGACAATTTTAATTTCAAAATTATGAATTTTCCTAACATATGCAGCAATATTTCATCTTCTCCTTCATACGTTCTCTTTATTTCTGAATTGATCAGGTATGAAAGAGAAAGCAACGAATATACTAATTTTTGCAAACGTCACCAATTTCTTCTGGATATGCTGAGAAGAAAAAAACGACTCGTCCGCTCCTTTAACAATAGATACTATGGATACGATTTCCTTGTTGAAAAATATATCGTTTGAAAATATGATTGCAGATTGTTTTCACAACTTTTGAATTCAGTCTACAGTGAATGTGCTACGATGATTGTTGGATTATTAGTGACTAGTGGTTTATGATACCCATTCATGTCCATCAACTAGCCAACTCACATACTAAAGTAATGGAAGCGTGAGGTTTGGCATACCAAAACCCCGGTTTAACTCACCATTTTTTAAATGCCTGTACCAAGTTCTTACCATTGCTGCAGTTGCTATATTTTTGGTTGTTGGTTCCAACATTTGCCAGTTTCTTGGATTTGATCTTTAACCCTGCGATTGTGTAAGAGTATGCGTCGATGTACTGGGAGATGTCAACAAAATGGTTGCAGACATGAACGATGTCAACAAAATGATTGCAGACAAGAACGATTTGTAGCATTTTCCACCTGTCGTTGGCAAGGCTGTTTCTATCACATGTAGTCTTTTCCCGTTTTGAAAATTTGTTTCAAAGAATTTTGGTTCATATTACATTATGGTATAATTAACAATGACTACTGTCCGCTGGCGACAGTTTTGTTGTAGATTAATTAATTTTTAATGTTTTAATGTTTTTTACATACTGTATGCAGAGTAAAGAGTAAAAAACAAGGTAGTTTTTTTTTGTTGTTTCAAAATTCTGTTGAGGAACGATCTTCTTTACTCTAGTAGTCCACGAAATTACGTTACATACAATATTCAATGAACGGTATTGTTTTTCTGACGACAGAAAACTAAAGAACATACGTTATAATAGACTTATATAATAGTCGTTGTCGTCGTCGGCGTCTGTAGACTTTTTACATTTTAATCTTCTTTTCTGAAACCACTTGGCCAATTGACACCAAGCTTGAAAATGGCCGCCACCGCAGGACAGTTTAACATAGGATCCTATGGGAAAATGTTTTAAAAGGCTTCTTCTCTGAAACCTTTTTACCAATGGTAACAAAACGTACAAGCAATATTGTTTGGATAGTCCTTTATAAAAGTTTGGTTTTTTGCCAATTGGAAAATCAAAATGGCCACCACCACAGGTTTAACATAGGACCCTATGGGAGAAAGTTTAAAAAGACTTCTTCTCTGGAACAGAGTTACCAATGGAAACAGAACTTAATAGCAATATTGTTTGGATGGTCTTCTGTAAAGTTCAATGTTTTTTATGCCGATTGGAAAATCAAAATGGCCATCACCACCAGGACATAGTTTAACATATGGGCACATTTTTTAAAAAGTCTTCTTCTCTAAAACAGGTTAACCAATGGAAACACAACTTACTAGCAATATGTTTTGGATGGTCCTCTTTAAAGTTTATTGAAAATAACAGGACTTAGTTTTACATCAGTAAAATGCCATCTTCATTGCCTATAAAATCAGGTGAGTGGTACGGGCTCTCAAGAGCTTCTGGTTTTAACTTGTAACCAAACACACCTGAAACATATTTACTGAATGGTTTTTTACATTTTCAATTTTAACTATTAAATGGTCGCCACCGTATGGAGTTTGGCTCCTATTTCAAATGTTAAAAGGCCTGTACGATACAGTGATACATTGTATTCAACAAGTGGAAAAGCTGATACGGTATGTTTTTTTGTCAAGAACAGTCTTTTAAGTCAATGACGCGCGTATAGCAGTTAAATAATTGGATTCGTGCAAAAATGTTTATTTGTACATTGGTTGTGCGAATTAAATTATATGAATATTGTGTATATTATTTGACATCTTTATTTTTCGGTCAAGAGATATTAACATATCGAATGGAGTTGGCAATGTATGTACGATGTTTTGAAAATTAGCTTGTTCCTACTTTTTTGTCACCATAATTAATTTGTATTGTTATATTATTAGCGATATTTCATTTAATGATTATTCAGAATATAATTGGTAAAAGGGAAAGCATACCAAGATATTCTCAATGTATGTGTGTGTCTGGCCAAACGATCATAAAATTTACTCATGACTCTATGCACCACGTGAAAATAAAATATAAAAATGTTATATTATCTTAGGCTCGGGGTAATATTTTTACTACTAGTGCAGTATTTAATACAGTGGTAAAAGGGTATAAAATATTTCAAACGTCAGTTGTATTTCAGTTTTACGCCCTTTTATTAGGCCTATAGATAATAGCATAATAAATCATAAAATACAATACCGCAATATCGAAAAAATGTTTTTGTTTGACATTAGTAGTTGCTGGTAGTCCACAGTCAACATTACAACACAAACTATCAGTTGTAGTACAGATATTAACAATAAAATACAAAATGACATGTTATTGTGATATTTTTTTATACTAGCAGAGCTTGTATGACTAAAGTTTAGTTGTATGTACCATTGTCAGGACAAAATTAATTAAAAGCAAAAGCCGTTAAAAAAGAATACAGCTTATTTATATCACAGTTAGAAAACAAAATTTTGAAATGTAATGTTAATAAAAATAAATATATGTAAATTTAAATGATTTATTGACGATAACCTTTGTCATAACGATGATGCCTGACCCTGGTCATAAGGGCGGTAT
The DNA here is from genome assembly GCA_944474755.1 of Limnoperna fortunei. Taxonomy (NCBI): domain Eukaryota; kingdom Metazoa; phylum Mollusca; class Bivalvia; order Mytilida; family Modiolidae; genus Limnoperna; species Limnoperna fortunei. Next base: position 20,326,926 of record OX104117.1, read on the forward strand.
CTGATCATGTCCCATGGATAAATGTCTTAGATAATCAGCTTAAGAGGATTATCTATTATAATAGTTGTTGACACTTAATGAAGATATCATTTAAGTCTGGGAAATGCAGTATCGAGTTTTTAGCTGTCGTGCTGTATCAGCTTTACCACTGCACGTTTGTGTTATGTCTTCATTTTCATTGACGTTTCTATTATCACCGTTCTGTCATATCCATGGACTGAAAGTAACAGTTTGCATTCCAAAAACCGTACAGAATATTGAATATTCCAAGGCTTTTCTTCCACATGCTTTCACTTTCAATTTACAAGCATGATTTGTCTTTTGGTATCCGTTCTATATGTTAATCTGAAGAAAAAAGCAATATTTCAGCTATATCATGGCGTCCAGTTTTGTTAGGGAGAAAGCGCTGGAATACCCAGTGAACAAACTCCCGACCTGCTGCAGGAAAACTGCCTATCCTTTACAATTAAGCTTGTAGTAGAGTACATTCTGTCTCGAAATAATTCGAGAAACGCCAATCTCGGTCTTGGCATGTGATTAATAGTAGATGACAAACTACCTTAGCCACAAGACACAAGAGTACTAATATACTCATAAGTCACACTATTATCGAAAGTCTATCGAGTATCATTTTACAAAGCAATGAATAAGTTAAACCCATATTTTGTAAAAGTATCGTTGGACTTGTTTTATCCAGTATTCGGCAGCTTTAGTATCCTGTATGGATATGTAAGCAATTGCTAGTATTGCATACGCTATTACCCGTGCTCTTGGGTGTTCGATTAAATGGTTACTTCTCACATAACGTATTAAATTTCGAAGAACTATATCTCTTTGTTTTGTATCACCTTGTCTGTGAAAACAAATGAAACGTACATAATGCAAAAATACTATTGGAGGAATCACCTGGAAACGAAATCCAATATCTGTTGACAGTTCACGAAAACACCATGCTGGGTCTGGAAGCAGGAAAACATAATCCACGCAAAATGACTTCATGTATGCAAGGAAAGAAATCTCCGGACTCCAACTCTCTATATATCTGTCAATGTAATCTTCCGTACACTCACTATTTGCTAAGGGAATAATGGTTTCTAGCCTTCCCTTTCCCTCCACTAGTGTACTTGTCTGAATGGAAGCATGGTACTGACCAGTTTCGGAGAAGTATTGGGATATCAGTAACCATCCATTAGCGCCATCACCATTACTGCCAACAAGAAGTTTTGATAAAATTGATTTGCGAGTTCTGTATGCTTCTTTGTTGTTATAGCTCTCTAGCCTTGTGAGTTGTGCTGATATTTGGTTTGAGAAACAAAATGACAGTAAGTAAAGACCCCTTGTGAAATACGAGAATTTGTTCCTTAATAGTCTATACAACGACTTTAGCATGATTGAATCGATTTGTGTTTTGGTACATGATGTATAAGTCAATCGGGCACGTTTTAATGAACACAACACGGTTTTCATTTTCTGCAAGAAGCTATTGGGTGTTTTTATACGCATGTAAACCCGACTAAAGCTGCATTTTTCGAAAGGTCGGCCATACTTTATGTTTAGTAGAATCATCGGCACGAGATTTTTAAATACATGTTCTAGTTGTAGCTTCCTCTCGCCATTTATTTCTCCTTTGAACAAATTATTATCTGGTATAAAATAATGTGGACAGAACTCGTACCTGATCCAATACAAGAGACGTCGTTGTACTTCCCAAAGCCCAAACAATTTTTCTGCATTCCATACTGCAGGTGTCCATTCTTCACACATCCAAAATAACGTTGTTTTAAAAATGTATGTGCTCAATTGTTTATTTCCCAATAGCAGTTCAAACACATCTTTCTTGATATATTTCAATATCTTGTAACATAAAAACTGTTTATGTGTAAATGAATGAAGTAATTTTTTTTCAGCTAAGGAAAAAGATATCCTCCATTCAAGAGAACAATCCTCCTTCTCACCAGATTTGCTACCAATAGGAACGAATAAAACACCTGCATTAATAATCTCAGAGACTATTTCAGTCGATGACCCCTCTTTTAACCACTCTTTTGATCTAGTTCGTTGTATCCAAGGACCTGCTATTGGAGGCCACGAAAGGCTACGAAAACAAAAGAGATGATCAACGGTGTCGTTGTTAGATGGAGAAATACACGGTCCATGTATTGTAACGTCAGCGTCACGATATCTTTCAATAAAATAATTTTTAAAACGTTTGTTTGAAACTACTGGGCCAAAGGTAAAATGTTCTCCCCAGTAATGAAACACATCATCATAATATTGGCTCTTAGAAATCATGAGATGTGCATAACCAGGATTCGAGTTGTCTGTATTGTACAGTAAAATTGGCCCTTCGTCATCTACATGAGAACCGTCGATATCTACAGTAATTTTTTCAAGGATGGTCATCAGATCGTAATCGGCGTTTTGGAACACCTAAACCTTCGGCTGCGCTACCGCTGCTAATATTGGTGTATCGATCACTTATTTTAACACAGTCGTCAAGAACATCATACAATCTTCTTTTAACTGCTACCTGTTCCTCTGTGTGTAACCAGAATGATACAAATTGGAAGAGTAACTGTGGGAAATTTGTTGACATCCCAGTATTAACTTGGTCGTATTCTAAAACAAAAAACCCAAACAATCGTACTTTTTTAGTAAATAGCTATGATATTCATGGAATCTGAGGTTATCTAAACATGTAATGTTTTTTTTTAAATAGTTTTTCGAAAATTGCACATTCTAAGTTTTAAGGCTTTAAAACAAACTGTATATCAGCGATTAAAATATGATAAGGTACCAGTGTTTTGGTTAAGGAAACATTTTTAAAATATTTATGTGAATATTTGATGGTGTTGGTAAATTGCAAAATATGCTGACTTATTAACACTTTCAGCATATCTTCTATATACAGAAAAAGGCTAAAGTGTAAAATTACTTTGGACCAGTTTGAATTTTTATTGGCTTTCAATTCCCTGTCTTTATGTTTACAATCTTGAATAACTGTATTGACTAATTAAAGTCATGACGTCTAAAAGCGTGTTCCAACTATTCATAAGGAATTTCATAAAATGGAAGACGAAATATTAAAGACGATACAAGTATTTATCACTCAACAATCTTGAAAATTGTCGGAAATCCGGATATTTACAACTTGAGAATGAAAAAATTCTTAACAATTTAAACTTTACAGCTTTGTTAGTATTCATCATTTTGGCGATAAAACTACTTACTGAAAGTACTTAAATTACCTGAAAGTAGCCTCCATGTTTCCAACAATTCTCGGGGAATAATTGTACCGCCAGTTGCCCGTGCTTGCCTAAATTTGTTTCTCCATACAGAGATCAGAGTCTTTACATCTTCTTTTTTATATGTTTTGTGGAATGGCTCTCCAAGATAAGACATGAGTTTGCTTTGTTCTTTGCTGGTTTCATCTTCAGTCGTGTTGGTTGGCAAGCAATTAGTTAAGTGACATATGTCAAATCTAAAGAGAACATCACTTGCACCTCCAATCAAACTACTGAGCGACATCAGTAACTGTAAAATATAAATATATGGTTTTTTGTTTCGGTAATGTTTAACGCAACTTTTAGCAATTTTCCAGCTATATCTTGGCGTCCAATTTTTTGTGTGGAGGAAACCGGAGTACCCAGAGACCAGAGAAAACCCCTGACCTTCTATAGGACAAGTGGCAATCTTTGTCAATTAAGATTGGAGTCGCGTACATACTTAAACTTATAACATCAGTGTTGACAGACCATGTGATTCGTACAATATTTTATAGGATTATCGATCAATAAGATCATCGATGATCGTTTTGTATCATATTTTCTTTTTTTCTGGGAACATTCTCGGAGGGTTACCAGTGATCGACGCACATAGCTGTCCAGAGCGTCCCCGGGTGGCGGATATAGGAGGCGATCTGGTTGGGGTTGTCAGGTCAAAATACGGAAAACCTGGCCGAGGACCATAGTGGGAAACATGTTTGAATAAGGCCACGCTCATTCACGATAAAGACCCATTTTTGTAGATTTCGACGAAGGTTAGGTTTATTGTTGCCGCTACATTTTTCGTCTTTATCCAATACTCCATACTTTTCCGGTGGCAGTGTTCCCGTTTGCCTGTGCCGTTTCCCCATTGATTTAATTGTATGCTAACATGATTTGTTAAAATGTGTGCTATATGTCGATAATAGTACGATGGTCTAACCTTTAGGTATAACAGTAGTAAATGTGTACCAGTAACAGGTTACCAGATTGTGTACCCTACATTAAGTACAGAACTGAATACTACGTTGTGTTCTGAATTGTTCAATAGTGGTTACATGTGTACAATTTTTGTCTGTAAGCTCCTGCATAAATTAAGTTTTAAAAAGTGGTAAAATTTTTCTCAGATCTTCCAAGATGAAATTTTGGTAATTTTTTAAACAATGTAGTATTTTTACATTCAGTTGCATTAGAAATTTCATGTAAAAGTGGGAGCGTCTCAAATGTTCTAGCTAGCGAAGAAAGGAATTGGTCACGGATATATATGGCATATATTTTTTAATGGTGAATGAAAGTTTATTAATTTCCTAGTCCAGGTAAATGCTGTGGAATGTTAAAAAGGTATGTAAATCACAGAAATGTTAGTGTTTTCAACTATAGCCAAAACATTTACTACAATACCTGTTCTACCTTTACATATTTTGACGAGACCACATTGTCTAATTTATGTATTTCGATTTCAATATTATGGAATAATTTTTCTTTAAAAAAAACTCGTATGCATAGGTGACAAAGAGATTAGCCATGCACATTTAATCATTCGTTTGTCCCTGATATGAATTCTACTTTAATATAACTTAGTAAAGAAAACATTTGATTAGGATTAATCCGTGATGTAAAAATATACTTACTATACATAATTTCTTTTACAAGTAATGAACAAGACTTTATATAGTTTCTCTAAAAATAGTATGGTTATAACAAACATGTGCATTTTAATAATACATGTTTGACCCGCCAGTATATAAATAGTAACGAAAAAAAAATTCATAATATTTCACCACCATCTGTTTTTATGCACAATTGAACAGCAGGAAACATGTTTTTAAACATATCTTTTACAATAATTGGATTATATAAAGGATATAAAGTGACAACATTTGTATTCACCCCAAAATTTAATCTAGTCCCTCCGTGAAATATTTATATAGGTACGATTTACTGGTGCGTTTTTCTTGTAAATGATATCAATATTATGTAAATTGTGTTTAAATTCAGATTAAAACAACATATAATAGATAACATTATCACAATCCAATTGTACCAGATAGAGTCCTACAAAAATTTATTTTGCTCTTTCCCCACTTTTTAATTTTCTGTAAAACCATTTTCAATAAAATTTAGGATGTTTAGTTGTTTCACATTTTTCATTTCCTTTCCACCCTTTGTTTTGTATTGTAAAATGTTAGTAATTTTGGGTGGGGCGTGAATAACAGCTGATGTCAGGATGACATGATTTGCATAACCCAATCATTGGGACAACTGACACGGTTTTAGACATTTGTGATATAGCCTTTTATTAACAGATTCTTTTGCTTTTAAGTAAAATTCTGGTTGACCACTATGTAGCACTATTAATTGCCATGTATTGGTAGTGTTCTCGATATATAGAGTGCATACAAAATTTCGTATTTGGAGACGCGTAAGCTTTTTTCCAACAGTAACTGATTGTATAATAAATTTATACTGGCGGTGGCATTGTCTTGTTTTGTTTTCTTTTAACTTGTTCTCTTTAGATTGATGGTTTTTATTTAATTCAGTCATCTAGAGAAACATTCGCGAATGGTACAAAATCACGTATTTTCACGAAGTTGTAAAAGGCACCTTGTAGGCATTGAGAAGACGATAGTTTTAACTGAGCCAGCATCGACCGCGAAAAATATAATGCTCGCAATATTTTATATCGATAAATATTTAATAATCCTTACATGTATAACGTTAAAAGAAATTAAAATATGCTTACCCGTTTTTATGCCATATATCAAGAACTTAAAACTATCAGCAAATAACTTTTAAAGCCAAAAGTAATATAATATTTAAGGAAAACTCGGAATTAAACAAATGAAAAACAAATAATTTCATTTTCCGTATTGCGTTCTTTCTGAGAAAACTGCATGAAGTAAAATCCCTATTAATTTCCTTAAATTGGAGAAGAAAACAGGAAATGTTTGGTTGTATTTTATATATAGAACAAAAGCGGATAATTTTCATAGTTTCTCTTCTACGTAAAACGGGTGGAGGCACAGCTTACTTTTAAAAGTATGAAATATCTAAATGTTTACTTAGATTTCAATCGTCATTAGGAAATTGCTATTTTACAAGTGATAATGATAAAAAGAGCATCTACCTGTTTACATAAAACAGTTTTTTATTTGAAACATGCTGATAAACTACGTCGCACATCAATGTAAACCTTCAGTGTGATTTGAGTTCTTCAAATAGTTTTAAATGAGTTGCAGATCAAATGCCAAAAGTTCTTTCAGTTCAATATAATAAAGGAAATACGATTTTTTTTTCAATAAAAGAGCCTGTCTCGTCCCAGGGTCTATTTTTTTTATTGGTAAAAAATTAAACAAAGGATTATACTGTTTATAAATTTTTTTAATATCATTTTAATAATTTATTTAAAGATGTGTATCTTTGTCCTTGGTGGTGGCATTGTCTTGATAGTAAGCCATCTGCTATTGATTACAACCATGTCAAAACTTGGGTTGCGAGTTCGAGCTCAAAGATTGCCACGTTCGTTGCTGATTGTCGGGAGATCTCAGGTACAGGTACTCCAGAGTCATCCCAACAAAAACTGAAAGCTATAACAACATACAGAGTATACATTATGTTCAAGAATAGCAACTTCAAACGATAGTCGTTGATAAAAAATGTCTACGGATTCAAACATTGCCCTTGTTATCATTGCTAGATGTACACAATGTCAAAACATATATCAACATCATGGCAACCGGCTTCCAATACAAATAAACGATGTGAACATATCGAAATATATTGGTTGTAAAGTTGATTTGAGTTATGTTTTAGCATCCTGAAAATATAGGTTATACATTGCCATTCGAACGTATGAAACAACTGTTTAAATTATGTTAAAGAAATTTATATAAATTTCAATAATTATGATGTACATATATTTGATCATTAAAGATCATTATTGTGTTTTAAAAGAAAAAGGTGATACATTAGCATTTTTCAAACAGTTCTATGGATATAACCATTTGATAAAGATGGTTCAATAGATTAGTTATTCAAGAACCTATGTTATCGGAATTTGAAATCTTGAAAAATGTCTTTTTATTGTAAAGATTTGAACATAGTTATAAATTCACACTATAGGATTAGATGAATTCCTAAGCCTTGCATTGTAGACATGATGGTGTGCTTAACTTCAATATTAATTGACAAGGATTGCCAGTTTTCCTTTCGACGGTAGGGGTTTTCTCCGGGTACTCCTGCTTCCTCCCCCAATAAAAACTTGACGCCATGATATAGCTGAAAACTTGCTGAAATTGGCGTTAAACAACATTCAAACAAACAAAAACAAAACAAACAAATAATGTTTACATAATTTTCTTTAGATTAAATTAATGCGATACGTTTGCGAATCTTTACTTAGGTTTCAAATAAAAAGAATATTTCGGACAATATAAACAATGAAATTTTTGTTCAGAAAAAGGGGAAATTATAGTTTTTTTTATATACCATCAGTTTCAAAATTTCAAATAGCAGTCCATTTAAAGTACGATATATGGAGCCGCCACGTCCCGAAATACACAATAAATTTTAATGGTAACACTATTTTACTTAGTTTTATAGGTGTTTTAAGCAGCAATGAAATTATATAATGGTAACATCTGAAGTCTTGAGCTATATATCATATCACTATGAGACAGGTGAATACACACTACATACGATTTCGTGAAATATAGCTGTTAAAGAAGTCATCTTTATTTCATTATTTATCATAGTCTGACATGCTGGTCTTTTCATTAACCTCAGAAAAATCGCATCTTTAAAAACAGTGACAACTAAAAACTTGCAGTTTTAGCGAAAAAGTTCTCATTAGCCTTAATATTATTATAAAATATCTGTTGTAGCTAATTGTGTCTATTAATAGTCCTTAGAACAGAACGGTTTTTTAATATTTATTTTATTTGTATACTTCTATGTAACATATTTGAAAGTACGGATGGATTCTACACAATGAATTAATATTTATAGTAGTAGTCTAGTACACACACATTATACATACACAAACATACACACGCTCAAACAAACCCATGCATATGTATAACAAAGAAGTGGTTTTTTAACATTAAAGAGAGAGAAATAAACTGTAAAAAGCTGTAGAAAAAATATATATATAGCCAATACAGTTACGGTAGATAATTCAAAAAGTGGGTGTTGATTGGTCAGGTCTCTGGGTAAACATGCTTTTTCCTTTTTTTTGTCATAAGACAAAACTTGAAAAAAGGAGTGTCACTTTAAAGAAAATATGAAGAAATGATAACTTTATATTTACTAAGTATATGTCTTTGGTTTAGGGTAATAAATTGCTGCTATGCAAAAAGAATATACCATCTCTGCCGTGTTTGATGGAATTTTTCTGTTTTTCACATTAGGCTGCCATTGCCTTTTCTGTTTCATAAGATTTTTATATCTTGCTTAACTCCATATATCTTAATATTTCTGTAAAGGCATCTTCTTTGAGTAAATATAGTATTTTATAGTTAAAGTAACCAAAAGAACACAACGTTTAATAAAAACATTGCTGTAAACAAAATTCCACAAAAAAGGCTCTCTCGTCAAAATAAGATTTATAAGTAATCATTGTAATACTTCAACACGAATTTTCATACATTCATTATATGAATTAATTGTTTCACTTGCTAATATGTTTTTGTTTTACTTCGTAAAGGAAGCAGGATGTAAACCTCAATACTAACTAATCAATTTTAAACAACATATTATTTCCCCTATAATCAGTGCAATAAATATGTCCATAATACAACTGTGACAGCTTATTAACGAGAATTAAAGTTTTTGGTGTTTGTTTCGCTTTAAATTTCGCAAATTTATGTTGATTTAGAAAAATGAAAACCAGTATAAAAGGTATCTTAAACATTAGGTCCAAGCACAAATAAAAGGATATGGTCTAATGCAATCAGATTTTTACAAATATCTCCATGTTTTGTATATTGAAAACATCTTCACTGTGAAAATTGTCTACTTAAATTCATTTGTAATCTGAGTTAATATTGCTGTAATGGTAAGTTGTATATGCGTGCAGGTGTAACCGAAGGCACATCTGCGTTCTAGCATTTAGTAGATAGATAGCAAATTAAAACCGACTAAGCTATCTTTAGTTCTTTAGCTCACTTAGTTAAAAGGCTGGATGGTAATACAGAAAGCACGGGACCCGGATTCGAGCGTCGGTGGTGACACTGATGTCGTTTCATTTTAACGTAACATTTGCGCTCAACTATATGACCCGCGTGTAATTGTGTGCAGGTGTAACCGAAGTTCTAGCACGCAGTAGATATATAGCAAGTCAAACTGACGGAGCTATCTCTAGTTCTTTAGCTCACTTGGTTAAAAGGCTGGATGGTAATACAGAGAGCACGGGGCCCGGATTCCAGTGTCGGTGATGATAGTGAGGTCGTTTCACTTAACCGTTACATTGGAGTCCTACTATATAACCCATATGTAAGAAATGACCGGCTTTAGTGTGTTTTGTGTGAATTATCATGGACTATGATGATTCTGTTTAAGGAGGGAAGAGTCTAACAGGAAGCCCATCTGCGCTCTATCATGTAATATATATGTAGCAAATCAAGACTGAGCTAAGTACTTTTAGCTCATTTGGTTAGAGGATTGGCCGGTAATACAGAGATCCCGGGTTTAATCCCGGTGATGACACTTACGTTGTATCATGTTCCATCCACAGGCAATATTCTATAAGACGTAATATACTGTCAACCATTGGTTTGGGAATAGAACGAACCATCATACATTTACTGTCGATAATGACAGTGTTATACTTCCTAAAAGGCACATTTGTGTTGTCGTTCTTAAATAAAATATTATTAGATTGTAGATATTAAGACTTCGCTGTCACTTGAGCGCCTTGTATCAAAACACCAGTTGTCGATACATTCTTTTCCAATAAACATGCACTCGATCGTGTACGAAACGGAATATTATTGGTTTTTTTTTATTTTGATCGCTCTAAAAGTTGTTTCTTTTAATTTAAAAAAAACGCAGATCAATATTTTTATGTCACTGCATATATACATTTTATGTGCACTGTCAGGTCAGTTTTATAGTATATATTAGTTTTTTAAATGCATTGAAAATCGCATAAAGACTTATGGTTTATATTTATAGTCATTCCCGTTAGAAAGCTTCATCGCAGGAGCCAGTGATGTCTGTTTTAGATACTACCAATTTGAGCCTGATATGACGTACAATGGCAGACTAGAATATTTCTCTAGGGCAAAAATGAATGAATATCTTGGAGAGTTCGATCTCAATATCGAGTTCAGTGACGATGAACAGCGTTCCTTGCTTGATGTATTACTAGCAAAATTGTCGGAAGAAAACATCCTAGATTTTCAGTGCTTGCGTCAGAATTTGATAGCCATTGGTACAGCTCAAGGTAATTTAAACAAATATTGCATTATATCAAGCCAACAGTGCATTACTGTTCTTTTTTCATGCACGTTGCGATGATGCTATAGAATGAGCCTTGCGCTTATTGTAAGATAGATAGACTTTTACACAGGTTGTCACCTGAAATTTAATTTACAAACACAGTATTTTTTTCCGACTGGATTTTGACAGTATCACTGTTGAGTCGTCTTAATTAAGTAACTTTTAATAATACAAAGTATATCAATATACTAATTTTTTACCGAAAATACACACAACTTTTATGTTTAGGTATAATACAATTTTACTGCTTTAAATGTTTGCAAAATTAACATCTTAACTTAAAAATTACCAACATTTTACCGATGTTTGTCAAAACTGAAAGGTTAAATATATTTGTAGACTACAAATAGCTGAAACAATTTTTGTCTGTATATCTAATAGAACATAAAAGTTGCCAAACTTAATTACAGGACCTTTTAAAGAGCTATTATCTTCAAAGCGTACTTCGTTGGTAATTTATCAGCTGCTTTGCTATGTATGCTTGTCTAAAGAGCGTGTTGGAGCTACAAGAATGCTGTACAAAATCTTAGATGACTGTGAAAAAATTAGCCGTCGTTACACAAATGTAAGTAGCGGAGGCCAGGTAGAGGGATTAAATATTCCGGACGGAGATTATGACCTTATGACCATTCTTGAACAGATTTACGTCTATCCAAAAGGTTCAAGTACGGAAGCTGGCAAACCATGTTTAATATACAGTACAGATAATACGTACTCAGGATTTGCTCATCTGATGATTCCACCAAGTAGATTTTCAGATGACTTATGTAAATTGTGGGGAGTTTGTTCGGAATTCGGAACAGTGGTATCGAATAGACTTTTTAAAGCATTTTTTGCTGGTAAATACAGATCTGAACACCTCGTACATCATGGCCCGTGTTTTTCAACTAAAAGTGGAAACATTGACCATCTTTTTTGCCTTCGAGGTCGCACATGGCCGCAAGTAGCACAGCAGTTGATTGACAGAATCAGATTCCACGAGTGGCCTTCAACGGATATAATATCAAATGCTGTAAACCAAGGAATTTTATTTGTTCCAATTGGTAGCAAATTTGGTGCGGAAGAAGATTGTTGCATTGAATGGCGGATATCATTCACTTTACCAGAAATGGAATTGATTCACTCATTTAATCACATCCAGCTTCTCTGCTACACTTTTGTAAAATATATAAAAAAAGATCTCATCGAGAAAACCATCAGCGGGAAACTTCTTTGCTCTTACTTTATCAAGACCACTCTATTTTGGGTGTGCGAGGAATACTCAGAAGTTTTCTGGACACCAGATAATATTATCGATTGTTTATATGTAATACGTCAGCGTCTTATTTACTGGATAAGGTACGGTTTTTGTCCTCATTACTTCATTCCAGAGAACAATCTATTCGAAGGTATGTTGACTGGTGAATTGCAAATGCAAGTAGAGTTTTTGTTATCAAATTTCATGACGTTAGTATTACAAAGTACTCATTATGGTTCATCATTTGAAAAATTCAGCTTTACTGCCTTGCATAATTACAACATGTTAGATAATACTTACGCCGATAAGAATAAGGCTATATTTATACTCTTGCGAATAATAAGGAACAGTCTAACGATGTGTACGTCAACACAAATTCTTGGAATCATATCAAAATCACTGTATAGATTGCTTCACAACAAGTTCTCTTATTTTCCTAAATGTCTGTACCAGATTGTGTTTTGTTATGCAAATCAAATTTACCCGCAACTCTTCCAGAAAGTCAACTGCAAGAAGAACAACAAAACAAAATATCTACACTACAAAAGCGTCACCGCACATCTGTTAATAGGTACTAAAGTTGACTTGATGACAGGATGGCTTATCTTATCATATTATTTCTGCACAACGAATCAATATAAAAAGGCTCTGAAAATTATAGAGCCAGCATTAATAACAGGTCTTGAGGATAAAATGCTTGTCGCTGATGGTTTGTACGAAGACATAATGATCAAGTATTTGGACGATGTAGCTAGTATCAGTTTAGACCGCACATTATCGTTTCGTAAACAGATGAATACTTCATGCATTGATCTGCTGTATTTAGTTCCTGGATCGTCGTTTTGCTTAGATGAACTTTTACCAGATGTTCGGTTCAAGTTTGGCATGATACCTCCCGTAATTTTTGCACACTTTTTGCGTTTTGTATGCTTTAAACGAATGGGCAACAACATTGAAAGAGACAACGCAATTCGTGATATTATAGTAACGTGTCGAAGTAATTGTTTTCTTGGTGACTACAAAGGACGCGTTACAGCATACGCAATTCTAGCAAAAAGTTACTTATCAATTGGCGACAGGAAGGCAGCAGATTACTGGACATTACATACCCACAGACTTTGGACAGAAATAAAGTTACAAAATCCAATTCCAAACTTTGACTCAACATTCAATATGTTATACGCATCTCTTTAGGTTATGAACTTTAAACACTACAATTGATAATTATAAATTTACACTATTTATAACTACAGTACTTTCTTTGTTTTACGTGAAATCAAGTTAGAGGACAGATTATTTGTTTGTTTAATTAGCATGTTTTAGTCGTCATACAAATAAATACAAACAGCTATGTGAAATGTCCTTAGTACCTCAAACCCAATGAGGATAGTGTCTGCTCTCTAGAAAAATGGATGCATGAAATATTTTTACTGTATTTATGTGTTGCTGTAATAGTCCATAATAAAATCGGGTAAGAAAGATGACACAAGACCTTATGAGTAAACCAAAAACAAACCAAAACCAAAAGTGAGTAAATTATAAAGCAGCCTGCCTCTAATTAGATACCCTTCGAATTACTCGGTTGCATATTATGGAAAAACGTATCATTCAGTATGAAGAACCTAAATCAATCAACTCTCTCTCTCTCATTCTCACTTCATTGATCCACCATGTTAATAAGAAAAGGGTTTGCTTATTGATAATGTATTATAACGTTCAGCGATTTTCAATTGGAGCTAGGGTCAGGTTGAGAACAATTTGAATTATAACAGATGAGTTCGTAGTGTATCAAGCTGAATGATGGGATTTCTCCATACTTTAAAGAAAACTGATTTATTGAACATTGTTTAGTAGTAAGGCTATAAATGGATGAGTCACCTCTGGCCGAGCTACTTTAGTACTTTTAGAGAAAAGGTAGTTATAAGACGATATGAAGTACATTTGCTGTGTGTTTTTACATCCCGTACGAGGATTGTTGGATAGGCGGTCATATTTTAAGTCTTTAATAACAAAGTTCGCAATTATAAACATATTTGTACAGATGTTTTTATATTTAAACTTGTGATCTACATTTAAAATATAGCCGATTTGTATTCAAAATCAAGGGTTTATGTTAAAACATCAAAGTAACACTTCATTTTTATATCATTTTTTTAATTGAGGCTTTTCATTTGTGAATAAACGACTTTCATTGATATTCAGCGTTTGTCCTAACTTTTACGCAGTATAACACAGCGCTTCAATAATCCATTAGAATAAAAAAATGTGTACGTCAACATAAACCTTATTTGTATAGTTATAAATAATGTCAACTGTATCGGTTTTTCTAGTTAAAGGATTTTTCATGTTTTTAGTGGTTTAGTGATGTCCACATTTTTCAATTTGCAGTCTAGTCATACAATTGTGTTAAACATGTTTAGCAAACCTCAGTTGAGTTTTCAAAAGTAACCATGACGTCTGCAAAAATCAACAACTGAATTCCTAAATTCTTCCGGAACACTGGAACCTGTGTTCATTATTGTAGTTTTTGTATGTTTGTTGTTTGTTGTGATGGTTTGTTTTCGATAGCCATGTCTTGGCTTTTCTGAATTGAAAATGTATATTTTATTAGCCACGATATCTCCTGATTTACTCTATGTTTTCTTTTTAATGTTAAATTATATTGTGAATAAAAATATATTGGCAACAACACATTCTTAAAATATCACGACTTGCAGCCGCGGCGTGGAATTTCCAATGAGTAAGAAAATGTTTGGCTTTGTACATGTCTAAGAAATGATTATAGTTCAAATTGGACACGGGATGTTGGAGAAAATGTTTTTAGACAACGACGACGGTTAAATACTGATTGGCAACTGCTGTCGTAACCATTATGATCAGATGGTCTATAAATATATTAATTTCAAAATTGCAAACCAACACTGATTTCAAGTAGAAATAGTTGTTCATGCAAAGAAACGATGGAGAAAACTGTTTGAACACAGCTGTTTGTATTACAAATTATAAAGTCAAAGATGGTAATAACTCCCTCAAACAGTCTACATACAAGAATATACGAATAGATTATACGTAATGTTCACACGAAACACTGGCAAGCATGTGTATTGCACGCATTAATGATTCTTAACTGTGAAAATAGTTGTTAATTGATTGGATGTTTGCTTTACGTCCAGCAAGCAGCATTTCAAGGACACGAACACGTTAATAAATAACAAATCGTTTTTAATTTCTTGGTACTGTGACGATTATGGGGACTAAATCCACGGGCACTAACTCAAGGTGGGGAAAGAGAGCAAGCGACGAACAAAAACGAAGTATAAAAAGGCTCAAGTTGGAGAAATACTACATAAAAGAAGGTCATGAAGAAGAAAATAAACAAATGCAAAAAACGAATGAAAGTAATACCATTTGTACGAGACAATTATGACAGTGCAACTGACGGAGACCCACAATCAAGGTCAAATAACAGTTCTTCAGCGACATCTGATACGGACAGATTTTTTGCTGGCAATAACGGATATGTTTATATCCATCCGCTTACGGAAACTGTCAGTTTGACGCAATTTCAGACCAAATACAAAAATGTGGATTGCATAGAACTGGGAAACGTTGACGCAACGCAGCTGTTGAACACAGCTATATCAGAGATCACTATATAAATTTTGTGTTGAAGACGTTAAGGGACTTAATGGCTACATAACTAGAATGGCACGATCGTCTACGTATGGAGACCGTCCAATTACAGGCATTACTGGCGATGACGATTGAATTTTATTATCAGTTCTTGGCTTGATCTATATTTGTGAGCATGTAAAAACCACCGAATTGTCTCCAAAACAAACGAATATAACCCATCTGTTCCTCTTTGAACGCTAGTTTATTATACCAAACATTGTTTCTTTTTTTACTAAAAAATTAAAAGCCAAATTATGCTCCAGCGAGAAACAGGTTTATTAACTTTTAGAGGTTGTGTTTTCAGCAGGTAATCGGAATTCAAATAATTACAAAATGTGCACTACTCCTTGAAACTGGTTCCTATATTATTATTAAACTTAATTTCTTCAACGTCTTAATAAAGACAAAAAGATAGCAGAAGCTAGGTCATTTAATTTCACGTATAGATATATTGAGTTCTTTTATTTAACAACCCTTAGTTTACTGAGAGGCTTCAGTTTAAATATCCTTCCGAACTGGAAATTTAAGAAATCACAGAAACATCTTCATCTACATCATTTTTAGACGCCAATTGTCGTCTCTGCACAAGAATTTACGACAAACGAGACTATTTTAATAATAAAATCATACATTTTCTTCACTTACACAGCATTCCTGCTTTTCCTGTATACGGCGTCTGTATTTCTCAATTAATGAGGTATGCAAGAGCTTAAAGTGAGTATACTTATTTTTGCAAATGTCACCAATTTTTTCGGGATAGACTTATAAACAAAGGTTACAAGAAAAATCGAGGACCGCAGTATCAAACATAATGAGTACCTTTATACATTAATGGTACGTGTCATAAATACAAACCAAGTGTAAGCATCCTAAGATTATCACTATATAAACCTAAAACATTGTAAAGGGGCTTTTACTATTTAAAACTATACCTTATAAAAGCAAACGACAGAACACATATAATAAAAAGGAAGAAATTTTCCGTGAAAAGTCTACAAAATGTTCACAATTTTGTCGGCAAATAGGAAGGGTAATAACTCTAAGTATGAAATAATTTAATCTAAATTTGCATTTTAATTATATAATATGCTGTATAACTGTACCTTCAATTAACACTCAAATAGAGTTTTTATACAGTCCAAAAATATCAGATAAAAAATCCGCTTTTTAATTTCCTTAAACTTCATTCTTACAAGGGCTACACCTGCTTAAATTAGTATAAGTTCAGAAGGGGATATCATATTAGAACAAGCACAGTTTACAGTGATGCGGACAGATGTTATATAGATCAAAGGAAAATACATAAGATTACAGGGGAAAAAATGTACAATAATAATAATGATAATAAATAATTATAATAATAATTATGTCAAAAAAATTGTTTTAGACCGATCAAAAACACGCAAAATGTTATTCTCCATATCAACCGCCGATGATCTAAATCCGCAGTAAAGCCTACGAAGAAGTATGGCGTTCATGTTTTGTAGACATGGTAAATTAAAAAGTATTATTATTACCTCCCCAACCCCACCTTTGTATTCATTTATTCGTTTACGCATATATATTTCTACGTGGAGCATGAAGCCCCTTTACGGGGAGTTTTACAATTGAATTTTAAAATGTTGTAAACTAAATATAAACATGCAGGCATATATTTAAGTAACTAGTTTTTTTCTAACTTCATGTAAAAATGATGTCTGTCAAAAAGCATGTCCGTTGCTAAATGTGAAATAAATATGTTACTGAATTAGGGGGGGACGGGTCGGCTTTATATTTACGAAAAAATATTTATATACATGTAACAGGTTACAGAAAAAAATTAGCCGAAATCACGAGGCGCTGAAATAAAAAAGAAGATCAATAATGGATTACGAAAAAAAACATTCACCTCGTCGCTACTGATGTGCCTTAAATCGAACGGATTTTTTGAAGGTCTAAAGGACTCGACCCACAGATATGTCCTGCCTCAAGAAAAATTTTTGCTAAATTATATTTAAATTTTAATTATATTAAATTTAAAGAACATAGTCGGGGTTTTTTTGTTTGGGGGGGGGTTCAATATTTTTTTTAACGAGACAGTTTTGTTAACTATTCTTTTGAATACCTGCGTTTATTTTGTTTATTCTATATGCATACATGATATACAAATGAGGCAGAAGTCGTTTCATCTTTAAATAGAATAAGTTATACTATCCGACAATAATCTGGCCGATTTATGCATATAATTAAATGACGGATTCTGGATCACACTGATTGGACTGATCGCACTGATCGCTGACGGCTTCCAAGTCAGAGATCCGTCGGCGTTCCAAAATACGTCAGCAATCAGTTGTTACTCAGTCAGAGTGTTGCATACTGAAACAGTATATATATATATACAAAATGTATCAAATGCATGACTGCTCAGATTTACCATAGGCATATGTTTCACTCTGTAATTGGTATGACCGCTCAAGCTTGGCAAATCATCAAAACCTCATTAGAGCTGATGAATAAGGGGATGTTCTAAACCCTAATAAAAAAAATTATATATTGTAAGATTGCCCTATCTCGCAATGCTTGTATGCAATAGTTCATCTCCCCATAAGTCACCTGCTGATATTCGATAAAGTGTTTACAAAAACCATATATATACCAAATAATGAACCTAATAAGGAAAATGGAATTTTTCTGATAAATATTGAAAACAAGTTAAACCGTGGAAACCATATTTATGGCATTATGTACTTCAAAACCGCGTTAGATCGCCACCTGCTCAAAAATAATTCCGTATTTCCAAAAAGTCATGTTTTATATGTGCATGTGCATGACCGTATTTTTAAGTTGTACCCTAGCTTTATGAATGCAGGTAACAGACATATAAATTGTAACCCTCGTTGCAGTTTTACCAATTATTGTGAACACTCCCATACATACACTAATCTATATATATATATATATATACAAAATAAATAACAAACAGATAATGACCCGTGTTCCAATACAATTTGGGAATACAATAATCAGTGTGCAAAAAGACATTTCCCATTCGAATAGTGATTACGCAATGAAAAACAAAAAGGAAAATGAATGCCCCAAAATTAAAATGGTGTACTTTCCTATTAACAATAAGAAAATGTATTGAATAACAAAAACGAAAATTTTATATTCGAAAATAAAAAAGAAAAAAGTTCCAGTGCACTCAAAACTGCCATAAGAATTATTTTTGTGTATCATATGCTGAACGTATGCAAATCATCTCCTCTGACACTACAGAGCTTTTGTAATGTAATTAGGCAGGATTAAAGTCAATGATTGTTTTAGTTATCGGATTTCAAAATGAGGAATCTTGGTTATTTACTAGTTAAAATGAAAAAAAATCCCTTCTGTACCAAATTGTTTGTATGCTTGCACAATTCGAGTAAACAGATTCCCCAATCAGATTTCCGGTGACACAAATCGGAGCTCTCTATAATACAAGGTACAAAGTTATGAACCTTTGTTAATTTGGTTACCATGCAAATTATAAGTTTTTTAGCGCATTGACTGACAGACGTTTTAGGGTACTATCTATTCGTTTTAAAATTGAAGTCAGCTTTGCAAAGTTGCAAGAACAACGGATATTTAATACCTCTGTTTTGGTCAGTCAATAGTGGGTGTATTCAAAAGTGCTTAAAAAAATTTTCACTATTTTAATTTCGATGAAGAAAAATCCATAGATTTCTGAAATATTCATCTTTCACTGTTTCAATTTTTGACTTGTGTGAAGACATTCCTTTTCTGCGAAAAAGTTTTAAAGTCGAGCATAATTTCTGTTGCGGTTTATTCCTGTATCATAATTTTCGGTGTGTTCGTATATGTAACAGCTGTTCACATTGTTAAGAAGGTGCATGTGATTTGCCATCTGTTATATACAAAGGTTCGTTTATGTGCGGTACATTTTATTTCAAAGGTGTTTCAATGTGAAAATAAATAAAGTCTTAAATAAATAAGCAACTAAAAAAAACTAACATGAAGTAACACATAAAAAATCATTTCGTGCGCAAAACATAATTGAATTCGACAAATTCGGTAGATAAAATTCAATCGTTAATAAATAACATTATTTTTTATGTTTAATTGACACAAAATTTCATTTTTGAAATCGAAGGTTAAAATAGTTTATTTTCGCGTTTAATACCCGAATGTGTATTGAAATCTCTTGAATGTATACTTTACGTTATATACAACTAATTTGTTCTCTACTAGGCCAAACTTTATTTACTGCCGTTATAATCCAGGGGCGTAGCTGCCTATATACGTGATTACGCGGATGAATCGACATGATTTTGACCAAAAATTGCCATCCTCCCTACAATCAATTAACTGTCCATTTTAGTACTTAATATAAAAGCACATTTGAACTCTCCAAAATGTAGCAAATCGCACTATGGTTTTCAAAATGTTTCGGTGGGGGCGGTCAGTTATTTTGTGAATCCAAAATGTAACTAGTCTAGCTACCTGACCCCTGTAATCCGATGTACGTTTTGTGATTAATGGCAGATTTAGTCATGGCCGAATTCTACTGCCTTTATAATCCGATGTTAGTTTTGTGATTTGTCGGATTAACCTTTCCAAAAAAACGCGAGGGTACGATAATTCATTCTAGTTCTCCACCACAAACAAAATTATTGAAATATATGCAATTTACTTCAACGACAGATCTAAATGGGTTACTCTTACATTATGATTGTGTTGAAAATATTTAAGCAGTTAAACAATCCCAACATTTCAATGAACGTTTTTATAACATTTTTTTTCCGATTCGTCTTGTGCATGTTAAACGTATCTTACATAATATATCTGTAGAAAGTGGATTATTTTATTTCTTTAAACCTTTTAAGTCTTCAAATAGTTCGATAAAATAATTGTTGGCATAAACAGCGATCTAAGTATGACTTATACTTATTTGTATGCAAATGCTACATTTTTACGTTAGAAGATCAGCATCTAATGTGCCGACGGCACGGACTTTACTAGTCGGAAGTTCGCAAGACAAAAACATTCAAAATGATTTAAATTTTAAGCTAGAATGTCAATGTAGATCGACTTAGTTGATTTGCTCTCCTTGCTGTAAATTCTTCACTAAATATAAACGGCCCATCATAGTAAAACAAACAAGAAAAAACGTCCAACAAACCCATATAACTTATTTGTGCAACAATATTAGTTCAAATTAAATGTTTATGTTTTAAATGTGTCGTTTCTCGAAATCGTGACGGTCAAGATTGTTGAAAACTCCGGATTTGGTTATGGCGGGGGAATGCTAAATATAAGATTGAAATGAAGACTCAAAAATAACATTGCAAAATTTGTTGCTTCTTTTATCTTGAATCCGCAAGTTTATGTCAAAGGAGTAGTATTAAAACTTTCCCACTTCTTAAGTGTGCTAAAACTGTTGTCTCTATAGATTGGTAAATCCCTATCCATTGTAGCCAAAATACTTGTACACAAAAAATGCACTCATTAATGCCAGCAACACCTATTAGAATACATTTAACAATTATGGTCTACATGAACGAAGGTTGGTCCGATTATTTTGTGCACCTTTCAGATTTTATCTATCAAATTTTCAAAAAATGTAACAATTACTTTCATTCTATATTTTATTATCTTCCCCATATGTTCTATCTTATGTCATAGCTTCTTGGTTGGTTGGTGACTACAAAAAATCAACTAACTTTATACTAGATCCCATCAGGATAATACTAGACCCCATAAGGATAATTCAGACCAACTGTGCTTAAAATTGTCAAAAAGGTTTCTGCGTAGAATATTTTTAACAATAGCACACAAAGCGAGTCACTTGATTCAAAAATTAAATACACAGTTATTGCTGGGGGTACTAAACATTTGTGTTTTTCTTCAAACAATAAAATGGCCAGGCCAATAAACAATACTCTAAATAACTGGCACAGTAATGTCATAACTTAATTAAACCACATTCAAGAACAAAGTTTATTAACAATTTTGCAAAACTGTTTAAATGTTTTGTTTGAATTATTTTGAATTTTGGAAAAAATTGCTTCTCTTTTTCTTGCATATGACCATCTCGTGTACATGCATTCTCACATCATGTTTATTACTTGATGTGCAGGATTGTTTGATACATATGGTTCCTATACAACTAGGGCTGGTTAGGCTTGTGAATGATGAAGCCTACTAGTGTAAACCATCGCTACAAAAAATAATTAATATATATTAGGAAACAAACAGGAAAGGACAATATAAGAATCTAAAAGTAAAAAATGTTGCCTTACAAAGAAATTTATTTTAAGTATAAGAACACACACACACACACACACACACACACATATAAACTGTACCTACCTGTATTGTGGATTTACACGATCCCAGTAGACTTATATTATTTCATCGCCAAATGAAAAAAATACTTTAAGCATTTAGAGTTAAACGCCACTGATGAGCCTTGAGTAGACGAAACGCGCGTCTGGCGTAATGAATTTGTCACCTTGGTAATTTTGATTACATCTTGTTGGAATATTTAAGCAAAGCCAAGTAACAGCACGGCATGTCCGCGGGTGGCGGACTGGGAAGCAACTATTTTGGGTTAAGTTGGAGTGAGAAAGTTTAAGATCAATATGTTATGACTTGATTACGTCGTTTATTTATATTGATATTCAATGACTAAGGCCACTCGTTGGTCAATCTTTGTCTAAATTTTTGACAAGAAACACCGTCATTTGTATCGTTGCATAATCTTCTAGACTTGAATCACGAGCCCTCTTTCTCTGCTGGAGTTTTGTTTCGTGCCGTCGAGCCAAGTTGGAATCAGATGCAGGCACTGGTTGTGGCTAGTCGGTTCTAGCAGGTGTAAATTGTGGCTCGTCGGTTCTAGTAGATGTAGGTTGTGGCTCGTCGGTTCTAGCAGTTGTAGGTTGTGGCTCGTTGGTACTAGTAGTTGTAGGTTGTGGCTGGTTGGTTCTAGTAGTTGTAGGTTGTGGCTCGTCGGTTCTAGCAGGTGTAGGTTGTGGCTCGTTGGTACTAGTAGTTGTAGGTTGTTGCTCGTCGGTCCTAGTAGATGTAGTAAACTCAAGACATTATTACATAGATTAGCTGAAACTGAACCAGTCAATCTATGTAACACTGACATGGAGATTTTAGCCATTTCATGAAATGGCTGAAATATGTAGCCGTTTAACGAACCGTCAGAGTGAATTAGTCATTTCACGAAAACGCTAAAAATTGTAGCCATTTCATGACACGGCTGATTTCACAGATTGGATGTAACACACATATATATAAGCAATATTTCGGCTATTTACAAATGTACTAACAGCAAACCAAAAGGAAAGGGATAAACGAATTTTGACTTCCACTGCAAACGTTCGGAGCATAGTGTAGGAAAAGATAATTTAATCTTTTGAAGGGGTTACAATGAGCATACTCTACAAAAATGATCAAGGAGGGTTAAACGCTCTATACACGTCACCTACAGCGGCTTGCGGCCCGGCTTTCCGTATAATGACTTTACAACAATGAAAAAGAGGGACACCCCTATTCGCTAACTGTGGACGCACTTGAAAGGTATGTGGGTTGTGAACTATAGCCCATGCAGTGTGGTACCAGCAATATAATTATCATTTTATGTTGGAATCTACTGTCTGTATCTTATGTAACCAGTTCACGTTGTTATTCCTGACATTATTTCACATTGACAAAACAATAGTGTATAGTGTTTCCGTTTAAAACCGTTCATTTAAGTTTTTACTCATCCATAAAGAAAACAAGAAATACTATTTGTAAGGTTAAAGCTCACATCTTAATTTGTTTCTCGTGGTCCAAAATTTAGAGAACCTGAGCCAGTAGACTGGAGCTCACATTTCAAAATTATTATGCAGTCGAAGAATATGCCAGAGAGTGGATGAAGAGATAAAGGGAACAAGACCCAAACTAGATGCGCTGTCTAATTTTGTAAGGACAATAAAGTCTTTGGTACAACGTCGCATTAAGAATGTTAGAAATTGCATTAATGATCGACCTAAATCCGTATTCAAAAACGATGATGCTATGAAGTGCCTCTATTGCCTATATAACAAATATGTTGTTGTCCCTGCAGACATGGCCTCTGACAATTGTGTTTGTAAGCAAGTAACATTACTATGAATGCCTCATTAAAGAGCTAGGCCTCAGGGGTAACTCCGGTAATTCCACATACAAACGTACTACAGATGAAATCTTTGTGAACCATAAGTCCTTCATGACTTCTTTGAATATTCTTTACGACGCAGAGGATGAAGACCTGCCACTCTTGTATTAGATTCCAAAATTACATAAAAATCTTTACAAGGAAAGAAACATAGCCGGCTCATTACGTGATCTATCAACGAGTTGTCAAAGTGTTTGACTAAGATATTGGCTGCAATAAAAGAAGGACAGCAAAAATACTGTAAAACTGTTTACTCACGAAGTAATAAGTTCTGAAGAACGTTTGGACAATTTAAAATCAAGATCGATATCTAAAATTTAATGTTTCATCCTTTAATTTTTGAACACAGAAACAGCTTCATCTACATCCTTGTATAGACGTACACCTCGAATATGACACCAATGGTCATCTTAGCAAAAGAATGTACTACAAACAAGACGATGTTAATTTCAAAATTATGAATTTTCCTAACATGCAGCAATATTTCATCTTCTCCTGCAAAAGTTGTCTTTATTTCTGAATTGATCAGGTATAAAAGAGAAAGCAACGAGTTTTTTGTAAACGTCACCAATTTCTTCTGGAAATGCTGAGAAGAAAAAACGACTCGTCCGCTCCTTTAACAATAGATACTATGGATACGATTTCCTTGTTGAAAAATATATCGTTTGAAAATATGATTGCAGATTGTTTTCACAACTTTTGAATTCAGTCTACAGTGAATGTGCCACGATGATTGTTGGATTATTAGTGACTAGTGGTGTATGATACCCATTCATGTCCATCAACTAGCCAACTCACATACTAAAGTAATGGAACCCGTGAGGTTTGGCATACCAAAAAACCCGGTTTAACTCACCATTTTTTAAATGCCTGTACCAAGTTCTGACCATTGCTGCAGTTGCTATATTTTTGGTTGTTGGTTCCAACATTTGCCAGTTTCTTGGATTTGATCTTTAACCCTGCGATTGTGTAAGAGTATGCGTCGATGTACTGAGAGATGTCAACAAAATGGTTGCAGACATGAACGATGTCAACAAAATGATTGCAGACAAGAACGATTTGTAGCATTTTCCACCTGTCGTTGGCAAGGCTGTTCCTATCACATGTAGTCTTTTCCCGTTTTGAAAATTTGTTTCAAAGAATTTTGGTTCATATTACATTATGGTATAATTAACACTGAGTAGTGTCCGCTGGCGGCAGTTTTGTTGTAGATTAATTAATTTTGAATGTTTTTAATGTTTTTTACATACTGTATGCAGAGTAAAGAGTAAAAAACAACAAGGTAGTTTTTTTTTGTTTCATAATTCTGTTGAGGAACGATCTTCTTTACTCTAGTAGTCCACGATAGAAATTACGTTAAATACAATATTCAATGAACGGTATTGTTTTTCTGACGAGAGAAAACTAAAGAACATACGTTATAATAGACTTATATAATAGTCGTTGTCGTCGTCGGCGTCTGTAAACTTTTTACATTTTAATCTTCTTTTCTGAAACCACTTGGCCAATTGACAACAAGCTTGAAAATGGCCGCCACCGCAGGACAGTTTAACATAGAACCCTATGGGAAAATGTTTTCAAAGGCTTCTTCTCTGAAACCTTTTTACCAGTGGTAACAAAACTTACAAGCAATATTGTTTGGATGGTCCTTTATGTTTTTTGCCAATGGGAAAATCAAAATGGCCACCAACACAGGTTTAACATAGGACCCTATGGGAGAAAGTTTAAAAAGGCTTCTTCTCTGGAACAGAGTTACCAATGGAAACACAATTTACTAACAATATGTTTTGGATGGTCCTCTTTAAAGTTTATTGAAAATAACAGGACTTAGTTTTACATCAGGAAAATGCCTCCTTCATTGCATATAAAATCAGGTAAGTGGTACAGGCTCTCAAGAGCGACTGGTTGTAACTTGTAACCAAACACACCTGAAACATATTTACTGAATGGTTTTTTACATTTCTCAATTTTAACTATTAAATGGTCGCCACCGTATGGAGTTTGGCTCCTATTTCAAATGTTAAAAGGCCTGTACGATACAGTGATACATTGTATTCAACAAGTGGAAATGCTGATACGGTATGTTTTTTTTGTCAAGAACAGTCTTTTAAGTCAATGACGCGCGTATAGCAGTTAAATAGTTGGATTCGTGCAAAAATGTTTATTTGTACATTGGTTGTGCGAATTAAATTATATGAATATTGTGTAGATTATTTGACATCTTTATTTTTCGGTCAAGAGATATTAACATATCGAATGGAGTTGGCAATGTATGTACGATTTTTTAAAAATTAGCTTGTTCCTACATTTTTGTCACCATAATTAACTTGTATTGTTATATTATTAGCGATATTTCATTTAATGATTATTCAGAATATAATTGGTAAAAGGGAAAGCATACCAAGATATTCTCAATGTATGTGTGTGTCTGGCCAAACGATAATAAAATTTACTCATGACTCTATGCACCACGTGAAAATAAAATATAAAAATGTTATATTATCTTAGGCTCGGGGAATATTTTTACTACTAGTGCAGTATTTAATACAGTGGTAAAAGGGTATAACATATTTCAAACGTCAGTTGTATTTCAGTTTTACGCCCTTTTATTAGGCCTATAGATAATAGCATAATAAATCATAAAATACAATACCGCAATATCGAAAAAATGTTTTTGTTTGACATTAGTAGTTGCTGGTAGTCCACAGTGAACATTACAACACAAACTATCAGTTGTAGTACAGATATTAACAATAAAATACAAAATGACATGTTATTGTGATATTTTTTTTATACTAGCAGAGCTTGTATGACTTAAGTTTATTTATGTACCATTGTCAGGAAGCAAAAGCCGTTAAAAAAGAATACAGCTTATTTATATCACAGTTAGAAAACAAAATTTTGAAATGTAATTTTAATAAAAATAAATATATGTAAATTTAAATGATTTATTGACGATAACCTTTGTCATAACGATGATGCCTGACCCTGGTCACAAGGGCGGTATCTGATCATGTCCCATGGACAAATGTCTTAGAAAATCAGCTTAAGAGCATTATCTATTATAATAGTTGTTGACACTTAATGATGATATCATTTAAGTTTGAGAAATGTAGTTTCGAGTTTTTAGCTGTCGTGCTGTATCAGCTTTACCACTGCACGTTTGTGTTATGTCTTCATTTTTATTGACGTGTCTATTATCACCGTTCTGTCATATCCATGGACTGAAAGTAACACTTTGCATTCCAAAAACCGTACCGAATATTGAATATTCCAAGGCTTTTCTTCTACATTCTTTCACTTTCAATTTACAAGCATGATTTGTCTTTTGGTATCCGTTCTATATGTTAATCTGAAGAAAAAAGCAATATTTCAGCTATATCATGGCGTCCAGTTTTGTTAGGGGGAAAGCGCTGGAATACCCAGTGAACAACCTCCCGACCTGCTGCAGGAAAACTGCCTATCCTTTACAATTAAGCTTGTAGTAGAGTACATTCTGTATCGAAATAATTCGAGAAACACCAATCTCGGTCTTGGTATGTGATTAATAGTAGATGACAAACTACCTTAGCCACAAGACACAAGAGTACTAATATACTCATACGTCACACTATTATCGAAAGTCTATCGAGTATCATTTTACAAAGCAATGAATAAGTTAAACCCATATTTTGTAAAAGTATCGTTGGACTTGTTTTATCCAGTATTCGGCAGCTTTAGTATCCTGTATGGATATGTAAGCAATTGCTAGTATTGCATACGCTATTACCCGTGCTCTTGGGTGTTCGATTAAATGGTTACCTCTCACATAACGTATTAAATTTCGAAGAACTATATCTCTTTGTTTTGTATCACCTTGTCTGTGAAAACAAATGAAACGTACATACTGCAAAAATACTGTTGGAGGAATCACCTGGAAACGAAATCCAATATCTGTTGACAGTTCACGAAAACACCATGCTGGGTCTGGAAGCAGGAAAACATAATCCACGCAAAATGACCTCATGTATACAAGGAAAGAAATCTTTGGACTCCAACTCTCTATATATCTGTCAATGTAATCTTCCGTACACTCACTAATTGCTAAGAAAATAATGGTTTCTAGCCTTCCTTTTCCCTCCACTAGTGTACTTGTCTGAATGGAAGCATGGTACTGACCAGTTTCGGAGAAGTATTGGGATATCAGTAACCATCCATTAGCGCAATCACCATTACTGCCAACAAGAAGTTTTGATAAAATTGATTTGCGAGTTCTGTATGCTTCTTTGTTGTTATAGCTCTCTAGCCTTGTGAGTTGTGATAATATTTGGTTTGAGAGACAAAATGACAGTAAGTAAAGACCCCTTGTGAAATACGAGAATTTGTTCCTTAATAGTCTATACAACGACTTTAGCATGATTGAATCGATTTGTGTTTTGGTACATGATGTATAAGTCAATCGGACACGTTTTAATGAACACAACACGGTTTTCATTTTCTGCAAGAAGCTAATGGGTGTTTTTATACGCATGTAAACCTTGCTAAAGCTGCATTTTTCGAAAGGTCGGCCATACTTTATGTTTAGTAGAATCATCGGCACGAGATTTTTAAATACATGTTCTAGTTGTAGCTTCCTCTCGTCATTTATTTCTCCTTTAAACAAATTATTATCTGGTATAAAATAATGTGGACAGAACTCGTACCTGATCCAATACAAGAGACGTTGTTGTACTTCCCAAAGCCCAAACAATTTTTCTGCATTCCATACTGCACATGTCCATTCTTCACACATCCAAAATAACGTTGTTTTAAAAATGAATGTGCTTAATTGTTTATTTCCCAATAGCAGTTCAAATACATCTTTCTTGATATATTTCAATATCTTGTAACATAAAAACTGTTTATGTGTAAATGAATGTAATTTTTTTCAGCTAAGGAAAAAGATATCCTCCATTCAAGAGAACCATCCTCCTTCTCACCAGATTTGCTACCAATAGGAACGAATAAAACACCTGCATTAATAATCTCAGAGACTATTTCAGTCGATGACCCCTCTTTTAACCACTCTTTTGATCTAGTTCGTTGTATCCAAGGACCTGCTATTGGAGGCCACGAAAGGCTACGAAAACAAAAGAGATGATCAACGGTGTCGTTGTTAGATGGAGAAATACACGGTCCATGTATTGTAACCTCAGCGTCACGATATCTTTCAATAAAATAATTTTTAAAACGTTTGTTTGAAACTACTGGGCCAAAGATAAAATGTTCTCCCCAGTGATGAAACACATCATCATAATATTGGCTCTTAGAAATCATGAGATGTGCATAACCAGGATTCGAGTTGTCTGTATTGTACAGTAAAATTGGCCCTTCGTCATCTACATGAGAACCGTCGATATCTACAGTAATTTTTTCAAGGATGGTCATCAGATCATAATCGGCGTTTGGAACACCTAAACCTTCGGCTGCGCTGCCGCTGCTAATATTGGTGTATCGATCACTTACTTAAACACAGTCGTCAAGAACATCATACAATCAAACTGCTACCTGTTCCTCTGTGTGTAACCAGAATGATACAAATTGGAAGAGTAACTGTGGGAAATTTGTTGACATCCCAGTATTAACTTGGTCGTATTCTAAAACAAAAAACCCAAACAATCGTACTTTTTTAGTAAATAGCTATGATATTCATGGAATCTGAGGGTATCTAAACATGTAATGTTTTTTAAATAGTTTATCGAAAATTGCACATTCTAAGTTTTAAGGATTTAAAACAAACTTTATATCAGCGATTAAAATATGATTAGGTACCAGTGTTTTGGTTAAGGAAACATTTTAAAAAATATTTATGTGAATATTTGACGGTGTTGATAAATTGCAAAATATGCTGACTTATTAATTAACACTTTCAGCATATCTTCTATATACAGAAAAAGGCTAAAATGTAAAATTACTTTGCACCAGTTTGAATTTTTATTGGCTTTCAATTCCCTGAACTTATGTTTTCAATCTTGAATAACTGTATGGACTAATTAAAGCCAAAAACGTCTAAAAGCGTGTTCCACCTATTCATAAGGGATTTCATAAAATGGAAGACGAAATATTATAGACGATACAAGTATTTATCACTCAACAATCTTGAAAATTGTCGGAAATCCGGATATTTTCAACTTGAGAATTAAAAAATTCTTTACAATTTAAACTTTACAGCTTTGTCAGTATGTATCATTTTGACGATAAAACTACTTACTGAAAGTACTAAAATTACCTGAAAGTAGCCTCCATGTTTCCAACAATTCTCGGGGAATAATAGTACCGCCAGTTGCCCGTGCTTGTCTAAATTTGTTTATCCATACAGAGATCAGAGTCTTTACATCTTCTTTTTTATATGTTTTGTGGAATGGCTCTCCAAGATAAGACATAAGTTTGCATTGTTCTTTGCTGGTTTCATCTTTAGTCGTGTTGTTTTGCAAGCAATTAGTTAAGTGACATATGTCGAATCTAAAGAGAACATCACTTGCACCTCCAATCAAACTACTGAGCGACATCAGTAACTGTAAAATATAAATATATGTTTTTTTGTTTCAGTAATGTTTAACCAAACTTTTAGCAATTTTTCAGCTATATCTTTGCGTCCAGTTTTTTTTGTGTGGAGGAAGCCGGAGTACCCAAAGACCAGAGAAAACCCCCGTCCTTCGATAGGACAACTGGCAATCTGTGTCAATTAAGATTGAAGTCGCGTACATACTTAAACTTAAAACACCATTGTTGACAGACCATGTGATTCTTACAATATTTTATAGGATTTTCCATCAATAATATCATTGATGATCTTGTTGTATCATATATTCCTTTTTCTAGGACCATAATCGAGGGTTACCAGTGATCGACGCACAGAGCTGCCCAGCGCGTCCCCGGGTGGCGGATAGAGGAGGCGCTCTGGTTCAGGTTGTCAAGTCAAAAAAACAGAAAAGCCGGCCGAGGACCATAGTGGGAGACATGTTTGAATAAGGCCACGCTCATTCACGATAAAGACCCATTTTTGTAGATTTTAACGAAGGTTAGGTTCATTGTAGCCGCTTCATTTTTCGTCTGTATCCAATACTTTTCCGGTGGCAGTGTTCCTGTTTGCCTATCCCGTTTCCCCATTGATTTTATTGTATGTTAACATGATTTGTTTAAATGTGTGCTATATGTCAATAAAAGTACGATGGTCTAACCTTTACATATTTTGACGAGACCACATTCGCAAATTTGTGTATTCCGATTTCAATATTATGGACTTATTTTTCTTAATAAAAAAACTCGTTTGTATAGGTGAGAAAGAGATTAGCAATGCAAATTTAATGATTCGTTTGTTCCTGAGATAAATTCTACTTTAGTGTAACTTAGTAAAGAAAGCATTTGATTAGGAATAATCCTCGATGTAAAAATATACTTACTATACATAATTTCTTTTACAAGTAATGAACAAGACTTTATATAGTTTCTCTCAAAACAGTATGGTTATAACCAAAATGTGCAATTTAATAATACATGTTTGACCGCCAGTATATAAATAGTAACGAAAAAAACACTCATAATATGTCAACATCATCTGTTTTTATGCACAATTGAACAGCAGGAAACATTTTTTTAAACATATCAGTATCTTTTACAAAGTTGTATTCATAAACAAATAATTTGATTATACAAAGGATATAAAGTGACAACATTTCTATTCAACCGAAAATTTAATCTGGTCCCTCCGTGAAATAGTTCTATGGGTACGATTTACTGGTGCGTTTTTCTTGTAAATGATATCAATATTATAAAAAATTGTGTTTAAATTCAGATTAAAACAACATATAATAGATAACATTATCACAATCCAAGTTTGCCAGAAAAGAGTCCTACAAAAATTTATTTTGTTCTTTCCCCACATTTTAATTTTCTGTAAAACCATTAAAAAAAAATTAGTATGTTTAGTTGTTTCATATTTTTCATTTCCTATCCACCCTTTGTTTTGTATTGTTAAATGTTAGTAAGTTTGGGTGGGGCGTGACTGACAGCTGAACATTTGTGACATAGCCTTTAATTAACAGATTCTTTTGCTTTTAAGTAAAATTCTGGTTGACCACTATGTAGTTCTATTAATTGCCATGTATCGGTAGTGTTCTCGATATATAGAGTGCATACAAAATTTCGTATTGGGAGACGCGTAAGCTTTTTCCCAACAGTAACTGATTGTATGATAAATTTATACATTGTCTTCCGTTTTGTTTTCTTGTAACTTGTTCTCTTGAGATGGATGGTTTATATTTAATTCAGTCGTCTAGGATGAAATGGAAGTCATTGACATAGGATACTAAAACATTCGCAAACAGTACAAAATCACGTATTTTCACGAAGTTGTAAAAGGCACATTGTAGCTATTGAGAAGACGATAGTATTAACTGAGCCAGTATCGACCGCGGAAAATATCATGCTAGCAATATTTGTAATAGATAAATTTTTAATAATCCTTACATGTATAACGTTAAAAGAAATTATAATATGCTTACCCGTTTTTTCTTTGCATACTATCTAGTTTTATATGCCATATATCAAGAACTTAAAACTATCAGCAAATACTTTTTACAGCAAAAAGTAATAATCCATAATAATAATAATATTTATTAGCGAAACACATTTACAATAAATGGTCATTGCCAAAGTAGTGAACTATAAGCTACAAAAGACAATAATAGTTGGGAATGACAGTGGAAAGATTAAAATTCATGTTACAATTATTATAATAGTCATACAATGTTGAAATTAGACGTTTGTTGTAGAAAAAGTAAGGAAATTCAATAAATTATCCCCTTTCAAGTTTATTTTGCCTACTTTGTAGGCATTCTTGTATAAAATTAGCAAATAGCTTTAGTATGGTGGGGGATTTGCTATTGAATAATTTTAAAATGATACAGTTTGTTAAATTATTAATTTTTGTTTTGTATGAGAGTATTCTATCAAGTTTAGCGATAAAATTATTTCTAATGTTGTTGTAAATATTGCAATTAATAAGAAAATGGAATTCATCTTCTATTTCTCCATTATTACAACAGAGACAGAGTCTGTTCTGTTTGGGTATGTTTTGATATCGACCTCTTTCTATAGCTAATTCGTGAGCACTAATTCTTAGTTTTGCAAGAGTTGATCTATCAGTTTTAAATTTACAAAGGTCAACATAATAGGGTCTAATATTAGATAAATGAAAGTTGTTAAAGAAAGATAGCTTGCTGTTGTTTTTAATATCATTTTCTAAATTCTGAAGGGTCATATCTTTAATTCTTCTTTCAATATTTGGAATGTTTATTTTCAGCAGAGATGGGTTATTGAAAATGTATGAAAATCCAAGGTTGTTTAAAGAACTTTTCAATTGTTTTACCCAAGAATTTGTTTCTTTTGTTGCTTCATATATACTATGTACAAGGGTACCATTTGATTCAAGAATGTGACACCAATATTTGATAGCCTGAAATGTGATCTTTGCATAAAGGGGTAATCTATTTAATTCTGCTAGACATCCAGCGTTGGATGCCTTACAGTTGACTCCTAGTATTTCTTTCAGAAATTTGATATGGAGTTTTTCAAAAGGGTCTGTGTAGTTGCAGCTAGGGCTTGAATTAAATCCCCAGATTTCACTCCCATAAAGGCAAATTGGGACGACTAAAGTGTCAAAAAGTTTTTCTATTAACCTACACGGATTATTTAAGCCAATTAATTTTTTTATTTTGTAGAGGGCCTTTCTGCCCTTTTCCATTAACAGAGTACCAGATACTTTTAGATTACCTCTATATTTTAAAGTTATGCCTAAATAGCAATATGAAGTTACAGTTTCTAAAAAGCTGTTATCATAGGTGAAAAGGTTTTGATGGGTTTTACCGTTAGAATTAAATACAATCACTTTTGACTTTGCAGGATTTATTTGAAGTTTCCATGCATTGCAGAATTTTTGTAGGATATTTAAAGATTTTTGAAGTCCCCTTTCTGAGTTTGATAGGAGGACTATGTCATCTGCAAATAGAAGCGAATTTATTACTGTGTTACCAATTAACACTGGATCAACTGTATTATGAGTAAGATCTTTTACCAAGTTATTTATGTATATATTGAATAATAGAGGGCTCAATACATCGCCTTGTTTTACTCCGCAAGAGGAGTACAATTTCTCGCTTAATCCGTTTGAGAATTTTAATCTACATGGTGTGTCTTGGTACATCGATTGAATGACTTTAAACATTTTGAAGGGGATTTTTATATCAAGAAGTTTATAAAATAGACCAGATCTCCATACTGTGTCGAAAGCCTTTTTGAGATCAATAAATGCAGCAAAGACTTTTTTATTTTGACTTTTGTTGTATTCAATAATAGATTTGAGACTAAATATATGATCAGATGTACGGGCTTTTTCTTTGAAGCCAATTTGGTTTGGGTAAAGTATTTTATTTTTGTTAACAAATTCTGTTAACCTGTTGAGTAGGACTTTATTAAAAAGATTACCCAGATTCGAGGTTAAGGAAATTCCCCTATAGTTAGCTGGGTCATGTTTATTACCTTTTTTATGTATTAGAGTTATCAGGCTTTCATTCCATAGTGTAGGGAAAGAACCCTGATTGAAAATCATGTTAAATAATTTCAGAAGCGGGGGTATAAGTATTGGCATTCCTCCTTTAATCATTTCATTTGATATTAAGTCTGTTGATGTAGATTTTCCATTTTTTAATGATTTCACAGCTCTAAGTATTTCATCTGATGTAATTGGATTATTAAAAGATGTGTTATCATTTATGGTACTACTGGTTAGAGTTGCCAGTTTGGACATAACTGTTTCATGAAAGGGATTCTTTAGTACACAGGGTTCATCTGTGTTTAACTTTTTGAAAAATGTTAGAAACTCGTCTTGATTTCTGATTTCATCAGCAGTGTTCATATTAGAACTTTTGTTGAGTTTATTAAGTTGGTCCCAAAACAATTTTGGATTATTACTCATATTGTTGTATAGGTTTTTGTTAATCTTATTTCTATAAAGATGTTCTTCTTGCTTGCACTTTCTTCTGTATTTAGAGAGATACGAATAGTATTCTTTACGAAATGATCCGTTGAGAGGGAATTTATTCATTAAAGAAGCATAATGTTTAACAGTAATTTGGAGGTCTTTACAAGATTCTGTAAAATAAGGTTTTCTTTTTGACTTATTGCATTTAGCTTTAACCTTGCCTTTAATGAATTTAGCTGAGGATTTTGCAGCTTCTTGGAGTATATTATTAAGATATATTACAGCTTCATCACTATTACTAAATTTTATTTGTGAATAGTGTGCGAGTTTATGTTTAATTTCAGTTGACTGCATTTGTATTGCATATATATTAATGGATTCTTGATTCCATAGAAATTTTCCAATATGGGGATAGGTTTTTGTTTGATCAAAGTTGGAATTAGTATAGAAAGAGGTCAAAATAGTACAACTAATAGCACAATGATCAGATAATGTAGTAAAATTATGAACAGTAAAGTTACATATAATTTGTAATAAATTTGCGGATGCAACTGCATAATCAACTGTGCTTGAACCATTGTATTTATAACAGGTAAATTTCCCAAAAAGGTCACCACTGGTTCTGCCATTAAGTATTCTTATGCCAGTCTCTTTACAGAGGTTTAATAAAAGTTTACCGCTTTTGTTTGGTTTTTTACTATCGAAATTGTTTCTTGATGAACACGAATCAATAAAATAATTTACATCATCAGAATTTGGATATGGTGATTCATCAGATTCAATGAAATCTGCAGTAGTATATGTATATGCATTGAAATCTCCCTGGATCAGAATTTCGCCTAAAGAGGAGTACCTTTCTATTTTTCGTGAAAGAATGGAGAAAGTTTCTTCAATATCTTTTGATGGTTCTGATGAGTTTTCTGGCGAGAAATAAATAAATGCTACAAAAATATCATTTTTTAAATTGAAAAAATTATGATTAAGTTTTATCCATAAAATATCAGTATGGTCTACTGGCATGATAGAAATACCTTGTACTATGGTGGGTTTACAATAGACAGAAATACCACCAGAGTTACGCCTGGCATTCTTGTGTTTACTTCTAGTATTACTACAAAGATTTGAAAATCCAGGTATATCAAGTATGTTTCCACTGTCACTCCATGTTTCTACAAGACTAAAAACATGCATATCAGAAATAAAATTAGTAAACTCTGGGTTTGTAAGTTTATCATTTTTTAGCCCTTGAATATTCCATGTTCCAATTTTTAATTTTTTAATTTTCATAGTATGGAACACATGTATATAAGTTTGACTGTTAATCTGTTGGGACAAATTTTGAGTAAATACATGTACAAGAATAATACTAAGTTTTAGTTTGACAACTATTTCAGTGATTTTATAAACTTAAAAAATTTCTGGAAAAATAAAGGTCTATGTTTTGGGTGAGAGTTCCGAGGAAATTAGTTATCTTTTTTGTTACATGTTAATAGAAAAGTATTCCAAATATGTAGAGATATAAATGACATGTGAGAAAATACTTTGGTAATCACTAATGGTATAAACATGAAGTAAGTTTATAATTTGGGGTTATATATAGGTTTGACATTTATTTCAAGTTATCATAAGACAAATGTCATTATTTTCATATAGGCAATACTCAAAACAGATACAACTGACTATATTCTAAGCGAATGACTAGATTCTTATAATATATCAAAGGGTTCAGAGCTATAAATGTAACACTGACATTGTGCGATGTGAAAAAAATAATAATGATAAAAACATTATACATGAAATAAGAATAAAAAATGCAGCTATGTGACTACTGTAAATGTAGTTAATTTTAATTAACGTTTATTCTGAAAGTGGCCTGGTTGCATAGACGTCGGATTTTTTGGCATGTTCATTGGGTTTTGTGGCATATTCCAAGGCCCAAAGAGCCAAGGGTTGAAGAATGGCATTTGAAAAGGTGTATTCGGAGGATTGAACGGATTCATTGACATTGTAGAGTTGTTGTTTATGTCTGTCTGATATGGTTGTTGCTTTGGACGGTGTGTGCCATTACTGACGGTTGCATTATCCTTCTTTTTCGCAAAGGGTCTATGATTTAGAGTTACGGATGGAATGCCCATCATTTTGCGGAGGTATTTCACAATTGTTGGGATTCCCTTTGAATCATTACAGTGTACATCATCGTAGAACATATCACTAGTGGGACGAAACTCTTTCATTACAAAGATGTCGGTCGACTCTTGCGCAGCTGCTTTTACACTTGTGTTTGCCATGTCAACTATAGAATCATCTATATCATTTCTATATAGGATTGGAAGAACAAATATCTCAGCAGCTGGCCAAGTGAAGCGTGTAGTCTTGAATAGTTGTTCAAAGTCATCTTTGTTTACACAATTGTTTTGTAAGTCTCGGGCCCCAATGTGCAAAAGCACCCTTTTGGGTTTGTAGTTTTGCCCTTCTTTCTCAATTAGATTTTTACAAGTTTTTGCACCACCTCTCACGTAGCGTTTCGGTGTTTTTTCATTCGCTGCAAATTTTGTGTTTTTTATTCTTTGCAGGATTGAGTCACTAAGGATTAAAGTATTGCATTGACTAATCTCCCATGGTTTTGGGGCTGTTCCTTTAGTTTCAGGATTACGGTTGATGTTACTCCTGTCATTGTCGTTTGGGTGATCTTGTTGAGTGTTCTTTCAATTTTTTTTTTCTGTTTTGTTGTCAGTTTTGCTGTCTTGTCGAGTGTGTTGTTCAATGTCTATCGAAAGTGTCTTGAATAAGTGATCTACATATTCATTTCTTGTTCGGTCTTTTTCGCACTTTTCGGTTATCATGTTTTGAATAACGTCCATTTTATCAGATAGGTATTTTTGATTTTCCAAGATGAGTTTCAGTTGTGAATCAGTTGTATTTGATTTGATGTGTAGTGATTCGACACTTTGGTTACAGTGTTTGAATTTATTTTCAAGTTCAGAAATTTGGTCTTTCATTTTTTTCTGACTCGGATGGATTTGGGATAAGTATTTGTCAGATAGTTCATCTGCAACACTTTTGATGTCGACTATTAAAGCATTTATGGATTGAATAGACTTGTCAACCGTTTCTATGGCGGTTCCAATGTGTGAGAGTTTCGATGCTAATGTTTCGTGATGTTCTGATAGTCGACTTTTTAAAGCTGGAGATTTTAAGTTCATTTCACGTTTTTCTGTAACCTTTTTACGTACCGGTGTTGATGTTCGGATTTGATAAACATTTGCAAGATCTAAGGCCCTCATAGTGTCATTGTATTCTGATTCAAGGTTTGTTTGTCCTTGAAGATCAACACTATCTTCCGAGTTAGTGGATTGAACAGGTTTTAGAACTTCAGTTTCTTCCTTATCGATGTGGTTGCACAGATTAATGTCTGATGGGTTTGTTTTTTCACTTAATGCAACTAATTCTTAGTTTTTCAAAATGCATTTCTACGAAGTTCGTGCATTTTTGGCCTTGAATGACGACTTTACCCGATTTGTAAAAGTTTACTTTAATTGGAAAGGTTTCGTCAGTGTTATCGCCCTTGAATTGGATTTTAATGGTAGTACCTCCTTTAAGTGTTTCTGTGAGTTCGAAGTATTGTAACAGGGTTTGTTTCCACACATCTGGGCGATTTGTAGAGAACGTAGCGTTGTTAGTTTTTCCATCGCACTGTTCATGGATTTTAAGTTTTTCGTGTGCATAAGGGGCTTCAGTGTTTATCGGTGCATCATCGTTAAATATTTCATCGAGTTCAACGCCTGTCATGCAATCCTGCAGTTTTTTGGGGAGTTGGGGTTGCCTTGACATGTTTGGCTCTTGTTTTCTGTGTAATTGTCCCAACAGCTAACACAAACTTCAAAAATAAGTCTTAGCTTTTCTGAACATGGGCGCCGCCATGCCGCTTAGGTATTTATGTTATAATATAACATATAAGGAAAACTCAGAATGAAACAAATGAAAAACAAAATATTTCCTTTTCCGGTTTGCGCTTTTTCTCCGAAAATTGCATGAAGTAAATAATTCTTTAAATTGAAGAAGAAAACAAGGAAATGTTTGGTTGTATTAAATATATAGAACAAAAGCGGATAATTTTCATAATTTCTCTTCTAATTAAAAAGGGTGGAGGCACAGATTAATTTTGAAATAATGAAATATCTAAATGTTTTACTTAGATTTTAATCGTCAGTAGGAAATTGCTATTTTATAAGAGATAATGATAAAAAGAGCGTCTACCTGTATACATGTAACAGTTTTTTATTTGAATCAAGCAGATACATTAAGTCGCACACAACGTAAAACTTCAGTGTGATTAGAGTACTTCAAATAGTTTTAAATCAGTTTCAGTCAGACCAAATGCCAGTAAGTCCTTTCTGTTCAATATAATAAAGGGAATACGATTTATTTCAATAAAAGAACTTGCCTAGTCCCAGAGTCTATTATTTTTATTGGTAAAAACTTAAACAAAAGGTGATACTGTTTATACATTTTTTTAAATATCAGCTGAATGATTAATTTAATGATGTGTATCTTTGTCCTCGGTGGTGGAATAGTCTTGATAGTAAGCCATCTGCTATTGATTACAACCGTGTCAACACTTGGGTTGCGTGTTCGAGCTTGACGATTGCCACTTTCGTTGCTGAAAGTCGGGAGATCCTCATGCCCCAACAAAAACGGAAATCTTTAACAACAAAACAGAGTATACATTATGTTCAAGAATAGCAACTTCAAACGATAGTCATTGATAAACAATGTCTACAGATTCAGACATTGCCCTTAGTATCATTGCTAGATATACACAATGTCAAAACATATATCAACCGGCTTCCAATACAAATTTATGATGTGAAAATATCGAAATATATTGGTTGTAAAGTTGATTTGAGTGATGTTTTAGAATCCTGAAAATATAGGTTTGCCATTCGAACGTATGAAATAACTGTTTAAATTATGTTTATATAATTTATATAAATTTTTTAATAATTATGATAGCTTAAACATTGCTGAAAGTGGCGTTAAACAGCACTCAAACAAACAAAAACAAAACAAACAAATCATGTTTTCTGAATTTACTTTTGATTAAATTAATGCGAAATGTTTTATGCGAATCTTTACTTTGACTTTTAAGTAAGGAGGATACTTCGAACAATATAGAGAATGAACTTTGTGTTCAGAAATATGGTAAATTATAGTTTTATTTTAAATACAATCAGTTTTCAAAATTTCAAATAACAGTTCATTAAAAGTACGATATATGGAGCCGCCATGTCTCGAAATACACAATACATTTTGATGGTAACAATCTTTTACTTAGTTTTATAGGTGTTTTAATCAGTAATGAAATTATTTAATGGTAAAAAAATAAAGTCTTGAGCTATATATCGTATCACAATGAGACAGGTGAATACACAATATATACGATTTCATGAAATAAAGCTGTTAAAGAAGTCCTCTTTATTTCATTATTTATCATAGTCTGACATGCTGGTTTTTTCATTAACCTAAGAAAAATCGCATCTTTAAAAACAGTGACAACTAAAAACTTGCAGTTTTAGCGAAAAAATTGTCATTAGCCTTAATATTATTATAAAATATCGTTGTAGCTAAATGTGTCTATCCTTAAAAAAGAACGCTTTTTAAATATTTATTTTTGTTTGTATACTTCTATGTAACATATTTGAAAGTACGGATGGATTCTACACAATGAATTAACATTTCAAAGTATTCTAAATCTACTGCATGTTAATTCAAAAACAAATTAAGTTACAGCTAGTAGTGGTCTAGCACAAACATTATACATACACACACACATTATACACACACATACACACACTCAAACAAACCCATGTATATATGTATAACAATGAAGTGGTTTTTTTTAAATTAAATTAGAGAGAAGTTAACAGTATAAACCTGTAGAAAAAAATATATATAGCCAATACAGTTACGGTAGATAATTCAAAAAGTGGGTGCGGGTTGGTCAGTTCTCTGGGTAACATGCCGTTTCCTATTTTTTTTGTCATAAAAAAAATTGAAAAAAGAAGTGTTACTTTTAAGAAAATATAAAGAAATGATAACTATATATTTACTAAGTATATGTCTTTGGTTTAGGGTTATAAATTGC
This sequence comes from Limnoperna fortunei, assembly GCA_944474755.1. Lineage (NCBI taxonomy): Eukaryota > Metazoa > Mollusca > Bivalvia > Mytilida > Modiolidae > Limnoperna > Limnoperna fortunei. The sequence continues at coordinate 20,367,933 of OX104117.1, forward strand.
CATCTCTGTCGTGTTTGTTGGAATTTTTCTGTTTTTTCACATTTGGCTGCCATTACCTTTTCTGATTCATAAGAGTTTTAATATATCTTGCTTAACTTCATATATTGTAATATTTCTGTTAAGGCATCTACTTGAGTAAATATAGTAATTTATAGTTAAAGTAACCAACAGAACAGAACGTTTAATAAAAACATTACTGTAACCAAAATTCCACAAAAAAGTCTCTCTCGTCAAATTAAGATTTATAAGTAATCATTGTAATATTTCAACACAAATTTCCATACATTCATTAAATGAATTAATTGTTTCACTTTCGAATATTTTATTGTTTTACTTCGTAAAGGAAGCAGGATGTAAAAACTAATAAATAATTTCGGAACAATGCATTAACCTCAATACTATTTAATCAATTTAAAAAAAACCATATTATTTCCCCAATAATCAATGCAATAATCATGTCAATAATGAAACTGTGACAGCTGATTAGGAAGAATTAATTTCGGTATGTGTTTCGCTTTAAATTTCGCAAATTTTTGTTGATTTAGAAAAATGAAAAACCAGTATAAAAGGTATCTAAAACATTAATTCCAAGCACAAATAAAAGGATATGGTCTAATGCAATTAGATTTTTACAAATATCTCCATGTTTTGTATATTGAAAACTATCTGCACTGTGAAACTTAAATTCATTTGTAATCTGAGTTAATATTGCTGTAATGGTAAGTTGTAATTGTGTGCAGGTGTAACCGAAAGGAAAATCTGCGTTCTAGCATTTAGTAGATAGATAGCAAGTCAAAAACCGACTAAGCTATCTTTAGTTCTTTAGCACATTTGGTTAAAAAGCTGGATAGTAATACAGAGAGCACGGGGCCCGGATTCAAGCGTCGGTAGTGACACCGATATCGTTTCATTTTAACGTAACATTTGCGCTCACTTAAAGGACCCACATGTAATAGTGTGCAGGTGTAACCGAAGTTCTAGCACGTAGTATATATAAAGCGTCATAACCGACTGAGCTATCTCTAGTTCTTAAGCTCGCTTGGTTAAAAGGCCGGATGGTAATACAGAGAGCACGGGGCCCGGATTCCATTGTCGGTGACGATAGTGAGGTCGTTTCACTTAACGTTACATTGGAGTCCTAGTATATAACCCATATGTAAGAAATGACCGGCTTTAGCGTGTTTTGTGTGAATTATCATGAACTATGATGATTCTGTGTAAGGAGGGAAGAGTCTAACAGGAAACCCATCTGCGTTCTATCGTGTAATATATATGCAGCAAACCAAGACTGACCTAAGTCCTTATTAGCTCATTTGGTTAGAGGACTGGCCGGTAATACAGAGATCCTGGTTTAATCCTGGGGGTGACACTTACATTGTATCATGTTCCATCTACAAGCAATATTCTATAATACGTAATATACTGTCAATCATTTGTTTGGGAACAGAACGAACCATTAGACATTTACTTTCGATAATGACACAATGTTATACTTCCTTAAAAGCACATTTGTGTTGTCGTTCTTAAATACAATATTATTAGATTGTAGATATTAAGACTTCGCTGTCACTTGAGCGCCTTGCATCAATACACCAGTTGTCAATACATTCTTTTCCAATAAACATGCACTCAATCGTGTACAAAACGGAATATTATTTTTTTTTTATTTTGATAGGTTGTTTCTTTTAATTTTAAAAAATCGCAGATCAATATTTTATGTCGCTGCATATCGACATTTTATGTGCACTATCAGGTCAGTTGTATAGTATATATTAGTTTCTAAATGCATTGAACATTGCATGAAGACTTATCATTTATATTTATAGTCAGTCCCGTTAGAAAGCTTCATCGCAGGAGCCAGTGATGTCTGTTTTAGATACTACCAATTTGAGCCTGATAAGACGTACAATGGCAGACTGGAGTATTTCTCAAGGACAAAAATGAAAGAATATCTTGGAGAGTTCGATCTTAATATCGAGTTCAATGACGATAAACAGCGTTCTTTGCTTGACGTATTACTAGCAAAACTGTCGGAAGAAAACATCTTACATCTTCAGTGCTTGCGTCAGGATTTGATAGCCCTGGGTACAGCTCAAGGTAATTGAAACAAATATTGCATTAAATCAAGCCAACAGTGCATTACTGTTCTGTTGTCATGCACTTTGCAATGATGCTCCAGAGTGAGCCTTGCGCTTATTATAAGATAGATAGACTTTTACATAGGTTTGTCACCTGAAATTTAATTTACAAACATAGTATTTTTGTCCGACTGGATTTTGACAGGATCACTATTGAATCGTCTTTAGTTAAGTATTTTTTAATAAAACAAAGTATATCAATATACTCATTTTTTACCGAAAATACACCCAACTTTTATGTTTAGGTATAATACAATTTCACTGCTTTAAATGTTTACAGAATTAACATCTTAACTTAAAAATTACCAACATTTTACAGATGTTTGTCAAAACTGAAAGGCTAAATATATTTGTAGACTACAAATAGCTGAAACAATTTTTTGTCTGTGTATCTTATAGAACATAAAAGTTGTCAAACTTAATTACAGGACCATTTAGAGAGTTATTATCTTCAAAGCGTACTTCGTTGGTAATTTATCAGCTGCTTTGCTATGTATGCTTGTCTAAGGAGCGTGTTGAAGCTACAAGAATGCTGTACAAGATATTAGATGACTGTGAAAAAATTAGCAGTCGTTACACAAATGTAAGCAGCGGAGGCCAGGCAGAGGGATTAAATATTCCGGACGGAGATTATGACCTTATGACCATTCTTGAACAGATTAACGTCTATCCCAAAGGTTCAAGTATGGAAGCTGGAAAACCATGTTTAATATACAGTACAGAAAATTCGTACCCAGGATTTGCTCATCTGACGATTCCACCAAGTAGATTTTCAGATGACTTATGTAAATTGTGGGGAGTTTGTTCGGAATTCGGAACAGTGGTATCGAATAGACTTTTTAAAGCATATTTTGCTGGTAAATACAGATCTGAACACCTCGTAGATCATGGCCCGTGTTTTTCAACTAAAAGTGGAAACATTGACCATCTTTTTTGCCTTCGAGGTCGCACATGGCCGCATGTAGCACAGCAATGGATTGACAGAATCAGATTCCACGAGTGGCCTTCAACGGATATAATATCAAATGCTGTAAACCAAGGAATTTTATTTGTTCCAATTGGTAGCAAATTTGGTGCGGAAGAAGATTGTTGCATTGAATGGCGAATATCATTCACTTTACCAGAAATGGAATTAATTCACTCATTTAATCACATCCAGCTTCTCTGCTACACTATTGTAAAATATATTAAAAAAGATGTCATCGAGAAAACCATCAGCGGGAAACTTCTTTGCTCTTACTTTATCAAGACTACTCTATTTTGGGTGTGCGAGGAATACTCAGAAGTCCTTTGGACACCAGATAACATTATCAATTGTTTATATATAATCCGTCAGCGCCTTATTTACTGGATAAGGTATGGTTTTTGTCCTCATTACTTCATTCCAGAGAACAATCTATTCGAAGGTATGTTGACTGTTGAATTGCAAATGCAAATAGAGTTTTTGTTATCAAATTTCATGACGTTAGTGTTACAAAGTACTCATTATGGTTCATCATTTGAAAAAATCAGCTATACTGCGTTGCATAATTACAACATGTTAGATAATACTTACGCCGATAAGAATAAGGCTATATTCATACTCTTGCGAATAATAAGGAACAGTCTAACGATGTGTACTTCAACACAAATTCTTGGAATCATATCAAAATCACTGTATAGATTGCTTCGCAACAAGTTCTCTTATTTTCCTAAAGGTCTGTACCAGATTGTGTTTTGTTATGCAAATCAAATCTACCCGCAACTCTTCCAGAAAGTCAACTGCACGAAGAACAACAAAACAAAATATTTACACTACAAAAACCTCACCGCACATCTGTTGATAGGTACTAAAGTTGACTTGTTGACAGGATGGCTGATCTTATCATTTTATTTCTGCACAACGAATCAATATAAAAAGGCTCTGAAAATTATAGAGCTAGCGTTAATAACGGGTCTTGAGGATAAAATGCTTGTCGGTGATGGTTTGTACGAAGACATAATGATCAAATATTTGGACGATGTAGCTAGTATCAGTTGGGATCGCACATTATCGTTTCGTAAACAGATGAATACTTCATGCATTGATCTGCTGTATTTAGTTCCTGGATCGTCGTTTTGCTTAGATGAACTTTTACCAGATGTTTGGTTCAAGTTTGGCATTATACCTCCCGTAATTTTTGCACACTTTTTGCGTTTTGTATGCTTTAAACGAATGGGCAACAACATTGAGAGAGATAACGCAATTCGTGATATTATAGTAACGTGTCGAAATAATCGTTTTCTTGGTGACTACAAAGGACGCGTTGCAGCATACGCAATTCTAGCAAAAAGTTACTTATCAATTGGCGACAGGAAGGCAGCAAATTACTGGATATTACATACCCACAGACTTTGGACAGAAATAAAGTTACAAAATCCAATTCCAAACTCTGTCTCAACATTCAATATGTTATACGCATCTCTTTAGGTTATGAACTTTAAACACTACAATTGATAATTATAAATTTACACTATTTATAACTACAGTACTTTCTTTGTTAAGAATTAACGTGAAATCAAGTTGGAAGTACAGATTATTTGTTTTCCAATTAGCATGTTGTAGTCTTCATACAAATAAATACAACAGCTATCTGAAATGTCCTTAGTACCTCAAACCCATGAGGATAGTGTCTGCTCTCTATAAAAATGGATGCATGAAATATTTTTACTGTATTTATGTGTTGCTGTAATAGTCCATAATAAAATCGGATTAGAAAGATGACACAAGACTTCATGATGAAACCCAAAACAAACAAAAACCAAAAGTGAGTTAATTATAAAGCAGTCCGCCTCTAATTAGATACCCTTCGAATTACTCGGTTGCATATCACGGAAAAACGTATAATTCAGGATGCAGCGTTTAAAGTTTATTTAAAGTATGGAGAACCTAAATCAATCAACTCTCTCTCTCTCTCTCTCTCTCTCTCTCTCTCTCTCTCTCTCTCTCTCTCTCTCTCTCTCTCTCTCTCTCACACACTTCATTTATCCCCCATGTTAATAAGAAAAGGGTTTGCTTATTGATAATGTATCATAACGTTCAGCGATTTTCAATTGGAGCTAGATTCAGGTTGAGAACAAGTTAAATTATAACAGATGAGTTCGTAGTGTATCAAGGTGAATGAATGGATTTCTCCATACTTTAAAGACAACTCTTTTTTATTGAACAGGGTTTAGTAGTAGGGCTAAAAATGCCATAAATCACCTCTGGACGAGCTACTTTGGTACTTTTATAGCAAGGGTAATTAGAAGACGATATGAAGTACATTTGCTGTGTGTTTTACATCCCGTACGATGATTGTTGGATAGACGGTCATATTTAAAGTTTTTAATAACAAAGTTCCTAATTATAAAAATATTTGTGCAGATGTTGTTATATATAAACTTGTGATCTACATTTAAAATATAGCCGATTTGTATTCAAAATCAAGGGTTTATGTTAAAACATCAAAGTAACACTTCTTTATGTATCTTTTTTTAATTAAGGCTTTTCATTGTGAATAAACGACTTTCATAGATATTCAGCGTTTGTCCTAACTATTACGCTGTATAGCACAGCGCTTCAGTGATCCGTTAGAATTAAAACATTTGTATGTCAACATAAACCTAATTTGTTTAAGGATTAACTACAAAAAAAATATTTTCTCCATTGATGGATAACAAAATTTCCGTTTTGCACATTGTATAATCCGCGTAGCAGATTTTATTAAATGTGCACAACGGAAATTTTGTAATCCCTCGATGGGGAAAATATTTTTTGTAGTTAATACTTATAAATAAATTCAAACAATAGAATAAACTCAACAATTTTATTTTTGTTACTGGACATTTTTTAAAAACAGAGATCAATAAAAAAAACTGTTAGTTTCCCGTGGAGTAATATATGACGTCAAATGGCGCGTGTCTCCATGACGATTAAATTTGTTTTCCATCCTCTGATAGAAAATATTTTCCAGCCAATCAAAAGTCAGTATTCTGGCCAAATTTATTTATATATTTATAAATAATGTCAACTGTATCGGTTTTATCAGTAAAAGGATTTTTCATGTTTTGTGGTTTAGTGATGGCCACCTTTTTTCAATTTGCAGTCTAGTCATACCAATGTGTTAACATGTTTTTCAAACTTCAGTTGAGTCTGCAAAAGTATGCATTAAAATGTTTGCCTTTGTACATGTATAAGAAATTAATATATTTAAATTGGCCACGGGATGTCGGAGGAAATGTTTATAGAAAACGAAGACGGTTACATCTGATTGGCAACTGCTGTCGTAACCATTATGATCAGCTTCTTCGCTAGCCAAGTGTTACGATCAGATCCCCCCTCTCTTCAAAAAGTATCGGATCGTCATCCTTGGCTAGCGAAGATGTATGATCTTCGGAAACGGTCAGTTTGACGCAAATCGGAATTCCAATAATTACAAAATGTGCCCCACTCCTTGCGATTTGTTCCTATATTATTATTACACTTAATTTCTTCAACGTCTTAATAAAGACAAAAATATAGCAGAAGCTAGGTCATTTAATTTCACCTATAGATATATTGATGATGTCCTTTTAATTAACAACCCTCAGTTACTGAGAGGCTTCAGTTTAAATATCCTTCAGAACTGGAAATTTAAGAAATCACAGAACCAGCTTTATCTACATCGTTGTCATCTCTGCACAAGAATTTACGACAAACGAGACTATTTTAATAAAAAAATATCATTCATTTTCTTCACTTATACAGCATTCCTGCTTTTCCTGCATACGGTGTCTGTATTTCTTAATTAATCAGGTATGCAAGACCTTAAAGTGAGTACGTGTATACTTATTTTTGCAAACGTCACCAGTTTTCTCGGGATAGACTTATAAACAAAGGTTACAAGACAAATCGAGGGCCGCAGTATCAAACATAATGAGTACCTTTATACATTAATGGTACGTGTCATAAATACAAACCAGTTGTAAGCATCCTAAGATTGTCACTATATAAACCTAAAACATTGTAAAGGGTCTTTTACTATTTAAAACTATACCTTATAAAAGCAAACGACAGAACACAAGTCATATAATAAAACGAAATAAGTTGTTCAAATTGTGTCGTGAATGGTCTACAAACTGTTCACAGTTTTGTCGGCAAAAAGGAAGGGTAATTTAGTCGAAATTTGCAGTTTAGTTTTAATAACTGTACATCCTATTTAATTAGAGTTTGTACACAATCCAAAAAATATCAGATAAAAAGTTAGCTTTTTCATTTCATTAAACTTCATTCCTACAAGGGCTATAAGTTCAGAAGGGGATATCATATTAGAACAAGCACAGTTTACAGTGATGCAGACAGATAAGAACGAGGCTGTTATATACAGGATGAAAATACAGAACTTGAAGACACTTGACCTTTTGCCTTAGCAGGGCCGTAACTACCATGGAGGCAACGGATGTAACTGCCTCCTCTAGGTTTACAACCAAAAAAAAATAATAAAATGTGTATTTTACTTTGAAAAATCAAATATATTACACAAAGAATCAACTACAAAATAAGAAAATATTCATAAACTGATTGTTTTAATTCAACAATGTTAAAATAGGGGGGAATGTGTAGTTTTACGTTGATTTTTGCAAAATTTTCTTCCCGCAAGGGGCCGCCCCCGGACATCCCCAGTTCTTGGGGGCCTCATTCGGCGGCGCCAAGCCCCTGCCTCCTCTATTTTTTTACCCTAGTTACGGCCCTGCTTAGGCCCTGTGCGAATGTCACATTTGATGGTCATATGGGCAGTTTAAGTTCAGATGTTGATTACATTTCTTCAACAAATTTGAATGTCACTTAGATTTAAAATTATGTTTTGGGTGGCTGAAAAAAAAATGTGGTCATCTATTACATTATGCTTAAGTGTAATGTGGGTTTAAAATCTTGCACTAACTACTGAAAATGTGGGAGACCCTACAATTTACGGCTATATGATTGTATGACCCTTGAATAAATTGTTATACCCACTGTACATACATCAGTTTGGCTAATAATATAGAAAATGCACCCTTCTATGATTTTCTTAATACATCTGAAATCATGCCAAGAATATAGTACTCCTGGATCTTCAGAGCTCCCGTAGAGCTTTTTACACGGTTGATTTCATCGAAAGATAACAGTGCCATACTTTGTATATGTCTTCGTTGACCATATAAATTTATTAACAGATAGTCAAACAATCATGAGGACCCACGGTGGTCAGGGGAGATTTTAGTCGTATATTCTTGGCATGGTTGTATAATCATTTGGTCTTCCATCTTTCAAAAGAAATTATTGTAATATAAGCATATTGCTTTTGTAGCCTAAGATCAGATGAATTTGCAGGAGTCATTGCCTTTCTCAAATATTATTAATTCAACATAACAATGTTATTTCAGACTTAAACTCTTACAGTCTAGAGTCAGAAAATGTCGTTGTACTTTCTATCGTCTAGTGCGTTTTAAAACATTAATTTACACATTTACCAAAAATGAATGTTTAGTATAAATTAAAAAGTATACAACACAACATAGAAATAAGGTATTTTAAAGGGTTTTTGATATGGAGCTAAAATATATATATATATATATGATATATAATTTATTGTTATGTTATTCAAACTTATAATAACTTTTTTTTCAAGAGTTTGATATTCCCCAATGTAGTATTCCATGTGCAATTTTTTTCATATTTAGCAGTAGAGCTAATAGTCTTGTTCAATCTTCAAAAGATAATAGTGTGGTCCTGCAAGCTCCAATGCATAGACGCATTCCTTCATTGTGTACTGATCCAGATTTTGACATATGACCTGCAACTCTGAACCTTACTAAAGCAACTATCTAACAGGCGATCTATTTAAATTATCTCAACCAACTCAAGTTGAGGCTGAATACAACGTTTAATGGTGTCTTTAATTAGACTGGGTGTCTTCTGAGTATTCTAACATTTTAAAATTACCTATTCTGGCTATTCCAACACGCTTAGAACAACAGATTTTGTTATTGTGTAATGTGTTGTTTTAGTGATGAGTCTTGATTATTTTCAAGTAATTTATTTTTAATGTAAATATATCCGACATATAAAATCTACAAGGCATACGTGATACCAAGACTTGAATATGGGCTAAAGGTCATCCAATAACAAAATCAGATGTAGAACAACTAGAGATCTTTCACAGAAAATGTTTTAGAATAATGATGTCACTGCCCGATAGAACAGCCAATTGTATTATACATCTTCTACTAGGGGCTCTCCCAATTTCAGCTGAAATTCACCAAAGGCATCTTGCATTACTCTTTTCTATTGTTAAATGTAATAATACCAGAATAAAAGAAGTAATGAACAGGCAACTTAGCACCAAATTTGATAATAAAAAAAACTTCTTCCATAAAAGCATGGAAATACTGGAACTAAATGAATTGCCATCAATAGTTGAACTCAATCAGAGACCGCCAACAAAAGAGGCATGGAAAGAAGTAACTAAATACTAGTACAAAATAGAGAAATATTGGTACGACCTTTTCATCAAAGAGGCAATATGCAAGTCTAGTCTAAAATTTATGGATGTAAAGCATATGAATAAAAACAAGCCTTTGTTTGGAATCTCAAAACACGAACACGACTGGAAGTAAGAAAAGCCACAGTAAAGGCACGGATGATGACTGGAGTGTATATTTTGCAGGCAGACAAACATAAGTACAACAATGCCAATACAAGCCTCTTCAAGGATATTAAGGAAGAAATTGTTAAAGCAATATCCATATCCAATTAGAATAAACATTTCAATAATAAAATTGTGATCACAAAACTCATAGTGGACTGCACATCCTTCACATAAATTTTCTCTCGCCAGTTGATGGAATTGGTAGAGAAAAAATCGAGGAATTACCTCTTTCAATTGCACATGATGCGTCTGAATATACTGAAGGAGTTAGAATAAACTCATGTTAAATGAAGCGTATCCTGTTAGGAACAATGAATTAAACTCTTTCCTTCTTGCACTGTTAATGAAAGATGTATACTTAAAAAGAAAATTTTTTATTTTATTTTATTTTATTTTATTTTTCTCTCTTTAAATCAAAAAATAAATACATGTATAATATCATACAAGTATATACCACACATGCTCCCACAGTCCTTTGAGACTTTTAATAATAGAAAATACAGGACTGCAAGTTAATACCCTCCATTTTAGATTTATAACTAATATGCTCTGATTTTAGATTTTACCCAATCAAAATTTTTATAATGACACTTATATGTTCCATATCAATGATATCGCCCATTATAATAAAAGTGTTAGATTTTAATGAAGGGAGTTTTAAGTTTTTTTTCTTTAGCTCTGCAAATGCTATTCTGCTTTAACCATGTCACATTCAGATATATTCAATGAAATATCCTACATATTAGGAATACCCCCTACAGACATTGCACTCAATATGTATATAGTCCTGTTTTAAATACCATTTTAGCAAAATGTATTGATTGATCTTCTTTTCCTTTTTATCCATTTTAGTTCATGCAAGCTGTATATATTTTACTTTAATATTGATGTTTTTTTTCTAATATTAGTGGTTAGTGTGGGCAACCGCGCTATACTATAGTAAAAACCGTAACTTACAGAAAACATAAAAATTCAGATAGAACCATAATTGAAAATGACCGAATAAGCAACTTATTACCATGAATATTACAATTCACCAACACTTTATACTGCATACATTAATGGCAGATGTTTATCCTGGACCTATAAAATACATGTAAATATATTACAACAAACCCTATTTAAATGTATGCTGTACATATATAATTACAGAAAATAATTAATACTAAATTATTTAAATTAGCTAAAAAATATTAACAAAATTCATAAGTCTAAATCAATATTTGGAATTATAATAACCGCAATCCACTAAACCACTATACTCCGTTGTAATGGAGGTGCTCCTATCTAAATGAGGGTAATACAGAGAAGAAGAAGAAGCCTTTAATTATTTTCAGGTAATTTATTTCTAATGTAAATATATCCGACAACTTCTTTAATTTAATTAACATTTCATATATAGAGGTCGAAACAAAGTTGCTATAACCAGACGACACATAGCTATATATCTTCAACGGATAAAAAACCACGACCAAGATTGTTTGTTTGTTTGAATGGTGTTTTAACGCCATTTTTAGCCATTTTCAGCTATTTCATGGCGTCCAGTTTTTATTGGGGGGGGGGGAGGGGGGAGTCGGAGTACCCGGAGAGAACCCCCGACCTGCGGTAGGAAAACTGGCAATCCTTGTCAATTAAGATTGGAGTCGAGTACACCGTGCCTGTAGTGAGAATCGAACCCGCAATCTTAGTGTTGACAAACCACGTGATCAATAGTAAACGAACTACCTTGACCACTCGGCCACCGGGGCCCCGACCAAGATTGTATGCCAAGCACTGTTCATATACTATCAAGCATGTCTTGATGCACTGTGTTGACGTGGCACACAGTTTGGAAAGTTTTACATGGTTGGCATGTTTGGCAATTTATTGGCGACATAATTTTACAGTTTTTATAAGAAAAATTAATGTATATGGTAAAAAATAATTAAACTTTTGAAAATGATATATTAATTATTGTTTAAGTTCTTGTTCTTTACCTCATATTTTTGCAACCGTGTGGGAGGATTTAGTTAATTTCGTTGTTCTTTAAATTTGATTTATACGTACTAAATAGTTCGCTGTAAGTTAAACAAAAATACAAAAATCTTTTCAGATTACTAACAGACAGTAGTTGAATTAATTTAAAAGCAAATGTATGTCTCCAATACTATAATTTGATAAACATTTTATGATATCTTCAAAATAAAGGTAATATCAAAATAAAAGTTTAATTAAACAATTTATTAAATTTATTTCAATTAGTGTTTTAGTCCTAGTTGGATTAGCACAATAGATGTAAATATATCCATCATCGAGTCTTAATAACATCAAACAGAGAGAATTGATTTTTACGTTCATAAAATGCATGGCGAATTAGTCAATTACAAAGGAGTTAATTGCCTGGGTCGAATGAATTCATCAATAATTTGATCAAATTGAAAAGCTTTTTATGTACAACGGATGTCGCACTCCGTGCATACAAACCAGACGTACAAATCTTGGTAACAAACTACCCAAAAAATCAATCAGCTTTTAAAAAAGGGAATTAAATTTGTCTTAACTTATTTAGTATTTAACTTCTAATGTACATGTCGGGTGATTAAATGACAGGAAATAAGAAGGGTTACAAAAAAGTTAAACGTCAGAGGTATTTTAGGATTATTCGGTTGTCAGGTATTAACTAATTTGGCACAGGTAAACAGGACACCTGTTCGGTGATCTGTAAATGACAATTCATTAGATCATACAACAAAATCTTTCATTGTTTAAATACCATATCAGATCTTGAACATGTAGACGGAATCTAACGAGAGTTTGTGTATATATACCGTTTTATAGTGACTATGATGAAAACACAGACTTATAGTTCCTACGGCCATGGACAAGGAAAGGCTGCTACTACCATTCTTACAGAAGGTGGTTATATTTATCCTATTGTTTCAACAAATAGCTATAACGATAGATTTCGGATAAAATCTGCTCCGTACGAATACGGACGAGGGGTACGATCTATGCACAGGACTACCTTCCAGATAACGAAACCCCCATGGGATTCTCAGGAGGATTATAAGACCACGTCTCACCAGGTATGAAAGTATTATTTTGTGGAATTCAAATATTTTCTATCACGCATCAATGAAAGGTCGTGTACTTGATTTGTTCTTGTACTACGACGTTCTCCCATTTGTAATGCATTATGCTTTGTTTGCGAGATAACTATATGTAATAGATACCCGGTTTATTTTATAATGGCTCATATTGAATATAAGGAAAAATAGGTATTGCTGTGACAGCAGAATGCTACTTTTATTGTTTTTTTGTTTTTAAATATTGTTCTTCCTGGCCAGGGTCTTGAAAACGTCAAAGGCAAATTATTTGGCCATAATATTATTCGAGCTGACCTTCATATGATATATTAGTTTAAAAATGACGATGTGGATTGGGGATCGTTCAGTTCAATTATTTATTTGGCAGTGGTTATTTATTATTTGGATTTAGCAATTAAAACATCAATATCACGCTTGAGTGCGCTTATTTTAATTCCTAAAACTAATCAAACACAAATGTACATTTTCAATACCTTTAAGCGTTGAGTTCAGTTAAAGCGCTTTACATCTAAATCCATTTTCATTTTGCTGAATATTGACAACAAAATGTATATTTCAAGTCTATTTCCCACGTTATGTTAAATTTAATGACAGTTCTCACTCCATAAATGTTTTATTGTACCCTTCCATTAAATTTAATAGCAAAGTTTTATATCGAAATATTATACGAACCTCGATGTCGATACTATAGTAAATATGCATATAGATGTGAACAAATAATGGTAAATATTTTTGATTTGTATTGAGTAACTCCTATCCTCCATGCAAGTGACCAAGTATTTTACACAAGACTTAGCCCTTAGTTGTACATATATATAGCTATGTATCATTACGTGATCTCTATATTTCTTACCAAATATAACTATACCAGTAATGTTTACACAGAAGCCTAATTTACAGAGATCACGATTTGTCCCATTGTTAAACCACTTCCTCTCTATTTGAACATGCAGATTATATTGTATTTTAGAAGTATTTTTTTATATTGGTATTATTTACATTAAAAGACTAAACCCAGAAGAAAAATAGCCTACTCTTAACATCAATATTGACACAAAGTACGTTATGTTCAAGTCGTATTTAAAAGGCACGTTTTACCATATATATGCAAGACTCATCTTTTCATATTAACTTAAAATTTATGTCTAATATACATATTAATAGAAGCTATTTCTATTTCTAGCTTTTGTTAATAGGTATATTTAATCATATCTATGTGTAAATTTACTATAGTATAAAAATTGAGGTTCGTATGAATTCCTTAGAAATATATTTCAATTTAACAATTCTGTTAAATTAAATGGAAGGCTACAATATTTCGTTTAATAGTTTTATAGGTTTCTTAAATCATAATGTACTTGGATCAACTTGTCACTGTAAAATACATTCCAATCTCGACACTTGGAACATACTTGGAGGGTTCCCAGTGCTCGAACCAGAGAGCTGTTCTGAGGTCCCTATGCGGCGTTTTGTTTCCCCTTTTCTATCCCTTTCGCCGTTGAATTATTGGTTGTTAACTTATTCGTCCTGAATAAAGCTAATTTATTGCTCAGTCAAATCTCGACATTATTTCATAGTAAACAAGATATTATAATCTGAAGTCATGATAGCGGAGGGAAAAATTAAATAATTAGTAATAAAATAATATTGTAATGAGTAACCTATGATTATCGATAAATATCAGTTATCGATAGTTCATGATCAGATCTTACAAAGGCGGTTTACACTTAACCCCCTCCCGCAAAATTAAAAATATATACACTGTATATGATTTACAAAATCTTTGACCTCAACAGATACCAACAGCAAGCAAGCATATTTCGCGGGCAACTCGTATAATAGTTCAATCGGATGAACTCAACACAAAAAATGGGCCTCGGTGGCCGGGTGGTCTACTATTGATCACGTCGTCTGTCAACACTGAGGTTGTGGGTCCGAGTCTCAATGAGGACAGGGTGCGCTCGACTCGAATCTTAATTGACAAGGATTGCCAGGTTTTCCACCGAAGGTCGGGGCTTTATCCCCTAATACAAACTGGACACATTGATACAGATGAAAAATTGCAGAAAGTGGCGTAAAACAACATTCAAACAAACAAACCAACACACACACAAACAATGTTCAGGAGAACACAAAGATTAAAGCATCATATCGTCAGACTGTTAAACTGAAATTCTAGGCAGTGAGCAGAGTTATGATATTTTGACTCGTTTGTGCTGCAAAGTTTCAAAAGTTCACATGTTTGTGAAATACTGCAAAGCTTTCGAATTTGCACCGTTTGTGGAATACTGTACTGTTTTAAAATAGTCACCAGTTTGTAGAATACCGGCGAGTTTTGATAGGGTCACTCATTTTGTAGTACTACCGAGTTAAGAAGTCTTTAAGCGTTTATTGAAAATAAATGTTATTGTCCCGTTTGTGGAATATAACTACAGTATGTTAACACATATATAACACGACTTTCGATACAATATAGCCCACATCATAACTGCGTTGCCTAGATTTCGTGAAGACTTCTTTATCTTGACAGACTGATATATGATCACTTCAGATTTGAAGTGTCCATTCAATAATATTGATTACCTAAGTCAACGAGGTTTTAATAGTGTAACATTCCCGATATCAGAAGTGTGTTTATATCTAAACTATTCCTCTACAATATCGTAATTGAAATGATAACGTTAGAAAAATTAAATTATATGAAAACTTTTCGACGAGATTCAGGGTATATAAGGATCCCAATGTCCTTCCGTCCGTTGGTGAAGCCTTTCTTCTATCCGGATTATAATTAAAAGAACTTGCATCCGATAGTATCATGTCAGGTGGATCAGGGGCTTATCAATTTTATGTGAAATTCCTTAAAATTTCAAGGTCACAGTGGCTTAGAAAAATTTGCTAATTTTACAAAAAAGACCTTCACGAATGATAACTGAACAAGTTTGCATCTGATTTCACTGACCAATTCACTGACCAATTAAGATAGTGTTACATATGATGTTGGTAAGAAGCTGTTTGATTTATGAGAAATTCTGTCCAAGGTCAAGGTCACAGTCGTCAAAAATGTGCAACATTTTCACAAATTATACTGCCGAACAGCTTGTTTGTGTAAATTTCCAGAAACTGCTTCACAACTTTGTATGCAGTCAGGACCCAGTACAAAATATTGTTGTGCATTGTATGAGGATTTCTAACTGACAAGTTTGGTAGGAACTATGCTCCTTTGATAGTTGTCTGTACTTGACTTTTTTCTTACCATGATTGTTAATTAATTTACCAAGACAAGAAAGAAAATATATGAATAAAACTGATTATTTCTGTTCAGTTGTAGAACTGAAATGCGGATGTATGCCACCTTGAAACCGCGATATTTTCTTTCCACCCAACAAATAAGTCACCCACTAAAAGGAATCATTATTCGTGCCCTACCCACTAGTGGACACAGAACAGTCTAATCCGAGCACATAGTGTTTTCTTAAAACTAAAAAAGTAATAATTAAAACTACTCAAAAAAAACGTTTGGTGTAAAATGTAAATGTATTATACAGACTATAAAATACATATTATAGAAAAATAAGGCTCTATATCTAGTCACAAATCATTAAACAGAATCCAATTACAGACATTTAATTTAAATAAAAGGATAATTATATATAACTGGATGAATGGATATGAAACGAAACCCACTACTAAAACTGTATAACAATAGCGGTTGCTATGAATAAATATTAAAGTATTTCATACAATGTATAATGTATACAGCCCTCAGATAACGTTCAGGTGGCCATTTGTGTTTATACTGTGTATAATGTATACAGCCCAGGGGCGGATGCAGCCTCAAATGAAAGGGGGGTCCAAATTTGTCATGGTGGCCAAAGGCCACCATACCGACCTCGCAGAGGTCGTATTACGGCAAGGGGTCTGAACGAAATGGTGTAAAATCCTGCATTCTGACGATTTCCTGACACCTAAAACATGTCCGTTAAAATGTCATTTTGTTATGCTAAAACAAGAAAAAGAAGGCTTTTTTCAAAACTTTTTGATAGATTCGCACAAACAGTTAACTTTCAGGTCTACTTGGAATAGTAAAAAAGACAAGTTCACATGATTTACGATTAGTTATAACTTCTAAGCCGTCGAAAAATAAACATTTATAAAACTGCCAACACAAAAGTAGGGGTCCAGACCCCATGCTTGTCAAAACGAAAGGGGGGGTCCGGACCCCCTGGACCCCCCATCTGGATCCGCCACTGCAGCCCTCAGACAACGTTCAGGTGGCCATTTGTGTTTATACTGTGTATAATGTATACAGCCCTCAGATAACGTTCAGGTGGCCATTTGTGTTTATACTGTGTATAATGTATACAGCCCTCAGATAACGTTCAGGTGGCCATTTGTGTTTATACTGTGTATAATGTATACAGCCCTCAGACAACGTTCAGGTGACCATTTGTGTTTATACTGTGTATAATGTATACAGCCCTCAGACAACGTTCAGGTGACCATTTGTGTTTATACTGTGTATAATGTATACAGCCCTCAGACAACGTTCAGGTGGCCATTTGTGTTTATACTGTGTATAATGTATACAGCCCTCAGACAACGTTCAGGTGACCATTTGTGTTTATACTGTGTATAATGTATACAGCCCTCAGATAACGTTCAGGTGGCCATTCGTGTTTATACTGTGTATAATGTATACAGCCCTCAGATAACGTTCAGGTGACCATTTGTGTTTATACTGTGTATAATGTATACAGCCCTCAGATAACGTTCAGGTGGCCATTTGTGTTTATACTGTGTATAATGTATACAGCCCTCTGATAACGTTCAGGTGGCCATTTGTGTTCATACTGTATAATGTATACAGCCCTCAGATAACGTTCAGGTGGCCATTTGTGTTTATACTGTGTATAATGTATACAGCCCTCAGATAACGTTCAGGTGGCCATTTGTGTTTATACTGTGTATAATGTATACAGCCCTCTGATAACGTTCAGGTGGCCATTTGTGTTTATACTGTGTATAATGTATACAGCCCTCAGATAACGTTCAGGTGGCCATTTGTGTTTATACTGAATGCTTATTTTGTTAAATTCTGAGAATCTTTCAGTAAGCTTAAAATTCCTTCTAATACTACACTCTTCGTGGACTTGACGTACTGTATATTAAATGTGTAGATTTCTAACGATGTGTTACGATATTGTGTCATACTTTTGTCGTGAGAGTTAAACACCAAATTTTATAATTTACGGATATGAAGTTAACAGTGAATTCGATATTCGATACTTGCATACTAGCAGTGGGTTCAGTATTCAGACGTACACAAGATCAAATTAAAAATAAAAAGGGAACAAATTTAGAATTATTCTGTACATTTGAGGCAGAATTAATGTTATTTTAGACTTCTTTACTTAAAAAGACTGCGTACCCTGCACTACACGCAGTTTTAAATTTTGTTTAAAATAGTTGAGAGATGAAAATCATAATGGAATACTGAACATGTGTTATAGAGTAAAAATACGACTACACATCTGAGGGACAGAGGTGTTATGTACAAATATCTTCAAAACAACATTCTTGACAAGGATTGCCAGTTTTCCTACCGCAGGTCAGGGGTTCTCTCCGGGTACTCCGGCTTCCTCCCCCAATAAAAACTGGACGCCATGAAATAGCTGAAAAATTGCTGAAAGTGGCGTTAAAACACCATTCAAACAAACAAACAAACAAACAAAACAACATTCGAATTTGACATGTGGAGTCAGCCCTCCCCCCTCCATCCCAATAACAAAGTTACAGGAAAAAAATTACCAATTTTATTCCACCTGTTATAATTATTTCTTTTTGTTTGTTTATTTGATTGTTTGTACGTCTTAATATCGAACCCATTAACTACACAAAATTGTATGACTGTTAGTTTAATGATCGAATTATTAAACTTCGTATGTAAAGAATGTCTCCTGTTATGAACAGATCAATTACATATAAAATAGACTGTAAATGATCATTTACATATCACTTACAAACATTAGACATACATGTATAAGTTTTAACTTGTTTGTATTTGTTACGGTTTTTAAATGTATTGCACATTGTCAAACAGTTTGAATTGATATCCAAACATCAAACTTGTATTAGTTCAAAAAGGATTACAATAATCCGGATTTGATTTCTGCTAATCCTATTAACATTACAACATGGAGAATATCGAGGAGGTAAGATTCTGCGAATTTCTATTCATTTAATTATTCAATTTAACGAGTAGCCATTCGACCGTCATACTTACCTACGATGAAATTTGAATAAATATGAATTTGATATTAAAACAGATATAAAGCTGTTCTCCATCTCTGTTAATATATAAAGCGTTATAGGTAAATATAGGATCTTACATTGGTACGAGTGGATTATCGGATTTCTCCAATCGAGATAGTTAAATTTCCATAATTTAACTATCGAGATTGGAGAAATCCGATAATCCAAGAGTACTAATGTAAGATTCTGTTTCTCTAATTTTAAAAAGTAGTAAATTTACGAAACGAAGTACAAATTCTCACAACCCCAATTTTACGTTCATGACTTGAATACGCGGTAAATGGAAGGTGTTTTGTTTATGACGTCATGAGTTCTTATTGTGACGTTATTATTTTTAACCAATCAACTGCTGAGAACAACAAATTCACTAGTGACGAGAAATATTTTTTCCACACCCGTCAAGCGGTTGAAATATTACGTCAAAATTAGAGAAACACTATTTATACTGCAACAAAATTAAAGAAGCACATTGTGTATATCTGGTGAACAAAATATTCCCGTTTATTGTTTACATCTGAACACTTGTCTATCGATACGCGTCTGAACACCTGTAACTATCGACCATGGGTCTGAACACTTATCACTGTCAATCACTTGTTCGAACACTTGTCCCTATCGACCATGGGTTTGAACATTTGTCAATATCGACAATGGGTCTGAACACTTGTCACTATCGACCATTGGTCTAAACACTTGTCACTATCGACCATGGATCTGAACGCTTGTCACTATAAAGTACGGGTCTGAGCACTTTTCAATATCGACCTCCGGTCTTTATCGACAATGGTTCTGATAACTTTGTCACTATCGAACACGGGTCTGAAAACCCGTCGCTATCGATCACAGGTCTGAACACTTGTCAATATTGACCAAGGGTATGACAACTGAACACTACTGATCACGGGTCTGAAAACCTGTTGCTGTTGACCATAGGTCTGACAATTGGTCACTATTGACCAAGGGTATACAAGTCTGTCACTAGGACAATTGGTCACTATTGACCAAGGGTATACAAGTCTGTCACTCGGACAAATGGTCACTATTGACCAATGGTATACAAGTCTGCCACCAGGACAATTGGTCACTATTGACCAAGGGTATACAAGTCTGTCACTAGGACAAATGGTCACTATTGACCAAGGGTATACAGATCTGTCACTAGGACAATTGGTCACTATTGACCAAGGGTATACAAGTCTGTCACTAGGACAATTGGTCACTATTGACCAAGGGTATACAAGTCTGTCACTAGGACAATTGGTCACTATTGACCAAGGGTATACAAGTCTGTCACTAGGACAAATGGTCACTATTGACCAAGGGTATACAAGTCTGTCACTAGGACATTGGTCACTATTGACCAAGGGTATACAAGTCTATCACTAGGACAATTAGTCACTATTGACCAAGGGTATACAAGTCTGTCACTAGGACATTGGTCACTATTGACCAAGGGTATACAAGTCTGTCATTATGACAATTGGTCACTATTGACCAAGGGTATACAGATCTGTCACTAGGACAATTGGTCACTATTGACCAAGGGTATACAAGTCTGCCACCAGGACAATTGGTCACTATTGACCAAGGGTATACAAGTCTGTCACTAGGACAATTGGTCACTATTGACCAAGGGTATACAGATCTGTCACTAGGACAATTGGTCACTATTGACCAAGGGTATACAAGTCTGCCACCAGGACAATTGGTCACTATTGACCAAGGGTATACAAGTCTGTCACTAGGACAATTGGTCACTATTGACCAAGGGTATACAAGTCTGTCACTAGGACAAATGGTCACTATTGACCAAGGGTATACAAGTCTGCCACCAGGACAATTGGTCACTATTGACCAAGGGTATACAAGTCTGTTACTAGGACAATTGGTCACTATTGACCAAGGGTATACAGGTCTGTCACTAGGACAATTTGTCACTATTGACCAAGGGTATACAAGTCTGCCACCAGGACAATTGGTCACTATTGATCAAGGGTATACAAGTCTGTCACACGGACAATTGGTCACTATTGACCAAGGGTATACAAGTCTGTCACACGGACAATTGGTCACTATTGACCAAGGGTATACAAGTCTGTCACTAGGACAATTGGTCACTATTGACCAAGGGTATACAAGTCTGTCACTCGGACAAATGGTCACTATTGACCAAGGGTATACAAGTCTGTCACTAGGACAATTGGTCACTATTGACCAAGGGTATACAAGTCTGTCACTAGGACAATTGGTCACTATTGATCAAGGGTATACAAGTCTGTCACACGGACAATTGGTCACTATTGACCAAGGGTATACAAGTCTATCACTAGGACAATTGGTCACTATTGACCAAGGGTATACAAGTCTGTCACACGGACAATTGATCACTATTGACCAAGGGTATACAAGTCTGCCACCAGGACAATTGGTCACTATTGACCGAGGGTATACAAGTCTGTCACTCGGACATATGGTCACTATTGACCAAGGGTATACAAGTCTGCCACCAGGACAATTGGTCACTATTGACCAAGGGTATACAAGTCTGTCACTAGGACAATTGGTCACTATTGACCAAGGGTATACAAGTCTGTCACACGGACAATTGGTCACTATTGACCAAGGGTATACAAGTCTGTCACACGGACAATTGGTCACTATTGACCAAGGGTATACAAGTCTGTCACACGGACAATTGATCACTATTGACCAAGGGTATACAAGTCTGTCACACGGACAATTGGTCACTATTGACCAAGGGTATACAAGTCTGTCACTAGGACAATTGGTCACTATTGACCAAGGGTATACAAGTCTGTCACTAGGACAATTGATCACTATTGACCAAGGGTATACAAGTCTGTCACTAGGACAATTGGTCACTATTGACCAAGGGTATACAAGTCTGTCACTAGGACAAATGGTCACTATTGACCAAGGGTATACAGATCTGTCACTAGGACAATTGGTCACTATTGACCAAGGGTATACAGATCTGTCACTAGGATAATTGGTCACTATTGACCAAGGGTATACAAGTCTGTCACTAGGACAATTGGTCACTATTGACCAAGGGTATACAAGTCTGTCACTAGGACAATTGGTCACTATTGACCAAGGGTATACAAGTCTGTCACTAGGACAATTGGTCACTATTGACCAAGGGTATACAGATCTGTCACTAGGACAATTGGTCACTATTGACCAAGGGTATACAGATCTGTCACTAGGACAATTGGTCACTATTGACCAAGGGTATACAAGTCTGTCACTAGGACAATTGGTCACTATTGACCAAGGGTATACAAGTCTGTCACTAGGACAATTGGTCACTATTGACCAAGGGTATACAAGTCTGTCACTAGGACAATTGGTCACTATTGACCAAGGGTATACAAGTCTGTCACTAGGACAATTGGTCACTATTGACCAAGGGTATACAAGTCTGTCACTAGGACAATTGGTCACTATTGACCAAGGGTATACAAGTCTGTCACTAGGACAAATGGTCACTATTGACCAAGGGTATACAGATCTGTCACTAGGACAAATGGTCACTATTGACCAAGGGTATACAAGTCTGTCACTAGGACAAATGGTCACTATTGACCAAGGGTATACAAGTATGTCACACGGACAATTGATCACTATTGACCAAGGGTATACAAGTCTGTCACTAGGACAATTGGTCACTATTGACCAAGGGTATACAAGTCTGTCACTCGGACAAATGGTCACTATTGACCAATGGTATACAAGTCTGCCACCATGACAATTGGTCACTATTGACCGAGGGTATACAAGTCTGTTACTAGGACAATTGGTCACTATTGACCAAGGGTATACAAGTCTGTCACTAGGACAATTGGTCACTATTGACCAAGGGTATACAAGTCTGTCACACGGACAATTGGTCACTATTGACCAAGGGTATACAGATCTGTCACTAGGACAAATGGTCACTATTGACCAAGGGTATACAGATCTGTCACTAGGACAATTGGTCACTATTGACCAAGGGTATACAAGTCTGTCACTAGGACAATTGGTCACTATTGACCAAGGGTATACAAGTCTGTCACTAGGACATTGGTCACTATTGACCAAGGGTATACAAGTCTATCACTAGGACAATTGGTCACTATTGACCAAGGGTATACAAGTCTGCCACCAGGACAATTGGTCACTATTGACCAAGGGTATACAAGTCTGTCACTAGGACAATTGGTCACTATTGACCAAGGGTATACAAGTCTGTCACTAGGACAATTGGTCACTATTGACCAAGGGTATACAAGTCTGTCACTAGGACAATTGGTCACTATTGACCAAGGGTATACAAGTCTGTCACTAGGACAAATGGTCACTATTGACCAAGGGTATACAGATCTGTCACTAGGACAATTGGTCACTATTGACCAAGGGTATACAAGTCTGTCACTAGGACAATTGGTCACTATTGACCAAGGGTATACAAGTCTGTCACTAGGACAAATGGTCACTATTGACCAAGGGTATACAAGTCTGTCACTAGGACATTGGTCACTATTGACCAAGGGTATACAAGTCTATCACTAGGACAATTAGTCACTATTGACCAAGGGTATACAAGTCTGTCACTAGGACATTGGTCACTATTGACCAAGGGTATACAAGTCTGTCATTATGACAATTGGTCACTATTGACCAAGGGTATACAGATCTGTCACTAGGACAATTGGTCACTATTGACCAAGGGTATACAAGTCTGCCACCAGGACAATTGGTCACTATTGACCAAGGGTATACAAGTCTGTCACTAGGACAATTGGTCACTATTGACCAAGGGTATACAGATCTGTCACTAGGACAATTGGTCACTATTGACCAAGGGTATACAAGTCTGCCACCAGGACAATTGGTCACTATTGACCAAGGGTATACAAGTCTGTCACTAGGACAATTGGTCACTATTGACCAAGGGTATACAAGTCTGTCACTAGGACAAATGGTCACTATTGACCAAGGGTATACAAGTCTGCCACCAGGACAATTGGTCACTATTGACCAAGGGTATACAAGTCTGTTACTAGGACAATTGGTCACTATTGACCAAGGGTATACAGGTCTGTCACTAGGACAATTTGTCACTATTGACCAAGGGTATACAAGTCTGCCACCAGGACAATTGGTCACTATTGATCAAGGGTATACAAGTCTGTCACACGGACAATTGGTCACTATTGACCAAGGGTATACAAGTGTGTCACACGGACAATTGGTCACTATTGACCAAGGGTATACAAGTCTGTCACTAGGACAATTGGTCACTATTGACCAAGGGTATACAAGTCTGTCACTCGGACAAATGGTCACTATTGACCAAGGGTATACAAGTCTGTCACTAGGACAATTGGTCACTATTGACCAAGGGTATACAAGTCTGTCACTCGGACAAATGGTCACTATTGACCAATGGTATACAAGTCTGCCACCAGGACAATTGGTCACTATTGACCGAGGGTATACAAGTCTGTTACTAGGACAATTGGTCACTATTGACCAAGGGTATACAAGTCTGTCACTAGGACAATTGGTCACTATTGACCAAGGGTATACAAGTCTGTCACACGGACAATTGGTCACTATTGACCAAGGGTATACAGATCTGTCACTAGGACAATTGGTCACTATTGACCAAGGGTATACAAGTCTGTCACTAGGACAATTGGTCACTATTGACCAAGGGTATACAAGTCTGTCACTAGGACAATTGGTCACTATTGACCAAGGGTATACAAGTCTGTCACTAGGACAAATGGTCACTATTGACCAAGGGTATACAAGTCTGTCACTAGGACATTGGTCACTATTGACCAAGGGTATACAAGTCTATCACTAGGACAATTAGTCACTATTGACCAAGGGTATACAAGTCTGTCACTAGGACATTGGTCACTATTGACCAAGGGTATACAAGTCTGTCATTATGACAATTGGTCACTATTGACCAAGGGTATACAGATCTGTCACTAGGACAATTGGTCACTATTGACCAAGGGTATACAAGTCTGCCACCAGGACAATTGGTCACTATTGACCAAGGGTATACAAGTCTGTCACTAGGACAATTGGTCACTATTGACCAAGGGTATACAGATCTGTCACTAGGACAATTGGTCACTATTGACCAAGGGTATACAAGTCTGCCACCAGGACAATTGGTCACTATTGATCAAGGGTATACAAGTCTGCCACCAGGACAATTGGTCACTATTGATCAAGGGTATACAAGTCTGTCACACGGACAATTGGTCACTATTGACCAAGGGTATACAAGTCTGTCACACGGACAATTGGTCACTATTGACCAAGGGTATACAAGTCTGTCACTAGGACAATTGGTCACTATTGACCAAGGGTATACAAGTCTGTCACTCGGACAAATGGTCACTATTGACCAAGGGTATACAAGTCTGTCACTAGGACAAATGGTCACTATTGACCAAGGGTATACAAGTCTGTCACTAGGACAATTGGTCACTATTGACCAAGGGTATACAAGTCTGTCACTAGGACAATTGGTCACTATTGATCAAGGGTATACAAGTCTGTCACACGGACAATTGGTCACTATTGACCAAGGGTATACAAGTCTATCACTAGGACAATTGGTCACTATTGACCAAGGGTATACAAGTCTGTCACTCGGACATATGGTCACTATTGACCAAGGGTATACAAGTCTGCCACCAGGACAATTGGTCACTATTGACCAAGGGTATACAAGTCTGTCACTAGGACAATTGGTCACTATTGACCAAGGGTATACAAGTCTGTCACACGGACAATTGGTCACTATTGACCAAGGGTATACAAGTCTGTCACACGGACAATTGGTCACTATTGACCAAGGGTATACAAGTCTGTCACACGGACAATTGATCACTATTGACCAAGGGTATACAAGTCTGTCACACGGACAATTGGTCACTATTGACCAAGGGTATACAAGTCTGTCACTAGGACAATTGGTCACTATTGACCAAGGGTATACAAGTCTGTCACCAGGACAATTGGTCACTATTGACCAAGGGTATACAAGTCTGTCACTAGGACAAATGGTCACTATTGACCAAGGGTATACAAGTCTGTCACTCGGACAATTGGTCACTATTGACCAAGGGTATACAAGTCTGTCACTAGGACAATTGGTCACTATTGACCAAGGGTATACAAGTCTGTCACTAGGACAATTGATCACTATTGACCAAGGGTATACAAGTCTGTCACTAGGACAATTGGTCACTATTGACCAAGGGTATACAAGTCTGCCACCAGGACAATTGGTCACTATTGACCAAGGGTATACAGATCTGTCACTAGGACAATTGGTCACTATTGACCAAGGGTATACAGATCTGTCACTAGGATAATTGGTCACTATTGACCAAGGGTATACAAGTCTGTCACTAGGACAAATGGTCACTATTGACCAAGGGTATACAGATCTGTCACTAGGACAATTGGTCACTATTGACCAAGGGTATACAGATCTGTCACTAGGATAATTGGTCACTATTGACCAAGGGTATACAAGTCTGTCACTAGGACAATTGGTCACTATTGACCAAGGGTATACAAGTCTGTCACTAGGACAATTGGTCACTATTGACCAAGGGTATACAAGTCTATCACTAGGACAATTGGTCACTATTGACCAAGGGTATACAAGTCTGTCACTAGGACAATTGGTCACTATTGACCAAGGGTATACAAGTCTGTCACTAGGACAATTGGTCACTATTGACCGAGGGTATACAAGTCTGTCACTAGGACAATTGGTCACTATTGACCAAGGGCATACAGATCTGTCACTAGGACAAATGGTCACTATTGACCAAGGGTATACAAGTCTGTCACTAGGACAATTGGTCACTATTGACCAAGGGTATACAAGTCTGTCACTAGGACAATTGGTCACTATTGACCAAGGGTATACAAGTCTGCCACCAGGACAATTGGTCACTATTGACCGAGGGTATACAAGTCTGTCACTAGGACAATTGGTCACTATTGACCAAGGGTATACAAGTCTGTCACTAGGACAAATGGTCACTATTGACCAAGGGTATACAAGTCTGTCACTAGGACAATTGGTCACTATTGACCAAGGGTATACAGATCTGTCACTAGGACAAATGGTCACTATTGACCAAGGGTATACAAGTCTGTCACTAGGACAAATGGTCACTATTGACCAAGGGTATACAAGTATGTCACACGGACAATTGATCACTATTGACCAAGGGTATACAAGTCTGTCACTAGGACAATTGATCACTATTGACCAAGGGTATACAAGTCTGTCACTAGGACAATTGGTCACTATTGACCAAGGGTATACAAGTATGTCACTAGGACAATTGGTCACTATTGACCAAGGGTATACAAGTCTGTCACTAGGTGAAATTGGTCACTATTGACCAAGGGTATACAAGTCTGCCACCAGGACAATTGGTCACTATTGACCAAGGGTATACAAGTCTGCCACCAGGACAATTGGTCACTATTGACCAAGGGTATACAGATCTGTCACTAGGACAATTGGTCACTATTGACCAAGGGTATACAGATCTGTCACTAGGATAATTGGTCACTATTGACCAAAGGTATACAAGTCTGCCACCAGGACAATTGGTCACTATTGACCAAGGGTATACAGATCTGTCACTAGGACAATTGGTCACTATTGACCAAGGGTATACAGATCTGTCACTAGGATAATTGGTCACTATTGACCAAAGGTATACAAGTCTGCCACCAGGACAATTGGTCACTATTGACCAAGGGTATACAAGTCTGTCACTAGGACAATTGGTCACTATTGACCAAGGGTATACAAGTCTGTCACTAGGACAATTGGTCACTATTGACCAAGGGTATACAAGTCTGTCACTAGGACAATTGGTCACTATTGACCAAGGGTATACAGATCTGTCACTAGGATAATTGGTCACTATTGACCAAAGGTATACAAGTCTGCCACCAGGACAATTGGTCACTATTGACCAAGGGTATACAAGTCTGTCACTAGGACAATTGGTCACTATTGACCAAGGGCATACAAGTCTGTCACTCGGACAAATGGTCACTATTGACCAAGGGTATACAAGTCTGTCACTAGGACAATTAGTCACTATTGACCAAGGGTATACAAGTCTGTCACTAGGACAAATGGTCACTATTGACCAAGGGTATACAGATCTGTCACTAGGACAATTGATCACTATTGACCAAGGGTATACAAGTCTGTCACTAGGACAATTGGTCACTATTGACCAAGGGTATACAAGTCTGTCACTAGGACAAATGGTCACTATTGACCAAGGGTATACAGATCTGTCACTAGGACAATTGGTCTATTGACCAAGGGTATACAAGTCTGTCACACGGACAATTGGTCACTATTGACCAAGGGTATACAGATCTGTCACTAGGACAAATGGTCACTATTGACCAAGGGTATACAAGTCTGTCACTCGGACAAATGGTCACTATTGACCAAGGGTATACAAGTCTGTCACTAGGACAATTGGTCACTATTGACCAAGGGTATACAAGTCTGTCACACGGACAATTGGTCACTATTGACCAAGGGTATACAAGTCTGTCACTAGGACAATTGGTCACTATTGACCAAGGGTATACAAGTCTGTCACTAGGACAATTGGTCACTATTGACCAAGGGTATACAAGTCTGTCACACGGACAATTGATCACTATTGACCAAGGGTATACAAGTCTGTCACACGGACAATTGATCACTATTGACCAAGGGTATACAAGTCTGTCACTAGGACAAATGGTCGCTATTGACCAAGGGTATACAAGTATGTCACTCGGACAATTGGTCACTATTGACCAAGGGTATACAAGTCTGTCACTAGGACAATTGGTCACTATTGACCAAGGGTATACAAGTCTGTCACTAGGACAAATGGTCACTATTGACCAAGGGTATACAAGTCTGCCACCAGGACAATTGGTCACTATTGACCAAGGGTATACAAGTCTGTCACACGGACAATTGGTCACTATTGACCAAGGGTATACAAGTCTGCCACCAGGACAATTGGTCACTATTGACCAAGGGTATACAAGTATGTCACTCGGACAATTGGTCACTATTGACCAAGGGTATACAAGCCTGTCACTAGGACAATTGGTCACTATTGACCAAGGGTATACAAGTCTGTCACTAGGACAAATGGTCACTATTGACCAAGGGTATACAAGTCTGCCACCAGGACAATTGGTCACTATTGACCAAGGGTATACAAGTCTGTCACTAGGACAATTGGTCACTATTGACCAAGGGTATACAAGTCTGTCACTAGGACAATTGGTCACTATTGACCAAGGGTATACAAGTCTGCCACCAGGACAATTGGTCACTATTGACCAAGGGTATACAAGTCTGTCACACGGACAATTGGTCACTATTGACCAAGGGTATACAAGTCTGTCACTAGGACAATTGGTCACTATTGACCAAGGGTATACAAGTCTGTCACTAGGACAATTGGTCACTATTGACCAAGGGTATACAAGTCTGTCACACGGACAATTGGTCACTATTGATCAAGGGTATACAAGTCTGTCACACGGACAATTGGTCACTATTGACCAAGGGTATACAAGTCTGTCACACGGACAATTGGTCACTATTGACCAAGGGTATACAAGTCTGTCACTAGGACAATTGGTCATTATTGACCAAGGGTATACAAGTCTGTCACTAGGACAAATGGTCACTATTGACCAAGGGTATACAAGTCTGTCACTAGGACAAATGGTCACTATTGACCAAGGGTATACAAGTCTGTCACTAGGACAATTGATCACTATTGACCAAGGGTATACAAGTCTGTCACACGGACAAATGGTCACTATTGACCAAGGGTATACAAGTCTGTCACTAGGACAATTGGTCACTATTGACCAAGGGTATACAAGTCTGTCACTAGGACAAATGGTCACTATTGACCAAGGGTATACAAGTCTGTCACACGGACAATTGATCACTATTGACCAAGGGTATACAAGTCTGTCACACGGACAATTGATCACTATTGACCAAGGGTATACAAGTCTGTCACTAGGACAATTGGTCACTATTGACCAAGGGTATACAAGTCTGTCACCAGGACAATTGGTCACTATTGACCAAGGGTATACAAGTCTGTCACTAGGACAAATGGTCACTATTGACCAAGGGTATACAAGTATGTCACACGGACAATTGATCACTATTGACCACGGGTATAACAATCTCTCACTATCAACTACTGGAGTGACAACCTATTACTTAAAACCATGCTAAAAACAAACAGTTTCACAATACGTCTAACTGACAGAGTTTGCATGTCTATAAATTACACGCAACTGCTGACGACCTGATTATTTTCACTGTAAGTTGTTGATAGTTATAAAATGTTTGTTACCACGAGTATCGTGGTGTACAAGAGAACGACCCTGTCTCACCAAGTTCCTAATCTCACTAATCAACAATATTCTTTTGAAAAAATACTTTATTTTTAATTCTCATATAGGCATTCGTAAGAACATACCAGGTGTTTGAAAAAAAAACAGAAAAAAATATGAAATGTTTTTTTCACTATGATGAAAATTGAGGATGGTGAGATTGGGTATAACTTGTATGGTCATTGCAAGTGGTGTTTCCCAATGGTGTTTATTGGTATAATACAAGTAACTATCTTTATAGTACCTTGCATTAATACTTTATGTTTTTATATTTACACTTTTCAGTATTATAGTGGCAGCAAAAGTCTGAACCCAGTCAGAAGGCCGCCGTTATGTCCTTCCATGCATAGATCACAAATCAAAATGTCACATCCTACTGACGAAAAGCCAAAGTGGGACACAGATTACACAGGAACATATACGGAAAAGAACATAGTTCCCGTAAGTATATTTATTGTATTGATTTGATTGTTTGCTAAGCAAATATTTCACTGTATTAAAAACGATAAGAAAGCAAACAATAAATCAACGGGAAAATGTATGTACCAACGAATATGTATAATTCTTGCTGCAACTGGAAAACCTTGGAGTATTTGGAAGGGATTGAGAAATAAGCCTTTTGTAGCTTCTACGATGAGCCTATTTTCTTTCAAAATCTAAATAAAGGGGCCTTGATCGTTCAAGGAGCGTCGAATTCACGACACTTTACCTGCGATCAGGATTTCTGTTTTATAAAGTGATCATATTACCATCTGGGGACGGAGGATTAAGTCCTAGAATCCCGTCCGGTTTCCCTGCTAAAGTATTTTATACTTAGGAGGTTTTATTGTCAATATTAACTGTTTGATAGGAGATTCGTTTCATTCTAATATGTTTCAGTTCTTAGCTATTAAATCAGAATGATTTCAAGAATGATTCGATCGTCAATCTGCAACAACTTTCTGTTGTTTTCTTGCCGAAAAAATCAACTAATTGTTAAACTTACAAAACAAGGAAATTCGTAAGTTTTAAAATATTACGCAAATAAACAACCATGTCGACTGTGTAGCG
This sequence comes from Limnoperna fortunei, assembly GCA_944474755.1. Taxonomy (NCBI): domain Eukaryota; kingdom Metazoa; phylum Mollusca; class Bivalvia; order Mytilida; family Modiolidae; genus Limnoperna; species Limnoperna fortunei. Next base: position 20,399,715 of record OX104117.1, read on the forward strand.
GTATGTATGTGTGAAGCCATAAATGTTTTGTTATTTGGATACAAAATTTATCAAATTTAAAATATGCAGAGATGTAGTTAATAAACATTCGCTATGTTAATACTATAGGTAGAACAGCTGGTGGTAAGTAACGGTGTTGTGGTAGGAAGACTCATTTGTTTGTTGTTATTGGTACACCTCGGTTGTCAATGTTCGTTGGATGATGGTAAAAGGTCTTACGACACTTCTTTACCTTTAAGAAATTATAATGAAATAGACTTGTTTTGTCTTTTGAAGTATACGTTTGGATCGTTACAAATATGGATAAATTGTCGTTGATATCTGTTTGAGATCTTTGATCAAACAAAATATATAATGACAAACTTCAATTTTTCTGATCATTTGTTTGAACAAATGGAAGCATTGACAACTTACGGGTGTTAAGTAGATAGTATATAATTGTTTGTTTACACTTTTATATTACAACTGTTTGGTAGTCACTGTAGATTGTCTTGTACGATAGACTTGGTGTAATTTTCTGTAGCTTAAGAATATGGTTAAAAATGTTGGGTTATTATTTTACCTTTGACAGCGACCGATCGCGATTAACTGAAACACACGTTCTATATGAAAGTGTACATTTCGATTTCGTGCCAAGTTTCCTGAAGAGTAAACCTTCATCCGATCGCGTAACGTAGTTTGTTGAGTCATAAATGTCTTTCGAAGATTGATAACCTTTACTCAACTGTTGGCTTCGCTTTATTCCTTCTAAACTTTACTTATTTTGCAGAATTAATACATCAATTGACGTCATCACATATATTCTAAGCTTATATAAAGCTTACTCTGTCAAGTCTATATTAATATAAACATGCTACCAAGGCACGCTTCGACTTGGTAAGCTAATACTATGCTACTGCAACTCTTTCTTTTTCGTGTATTCATAATCGTTTAGTCACAGCTCTGCCTTATGTGATAAAAAGTAGCATACATATTTCATGTTATAGTTGGAAAGTCGACGACAAGTGTAATGCTTCTTTAAGAAAGCCAGAAGTACCTGTATGCTTAAGCACATTCATGTACAAATGGTATAAAGTTTTGTTGACTATTGAGATGATGCACACAAAGGTCAATATTTAAATGATCTTCCGTGTCAACATCACGATAAAGACAGACTGCAGACGATTTGAGAATACTTTGATTACATGTCTTATGTTTCCAGGCAAACAGACTCCATTTAACATCCCTAAGAAACAGAATAGACCAGACTGAAGGAGGAGATATGAAAAAGGTTGTGAAACCTGACCCGGGCCCTCAGAGTTACTTCACACAATACAATAGAACACATAACAAATTAGGAACCCTGCTAGGACCAGGGGTACCGAGAGGATATCCAATTAGAGAAAGCTACAATATTTTAACAGGTAAACAACATTTATTGCAGGAATCAGTAGCAGTCACAGATTTACAACAGGTTGAAAGAATGTTTAGTTGTACCGGTTAGGTATATATCATGACAAAGAAAGAGGTGCAAGTGTTTAAAAATAATCAAACCAGACTGTGTTATTAAAATTTGAAATGGATGTGAAGCTTGATACTGATATTTTCCAAGACTCGTGTATATTATTACCTTATTAGACAGATTATGTTTTAGATTTATTCCACTATTCCTTAAAACCAATAAACAAATAACATTTTGAAGTTTTTAGGTGAATAAAAAATGTACCATAATGAATGAATAAATACATCTTGACGAAACTAAAAATGTACTTTGTTAACGGATTGTTATCTGTATACTGCTATCAATGATAAACATATTAGCTTTAATTATTGTTTTGGTTTACTGAAATTAGCCTTGAATAAAAAAAATCTAGTGATAAAACTACAAAAAGTCAAAACAAACTGCATCAATTATAATCTTTCAACATTAATCGGAGAATTGTAAGTTCTGTTTGAATGGTGTTTAACGCCACTTTCAGCAATTTTTCAGCTATATCATGGCATCCAGTTTTTTATTGGGGGAGGAAGCCGGAGTACCCAGAGAAAACCCCCGATCTGCGGTAGGAAAACTGGCAATCCTTGTCAATTATGATTGGAGTCGAGTACACCCTGCCTGCAGTGAGAATCGAACCTTAAATCTCAGTGTTGACAGACCACGTGATCAATAGTAGACCAACTACCTTAACCACTCGGCCACCGAGGCCCCTTGTAAGATAAGCTAATGGTCACACATAATACAATTTAAGAAGTATCAGCCAACAAAGCTTTTTTTTTGTTTTGAGAAATTTTAACCTAATTTTGTTCATGTTTATAGGAGAAGAACTAGGTCCTGCCTGGAAGGAGGACAACAAGAGAATATCAGGAAACAGACATTTATATGCCAGCCGATGTGCAGACAGATCCTACTCTATATTATGTTGATTTTATTTAAGGCATAATATTTGTTGTTATTTGATGTGCCAAGGACAAACTTTCACACACAAAATCAAAAGTCACGGAAGTATAATTTGAACCTTATCTACCTGCTTATTAGGCACATACACCGCTTATTGTGCAATCGCTTTTTGAGCTAACTATTTTTATCAGTGTGAATATTTTCTGTGATATTTAATAATTTGTGCAGAGAAAGAATACACGCTGTTGAAGATTTTATGAGTTATTATGTTGTCAACAACAAAATATGTTTAGACACACCAGGACCGTACTGTGAAGGTTCCCAGTGCTTTACCCACTTAGCCAACCATTGACCCTAGTGGATGACATATTTGGAGAGCACTACACTCCTTGCATTTTGTTGATTACAAAAATGTTTAGGCAAATTGTAGCCGCCACAAAAAGCAAAAGGTAAACTCTACATCCTTACCCATTACTTAATACCTTGGCATAGACAGTCAAAAAGGTGTTCCCTTTGGTCCATGCATTTCCTGACAGCTAATTGTGTGTTAACTTGTTCTCATACTGAATATAGCCAAAATATGCCAGCTTAACGTTAAGCAAACATTAAATTCAACAGATTTTTTGGCACATGTGGGTCAGCTGAGTATTTATTGTTGATCACCATGTTAATGTGGGATTAATTGGTTAACAGCACTTTCAGAATTTTTCAGCTATATTATGGCGTCCAGTTTATATTTGGGTGGAAGCTGAAGTACTCAGAGAAAACACAGACCATCAGCAGGAAAACTGCCAGTCTTTGTCAATTAAGTCTGGAAATTTGGAGTCTAGCACAACCTGTCCACAGGGAGACTGGAACACGCAACCTCAGTGTTGACAGACCATGTAATCAAGAATTAATGACTTACTACACCTCAACCACTCGGCCACTGATGCCCCTGTCTTTGATTGCAATGTGCCATTAAACTAAGAAATCAAATGACAGTTTAATAATGAAGATAACCTACAAAGTCCGCATTCTAATCATTTAAAATATACTGAATGTTGGTTTTTAATAAAAAAAAACGAGGTACAAACAAAAGTCTTATACAAAGAGGAGATAACCAAAACCTCGGAATTAAATTTTATCATTAAATAAGAAAACCGTGTCTCAGCTACACTGATGTCCTGCTTGGCACATATTGGTGAACACAACCCTTTTTCTAAATCCACTCAAGCCCAACAAAATAATGAGAGTGAAGAGATCTCATCGTGTAACTGTGTTCTAAGTTTCATGAAGATGTGAATTAAGTCCTTAATAAAAAGCTTCATTGCAAAGGAAAGCTTGTGGTGGGACCAATGAACGAATGGACTGAAAAGCTCCATGTCTTCTTTCCTTGACTGAACATAAATTATCACAAAAAATTATTATTCCCCACGCAACCAAGTCATGCTGGATAGAAAACTTTGTTACTTATAGTAGGTGCTAGGATGGGATTGATTTTTAAGGGAAATTTGTCATGGGGACCATATTTTTGAAAGGGGGGTCCGTCCTTGTGTCATGCTGTTGTCGCCTGGATAGCTCTCTCATTTCTTAAAAGATTTTTATTAACAAAACTTTGGTTAATTGTTACTTATAGTAGGTGCTTGGATGGGATTGATTTTCAGGGAAATTTGTCAAGGGAAACCATATTTTTGGCAGGGGGCAACTTTCAAGTACATGTATATTCAATGTTGTTGCCTGTTGTAATTCAGTTGTTCTATAAAACTGTCAAAAAGAGACAATCTTCTTATATTAATATGCTCAAATTTTAATTTTTAATCAATGACAGTTCTTTATACTCTATTTTTTATCCTTTTGTATTGTTATAATTGTCAGTTCAATATACCAATTTAAATACCAAATACCCCCTTGATGTAATGGGAACACTTGGGTTTTTGTGAGCTTGCTCAATAAGGTTCTTTAATTGAAAAAAACAAATAACAAGACAAATCAAGAGCATAAACTACTGGCTTGGAACAGTCACATGAAACATTATTTCGTGGGTTTGAACTGGTAAATGTTATCTCTTTACTGCTGACACACAGCCTGGTAATTACCATACAGTGGACACCAACTGGATGTAAACCAACACCTTTATTAACTAATATATCTATACAGCTTGGATACAATATGACAACTCACAAAACAACATCTAATATTAAACAAAATAAACTTTATATCAATATTGTACTATAGGTTGAAGCAGAGTTCTATTTCCACTGAAAGCTATTGTAGCAATCTTATAAATAGACACCAAGAGAGTTGGTAAATTATTGAAATATGTCAGAATGTGGCAGGATACATTTTTCAATTACCTTAAAATTACCCCATCAAAATAGCCACTTCATTGATGTGTCTAACCATATCAATTGGTCTGCTACTAGTGAAAGCACAATATTTAAATAGGCTAGCAATTCAGACCATGTTTTCTAACCATGCTTCTTTATTACATTTTAAATATTCCGCACCAAGTATACAGTTAGATAGAATATCTGGAGAGTTTGTTGGTAAAAAGTACATTAATAATTTATCTGAAATTTGGTGAATTTTTTAGTAATTAAAAGGGAAAAATGTGTGATCATACAGTTAGTATAAAACCTACCATACCAGTATATAACAAAATTTTTACATTTTTCTAAACCATGAACCATGTGTTGTTTCAATACATTCAAATTAAACTATTTCAATTGCAAAACCTGTACCATCATCTAAATTATTTATGATCTAAAAATAATTGAATCGCTCCTAATTATGCAAAAAATTACAAAAAACAATGACCTGTATGTATAAACACCAATGTGTTGGCAGTGACATTGACCAATCATGTTCAAAGAATTACTTGTTTATCATGTTATAAACACTTTCAAACATTACAGCTACTAAACAGCATACATTTTGGACTTTACATTAGGATGGAGCAAAATTAAACAACTGCACAACTACCATAGATATTCATGTCTGTATTGTCACTTTGTCAAGCAATCACGGAGCTAGAAAATCACACCTTAATGGAAAAGGCTTTGTGGAAGGCCAAGATGTTCTCACTCAAAATAATGAAAAAATTCTATGATGACACTAAAAATAAAGTCCAAGTAGTAAGCATGAAAAAATGTCTATCAAAGTCAATCAGGACTAGTGAACAAATATGATGTCTCACCTTATATGGTATTTTGTACATGTTTAGACCACTTTAATGTGATATTCTATGGCAATTTGTTTTGCTTACAAACCATAATATTAGAATATGCTAATTTACACTGATCACAATGCAGTGATATATCCTCCCATTAAAAATTGGCGTACTTTCTTGACAACAAAAAACTATTTTTGGAATAGACATAACAATATCTAACTTGACGTAAAAGTGTCTACTTGAGGATATACAACTGTGCGTGTCCGAATGACTTCATAGAGCTGAGACCTTAAGGAAAAGATGAAATTAATTTAATGTCACAGTCTATAGATAAGTACTACAAATCATCAGCTGACTAGAGAATAATATAAGTATACAAATGCTGGTTCATACGTATTCCTCATATTTTGTGCTCTAATGTTTGTCTATCTAGACCTAATTTTGAATGTCACTGTCAAAACAAGTACTTAGATTCATCTACAGTAGAGCTGTTATTATTTAAAAAAATGCCCATTTATGTCTTATAAGGACAAAATACAATATATAATTAATTTGTTATACACTATTGTTATAAACATAAGATACATCTAACAAGCTTTTGTATCTTTAAGCAATAATATTGTCTGAACTATCATCATAAACAAAACAAAAATATGACAAACATGTTCTGATCATAAAGTACAAAAAAATGAAATATGTCCAATAAAATTCTGTAAACTCCTACATCTCCAAGTTTCCAAAGCAATGAAAATTTGAAACATTTCTTGAAATGAAGGAAATTACAGATGTTTTTAAGAATTAAAAAAAATTATTTACAGATATAATACACAAGTTTTTTATCAGCTGGATGACCAAGCATTTATTGGTGTTGTAATCATTAATAAGAGTGAGAGAACTTTCCAACGATTCTTTCCTGTTCTTACTCTATATTGATAACAAATGTAAACAAATATTGCAACCAAGATATAATATTGGAAACTTTCTGATATTAATCTGATTTGTTTTTTAATAATTTATATTTAAAATCATTTATATATTAAATTGTTGAATATATGTATTTGCCAGTTACTTAAACAGTGTATTAACAATCAAAGAAAGACAACTCAAATTCTAAAACAAAATAGTTTTTGTTTGTTATTAGCAGAAGAATGCACTTTGCACCAGTAAAATTTGGTTAACTCTAAACAGAAATAAATATGTCAAAATGCTTACTGAATCAAGTCCACTTGTAATACCCATATACATAGAATTATATATAGCTTATGTAGAAACATCGTCTACTTTATGCTGATTTATGTAAGAAGAACATGTTGATTTTAAAATATGAAAGGAGAACTTTTTTTAAATTAAATACAAGTGATGATAAAAGAAAAGTACGAAATCTTGAAAAATTTCCTAACAAATTAATTGGTTATCTGATGTTAATCCTTATAATACATTCAGCATGTAAATTATTACAGCATTCAACATCTGATTGTACTAAAAGTTATTGAATGACATTGAAAATCTTGTGACTAAGGAAATTAATTAAATTTAAGGTATAGTCAGATCATAGCTAGATTTGTTGCCAAAGATGTTTGTTTACAATCATTACCATATACCTTCTTAGTAACTTGTCTTGTTACAGCTAAAATTCTCCACTGTTTTGAACATATAAATAGATTTCTCCATTGTTAATCCACGGAAAAGCATGAACTAACTCTCATAATATAGACCCACCGGCCGGGCCCAGAGAGCATTTTATTTAGCTTTTCTATGTGATGGTACACGCTATCTCATGTTACATAACCTCTCTTCATCTGCAGTAACGCTGGACTCTGTGAGAGGTTACGAGGACTTTTAACCCTTTGATCTTTTCATAGATTTCATACCCATGGTGTCCAGCCTTCATAAAGGACTGACAAATTGTCGAGGTTTGTGGCTTCTTTAATAATGAAATCCACCTGCAATGAAAAGAAAACCAGACTGTCATAATGCTTTTTGTAGGATATTAAATACACAATGTACAGTTTATAGTAATGAATTGTGGTAAGCTTGACAATTAGATAAAAATGTATTGAAGAAGTTCAACATGACTTCCTATCTTCATAGCAAAATCAACATAATCATCATACAGCATTTCTGTTAACACTCGCTTGTGCAATTTTTACGCATAAAAATCATTTTTGACCCCAAAAAATATTACCCAGAGGGTCATCATGATGTAGTAAATTATGTACTAAATTTTTCAATAGTTGTACAAAACAGCAGCGTAGGTTGTTTACAGTTGACATAATGTAAAAATCTGGTATCCTTTTTGTTGCCGTCTAAGGAAATTGATTATTTTAAATGTTAACCAGTTTGTTACTTCTGAAAATCATCAGACTTGATCTTAAACACTCAAGACAAAGTTTTGTATACACATGGAACATTACATTCAATTACATTTTATTTCATTAAGGCAACACTTTTCAACCAGTCAAATGGTGATAATAAAATGGATAAGATTGTTCCAAAATGAGCATGACGAGAACAATTGTTTTTGAACAGGATCGAAGAAACACATCATAGTGACCAAATACTAAGAAGTGCAAATTTTTGCAAATCATATGTTCGAAAATCTTTCAGAAATTGGCTTTAGAATGACCATAGTGTACTGATAATCATATACTAGTACTGCAAAAAAAATATACTATTTTCATCAGATATTTATTAAAGTTTCAACACTTCTGGTTATTTTCAGCTGTACAATATCTCTACAGACCTTACGTATGTTTTCAAATAAACAGATTAAAATAAAGTTTCATATCTTATCTTGGCTGTGTTTCCAGAGAAGTCACACCAAAGATATGCATTCTTTATAATTTTGGTTTGATACACATGTATGATACAATTCTTTTTTATAAACAATTATTGAAATCATTTGTATTAGGATATTAAACACGAAACAAAACAACATTTTTTCCAGACTTTTATACACCACATATGCATGTATTATTTCAGAAGCATAAATTCATGCAGAAATTATATTACAATCTCTCTAAATGTAATTGAAGGCTGTGGTATTGTTTACTCTTGTTTGCAACATTGTTGGATAAAATTGTTTGTTATCAAAACTGAATAATAAATATGACCCTTAAAAATTGTATTTGACTCCCTAAACTCAGCTGCAGAGTGTCATCATGACCTCTGGATTAGAAAAATTTCAAAAACACAGTCATAGATTATGCTTTAAAAGTCCACACATGTAATTTACTTAGTAGCTGTTTTATTTTTTGCCCCATCAAAATATTACCCTACAAACACAATTTAAATACCATCATCAAACTATCATTGTACATTTATGGTAGAAGTATTGACTTTATCATTCAAGTATAAAATATGAATTGTATACTATTTGTCTTAAGTTATTTCTAAAACCAAAAATCCCTATGTTAAAAAAAAATTAGCTTTGAATTCCCTTTTAAATTCTTAAAAATGACAACAAGTGTGGACACAGAAAAACGTCTCGCCTGAATTCCGCATCAGTAACGAAAATAAATTTCGTCATAAGCATTATGTTAATAGCATTAATTATGAGCAGCGGCCTGTATACCAAATATTGTCAGCATACTATGCATAGTTACAGAGGAACTGTCCTAATACAAAAACTTTAACGTAGTCGCTGGACCGTGAAATTGAGGTCAAGGTCAGGTGGAACCTACCAGACAGTCATGTACTATTAATCAGCAACCTATATACCAAATATTGTCATCCTACCATGCGTAGTTACAGAGGAACTATCGTAACCCAAAAACTTTAACGCAGTCGCTGGACCGTGAAATTGAGGTCAAGATCAGGTGACACCTACCAGACAGTCATGTACTAGTCATCAGCAACCTACACACCAAATATTGTCATCCTATCATGCGTACTTACAGAGGAACTGTCGTAACCCCAAAACTTTAACGTAGTCGCTGGACCGTGAAATTGAGGTCAAGGTCAGGTGACACCTACCAGACAGTCATGTACTAGTCATCAGCAACCTATACATCTAATATTGTCATCCTACCATGCATAGTTACAGAGGAACTGTCGTAACCCCAAAACTTTAACGTAGTCGCTGGACCGTGAAATTGAGGTCAAGGTCAGGTGACACCTACCAGACAGTCATGTACTAGTCATCAGCAACCTATACACCAAATATTGTCATCCTACCATGCGTAGTTACAGAGGAACTGTCGTAACCCCAAAACTTTAACGTAGTCGCTGGACCGTGAAATTGAGGTCAAGGTCAGGTGACACCTACCAGACAGTCATGTACTAGTCATCAGCAACCTATACACCAAATATTGTCATCCTACCATGCCTAGTTACAGAGGAACTGTCGTAACCCAAAAACTTTAACGTAGTCGCTGGACCGTGAAATTGAGGTCAAGGTCAGGTGACACCTACCAGACAGTCATGTACTAGTCATCAGCAACCTATACACCAAATATTGTCATCCTACCATGCGTAGTTACAGAGGAACTGTCGTAACCCAAAAACTTTAACGTAGTCGCTGGACCGTGAAATTGAGGTCAAGGTCAGGTGACAGGTGACTGACTGGCAAGTACTCATCATAAGCTACCTCTGGACCAAATTTGATGGACCTAGGGCTTGGGCTTACAAAGATATGAAGCAAGATGTCAAGTGTTTACGCCGCCGCCGCCGCCGGATTCCCATACATATGTCTCGCCTCCAGCGACTTTCGTCGCAGGCGAGACAAAAAACATAAATAGCATAAATAACTTTTGTGCTATGGTTACCCCAATTTTTCATTGCTTCCCAAAGGTACCATATAAATAACATATACACATGTATATCTGAACGGAAATTAACTAAACTAGCTCTGTAAAAAATGTAAAAGTTAAATACAATCAAGAGAGTTATTGTCATACTTGTATATAAAGGTATTTAATTAGATAGTTCAATATATATTAATTTGTGGTAAAGTTTAGTTCTACTTCACATAGAATCAGTAACTGTGGATAATTACTGTACTTACTTGTTCAGCCACTGTAAAACGCTTATTTGGGTCTGGATCTCGACCATCCAGTTTCATTTTCACTCTTCTCCATACGCTGACAGCGTAGGAATTCCTCTCCTGGATGGCTGCAAAACATAAAATGGAGTGATTAATCCAAATTTTACAGTACATCAACCATACTAAACAGTAACTAATTTAAACACAAACAGTAAAGATCTGTTATAGTTTTACAACATTTAATAATATCAGGTCGTCATTTTTATGTCACAGTAGATTAAATCTAACCAACTCAACATAAAAATTGAGTGCTGTCTTCCGTTCCCTATTCTAAGTCCTGGACTAATCACCCTCCACTAGTCAAAAAAGTAGTTGCTGCAGGCTGAAATCATCAACAACATATCTGGAGTGGTACACATCCTACCGATTATTTAATCTGTTTTGATTTTAAGACTAATAAAACAGGTAAAACCTGTGTTCTCCAAGAGCATTTAATTGTTGGCTGTATGATGTTTACAAACTGACCTTTTCCAGTTCTAGGATCCCTGGTGATTCTCTCTGCCTTTTTAGTGCTGGATCCTACAGTAAAATAAGTTGGTTAAATAGGAGATACATCAACATATATCTACAACTTACACATTCACTGTTTACATATAAGAATATACAAAGCTTTTCACATCTACTTACTGAGTTGTATATCACATTTGTTGAGGATATCTTTTGTATTTTCTTCATATCGCCTCAGTTATCAGTGATGTTTTACTTAATTTTTTTTTATCTACTGTTAATTAAGTGCTATGTTTTTTTATGTGCTCTGTTAAAATGGTGAGATACATTTTGTATTTTCTTCATATCTGTTCAGAACCAATTAAAAAAATAGATGAAGTATTTCAATGATACTGGTATTAAAGTCCTGTTCCTCATGTAGTGGTATACCGACTACAAATTATTTAGAAAATTAAAACTTGACTCATGCTGTTTGTATTTGTTCAAACTGAAATATAAAACTCAAATTGATGTAAAATATCTGTTCTGATTAGACAATTTGACAACATCAATTTGTTATACTCAGACAAATAATAAAATGGAAGATATTACAAAAAATAAATACCTCACATAATAGTGAGGTAAAGTTATAAGAATAACAGCAAATGATAAATTACTTTTAAAATATTTCCCAGCTGATTAGTTAATTTAATATGTAAACAATCTACTAAGAAAAGCAGATTTGTCAGTTATTTTGGCAAGTACTTATATTAAATAGCCCCACAGGGAGGATTTGTCAGCAACTCTGCAGAACATTTCTGATGTTTCCTGGGAGTGACAGACTTACATTGACTTTAGCAAGTAATCAAGTCATAAGTCATGCCTCCTGGGAGATGACAATTTGCCAGTAATTTTAGCAAGTAATTCTTTACGAGTAATTATGGCAAGTAACCATGTGTCATGCCTACTTTTCAGAGTATTTAGAACTTTGTTGGAGAGGCAGCATTGTCAGTAATATTGGCAGGTACTTCTTTTCAATATCTTTTAAGAGAGAAGACTTTTCAGTAGTTTTACAAAACATGTAAGGTACATTGTAGAACAGACTTCAGCAAAAGTGATGCAAAATTACAGGACATGTAATTTTTTGAAGTAATCCTATTTGATGAGAAAGTATCACCAGCAATTTAATCAAGTAACTATGTGTGATGCCTCCCGATAGAGACAGTCATACAAACAACTTAAGGAATAAACAATTGGTAATGTCTCCTGGGAATACAGACTTACCAGTAATTTTAGCAAGTAACCCTGTATGTGGGCTCCCTGGCGGAGTGGAGTCTCTAGGAGTACTTGATTTTCTTACTGGACTCAGCATGTCTCTGGTTGATTGCTTCTTAAAAGCTGAAAGCAAAAATAAAAACAGATTTTTATCATAATAAATGTTACAATTTAAGAACAATATAATAAAGTTATATTTTTCCTAAGAAATCAAGAACAGTGTAGGCAGTGAAGCAACAAGTCAAGATGCTGCCGTACCACGAACACTTTGAAATTTTTTTTGTCAAACTTGAGCAATTGTAACTTCAGTGATCACAAATTACTATCTGCTTTCAATTACAACCGCTGGGACCACCCCAAAACATCCGATCTCATTGTGGGTTGGAGAGTGCCATGTTCCTTCCACAATAAAGACCCATCTTGCAGATTTAGAAAAAATAGGCCATTTAATGGGACATTAAATGATACCCAGCCATGTTGCATTGCTTTTAATATTCATGAACACATTTTACTGAATTACATATCTGCCTACAGGAACACCTGAGCATGAAAACAGTCCATCTCAGAAGACAATTTTTACCTTGGACCTATAAAAATTACTTCAAATTGGCACAACTCAAAAACTACACATGAGATTGTGCTGAAAATTCAGCCTGATCTTCATTTTATAGTACTTAACAGCTGTGCAAAGTTTAAAAAATGTGTTCTCAAGTTATCATCTGGAAAATGCCAATTTTTGACAAAATAAACCCCTTGAATTGGTCTAAGTGGAAAAATTCAAATTGGATTATGCTGAAAATTGAACTTGATCTTCATTTTATAGTATTTAATAGCTGTGCAAAGTTTAAATAAAATCTGTTGACATGTTTTCAAGTTATTATCTGGAAACCACAACCTGATGACCAAAAAAACTTGAATTTGAATAAGCTGAAAACACTGTCAGACACAACTAGTAACCTGTGAGCTACTGCACACTCAGTATACCCCCGCTATTAACATCATTGAATTGACCAAGTTGGCACACAGGAAGTAGATATGCGACAGAGCTGAAATCAGTACTTGCAATATAGGACCACATGGTAGGGTCACATACAATTTTTAAGTGGTTGCGATACTTAGTTGCTGAGAAAACTGTTACGAAAGTTATGTTGCAGATGGAAGGACAGGGGTAAACCAGTATACCTTCCCCTCTTCTTTAAAGCAGTGGTATAATAAAAACTAGGAACCTGTAAGCCACTAATCACTCAGTATAGCCCCACTATTCACATCATTTAATTGACTAAGTCAGTAAACATCATGTAGATATGCGACAGACTTTAAATAGGTACTTGCAGTATAAGACCACATGGTAAGGTCACATATAAAATTATTGTGATAAGTAGTTGCTGAGATAACTGTAACAAAAGTTATGTTGGGGATGGAAAAGACAGATGGACAGGGGAAACCAGTATACCCCTGTTCTTCAAAACGGGGGTATAATAATCAAATGCTATTAATATATTGTTTATACATGTCCATATAACTCCACAATATGACCAACTGCTTTTAATTGTTACCAGTCACTTCAGCCTACCTGCAGTAAAGTTCTGTACACCCAGCTGGTCTAACCCATCTCCCTGGGGTAACAATGGTGGAGCCAAGTTGATCAAATCATCATATATTCTATAAAGAAAACAAAGAACATGTAAACAATGATAATGCAGTTCATACAATATTATTCACATGACCTTGTTTACCCAACTAGTTGATTTATCACAGGAGTGTATTTTTTCATAGTTTTTACATTCTTTACTGTATACATACTCATACATTATTGGCTTATAAATGACTTACTATGATTTGACAATAAGTTGTATTGTAACTATGTTAAACTTTTGTCCGACATGCATGTATGAACAGACATGTAACACCTTACAAAGACCACCTTAATATATAGATGTTCATCCTTTCAAGAACTGAGCCACTAACATTGCTCTTTCAATATTTAATCTTAAAATCCTATGCAGTTGTATTAGTAATGATGAAAACAATGCCAGAATTTGATCTGTAATTTGTAATACCATATGGTGTATTTTTATTATGATAACAAGGTCACATTGATTACTTTAGTATTATAGTGCTAATGTACTACAGTTACAGATATTGTTCTGACTTGTCCACTTGGACCTTGTTCTGACTCGACCAGTCCACTTGGACCTTGTTCTGGCTCGACCAGTCCACTTTGACCTTGTTCTGACTCGACCAGTCCACTTGGACCTTGTTTTGATTTGATCAGTCCACTTGGACCTTGTTCTGACTCGACCAGTCCACTTGGACCTTGTTTGATTTGACCAGTCCACTTGGACCTTGGTCTGAATTGACCAGTCCACTTAGACCTTGTTCCGATTCAACCAGTTCATGTGCATTCATTAATATTGCTCAGTGGATCCCAGAGAGTATCAATTTGCTAACATTTCTTTGGTTTGTACCATTTGTACCATGGAAGTACCATTTGACAAGTGTATTCAATAATTACAGCAGAAACTTACACAGTAATTTGTCCAATAAGAGAATCAATCATTGAATCAGCTTCACCCATACCATCTTTAGTTATGTCCTCTGATGTAACTATTTTTAGGGCTGTTGTGAAGTTTTCAGAAAAGTTTTTGTATACATTTAGATAGTCTCTAACAGTTGTTACAGTACATCCTTCCTCCAGACCTTGTTCTTCTTGCTATTAATTGTAATTAAAAATGTCAAAATACAATACAAATAGGACAAAATACTAACATAGGTTTGATTGAACCTTTTGTCTTTAATAATGCAAAGAAAGTAAATTTTTATCAATGGCAGTCATAATGTATTTTTGTTTCAATGTGACAAACTGTTTTCTACCAAACTAATGCCCAGGACTTTTGCAAGCATATCCAATTAACAACAATTAGTCATGTCTTACTTACTAATGATTCAACACTATGGAAACAAACCTGAAATTTCCATTAATGCTTTATTTGATACTGATTGGTTACTGAAGCCATCTTGTTTGTTTAAATGGTGTTAACACCACTTTATCAATTTTTTTAGCTGTATCATGACATCCAGTTTTTATTAAGGGGGAGGAGTGGAGGGAAGCCAAAGTACCTGGAGCAAACCCCTAACCTTTCACAGAAAAATACTTCTTCCAATATGAGGCAATCAAAAGCCAAACATTACATGGTAGGATTCAAATGGTATGAGAAAGATGTTTGGCAAGAAGTTCCTAAGACGTTAAAAACAAATCTACTAATCTGTAGACAATTGTGTGTTCATTCTAACTTTTCCTGTCAAGGATTCATTCCTTTCTCTACTGACTTAAGAACATACATGTAAATTAAAACAAAGAATGAATATAAATAAATGTAATCATTAATTAAGTTTGATTAAGAAAAATAAATTATGTTCTAAACTTACCTTGGCCATAGATTTTAAAACTGTTCTAATTTCTGACATCAGTTTATGATGAGTTGTTAAGATATTTTTGATGGAAGAGACCTCTGTCTTTATACCATCCTGTAAGATAGAAAGTTTTGAATTAAATAAAATTTATACCTGTATACAAATATGAATGATAACACATACATGCAAGTTATTTTTGTCAACATCAACCGTAGGTTCATACAATTTTGTTTCAGTAAATGTCCTTCCTGGTTTTTGGTGATATTGACTTTTGTGTTTGCTTAACGAGTACTATTTACACTGGTGAAAGGTGGCTTATAATAATTAATAAATCAGTCAAAAGTTATTTTTTGCAATAATGTAGGCACAATAATGAAAAGTAAAAATCTAAAAAAAGAAACAGGAATGATCAAGTAAATGAATAAGAATTCTTTAAGACTTGAATATTTTTGAATGTTAAATTAAAAGCAAGGATTTAGCATTAGAATTCTTTACCCTAGATATGTCCATCTCTTTCTTTAGTTCTACTTTGTCCTGATTAATTTTGTCTATTTCACCAGCAATGTCAATTACACATGCCTCCAACCAACTCTGGGTAATTCTATTGTCTCCTGGAGACTGAAATTAGAAAAAATTCCTAACATGCAATTAAATTAAACATAAATTAACAACATATGAGAACAAAACATGAATCTATTTATATACACAACAATAGTGGACTGAATTACTAATAAGTGCACACTAAGCAATATTTGAATCTATATAGGATGCAAATTAACAACAACAAGTATAACTGTTAGCTAACTGTCCCTTATGATACCCCCACTCTATAACTTTATACAAACAGGAAGGAGTCAGAGAGGTCTGAAAAAGTATCACAATCATACAAAGTTAATGACAAACTTTCAGTACTGTATCTTAAATCATTGCTGAGAAATAGTTATAGATGGCTAACAATTGACTTATTGGTAAACAGGTTTTTTTTAATTGGTTTTTATTGCCACTTTCTGCAATTCTTCAGCTATTATGATAGCACTCGGTTTTATTTGGGGAGGTAGTGGGTACCCAGAGAAAACAAGAGTCCAAGAGTCCAGTACACCCAGCCTGCAGTAAACTCAAACCTGCAACCTCAGTGTTGACGGACCACATGATCCATAGTACACAAACTACCTTTACCACTCGACCACCGAGGCCCCTTTGGTAAACAGGAAGTAGGAGAGGTCTGAAAATGAATCTCACAATATGGCACAAAGACAAACCTTCAGTATTTTATCATTTATCATTGCTGTGAAATATGAGATGAAAAATTGACATGTACACACACACTAACATAGACCAAAAAACAGTACAGCCTTATTCCCTATGGGAATGGAGGTATAATAAATTTATAAGCAACAGATGCAGGCTTTCAAGCTAACTTTTGCAAAAAATAAGGGCTAATTTTAGGTATTTTTAGGGGTTTTTAAACAAAAATAAGTGATAAAATGTGCTATTTTCTAATGTTTTAAGATTTAAAAATGAGATTTACTCACCAGTTTGGGCACAGAACAATTGTACAAAAGTTAATTACCAATTCAGAAGAGCATCAAATAGTCTCCTGGGTGTCTAATGCATATTTCTCAATATACTAAAGCTAGCTTCATTTAACTTTAATCTATTTTATGTTTATTTTTTAAATTTTGAAAATTAAAAAAATTAGGATTTTAACCAAAAAAGTAGGGCTTTTTTAGGATTTTACAGCTTTAATTAGGAATTTTATGGCCATTTGTTAAAAATAAGGAAAATTAGGAAAATAAGGGCCCGCTTGAAAGCATGTATACTTGTGCAGGAATGAATTAAATACAGGATCTCTGATTTAGACATTTCTGTCAAATGGAGGGAAAAGTTGAAGGAGCGGGAATTCGCTCAATACAGGATCTCTAATTCAGATGTCACCATCAAATTACGGAAAAAGAAAGGGGGCAGGAATTCACTCATAACGAGATTAATTTATGATTTCAATGTCAAATAGATAAAAGCCATTTAATTATACATTCTGAACAACCACATGTTTTGGACCTGCAACCTGCCACTATACATATTTCCTAATACAGTTCAGAAGACTCTAAGGAAATAGTGTGCATCTGAAAATATCTACCTTGGTGTTCATAAGAAGAATTTCCAGGTCAGTGACTGTGCTGTGTGTAGATTCTGTGATAACACAACTCTCTATACATCTGTAAAAAAATATATATAATAGTACCAGATTGATGGAGCTATGTGAGAAAATATTTGATGGAGAATCAATTTCAGTATAGAGATGCATAAGTACCTGTTTTGTACATGCAAAACCATCATCTCAAACACTGTATACAAGTCTGATTAAAGTAACATTGTCATGAAATATTTTTAAAAAGTATTAACACAAAACAAGTTTAAATAATGTCTTAACAGCCACCAATTGTGGAAAAGACATGATATACTAATATATTAAAATTATGTACTAACCTATTAATGTTATACAGACCTACATGTATCAATAATATACTCACCTATTAATCAGGGTAAGAAAATTGTTATCCGAAGTAACAGCCTCCGGTGTTCTGGTGCGTAATGCCTCCAGGTGTAGGATTCCCTGACACAGACTGACAACCTCAGTACTACATTTCATTTCCTCCTAAAGTACAAGTACTTATTTACTACACCTTTTATTTACAAAACTGCCAAGCTGTATCTTGTCTTTAAAGTGCATATTATTTCTAGGAGTCACAATAGAAACAAAACTATAACAAAAAGTCTTTGCAATAATAAAAAATCTTTAATATAACAATATTTCCAGTCAGATAAAAATTGTTGTTAGTTTCCTATTTTCAGCTAGTCATATGCATTTAAAAAATTGAAGTCCTATCTATAACCAATAACAAGGTAAATTTTATTGTAACAAACCTCAAAAATAAGTTTCCTGTAAGAGCTACATTCCTCAAACTGTTGTAATACCAGATTCAGTGAAGGATTGGCACCAGCAGCCCACTTTAACCTTTGAACTATACTGCCTTCTAACTGTGTGTAGTGAGTTTGACAGGTAACCAGTCCAGATTCTTGGCTTAACAGACTCTGCATACTCTGATAATTAAAACAATGTATATATAACTTTAACAGGTATACATCAGCAATGTATTTGATAAATTTACAGCTTTCAATGGAAATTAAACAATTTTAATAATTCTATTGTATTTATTGCATTCATAAACATAGTACACAGGTATACATCAGATTAGAAAAGTAAACAGTAGAGTTCCTGACAATGGTTAACATAGATAATGTTTCAAACATACTCATTTTGTGACAGGATACAGATTTGACCTTGGTCAGTAGGTTTATACCTGGCGAGGTGAGGCGGAGTTGGGTATAAAACCTACTGACCAGACTAAATTTCATATGCTGTCACATAATGACTATGAAAGAATATACTCATTACGTAAATGATTTGGTTTGTTTTTGACTGACAGTTTTTTTCCCATACTATGTATATGAAGAGTCTACCTTTTGGCCATGATCTATTAGTTATATTCTTTAATTTTTATAGTTTGTAGTTTTGGTTGTTGGAATTAATAAGCATTTTCAATTTTTGCTACTTTTTCTGCCGACAAATCAACAAATTGCTTCACCATTTTTGTTTATAAAGAACCATAACTCTAGTACTGACAGGGCATTGGTCAAACAGTGACCAGGTATGGAAAACACATGGCTGTGATGTGCTCATAAATAATGTTAACTCTATTAGTGACAGTGATAGTCAAAACATGGGATGGAAAATAAACAGCTGTCACAAGAGACTGGTGGATTTTTAGGTATTATTTTCAAAGGCAGGGAACAATTCTACAATCTACAGATTAGTTTCCAACATGTCTACTAAACTGTATCTATCACTTCTGTGTATGTAGTGCATTTATTAAAATACCATTTGCTTATTGATTTATTTATTTGAAATTTATCAATAAATCTAACAGTCTAACTAAGATAGCTGGAACTTGAAGGGTCGATGAAGTGTTTGAGAAATTGGGTCTTGTGATTTCTAGAAATAATTCAGGAGCGAAACAAAATCTATATTGGCTTATATATTTCAATTAATTTCCTGTCACATTGTGTTTACTTATTGTATTCGATATATAAATCTTGTTTTTTGGTATGTATTCATGTTTTTGACAAAATATAAATGTTGACTTTTATTTTTCTTGTTTAATTTTGTGCATTAAGGCTGATGTGTACCTTACGTATGTGTGTTAATTACTCTTATTTAATATTATTTATTTCTGTTGCTGCCTGTATAGTTTCTTAATTCACCTCTAAGGTAGGGTAGGAGTTAAAAAAATGTAACTTCTATAGGGGGGTCCTCAAATTTTCATGTGTCATCCTCCGGTACCATGTATGTTTTGCTGGAACAGACCTTAAAATGTTGACTGAGTGATAAACAAAGTAGTCTAACCTTTCTCATTTCAGACATGATAGTAGACCTGTTCTGCATGCCTATCTGGTTCAAATGACGACCTGACTGTACAAACACATCCTCATGCAGCCATTGCAGTCTGGCTAACTGTAACTGTGCTCTGTGTAAACCCGACTTCATCAAATCCATATTGGAATCTAAACGTCTGAAAAAGACACAAGTATTTTGTAACAAACAGTAATTAATAAATGCATGTTTTCAACCATCTAGTCGGCCTACACAACATACATGTATATGCCATTCCATGACATATCATTGGAGGTTATAAAATAACCTGCGAGCATTATGAACCCTATAAGTGATTTTATTTTCACTTTATTTGCGGTCAAAATAAAAAACATAAATCTAAAATATTAGGAAAAAAGATAGAGTTATTCATTCTGATTTTGGACCATAACAGCTGAACTAAGTTTAATAGGACCCTATGGCAAAAAAGTTTAGAAAGGCTTCTTTTAAAGTTAACCAATTAAAACAAAACATATTACCAGCATTTATCTGATGGTTCTCTATAAAGTTTATGATTTTTATTCAAAACTCAAAATGGCTGCCACCACAGGACTCGGTTAAACATAGGACCGAATAAGGAGAATTATTTAAATAGTTCTTTCAGAAACAGCAATTGAAGCCATTTTGCATTTGCATGTTAATTGGATGGTACATGTACTCTTTAAAGTTCATGCATTTTTTTAATTTTTCAACCTAGGCATCAGAAAACTAATTCTAACTTCAGGGAATTCACAAAAATTTCAAATTCTTTTTTAATAAAACATAACAAAATATTGTTTTAACTGTTTTTACCTAGCTAAATCATGTCTCCTCCATGCAGCATCCAAAGAACTTGATAAAGTACTCGCTTGTGTAAAATGCATATGCTGAAATTGTCCATTTCTCAAACACACATCTACAGCTTTTTTGCGCAGATCTTCTAAAGGCACTTTAGATTCTGCTCCAACATCCTTTGTCTCAATTTCTGCTGTGACATCTACTCCTAAAGCATCCACGAATACACACAGCATGTAGCCAAGAATCTGTGATGGAAATCCTATCATCTGGAAAGTAAGAAATTATGGCTATAATCATTGCATGCTTAAAAAGACATTTGTACTTGAAAAACAAACAAGAATTTCATGAAATTTCTTGGGACTGCAGTCTTGTTTTTTCTAATGTGTCTTAGCGACACTTATGTACCACTTAGCCCACATAGGTAAAGACATTCATTAAAATGTGAAATTTGGCACAACATTACTGTGTTCCAAATTTAATGAAGATGTGAAGTTACCGTTTCACAAAATGTTGTATGACTTGCAATCAGTCATAAGTTATATGGTTTGTACAATATTTACGACTGGTCGTAAGTCGTACGACTTTTTGTGAAACGAGGGCCTGAGGTGGGTGTGATGAGCGAATGGACTACCAAATGGACAGAAAATCATTGGCGGGACATAAAAACAAGTATGTGAATCTGGGAATTATTTTGATGCTGTTAAACATATCTGCATGTGCAGATGTCATTGTTCATATCTAAAAATATACCATCTCCTATAAGCAAATTAAGTCTTTTTTTTTCATTAGAATAAAGATAATCATAATTTATTAGAGTTGGTGAAATTGATGCCAGCAAATTCTCAAATACAATACAGCTATCTACTAAATACAATGCATACAATAGAAAAGAAGGAAAGACGGAAAGAGCAATCAAATGAATATGATGTTATACCTGTTTCCTAACATACTCTGCTATAAACCTTTTGATTGGTCGAGCTAGCTGGTCATCATCATAACAATTACCTCCATCTAAACCTAGAATTATACATAAAATTATTTACATGTCAACACTATCATAGCAATTATCAAGATTGTCAAGACTTACAACATGTGTCTCTTCATATAAGACTGGTCAACTATTCCTCTGTGCCTTTTTATGTGGATAAAGTTACAAGTAATAATCAGGCATGCCGTTTGTTTTTTACAAGATAGACGGAGTTGATACACATCATCCAATTATAGCAAACATTATTTCTGCTCTATTTGTCAACAATACAAATTTCAGAAACAATATAACAACTTTTAATGCATTTTCAAATTTGTCATATATTTGATTATTAAAGGAAAGGAAACATAAAACAAAGAGCCTCTGAAAATGAGGCTTACAGCAGAGTAATAAAAATAAAAGATACAAAAATTTTGCATTTACTAAATGACTTCAGAAGTTGTGATTGGTTTAAATAGAATTCTGAAATGCCAATGTTTTAATGGCCCACCTTGAAAGTTAGCTGCAAACTGAGTACACATATGGAAAAACATCTGCATTGTCTGGAGACGTCTGATAAAGAACAGACTGGACAGGTATACTCTGGTATTACTGGTGAAGGACGAGAGCTAAGGAATGTAAGACAGATATTAATACAAGGAAAACAATTAGAACAATAACTACGCAATCTTCATATTTTGGTCTACAGTATTCCAGCAGTCCATGTTCACATCATTATTAGTTTATTAAAATTAAGTTAAATTTCAAGTCAAAAATATATGTTTGTTTTGGTCAGCAACACAATTTTATTCTTTACAGTGCCAGTAAACCTCCAATATATCATCAAGAAATCTCACCAAGCAGTGATGTTGTCTTTTTTTTTATATCCCTAACTCATAATGATTTAAATGAACACAAAGCCACAAAAAAGTTCAATGTTCAGGATCTTGGTGTGATTTGTGTGTGTATTCAAATGTGATCACAAAATTTTTCGTTTTGTTTTTCAGCCTGACTATTCCTATAAAACAGCTAAGAAAAAGAATAGTAACCTGCATAGACTTTCCTTCCCTGACTGCATCAACCTTCCTCCATACATCAGGGACCTGTAGAGCGTCCATGGCCTCCATCAGATCTGTAAACTCCTCATCTATTCTGGTAAATAATCCATTAAATCCCATAAGTAGCATCTGTCCAGGGGTCAATTCTGATGAGTCCCGTCCCTGTAGTAATTCTTGGTATTGTAGCTGCATTCGTTTGACAACAGTCATCATCTCTAAGTTGTCATTCTGCAGGAGACAGTGTTTGTTAATTAGAATGTCATGTAAGATAAAAAAATCTCTACAACCTGTTCAACGATGTAACAGAATAGACCTAACCAGTAATGTTTACTGGAAATCTCTACAACCTGTTCAACGATGTAACAGAATAGACCTAACCAGTAATGTTTACTGGAAATCTC
Organism: Limnoperna fortunei; assembly: GCA_944474755.1. Lineage (NCBI taxonomy): Eukaryota > Metazoa > Mollusca > Bivalvia > Mytilida > Modiolidae > Limnoperna > Limnoperna fortunei. The sequence continues at coordinate 20,423,097 of OX104117.1, forward strand.
TACAACCTGTTCAACGATGTAACAGAATAGACCTAACCAGTAATGTTTACTGGAAATCTCTACAACCTGTTCAACTATGTAACAGAATAGACCTAACCAGTAATGTTTACTGGAAATCTCTACAACCTGTTCAACTATGTAACAGAATAGACCTAACCAGTAATGTTTACTGGAAATCTCTACAACCTGTTCAACTATGTAACAGAATAGACCTAACCAGTAATGTTTACTGGAAATCTCTACAACCTGTTCAACTATGTAACAGAATAGACCTAACCAGTAATGTTTACTGGAAATCTCTACAACCTGTTCAACTATGTAACAGAATAGACCTAACCAGTAATGTTTACTATGTAACAGAATAGACCTAACCAGTAATGTTTACTATGTAACAGAATAGACCTAACCAGTAATGTTTACTATGTAACAGAATAGACCTAACCAGTAATGTTTACTATGTAACAGAATAGACCTAACCAGTAATGTTTACTATGTAACAGAATAGACCTAACCAGTAATGTTTACTATGTAACAGAATAGACCTAACCAGAAATGTTTACTATGTAACAGAATAGACCTAACCAGTAATGTTTACTATGTAACAGAATAGACCTAACCAGTAATGTTTACTATGTAACAGAATAGACCTAACCAGTAATGTTTACTATGTAACAGAATAGACCTAACCAGTAATGTTTACTATGTAACAGAATAGACCTAACCAGTAATGTTTACTATGTAACAGAATAGACCTAACCAGTAATGTTTACTATGTAACAGAATAGACCTAACCAGTAATGTTTACTATGTAACAGAATAGACCTAACCAGTAATGTTTACTATGTAACAGAATAGACCTAACCAGTAATGTTTACTATGTAACAGAATAGACCTAACCAGTAATGTTTACTATGTAACAGAATAGACCTAACCAGTAATGTTTACTATGTAACAGAATAGACCTAACCAGTAATGTTTACTATGTAACAGAATAGACCTAACCAGTAATGTTTACTATGTAACAGAATAGACCTAACCAGTAATGTTTACTATGTAACAGAATAGACCTAACCAGTAATGTTTACTATGTAACAGAATAGACCTAACCAGTAATGTTTACTATGTAACAGAATAGACCTAACCAGTAATGTTTACTATGTAACAGAATAGACCTAACCAGTAATGTTTACTATGTAACAGAATAGACCTAACCAGTAATGTTTACTATGTAACAGAATAGACCTAACCAGTAATGTTTACTATGTAACAGAATAGACCTAACCAGTAATGTTAACTATGTAACAGAATAGACCTAACCAGTAATGTTAACTATGTAACAGAATAGACCTAACCAGTAATGTTTACTATGTAACAGAATAGACCTAACCAGTAATGTTTACTATGTAACAGAATAGACCTAACCAGTAATGTTTACTATGTAACAGAATAGACCTAACCAGTAATGTTTACTATGTAACAGAATAGACCTAACCAGTAATGTTTACTATGTAACAGAATAGACCTAACCAGTAATGTTTACTATGTAACAGAATAGACCTAACCAGTAATGTTTACTATGTAACAGAATAGACCTAACCAGTAATGTTTACTATGTAACAGAATAGACCTAACCAGTAATGTTTACTATGTAACAGAATAGACCTAACCAGTAATGTTTACTATGTAACAGAATAGACCTAACCAGTAATGTTTACTATGTAACAGAATAGACCTAACCAGTAATGTTTACTATGTAACAGAATAGACCTAACCAGTAATGTTTACTATGTAACAGAATAGACCTAACCAGTAATGTTTACTATGTAACAGAATAGACCTAACCAGTAATGTTTACTATGTAACAGAATAGACCTAACCAGTAATGTTTACTATGTAACAGAATAGACCTAACCAGTAATGTTTACTATGTAACAGAATAGACCTAACCAGTAATGTTTACTATGTAACAGAATAGACCTAACCAGTAATGTTTACTATGTAACAGAATAGACCTAACCAGTAATGTTTACTATGTAACAGAATAGACCTAACCAGTAATGTTTACTGGTATTATAACATGTACCAGGTAATATTCTTCAACTGTCAATTGTCACAAAGGTTGAATATACATGTATATATTTCATAATGGAAATAAATTTACTATTTGAGTTTAAGAGATTCCATACCTCTATACCCATAATGGCATTTCTATGTAGGACTTCTAACTGTGATACTATAGCATCTAATGGATGACTCATATCTGAGAAAAGTTTCTCCAATTCTTCTAAAGCATGACAAACCGAGGGTTCTTGAGCCTGTATAGCCTTCAATGCCTCCGGCAGGATAATGGATCTAAAGTTTATGTTCAATTCCTGTAACATAAAATACAGAATATTTTCCAATGATTGTGATAATAATAAAATTAAACTTTCAACAAATTAAGTTTTCAATTCAGCTTGGTGACCTGAAAGATGTTTTTAAAACATTGTTACATCATAACATCATTACATTAAATTGCCAATTCATGGTACAGTTTTCAGTATAAACATGTTTACACTTTTGTTTTGGGAAATCAATCAATTAAAACAAAGATTTTGTCATGTAACAGGTATTTATCTTCTTTTTTTTACATATATTTATTTGATTTATGTGAGATGTTCAAACATCAGAAGACTGCAGAAACTTGCATTTTGTTTAAATTTTATATCATAAGTCAGAAGGAATCAGCTTACACTGTTTTGTTATGGCATGTAACACTACAAATATGATGTAGTGACAAAAAGTAAAAAAACAGTAGAATGTGTAGGCAGTCAATTTGCCTCCTTTATCTAGAAGGAATTCAGAGAAATATAGGAAAATGGTGAATCAGTCAACAACTTAAGAGTGATAGTTATCTCCCTTGTTATTTTTGCTTATACAATATAATGATTTTAATAGGATTTTTTTAACATATAAGTGGTGCCATGGATAGCTAAATAAGAACTTCTACATAAATATAAAGATAAAACAGTTGTAGACATAATACTAGTCATTACAATTTTATCAACTCCATAAATCCTGAATCCTATTCCTTTTATGTAGTTGATAAAAAAACATGTACATGTATTAAAATATTATAGATAAGCTGAGAAAAAACTGTGAAATGTATATATTTTGTTAAATTTTAATTATATTGTGCAAACTGAGAAAATCCCATATCACTCTACTATTCTGATCAGGATATATTATTGTCAGTTTATAAGGACGAGACATCATAACGTTACAATACAGCGATAAACAGTTTATTGTTTTTTCCCTCTGTGGCTCTATGGATAATTTCTAACTTTCATAATCTTTATGGATCTAGTATTCTGCCTAACTTTAAACAGGATAAAACTCCCATATCTAATTGGTATTCAATTATGCAGTGGCAACATTTAACTTTTGTTTTCTTACCTGTAATGCTATATAAACATTGTGTGTGGCCAGTAATGCTCGGTGCAGAGAGGTAAAGTGGACCAATTCCTGAACCTGTGGTCATAAACAGTCAATACATTTCATGTAAGCCTTATACATATCCAGAATAACCATTGGAGTTAACAACAAATAATTCTTGATTTTGAATAAAATGCTATGAACATAATGTAAATCAAAAGAATGAAACTGTTCTATTTTATCAACTGTCATCAATATACAATACATGTATGTTTTATAGGTAGAATTAACTTTGTTTTAAAATTTAATTATTTTCCTTCTTCCTTCAAAATTTTAAAATGCAAAACTTGAGGTCCTCATGATCAAAAATTATATTTTAAACCAAATGAAAATTATTTGTAGCAAAGAATATAAATGTCTTACCAAGGTATTAACTTTGAGAGTATCTATAAAGTGCATGACATTACTACTCATGCTACAAAGTTCATCCAGGAACCAGTCTCCATCTCTAGATGTCAGATCCATAAGTCTATCCCCTGCACCTGAAGTACATCATACATACATCAAATTGTTAACTAATTCCATATTTCTATAATCCAAGTGATTCTACAATAACTATCTTGATTAAGGCAGTGTTTAGATTTTATTTATTTGTTTGTTTGAATGGTGCTAAATGCCACTTTCAGCAATTGCTCAGATATAGCAAAGTGGATGAGCTTAACCACTCTGCCACCAAGGCCCCAGATTAAATTTTGATTTCTGTGCAAAACGCATCAACAAATTTCTACTGCATTTAATAAATATAGTAATTTTCTCAAATTCTGTTTAATTATATAGTTCTCAGCAAGCCTCACAATGTAAACTGAAAACATGGACCAGCACTAAGTCGAGCTAAGTATACCCCCACTCAACCGTTTTTTGGCTCAGAAAACAGAAAGTAGATAACTGACTGACCTGGAAAGGGGATGCATGGTACAACTCATTATGCTAAAGCTGTATAAGCAGAGAAATGTGTTATGAAAAAGTTTTTCTAATTTGACCCTTGAAACAGTCTAAGTCTGTTCGGAAAACAGGAAGTATATAACTGACTGACCTGGAAAAGGGAGGCACCGTACAACTTATCATGCTAAAGCTGTGCACCAAATTTAAAATCAATGCCTTTTAGAAGCCAAGAAATTTCTTACAAAAGTTTGAACCGACCGACCGACAGACAGACAAGGTGATTGCAATACAGCACCTTCTCTTACGAGTGGGGGTATAATTTAACGACCTCAAGGGGACAAAATATTATAGTCAACAGGGATGTGTGGCAAAATCTGTAGAAAGCATTACACAAGTCAAGGTCATCAAGGGTCCAGTTTCTTACCTGCCGCTGCAGCCTCCATCTGTGTGTATCTCTTGTTCAGTGAACACAGAGCAGAAATTATCCACGCCATTAAACTAGTAACACCACACACTCCATTCTCTACAAGGAATCAAATGACTTATTATTTCAATATGATAATAACATATACAAACTCTTCAATTACTTTTATAGTTGGTTAAAGGGAATTTCACTGTCAGCCTGGAGCCATTTTTTCTAGTTCAGTTAGTTAAAATACCTTTAATAGTATTTTGAAACCAATATCACAAAAATAAACATAAGTACACAAAACATAAGTGTACTAAAGGAATCAGAAAAAGAAGAACACAGAACACTCTTTGTGATATTCTTTACTAAACTTCAATACAGTCAAACTTAGTGTTTATCTGACTGTATTTATTCCTCTCCTGTACTTTTTTATTAATTTTATTTTTATATCTTTTATATAACAACTCACTGTCTTACGTGTCTAATGACCTTGTTTTTTGGATTGTTTTACTGATATGTACATATACAGTTTTATGTGATCCTTTTCATTTCCTTAAAAGGTCACATAAGACAGGGTTGACTGTCCTGTAAAGTAGAGGTTCATATGGCTTTGTAGTTTCAGGGAAAAGAAATTTTCAAATGTTAGAAATTTGTTTTCTCATGGAATGAGTCCTTTCAGCATAACATAAAATGACATGGGGATTCTTGTTAAAGACCTATTTTACTGCAATGACCAATACATTATACATTATGGCTTGTAGTTTTCATCTGATCATGACAACTTGGGAGTCTTTATATAGAATTTGTACCAAGTTACACATATAACTCCGTACCTTAAGAGGGAAAAAGTTTTTAATTTCAGACACTTTGAACACCATTCCTGCAAAGTCTGATTTACTAGGACAAGTAGTTTAAGAGAAGATTAAAATGTGAAATGTACAGACAATGGAATGACGGACATGGCAACAGATGGGACAAAAAGTAATTATATTAGCTTACTGGCAGAGCCAAAACAATATCCAGAGGCTTTCTAGAGCCTGTATTGCTCGCATGACTTTATAGGTAATAAAGATGGCATTTCCCTGATGCTACACTAAGTCCTGTAATTTTCATTTTTCTACTGGCATAAATAACACTATCTTTGCTGAGACCACCAAATAAATCTTGCTATTTGGTTTCAACTGGTTCAATAGTTTCAGATAGGAAGCTATTTAAACATTGTTCTGTAGGTTTCCATGTTAAATTAATTGCACCCATCATGGATTTTTGATTAAAAAAGCAAACAAACTGTTAAGAGAACCACATGATAAACATTCACATACAATATGGCTTGAATCATTTTTGCAGTTTCAGAAAAGATATGGCATTTGAAAATAAATATTCCTAATAACTTGTGTTTTGATTGGTTAATTGGGTTTCAAGCCTTTTAAAAATTTTTACCTTCGAGTATTGTGTTAAGCTAAGTCTGTGCCATTTAAAATTTCCAATAAGCATAAAAAACAAACCTTATAGAGGACAATTCGATAAAAACTGGTGATAAGTTTTGTTTTAATTGGTAAAGTGCATTCAGAGAAGCCTTTTAAAAGTTTTTCGAATTAACTAAGTCCTGCGGTGGAGGCAATTTAAATTTATGATTGGCATAAAAAAACATACACTTTATAGAGGACCATCCAAACAATATTGCTAGTAAGTTTTGTTTCCAATGGTCAGCCTGCTTCAGAAAAGAAGCCTTTTTTTTTTCCTTTTTTTTCCATTGGGTTCTATGTTAAACTATTTCCTGCTGTAACAGCCATATTTGTTCTCTAATCCAAATAAACAACACAAAATTTGAAAAGGTCCATCCAATGAACATTATGGGCAAGTTTGGTTTCAATTGGCCAAGTGGTTTCTAGATTAAAATGTAAAAAGTAAAAAGTTAACAGACGCCAACACTGACGACGACAGACTCAAAGTGATGACAATAGCTCACATGACCCTTTTGTGTCAGGTGAGCTAACAATATATAATAATTATTAAAAAACAAAGGCTGACAACCCATTTTTCCTAAGACCATGGGGCTAGTTTCCACAAATTTTTTGTCTCTGGGATGACATTAAATATATGAAAATATATGTCAGATGATACTCGTACCATAGCTTTGTAGTCATATGCATGCGACTCCTACTTTGTTGGTAAATGAATTGCGTTTATTTTATCTTCTAAATAATAAACATAAACAATAATTGTGAAAGGTTAAGAAGGTTACAGAAAAGTAATTTCCATCAATCAAATATATCAAATATCCTCTTAATACTCACTCAGACAATATTATTCTCAGACAAGAAAAGAACTATTTAAGAACTTTAATATTTAGATGTAACAACCATACAAAGTTGTCAATGATTCTGAATTTGATATTTCTTTCCTTTAGAAGTTACATGTAGGTCTTAAATGTCAATTACCTTGCACAAACATTTATATGGTTTTTTAATTTCCTGTATAGGTTTGTCTATGTCAGTAACCTTGTAATAAATATTTGTCTTTTCATTTCTCGTAGAAGTTGTTTTTAAAGTCTATTACCTTGCATAAACATTTATATGGTTTTTAATTTCCTGCATTTAAGTTTGTCTATTTTATTAAACTTGTACATTTCTTGGTTTTTCCATTTCCAGACCTGTTAAACCACTTTACATGTTCAGTAGTGTTTTGCAAGGTAATCAATTTAAAACACATAATATTTAGTGACAAATTGAGTTTCATTGTTGTTCCAATCTGCTGGATTCTACCTCTTTGCCACTGTCGTCCACTGATATATGTGACTCGACAATTAATGTCGTTTGTTTCTCCTTCTCCACAACAGTTTATTCCTTTGCACATTTTACAATTGCTATCTATTTTGCTTTGGAGTACTTTTTGATCTTATTTGAAAGAAGAGTCTTTAAACAAAATTGTGAAACTAAACTTTATATGTGGATTACACCATTACAGTGAAAAAAAAGGACAAATTTACTGGTCAGAATTGCCAGGACCTCATCATTGATGGTAGGGATGTTTCCAGAGCTTTGAAAAAGTCAGGAGTGGTCTGATTATTTTTATGTTTATTGTTCCAGGTATTGTACTTTTAGCCCACCAAATACCATTCCAAATGCGTTGGTGCAATTTTTTTAAATGGACTTGTTGCTATAATAAACTAGGGAGAAAACAATTATGGTCTCCAGCTTTAATCCAAACTTCCGTGCCTTCCAGGATCACCATCATTGAGACGCTTGCTTTAGATTGATAAATTTTAAACTTAAAAATTTATAATCGATGAAACAAACTAATTTTTTTCAATAGATCCACAAGAGTCATAGTTTTCAATGCACAACCAATAGATCATATTTTGATACTGAAATCCTTAGATACTATGGAGATCATAGAAGTAAACGCTTTTGCTTTTTTTGTAGAAGTAAGTCTTCAATGTCTATTACCTAGCACTATAAGTTACATTTTTTGTTTGTTTGAATGGTGTTAAATGCCACTTTCAGCAATTGTCCAGCTATATCATGGCATCCAGTTTTTATTTGGGAAAGAAGCTGGAGTACCCAGAGAACACAAAGACCTTCGGCAGAAAAACTGGCAATCCTTGTCAATTAAGATTAAAGTCTAGCACACCCTGCATGCGGTGAGACTTGAAAGCACAATTGAAGTGTTGACAGACCACATGATCAATAGGAGACAAAACTACCTTAACCACTAAGCCACAGAGGCCCCTATTAGTTACATAGTTAGATGCAGAAAAATATGGAGTGGCGGAAAAAAATATGTATAGGGCAAGTCCAGATATGATTTTTCATGCACTCTATATACTTCTGCATCCCCACTTTGACTGTATAATGAATTTACCTCACAGGTGAAATTTCATTCCAAATCTAGTTCTGTCCTTAAATCAATTTTAATCATAGAATGCAAGGCAAACTTGTAGCAGCTATACTGTTACTGTAATTTGTTGCTAAAACACAACATTCCAATGGCTTCAAGTCACATGGAGATGGCATACAACACATTTTGGAGTTGGTACCAAATTTCATGACTTGACAGAGTGAAGATACAATAATTGTTAAAGGCACACTGGACCCATTAAAAACAGTACTTTTTAACAAAGTTGGGATAAAAACATTTGTATGGTTTTTATTTCATGCAGAAGTAAGTCTAAAATGTCTATTACCTTGCACAAACATTTGTATGGTTTTTTCATTCTCCTTTATCTGTAGTTCTAACAGAACCAGATCTGCTGGATCCTGGTTTCTTCTTTCCAGTAGCTGTAAAATAAAGGCTAGATACAATAGGAATTCTACAGTAGGACCTAGTCCGACCTGTCATATACAGGGGAATGATGGTCAGTTCACAGTAGGACTTAGTCAGACCTGTCATATACAGGTGAATGATGGTCAGTTCACAGTACGACCTAGTCAGACCTGTCATATACAGGGGAATGATGGTCAGTTCACAGTAGGACCTAGTCAGACCTGTCATATACAGGAGAATGGTCAGTTCACAGTAGGACCTAGTCCGACCTGTCATATACAGGAGAATTATGGTCAGTTCACAGCAGGACCTAGTCAGACCTGTCATATACAGGAGAATGATGGTCAGTTCACAGCAGGACCTAGTCAGACCTGTCATATACAGGGGAATGATGGTCAGTTCACAGTAGGACCTAGTCAGACCTGTCATATACAGGGGAATGATGGTCAGTTCGCAGTAGGACCTAGTCAGACCTGTCATATACAGGAGAATGATGGTCAGTTCGCAGTAGGACCTAGTCAGACCTGTCATATACAGAGGAATGATTGTCAGTTCACAGTAGGACCTAGTCAGACCTGTCATATACAGGGGAATGATGGTCAGTTCACTGTAGAACCTAGTCAGACCTGTCATATACAGGGGAATTATGGTCAGTTCACAGTAGGACCTAGTCAGACCTGTCATTTACATGGAAATGATGGTCAGTTCACAGTAGGACCTAGTCAGACCTGTCATTTACAGGGAAATGATGGTCAGTTCACAGTAGGACCTAGTCAGACCTGTCATAAACAGGAGAATGATGGTCAGTTCAAAGTAGGACCTAGTCAGACCTGTCATTTACAGGGAAATGATGGTCAGTTCCAGTAGGAAACAGAATCAAAATCTGGGGAAATTAAAACTGCTTTAAACTGCTTGTACTACCCACCTGGTTAACTAACGACAAAAAACACCAAGAACTGTGTTTCTATGCTGGCAATCTTTGGGGGTCAAATAGGGAGAAAATGAGGACATAAATTATTAAACCTCTGTTTTCATTCTGCCTGCAAAATAACACTTAACTTGTCTTTAGTTCAAGAGGAGACTATTTAAATAATTTCAGCCAATCAAAAAATTGGAGCTTGTCCAAAAAGTCACAATGAAGAATCTTTGTTGAGTGGTTTGGCCAATATAATAAGTTACTGAACTTTAAACTTTGATGATTTCTGAAGTTTCAGATAATCAAAAGCAAATAATTCTCCCTTGGTGACCATATATTTCGCACAAAAGAGATGAAATAGGAAATCTTTGTCCACTACAAAAGAAACACTAGTCCTGCAAAACTGGTTCAATATGGTCAAGTGATTTTGAAGATTATTTAAATGTTACGAGATTACAGACTTAGTAAATAATGGCAACAGTGAATCCTATGTTTCAGAAAAAGAAAGTTAAAGAACAGCTTCTAAAGAAACTAGATATCAGTGAGATAATATCCATATCTGGGCCCCAAAGACCTTGAGGTCAAGGTTAAAGGTCAACTATGTTATTGCTTTGATATTATCTACCCAAATAACAAATATCAAAAGCCTACCTCAGAAGATCAAAAAGTTATAGCTCAGACACGATTAGCTTTCGGACGGAGGGAAGGATCGAGAATGCATGGACGAACAGACTGACAGACTGATCAATATAGGACATCTGCCAAAAGTGGTTGAACCCATATTAAATCTTCTTGGATAATTATTCAAAATGTGCAAGAATTTCTATTTTAAAACCTATCTGTATTTTGCTACAAATATCCCTATGTTACTGTATACTGTTACATCTGAATAGACAGATATGGATAATATTTGGTTTAATGGTTCTAGTCCAATTCTATTATTTCCTGTCATCAGTCTTCAATTGGAAACATTGATAATTAATTACTGTAACAAGCAAAGGGATCTTAATTCATAATATCTCTCCTAACATGTAAGGCAAGCTAAATTTACTGCTAAAATTCATCCAGTAGGGCCTCCATACCAAGGACACAAACTTTGATCAATCTTTCATTATTGTCTGCTAGAATCCTGTAGTATGACCTCTGTATTTAAGATACAAACCTTAATCGCCCATTAACATCTGCTATAATTCCCTGTACTATGTCTTCCATACTTCTGATACAAACCATAATAGGTTCTTCCATACGTTTTTTGGGAAAGACCAGTAGATCTTTAACGAGTGATAGAAATTTTATGTCTTTTCACCAGTGGAGCACAGCAGAACGAACCAAAAGACATAAAAATTTCTATCACGAGTGAAAGTTCACAGGGCTTTCCCAAAAGCACATGAAAGTGCCTACAGCTTTCACATCGCTATATCCTATAGACTCTCCATTGATCAGACTCCATTGTCTCCGACATCCTATCAGAACGCCACAAATAAGAACGTTGTTATGCTTCCATAACAACGTTCTTATTTCTGGCGTTTTGATTGGATGATGCAGCAAGTACAGATGTGTGCACATGAGCTCATCTGTACTGAGTCATCTGTACCAGAAATCTGCCATTTACGACGAATAATCAATCTTCCATTAATGGCTGCTATAATTCCCAGTAGTTTGGCCTCCATATTTAGGATACAAACCTTAATCAATCTCCCATTAACATCTGCTATAATTCCCAGTAGTTTGGCCTCCATATTTAGGATACAAACCTTAATCAATCTTCCATTAACATCTGCTATAATTCCCAGTAGTTTTTCCTCCATATTTAGGATACAAACCTTAATCAATCTCCCATTAACATCTGCTATAATTCCCAGTAGTTTGGCCTCCATATTTAGGATACAAACCTTAATCAATCTCCCATTACCATCTGCTATAATTCCCAGTAGTTTGGCCTCCATATTTAGGATACAAACCTTAATCAATCTCCCATTAACATCTGCTATAATTCCCAGTAGTTTGGCCTCCATATTTAGGATACAAACCTTAATCAATCTCCCATTAACATCTGCTATAATTCCCAGTAGTTTGGCCTCCATATTTAGGATACAAACCTTAATCAATCTCCCATTAACATCTGCTATAATTCCCAGTAGTTTGGCCTCCATATTTAGGATACAAACCTAAATCAATCTTCCATTAACATCTGCTATAATTCCCAGTAGTTTGGCCTCCATATTTAGGATACAAATCTTAATCAATCTCCCATTAACATCTGCTATAATTCCCAGTAGTTTGGCCTCCATATTTAGGATACAAACCTTAATCAATCTCCCATTAACATCTGCTATAATTCCCAGTAGTTTTGCCTCCATATTTAGGATACAAACCTTAATCAATCTCCCATTACCATCTGCTATAATTCCCAGTAGTTTGGCCTCCATATTTAGGATACAAACCTTAATCAATCTCCCATTAACATCTGCTATAATTCCCAGTAGTTTGGCCTCCATATTTAGGATACAAACCTTAATCAATCTCCCATTAACATCTGCTATAATTCCCAGTAGTTTGGCCTCCATATTTAGGATACAAATCTTAATCAATCTCCCATTAACATCTGCTATAATTCCCAGTAGTTTGGCCTCCATATTTAGGATACAAACCTTAATCAATCTCCCATTAACATCTGCTATAATTCCCAGTAGTTTGGCCTCCATATTTAGGATACAAACATTAATCAATCTCCCATTAACATCTGCTATAATTCCCAGTAGTTTGGCCTCCATATTTAGGATACAAACCTTAATCAATCTCCCATTAACATCTGCTATAATTCCCAGTAGTTTGGCCTCCATATTTGAATACAAACCTTAATCAATCTCCCATTAACATCTGCCATAATTCCCTGTAGCTTGGCCTCCGTATTTCTGATACAAACCTTAATCAATCTCCCATTAACATCTGCTATAATTCCCTGTAGCTTGGCCTCTGTACTTAGGATCAGTTGGGCCTTCATTGGGGTGACACTTGGGTTACCATAGAGTTCATGGAACTGATTAACTACAGTATGACATCTGGTGAACAGAAAAAAATGTATATCAAATAGCCTATCATATACATCTTGTTTTTGAAACTGACAAGGAAATACTATATACAGTTGAACAGTATTATAATTATAACTGGAAAAACTGAAAGCGATGCTCACAACTTCCTGATGTCACAGAATGGCGAAGTCCATGTTTTGTTATGGGAAAACACTAATGTCATTTGGATCAACATGTAAAAATATCAGGTTCACAATGACAAAGATTCTGTTAAAGTTTCATCAAATTCAGTTCATTGGTAAAGGAGGAGTAGCAGATAAGAGATAGTGTAATGGACAGAAGGACTATATCAGTTACCTATGTTATTACCTGGGTGTATGGAAATTGTACCACCTGAAAGTATTTCTGTTCAGGTGGTTCAATTTCCATACACCCGGGATATAACGTAGGTAACGGATTTATCCCCGGCTTACAAGTTTAAAAGGCTCAAAATAGGTCCTTTGTCGTCAGAAATAAGCTAATTGTGCAACGTCATCACAGTCGCTCACAAACTTTTTTTTACGTCTTTCATGCAGAAAATGCCCATTCCTTAGGTACCAACCCCAGACTTAACAGGTTTTATGAGTTAAAATTCTGTTTTTCATTGTCTTTCTACTTTCGGTATTTTGGCGGCTCAAGTCACGTTATCATAACGTCAAGAGACAATGACGTTAAGTTCCAATTTCATTCATATTTATGTGTGTCTGTGTGAACGTAGTGCATTTGCAGTGTTTGAAATGAAGTAAAAATACAAATATTAAAGACAGAAATATTCCTTTGTGGAATAACATACACATTTACTTGAGAACATACATTAGCTACGCACACACAATACACCCTGCGACGTAAGCAATGAAGCCGGTGGGCATGGGATTTGTATCGACGGGTAACCAACCAATCAAAAGTCCAAACTTGTTACAAGCCAGGGATAATACTATATACCCCCACTTTTTAAGCGTGGGGCATAACAATGTGCTAAAAAGGTCTATATAAGTAGCCTTGCCAAAATGAAGATCTTACATATTAAGAAATGTATTCGTCTTGTTATTCTTGCTTGCCCATTTCAGGTGTTTGTTAAGAGATAAACAATCTTATTTTATTCTATACTTTTACCTTTCTGAGACAAAATCACAGACAATTTCCTGAAGAAAGCAGAGATAATGATAAGTCCTGTTCTGATCCGCAAAGGAAATACCAAACTGTAAAAAATAGAAAACTAAAGGTATAAAATATCTCAGTACATGATACAGAACTGACTTTATTTCCAATGTCATCTATCTATTTATTTCCAATGTCATCTATCTATTCTGTATCTGCAATTCATTTTTATTTCTCTGATCTAAATGGAAAGGCAATAACCCTGTCAACTATAGTCTAGATAAGAAAACATACCGTAACTATGCTTACCTGGAACTACATGTACTCACCTGACAAAAAAATGATATTTAGTCTAACTGAATGAATTTTTTTTTTCTTTTAAAATTACAATTAGAGGTCTAACTTTCAAGGAGAACTGACATTGACTTTTCCATGTACAATAAAATATTGAATATTTGAAAACTGAAACCAGGAAAATTAACTGTAAAATATACCATTATTATTAAAATGAAAATGTCAAGACAATTTGAGTCCAATATTTTATAGTAGGAGCCTACATCATATTTGCAAATCTTATCCACATTACTACTTGTTAACATGATACAAGTTATTTTTCAACTTTTTTTTATTTAAAGGAAACAAAGTACATTTAGTCCATGCACACTTATAATACCTGTCAACTTTTGAAAGTCTGAAAGGCAGATTTTCAATAGGGAAAATGGGGGATTTTCAATAGGGTAAATGGGATATTTTCAATAGGGTAAATGGGGAATTTTCAATAGGGTAAATGGGTAATTTTCAATAAGGTAAATGGGGAATTTTCAATAAGGTGGGGGATTTTTAATACGGTAAAATGGGGGATTTTCAATATAATAAATTTTTATTAGGGTATTACTGCCTGCATTGCAGTATTCTCTATCATAAAGCCTTCAGGCTTTCTCGGGTTTAACCCGAAATTGTGTCAACAAAGTAGCCACGTGCCTTTCTATTTAAAGAAATGAAAAACTCAACAACTGACTGACATGCACGGGTAGTTTCACCCATGCAGTATATAATCTCCAGACACCTTGTTTGCACGCTTTTTGTCAAAAAGACCACGTGTGTTTAACACATTGAAGTATTTTGCGCTACGTTGTGGCAGCAACTATTTTATAGTTTTATATTTACTTGTGTTTTGGATATAGCTAAAACCAGCAGTTATATGTCTGGGAAATTCTCTGATATCAGCTCCGAGGAGCAGGCCAGTGGCCGTGAAGAATATAAATCTGATAATGAAAATTCAACCATTTTGAAATTGTTCGATAGTGAAGCGGACGATACCGGGAGTTTTCCTGGTTTTGAAGACACAGACATTGTGGCCGAGAAGCCCAAGATGAAGCTCCTCAAAAGAAAAAAGTCACTGCAAGAAAACGAAAGGCTTCGCAGGCTGCGTCTAAGTCGAGCCCGAAAGTAAAGAAACTTAAAACCCCTGACAAAGTCAACGATGACATAGTTGTAATGATAAGACAATTTTTCGAGAATTTACAGAATATTCCCAGTAGTAGTAAGTCCCCAGTTTGCGCAGCTGCGCCCGAGTCAGTTAGACGAAACGAAAGTATGTCGGAATCAGAATTATCTGAAGTTCTTGAAAACACAGTTGAGGAAAATGTTCCGGTAATGGGATATAGTTTATTTACTGATCCACGAGAAAGTGACAAGCGTGTTGTCGTTAGTACGGACAGCGCTTCCATTGTAATGCCAAAGATTTTTTATGATGAGACGAAGTTCGGATAATCTTGCACAGTTTGTCAAGTCGGCATGTACCAGAAAAGCAGATATATCAGATTTTTTGGACGTTAATCATATTCCTAATAACTGTAAGTCACTTGTTCCACCCCTTGTTAATCCAGAAGTATGGGGTTACTTGTATCCTAATATACAACAGCGGGACAAAAGCATGCAGGAGATTCAAAGAATTCTGGGCCAGGCTCACTCAGTGGTGCCAATGTTAAAGTTAGCCGAGATTTTTGAGTCAAACCACATTGATGTCACTGAAGCTAAGAAATTACTAACTCAGTGTATTGCTATGGCATGCAATTCATTTTTCGAGATGAACATTAAACGACGATACTTTATCAGACCATATGTGAATAAAATTTCAAATGCTGTGTAGTTCAAGCTATCCTATTGAGGAACAGCTGTTCCCAAAAGATGTCGCGAAACGTATGAAAGAGATCAGCGATGCTTCACAGATTAATAGGCAGATTAGACCCGCTGCACCAAAAAACTTCAGAGGTCGGCCCTACAGAAGGGGCCAGCTCATGTACAGCCAAAGTTTCAGAGGACGAACATACCAGAGAGGACCAAGAGGGTCGTTCAGAGCCAGGAATCGCCAATAGGTAGCTATTCAGTGGTAGGTACATCTGTTAATAGTGCATGCAAGTTCCAGGCTGGTTCTCTAAGTAATAGATTTAATGTATGGAAGAAATTTACAAATGATAGATGGATTTTTAAAATATCAAAGGGTATAAAATTGACTTGTGAGAACCCCAGTTCAGTCATTTATTCCTAAAATTATTAATTTTGGTATTGAACGTAATAAGATAGTAGATGTGGAAGTCCAGGATTTATTGTCTATAGGTGCCATTTCAGAATGTGAGCATGAAGATGGTGAATTTATTTCGAATATATTTTTGGTGAATAAAAAGGGTGGTAAATTTAGACCAGTTATCAACTTGAAAAAATTAAATACTTTTATTCAATATCATCATTTCAAAATGGAGACCTTTGAAATTGTATTAAAGTCTATAAAGAGAAATTATTGGTTTATTTCTTGTGATCTCCAAAATTTATATTTCTCCTTGTTTATTCACATGTCGCACAGAAAGTACTTGAGGTTTGAATGGAATGATAAACTATATCAGTTTAATTGTCTATGCTTCGGTATATCCTGTGCACCGAGAGTGTTTACTAAATTAATGAAGGTGATTTTCGCTCACATTCGCAAAATGGGGATTTTGTCCTTTTTCTACATTGATGATTCTCTTGTACAGGCACAGTCTCCTGGTAGTTGTAAGGAACATGCAGATATTCTTTTAGGAACACTATCAGATCTAGGTTTCTATATTAATTTTGAAAAGTCAAATTTTGTACCTACCACAAGAATAGTTTATTTGGGTCATATAATTGACTCTGTTGCATTTAAGGTATTTCTTCCAGGTGAGAAAATACAGAAGATTTTGTCAGTGTGTGAGAAAGTACTTTTGGCTAAAAAGCTTACTATTCGTAACGTTTCTCATTTAATTGGTCTTTTTACATCAGCTAGAAATGCCATAAGGTTAAGTCCCTTATTTTATAGATATTTAAACAGGGATAAGGTCAAGGCTTTGGCAAATAGTAATAATGATTTTGACATGGAAATGAAACTTACTCAGGAAGCAAAATCTGAAATAGTATGGTGGCAAGAAAATATTCATTTGAAAAATGGTAAGGATATTAGACCTAAAGCAATGGAACATTATATAGAAACTGATGCCTCTAAAGCTGGCTGGGGTGCCATTTTTGAAGGAAATAAAACTGGTGGTCGATGGTCTGAGGCAGAATCTGTGTTGAACATTAATTTGTTAGAGTGTAAAGCTGTATATTTTGCTTTGCTAAGTTTATGTAATCATTTATTTGACACTCATTTATGTAAATAACCAAGGTGGTTCAGTTATGTCATTGCACTTGCAAGTAAAAGATATTTGGCTTTGGTCTGAGGAAAAAAGCATTTTTCTCACAGCAGTGCATATTAAAGGCAAATCAAATATATCAGCTGATTATATGTCCAGACATTTTAGTGATTCCACTGAATGGAAGTTGCACGAAAAAGTGTTTGAAAAGGTCTGCAGGTCATTTTTTATGCCAGATATTGATTTATTTGCTACCAGGCTAAATAAGCAATTACCAAAATATGTATCCTGGTTCCCAGAACCAAATGCTTTTGCTGCTGACTCTTTTAGTATTGTTTGGTCTGATTTTAATCCTTACATTTTTCCTCCTTTCAGCATCGTAGACAGAGTGTTGAACAAAATTCTGGACGATCAGGTGAGCAAAGCAATATTAATAGTGCCCATGTGGGCTACACAGCATTGGTATCCTACTTTATTAAGTTCCTTGATTGGTATTCCAAAAATGCTCCCAAACAAGCAAAATTTACTCAGATTGGTGCACAGCAAGGAGACTCACCCTTTGTGCAAAAACCATTTGTTTCTAGTTGCCTGCGTAACATCAGGTCATCTCTCCAAAGTAAAGGATTTTCAGAAAACTCTATTAAATATATCAGCCAGTCATGGAGAAGGTCCACTGCAAAGCAATATGACCTCATTTGGGACAAATGGCTTGTTTGGTGTAGTAAATGGAAAGTTAGTACATAACACCCGTCTCAGAGTGAAATTTTAAATTATTTGAGTGATTTGGCTTTACAAAATAGGTCATATAGTGTGATTAACTCGCACAAATCTGCTATATGTCAGACTCTTGCTGTCTGTGGTAACTCGTTCAGTGATAACACAATTATATCTCGTTTCATGAAGGGTGTATATACTGTAAAACCACCAAAACCAAAATATACATGTACATGGGATGTTAATAGAGTACTGAATTATGTAAGTACTCTTTGGCCTTTACAAAATATTACTCTCAAGGAGTTAACATTGAAATTAGTGGCTCTTTTGGCATTATCAACAGCACAGAAAGCTCAAACTCTGGCTTGTCTGAAGTTAAGTTTAATGTCAGATTTTGGGGATTACGTAGTTCCATAGACGAATTAACAAAAACGTCAAAACCTGGTCAAGTACCACAGACAATAAGAATTGACAAATATTCAAGCAAGAGTTTATGTGTTTTACATACTTTGAGACAATATATAAAAATCACTTCAAAATTCAGGAAAAGTGATAGACTTTTAGTTTCTTTTAAAACACACAATGAGATATCCACTTCAACGATATCAAGGTGGTTGAAAATTGTTTTGGATAAATCTGGAATTGACACATCCATATTTACTGCTCATTCTTATAGAGGGGCTTCAACTTCAAAAGCCGTGGCATGTGGAGTATCTCTCAATGATATTTTAAAAACTGCAAATTGGGCGAATGCCAATATCGGTACTTTTTATAAATTTTACAACAGGCAGTCACGAGTTTCATATTCAGGTGTTGTATTATCTAAGGACTGATTCTTTATATTTTGTAGCAGACAGGGAGTCCATTGCTGATGTTTTGTGTTTACAGATGTATAATTGGTTGATGTTCGAAGATTACAGATATAGATAATGACAATTATTTGCTAAGAGACCATCTTGACATTTTGTTTTCAATTCATGTGAAGATGAGTGTGCGATGGAAATAAAGAATTTATTTGTTGTTTTATATCTTTTCCAAATTAAGTGTCATAATCTACTAAGATGTGTTATATAAATGTATGTCTATGTTGGCATTAGACATTAATTTTCCAAGGTGTTGTGATTATCTATTATACATGGGTTCTCAATGATTTGTTGTTTCTTTAAAGATTCGGGTTAAACCCGAGAAAGCCTGAAGGCTTTATGATAGAGAATGAACCCTCATCCAAGCATCCAGGGGATGTGCTGGATGAGGATTATTCTCTGAATAAGCCGTAAGGCTTCAAGGGTTTAATTACCCTCCCTATGTTGATGTAGAAAACCCTCCCATCAGTCCAACAAATCATTTATCTTTGAAGTAAGCGTGCAAACAAGGTGTCTGGACATTATATACTGCATGGGTGAAACTACCCGTGCATGTCAGTCAGTTGTTGAGTTTTTCATTTCTTTAAATAGAAAGGCACGTGGCTACTTTGTTGACACAATTTCGGGTTAAACCCTCGAAGCCTTACGGCTTATTCAGAGAATAATCCTCATCCAGCACATCCCCTGGATGCTTGGATGAGGGTTCATTTCTTGGCATAATTTGTGTTGGAGGAATTTTTAAGGTAAAGAATATTGAAATAGTTACATGTAACCTGGTAAATATTTTTGGTATGTCATGGCAACATAAGCTATAAAGAAGCATTCATCAATACATATTATTTAACCCTTTTTGTTATCAAACTTTTGCAGCAAGAGGAAGTGCCTGTTAAAACAGGTATAATGTATAAAGTGTCACAGATTTTAATTTCACCCTTTAGTCACAGTTGGTCAACTTTAGAGTATCGCTGCATATTGTGTGATAGACAAAAGGGAATTTGGCTACAGGTGAGGTGTACAAATTAGAGTACTTTATATTCCACTTTTTGAGTTATACATGTGACAGTCAGTATTTTGGAAGCATATATTGTGTTTTCTTCTTTGACAGCAAAAATAATGACAGCTGAAATATCAATCCACACCAATCATTTCATGACCCGAGTCATTTTCATGGAAATAACACAACATGAATATGTCAATACACTACTGTCGTTTTCAAAAAGCAAAAAACTGATCTTTCAAGCAAGTAAGAAAACAACAGAATCCAGAATCTTTTTCCTAAATCCTCAATTTGTAGTTGTCTTGAGAGGGTAAATGATAATAGAAAAATTACTGGTTGAAATCCTATGATTAAACAATAAACAATACACTGAAAGTATATATATGCTGAACTAATTTATAAAAATGCTGACTTCTGTTTGCTACTTGTTCAGGATCATGGCATAAACTTCAATTACCATAAAACCTACTACAATACAGCTGAAAAATGCTTAGGGCTTTTCCAGGAAAAAATGTACAGGGGGTCGGAACGCAGTTTTTTTTCCCTTGGTAAGGGGGGTATGAGGGTATTTCTATTTGGTGGATGTTGGTATTAAAATAATCGCAGTTGTCCGTGTTATTCTGTTTCTATTTCGCTAAACGTGGTGCTTTCTGCGACGTCCAAATGATTTCTGACTGACGATCTGGTCGGAATGAATGCAAGGGGAATAATCTATCATCATAAACTTTTGAATGGTTTACGCCCAAAAGTTCTGAATGGGACTGGTTGCCGATTTTCTATATTGCTCTGCTCTCTCATTAACCAGATGTTGTAAAAGCCCTAGTATACTGAAAATGCAACCACATGGCAGAATGAACATTGAAGAATTGAGTGTTGACAATGTTTGGCGTTGGTTAAATACCAACGGCCTATCACAATATTCGGATACATTTAAGGGTAACTTTATTATTGTACATTTATATATATATATATATATATATATATATATATATCGCCTGAATATAGCTGAAATATTGCTGCTCGGGCGTTAAACACCATAAATCAATCAATCAATATATATATATATATATATATATATATATATATATATAGATATATTGGATCCAATGTTGAAATACAATCAGATGTTGGGCACATATAAATAGACAGTTATAAATAGAAATTCAAAACAACTATATGCACGCATCTGTATAATTGCTTACAGATCCATTCTGATTGTATGAAAATCATTGAAATTAAAGCTCAGGTCGCACAAAAACATTGTGTATGTAAATGACATGTTCAACCAAAAGTATCACTAGGCCAGTGAAACTCCGTTTTTAGCGGACGGATCTGGTCTAGAGGTTACACCTCTGTCTTTACATGCTAGGCGCGGTAGCCATAGATGTTATAAACTGACACGAGTTCGATTCCCGAGGTGGGACTGCTCAAAAATCAAATCTGTGTGTACAGATGATTTTCAGAGTGGAAATTACAACGACATTGTTTGGTTAATTCATTAGACACTAATATATATATGTTATTTTATAGGTGGGGGGTACTTTCCATAAAAAAAATTTCTAGGTTGTGCCTCTAAAAAATTTAAATTTTAGTGGTGGTACCCCATTTTTTGAGCTGAGTTCCACCCTGAACATTTTTTTCTGAAAAGCCCTTAACAAGGAACTAAAAAATGCATTCAATTCTATCTTTTACTAGAAAAATGAAAAACTATAAGTATAGGGAAATCCTATTTGTTTTGTTCTTGTTGTGCATTTGTCCTATATTGCTATAAAAGTAAGCTGTTACAAACCTGCGAGACAATAGTAGCATAGGTGTGCAGTACTTCTATAGCATGGTGTAAATTGGATCTCTGTACTGTTAGGTAGCTAGACATCTCTGCTTCCAACTGTTCACACTGAATAATAAAACAAGATAATGACAGAACTTTTGTAAGGTTAATTAAATGTCACATTATTCTACTTAAGCCCAAAGCACTTATTCTGCAAATTGGGTTAACTTGTTTAAATCAATCAGATAATTGAGTTCCTAGTAAGTAACCAATCAGATAATTAAGTTTGTTGGCTTGTTTAAATAAGATTATAAAGCAACTTTCTTCAATTTTCCACCTATATTGTGGAGGGAGCAAGAGTATCCAGTGAAACCCCCAACCTATGGCTGGAAAACAGACAATCCTCTTAAATAAAAATGGAGTCAAGCACACCCTGCCGCAGTAAAGCTTGAACAAGTAAATTGAAGTGTTCATAGACACATGATCAAAAATAGATTACTAAATGCCATAACCACTTTGCCACCATGACCCGAGAATTAAATCACCATGCCTGCCATCATTATATTGAAAGTTTACCACACAAGTCGATTGATAACTGACTTTTTAAAAATTATTTCGTGATATTTTTGAGTACATTTAAGAAATGAGTTTCAACAAATATTTCCTGAAATTAGAATGCATACAGTTCTATATTAAAAGAGAGGAAAGTCCTTCCTTATGTTGCACTAAAAGGAAAATGTTTATGTTAGCATATATATGCCATGCACTTATACAACAGGCCTGGGTTTCATAAAACTTCTCAAGTTGAGATTTTCCTCAAAATTGAAATTTCAAGCAATCTGATTGGTCAATTTTTGAGTAAGGAGAAGTTGAGGGAATCCTCGAATTTGAGATGTTTTATGAAACTGGGCCTCATAGAAAATAGAAAACAGAGAAACTAAATATAAATTAGAACAAAACCTTCAAGAATCAACCATATCTGGTGTTAGATTTTATAAATCATACTGGAATCAACATCAGTAAGGTACAGACATATATTTTAATTGTGAAATGTTATGACCACTTAAGTTCCAATTATAACTTACTATATAGAAAAGTCATTTTTTAAAAGAAAGGACACAAGTGTGGACTGTGAGCATGCTCACAATGTGATACCCCCAGGGTAATTCCAATACCCCCCCCCCCTCCCACAAAACAAGTTAGAAAGGGGGGTATAATAATATACCAACAAGTTAGTTGGTTTGTGCTGAAATGTTTAAACATTCATTTGCAGAACATAACTGAGGATGTACAACAATGATAATAAAAATACATAAGATCTCCATAATATGACTAGAACATGGTTACATTTGATCTTCACTGCAACAAAAGGGGGGAGCAAGGGAAAAAATTAATTTTAAATATACATGTTCATTCCTATAATTTTGCAAACACTATTATCTGAGGAGCAGATATACACACTTGTATATGAGATCCTGTCTTACCTACTTAGTTACTTGCTGAACTATTTGACCTTGACCTGCCCCCTGTAGAAACTCAGTGGCAGCAATGAGACCCCTGTCTTGTCTACTTACTTACCTGCTGAACTATTTGACCTTGACCTGCCCCCTGTAGAAACTCAGTGGCAGCAGCAAAACTTGGTGGACCTATGTTCAGGTTTGTAGCAAATTCAGCACACATCTTCTGGAAAGATGTCCCCTGAATCCTCTCAATTACATGCTGAAATAAAGAAATCATTTCTACATGGAGGAAAAATTGTATGTTTTAATGTACTGTAAATTTGTATTGTGATTTATGGACCCCTCCAAAAATGTGAGTTTTTGATCTGCCAAGTTAGTACAATAAATATACAGCAAAGCAGTTAATATAACTTATAATTATTAAGCTGTTGATATGTTTTCATGAAATGTTTGTTTTCAATAGATAATCTCACTCTTCATCAAAAAGAACCTTTCGTTACATTCAAAAGATTGTATAGACTTAGAAGAAATTATCAGTATATTGAAACTGCAGTTAAGCAATAAGTTGTACAAAGTTAACATTGCATTATAACGTTGAACAATATTTAAATCTTACATTTGAGTCTCATCTTACCTTTAACCTTATGTCGAACTTGTGTAAGTTTACATTAATGTAGAAACATGTTATGTTTTACATTATTCTGGAACCCTGTTTTACATTTATGTCAAACCTAGTGCAAGTTTTACATAAAATAAGAACTTGTTGAAATTTTACATTATGGTGGGACCTTGTTTAATGTTTACTGTAATGTAAGTTTTCTCATGTAAGTTTTAATGTAGAGCCTTATGGAAGATTTACTTTCAGGTGGAAACATTGTGTAAATTGTACATTAATTTGGAACCTTGAATAAGTTTACATTTATATGAAGCTCTGTCTAAGATTTACATTGTAAATCCAAGCTTGTACAGGTTTTACATAAAGGACAAACCTTGTGTAATTTCTGCCAGTGACTGAACTCATTTATCTTTTCTTGTATAACTTCTTGGACACTATCTCTAGTTGTCTTGACAACAGCATAATCTTCATATCTGGAAAAATAATAGATGCAATGAACATTTTTCTTGTTTAGTGACAGCAGAGTATTTCCAAGGCTTAAATATAAGAAGGAATCAACAACACATGCTGTCATACTACATGTAATAATGTAAACATCCACTCTATGGTAACAAAAAGTCAACAGTAGGCTTACCTCTCTCTCAGTGTAAACAGTGGATGTAACTGATCTGTAAGGGCCTCCATGATCAGTGACCCCTATGGTGTCCTGTTTCACCCAGTCAACAGTAGGCTTACATCTCTTTCAATGTAAACAGTGGATGTAACTGATCTGTAAGGGCCTCCATGATCAGTAACCTCTATGGTGTCCTGTTACACCCAGTCAACAGTAGGCTTACCTCTCTTTCAGTGTAAAGAGTGGATGTAACTGATCTGTAAGGGCCTCTGTGATCAGTGACCTCTATGGTGTCCTGTTACACCCAGTCAACAGTAGCCTTACCTCTCTTTCAGTTTATACAGTGGATGTAACTGATCTATAAGGGTCTCCATGATCAGTGACCTCTATGGTGTCCTGTTACACCCAGTCAACAGTAGGCTTACCTCTCTTTCAATGTAAACAGTGGATGTAACTGATCTGTAAGGGCCTCCATGATCAGTAACCTCTATGGTGTCCTGTTACACCCAGTCAACAGTAGGCTTACCTCTCTTTCAGTGTAAAGAGTGGATGTAACTGATCTGTAAGGGCCTCTGTGATCAGTGACCTCTATGGTGTCCTGTTACACCCAGTCAACAGTAGCCTTACCTCTCTTTCAGTTTATACAGTGGATGTAACTGATCTATAAGGGTCTCCATGATCAGTGACCTCTATGGTGTCCTGTTACACCCAGTCAACAGTAGGCTTACCTCTCTTTCAGTGTAAACAGTGGATGTAACTGATCTGTAAGGGCATCCATGATCAGTGACCTCTATGTTGTCCTGTTACACCCAGTCAACAGTAGGCTTACCTCTCTTTCAGTGTAAAGAGTGGATGTAACTGATCTGTAAGGGCCTCTGTGATCAGTGACCTCTATGGTGTCCTGTTACACCCAGTCAACAGTAGCCTTACCTCTCTTTCAGTTTATACAGTGGATGTAACTGATCTATAAGGGTCTCCATGATCAGTGACCTCTATGGTGTCCTGTTACACCCAGTCAACAGTAGGCTTACCTCTCTATCAGTGTAAACAGTGGATGTAACTGATCTATAAGGATCTCCATGATCAGTGACCTCTAATGTGTCCTGTTACACCCAGTCAACAGTAGGCTTACCTCTCTTTCAGTGTAAACAGTGGATGTAACTGATCTGTAAGGGCATCCATGATCAGTGACCTCTATGGTGTCCTGTTACACCCAGTCAACAGTAGGCTTACATCTCTTTAAGTGTAAACAGTGGATGTAACTGATCTGTAAGGGCCTCTGTGATCAGTGACCTCTATGGTGTCCTGTTACACCCAGTCAACAGTAGGCTTACCTCTCTTTAAGTGTAAACATGGATGTAACTGATCTGTAAGGGCCTCAGTGATCAGTGACCTCTAAGGTGTCCTGTTACACCCAGTCAACAGTAGCCTTACCTCTCTTTCAGTGTAAACAGTGGATGTAACTGATCTGTAAGGGCCTCAGTGATCAGTGACCTCTATGGTGTCCTGTTACACCCAGTCAACAGTAGGCTTACCTCTCTTTCAGTGTAAACAGTGGATGTAACTGATCTGTAAGGGCCTCAGTGATCAGTGACCTCTATGGTGTCATGTTACACCCAGTCAACAGTAGGCTTACCTCTCTTTCAGTGTAAACAGTGGATGTAACTGATCTTTAAGGACCTCAGTGATCAGTGACCTCTATGGTGTCATGTTACACCCAGTCAAGAGAAGGCTTACCTCTCTTTCAGTGTAAACAGTGGATGTAACTGATCTGTAAGGGCCTCAGTGATCAGTGACTTCAAGTCCTTCATGTTATGTAGGTTAGTCAGCTGACTGTAGTATGACTCTGCAATTCCTAACCAACTCTGTACTTGCTCCTTCAGCTTTGGTAAAGCTTTAGACATTTCATCTCTGAAAAGTTCACAAATATTATTGGGGTTAAAATTACAAAACAAGTAAATTATTTCTCCTTTTTGTTAAACCTTATTCAGAGCATATCTAAGCAAGATTGTTTTATTTATTTACAAATGAAAATGAACATTTATATGAACA
Organism: Limnoperna fortunei; assembly: GCA_944474755.1. Lineage (NCBI taxonomy): Eukaryota > Metazoa > Mollusca > Bivalvia > Mytilida > Modiolidae > Limnoperna > Limnoperna fortunei. The sequence goes on from OX104117.1 coordinate 20,449,946, forward strand.
GCATATTCTCTAGTGAAGAAAAGTTTATTTCATATGATCCAAGTAAGACTTACAGACTTTGGACAAAAGTATTCGCACGACGTCATTGATAATAACAAAATGGCGTCACAGTTTGTATTATTGCTTCTGTTCCGGGCGGGCTAAAATTCAGTAGACAATTTGTATGTTCACGTTACTAACATAATAAAAGTCAAGGTCAATATAAATAACGTAAACAATCCAGTTCGTCGTCTGCTAGTTTTAAAAGTGGTTTTTAACTCTTTCCGCAAGATGGGTAGAAAATCTAAGGAATTGTCTGATGGTTGCAAAGAAAATATTGTCAAACTTGTCAGGAATGGTAAAAGTTTTGGAGAAATAAGTAGAATGCTCTTGATTCCCAAATCCACAGTTTTTAGTGTTTGGAAGAAATTTTGTGCTGAAGGAACTGTAAAAAATAAACCAAGAACTGGATGAAAAAAAACCATTGATGGCCGTGCGACCCGACGTCTTGTCCGTCAGATGAAAGGAGACCAAAAGAAGAATATTTCTGTGGTAACTTCCGATTTTAATAACAACAACGGTACTAATTTATCCAAGAAGACTGTATGGAGATGTTTGAGGAATGTTGGCTACAAGAGATGTGTATGTAAGAAAAAAATAAGGATTCGAGTTGAAAACAGGATAAAGCGCGTAAGATGGTGTATGGACAGATGGAACTGGACAGTGGCAGAGCATTGGAAAGCTGTTATATTTTCCGACGAAAGCCAGATTGTAATTGGTAATGACCAACGAATATATATTTGGAGAAAAAGTGACGAGGCATGGCTCCCTGATTGTATTTCACCAGGTGTGAATAAGAAGTTAAGTGTGATGATTTGGGGTAGTATGACGTTTAATGGAGTAGGAACACTTTGCCGTGTAAATGGGACTATCAACTCGGAAAAATACATTCAAATTTTAGATGAACACTTGTAGCCAGTAATTGCTAGACATTTTCCTAATGATAGGTATCTTTTTATGGACGATAATGCCCCTGTACACAGATCTAGAGTGACAAATGCCTACAAAACAGAAAACGATCTTCATTCCTTGGAATGGCCGGCACAGTCCCCAGATTTAAACCCCATAGAAAACTTATGGTTGACAATTAAGAGAAAATTGCAAGGTTACGTTTACGAATTAACTACAGTTGATGAACTTTATGACAAAATTTTCGAAATTTGGACTTCGTTTTCCATTGAATACGTACAAAGTTTATACTACTCCATTCCAACACGAATAAGACGAGTTCAGCGGGCACGGGGATATATCACAAAATATTAAGGTAGGAATGATTTTATTTTAAGATAAAAGTTTTAATATTCCTTCTATAATTTAGCTTTCACTTGGTACCAAACACGTGTGTTTGTTTTCAATTGTAGCTAATTTTATTTGCCTTATTGTGACGTTAACCGGTACCAGGGAAAATTTTATCCGCCATTATCGTGCGAATACTTTTGTCCACAGTCTGTAGCTGTTTAAATAAGAATTTTTTATGATGCAGTTTGATGCAAGCCAGAAGCTCAAATGGGCTATCATCGTTCACCTAAAATGCATGCTACATAAAAACAAACTAAAATCATGTTCAGGTTTTTTTTATTGAAAAATTGATAACCTGCCAAATGATCTATTTTAGTAATAGAAACCATCTTGGTTGGAATGCTGGTTATTGTTGTGAGAACTGTGATGTTTCCTCTTAATCAAAAAAATTAACTAAATTCTACTTTCTGTTACCTGTTTTTAGTCCATGATGATTTCATCTCTGCCATCCTGATAGAGAACATGCTCAGAGTTATCTCCCTTTCCATGTCTCTCTTACTCTGCCTCATCTCCCCAGTATTTGGTACAGCTGTGCCACCCCCATAGAAAGCCCCGGTGTATCCTGCTTCATTTCCAGTTGTCCAATCCACCAGAGGGTCATACACAAAGGCTTCTAGTAATGTCAGTAAGGTTTCCCGTCCTTTTCTCATTGTTTTTATGACATGCTCACTGGCTATTCTAAATGTACCCTGAAATCAAAAACAAGACAAATAATTAAATCAGTAATACAAATATCTATGTATCATGCAACTTTTGTTGATGGAACATAAAAAAGCCTCCATTATCCATTACCACTGTAACTGCACCCCACAGTTTTCTACTTTGATAAGGAATTAGTGACTCTCTATAATTGGTGTAAATGCTTACCTATATGACACATTTGCAGATTTATTCTGGAGACTAGTCTGACTGACATTATGGTTATGAACCACCTCTTCATTATATAACATGTTATTACACAGAGTTTAATCTTGTTCAACATTAACATTTATTACAGGATGATATTGTAATACAAATGAATTTTTTTTAAAAATAAAACTCATTTTTGCTGTCTAGGAGTTGGCTTCAAGTACACTATGAACAGGATAAATATTAAAGAACTTTTGTGAACACACTACCTAATCCTGCACTGTAACATTGTCATTGGCAAACAATTAAATTCAGAGGTATCAATTATCAAAATACTCTGTTCACAGTTGGGCTGGAGAAGTAGACGGAGAAACATATGGCTTGGCAACTCTGCCTTAGTAGTTTATTTTGATTCTGTTGTATGGTTTCAGAAAGTTGTTCTAATGAGATTAACGAGGGAAAAATAAGGATTCATAATTTTCCGTTACAAATCAACATTGTGTCCTTGTTAACTACAATATTACATGAAAAACTGTTGAGGTTTCTCATTGAAGTTCTGCTGACAAACCATTTCAGTGGCATATGTTGGCCAAACTGTTTAAAGTTTAAAATATGGAATTGAAATTTCCTGTATATATGCACATCTACATACTATGCAGCTTAAGAGATTTGTCTAATGAGAACAGGACTGACAAACATACAGACAGACAGGTTTAAAGCATTTCTACTTCTACTGGTACTTCTACTGTCTGATGACCAAACTGATTTTCTGTGCATGGCAATATACAAATTTACAAATTTAAAAAGTGATTTATGTGAAAAATAAACATCTAAGTTAAAAGTGATAAATTTAACTGTGATTATTTTTTAAAAATAAAAATTAACTATATAGGTTAAAACTATTTACATAATCTTGTATTTAGTGGCTGTAATTGTATTGAGTTATTGCTGTTTTGAATGATTCAATGAAATCATTCATTAGGATAATTACCGGGATGCTGTTCCAGAGTTTCATGGTTCTAGGAAAAAAGGATCGATGTCTAGCTTGTAGTCTGCATTTAGGGATTTGGAAGGATAATGAGTGCATGTTTCTAGACTGTCTGAGAGGTGGTAGGAGTCTGTCAGTTTTATGATTGCCTGAGGTATCACAGTTCTCGCTGCATCCCAAATTCATTTGATCATGGTAATGAATATATGGTACTTAAAAACATAAAACTAACATGGTACTCCAGTATTAGTTACTAAGTCAGTAAATCCTTTATTATTCTTCATATTAGGTTTGTAGCTTTAGAACATTTCGAGTAAAGTAATTACTATAAATCAGTAACAGTACATATTAATAACAAAATAATCCTCTTGAGTCCTTTAGTTGAATTTGTCCTTGTACAAGTTTAAACTACAAAATAGAAAGCAATTTGTGTTTGAGAAATAAATGCTACAGACAGATTAGGAACAGGTGTGTCCACTGTTAATACCAGCTATAACCAAACAAGTCTGGTTTATGTCAGTAAATTTTTTATGTAGCTACCTGGTTGGAAGGGAGTGTTGAGGTATATATCATAGTCCTTTCATGTTCTGAGAATTCTGTTCTGAACAGTATAAAAGCTTGGGTACACTGTGACAGTTACTACAATGATCATGCCCTTCTCTCATTATTATACCATACTGACTACATAATCAGTTTGTATATAAGTAGGAACACTTTCCTTTTTTGCCATTCAATGCTCATTTGCATATGCCTTTTATTCAAAGCAATTCTCGAGCTCCAAACAACATGTAGTTATGCAAACAAAGATCATTGTCTGTCACGCATAACAACATGGAGGATGGAGTGATGTCAGATGAAAGAAAACCATTCATCATCTCCAATGGTTTTTTCCCTATATGTTTATTCTTGTTGCATCATACTATCCAATAGTAAAATTACATTCATGAAACAAGATGACAATCAATAATCCCAAACAGAGTAATGGTAAATAGAATCATTTGATGATGTTTGAAAGAAGAGAATCACTTAAATATAGGAAAATTTTAGGTAATTAGATGTTATATAAATAAACTAGGATTGACAGAGAGACTGATGTTCGAATAATGACTTAGATTAACCAAAGCATCAGTTTTTAAAAAGCATGCACTGCTGCATGTGATCTGTTATAGAAGCAAAGGGGGCTGAATTGTCAAGGGCTTAAAAGTAGACTGAACAGTCAATACATAAGGGGCTTCAGAGAAGACTGAACAGTCAATACACAAGGGGCTTCAGAGAAGAATGAACAGTCAATACATATGGGGCTTCAGAGAAGACTGAACAGTCAATACATATGGGGCTTCAGAGAAGACTGAACAGTCAATACACAATGGAATTCATAGAAGACTAAACAGTCAAGACACAAGAGGTTTCAAAGAAGACTAAACAGTCAAGACACAAGAGCTTTCATAGAAGACTAAACAGTCAATACACAAGAGGCTTCAGAGAAGACTGAACAGTCAAGACATAAGAGGCTTCAGAGAAGACTGAACAGTCAATACACAAGAGGCTTCAGAGAAGACTGAATAGTCAATGCACAAGGGGCTTCAGAGAGAACTAAAGAGTCAATGCACAAAGAGTTTCAGAGAAGCATGCACTGCTGCATGTGATCTGTTATAGAAGCAAAGGGGGCTGAATTGTCAAGGGCTTAAAAGTACACTGAACAGTCAATACATAAGGGGCATCAGAGAAGACTGAACAGTCAATAAATAAGGGGCTTCAGAGAAGACTGAACAGTCAATAAATAAGAGGCTTCAGAGAAGACTGAACAGTCAATAAATAAGAGGCTTCAGAAAAGACTGAACAGTCAATAAATAAGAGGCTTCAGAGAAGACTGAACAGTCAATAAATAAGAGGTTTCAGAGAAGACTGAACAGTCAATACATATGGGGCTTCAGAGAAGACTGAACAGTCAATACACAATGGGATTCATAAAAGACTAAACAGTCAAGACACAAGAGGCTTCAGAGAAGACTAAACAGTCAAGACACAAGAGGCTTCAGAGAAGACTGAACAGTCAAGACATAAGAGGCTTCAGAGAAGTCTAAACAGTCAAGACACAAAAGGCTTCAGAGAAGACTGAACAGTCAATGCACAAGGGGCTTCAGAGAGCACTAAAGAGTCAATGCACAAAGAGTTTCAGAGAAGACTCAACAGTCAATGAACATGGCTAATCCAACCAAGGCTAATAAACTCTCCTAATAATAAGATAATGGAAAATGAATACAAAATCAGAATTTGCGAGCTAAAAAACTACTTCACTTAATTTAGGAGCTAAAAAATCTACTACACTCAAGTATGGTAATGTTGGAAACAGGTTTGAGTAGTAAGTGATTCTATTGAGATAAACCAGTGACATCTGAACATCTGACCAGGATTTTATTAGTGCATTATTGTGTTGTTAGAGCATTAAAGGGCGAGTTTTTTTATTCCTTCTTACTAGTTTAACCACACTGTGTTTTATGTGACTGTTCCAAGCCAGTAGTTTATGCCCTCATGTGTCCTTTCTATTGTTTTTAAATATTTTACTGTTTAAGGTATCAGACCCATAATTGTACTTACCCTTTAATTTTATTTTTCAACTGAGAAATACATCTAGATATTATTTCAATTGATCCCTAATTATTGATACAAAATATAGTGTTTGACAATATCAACAAAAAAGAGTAGAAAGTTTGTTACTAGTATAGTATTTCGGATGTTTGCCTAACATTACTGAGGTCTGCTCCATTAAAAAACAATGGACATCCGGGACACCGGAATTAAATGTGTTACTGTTTACTCTAACAACAAGCCTATTTCTACTTTTATTTGAAACTCTATGATTAACTACTTTTATCTTTGTTTCCATTTCTATTGACAAGCAGAATAAGTTCTGACTTTTTTCTTACAAAAATTTCTCATAAAATTTAATAATAAAACATTTTTGAATGATTTTATTCAGTTTTCATAAATGAATGAAAATTGCCAATCTTATCCACAATTAATTTTTGTTTACACCAGTTTCAGTAGTTTCAGTTTTTAATACATATCAAACCATTTTAAGGATGGTTTTTGGTGACAAGCCAGTAATAAATTTTTTTTCAATATGTACCTTCAATAAAGTACCAAATTGTTTACATCATATATCTTGTTTACTAAATCAATCCAGCCATTTGATTCATCCGACTAGTTTTTAGTTTGTTTTATGGGTTCTTTTTTTTAATGACTTTGTTTACAAATGTAGGTTGTTTGCGACTTTGTTTACAAATGTAGGTTGTTTGCCTGACTTAAGGTTAAAGCCATTTTAAGCAATTTTTCAGCTATATCATGTATTAAAGTTTTTATTCAAGGAAGCCAGAGTACCTGGTAAAACCCAGACCTTAGATAGGTAAACTGGCAGTCCTTATCAATTAAGGTTGGAGTCGAACACACCATGCTCACAGTGAGGCTGAAACATCCTTAGTGTTAACAAGCATGTGATCCATTATATATGACTATCATAACCTCTTTGTCACCAATGCCTGTTTAAAAATGTCATATCATATATCTGGTGTAAAAATACAGCACAAATAGACAAATATTTAATTTATTATTTTAACAAAACACAACATATACAATTTGCAAAAAAAAAACCTGATTATATAGTTCACCAATAATTTCTTTATACATTTTTACAAATGCTTCTTCTTTAGATTGGCTTTTTGGCTCAGTAATAATAATATAGTGCTCATGCTGTGTACCATAGGTGCATATGCATGGATTTTTATGGTTATGCACCACCAGCAGTTACAGCCTTTAAGGACTTATCAATCCTAGGAATCCTTAAACAGATAATGTTGGCTTATTCTATATGTACTTGAGAACTTTCTGAGTTACATGTGAGCAGCCAGATGTCATTTTTTAATATTTAAACTAAATAATCATGTTTCTGAAGATGATTAGATTTGATCAAACAATGACATTGACTCATATTCTAACTTCAAAAGTGGAAAAAAAATTAAAGAAAAAATGGAAGATGGATAGCTTTCTGTCAGTTAAATCACTGTTTTCAGTTTTAAAGTTTGAATAATTATAGAAGCATTTAAGCTTAATTGTCAACATTTTATAATTAGTAACAGATCAATTTTTACCCTTACGTTACAGTATTCATTGTGATTTACACAACCTTCTTTATTAAGTTATCTTTAAATATCAGAATGAACACAATATGAAATCTTCAGGAATTAAAACTGCAACATGTCAAATACAATTTTTCTTTGCCATTGATAACTGTCATAATTTATTCTCCTACAATTTGTACATGTACACCGTTTGTTGCCAGGTTGTTAAGGGATACGGAGTTAATATCTAGGACATGATTGAAAGATTTACAGAAACAAATTATTTTTCTAAATGCTTCCTTGTATTGCTTATTCTTCCATACATATATAAATGGATTAACAACAGAATTCAATATTCCAAGAAATACCAGAAAATTAGATACGAGTGCTCTGAAGACACTGAATTCTACAGTCTGAACAACTTGTATGATAGCAAATGGCAACCAACAGAGTGAAAACACCAACATAACAATTGCCATTACGAAAGCTGATTTCATTTCACGATGAATCCGAGCGTTAATGTTACAGTTAACTGGCATATGTTCTGATATAATTTTCTTTTTTTGAGACCATGCTGTGAAAAAAACTCGACAATATACAAAAAACATAACAACGGGTAAAATAATAAAATGTAAAGCAACTACAAGTCTGTAACTGTTCGGCATAACAAGTTCATATGCACAAATAATAGCTGACTGGAATGTGTTGTACCCAACTAAAGGCAGAACAGCCAAAACAAATGCATATATCCATACAAAACTAATTAAAATGTTAGCTACTCTCTCTGACACAATTACGTGATAACGCAATGGATGTATCACAGCAATATAACGATCAACAACAGTAAATAACAGAGAAAGTAATGAAGATGTACTAGTAAAAATGATCACTTCAAAACGGAGCAAACATGCTTCTACCACACAGTTTAAATCTGGATGAAAGAAGAAAGATATCTGAAAAGGCATGGATAATCCAAGGCACAGATCTGAAACTGCCAGGTTGGCAATGAATTTCCCTGTTGATGTCTGAAGATGGTGGAAACGCTTGAAGGCACACAATACTAACACATTCCCAGAAACAACGCAGATCATTACAGCTATTTGGAATGACACAATAAGTATTTCAAAACTAGACAACGATTTGTTTAATGGTTCCGTAAATGTTTGGTTTTCCATATTTTACTGTTAAATTTGGTTGTCAGTTTTACCAGTTGAGAATAAAGCCTGCATTTTCAGAAGAAATATATTTACACACAAACACAAGCAAAAATGTACGAACTCCCTGTTGTCATAATGATCACATTGAAAAATTTCATTTTCAGTTTTTGTTTATATAGTCCTTCCCTTTAGATAGGATGCACAACCTTGTTTAATTAATCCTGATAAACTTTAGCAACATCATCTACTGATCTCACACCTACTGAATCTAATACTGAAATAGTTTGATCAGAATATTACCTGAGGAAACACCTATAATAAGACCTAATCAAGCTGTCAGTATTACTTTGGTATATTGTCAATCTATGTTCTAAATGTTTTCCGGTGTCTTTATATAATCTTTAAGTATCGTAGATATCAAAAGAATTCTAGAACAATATAATACCGTTATTAAAAAAACATTGTCTAACGAGACATATGGTAAGTTCTTCAGTAACAAACCATTCTATTATTATTAATTTTCTTGAAATATAATAGTGCATCTTCATCTACAAATATTCTATTTATTAATAGTTATTAAAAACCTGACTTCCCAGCTGGAGCATGCAATAACTTAATTGAATTATACATAATAACAATTAAAGAAAAACCATAAATAATAGATTATTTCTTTGGACACGAATGTAAACAATGACTTGTATGTAAGACAAAACTTAATGTACAAATTGTATTGATCAAGAAATGTGACAGGGATTATTACTTTATTTATGACTGTAAGTTAAAGATGTCTTATGTGCACAGAACATGCAACGCTCATATATTGGCATAAATAACGTAGTATTTGCCGTGGAACACTGTCAAATTACAAAAAACCTGAAAAAGTCCAAAGCTGCCGATGAGTCAAGTTAATAATTCTTTGATTTTTCTTGCACCAGAAAAACCATTAGCACTTCCAAATTTTCCAGCCAAAGATTATTAAACAAATGTAATGACTGGCATTCATTTTCAATATAGATCAGAGTCTGGCACAATCTGCCCACAGTGAGACTGGGACCAGAAATCTCAGTGTTGACAGGCACATGATCAGCAGTAGATGACTACCTTAACGACTGTCACTGAAGCACACGGGTATTCAATTAGTCGTACACATGTCACTCACAATGAAAGATTTATACTAAGTTTGTGTGTGCCTGTGAGTGGCAGAGGGCATAGGTATAATGCTGGTAGATTCTGGATGCCCTGTTCACTTATGGATAAGAACCATTAAATTTTGTTATACATGGTAAAACCATTAAAGATTCAATGTTTAAAACAATCCTATGAGAATTGGATCTCTACTGTCTTCCTGAATAATACCCAAGTTTTATTCAACACTTAAAATGGAAGCTTTATAGCAATCACATTAAGAATATTGGTTAATAACAAACAGGATTTAAGGCTTGTCATACAAATGACTGTCTCAAATTAATAAATCAAATGACAGACATCCTCCGCTAATTAATTATCTACAATCTCAGATTTCAGACAAATCTTTAATGATTAATACAGTTTTAGATTTACCAGAGGCCCCTATGTTCATTTATACCTACCATAAATAATATCATTAAACTACAAAAGGGGTCATGCTATTTTGTATCTGATTATTCTTCATTGGTTTTGATAAATTAAGACTTATTTAACTTGTTGTTAAAAATCTGAAAACACATATAAAATTTTGTTGCCAAATAGCTTGTAATGTAAGAAATATTTTTTATTAGTTTCATTTGCTAACGTTCATTTTGTGAAATAAGTCTACTTGTCACTTAATTAAGTCTACTTGTAACATATCGAGGAAAACTTTTAACATAATAAAGTGCTAATATTTTTAAGAAAAGAAAAACATTTTTTTGAGTTTTTGCCGTTTTCATGCCATACACAAGTTGACATAATTATCTGACAAGTTGCCATAATTATCTGACATGTGAACTTATTTATCTGACAAGTAGACTTATTTATCTGCAAGTTGACTTGTTAGATAAATAAGTCTACTTTTCAGATAAATAAGTTAACATGCCAGATAAATAAGTCAACTTGTTAGATACACAAGTCTACTTGTCAGATAATTATGTCAACTTGTGTATGGTATGAAAACGGCAAAAACTAAAAAAAAACGTCTTTCTTTTCTATGGTGGCATATATCTGCCCCTACTTGTCACATAACTTAGTCTACTTAATTTGTAAAATATGTCGACTTGTCACTTAATTAAGTCTACTTGTCACATATTTAAGTAATCTTTTAACATAATAAAGTGCTAATATTTTCAAGAAAAAAAAACGCTTTTTGCATTTTTGCCATTTTCATGCCATACACAAGTTGACATAATTATTTAGCAAGTAGACTTATTTATCTGACAAGTAGACTTAATTATCTTACAAGTTGACATAGTTATCTGACATGTGAACTTAGTTATCTCACAAGTAGACTTATTTATCGGCATGTTGACATAATTATCTGACAAGTTGACTTGTCAGATAATATCTGACAAGTTGACTTGTCAGATAAATAAGTTTACTTGTCAGATAATTAAGTTCGCATGCCCGATAAATAAGTCAACTTGTCAGATACACAAGTCTACTTGTCTGATAATTATGTCAACTTATGTATGGCATGTAAAGGGCACAAACGTAAATACGATTTATTTTTCTTAAAAATATTATAACTTTATTATCTGACAAGTTTACTTAATTGTGTGACAAGTAGACTTAATTATGTGACAAGTCGACTTATTTAATAAATTATGTTAACTTAATTATGTGACAAGTAGGGGCAGATATATGCCACCATACTTTTCTTAAAAATATTAGCACTTTATTATGTTAAAAGTTTACCTCAATATGTGACAAGTAGACTTAATTAAGTGACAAGTAGACTTATTTCACAAAATATGTTGACTTAATTATGTGACAAGTAGGGGCAGATATATGCCACCATATTAAACTTTATAAGATCTTTTGATGTTTTTTTTTGTGGTCTGGTACCCTCTGTGTCAAATAAAGTGAAATGTTTTTAAGCACATAGTTTTGATATCACAGTAAATTTTTTTTATTGTTTTTTCATTTGCATTTAAAACTTCCACCACATTTCAAACACTATAAAACACAAGCATGTCAGACTTACTTTATACTGTCAGACAATTTTACTGTCCAAAACTTGTGAAGATTATATTGTAAAATTTATCTTGCCATGGTTATTATATATATAAATATGTTGGCAACACATCCATAATGAACTCTTAATGTATACTGATTTATTCTGCTTATTGTTTTAAACCATTGTGCAGTCTGCACAAAAGGAAGGTTGCGTGCAAGTATTTTTTTATAGTAAATCCAGTTCCATTATGAATCAAATGATGTCTAATCAATTCCATTACAGTGAAACAATTTTGAAATTCCATTAAGCTATGTTCATCATTACACTTGATGAAATATCCATGTAAATATTGATACAATGTACTTTCTGAATGTGCATCATTATTTGGTGTCCAGTTTGGCATATTTTGGTTTTATTGTTATATGCTCTTTATATTCATAATATAGTGTTTGGCATTTTCGATTGTTTGGGTAGAGCGCCTCTGATGAGTCTTGAATAGAAAAAACTTGCCTTAGGCATAGCAAACTTTATTGCCTAGAACTTTGTTGTATTTTTTGATTTCATATTTAAGCAATTAAAGGGCATACTTCACCAAGATATATTATTTAATTATGGTCTCAAAATTGTTTCCTATTATGATAATTTCTCAAGTTGAAATAGTTACATTTTCACCCTTTTAAAGTTTGAAGACACGATTGTTTCTTTAACAACAATCTAAAAATATTTGAACCTATCCTGATTGGGTTCTTGCAACATCCTAAAAGTGCCCCATCTAATTGTATTGCTACATAGATTGTCTCAAAAATAATTCCACCAGATTCATGTTTATACATCAAGCTAAGAAATGAAAGATGACAAAACAAAAGACATATTTATTCATTTACTGTATACTACAAAATTTATCTCCCTTAGTTATGGTGATGCTTTCTACACACTAAATTAAAGTTACATGTACTATAAATACCAAAGTTAAAGATCTGGGTGCCATTTGCATAAAGCGATCGTTAGCTTAACGTGCACGTTATCCCATTTAAATTGCATGGGATAACAATCACGTTAATTAGCGATCGCTTTATGAAACGACACCCAGTAGTCTAGTTTATACAACAAACATTACTTGTATATATTATGGCTGTATTTTATGCTTTAGCACATATTTATTTTATTTTAAAGAACTGTTCAACTATTATCCATAGTTGTAAAAATAAAGCAACAAAAATAATCAATTGGGGTTGTGAATAATACAGCATACACATTCATAAAGCCACAAAGAAATACAAGATGACACTTGACACTTGATAATACAAACATAACTGTTCATTACAATAGCTTTACAGTTTAGCAATAATTTTAAATATGAAGTCATGTGGTATGTCACTTGAGCAGTATGTAGCAAATACAAACAATATCATGTTTACATGTGACATGGATAATATTTTAGCTGTTATATGGATAAGATTAATATTATTGTTTACTTTTAAAAATTAAATGTTATTTTCCTATGTTAAGTAAAGATATGTTTGTTTTTTATATTTGATGCTGATAAAAGTTGTAGAACCATATTGCTAAGGGGTGTAATACCGCTGTTGTATCACACCCTTACAGGGCAGATATGGATTTATTTGAAACCTGATTTTAAATAAATGATACAATGGTTATAATATGGCATATCCATATCACATCCAGTTTCAACTCTCAACCTATACCTGCCTTCAGTCCAAAGCCTTTGGGCAGATATGGAGGTCACAGGTTGATATGGGATGTGATATTAATATTGCCATATAACAACCTCTTCAGAACAAAGTGATTTAGTGAACAAAATTGAATCATAAATGTTACCACAAAAATTGTGATTTGAGGTAATGTTTTTTGCATTCCTCATTATAATTTTTGAGATATTGACCAAAAAAAAGTGTTGCCCCCTATGTTCTATTTTTTGTAACAGCAGCCATCTTTGTTTATTTATCAATACACTATGTATAAATTTTAAACTACTGGCAGGTATCTTGAGAATGATTGTGGCTAAGTGGTTACGCTGAGAAGATTATAGAAAAAGCTTATGACTGACGGACAATGAACGACAGACACTGGTCCTAGGTGAGATAAAAAAAACTGAAGTTCAGACATAAAACAATTCTCTATTTGTCTAGCAGATGCCTGAGAACAGAAGGATCACACCTCGAATATTGATTTTTTTCTCACAGGGGTTGGAAAGTGTAAAATCTTATTAGAAATAAGAGAAATTAATTTTCTACAATAATTGTTAAAATACTAATTACATATTTTTTGCCACATTTCTTGTGACTTTATGCTACTTTGCTATAACGAAAATGTAGCTTCTGTAATGAATTTTAATCTTCACAGACTTAAATGGTTCCATTAATTAGTAATGGAACATCCAGGAGTGTGATAGACACAGGGAGCAAGCCATCTGCTTTAAAACTGTTAATGTTTCTATTCTCATCCATTTAGTATGCATTGAAAAAAAATTCTAATTAATTAGTTTTAACACATTATTGGTAATTGTTCCATTATTGATAAAAAAAGGGGTGACATTTCAATAATTCTTTCCAGAAGTGTGATACACACACAGGGTATATATGCAAGTCATTTGCTTTTAAACTGTTAATGTGTCTATTTTGGGGCACATAGTATACATTTCTAACTAATGAGTTTTAACACTTTATTGGTAATTAATGATGAAAAACAAATAGGAACATTTCAAAAATTCTTGAGGTGCGTAATTATCAGAACATCTCTTTCCAGGTGAACGCAGAAATAGACAAGGATACTGTCATTTTATTTTTTCAGGGTGCTGTTCATGGAAACAAATAAAACTAGAAAACATTTATGACCACACAATAACTTGACACAGCTGTAACATAACTGATATTAAAATAGCACTACCTTAGAAATGGTATCATGTCTACAATGCACATATGATGTCCCACACTTTCACAAAACTGTATGATACTTGTTATTGAAGACCTACAACTTTGGGAATGTTTATTTTGACTGGGAGACACAAATGGTGCTTCTACATGTGTTAGGAGCAATATCAAATGGTATATAGATAGGTTGCTGGGGTATAAAAATGAAAATACTACAGTCAATCTGTATACAATTGTTGATCAGTTGGAATGAAAATGAGGAAGGGGTTGCATAAAAGTGTCTCTAGAACTTCATTTGTACACCGATTCATGAAATACTGATAAGGAATTGTACACAGAATTAATTTTGTAAGAATGGGCACCATTGGGCACTCTAGCTGCAGTAGTTTTCATATGTTTACACTTTCCAAAACATTAAATATTCCGGGACAAAATAAATGTAGATTTATCAATAGTAAAAATTTCTTTGGTCTTCTAACATGATATGTTATCAAGCTACAAGTGTATTAATAAAATGTCATAAGTTTGTATGTGCTATGATGACATATATTGCTGTCACATGCCCAATATACATCCATTTATGTAACTGTTCAAAGAAGAATATTTCATAATATTGCTCTGAGAATTCAAATATTGCAAACAAATGTTAAAAGCACATATTTACTGCTGCTTCTGTCTATACAAATATAACTTGATCAATATAATTCAAAGACAAATAAATGGATAACATTAATGTATTCATGATGTAACCAGAGGCTCTTAAGACCCTGTATCGCCCACCTGAATTTATAGGCAATGAAGATGGCATTTCCCTGATGTTAAACTTAGTCCTGTAATTTTCAATAAACTTTAAAGAGGACCATCCAAACAATATTGCCAGAAAGTTTTGTTTCCATTGGTTAACTGGTTTTTATAGAGATTTTTTTAAAATTTGCCCATAGGATCCTACGTTAAACTAAGTCCTGCGATGGTGGCTATTTTTAATTACAAAATGGCAATAAAAAACATAAACTTTAAATAAGACCATCAAAACAATATTGTCAGTAAGTTTTGTGGTGGCCATTTTGATTTTTCAGATTGACATAAAAAAAAAAGAAAGACTTTATAAAGGACCATCTAAAATAATATTGGTAATAAGTTTTGTTTCCATTGGTTAATCAGTTTCAGAGAAGAAGCCTTTTTAAACATTTATTCCTCTAGGGTCCAATGTTAAACCAAGTCCTGCTGTGGTGGCCATTTTGAATTTCTGATTGGGATAAAAAACATGAACTTTATATAGGACCATCCAAACAATATTGCTAGAAAGTTTTGTTTCGATTGGTTAACCGTTTTCAGAGAAAAAGCCTGTTAAACTTTTTTCCCATAGCAGCCTATGTTAAAGTAAGTCCTGCAGTGTCGTCCATTTTGATTTTACAATGGGCATAGAAAACATAAATTTTATGAAGGACCATCCAAACAATATTGGTAGTAAGTTTTGATTCGATTGGTTAACAAGTTTCAGAGAAAAAGCCTTTTAAACTTTTTCCCATAGGGTCCTATGTTAAACTACTGTGTTGTCGGCCATTTTGAATTTCCAATTGTCGTAAAAAAACACAAACTTTATAGAGGACCATCCAAACAATATTGCTAGTAAGTTTTTGTTTCCATTGGTTAACAGGTTTCAGATAAGAAGCTTTTTAAAACTTTTTTCCAATAGGGTCCTATGTTAAACAAAGTTCTGCGGTGGTGGCCATTTTGAATTTCCAGTTGGCATAGAAAATATAAACTTTATAACGGACAATCCAAACAATATTGCTAGTAAGTTTTGTCTTGATTGGTTAAATGGTTTCAGCAACGAAGCCCTTTTAAACTTTTTTTCCCACAGGGTCCTATGTTAAACTAAGTTTTACAGTGGTGGCCATATTGGTTTTCCTATCCAAATAAAAAACACTTTGTAAAGGTCCATCCAATGAACATTATGGCCAAGTTTGGTTTCTTTTGTTTAAAGTGCTTAAAGTATTTGATAACTGTTAATTATAAACTATGAGAATTATAAATGTGACATTAGAGTGAGGATTTCTGGGATCCAGTTTACAAAGCTTTTGTCAGTGTCAAGGTTTAAGACACCATAAGACAATATACTGTCCCTGACTGTACATTTCCAAAATAGATCTTGATTATTATAGTTCTTGATCCATACATTCAATCAGTTTTAAAGTGACCTTTACATTACTTTACACAATGCTGGTATACAAACCTCAATTCCCATGACTCCCATGGCTGTTTCAATGTTCTGAGTCATCCTGAATGGTACCTTCTCAGGGACTCTCAATCCCTTTCCTTTCTCAAAACACACATTGTAATCTATGTGTACAACCTACAAAACAAACTGTCATTAAAATGGTTGATTTTGTAAGACAAATTTAATGGTAATCTACAAAAGAAAAGACAATCATATCCCACGTCACTGAAACTAGATTACTAAATATGGACATAATTTAAGTATGACTGCTGATTATAGCGCTCTACCCGATTCTTTTTACCTTCAATCTTTCCAAGATTTATTTTAATGTCATATATGTCAACATAAACTTCATTTAAAATCAATTCTCTTAAAGTATGTCATGATAAACAAGATAAATAAAGGATCAAGCTGCACTGTAATCAGATAATTATAGAACCGGAGTCTTGCTATTCCGTAAACAGATCAGATACAATTATCAGCCTTCTATAATATACATGAAAGCATAACATACAGGATGCTTCCTTTAGAAGCTTTTAGTTGATCAGGTTTATAATAGGACAATTGAGTGGATCATCTCCTGTGACAACATATTCATTTTAATAATACATAATTACTAGACTCTTTAACAGAACTTTAACCTACTTCTTTCAGCAGTATTAAAACATTAAAATACAAATCAATTATCAATTGAAAAGAAAAAAAACAGAAAAATAAACCCATTTGCCTTTTGACCCCTTTTATTTCAAAAACACAATGAGTGACATAAAAAATGTATTAACACTGGACTTTTATTATCGTAACCAGAGGCTTCCCCATACTCTTTATTACTTTCTGGGACTTTGAAGTTAATTTTTTTTTAACAGAAGTTATCTAGGTAATAGGATCTAGCTATCTGAGAAAAAATGTGTACACATATTAGGTAGAAATGATGGCTACATATTAATTGGTTGAGCCTCCCATCAAATACAATTTTGGTAGGGGGATTATTCAAGGATCATCCATAAAAATAATAGGTAAAATTGACTACTTTCCAGTAAAGCACACCCATTCCCCTTGTTGATTCAGGAGATTACTCTTTAGAAGTGTAAAACTCAAAATTTTAATATAGCATTTTACAGACACATATGCTTAAAACCTTCATAACTTATGAAATTCTTGCTTATTTCACTAATCCTCTTGATTTCATGTATGTTGTAGTGTGTCAATAACATTCCAAATAACAGGTACATTTTTATGGTCCCTTAATAAAAGTGCAACTATATTAACCCCACTCTCGTTTAAGATAAAAGAAAACATCAATACTGGACACTTTTCAGTTTTGTATTGTTTCACAGTGTAATTATTTCTTTTCATTAAAGTTGCAAATCAAATTAAACAAGAAAAGAAATTTAATAATAATTGTGGTCAATAATTTCAGGTGTGCAATACACAGGTACATTAGACAAGTGTGGACACAGAAAAACATCTCGCCTGCATTCCGCATCAGGAACAAAAATAAATTTCGTCAAAAGCATTACGTATATAGCATTAAATATCAGCAGCGGCCTATATACCAAATATTGTCACCATACCATGCATAGTTACAGAGGAACTGTCCTAATACAAAAACTTTAACGTAGTCGCTGGACCGTGAAATTGAGGTCAAGGTCGGTGACACCTACCAGACAGTCGTGTACTATTCATCAGCAACCTATATACCAAATATTGTCATCCTACCAGGCTTGGTTACATGGGAACAGCAGTAACCCAAAAACTTTAACGTAGTCTCTGGGCCGTGAAATTGAGGTCAAGGTCAGGTGGCACCTGCCAGACAGTCATGTACTATTCATCAGCAACCTATATACTAAATATTGTCATCCAACCATGCATGGTAGCAGAGGAGCTGTCGTAACCCAAAAACTTTAACATAGTCACTGGACCGTGAAATTGAGGTAAACGGTCATGTGACACCTACCAGACAGTAACGTACTAGTCAGTAGCAACCTATACACCAAATATATTCATCCTACTATGTGTAGTTACAGAGGAACTGCCGTAACCCAAAAACTTTAACGTAGTCGCTGGACCTTGGAATTGAGGTCAAGGTCAGGTGACAGGTGACTGACTGGCAAGTATACTCATCATAAGCTACCTCTGTACCAAATTTGATGGACCTAGGGCTTGGGCTTACAAATATATGAAGCAAGATGTCAAGTTTTTACGTTGCCGCCGCCGGATTCCCATACATATGTCTCGCCTCCAGCGACAAAAGTCGCATGCGAGACAATAAAAGCAGAGACCAAATAATTTTTTTACAGTTTTAGACTAAAAATTAACAACATTGTTATCTTCTTTTAAATATGGAAAATAGGACATTTTGTTTCTGATATATCACGGCCAGTATCAGGTGAGTCCGTAGGGCGAACCTGATACATTAAGCAGTAATACAGTCTGTATCACAAACAAAATTTCATATATACCTTTTATCAGTAATTTTCAAAAAGAGTATTTTGGTCATTTAGGCCATATTTTTAAGGAACTACTTTTTTGGTCGAAGTGACCTGTGAAAAATGGTTTGCTACATCATTTATCATCAACGTCATTCAATTGGGAATGTTGTGTGATGAATCTACGTGTTTTTTTATTGATGTTCTGTAAGGCACGTTATTTTTTATCGTTTATGTAATAGTTTGTGAATGAGAATCTTTAATTTACTCCTATTTATAATATGGGGTATCATATTTTGTGTTTTTAATTATTTTTCTCTTTGACAAATCGTATTATTTCAAATTTATGATGCCAACACCCAACGTTTCTGATTGATTTTCAGTGTCAGTTTCACTTTTTATTGTTTTCCATATTTTGTATATTATATCGTTATCATTTCTGGTAACTGTTTGGTGCTGTGTTATTTATAATTTTCAGTACTTTGCAGTGGCCAGGGGAGATACGATTTACACATCATTTATTTTGAAATTCCAATGCATATGCTTTGAGTTGTAGGTTCTTGTGAAGGCCAAATTATACTGCCGTAATAATCCTATGACAGTTTTGTGATTTGTCGGATTAACCCCCCAAATTGGCAAGGTTATTCGCAAATTCTTGTGGTGAATTAACAGGAATTCGGGATTGTAACATATGCTGTTGATGTCTGTGCAATTTTAAGAGTTTTGTTCAGATTATTTAAACTGTATTATTGTTAAGGGGGGGTGGGGGGGGGGGGGGGGTTGATCGTTTTTATTTTATCTTGCTTTCATGTTTTCATGATGTTTATTTTTGAACATTCTGATAGTTACCGTGACATTATCATTGTTAGATTTCTCCACAGCCTACTGACATGATAAATTTGGTGATAAATTCCAGTACATTGCTACTAACTTTATCACCGGTACACATCAAAGGGGAAATGTACAAATTACCCATAAATTTATTTATTAATGTTTATTTATTATAGTTACCAGTTTATCAAACCATGACTAAGAATTTTTATGAACTCTATCCAGAAGGTAACAAAAATATTAATGTAAAATGAATTTCAATACAATAAATAATAATATTTTTTTAATTTAAATTATTATATTTTTAATTTCTGCTTTCTGCTTCTATAATTGTTTTTGTGTAATCCAGTTGCAATCTCTTATTGTCCTATTACATTAAATACCCCTGTAATAAATTCAAAGCTCATGAAGAATTAATGCACCTGCTTTAATTAATCCCTAATGACAAATTATGTTCTAATTAGGTGAAATTATCCCAGGGGCAAATATGTATTGCCAATTGTATGGACATCAATAACTGCTGATCAGTGTATAAATACATAAATATATACATAAATAAATAAATATATACCAGTATATAATACTGGTATCCAGAGAAGTTTAACTTAAAAAATTAGATGTCCATCCATATAGTCTCAAGGCAAGTTTACACTTATAACAGTAGGTTATCTGCCCCTTTTATGCTATCAGGACCAGTAACTCTGGAAACTGGAAATGGTTAATTGGACAAGAGAAACCAAAGACCAAGATCTGATAATTTTTTATTGTCAAAATCAGTACAATATCATATGCACATTCTACAATGCCAGCAAAATGAGAACAAAATAAAAAACAATTTAGACTGTTTATAAGAAAAAAAAAGGGATTCAATCAAATGATTTTGTCTTTTAATAATGGTAGCATGGTTTCTTGTGGGCTGGTGGTTTGATTGTTAAATTGTCCACATGGTTTCTTAGATTTGTAGTAAAAAAACTGGTTATTTTGTGTGTTTGATGGTGTTTAACGCCAATTTCTGCAATTTTTCAGCTATATCATGGCATCCAGTTTTTATTGGGGGAGGAAGACGGAGTGCCCGGAGAAAACCGCGACCTGCCGTAAAAAAAAACTGGTAAAGAAACATATAAATACAGGAGAGTCTGCAATATATAGATATCTTTATGAGAGTATAGTTCAAATTTGAGGTGGTTTTGCCGAAAATATATTGGACACAATTTTTGTTAGGGAGCACTCAAAGTCTGGTTTAAATTAGCCAAGTGGTTTCATAACAGAAGAAAAAATAAAATATTTACAGTCAGACATATGAGAAAAGCATTAAAACCAAAATTGATTCCCAGTTTGTAAAGCTATTATTTTTTTTCCATCTTTTAAAAGCAATTTCTTTTGTAAATGCAAAATGGGGTGGGTGGGTAAGCATAATGACAACATTTTTCACAAAAAAGAACCCATTATGATTACACTAGGGAAAAATGTTCCATTTGAAAGGCATATTTTAAAACCAATTATGAGAATTGATTAGACAAAATGCATGTCTGGCACAGTAAAGTGGAAATGAAGGTAATAACAAAATACTGAACACGTCAGAAAAGACAATCCACAAATCAAAGTCCAAGAAACTGGCAAACTTTAGAACCAACTACCAAAAATATAGTAACTACAGCAATAGTTCTGACTTGGTACAGGCATTTCAAAAGAAATGATGAGTTAAACTAGGTTTTATACCATGCCAAACCTCACACTTCCATTACTGTAGTATATCAGTTGGTTTGTTGATTAAGATGGATAGGTACCATATACCACTAGTCAGTTATAGGTGTATAGCACACTCACTGTACACTGAATTCAGAAATTAGGAAAACTATCTGCAACCATATTTTCAAACCAGAATATTTTTAACAAGGAAGTGGTATCAAACTTATTAAAGGTGAGGACGAGTCATTTTTTTTTTGTATCCTTGGTTTATAATTTTCAGTAAATTTCCATAACATTGGTATCTTTGATGAATATGTGAATTCCTATTTCTAAACCTTTTGTACATTTAAATGTTTTGTGTGGTTTCCAAAATGTGTCCAAGCATCTTTCATCAAGTTCTAAAACAAACTCTATAGGCTCCCAGGAGCCTGTAATCGCTCACGTGGAACACAAATGACTTCAACTATATTTAAATATTTGCAATTTACAGTTTCAGTCTAGTTGTTTTAGCTTTTTGAGTTATTTATTTGAATGAATATTTCTTTAAACATTCTGATACAGTAACTCCTATAAGGTGCCACCAGACAATTTCTGAAAATCAAATGATTTTTAGGCCTTGTCCTTTTGGTTAATTTAGTAATGTACAGTTTTACTCTAGGTGTTATAAACTTTAATTTATAACACGAAAACTGATTATTTTGTACAAATTTGTAATTAAAGGGCAATAACTCCTATAAATAGTCATTTAACAACTTTGCAAGGATTTGTAGGCTTTGCTTTGCTGATCAATTGTGCAATTTACTGTTTCAATCAAGCAAATACTACTAATTTCACACGGAGTCCTCTTACAATTTCAAATTTTAAAACTTTTAATGTTGATCATTTTTGTAATTTGCAGTTAACTATTGCTGTTATAGGTTTTAGGTGACAGAACAAAAATGAAAAAAAAATCATTAAAAAAATGAAATTTACTCTTATAAGGATTCATCTGACAATTTCAGACCAATAAAATGAATTGTAGGGATTGTATTACTGATTATTCATTGCCATTTACAATTTCACTCTAACTCTTATAGTTTTAAGTTGCAAGGCAAAAATGGTAAATTTCATTTTAAAAAAATTGTCATTTAACGGCAATAACTCATATAATGAGTCATCTGACAATTTCAGAACAATAAATATAAATTGTAGGGCTTGTATTGCTGATCATTTTTGCCATTTACATTTTCACTCTAGCTGTTATAGTTTTTAGGTTACAGGACAAAAGCAAAGAATTTCATAAAAAAATCATCATTAAAGGGCAATAACTCATATAAGGAATCATCTGACCCTTTCAGGCCAATAAAGTGAATTGTAGTAATTGTATTAGAGATCATTTTGCCATTACAGTTTCACTCTAGCTCCTATAGTTTTCAAGTTATGTTGTAAATACTGAAAAGTTTACAAAAACTCATCATTTAATAAAATGCAATAACTCCTACAGGAAGCCATCACACAACTTCACACTAATAGCAACTATTGTAGAAATTAATGTGCTGATCAATTTGCAGGAACGGTTTTCTCTATAGCTATTATAATTTTTGAGATATTGAGGAAAAACTTGGGTTGACATCTATGTTCTATGTTTAGTCACAGCAACAATCTTAGTTTGTTGATCAAATCCCTGGAGTCAAATATGAAACTAGAAACCATTACCATGATTGTTGTCAAGTTTGAAAAAAATTGGCCCAGTGTTTTAAGAGAAGATTCTAGAAAAAGTTAATGATGGATGACAGATGCCAAGCGATGGCAAAAGCTTACCTGGATCTTTGGTCCAGGTGAGCTAAAAAGCTTAACCCCACTAAATATCATTCTGATCAAAATGATAGATATATATGGCAGTGTTCTAGGATTTTTTTGCTAACTGAACTTTACACGGGAAAGTGTCCTATAAACTGGCTTTCCCACATCTCAAGTAAACTTTCCCACAAAGTTTTTATGACGTGTTAATTTCTTAATTAAAAATATACAGATATGTACCAATTGAAGATTTTCTTCTTGTACAGAATTGCACAATAGTTATTGTTTCCAAATATAAATGTACTGTATTCAGTACATATATATTCGGAAACAGCAACTATTTCCAATTCTGTCAAAGAAGCTGGCTTAGGTTTCTTGTTGTACATATTTTTATGAAACAAAACAGTACAAAACCCCCAT
Source organism: Limnoperna fortunei (assembly GCA_944474755.1). Taxonomy (NCBI): domain Eukaryota; kingdom Metazoa; phylum Mollusca; class Bivalvia; order Mytilida; family Modiolidae; genus Limnoperna; species Limnoperna fortunei. The sequence goes on from OX104117.1 coordinate 20,473,786, forward strand.
ACATCTCAAAATATAATGTACACATGTTTGTACATAACAAATTTTCATCCTTGTCGATTTTTGTACAAGACAATGTAAGGAAAAACAATATTATATTATTTAATTTATTACGAAATTTACACACAAAAACAAAACAGAAAATTGTTTCCCCCAAAAACCTGATTTTGCCGGTTTTACCGGGTTTGATGTGTTACTTAATGCATTCATACTTGATCTCAAAAATGTTTTCAAATTACAAGCACCTGTATAACATTGATCAAATAAAAAAGAAAACAAATATCCACACTTGATTTTTTTATCTTGATGTAAAAAAAATAAACTATTGAACAAAATTAATGTATTTTGTACCCTGACAGTGTAAGTATGAACATTTTTTCAAGAATCCAGACTTTTAATGTGTACTTGCCCACGGGTGACCAGGACAACAAAATTGGCTTTCCCGTGCTGAGAAATCACTTTCCACGGGTGACGGGAAATGGGAATCCTAGAACACTGTATGGTACACAATCTCACTATGTGACAAAGATTCTGTGAAAGTTTCATAAAATTCCATTTAGTGGTAGAGTTGTGGATAAGAGATGGGTACTCTGTTTGACCAAGAATATCAAAGTCCATATATATATAAGAAACTGCAAGGTGAAGTTATGGGTAGTAGATTAGAATCCAATATGTCAAAGAATTCAAAGTTTTTGTATGGGAAACCACAAACACCATTCAGATCAAAATGTAAAATATCTAGTGCACAATGGTACTATGTGACAAAGATTCTGTGGATAAGAGTATCATTTGAATGGCGAAGTCCATGTTTTGCTATGCGAAACCAGAAATATGATCAAAATGTTTAATTTTTTGATACACAATGGCACTATGTGAGGGATTATGACAAATTCTCCTCAAATTCCATTAATTGGTGCCGATGTACTTAGGGATAAAAGATAGATTCCATTAAACGTAACAGACCAATGTAAAGAAGGACAGCCCAATCACTACATTCCCCAATTTTAAAGCAGCGTGTATAAAAGACAAACAAAAGGAAGTAATGCAAAAGAGTGTGAAGTGAGATATAAGACCTATTTTACAGTTGTCTTCATGTCAATATGTCAAAAAAATGTTTGACCCCAATTCAGAACCATCACACAACAACAGCTAATATCCACTGCCCTGGTATTCGGTAATTTATTAGGGCTAAAAATGACTGAAATGGGCTGGCAAAATTGCTGGATCCCTGATAACCCTCCATGGAAAACGTCAGAAAGGCAGCCATAATGTGTATAATCCTTCTCTTTATGAGACTACATTTAAAATATGAGCTTGTTTTTTCCTCAAAAATGAAGTGGACAAAACAAATAAAAATATTTTATATAATCAGTAATGTCAGTAACAATTTTATACTGTCAAGGCAGAACAATTTGATAAATTTTAGAATGTCTTGCCAGGATTGATTGATTGATTGGATGTCTGCTTTACATCCAGCCAGCAGTATTTCAGCTATATTCAGGACAGGAACAAGTTAACTAACAATAAATCAACGAAAAATGGGGGTAGGATGGGTCACAGCGAATACAATTTTGACTGCCACTGGAAAAGTATGGAGTTTTGGGTAGGGGCGTAAAATTTAGCCTGTTGTAGGGGCTACAATGAGCCTACTCTTTTTCCAAATCTACAAAAGGCGTTTTTATCGTGCAAGGAGCGTAGCACTCTCCAAACATGTTACCCACTATGGTCCACGGTCAGGCTTTCTGTATTATGACCTGACAACCCCCCAACGAGAGGGTCTCCCCTATCCGCCACCCGGGAACACGCTGGGCAGCTCTGTGGGTCGAGCACTGGGAACCCTTCCAGTATGATCACAGGTCTTGCCAGGATAATTCAACAATTTTAATATATCCATGCAGGGTAATTAACATTTTTACACTGTCAGTAATTTTACTGCATTCAATTTTCAGACAATAAAAACGGACAACTCCACTATACTAAATGCCAACCCCCCTTGGAAAAATTTGTTTGCTTGCATTTTTTTTATCATTCCATATTTTACCTTTTTATTACGAAAATTCAGTAGAAAAAATGTAGATACGATAACCTGTCCATGTTTTATAATATGCCTCTGTTGTTAAGCTGGTACAAATCGTCCTTGACTTTTGCTACGGGAATTTTATATAAGTCAGCCATTTTTGTTTCTAAAGGGACCTTACAATGTTTAAAAATGTTTGTCTCTATTCATGACGTTCAATGGTATTCGGACAAACTGTGATACTTTTCCCGCCTAAACTGCAGACAACATCACCCGAAGGATTTCGAGTAAACAACAATGGATTGTTCCTAAAGTACACTTCCGTTCTAATTAAGGTCATATTTTAGAATGGAAAATCGCCCTTTCAAAATTTAAAAACTACCATATTTCAAAATGTTGAATATCTGAAGGAAAATATTATTGATTTCAAAAAGTACCCTTTATGTTCTACAAAAGGAGAAAAAGCTGAAACATACGCGGTAATCAGTTTTCATTTTTCACGCAAAAAACCCTCTCCACAATATGTCAACACTTCGTATAAATACTTTCCAGTTTGTTTCTCTTTATTTCTTGGTTCACAACCTTAATTTGTGTACAAGCCATTTTAGACTTTAATTGATGGATGTCACTTGATATATATAGTATGTTCAATTAAAGCTCAGACTAACCAAGTTAATACTGGTAATGATCGAGTTACTGGTTGCTTAACAGTAAAAGTGTGTAGTGATTGCAAAAAGCTGACCTTGCTGCACAGACCAAGTACAAACATTTAACATTTTTTCCTGCTAATTTATAATAAATAACTGTAAATTTCACAACAGTCTAAACATGTTTACAAAGAATTCAAGTTAATAAGCTTCAAACCAAAGAATATTACAAGTGTGGGGCTACAATGACAACAAAAGCTATCATGAGCTTGATTTATATGGGCAATAAAGATGGCATTTCTCCATGTTAAACAAGTCATTTAACCTTTGTTTTAATTGGTTAACTGGTTTCAAAAAAGAGGCATTTTTAAATTTAAAAAAACATAAACTCTATAGAGGACCATCTTATGAATGCCAGCACATTTGTTTGGTTTATTGGTTTCAGAGAAGAAGCCTTTAAGTGTTTTACCCAAAGGATCCTGCGGTGACAACTGAAGCCATCAAGGTAGCCCTAACTGACACTTACACAGATGAAATCATCACCTATACCATTTTATCTCATAGCTGAATTTATGTAGTAAAAACTGCAAAATTTAAAATTAAAAAATAAACTAAAATACTAATAATTATTTTATTTTTTTTTGCATTACTTAAGCATGGACTGGAAAAAAATCAATATATGTTGATAGGTTTTTGTATATTAAGATGAACTTACCTCCCCTGTTGATAGGTCAACTAACACATTGTCAAGATGTCTATCACCCAGACCAATGATGTAACCAATCATAGACATGACTGCTGTAGACCTGGCATATGATTGGGTAATATGCCACCATTCACTGGCCCCAGTACTGCAGCACCACAACTCCCTGTAAATTATATACAATCAATAAATTTGACAGAGGCTGAAGCTGTTATATTATTTTTTGAGTTTTAAGACAATATATAACTATATAATCTGATGTACTGTGATCCAATAAATACAACAGAACAAATTTGAACTGGAGTAAAAAAACCTGTGAGCAATGCTCACCATTGATACCCCCTGCTTCACAATTACTTTAAAAATTCAGGTGTTCTTAATTATGAAATTGAAACTTTATCTAGTTAAACATGAAGGCGAAGTTGCAGATAAAACATGTAACCCTCCCCAATCCCCCAAAGAATGGCATCCCCTATGTCAATGACAAAGTCCATGTTTTTCTATGGGAAACCTCCAATAATATTCTGATCAAAATGTTTAATATCCAGTACACAATGGCAATATGTGGCCAAGATTCTGTGTAAGTTTCAACAAATTCCATTCAGTGGTGTAGGAGGAGTTGCAAATAAAAGATGGGTATCCCCTTATGTCCAAGACAAAGTCCATGCTTTTCTATGGGAAACCCCAAATAACATTCCGATCAAAATGTTTAATATCTCCTGCACAATGGCACTATGTGACAAGGATTCTGTGTAAGTTTCAACAAATTCCATTCAGTGGTGTAGGAGTAGTTGCACATAAGAGATAGGGACCCCCTTAGGTCAATGACAAAGTCCATGTTTTTCTATGAGAAACCCCAAATATCATTCAGATCAAAATGTTAAATATCTCCTGCACAATGGCACCATGTGACATGGATTCTGTGTAATTTTCAACAAATTCCATTCAGTGGTGTAGGAATGAGTTGCACATAAGAGATGGGTATCCCTTATGTCCATGACAAAGTCAATGTTTTTCTATGGGAAACCCCAAATATCATTCCAATCGAAATGTTTAATATCTAGTGCACAATGACAATATGTGACAACATTCTGTGTAAGTTTCATCAAATTCCATTTAGTGGTGTTGGAAGAGTCACACATAAGAAATGGTAGTCCGAGAATCCTCTGCCGTCCAACGCTTTATTATTTTGTGTGTGTGTGTGTGTGTGGGATGTCAGAGAGCTCTCCATAGGCAAAACAGCGGATTTTGCGACACCAGTAATGGTCGGCACATTTCATCGTGTCAGATTTGATAAAACATTTTCATCCAGTTAATCTATATATAATTCGCTTCTTTAGATATTTTTCTCTAGGAATACAATCATCATACATTCAATCAAGCTAATTTAAGCACTGGATTTAAGTCACATTGTTGTCATGTGACTTTTTGTTCAAAATGAAAGTGAAATGTAGGAATGTAAGGATATCGATGGAAATGAGCTTGGAAATGGACTTAAATCGTCTTGATTGAAGGTAAGATGATTATATTCCTAGAGAAACATATCTAAAGAAGCAAATTATATATAGATTAACTGGATGAAAATGTTTTAAATCTGACACGATGAAATGTGCTGACCCAGACCGGTGTCGCAAAATCCGCTGTTTTGCCTATGGAGAGCTCTCTGACGTCCCACACAAAAAAAAAAGAGTTGGACGGCAGAGGATTCTCGGACTAAAGAAATGGGTATCCCCTTATGTCAATGACAGTCCGTGTTTTTCTATGGGAAACCCCAAATGTCATTCTGATCAAAATAATAAATATCTCCTGCACAATGGCACTATGTGACAAAAATTCTGTGTAAGTTTCAACAAATTCCATTCAGTGGTGTAGGAGGAGCTGCACATAAGAGATGAGGACCCCCTTAGGTAAATGACAATGTCCATGTTTTTCTATGGGAAACCCCAAATATCATTCCGATCAAAATGTTTAATATCTCCTGCACAATGGCACTATGTGACAAGGATTCTGTGTAAGTTTCATTTAATTCCATTCAGTGGTGTAGGAGTAGTTGCACATAAGAGATAGGGACCCCCTTAGGTCAATGACAAAGTCCATGTTTTTCTATGAGAAACCCCAAATATCATTCAGATCAAAATGTTAAATATCTCCTGCACAATGGCACTAAGTGACAAAGATTCTGTGTAAGTTTCATCAAATTCCATTCAGTGGTGTAGGAGGAGTTGCAAATAAGAGAAAGTGTAACGGACGGACAGACGGACGGAGGGACACCATGAACACTATATACCCCCCGCTTTTCAAGGGGAGGGGCAGGGGGAGAACAATAAAAGACTGCTATTTTAAATAACACAAAATTAATGTCACAGTCACCTACTATAATAATTTATGATGTAATCACTGACCAGTCATCTGTACATACCTAGCTAACAAATCAGCTGGTGTTTCATCTATCAGTTCCTGTAGAACAGATCTCAGAGTTGTCAGTGGCCATTCTTTTCTGTTCTCTAGATTAGTAATACCCTGAAAATATTCCTTCATTATGTGAAAAATAGTCAGTTTATCGTATGTGTGACATTCTACATTCTACAGTCTTATACAGGGCTCAGATTTTAAAATATTACTGATACTTTTTCTTTAATGACTGAACAAAAAAATATACATAGAATTAGGAGGAATCACATCCTGCCAGAGTAAATGGTGTGTTGGACTGATGTGTGAATACTTATTTAATATTTTATTACATATTTCCTCTTGAGATTTAACTTAACTCATTATGGTGGAGGACATCTTGGATGACCAGATGAGGAATCAAACAATAAATTTCAATGTAGAGTATTAGCAGTCATCTTGGACAGATGTGTGTCATGACAACAGATATTGAAATGGGATGTCATAAAGTCAATCAAGCAAAGTTTACTATAATCATTATGGTGGAGGACATCTTGGATGACCAGATGAGGAATCAAACAATAAATTTCAATGTAGAGTATTAGCAGTCATCTTGGACAGATGTGTGTCATGACAACAGATATTGAAATGGGATGTCATAAAGTCAATCAAGCAAAGTTTACTATAATCTGGAGTAACAATTTTAGGAGCTTGTAGACATTATAATTTACTAACACACACAGAAAATTCACACAACAGCCTAAATATAATTTCAATAAATTATGAAATACAAGATATGAGAGAAATCATAATGGGACAGTTAAAGGGGAAGGAAACCACAAAATAAATTTAAGCTCAATTGAAAGAAAAAAAGTTTAAAATAAGATTTACTATTTAAAGTTGTTAAAAATTTTACAAGGTAAGTCCAGAAATATTAATTAAAAATAAAATTTTTGAATTTCCCGCTTGCTCATGGGCGTCGACATATTGTGGCGCTCTTTTGCATTGAAGAGTGCAAACAGTGCAATTGTCTACGTCATTCCTACTATTCCGGTTAAAGCTATAGGCGATGTATATTCATATTATTTTGCTTTCATCTGCACTAAATTATGCCATCTCCCTAAACTATTAATTGCTTAATTTTAAGTAATAAAATACGTGGAAGTAGACCACGAAAAATAATTGTTCAAATCTTCTGGCACTCGTAGTATTTCATTAAACATCAATGAATCCGACTTTAGAAATGTAACATCGAGATTTTAGAATTTGAGTGCATCGTTACGCAGTTGTATCTTCAAGTTCTTTTGCACCAAGTCGTATTTTATAAAAACAAATATTTTCTTCTGCGGTCAGCATTTCGTGCTAATTTCCAAACTCCGCTATGTCCGAAATACAACTTCCGAGACCCCCCTTCTGAATATGCTAAATGCTTCTCGATTTCAATATCTTCAGAAATAAGATCTTTTTTAATATTATGAAGAAGACACATCTGGTTTTAGCTGTTTTTGTTTACCATATAAATTTTATCAGTTATAAATATGTTGGAAAGTTAATCATAATTAGCAGATGCTGAGACAGGTAAACCGGAATAGTAGGTGTGACGTCACAGATCACACATTAATGGCTGTCTACATGGAGGCGGGAATTTCAAAATTTATTATCACAAAATATTGATTTATTTTTTTATGGTGCCATTTTGTAACACGAACATAGTTAGAAATACATTTATATAAGAATCTTCTGCAAAATTATGCGTATGAAAAACAATGATACATAGTTAAACAGATCTGAGGTGAGATGACCTACCTTATCTCTGAGAGCTGGTGTCAACTTATTATAGAAGATCTCACTAGGTCGCAGTATACTTGGTGCTGATGTGGTGTTGTTAGTTGAACTGCTTGTTTGATTCTGAAATAAATGCAACCTTTAGGAGTATTTCAATGGTATGTTAAAATTCAGTGTGCTTTGAATAAATTACTGTGATAAATAAATATGTATGTGTCAAGTTTAAAACCACCATCTACTTAAAATACTGCTGCTCGTGTACATTTGTTAATGTTTTGCCTTAGACAACGCACTAGCAGTATTGTTAGTTCTTGTAGTCTTCATATATCTGTATCATCCTAGGTTTTGATTTGAAAATAGGTACAGTCGAACTTAGGTAGCTCAAACTCAGTTTGCACTAGCTAACACCATTGATCACTGAACTGTTTCTTTAGTCCATAAAGCTTGAACTGATTTTAAAGTCCATTACATTTTTCATATATGTTTTTGTACTTTAACTAGTGTGAAGGTTCATGTAGTTAGAAAGTCACCATCAATAACTGGATTTGTTAATTGGTATTGATTTGAATTTATAGACCTCCTGTACTAAGATAACTGACAACAGACACCATATATATAGCAATTAGTGAGGTCATTTCATCAAAATAACAGTTTTAATTAGGGTTCACAAATAGACATAAATGAACATTCATTGATGTTTAAATTGAATTAAATCATTTCCTTTGAAATTAATTACCACATTTTTAGTAAATCTAAAATAACATGTGTGGACTGTGAGCTAATGCGCACTAGGGATTTACATATTACTGATCAATTCCTTTAAATGATTTTTTGTTAGATATGAGAAATGGCAGTGTCCACAGTGGATAAGTAAATCGTTTTAATGCTGTAACACAATTGCAAAGTGCAGGATTTTAAGAATTTTAACAAAGTAAATTCTCTTCACAAACTATGTCTATAAACTATCAATAATTAAGACATATGGCTACCTTCATAGACTGGGCTAAAGCTTCTCTTTGTTGCCATCGTTTGTAGAGACTAAATAACGGTGTAGATCCATCAACCCACTGAATCAGACCTGACCTGGGACCAAGTGGTGTCACAGAATAATGTCTGGCTCTGTACAACTGTTGTTCCCCACTGAAAAACAAAGACATCTAGGATGGAATTCGTAATACAATTTAATATGTTCATGTATAGATCAATTTTCTACAGGAAATTTATATCAACTGAAAGCAACTGCTTTTCCTTATTTTTTTAGCAGCTTATAAAATAACAAAATTTAAATTCAGATATTGTGATATTACTAAATAACTAGGAATAACTGTAAGTAATACACCCTAGCTTTACTGTTACCTTGAGTTACTGACAAACATGTTGTTAACAATACTTAGGAACTGCATGATTCTTTCATCTAAATGTAAATCCTCAAGGCCTTTAAACAAATATGGATATCTAAAAAGGACAAATATATTAGATTAGGGGAAACATACTTTACTTCTAAGAATGATGTAAATAAATTAACCTCAAACATACAGAATAATATTAAAAACAATAATCCACCTGGCAACAATAGAAAGCATGAAGCAAGAGAAAGATTTATTGTATGAATATATACTAATCAACTGATCCAATGTTTGATGCGTACAAATTTCTGGAAGTTTTTTATATGGTTGAGTACAAAATCTTCTGCAACAATTGAACAAGCTCAACAACACTGGAATTTGGTCTGTTACTGATATGAAAATTGTGCATGTTTTTATCATCAGTCTGCTAGGTATAACAGTGCATGTTTGAAATATTTTACTTACTAAATGAAGAATACTATTTAATTTACTGTACTTACTTCTTGCCATCAGATCCAAGTAAGACTAACTTCTTAGGCTTCGTTTTAGTTGGTAAAATCTGTACAGTGTTTGACACAGACTCTACTGAAACCATCTGTATAAAGGAAATCACAACCCATGTAAGCAAACTTTCAGAGCCCAACAGAATTTTGCCAGTAAAGAGACCGTATCATGTTCCAAATGTGTACTAAGTTGTTCAATGCAAAGGTAAACCTATGGTGGGACAAATGAATAAACTAACCAACCCTTAAGCTGTATGTCCCCAAAGTAGGAGGGAAAATGGAACTTAAAGTTTGTTGTACCTTGTAGAAACTAATATATGGTTATAAATCCCTAACATACTGTTTTATGTTCATGTGTCCTTTATTTTGTTTGTTCTTCATTAATTTCTGTGATTTGTTGTCTTTTAACAATTAACTTAAGTGCCAGATTTGTGATTGGTTTATTTCCTTTTCTATATAATGCATGTTATAAATTTATCATTGAATTACATGATGGAAACTGATACGAAAAAGTCATTACAAATATTTCCCTCAACAAAGCAGACATGTAGCAAGTAAATAACATCAAATATGGGCACAGTGACATTTTGGAATACTTAATATGAATGCTGGATGATAAGATAGGGCTTATATATTCTAAAGTGATAAAGAGGACTGAAATTTCTTGTGACCTTAGCTAGCCAGGGATAAAGAATATTACAATCTAAACCTTTGCTTGTATAAGGTAAAGAGGACTGAAAATGTCTGTCATCTTGAATAGCCTGGAATAAATAGTATTGAAACTGCCTGTAAATATTTATTACTACTATAATGCCTCAAAAAACAACCTCAAAGACCTACCTTTCCAGACATGCCAAGACCAGGCATGGCAATAACAGTTCCCTTCATGGACTGCAGCCCAGGGCTTATTCTCTCCATTCTCAGTATCAAACTGCTACGCTTCTGTGCCTTCTGTTGAAGACTGGCATGTAACTGAAATACATTTTTACTATCTATTACAGTTGAATTTCGATGACTCAAACTCGAAGGGGACGATGTAAAGTGTCAGAAAAATCAGTAGTTCAAAAAAACCAGGTCTTGTGATTTTTGGAAATAGTTTATGAGCAGACCACAATGGATATCAGTTTGTATATTTCAATTAATTTACTGTCATTAATTTGATCAATAAAATTGTGTTTATTTATTGTATTGGATATGTTAACCTGATTGTTAGGTATGTATTTATTTTTTTGTTAAAATGAAAATGCTTCCTGTTATTTTTCTAGTTTAATTTTGGGCAATAGTTGGTGAGACCTGTAAATAGGTATAATTGCATTACGAAAGCGTGTCAATCTCCTCAATATTCAATCCAATATTTTATGGCAATTTCTTTGCATGTAATATAATTAATTGAAGCAAATTTCACAAAATTTACTGACAAAGGCATATATAAATATAAATTAATGACACTTAGGTTGTAAAAAAAAATTATTAGGGAGTAAAAAATTAACCTCTGTGTTTTACAGGTATGGCTTTGATCTTCACACCTTTTACGACCAATGAATCATGCAAGGCGTCAATAAATTTAGTTAAAGTTATTCGTGGTTTTTACAATTGATTTTCACAATTGGGACCAGTAATGAGTTTTTGTGAAATGAAAGCATTTCAACATTGATTATATAGAGAAAAAGTTCTGTACTTTTATAGGTGTTCCAGAAATCCTGGTGTTAGAGCAATCCGAGCTCAAGCTACATGTACTTAAGACTGAATTATATTTAAGACAAGAATATAATATTTTATGATTACCATTTGCATTTATCTCTTATACATTATTCTTTCACAGCCTGACTATTCAGAAATGACTCAATTTGTACCACATATAAAGCAAGCTTAACAATGTTTAGAACATCATGTGTTGCTGGCTGGAGTGATGTACTGTAGACAACAGGACAGTAGTAATATATTACTGGGTTTAATGGTCAATGCTGGTTCTTTTATTAAAAGACTGCTGATAATGATCAAATGTTCAGACCCTTGTTATGTTACAGAAAGTCTCCATAAGTCTCCATTCAATTATCTTAACACCAATTCTCCATAAGGATCAAAGATTTTCCATATAGGGTGAGGCATGACGTGTCTCAGATTTTGCTGATTTTCATTTTATAAGTTGAAATTGACCATTGGATCACAAAATAATTATTGTTAGTTATGATTTGACTTCGGTTGCCATGGTAACAGTGACGGCCATTTTGGGCCGATTAAAATACAGTGAAAAGGGCAATATTCAAATCCCAATTTTTCAGAGGAAAATCAATTCATATTCAATAGAATTTTTTTATTTGCTTAATTCAATATCTCATTGACAATATTCAAAACAGTTACAACACTTTAAATATATGTGTGATCAGACTGAGACTATTGAACATGCCAAGAAATAGTGCATTATTCTCTATAATGTTTGGTAAAAAATATTACCATTTTTGCCACTTTTCTGACTCCATTTTCAGAAAATGCACCAATCACAAATACTCATCATGAATATAATTACATAGATTGATGATTAATATTCAAAATATTTTAAAATCTCAATGGGGTAAGAAAAAATGTCTTTATAAAACACTGTTAAAGTTGGTTACCATGGTAATAAATCAAAAACGCCAATTTTTTGATATTTAAATATATGTATGACCATACTTCTAATATGAGCCAAGATAACAACTGTTGACCTTAGAAAACTTTCAAGGTCACGTGTGTTGTTCTCAAGGTCACTTAAAATTGATTTTTCATTCGAGATTTTTATATTTGAAAGCTCCATTTTTAGTTGACCTTGACCTTGAGACCCTGTACCCTGAAATGATTTCAATGTCATTTTAAGTTTATAGGATGTCTGTTAAAAATAATAATTAAGGATGATTTAATTTAACCCTAAGAAACAGTAGTTTCATAGAAATATTGAACAATACAGAAATGGCTTTTTTTTTCACAAGTTACAATGGTAACCATCTTTCACAGTGTTTTCTATAGACATCTGTTGTTACCCAATTGAGTTTTTTATAAGTTTTGAATATTAGTCATCAGTTTATGTAACGATATTCATGATGAGTTTTTGTGATTGGTGCATTTTCTGAAAATGGAGTCGGTAAAGTGGCAAAAATGGTAAATTTTTGGTAAAAAAATTCCAGAAAAAATGCATGATTTCTTGACATATTCGATAGCATCGTTCTGACTATATATTTATGTTTAGTCTTGAAACTGTTTTGAATATTGTCAATAAGGTATTGAATTAAGCAAATAAAACGTTACATTGAATATGCATTGATTTTTACATAACAAATTGGGAAATGAATATAGGTTATTTCGCAGTATGAGAAATGATAAAAAAAATGACCGCCTCGGTTACCATGGTAAATGTGGTCAATAATAACAAACAGTCATCATTTTTGTGATCCAATGGTCAATTGCAACTTATGAACTGAAAATCAGCAAAATCTGAGACATGTCATGTCCCAGTTATTTTGGTGCTTAGGGATAATTGGTCTTTATACGTAATAAAACTGGATATCAGTGAGATGGTACCCATCTCTGTGGGCCTCACAGACCTTAAGGTCAAGGTCAAAGGTCATCAACCATGGTATGCGACACATCACCTTGATATTATCTACCCACATTCCAAATATCAAAAGCCTACCTCGAAAGGTGAAAAAGTTACAGCCTGGACATGAACTTAACATGCAGAAAGCAAAAATGCTACCTTTAGGTTAAAGTTCAAGGTGAAAGGTGATCAACCATAGAAAGCGACACATCGCCTTGATATTATCTACCAACATTCCAAATATCAAAAGCTTACCTCAAAAGATTAAAAAGTTACAGCCCGGCCAAGATTAGTTTCGGACGGACGGACGGATGGACGGACAGACTGATCACTATAGGGCATTCGCCACAAAGTAGTGGGGCCCTAATTAAACATCTGAATATCCCGATAAGACTTGGTTAAATGTTTTTTTAACTATTTTAGGAAACATTTACACTAGCAAAGCAAAATATAGCATGAAACACAATTATTGTATAGTAAAACAAACTTGCCTGTTTAAACAACTGCCAGCTATTGTTAGGATGACTGGGATTGGTTGGATTTCTTAGTTTCTCCATTGCAGCATCAATCAGCTTGCCATACGTGTCTCTAAACCATTCTTCATGGGGGGTTTCTGGTGGCTGAGAAGTTATTTCCTGAAGTTTTTCCAAGGCATACAAAGTCTTAAATATAGTAAAACAAACACTTAATAATTTAAATAAAAAAAAACATTTTATCATTACTGCAAATTAAAAGTACATTTATATGATTACAGACAAAAAGTATTGCTATTTTTGTAATGACATATTTTCTACTAGTGCAGGGTGACGTTTCATAAAGTGATCGCTAAATTAACGTGCTCGTTATCCCATGCAATTTAAATGGGATAACGTGCACGTTAAGCTAACGATCGCTTTATGAAACGGCACCCAGGACAGAAATCCAAATATCATTTAAAACTTGACTAAAACATAGTTATTCTTACAGGCTTCATGATAGTTTTGTGTTTCTCCCTAATGATAGCCATCTTCTCCTCTTTCGTGAGAGCAGAGTTTGTGTTGACCTTCTTTACTTCACTTTCTAACTGCTGTAATTTCCTTGTCACATCCTGGTGTTGTTGGTTAAGTGTACCTAGCCACAACTCATCCCATAACAGTGTAATCCTACGAAGCTCCTGGACCAACTGTTTAACTTCTGATATCATTCTACAAATACAATATATGTAGGTTATCAAAAATATACAGGTCATACGATATATGTAGAACAACACAAATACAAATATGCATGTTCTAAGAATTTATATACAAAAATTACTTTTTTGTATAAGTGTTGTCAGAAACGCAAATATACTTAATGAATTTACAATGAACACACATACTTTTTAACGTTATTTCATAGTTTTTTCAAGGATTGTTATGCATTTTTGTGGCAAACCACATTTAGATGTGCAAAGGTTTTACTTGGGCATTCTGTAAATAAGTATTTGTTGCTTACAGTTGTGTAACAGTCTGTTGCATGCCGAGGAATTTTTCACCATGAAAAGCATAAGACCAATGGGTTTTAACCACATTATATCAATATCATTATATCAAGTTCTCCGAATTTTACATTTCTTGTCAACTATAAATCTGTTGTTCATTAAAATACAGTTTGACATAAGAATGTTTAGCTTACTGTGGATTATTGTAAGAGAGTGTCTCCACAATAGACATTAAACATCCCTGTAGCATTTTACTGCAGGGATCATCCTCTTCATTGTCCTCATCTTCTTGAGATCGAGGCTCATCTCCATCATCATCTATCTGTTCTGTCAGGTAATTACTCAGTAGACCTGTTATAGTGAAACCATAACAATACAATAAAATTACTTTCTCTGCACTTGCAGCTGCTACATTTGACAGAAATATTAAAACATAAAAGATATAAGTATAAACAAGTGTGGACACAGAAAAATGTTTCACCTGAATTCTGCATCAGTAATGCAAAAAAATTACGTGATAAGTATTATGCAAATAGAATTAAATTGTTATCATTTAAAATATAAAATGCATGGTAACAGAGGAACAACCATAACCCAAAAACTTAAATGTAGTTGCTGGACCATGAAATTGAGGTCAAGGTCAGGTGACACCTACCAGACAGTCATGAACTATTCATCATCAACCTATATACCAAATATTGTCATCCTACAATGAGTGGATACAGAGGAACTGTCATAACCCAAAAACTTGAAAATAGTCACTGGACCATGAATTGACGTCAAGGTGAGGAGACAGGTGACTGACTGGCAAGTACTCATCATAAGCTACCACTTGACCAAATTTGATGGACCTAGGGCTTGGGCTTACAAAGATATGAAGCAGGATGTCCAGGTTTTTTTCGCCACCGCCACTGTCTTCCAATACATATGTCTAGCCTCCAGCGAAGAGAGACAAAAACACTTCATAAGAGAACTTTAAAGATTGCACAAGACAAATTTAAAGTCTATTAAGTATCTTAAATTTATAAAGTAACACAATATCTCACAATACCTTCTCTTGTTGATTCTTTGGAGTCTGTTTTAAAGGAGGATGAACCAACTACAGCAGGGTAGACAATAAGATGAGGGGCATCATGTGCTACTCTACATAACAAATCTGACACACTCTGTCTGACATACAACTCAGGGTGGTTCAGACGAGAAAATAATTGAGGTATAATGCCTGAAATGACAAATACTTAAACTATCCATATCACAGTCATCTATTGTAAACAACTTTATTTTTGCATTTGTTTATTTTCATGATCTGCCTTTCTCAACATTTCCCATTATTGTAATATTTACAAATGAAGACTAAATGTCAAAATTTATGATAAATTCACAAAATAAATTCAGCATTCATACATAAGGTATAATTGAAACCTAAATACTGTAAGACAATTCAAAAGTAGTGCTGAAGTTGTGAAAAACAATGTGTCTTACCTTTCCAAGGTGCTGTAGGTGTACTAGCTAGTCCTGGCTCCAGGACGTTCCTCAATTCCCAGGCATGTTTTACTAGCAATCTTAGGAGACGTAAAGTTCCAATAACATTACCATCTTCATCACTATCTGCTTTCTATAAAAGTCAATAAGTAACAATGGAGTCAATTTGAATTACAGCGCTGGCTGTTAATTCTTGGATCAGTATTTTAACCTCCTTTCAGGTATCCCATAGAGACCAGTTATATTGACAAAGAATTTCACAAAATCCAACAGAAACCAGTAAACATGGGTAAGCATGACAGCATAAACTGAAGGATCCAATAACTCTTGGTGAATAAAGCTTGTGCAGAGAGATCAATTAAACCTGGGAAAATGAAATCAATTAACATGGGCAGAGAGATCAGGAAACACAGTGGAAAGGAACCAACAAACCTGGGCAGAGAGATCAGGAAACATGGACAGACAACTCAGAAAACATTTGGCAGAAGGAACCAATAAACGTGGGGGGGAAAGATCCCGGAACTTATGAAATTTTACATAAATTTATAAATTTGGCAAGCATGTATTTCAGAGTATCCTGAGGGATCCAAACAACCTGAGCAAAAGGATCCAACCAATTAACCACGGCAGAAAGAACAGTACACCAAGGCAAGAGAAACCTGTAAGCCTAAGCTAAACCAGTGCAGAGGGAACCAGTTAATCTAGACAAGTAAGTTTGGTTAATTGCACCAAGAAAATAATAAGATTTTAGTGTCAGATACATAACAATTTAATGGGAACTAACTTTTTCTTAAATTGTTGGTAATAGAAAAACCTTTTTCAATAAAACATTACAATCTTCTATGAAACAGTCCACATTCTGTTTAAAAATTAAAAAAAAAACAATTTATATTTGTGAATTGTGATATAGAAAGTTACAATTTTGAAAAAAAACAAATATAAAATGTGTCTCAACGACATTGATGTTCTGAAAGACCAATGAACAGAGGAACAGGAAGAAAATATATATATGTCCCCCAAAGTTTGTTGCCGGGGAATAAAAAACAATTTTTCTAATGAACAAGACAAAATATTAAAAGACGAAAGAGTAAATATATGTTTGTATATAGTTTCCATGAGTTAGGTGAGTTAACTTACCTCTCCATTCAACTGTAGGTAAGTGAAATAAGCCTTAGCAGAAAGCTGGTAGTAGTGGTATACCCTGTGTACCACACGTCTCCACACATCTAACAACTTGTCAATGCAATCTTCACTGGCTATTGTTAATGATAAACAACATCCTAACAGCTGTTTCCTTGTGGTTTCAGCTCCTTCGTCACACTCACTCTGTAATGTATATAATTATTTAACAACAGGTCATAACCCATGAGAACAGAGAATTAAATGAGTTCAATGAAAGCATTGCAGAAATAATATGATATACAGTATATTAACAACAATCAATTCATTTAAAAAGACATCACAATATGTGTGCATTCAAACTAAAACAGTCAGCATATACATTCAATTTGGTTTCTGTTTGTAAAGGTGAAGATGGCCCTAGCTAGATAAGTTATATAATTTTTATTTTAGTTTTGTGATCAAAATTCTTCAACGTCCTAATTATTTGGCCTACAAAAAGTTTGGTATTAGTGCCAATGATGAGTCCCAGAAAAAAAAACACACATCTGGTGTAGTAAGTTTCATAGCCTTGGTATTTCTCTCATTTTTATCTAATACTATTCATGCCAAAGGTCAGTTAATTTTCACTAAATATTCCAACTTCCCCGCAATAAAATCTTCATGCCATGATAAAGCTTAAAAATTGCCGAATATCATTAAACCGAAATCAAGCACATAAAGAAAATAATTAGTTCTAACATTAATAACAAATGACTTTTAAGCAATTGAACCATTGTTTGTTTAACACAATACCTGGTCCTCACTGATATCCTCTTCACTACTAAACGATGTATGGATCTGACTCAGGACATTAAGTACCTTGGCTGTTTCTTCATTGCTAGTTCCCTGAAATTTTAAATTGAATTTGTAAACATTTTGCTACCGGAAACTACTTAACTAAATATATTCTAAAATTATCCTGAATTGCTGATTTTTTTTTAACTTAAATTGCACATAAAATAGTTTTGTCAAATCACCAATGTGAAAGTGAACTATTTCTACATGTTTTTAAAGAACATAATTTTGCCAATAACTGTACTTTTGTTTGACTAATTCTATTTTACATCAATAAATAACAAGTATTTTTGTTTGTCATTATCAAAAAAGGTTTCACAAAATTCCAGAATTTTTCACAATTCTTGAACGACCAGAAAAAGTTCATAAATCTTTATTTATTGTGTATTACCTTCGGTAACAATGTCAAAATCTCTGCTTTTTCATCTGTTAACAACTCCACACTTCCATGGCTAAATATAAACAAATAAAATTCTTCAGTGGTTCAATGGAATATTTTTTCACATAACAAACACTCTATATAAATGGTTTTTTTTTAAATTAACAATTTGTTGTAATATTTGAAGTAATCTATCCTGGAGATATTTCATTTTAAAACAAAAGTTTGCATAAAGTCTAAGTAAGCATTACCAAGTGATCATGCTCATGTGCCCAACTTCAGTGTAAACAAGTGTGGACACAGAAAAACGTCTCGCCTGCATTCCGCATCAGTAACGAAAATAAATTTCGTCATAAGCATTACGTAAATAGCATTAAATATCAGCAGCAGCCTGTATACAAAATATTGTCACCATATCCTGCATAGTTACAGGGAAACAGCCGTAACCCAAAAAACTTTAACGTAGTCGCTGGACCGTGAAATTGAGGTCAAGGTCAGGTGGAACTTATCAGACAGTCATGTACTATTCATCAGCAACCTATACACCAAATATTGTCATTCTACCATGTGTAGTTACAGAGGAACTGTCGTAACCCAAAAACTTTAACGTAGTCGCTGGACGGTGAAATTGAGGTCAAGGTCAGGTGACACTTACCAGACAGTCATGTACTAGTCATCAGCAACCTTTACACCAAATATTGTCATTCTACCATGTGTAGTTACAGAGGAACTGTCGTAACCCAAAAACTTTAACGTAGTCGCTGGACGGTGAAATTGAGGTCAAGGTCAGGTGACACTTACCAGACAGTCATGTACTAGTCATCAGCAACCTATACACCAAATATTGTCATCCTACCATGCGTAGTTACAGAGGAACTGTCGTAACCCCAAAACTTTAACGTAGTCACTGGACCGTGAAATTGAGGTCAAGGTCAGGTGACACCTACCAGACAGTCATGTACTAGTCATCAGCAACCTATACACCAAATATTGTCATCCTACCATGCGTAGTTACAGAGGAACTGTCGTAACCCAAAAACTTTAACGTAGTCGCTGGACCGTGAAATTGAGGTCAAGGTCAGGTGACACCTACCAGACAGTCATGTACTAGTCATCAGCAACCTATACACCAAATATTGTCATCCTACCATGCATAGTTACAGAGGAACTGTCGTAACCCAAAAACTTTAACGTAGTCACTGGACCGTGAAATTGAGGTCAAGGTCAGGTGACAGGTGACTGACTGGCAAGTACTCATCATAAGCTACCTCTGGACCAAATATGATGGACCTAGGGCTTGGGCTTACAAAGATATGAAGCAAGATGTCAAGTGTTTACGCCGCCGCCGCCGGATTCCCATACATATGTCTCGCCTCCAGCGACTTTCGTCGCAGGCGAGACAAAAAGTGGTAAATAGTTATTAGACATTACTAACTATCCAAACCACTAAGAACACGTTGTCCCCCTCCACCCATAAATAATAATAAAAAGAATCAATATATCAATATAAACAAATCTAATCAGAAACAGCATCTATAAACATTTTCCAATTCATTGAACTTTTGTCAACATTCTAGTTTTATGAAGAGGGGATTTAAGCAATGACCTGTAAAAATATTGGTTGTATATTGGTTGTATAGGGGTCTGTATATTATAGTGATACAAATATTTTATGCTTCAGTAAGTGTGTTAAAGAAGTGAATAAAGTATGATTTCTGGAATGATTGACATCACATGCATGACAAAATAGTGTTTCACTCAGTGAAACAACTCTTAATACATCAATACTGATCTCCCATATTTTACGGTAAATATATGTATTTCAAATCCCTTGGATGACCGATACTCAGTTCATATTAACCAAAGAATAGTTTACACCAACCACAGAACACTGACCTGGCATTATCCACTGATTTTCTTCCCCATTTATAACACCAGCCAGCCAGGGTGAACCAGGATTTACTCAGTGTTGGACATTCCATGGTACTTAGGTGCAATAGCTGTCCTATCACACGGTCACTGTGTGACAATATTGGGTTATGTCCAATTTTCAAATCTGAAATGTAACACATAAAAATGCTAAACTAAATCAGCAGAATCAAATTAGAGCCATGGTAACTTCATGTATTGCCTTTGCAGATGGCGACATGTTTAATTACCAGCTAAATGCAACAAAGATTTAACTTGAGTAATAAATAAAAACATCAGATAGTTGTAAACAGAAATTTACAATATAAACCATTCAAGTGTTTTTTTATACCAAATAAAACAACAACTTGAAAAACCCCCAAAAATAATACCAATGCAGCATAATTCTTTGTTAAAAACTCAACAGAATAAATAAAACTGACCAGTTTCAGAATCATCTAACACAATTCCCATCTTCTGCTGACTTCCCCTTGTTTCCACTTCTAACATCAACTGTACATTATGTGCCAAAACTGATCTATCTACTTGTTCCTCTAATCGTAACTGGCTTGTCAATGTCATCAAATTCTTATGATCTACCTGTAACCACTTAACGAGTGTTAGCAGGGATCGAGCACTCAGTTCATTACAACTCAATAGCAGACTTTTGTCCTTACAATCTTTCTGAATGCCAGAACAAACATGGCCTACAATACTATTACTGATAACATCGATACCATCTTTCAATTGTCCAGTAGCTTGAAGCAGTTTAGCTGCTGCTCGCTCAACTTGTAAAACATCTAGCTGACTGACACTGGAGTTTGTTCCTCTCAGTCGAGTTAAGGATGGAAGGATTCCATCTCGCTTACTAAGTCGTCCATTTTCTGATGCCCCATAAGACAACATATTAATCTGTTGCAAAAGAAGTTTCTCTGCTAAGTTGTAATTTTCCTGTTTCCTTGCTAAGTTTGATATTCCTAGTTGTAACTTCAATTGCTGAGTAATCAAATCTGTTAAATAAAATATTATTGTAGTTTATTTATGAATATAAAAAAATGAAGCTTTTAAATCAGCTACAAAACTGATCTATATTTAAAAATTTACCAAATAGCCTTTACCAGTATTATTTGGAAATTTATTCACCATTTAGGATTAACCAGCACTGTTAATTTTGCCTAAAATTTCTAATTAGAACTACATGCTCCCAGAAGCCTGTAATCACTCACCTAAGACACAAATGACCTCGAGCTATCTTTAAATTTTTGCAATTTACAGTTTCAGTGTAGCTGTTATAGCTTTTTAAGAAAATATGCAAAAGCTAAAAATTTCTTCAAAAAGTTTGATAAAGGGAAATAATACTAATAACAATTGCAAAGATTTTGCATATTTAACTCATCTTTCAAACTTTTTATGCATTTCAAATGGATTACATCCCATTTGTTAATTTATGGAATAAGTCTAATTACCAAAAGGGATAAATATATCAGCAGAAAACAAAGAATAAATATAACTAGTCATCAATGACCTCATGATCATTTCTGTGGATTGGTGGTCCATGAAGCAGTTTGGCATCAGCAGTGAGCTAAACAGAACAAATATTTCTGGATTTTCTATATTGTTATTTCATTTATAATCTTTGAACATTTTTGCCCAGATAAACATGACATGTTCATAACAAACTGAAAAGAATCTTATGAAGTTTACAATAACTTCAAGAATGACCTTTTTATCTATAAAATGTAGTTACATAACAGCTATGACAAGATCAAACTATTTTAGGTCCAGCAAAAGAAACAATCGAAAATAATTTGGTCAGGAAAAAGCTGCTTCAATCCAGTGTTTCTGGGGACGTTTATAGTTATTATCTGAAAAGATTTCATGAAGACTATTTTATATAAGGTGATAACTCACTAGATTTTTTCTCTATTCCTGGGAGATGTTGTTGCACATTGCCAAACCTCAGAATCTGTAGGAAAGTGGCCACATCATGTTCCTCCTTATCCAATATAAAGTCACCACTGATAGGAATTGGAATCGACTAGAAAAAAAACAAAGCATGATTAAAATTTTCCTTCTATATGTTATGCTTCAAGGGTCATAACTCCTGTGGTTATGGTTATTTTACAAGTCTGTACTAGTCTGATGGGGGCTACTAATTAAACACTTACACAAACCTGTCTTCCAATTCATTTAACAACACTTTGTTTTGCAACTTGGGTCAATGATTATTCTAAGTCAATAATATAAAAATATTTAATTTATTTTATAAGTTTAAGTAAAGGTTCTATCTATCTTCTTTCCAACAGATCCTTCTCTTAATTTCTTATTTTTACCTTCTTTGTTTTGTCTTCAAATTGCTTCTTCAAACAGTAAGTGGTGTAAAGTTCTGTAAGAATACGCTCAGAAGAGAGCAGAGGCCATTCAAGGGAGAATACTCTCAACAAATCTTCTGCAATTTTCTCACTGTCAGCCAGACATTTGATGAATTCAGGGCTAAAATAGCAAAACAATTAATACCAATATAGATTTTAAAATTATTTAATTTGTTATAATGAGGTAAATGATAAAATATGTTTTTTGTGAAAGGAAGAAATATTATTCTTGATTTTTATAGTGTAAAGCCTTTGTGAAATATCCTGGGTGCCGCTTCATAAAGCGATCGTTAACTTAACGTACACGTTATCCCATTTAAATTGCATGGGATAACGAGCACGTTAATTAACGATTGTTTTATGAAATGGCACCCTGGACTTTTCCATCATTTAAACCATAAGCTATTAATTTATCAACATTAAATTAATTTTTATGTAAGAAAGTTTACTAGAAATATTAAAGCCGAATCCCCTCAAATCACTCACTTAATTTGTTTCTGGTCAATTACAGCTGCTGCTACCCTGATAAACTGCTGGTGAACCAGATCAACTTTCTGACTGGTACCCCATTTGACGTGTAATTCTTGTTTGGTCACATTATTTAAAGACCCTTCTGGAACCAGTTCTAGGTTGTCTTTTACTCCAGAGATATTGTTCACATCGAACTCTGATAAAGCTCTGCAAAAATAGCATATATGTAAAATTTAATAAACAATTTTATTTTAGGCCTGTTTGGAATTTAGATAATTCTAAATATAATAAATGAGAATTTATAAAATTGGGTTTTGTTAGCCAGTCTAGAATAAAAATATACAACAAAGCTAATTTTATTCCATAATTAGGCCAAAAAAAAAATAGGGCATTTAATGGGGCATTAAATGATACCCCGCCACGATATTCATCAATAGTTAAATATATTTGTATATACTAGTAAGTATACTATACTGTATATACTATACATCCACTAGTATATAGAGACAGAAAGAAATGAGTTATCTTTCTTAGACCAGAAAATTTCATTAATGTCAAATTTTATAGAAGAAAATTTATAAAGTGGCAAAACTTCAATAATATTTTTCTGATCATCCTGAAAATTGAACTTGACCTGTATTTTATTGTACTGAACAGCTGTGCAAAATATTATTCAAATCCCTTGAGGCGTTTTCAAGTTATCATCTGGAAACCTTCCGGGGTATTTGAAAATTTATAAAGTGGCAAAACTTCAATAATATTTTTCGGATCATCCTGAAAATTGAACTTGACCTGTATTTTATTGTACTGAACAGCTGTGCAAAATATTTTTCAAATCCCTTGAGGAGTTTTCAAGTTATCATCAGGAAACCTTCGGGGGACGGACGGACGGACAGACACCGAACTAAACTGAGGGTATAACATAATACCTCACCACTTCGTGTGGCGGGGTATAAAAAAATTATAAGCTTCTCAGGCCCCGCTGCGTGTCCCATTTACCCGCTGCATTCGTCGTTTTTTATCAAACAAAAAAAAAATTTTAAATCGGCAGTTCAGCGTCCTGCCCGAAAATTTTTCGCGTCTGTTTCCGGTACCGGTAAAATTTATGATTTTAACAATCATCGAAACGTTTTCTTTAACACGCTTTATCACGTGGTGTGGTGATTTAAATATACATCGTTTGTTTAACTTCCGTCAGCATGGCATCGTCTTTGGTGTCATGCCAAGTCCTGTCGGGAGGAAAACGATAATACCGTGGACAATTCATTGCGATTTTATGACGGAATACGCATGGGGACTTGTTAGAATCAATTAAAGCCAACGCTGCAGCAGCCATTGTCAAATTTGAAGGCTACACAGCCGATGCCGGCTTCATTGCGAGGTCCATTATACCATTGCAGGAATGCGAGACAACTCGGACCGTAATATGACAAGTCGGATCGTGTTATTCATATACGGTCCGAGTTGTCCTATAATTATGTTCCAAGAAATCTATAATGTCATGTAAAAAAATAAAGTTTTTGTTTGTTATTGTTAACTGCAGACGTTTATTTTATTAACTTTACAGCAGTTGACCAGACTGAAATTTGTTGTTTAACGTGAAATTTACTATGTATCAGAAAAAAACAAAACAAAACAAAAAAAAGCTTCAACATATATTTGTTTTAAAATAAGGGAATTGTGATATCAGAGTATGGTATCATGTCGTCACCATTTTTTCACATCTTGACCAAGCTACTCATTTGGAATCACAGAAGTTTCTAGTATCTAATTAAGTTTCACTAAATTCACTTATTTGAAAACAAACAAGCTCGAATTCTTTCAGATCTTAAAATTGAAACAACATGATTACCGATCACATTAATTGAAGCCACAATTATTATAGATAATTGTGAGTGTTTTCTGAATTCTTAAAATTTAATGTTGTTATTTGTGTCGCATTTCTCATCTTAACATTTAACTTTTATATAATTAAATCGGTATAATTTACATTCGAGTAGAACTATTTCAATTTACTAGAAAAAATTTATAACGTTATATGGATAAATATTATAAACAGGACTATCATATTTTAATATTTTAATGACCTGAGAAATAAATGCGGTCAGAGCTGTCCTATTTTCTATGGGCCGAGCTGTCCTTGCTACAGTCCGAGTTGTCTGCGTTCCAAGTTGTTCGGTTACCAATTTTAGTACATATATCAAAAAGAAAACAACAAATATGTATACAAAAAGTTGGTTTTAATTTCCCATTAAAACAGAATTCTTCAATTTCTTGTTTTATATACCAGTGTATAAGAACAGATGCTATATTTTAATAATTCAGACATGATGAAAGTTTCCACAAGTACCTGCCAGAAACAAAAAAAAAGAGCCGCCCTGCCTCATTAAAAAATATGAAAAATGGCCTGAGAAGCAACAATTTTTTTAAGAAAAAACAAGGAAAAAAAAAAAGACTCCTCCCTGCCTCATCAAAAAATTTGAAAAGTGGCCTGAGAAGCTAATGATTTTTTTTACATGGCCTTACCTGACATAATTTATGTCCACATCAGTATTGAATGCAGACTGTAATGTAGAGAATGATGTATCCTGTCTGTACTCGACCACTGCTTCCTGCCACTCCATAACAGACTGCCAATCTGCTAAACACTGATAACATTCTACAACCTGTTCAATAAACAAACTGAATATACCAACAACTTGTCAACCAAATCTCTGAAATTCACAAAGCTGAAAATATTTTAAAATCTTAAAAATAGAAATAAATTTCAAGTTTTCAAATTAATATATCAGCAAATTGTCAAACAAGTGTATCGTCTGAATATAGCTGAAATAATGCTGCTCGGGCGTTAAACACCATTAATCAATCAATCAATCAATCAAACAAGTGTAAAACAAGTCTACAGCAAAAAGAATTAACAGGAGGCCCGTTGGTCACAATGCTAACTTGAGAAACACATATACTGAGAGCAATCATAAAAATTATGTTTAATCGACTTTGAAATGATTTAATAAATTTGAAGATGATCTATTGACAATTTTTTTTAGATTTCAAAGGCATTAAAGAGTATCAAAGTAGTTTTGATATCTGTTCTATACTAAATCTAAGTACATTCAATTAATCAAATCAGTATCTACAGTTTTCCTATTATCTCCTCAGCCATTTGTTGTTGAACTCTCTTTGTGATAGAAATGCACAAAAACATCTAAAGAAGATTTGTAAATTTTGACATCATATTTTTAAAATTCCTTAATAATCTCCCCTTTTAGTGAGGGTATGGCCCTTCAGTTAAAGAAACTTGAAGAATCCCCTTTGTCCCAAGTTTGACTGAAATTGATTGGCCCAGTGATTCTGGAGAGGATGAAATTATAAAGGTTTACAACAATGAAAATGACAACAACAATTTACAAATTTTATTAGATAGAAACACTAACACCACCGGTTAGCACTGGTGAACATCACGTAAAAACTGAAAATATCTACACCCAGTAAAATAAATCTATGACTTTGGATAGTTTAAGAGCTGAATTAGGGGCCTCCGTGGCTGAGTGGTTCAAGTAGTTCCTCTACTATTGATCACGTGGTCTGACAACACTGAGATTGCTGGTTTGATTCTCACTGCAGACAGGGTGTACTAGACTCCAATCTTAACTGACAAGGATTGTCAGTTTTCCTACTGCAGGTTGGAGGTTTTCTCTGGTTTCCTCCCCCAATATAAACTGGACACTATGATATAGCTAAAAAATTGCTGAAAGTGGCATTAAACACCAATCAAACAAACAAGAGCTGAAGTATCTTCAACCTAAAAGACATGTAATCTATGAAAATCTATTGTATATATAACAGAGTACTTCTTTCTCACCTGATTGATGACAAAATTCAGTCTGACTACAGGTAATTGAGTTTCCTGTTGTATAGGTGTAGTACTGTGTTTACTCAATATACCAGTAATTTTCTGTGGTATGACAAGTTCAGTTTTACCATCGACATCCATGTCATCCTGGTCATTGTTCAGCAGAGCTTTAACTGACAACTTTAACTCCTTTGCAGCATTTTCATATCTGTAGGATTTTTAAATGAAATATTTTGAACAAAACTATCATTAGAATGTTAGTGTTTTTACATCTTACATTTAAAAACTTAATTTTATCAATACAAAAATGCGAAATTTAAAGCTATCCTCAAGACAATGTCCAGCAAACATGGACCTTTTAAATTAAAAAACAACCATATTTTTTGTTGCCGGAAATATCAACAAAATTACAAACAGGACAGAATCAACCGTTTTCAACCTTAACACTGTTCTACTTTTTTAGAATTTATCATTAGAAACTGGGACCACCAGTTTTTGGAGCTATAGTTGGGCCATATGCCGGTGGGTTCAACAGGTCTGATGAATTTATAAACTGTATGTAGTACTGTTTTACCCCATATTTTAAAAGTAAATTTGTGTATCAAGGTCACAAAGATATGTCTCAATATGATAAATACTGCATTATAGTCTAACCTCCCAGCAGCCTTCTCCACGGCAGCTTTGACCCAAGGTAATTTCTTTCCCATGACATCTTTACACCAACTATATACACCATTTAATGCATCAGCCTGTTTTAGATCCAACAATGATCTCACTAGGTACAGAATTGTCTGCTCAAACTCTGTTGTCTGTGAAATAAAAACACAACATTATGCATCGATACCTGTAAATTGGGAAACTTTGGCATCTGTATATTTGGTTGCTTTTACTCAAAAGTCATGCATTTTATTTTGGTTTGTCTAATTTAGATAATTTTGAAAATTAGAGTTTCAGCATAATTGATATTTTATTGATGAAAGACTTATTATTACTCAAGCTGGGCTTGATTTGACACATATCGCTTCATATGCAAATTATACGGATCTGATGATCAAAATACATTTTGGTTGAAACTTTCAACTTACAGATGAAAATATTGAAAAAACTACTCTTTATTACATTTATTTGTCATTTTTCATTATAGATGTACTTAATTATTATTAAAAAAAACAGTACTATAAGAATATCAGTTTGCAATTTTTTTAATTACAAGTTTTGGTGTTCAGTGTTGACAATTTCATTGGAGGCGCAAAATAAACCAAAATATAACCTGATTTTCAGTCTATCTGCATGTGAAAACTTACCTTTTTACCATAAATTGGTGTCAAATAACACAAAAAGCCATCTTTAAATAATTCTATTTATGCTGTAATTTATGGATTAAGTACTTTGATTGGATAAAAACAATTAAATTACATCATCTCAGATAATTTATAAATCAATATTTTCTCAGATAGGACTACTTTCATTATCCAATCTAAACAAGATGGCATCCCCCTAGCGTATTGTAAGGAATAGGGAACAAAGTTTTGACTGTCATAATGATTTCTAATTAAATTGATTGAGATTTTAAAATACCAGCGGCTCTTGAGAGCCTGTACCGCTCACCTGATTTTATAAGCAATGCAGATGGCATTTCCCAGATGTTAAAGTAAGTCCTGCAATTTTCAATTAACTTTAAATAGGACCATCCAAACAATATAACTAGAAAGTTTTGTTTTCATTGGTTAATCATGTTAATCAGTTTCAGAAAAGAAACCTAATAAAACTTTTTTCCATAGGGTTTACTGTTAATCTATGTAATGCTGTGGTGGCCATTTTGATTTTCATATTGGCATAAAAAACATAAACTTTAAAGAGGACCATCCAAACAATATTGCTAGTAAGTTTTGTTTCCATTGGATAACCAGTTTTAGAGAAGAAGCCTTTTAAAAATTGCTCCAAAGGGTCCAATGTTAAACTAAGTTCTGCTATGGATATTTTGATTTTCCAATTGGCATACAAAACACAAACTTTATAAATGACCATCCAAAATAATATTAGTAGTAAGTTTTGTTTACATTGGTTAAACGGCTTCAGAGAAGAAGCCTTTTTAACCTTTTTCCTAAAGGGTCCAATTTTAAACCAAGTCCTGCGTTGGTGGCCATTTTGATTTTCCAATTGCCATAAAAAACATAAACTTTATGGAGGACTATCCTAACAATATTGATAGTAAGTTTCTCCCATAGAGTCCAATGTTAAACAAAGTCCTGTGGTGGTGGCCATTTTGAATTTCCTATTGGGATAAAAAACACAAACTTTAAAGAGGACGATCCAAACAATATTGCTAGTAAGTTTTGTTTCTATTGGTTAACCAATTTCAGAGAAGAAGCTTTTAAAACTTTTTCCCAAAGGGTCCTATGTTTAACTAAGTCCTGCAGTGGTGGTCATTTTGAATTTCAAATTGCCATAAAAAACACAAACTTTATAGAGGACCATCCAAACAATATTGCTAGTAAGTTTTTGTTTCCACTGGTTAACAGGTTTCAGAGAAGAAGCCTTTAAAATCTTATTCCCATAGGGTCCTATGTTAAACTAAGTCCTGTGTTGGCGGCCATTGTGAATTTCCAGTTGGCATAGAAAACATAAACTTTATAAAGGACCTTCCAAACAATATTGCTAATAAGTTTTGTTTTGATTGGTTAAACGGTTTCAGAGAAGAAGCCCTTTTAAACTTTTTTCCCATAAGGTCCACTAAGTCTTGTGGTAGTGGCCATATTGGTTTACCAATCCAAATAAAAGTAAAGGTCCATCCAATGAACATTATGGCCAAGTTTGGTTTCAATTGGCCAAGTGGTTTCAGAGAAGATTAAAATGTAAAAAGTTTACAGACGCCGACGACGACAAGGACAACTAAGCAGACGGACGCAAAGTGATAATAGCTCACATGACCCTTTTGGAAAGGTGAGCTAATAATGTACATAAACAAGTGTGGACACAGAAAAACGTCTCTCCTGAATTCCGCATCAGTTAACGAAAATAAATTTCATCATAAGCATTACGTAAGTAGCATTAATTATGAGCAGCGGCATGTATCCCAAATATTGTCACCATACTATGCATAGTTACAGAGGACCTGTCCTAATACAAAAACTTTCAACGTAGTCACTGAACCGTGAAATTGAGGTCAAGGTCAGGTGACACCTACCAGACAATCATGTACTATTCATCAGCAACCTATATACCAAATATTGTCATCCTACCATGCTTGGTAACAGGGGAACAGCAGTAACCTAAAAACTGTAACATAGTCACTGGACTGTGAAATTGAGGTCAAGGTCACGTGGCACCTACCAGACAGTCATGTACTATTCATCAGCAACCTATATACCAAATATTGTCATCCTACCATGCATAGTTACAGAGAAACTGCAGTAACACAAAAACTTTAACAAAGTCGCTGGACCGTGAAATTGAGGTCAAGGTCAGGTGACACCTACCAGACAGTCATGTACTAGTCATCAGCAACCTATATACCAAATATTGTCATCCTACCATGCGTGGTAACAGAGGAACAGTCGCAACCCAAAAACTTTAACCTAGTCGCTGGACCGTGAAATTGAGGTCAAGGTCAGGTGACACCTACCAGACAGTCATGTACTAGTCATCAGCAACCTATACACCAAATATTGTCATCCTACCATGCGTAGTTACAGAGGAACTGCCGTAACCCAAAAACTTTAACGTAGTCGCTGGACCGTGCAATTGAGGTCAAGGTCAGGTGACACCTACCATACATTCATGTACTAGTCATCAGCAACCTATACACCAAATATTGTCATCCTACTATGCATAGTTACAGAGGAACTGCCGTAACCCAAAAACTTTAACGTAGTCGCTGGACCGTGAAATTGAGGTCAAGGTCAAGTGACAGGTGACTGACTGGCAAGTACTCATCATAAGCTACCTCTGTACCAAATTTGGTGGACCTAGGGCTTGGGCTTACAAATATATGAAGCAAGATGTCAAGTGATTACGCCGCCGCCGCCGCCGGATTCCCATACATATGTCTCGCCTCCAGCGACTTTCGTTGCAGGCGAGACAAAAAATGGCTTTATTTTGTTGTATTTTCTATTAATATCTACAGAACCAAGATTCCTTTGGTACTATGTTTTGTTTATTCCTAAGCTTTCTGGGTTTGGTATATTTTAAGGTTTAGATGGGTTTCTGTTACTCTTTTTGCAGCTTCAAAAATTGCGATGACTATTTATGAGAATTATTAGGATTAAACACTGTGTATTAAGAAATTATCAATTTGTAAACTGGAATTTATTTAGTGTGTGAGTGAGTCGCCGGAGTTTACACATTGATAATTTTCTTAAACACAGTGTTTAATCTTATAATAACAGTTAAAAAATCTGCTATTTGTTGAATCAGTTTAATACAAACTAGCCTATAAACAAAGATTTAAGTTTGATGTTAATAAATACACATAATACAAAAGATCACCTTAAACTAGATATCAGTGAGATAGTATCCATCTCAGTGGGCCTCACCGACCTTGAGGTCAAAGGTCATCAACCATGGTATGCTTAACATCGCCTTGATATGTATCTACCCACATACCAAATATCAAAAGACTAACTCAAAACATCAACACGTTATAGCACAAACATGATTAATTTGGATGGATGGATATACAGACTGATCACTATAGGGTGTCCGCCACTAAGTGGCAGGGCCCCAATAAAATCAATGCCTACTTAAAGTAAATTCATGCTTATGTACCTGAATATTGCCAGTTTCTTTCATATCTCTCAAAAGTTCATGTGCCTGTCTAACTGCTATGGCTGGTAGACCACTGTGTAATGCAATCTTTATGATGTGACTACGAATCCTAGACACCCATTCTAAACATGTCCCTTTGTTTATTCTGAAGAAAGTCCTCACAGCCTAAATGTACACAACACAGTTTTTAATGGTAAAATAAAGTAAAAAATGCCTTTTAAGCTAATGACTTAAAAAGCCTATAGAACAGGTCTAGTAACTACTAAATTTAAAATTTCTGCCAGCCCAGGTTTTATATATATTATCCACTATTAAACTGTTTACATGGTTTTATTAATAATTTTTCTTTTGTCCACCTGGTTTACCTTTCTACAGCTAAAATTTTTTTTAACAAATATTAATATTGAAATAGAGGTCAAGGTCAGGTGACATGCTGTCATGTACCTTACATCAGCAACCAATACACCAAATATTGTCATCTACTTCTCCCTGTCAGCCTCAAGTAAGTTAAGTGTCTTCTCTCTATAATTCTGACCTAGCATTAGTGATAAGTACAAACAAACCTTAGGAGCCATAGGCATGGCAACAGCACATCCTTCGTAAGCATTGTACAAAAGTTTTTCTAATTGCTCCATGAACTGCAGAAGTAATTGTACTCGGAAATGATCTTCACTCTTGTTTCCTGTAAAAAAAAGTCAAAAGTACATAAATTTTACAAGGCAAAAAAAAAATTCTTTTTAATGTCGGAATTTTGTTTTTCAACTAATTTCATGTACACTGCCTAATTTCTGTAAAGGGATACTGAATGACAAAGTTACAGAAATAATCTTGGCTACTGTTTTTGAAACTATGTCAGCACTAATGTAAATTGTTATCATGAGTCAAAAGGAAGAATGTATAATACACTTTCATGAAATTTAACTAGCTAGATTCTATGCTTTTAGAAATTACAACATCAATACAAACAAATATGCTAATTTAATCCCTACCTTTACTGCGATCTGAGCCTTTATCATCATCCTCATCTAGTTTTTGTGATTCTATGGCAAGCGTTTTTAGTACACCCTCTATAGATGTGAAGGTATCCTGTGCCTTGCCTAACGGAGTCCTCAGTCTGTTCAATACACAATACTGGGCACTCTCCCATGTTGCCCAGAACCACAACATGGCTTCATTATTATCAACCTGATATCAAGTTATTGTTTAATATTAGTTATATATTTTTTATATATTTTTTTAAATATATTTTTCAGGCAAATACAAACACAAAATATAAACTGTATTTACATAAGCAAAATTAAAAATGTCCTCAAAAAAGGTGTAAAAATTGTGATAAAAAAGATTATTTCACTAGAATAACAATTTAACAAAATATTTTGTGGTGAGGTACAGAACAAGAAAGCATGCAACAATGTCCGTATTGTTGCTAATTTTTATACTTTTTTGGCTACAAAGTAGCTGAAATCGACTTGGCAAGAAATTTTAATAACAATATTTTTTTCTAATTTTTTCTTGTGTTACTTACAAAGTTTGAAATCTTGAATGGTTCATCAGACTTAATATCTTTGTTTTCATGTTGACAGGAATAAAACATGGCTTCCAACCAATTCCAACTGCCAGACTGACTATAAAGAAAAATAATTTTTTTTAATGATAAGTTGTTCTGTCTTTTATTGATGTCTTGAAACGTGAAATTTGTGTTCGGTCTATCTCATTTTTATAAATTTATTATATTAAATTAAGTCAGACTGGACATGTAAGCCATTCCAATTGCTATACATAAAGGTTTATTACATTACATTAGGTAACATATGACATCCAACTGCCAGAAAATATAAGAATATATTTGCACAATATTTTTTATTAAATACTTTATTTGGAAAAATTATCCGACAGCAGTCTACATTAAGTGGGATTCTGGCAATAACATTATTTAAATAATATCATTTCTTACTTTGGTTTAGATTTCTGCAGAAGATATGCCATTATTTGTTTAAAGTTGTGAGAATGGAATGTGGTTGTTGGTATTTTGCTGAGGAGGTTACGTTTGGCCAGCCATGCTGCAGTCACTCCTTCAGCTCCTTCCTGTATACTTATAGACTGGTTATTGTCATCACATAGATGAAGCAAGTTGTGGGCTCTGAAAGAAAGGAATAATTTTTTCGTTAAAATCTCATTGAAAGAAAGCACTGTAAAGACAAATGGCTAAAACTACATGCAATCAAATGAGGGACAGACAAAATCCCCACCACCTACCTCCAGAACAAAATCCCTTCAGTGTAATTTAGCATAATCCCCCTTGTAAAATTTACAAGCAGACAAAATCCCCTCTATAAAATTTTCAAGGCCCAGACAAAATCCCTCCTGAATCTGATTAGATAATACCGATAAGCACTGTACATCTTGTTCGATATTTTTTAACATGGTACTTGGATGAATGAGATAAAGATTAAAACATGGTTATTATTTTCTTTCATGGGGACACATCATGTCCTTATGGTTTGTTATATTAGGTATGACATGTGTCATTAAAGGAATTGCGCCATTAGATCCCTTTTAGTATTATTTACCTAACAAACAATTCAATTTATTGAACTAAATTATGCCTTTATTTTACAAAATTATAACTTATTAGTAAAATCAATACCCATTTAAATTTTCTACAAGATATACAGAATGTTTTGCTCAGGTAAGCGATATTAATTTCAATAAAGTGAGTCTACAATCACATTACTTAAAGATCACCAATTAAGCACTGCAAATGAGACAAACTTAAGTATTTAAACATCTGTGTTTTTTGTTTTTGTAAAATATAAGATCATTTTTCAAGGAATATCTCTATATATAGACGAGACTGTATGGTGTGAACATTTTCAATTTATTTTTTTTTTTAAATGTATTAAAAAAAAATCAGATTCAGGAGGGTTTTGTGCGCCTTGCTTGAAAATTTTACCAAGGGGGAGGTGGGGGGGGGGGGGGTCAAAAGGTGTTTAGTCACTCAACAGTTGAAGCAAGTATTTAATCATACAAAATATGAAACTGATGATATGTACATGTACTTGAAAATTACAATAGATTATATCATTACAAATCATATAAACATACTCTGATGTAGTCGGGCTTTATAAAGTAAAATAATATTTATTCAATACAAAAATGGAGTTTTATATAAAAGCTATCTTTAATCATGGCCAATTGTTGTGCCAAAAATACTGCATTGAGAAACTAGTAACAGAATAATTTATTGCTATAATTTTGTTTGCATTTAGAACAGTTCACACTACCTCGATGAATTTTTATAAATCATATGCTCATCACATTTTTCCTGTAACTCCATTTGAAAATTGCATTTTCTATGATGTCATTTGAAAACTTATTCTTCTATTTTAACCCACTGAAATATTTATCCACTGTCAATAGTTATACATTTTATTTAACAGATAAGTCTCGTATGCACATACCTGACAGTTATATCAACAGGAAGACTTTTAAGCAGATTGAAATATGCTTCTCTTACTTGAGCACTGCTGTCTGTCAGCTTGTATACACTTAACTTCAAACAGCTGAAAAAAATTATTCATTACATTGGGATAAATCATCTTCCAAAGGGGTATCCATTGGGATAGCAGCTTAGATAGTTTTTTTTTACAAGTCTCAAGAATATGGATTAACAAGTGTGGACACAGAAAAACGTCTCGCCTGCATTCCGCATCAGTAACGAAAATAAATTTCGTCATAAGCATTACGTAAATAGCATTAAATATCAGCAGTGGCCTGTATACAAAATATTGTCACCATACCCTGCATAGTTACAGGGAACAGCCGTAACCCAAAAACTTTAATGTAGTCACTGGACCGTGAAATTGAGGTCAAGGTCAGGTGGAACCTACCAGACAGTCATGTACTATTAATCAGCAACCTATATACCAAATATTGTCATCCTACCATGCGTAGTTACAGAGGAACTAACGTAACCCAAAAACTTTAACGCAGTCGCTGGACCGTGAAATTGAGGTCAAGGTCAGGTGACACCTACCAGACAGTCATGTACTAGTCATCAGCAACCTATACACCAAATATTGTCATCCTACCATGCGTAGTTACAGAGGAACTATCGTAACCCAAAAACTTTAACGCAGTCGCTGGACCGTGAAATTGAGGTCAAGGTCAGGTGACACCTACCAGACAGTCATGTACTAGTCATCAGCAACCTATACACCAAATATTGTCATCCTACCATGCGTAGTTACAGAGGAATTGTCGTAACCCAAAAACTTTAACGTAGTCGCTGGACCGTGAAATTGAGGTCAAGGTCAGGTGACACCTACCAGACAGTCATGTACTAGTCATCAGCAACCTATACACCAAATATTGTCATCCTACCATGCGTAGTTACAGAGGAATTGTGTAACCCAAAAACTTTAACGTAGTCACTGGACCGTGAAATTGCGGTCAAGGTCAGGTGACAGGTGACTGACTGGCAAGTACTCATCATAAGCTACTTCTGGACCAAATTTGATGGACCTAGGGCTTGGGCTTACAAAGATATGAAGCAAGATGTCAAGTGTTTACGCCGCCGCCGCCGGATTCCCATACATATGTCTCGCCTCTAGCGACTTTCGTCGCAGGTGAGACAAAAACAGTAGTAGGAGATATACAATTGGAACTGTCTTCTTTAAATGTACTGATATAATAAGTTCCCAAGTCTGGAAAATTGGGAGAAAAATCCTCAAACAATTCCATAATAGCAGCTGCACAACTTCAATATATGTGCAATCTTTCTGTGAAGTTACCCTTAGGGTTGTCCTTGACAAGACCAGAACATGTCATGAAATCATATGGCGATACGGTCTTATGAGGAGGGGAGGAACTACCAATTATGAACTCTAAATGGCATAAACCCTGTTCCTCAAAGAATCTGGTACTGAAGATATAGTTTCCTGTATTGTAACAGAAGATCTTGGATCTGCTGTTGCAGAATGTGAATCCGCATCCTCTGATAAGAAAACTGCTTCTTGACAACAAGGAGCCAAGAAACACTATCACTATCATCCTTGAGAAGTAGGAGCATGAGTCACTAAATTGGATAGCTCAGAAACTGAAGGAGTCCTATTTTCCAGGAGAGATATATATGATTCCCCAATTGCAAAAAATGTGCATTGACAACAACTTGCAATTTGGAGATCAAACATGTCAGAGCCTTTATATCTTCACTGGGGGAAGACTCTAAAGGAACCAGACTAGCAAAATCCCTAGAACGTTGCCACCCAGGGGGCAAGGAATAAGGGTCAAATGGGGGGTTGCCCAGTAGAGGTGGGTATTGGTAATTCAGAGGCCACCTCGACCTAGCTAAAGAATCACTCCTTGTACCTGTGGGGAAAGTCTCAGAAGTAGAGACAGAACTTACCAGTGTCCACAGGTCTGGTAATCGTATGAGTGGCCTTATTTACCACCAATAGCTAAGATGAGAGGCTGACATACAAGGGGCAGAAGCTACAAAACCTGGAACTAACATAAAAGCATCAGGGGCTACATTTTTTCCAGAAATCATCAGAGGTG
Source organism: Limnoperna fortunei (assembly GCA_944474755.1). NCBI lineage: Eukaryota > Metazoa > Mollusca > Bivalvia > Mytilida > Modiolidae > Limnoperna > Limnoperna fortunei. The sequence goes on from OX104117.1 coordinate 20,510,949, forward strand.
GTAAATGACTGCTATATGGGCAGTTCTATACCTCCTTGTCACCGATGTTTTGTGACGTTGGCATTGTTGTGCATGATTTTTGTTAAATATTACCTGAACTCTACAAAAAAATAATGTAATTATTTATATTACAATTATCTCAGAAGTACTCTTCTGTATATTACAGTCTTTGGACTGCAACAAAATCATGTGCCTGCTGCCTAGGTTAACAAACTGGAAAAATTATGGCGAATATGGTTGCACATGTGCCAGGGGGGAATGGGGGTTGTCTCAAAGGATATTTTATTTGTATCACTTCCAGTTCACAAGCTGCAAATAGGGGGAAAATAACAAAATTTATGATGGTAACATATCTATTGTAATATAACCCATAAGTACAAAGTATTTGTTACAGTAATTACCTCTGGATGACTGGTGCTGGTAGGTTATTAGTGATTCTATAAATGTTCTGTAAACACTGACAAACTGTCAGGGTAGTACTGTTGTCCTGAACATGTCCTAAGTACAAAATAATAAAAATGTAAAACACTGACAAACTGATAGGGTAGAACATGTCCTAAGTACAAAACAGTAAAAATGTAATCACAGTATTTGTTGTATTATTTGTATTTCTAAAGTAGTTTCAGCAAGATTGGTTGATCAGAACTGAAGTTATTGACCGGAAAGTTTTTCTATTTTTAGTAACAGTGTCCTTGACCTTGACCCGACTGGCCCCAAATAAAATCCAAAGCTAGGTCTTCATGCAAGTTTCAGCTAAATTGGTTCATCCAAACTGAATTATTGACGAGAAACTCTCTTTTTGAGACCATCCGCCCAACCGCCTGCCCGCCATACCCCAATCTAATAACCAGGATTTTCATTGAAAACCTGGTTAAAAACAAAATCATAGATCAAAACCCTGGATACAAATTTAAAACTAGATATCCTGATGATGATTGTGGCCAAGTTAAAAAAAAAAGTGGTTTCATACGAGTTGATTTTTGAAAAAATTACGATGGACGACAGATGCCAAGTGATGAGACTACCACAAATGGATCCAGGTGAGCTAAAACAACCTATCAACATTATAAATATAATTATGTTAACTTGCGCATTATTTTTAGAAGAAAATGGGAAAAAATACATATCCGAAAATTTTATTCTTAAAATACATATTTCAAGCATGTATACCATAATTTTCTTCACAATTTTACCAGTTAGTAATGAGTAAAGTAATATTTTAAAAGAATATTAATCCTTAACCATAAATAAAATAATATTCTTGCACATAGACATTCTAATATTTCTGTCTTAATATACATATACATGTTTGAACTTACCTAACTGAACCAGATTTCTAATTAAGATACTGAATTCTTTTCCAATAAATATGTATGGACTAGACTGTAAGCTTGATATTATATCAGATACCCACTTCAGACACAGAGATCTGAAATATATGATTCCAATTTGCCACTTGAAATTTTAAAATGGCAACTTGCACTGAGAATAACAATTTACTGTAATGAATATATTGTATATATTCACAATTGATTATTTCATTATAACTATTTAATTTTATGGTGATAAATGTACAGTGGATTCCACTTAATCGACTTACGCTTTATTGGGTTATTCGCTTTATTGGGTTGAATTTTTCTGCACCAAACCATTTCCCATTCAAACAATGTTAAATTTTTCACTTATTTGCATTGCTTTTTACAACGATTTCGCTTTATTGACTTGCCAAAATTCAGGAAAAAAAAATTCTGTGTTTGTTTTTGTTTTACGCCGCCATATTGTTTACCTACGTAATCACATGTATTGAGCCTTACCTGTTGATTCAAATTGATTGACAAGTGTTCCCACCTGTCATTGTTGTTGGCTTCTTAATTAAATGTGTTGATTCACTTTAATTGCCCCCAGAGTGTAGATAATTAGGACAATCGAATGGTTTAACAGCTGGGTAGTTACAGTAATGAGATCGTAAACAGTTGTCCCTAAGGAGCCTCTCAATTCAATTTCATTCCTTCAATTTGAAGAGCTAAATAAGTTCGTACACTTTTACATCGATAATTTTGAAAAAAAAACAAAAAGAAATTCGGGCTTAAACAATGTTTGAAAGATACACCTGGACATATTTAACAATGGACATGACACAAAAAAGGTACGAAACTGAATATGATAAGAAATATGTAAATGAGGTTGAGTCAATTTTCTAATCAACATGTGGTTTTACAATTAAGTCTTCATTACGCAAAGAAACACAAACAAATAAAAAAAACATGGAAATTTTTATTTTTATTTAAAAATAACATAAAATAAATAACATACACATAATATAAATATGAAAAGACTTATTAAATGGTATTTTAATAGGACTTGGTACTTGGTCATTTCAATCCACAATCAGTAGACATCGTTCATTTCCACTTCAATGATCATTCAGCTTAATTTCTCGTCTTTCGCTTTAAAGGGTCGTCCGCTTTTCTCTGACAAATGTGTTATGCAAATAAGCGGAATCCACTGTACTACATGTATGTGTGTTATATATTGGATTACACAATTAAAATAATTTGAATTTGAATATCCAACTGTCTACAAATAGTTAATCCCTTATAATTTTTACATGTAAATTTCTATTAAAAAAATGAAATGGGAGGAAAATATTTCTAATGATCTGTGAATATTAAAGTAAACCATCCTTACTACCTTTATTCATACCTGAATAGTTATCTCCATTCATAGATTTTATTTCTCAAATATATATAGTGTCAAGCATAAAATGTTTCTTATTCCAAAATGGTTACTGTTAACAATACATGTATGTTGTGTTACACCTTTATTAGTAAACTTCTAAAGGGTTATAATATTATGAATGTACTACCAGTGGTGAAATATAGAATCTAATTTTACCATAAGCACAAAAAACCATTAACTAATACATGTACAATAATAAAAGAACATGAATATTTATTTCCATTTTACTGATTCACAAAAGTGACTAAAGGTTTCACAATTCAAGCTAAAACCCTGAACTTTGTCCCAGTAGTGACCAATTTTAAATACTTCATTCATACAACATAATAGAATATTAAAAACCTATTTCTTCAATCTGGCTAGATGAATAATCTTACAAATAAGACATCAAAATTTATTTCTCCATTTATTCATCTGGAATCCAAAGCAGTCTTTTTCTTTAATATCTACAGAATATTGCTTCATCATCAAATTACAACACTTACATGCTATCAAATGACACAGAGAGATCAGCCAGTAATGTAGACAACAACTTGATAATATGGGAGAAAATTCCACTTGTTGTAGCATTGGCCATGACAGAACCTTCTTGTAAATTGCTCTGGGTTAAATGGCTGCTTGATATAAAATGTCCATGTCTGTAAAAAAAAAAAACTCTGAAATATCATAGAGTATAATGACATAGTTTTGGTGTAGAATTTATCAAAATAAAAATAAATTGCATAAACAATTACCATGCATAACCGTTGATTGTCAATTCTGGCAATGAAAATATTTTTCTAAATTATTAGAACATTGAGACAGCAGTTATATAGAATTATCACTTGTATTTTGATACAGTAGTCCCCCTCTTATACGATCCCCTCGCCAGCGACCACCCGCCTCATCCGGCCAAAACCCTGATGCATTAAGCGTTTCTAACGTAAAATTACCTCTCGCGAACAACCACCCCTCAAACGCGACCAGCGACCACGTTTTCTTGACACAACAACGTAAATTCCCCTCACGAACGACCATTTTCACTGACCGGATGTTTATTTTAGAATTCTCGAATGGAACGTGATTTGGTTTTATTATCGTAAACCAGTTCGGTAACAGTTCAACGGCCGGTAAACAAAATGCCGAAATCACGTAAAAGAAAGATGTTTAAGCTGGATTAAAGGGGAAAACAAGTAGGATATTGTAGATCAGTTTGATTTTGGCATTACGGAAATCTGGTTTCTTACAAGAAGACTGAAAATTTCAACAAGGAGATAATAGTACAATGTACCAACATAATCATAAATCAAAATTTACAACAAACGATGTCAAAAACTTGGGAAACTGGAAACAGAGAGAAACCTGGATTTTTCCAAACTAAACGGAACCTTAATACAGTAAAACTTCTCTAAACCGGACCCTCACAAAACCGGTTTCCCCTTCAAACCGGCCGTTTTAAAAAGTCCCGGCCATTTCCCATTGAAGTCAATGCATATTATCTTCACAAAACCGGCCACCTCTACAAACCGGATACCGGCCACTTTTTAAAAGTTTTGCTTTAATTAACCAAGTAAATTTCACCTCACTTTACCGGCCAATCATTACGTAATTTAAAGTCGTACATCAACAAGTTCACCTGTGGGGGCCTTAATTAGTGTAAAGTGTTGTGTACACAAACGAGCACTAATCCGTGTCAATCAGTTAACATGTTTTGTGTACCTGTACACATGATGATCATTATGGCTTGAAAAAAATATTGATTAAAATTAATTAAATATAATTAATTTATATTGTTTATTGATTAATTCTTTGATCTATCGGTTTTTTCGTTAGAAGTGAACTTTTTTTGGCGGTATTGCAATTGAAGTTTTAATTTCTCACAAAATGAAACACGCTATGAAAAGAAATAAAAAGTCATGTTTTTATCATTGGGTATCAAACATGTCTCGACCAGCAAAACGTCAACGCGTAGAATTATCACTTAGTGATAAAGTAAAGTTGATCAAGGACCTCGACTCTGTACCAAAACTATCACAAAGACAACTTTCCGAAAAGTATAATGTAGGGAAATCTACTGTAGGTGACATTATTCGTAAGAAAGACACCTACTTACAACAATATGAACTAAATGCCAACCCAAACAAGCAACGATTTAACACCAGCTGCAAATTTTTTGACATTAATGACGTAGTATGGCAATGGTTTAGCACAGCTCGCTCCAAGGGCATACCCATCTCCGGGCCCATTATCCAAGAAAAGGCACTAATGTTTGCAGCAGAACTCCAGATACCAGACTTCAAAGCCTCAAATGGATGGTTAGACAGATGGCGCTCCCGTTACTCTGTCAACGCTTTTAAAGTCAGCGGAGAAAGTGCTAATGTTAACACAGAAACAGTCGACGATTTCAAGAAACGTCTACCCGACATCACCAAAGGTTACTCACCCAACAATATCTTTAATTGTGATGAGACCGGCTTATTTTACCGAGCCCTACCAGATAAGACACTTGCAGTTAAGGACGAGTCCTGTAAAGGTGGAAAGCTTGCAAAAGAAAGTCATGGACGATTTTTTAACTAAACTTTAGTAAACCGGCCACCTCTGTAAACCGGCCATTTATCTCTGTCCCAGTGGTGGCCGGTTTGGAGAAGTTTTACTGTACACTACGAAGTGGAACCTGGGCAGACAATAAAAGTGATAAAAATAATGATAATGCAGATGAAACAGGAACAGAAACTTTCACTGATAAGAAGACTTGAAATTCTTATATTATCATTACACATTTTTAACAGATAAAAACTGCATTCATTCTTTTTATTTTTATTTATACTGAATAATAAAATACAAATATTTATTATGTGTGATTCTTGATCACTTCACAGTTCTTGTTGCTAATCAACCGACCAAGCTCTATAAACCTGTGTTAGTGTGTGTATATCCCCTCAAGAAAGACCACCCCCATTTTAGACCACTTTAATGACTCAGATGGGGTGGTCTTATAAGAGGGGGACTACTGTATATATGTAAAAGCATGGATTCATACAAAATGTGCTGTTCTAGCTTCACATGCAAATATAAATCTACAGAATAACCTTAACTCATTAAAACAATTACTTTCAAATGAAAAAAAAATAAAGCATCTAAGGAGACATAAAATGATACCATGCAAATCAGCATTGTTTTTTAAGGTTTATTCCACTTCTGCCCACTTTTTAAATTTTATATTCTTGTTCTGCCCACTAGTCTTGTGTAAACTTAATTGGTGTGATTGTTGTTTTAGTGTCTATAGTCTGTTTCATAATTAACATAATTAGTAAATAAATCAGTAATTAGTAAATAAATCAGGTAAATATGATAACTGCTCAGTATCAAAGGAAAACTTATTAACTTCTGAACAGTGTCAAAGCTGAAAAGCAGCCTTAAAAGCAGGAAAACTCTAAGGTCAAATCAGTTATATTTGAGACACCATGGCACTGCACAAGTCCAAGTACAATTTGTACGTAACAAGTATGGATCACAGAACCTAGCATACCGTGGCTACATCTACAGCGTCAAAAACAACCGTGGAGAGAGAACCTACTGGAGATGTACAATTAAAGACTGTCCAGCTACCCTCTCAACAAGGAACAACATACCCGTAGGATTCAGACGACACCAGCACAACCACCAAACAAACCAAGCAGACATTGAAGCAAAACTGGTTTAGACACGATACGCAAGAGATGCATCGACGAAATACTACCAATAACCAGTATATACGAGGAAGAGACTTCCAAACTTAGAGACTCCAACTGGACCGACCAAACCAGACAGACCATCCAGGCACTACCCAACTTCTACAAATGCAAAACCCAACTCTACAATGCCAGACGTACTGTGAGACGTATACTAGAAGGATAGAAGGAGACCAGCAGCTTTGGAACCCTGAGGGACCAAGAACTACAAACCACTTGGAGGGATGGCACAGTAAACTCAAGAAGAAAGTACAGCATGCCCACCCAGCTTAAACAACGACTTGCAGATGGCAGCATGGATGTTATTCAATACTCGGATGCAGCTTCACATCTACTTCACCTAGAATAACTTTTAAAATTAATTGTTTGTAAATTTGTTATAAAAATAAATATGTTTTATATTATCTCATGATGTTCTCTGTAATAAATGCTTTTTTTTAAATATGTTTTATATTAAAGAACCTTAAGTATGTATTATTATTTATTGTTATTTAGATAGCTATTAAAACCCAAAAAATAAATATGTTTTATATTATCTAATGATGTTCTCTGTAATAAATGCTTTTTTTAAAAATATGTTTTATATTAAAGAACCTTAAGTATGTAAAATATATATATATATGTAAGATATATGTAAGATATATAAAAAATAAAGAATGACACATATATATGTTTGATATTTATTTATATTTTGAAAAAGACTATAATTTTTAATCCTTTGTTCTCTAATTAGATCTAATTAATACAATTCCTGTTCTGCCCACTTACTTTTTTACCTGTATTTTCAAAAAGTGGGCAGAACAAGAACACACCCTTTTTTAATACTCATGAGCTCATTTTAATGAATTACAAATCAAAATAGGAACAGCTCTGCATGATAACAGACCATTTCTGAAGACAATTTTTACCTTGACCATGGACCTTTAACAATAATTTTAAATTGGCTTCACTTAAAAACTACAAATGGGATTGTGCTGAAAATTCAACTTGATCTTCATATTACAGTACTTAACAGCTGTGCAAAGTTTTAACAAAATCCTTCTTTCAAGTAATCTTTTGAAACTGTCAATTTTTTTTTTAATTGGCCTTACTCACAATCTACACATGGGATTGTGTTGAAAATTTAACTTTCTCGTAATTTTATAGTACTTAATAGATGTACAATGTTTTAACAAAATCTGTTGATGTACTTTCAAGTTATCATTTGGAAACCATCAACTGTTGACAAATAAAACTGATATGGCTTAAGTAAAAAACTACAAGTTGGATTGTGCTGAAAATTGAACTTTTTTTCATTTTTATAGTAATTAACAGCTGTGCAAAGTTAAACAAAAAACTTTAATGTGATTTATTATTTGGAAACCACCGGTGCACAGATGGACAGACACTCATATCCGAAGGTAGGGTATCATATAATACCCAGCCAAGTTGTGTGGCAAGGTATCAAAAATTAATTATGTGAAAAATACTCACCTTGTACAGTGGGAATACAAAGTGTTCAACATGGCATAATGAACAGCAGGGAACATTTCACAAATGATTTCTTCAGATGGATTGAAATGCTGACTGATCAAGTTGAACAAGCTGGGTGACAAAGCCCACATCTGCAAAGGAATCAAAATTTTGTAGCTAGTAACTATTCTTTTATTTTGTTAAAATGATTAGGAAACAGAAAGAAAAGGGTTTAGATGAAAATGTTTACATTACAAAGAGTAATAGTTGGGTTATTTTTCTAAAATCCCTCTTTGGTTTATAAAAAAAAAATTTGAAATAATTGCTGCTCCATGCAAACTCCTGCAAAATAATTAACCATCAATACCCCCTTAAGGCCTTCCCCTATTTTATTTTATTAATCTGATCAATTTGCTGCTTAAAGTTTCTCTTTATCTTTTATAGTTTAAAACAATATCAAGATGAATCCATGCCAGACTGCCGAATACCAAATTGCAGACTCGCAACTTGCCGAGTCAATTTTGCCGATTCCCAAATTGCCAAATATAACAAATTTATGCTAAAATATTTTCATTTAAGGAATGACTTACAACTTATTAGAAAAAAACTTTAATTGACACAAATTATTCTGTAGTCAATTGAATATTTGCTTTGTTATAAATAGAGCTGATATGTCGTCTTAAACACGTAGAAAAAAATAGTCATAAACAACACAAATACTAATTATAAAACTTTCAACATTAACTCAAATTGTAAACACACAAGCACACTTGGAATCTGCAAAATTACCATTATCTTATATATCTTATCTATATATTAACAAACAACTTCTCTGACAAAACATTTTTTATTCTAAAATCATTAATAACATATTGAAGTTTAACTTTTGATTGTCCGCAATTTGGGAATTGACTAACTGGACTCCACATTATGTGATTCAGCAATTTGGGATGATACCATCTAGATCGTGTGCAGCAGACATTTTTTTTTCTGTTAATGTTTCCTCTACCTAACGAAAGTAAACAATGCAAACCAAACTGCAAAAGTCTGAAAACGGCCAGGTTGCAAAAAAATGCTAAAATTTAGAAGTTCTCAAAGTTTGTTTCATTACTGAGAAAAATACCTGGGATATGCCCAGCTTACAATAAAGATTAAACAACATGTACATGGCCATGTGTAGTAATTAAAGCAGGTTTTATGAGTATATGATTTTTTTTATTAAACTTACAGCTATGAGGTTGGTTTTTGTGTTGCAAATTTCAGCCAGGGCACACAAGTTAAATATACACACAGCCTCTGCCAGCTTGACTGGGTAGTTTTCCTGGTCAAATGGATTGGCAGGGACTACTCTGATCTCTTTTTGTGTGTCACCTTCATGGAGCAAGATGTTGTAGGCTCTCTGTAAATCTCCAACCACAAACCTATTGTCAATTATACAAACATAAAAAAAAAATAAAATCTGGAGCATCACATTAGTTAAGATACTTGTGTGCCATAATAAACAAGTGACCAGCAAACTTTATAAGTCCAAGGGCTATATAATTTCATACAAAATCATCAGATAGGAATAACATTCAACAAGTTAATTTGAAACTCATGATTGTGGACTTACTATCAGCTCAGTATCTTGAGTGTTTAGGAAAAAAGTCATGAAAATGTGTGACGGACTGACAGGCAGACATTGTGCAAATCTATAGTAGACTTTGGCGATGCCGGAAGGGGACTAATAAGTTTACTGCATGGAATCATTAATAATATTTACAATCATTATTTATGACCAAAAAAAAAATAAATTTATTTTCTGTTATGGAAAAGTTTTGTTGCTTTATGAAAACAAATAACATTATCTTAACTTTCATGTGTATTATGAATGACCTGACTTACTTGTAAGCCTCTTCTAATAGCGGAACACTTTTTAGAGCCATCAATTCATGGTATATACTGACAGTCTGTTGTATGATCTACAACATAAACAAAGGTGTTACCAACAGTCATAGGAGGTGCTTTATCACATACACAGCTGGTAACTTTTTAATTTTTAGTTCCAATTATTGTTTTATACCTATATGATGCATTGCACTTTTAACACCAACATCACAGATTTGTTATATGGTTATAAAACTGGATTCTGTTTTAGGTTAAGCTGGCAGAAAATGGAATTCAATAACACCTTTTATCTCAACAGTTTCCCAATATCTGGTCAAAAATCCATGATGTAATACACAAGTGTGGACACAGAAAAACGTCTCGCCTGCATTCCGCATCAGTAACGAAAATAAATTTCGTCATAAGCATTATGTAAATAGCATTAAATATCAGCAGCGGCCTGTATACAAAATATTGTCACCATACCCTGCATAGTTACAGGGGAACACCCGTAACCCAAAAACTTTAAGGCAGTGACTGGACCATGAAATTGAGGTCAAGGTCAGGTGGAACCTACCAGACAGTCATGTACTATTCATCAGCAACCTATATACCAAATATTGTCATCCTACCATGCGTAGTTACAGAGGAACTATCGTAACCCAAAAACTTTAACGTAGTCGCTGGACCGTGAAATTGAGGTCAAGGTCAGGTGACACCTACCAGACAGTCATGTACTAGTCATCAGCAACCTATACACCAAATATTGTCATCCTACCATGCGTAGTTACAGAGGAACTGTCGTAACCCAAAAACTTTAACGTAGTCGCTGGACCGTGAAATTGAGGTCAAGGTCAGGTGACACCTACCAGACAGTCATGTACTAGTCATCAGCAACCTATACACCAAATAGTCATCCTACCATGCGTAGTTACAGAGGAACTGTCGTAACCCAAAAACTTTAACGTAGTCGCTGGACCGTGAAATTGAGGTCAAGGTCAGGTGACACCTACCAGACAGTCATGTACTAGTCATCAGCAACCTATACACCAAATATTGTCATCCTACCATGCGTAGTTACAGAGGAACTGTCGTAACCCAAAAACTTTAACGTAGTCGCTGGACCGTGAAATTGAGGTCAAGGTCAGGTGACACCTACCAGACAGTCATGTACTAGTCATCAGCAACCTATACACCAAATATAGTCATCCTACCATGCGTAGTTACAGAGGAACTGTCGTAACCCAAAAACTTTAACGTAGTCGCTGGACCGTGAAATTGAGGTCAAGGTCAGGTGACACCTACCAGACAGTCATGTACTAGTCATCAGCAACCTATACACCAAATATTGTCATCCTACCATGCGTAGTTACAGAGGAACTGTCGTAACCCAAAAACTTTAACGTAGTCGCTGGACCGTGAAATTGAGGTCAAGGTCAGGTGACACCTACCAGACAGTCATGTACTAGTCATCAGCAACCTATACACCAAATATTGTCATCCTACCATGCGTAGTTACAGAGGAACTGTCGTAACCCAAAAACTTTAACATAGTCGCTGGACCGTGAAATTGAGGTCAAGGTCAGGTGACAGGTGACTGACTGGCAAGTACTCATCATAAGCTACCTCTGGACCAAATTTGATGGACCTAGGGCTTGGGCTTACAAAGATGTGAAGCAAGATGTCAAGTGTTTACGCCGCCGCCGCCGCCGGATTCCCATACATATGTCTCGCCTCCAGCGCAGGCGAGACAAAAACCCTTTCTAAGCATTGAAAAAAAATTGAAGAGTGTGTCCATGGGACACGGATGCCCCCGCTAAATGAAGTCCCAAACAGGAAGTAGTTGTCCGACAGGTCTGAAAGTCGCTTAGGACGTACAACTTGTGATACTGAACCACCCTGCCAAATTTCAAATTGTGCTGATGTACGGTTTCTGAGAAAAGCTTGACGGAAATTTTCATACTAATGTTAACACATTTTCATATCGGCCCAGTCGCAAACAGGAAGTAGTTGTCCGACAGGTCTGAAAGTCGCTTAGGACGTACAACTTATGATACTGAACCACCCTGCCAAATTTCAAATTGTGCTGATGTACGGTTTCTGAGAAAAGCTTGACGGAAATTTTCATACTCATGTTAACACATTTTCATATCGGCCCAGTCGCAAACAGGAAGTAGTTGTCCGACAGGTCTGAAAGTCGCTTAGGACGTACAACTTGTGATACTGAACCACCCTGCCAAATTTCAAATTGTTCTGATGTACGGTTTCTGAGAAAAGCTTGACGGAAATTTTCATACTCATGTTAACACATTTTCATATCGGCCCAGTCGCAAATAGGAAGTAGTTGTCCGACAGGTCTGAAAGTCGCTTAGGACGTACAACTTGTGATACTGAACCACCCTGCCAAATTTCAAATTGTTCTGATGTACGGTTTCTGAGAAAAGCTTGACGGAAATTTTCATACTCATGTTAACACATTTTCATATCAGCCCAGTCGCAAACAGGAAGTAGTTGTGCGACAGGTCTGAAAGTCGCTTAGGACGTACAACTTGTGATACTGAACCACACTGCCAAATTTCAAATTGTTCTAATGTACGGTTTCTGAGAAAAGCTTGACGGAAATTTGAACATACAGACGGACGTATTTACGTACAAATGAAGTCCCAAACAGGAAGTAGTTGTCCGACAGGTCTGAAATTCGCTTAGGACGTACAACTTGTGATACTGAACCACTCTGCCAAATTTAAAATTGTTCTGATGTACGGTTTCTGAGAAAAGCTTGACGGAAATTTGTTCGGACGTACGTACGTACGGACGGACGGACATGAGTAAAACTTAATGCCCCCCGACATGTCGTCGCGGGGGCATAAAAAAAGAACAAACGTACCACTTAATTGTGGCAGAATTTAAACAAGCAGAAACTTACCACTTCATTGTGTGAAAATCTGGTGTGCTGTAACAAGGTAGAAGGAGCCAACAGCTGTGATACAAAACTGACAGGTAAGTTTGTACCAAAATACTCTATCACCTGTAACAAACAACAGTACACTATATCACATGTTAAACCAAGAAGTAACAGAAAAAAAAACAAGCGTATCTGTGAGCTAATGCTCACTAGTGATACCCTTGCAAAATAGTATGTTAACAAGAAGTAGATGACCAAGGAGCATAAAATCACTATACACCATATAGCAATATGGGATAAAGCAACATGTAAAATATCAGGCTTCTACATGCTACATGTGTATAGTTGCTTAGAAAACTACAACAGAAATTTTTGTTACTGATGGACGGACGGACAAGGGTATATCCCCTCTTCCTCAAAGCCAGGTATAATTATTGTAAGGTACAACTTGATAAGGGTTCATCCTATTGTATATTTATAAATAAATAATAGTGTACAAGATACAAATTATGTTGGTTTTACTGCAAAATAAGTGAAGTTATGTATATTGCAATGTTTGACTTGACCTATATCGTAAGTAGTGACTTTACCTTCTGTGTTAAGTAAATTTTTATTCAAATATGTATAATAGAGTACAATTTACAAATTATGCCGAATTTATTCTAAGTTATGTATAGTCAGATGTTTGACTTTACCGCTATGGTGACTTTACCTTCTGTGTAAGTGATAACAGTGTAGTCAAGTACTGGTTAGACACCATTTTCACAGAACAAGTCTGTATCAATATGAAGGGCAGTATGGCTTCCATACAGTGCACTGATTCTGTCTGTAACTGTTCCATTATTAGCTGTATACACTTGTGGGCTGCAAATACAGATGTTCCATAAATAAATATTTCAAAATCTGAAACAACTTTATCTTACATCATTCAGAGCTTGCATAAAAACGGCATTTATAGTTAAGATAAAATATGTCTCCTGTATTGACATATTTGATTTTCCAATCAAATCATAATCAGTTTTCCAACTAAACCAAATTCCCAACTTTCTGCCAAAATATGTTGAGCAAAACTGTGACCAGAAAGTTGCCACAATTTGTTTATATTGAAAAATCCATCTTTGCAAGCGACAGCAGTAAGTATCAGTATGTTATCGATCCTATAATTGTAATCACCTGATATAAGCAAGTATTCCGAGAAGTAATGCTTCACCGTCGTGTCCACACTCTTTACAATTCTGTCCAAAATCTAAAAAATGTAATAGATATATATATTGCAGCAATAGAGGGTCAGATGCATAGGTTCAATTACTGTAATGTAAGAAAACACTTAAAATCAAGGATCTAGAAATTGTTCAGGGCCACTTCAGGCCCAGACATTGACTATTAGTTGACAGCTCTTGAGCAATATTTACAAAATATGTATACTATGTGAAACAAGTGGAATATTAAAAGGAAGCCATAATTTATAACAAACTGCTTTATTATAAATTGAAATACTGTCTATGCAACAGAATAATAAAAAACATCATTGTACTGATAAAATTAAGCTGCATTAAGATAAATAAAATCCTAGCCTAGATTCTCGCCCCTACCCTTACCAATTTTCACGCAAATTTTATTTATAAAATAATATTTGGAAAAATATTACTGATCCAGTTTCAATCAAATTTTTATATTAAAAAGAAGACATGGTATTCACTGTTGTTTTCTTTAAAAATGGCCCGAAACTAAAGCAATATTTCAGCTATATTCAGGACGTGAATAATATTACAAATTGATATCGTTCAAAACTTAGAAACAACCCTGTTGAAGTATAGTTAAACTGTAATCTCACACAATAGTATGAGGGTATATACAAATAAAAATAACATGATTAAAATGATAAAATATAAAATAACAGCATATTTATGGTATTAGATGTTTATAGCGAGCATCGCAGATGCGAGCTATACGGTTACATGCGTGTGTGTAAAAAAAGTCACGTGATCCATATGAACAAATCCATTTCAGATGGTAGCTGAGATATCCGAAGAAAATATTGTAGACGAACGAAAAAATATATAATATAAAAGTAGACAAAAATAATTTCGACATCGATAAAATTAAAGTGTTTATTTTTTAAATTATTACAAAAATGCCAGACAAATTTTTTCAATCTGAAACGCTGTATTTGAAATTGAGTTTTGTGACGTCACCAACACATTAGATAAGACGTCACGTCATCAATGGAGTGTAGAGGCACTGTAAGGGGGCTCTGAAGTAACGACATGAACAATGTGCGAGGCTCGCATTTAGGCTGCGCCTACATTCATATTATTTTATTGTACAAATTTCTTTTAAGAAATGTATAATTTTGTCACCATCGATAGTTGTAAACAAATTAAAACAAGTGTGGACTGTGAGCATGCTCAAAGCAGGGATATCCCTTAATCGCTTTCAAGTCCAATTATCTCCCCTTAATGATATCCGAGGTCAATAAAAATCCTTCATGCTCATCTACATATAATGTACTTCCTTTATACTAAGTTTCATTAAATTTCATCAAGCGGTTTAGGAGGAGTTGCGCTAACAAGGGATGTGGACAGACAAACAGACAGGGTGATTCCTATATACCCCCCCCCCCCCCAACAAGATTGCAGGGGGTATAAAAAAAATCCACAGTATAAAAACGTTCCCAAATGTGGGCCACGCCAACACAGTACATCAAGACATGCTTAATTGTATTCAGACTGTTACATGGCACACACTCCAGTTGTGGTTCACCATTTTTTCCTTATGGCCTAAGCAGAAGTAACATGTTGCAGAAAAACTGCCACAAATTCCTATTGTTATCAAATATAATATGTGTTCACCTTTTTATAGATTGATTGTGTATATACATTACTATATGCATCTAACGTAATGTACATACAACAAACGATTCAGTTATTGAACTTTAACCCAGGGCTGGTCAGTTGATCTTTTAAGCCAGATGAGTATTATATACAAATGATACAGTATGTGGCCATCAACCACTAAATGGATTAGACATTTACTTCTAATTTTTTGACACGTCAAAAGAAAATAATGACTTTTTGATCATTGCTAACAATATTACTTGCTTTTTTCCATTAAGCATTCACATAAACGTTGGAAAAAAACACTTCAATGACATATAGGGTCTGCACAGCCAGAACGTTGCCAATTTTAGTGGCATTGCAGACAGAACAGTGACGAAACAAGATGGCTTCCAACATATTAAGTGTATCAGTGCATCTATCATGGCTAATTTTTTTAGAACTTGTGACGATTTATTTCCCATAAATATGCTAGAGATTCTAAGAAAGATTTAAAGAGTTTTTTTAGCCCAAAGAAACCGATCATTGAATAAACTATTTCCTGTCCAGAACATTTCCATATGCCAGAACACCCCGAACATGTCCTTGACAGACGAACCATGCAGCCCCATTGAGATACAGGACGTCAGTTAGATAGCCTCACCTTATAACTTGTCAAATGCAACCAGCGTCATGACAGCTGATAGTACATTTACCTTTTCAGTCATATTGCAAAAGATCCTAACAGTTTATCACCAACCTCTATGATTTCTTCTGATGACATGTCTGTCCCCTTAGTTCCAGAGAAACTGTCCCCTAGACTTTTCACAACAGTTGTGAAGACTTTCAGTAAAGCAGTTATTTTGGTGATACATTCTTCTGGCAAAGGTAATTCCTCATCAGGATAAGCTTGGCCAGAAAAACTGTATGTCAAATCCTGAAACATAAATTGGTTTCTCCCATTGATATTTAGTACAATTCTTCAACAAAGTAAATTTAAAAAATGTATTGTTCATTTAACTTAAGACTCTTGCAAGAAAATGTAAAAGTTAGTGCTATTTGAATATTAAACAATGTCATAATTGTGTCTGACGCACAAACTGGAGTATTAACTAACCTCAGCATAAGCTTCCATGTCCTCCAGAAACTGTCCTAGTAAGGTAATAGAGAAGTTAAAGTCTACCACCCAATACTGGCTTAGTTCTATAAGAGCTTTGGATGTAAATGTTGTCAAGTTATCCTTCTGTGTTGTGTCTATGTGCCAACCAACCAGGATGTCTACCGTGTCCTGAAATAATAAATACATTGATGTGGTCTTGTTCAGAAGGCTGGGAATTTAATTTTTTAATGTTCAAGCTGAGAAAATCCCATTCCACTCTACTATCATCATAAGAATATATATTTGTCTGTTACTAAGAACAAAAAGAACTCATAATTTTAAAAAACAGCAATAAAGAGATTACTGTACGATTTATTTCAATCTCATTATTTATCTTGCTACAAGAGGGATAATTGTGATCTTGAAAATAAAAACTAACAATAATCTATATACATGTATATCTCTTCTTTATTTAACCTCGAGAATGGAATAAAAAAGTTTGTTTAAATATACATTTCTGAAAAAAAAATTGAAAAATACACTGCAAATGCATAAACACTTAAAATCTACGAACAATGATATATTCTGTCTTGTGTGATTATTGTGACAGATACTGACAGATACTTTAATACTGAACCTAGTAGTAAATACAACCTTATTTACTTTCCTAAAATTCTCTACAAGATTTAAGTCTGAGTAACACTTGTAAAGGAACTATTTATTCATTACCTGTTTTTATAGAAGTCTGGCTTTTTCCATAGAAATATTATTAAAATTAGATTTTTAGGTTGGTAGTGCATGAATGATCAAACAACATCAAAAAACCTATTACAGTTTGATGTTGCCCTGGCCATACCTTCGTGCTACCATTTTAGTTTGTATCAATAATTTGGGGATTCTTTGATGCACCTTTAGTTTTACTGAAATGAAGTAATGTTGTTACGTAGATTTAATACTAACCTTAAAATGAGAAGAGAAGATGTGGCTGTAATGTTTGGCTATGTGTAAGATTATATTAACAACTGCCATCAACACTTCTGGTGTGTCAGCATTCTCCAGTAATGTCTGAACATTGGCCATCACCATCTGTAAATAAAAACAAAATGACTTCTAGGGATGTCATTTACTTAAGAATACTAAAAATTTCTGAACAGGTTATAGATTATAACTATTTTGCATGTAAGAGAGTATAATACTTTACAATTGTAACGGTAAAAACAGCGATGATGTCATAGAACTATTTGAATTTTAATAGTGTAAGAATAGGTCATGTGACCAAGGCAAGTTATTTTGTTTAACCTAGGTTACTCCATTTGAATTGACCAATCTGATTTCAGCTTTCGGCAAATTAAATAATTTTCTTAAAACCTCAGCTTGAGATTTCAGATAAATTTTAATACACCACCAATTTATCGGACTTGGAGCAGTTACAGCAGAGAGCAGTTCCTTTTGTCATCATGAAATTGATAGCTGTAATAAACCTTAGATATGAGCCTTCCTTAATCACATTTTATAATCAATAAATCAGGGTTTAATTAGAATTAAGATTAATTGCAAATAAATCTGGACATTTTTCTCTGTTTCTGTGCAGACATAAACAAGTTACTGTGAGCTAATGCTCACTGAGATACTGCCACTCAGTAACTTCAGAGAGGTCTGAAAATAAATCCCACAATAAAGCATAATGATACAAAGCTACAGTAGTCCCCCTCTTATAAGACCACCCCATCTGAGTCGTGAAAGTGGTCTTATAATGGGGGTAGTCTTTCTTGAGGGGATATATAAAGGTTTATAGAGCTTGGTCGGTTGATTAGCAGCAAGAACTGTGAAGTGATCAAAAATCACACAAAATAAATATTTGTATTTTATTATTCAGTATAAATAAAAATAAAAAGAATTCATGCAGTTTTATCTGTTAAAAATGTGTAATGATAATATCACAATTCCAAGTCTTCTTAACAGTGAATCTTTCTGTTCCTGTTTCATCTGCATTATCATTGTTTTTATCACTTTTATTGTCTGCCCAGGTTCCACTTCGTAGTTTAGTAAGTTTCTGTTTAGTTTGGAAAAATCTAGGTTTTTCTGTTTCCAGTTTCCCAAGTTTTTGTCAATTTTGACATTGTTTGTTGTAAATTTTGATTTATGACTATGTTGGTAAATTGTACTATTATCTCCTTGTTGAATATTTCAGTTTTCTTGTAATAAACCCGATATCTGTAATGCCGAAATCAAACTGATCTACAATATCCTACTTGTTTTGGTCTTTAATCCAGCTTAAAAATCTTTCTTTTATGTGATTTCGACCTTTTTTTAACGGTTGTTGAACCGTTTCCGAATTGGTTTCCAATAATTAAACCAAATCTTGTTCTATTCGAGACTTCCAAAATAAACATCAGGTCAATAAAATGGTCTTCGTGAGGGAATTACATTGTTGTTGTCATAAAAAGGTGGTCGCTGGTTGCATTTGAGGGGTGGTCGTTCGCAAGAGGTAATTTTACGTTAGAAACACTTAATGCATTTGGTTTTGGCTGGATAAGGGGGTGGTCACTGGCGAAGGTATCGTATAAAAGGGGCACTACTGTATTGACAAAGTTTCAGTATTGTAACATATATATTGTGACGAAAAAATTTTACAGACAGATAGACAGAAAGAGACACACACTGGCGCACACATAACAAAACAGTATACCCCATATCCCCTATGACACTTGATACTGATCTGAAACAAAATGTACTTTGTATGATACTTATATGTCCACTGACTAAGTACTCACAGGCATTAGACTGGATGCTGATTGTTTCTTGTCATCAAACTTTAAAGTCTACAAAAAAAACAATTATTCATATAAACTATCATAATAAATATAAATGAAAGGTAATAAGGAGAAAATACCTCTCTGCAACAGTGATGTCCTGCTTTGCACATATTGGTAAACACATTTTTTTCTCTAAATTCACCTGAGGTAAACCTGAGGTGGAACAAGTGCCATATAATGTTTGCATCACATTTATTTTTATGTCCTGCAAACTTTCTTAATCAGGATATAAAAATAAACGTTGGGCAAGCTTTACCAAAACTGAATAAATAAATACAAACCTCTAAGAAGAACCCATGAAAAATATTTTAATGTATCCAACCCATAATTAAAGTTACCATTTAATTTTATTTTTCGACCTAGAAATATGGCTTTATTAAATTTGATGTATTGCTAAATAATGATACAAATTAAATATATTGTTTTACTTTGAGTAGATGTTAACAGTTTTGAGCAAGAAAGTTAGTTACTCAAATAGTAATTCCAATGTTTGCCGAACATACTGAGGTTGAAAAACAATGGACATCCAGGATACAAAATATGATCATGTGGTCAATTGTGGTCAAGAAACCTTAACATGATAGAAAGATAACTGTTACTTTATTATACATCTGGCCACAGTTTCATAAAACTTTTCCTCAAATACCTGAGTTTTTCCTCAAATTTGAATTTGCAAGTAATCAGATTGGTCAATTTTTGAGTTCAGGATAAGTTGAGGAAATCCTCAAATTTGAGATGTTTTTTGAAACTGGGCCCTGGTTGATGTACTGAGTGCCAAGTTAAAACCTCGTATCTATCAATGACTTCACTAAGCATAATACAAACCTCCAAAAGAGAATCCATAAAGAGTAATTTGATTTTGTTGCTATCATCATCTATAATATTGTTAATTTGTCCAAAAAGCCACTGGAAATATCTGAAATTAAATAGTATATTTATTCATTTGCATCTTTTCACATGTTGATAAAAAAAATTTATAAATTGATAACCTTTTAACATGAATTAATATATCAGGCGTTTTTCTGGAAATTGTAAAAAAGCTCTTTTTTTTGGTTACAAATGATAAGATAGAGATTTATTGCTAATAGCATTTTGTTGAAGTATAACAATTAAATGTTCTTTCAAATGAGTCTTTGTACTCCATCATATGACTGATTATTTCCTTTTGTTGCTAGACCTCCATCTATCCAAATATATTTTATTTTGGAGCTGCACCTTACCTGTGACCTTCCTGTCCCATAATTCCACCAACCAAGCCCACTGATATTGCCACATCCTGTTTAAGTTCTCTGCTAGTCCTAAACACAAAATGAATAAGTTACAAGACAGTTTTATGCCAATTCTTATTATTACTTTTTGTTGTCAAAATACCTGTTTTTATTTATTTTTTTATGATTCATAAAATGAATTAATTTGAGACATAACAAAACATCTCTTTATTTCTTACATTCATTCTGTTTTTAAGAATATGTTTTAATTTTTAAAATTGTTGTTGTTTTCAAATGTTTTTGAATTATGAATTTTCTGTTTGCAACATTAAATAATAAACTTTCTAAATGCCTTGATAACATACCAGTAGTAGATATCTAGTTATAAATAAATCACTTACCTTTCAAAATACACATCCTGAAGAGAATTTAGAATTTCATCTCCTACTCCTGGCTTTGATGCTGCCTGTAAGTAAAGAACAAGTGTGGACACAGAAAAATGTCTCGCCAGAATTCAGCATCAGTAACGAAAAAAAAAAATTATGTCATAAGCATTACGTAAATAGCATTAAATTGTTATAATTTAAAATATACAATGCATGGTTACAAAGAAATAGACCTAATCCAAAAACTTTAACTCACTGGACCATAAAATTGAGGTCATGGTCAGTTGAAACATACGAGACACTCATGTACTTATCATTAGCTATCTATATACCAAATACTGTCATCCTACCAGGCATGGTTACAGAGGAAGTGCCCTAATCCAAAAACTTAAACATAGTCGCTGGACTGTGAAATTGAGGTCAAGGTCAGGTGGAACCTACCAGACAGTCATGTACTATTTATCAGCAAAATATATACCAAATATTGTCATCCTACCATGTGTGGTTACAGAAAAACTGCCATAATCCAAAAACATTAATGTAGTCGCTGGACTGTGAAATTGAGGTCAAAGTCAGGTGACACCTACCAGACAGTCATGTACTATTCATCAGCAACCTATATACCAAATATTGTCATCCTTCTATGCGTGGTTACAGAGAAACTGCCGTAACCCAAAAACTTGAAGGTAGTCGCTGGACCATGAAATTGAGGTCAAGGTCAGGTGGCACCTACCAAACAGTCATGTACTATTCATCAGCAAACCTATATACCAAATATTGTCATCCTACCATGCAAGGTTACAGAGGAACTGCTGTAACCCAAAAACTAATGTAGTCACTGAACTGTGAAATTAATGTCAAGGTCAGGTGACAGGTGACTGACTGGCAAGTACTCATCATAAGCTACCACTGGACCAAATTTGATGGACCTAGGGCTTAGGCTTGGAATTACAAAGATATGAAGCAAGACGTCGTAGTGTTTATGCTGACGCTGTCGCCGGATTCCCATTCATATGTCTCGCCTCCAGTGACTATCATTGCAGTCGAGACAAAAACAACCAGAATTTGGTTTATAGAGAAGGCTTGTATTTCAGATCTGTTCTAAATATGATTGTATTCTTTAAAATAAAATATAGATCTGTATAAACTGTTACCACCCTAAAGGTTTCATTATGTAGTTTAAACTGTTTTCTAATACATCATCATTTTGTATTTTACAATATTCATCTAGTTTATAATGTATGCTTAATAATGAAGTCAGATTGGATCGGCAAAGTCTATGTAAAGCCATAAACCAATTGTTTTACTCGTGAACGTCTGCAAACATTGATACCAAAGTATGAGGATAGTCATCTTTTAGAGAGTTTGTGGGAATGAATGTCAGTGTCATGATAAATGCTGTCCATGTACAGTACTATGCATAGGTGTAATTGCACAAATTGATAATGAAAGTATTTGTTGCTAGAAGGCACTTATATTTTCGACCTTGTTAGTTTCCTATTTTATTTTCATTTTACATTACTGTTTAATCAACAGATACTTCAATTGATATGCAAATTCTATACCAATCAAACATGCATGTGTTAATACGACAACTTGATAGCCATTACAAAAAATTGCAACTTTATGGGTTGCAACCAATGGCTACATTGCATCAAAAAAGGAAACAATTTTTAAAATGTTATATATTTTTTTAATTTTTCGCTTGTTTCTTTCTTAGTTTGAATTATGTTTATTTTAGGCCACTTTCTGCAAATGTTCAGCTATATCATGGTGTCCATTGGTAGAGGAAGACAGAGTATACAGAGAAAACCCTTGACCTCTGGAAGAAAATCTGGCAATCCTTGTCCACACCCTGCCCACTCTTTTTTTTCAACTAAATCTACAACTGCCAACATTTTTACTACAAACACAAAACCTTATTTTCTTACGGTTTCCTTTAATTTTAATATTTTAATTAAAACCATTCAGTGTTGTCTGTGATAATCATGTTCCATTCACAGACTTATCGAGGAACATGCTGTTTAAAAGGGGACGTTATTATTTGAGCAATATACTGCATATCAGATATTTTCATATCCTACAATTGGTGCCCAACACTGACTCAGTAATTTTGACCAATCCATTCTAGATTGTAGTGCACATCAAACATATACATTAATATTTTTTTTTCTTCCATTTTATAATTAATTTTGAATTTCATTACACATTGTTAATTTTCAAGTTTATATTTTTGACTCACCTTTACTCCATCTGGGGTTCTTAGATAATCCTTAAGCTGTTTGGCTGATGACAATCTTCTTTCTTTATCTGGATCTCGAGAAACTCTTCTAATGTATTTTGACAGTTTAGATTCATCACTAAAACTTTTGCTGGGTTCTTTAATGAAACAAACACAAAAACATCATAATTAAATATAAATTTATACTAATTGTACTCTGTTTTATTAAAGTGTTTCATTTCTTCTAAGATTAAGACAGCCAAGTAATAATGATGACAATTTTCTAACAAATGACCACATAATGATCTATGTAAAATTTCCCCTTAATTCACTGTTCCATATTGTTAAATAAAAACTAACATACATGTACCTTGTAAGTGCATACCATGTCTCCTAAGAAAGTGTATTACAAACTAAAACACCTGACCATCTATTACATGTACCTCAGTTAATTTGATGTCAATTCTGTGAACCAATTAAGAAGTGACAGTAGTGTTACTAGTACTTGCTTTTACAGTATTTTTATTTACATACGTTCTGTTACGCGGTTCTGTAACAAGGGGAATAACTAAACATTGTAAGCTGATTCCCGTCCAACTATACCTTGAACATAAAGCGTGGCGAGAAAATAACGAGCGGAAATCAGTTCAAAATCTAAAGAAAATATTAATTTTTTCCTGGGCGGATATGAACTTGCTGCCGAAGGTTGCAAATACGATGCTAATAGTATTAAAATGAGCATCAGCGCAATAAAAATTAGTATTTTGACAGTCCCTTAAAAAAATTAATTTTAATCGGATTAAATATTTGTAATGGTGCACTTATACAACATACATGATATTATAAACGTTGACAATGATGTCATTTTCTACTTTTAGTTCTACTTAATTTGTAATTCAATCAACTTGTGTACTAATGACAAACAAACAGTTATTTTGTTGAACAATGTGTAGCAGTTGATTCTTTTTCATTGCAATGTTGAATATATATGGAAATGTTTGATATAAGATATAAGATATAAGAAGACTGATAAGTTAATCAAACTGTTCTGGTCATTTGTTGGTACTTTATCCCCATTAAAAAGGACAAACTACTCCCTCTCATTCTGAACTAGTATGAGACCTGCCCTTGAATAGAACTGTGCACATAAAAGCTGTTGACTAGATGACAAACCAAAATAATGAGGGTTTAAATGTTTTGAAAATGAATCGTCTCGAAATGTATCGAATCATCACCCTTGTATCATGATACATATTGTATCATGGGTAGGTGTATTGTTACCTCCATATCATTGACTAAACCTGTTTCAGTTACAATCAGTCCTTGTGTTCTTGCATGCATTTTAACACAGGGTCAAATATTTTTGCATGGACATTTTTTTAAATTGCGTAAAAAATTGGAATATTTGACGTTAACGTGACCTCTGAATAGTACACCCCACAACTCTGAAGGTACTTTACAGTAATGAATGCATATACACACTCACGCAAAGCCTTTGTAAATATAAACCTCAAATCCATAACTTAAGTCACCAAGATTTTGTCTTAATTTTTTGAAAATATGATGGCTCATCGAATTTTTACTAAAAATTCGAATGCCAGTCAATATAATAAAATATAGATCCTCAAACACTTCATAATTGACCCATTTTCAGTTGTACATGTTTTATCTCCCTTGTAACTTCCTGTTAAAAAAACTAAGGCTATCTTCACTAAAAGGCTGATATTTATAATAAAGAATTTGTATTGTTTGTCTACCCCAATTAAATTTTTATCTAATTAACCTCATGGTAGGATGTTATCAGTCAAAGAAATTAAGATTTGAATCCAAAGGTCAGTTGGACCTGTAGATCCTAACTTTATACAGGTCCGAATGAAAATTCACAAGTCCGAAAACAAAAACAATATGGGTTAACTTTCCCTTTCATTTATTAAATTATCTGCCGGTCTTTTTAAAGGCTTTCCTGGAATTGCTTGGGCGACGTACCTCAACATGGAGGCCGCCATTTTGAGAAAAATCCAGAACTGCGCATGCTCCGTACTGCATTATATGTAAATTTTATTATTAAGAGAAAGTAAATGTTTACGATTATTTTATTACCGATGATAGACAATTAAATCAGAAAATTACGACATGATGAGGTACATGTAATCAAACCCGATTTACACGAGTTTCTTAATAGCTACAATTTGAGAAACCAACATAGAAGGAAACATGGCTTGTTATTTTTGACCGGTCAGTCGGGTCAACTTGGCAGAGAAATCCACCAGCCCCAGGGTCCGTTTTAAAGGCAGAAGACCGTCAGACTGGTGGTAATTTCAAACTGTGTTACAGTACGCCCAGAGTGTATGGTCACTCAAACACTCAAATAAGAGAAATTTCTCTGTGTCATATGGTTTATCACCGAAATTTTCTTGGAGAATCACAGTGTTTCAGAGTGTTGTTATCTATCACCACCTAAAAATGAATCCCCTTGGTATACCGATTTTCTGGTGTAACACGGTGTGACACTCAGGGAATTTTTTAGCGCTTGCCACTTTCGTCATTGACAAAATCATTTGAAAATTGACGATAGATTTCTAAATCAATTTCGTCACCTGATTTCCAAGAAGTACTAAAATTTTTCGTTAAAATTCATTCTACCAAGTGTAAAACGACATATTTATGACCCCAAAGCCAATTAACAGGAAATTTAATTATTTCACCTCGATAGTTTTAAAGAGCAGGTGTCAATCGCCGAATCGATGTTTTTACAGGTAATCCGATTAACATGATTCAGTGGTGCTCCTGGTCAATATACGCAAACAAAAGTGTCGTAGATCGTACTGATGCGCACAGACTTCCACTTTTCGATTAAATATGTATAAATGCAAATAAAAATTGCAAAGATTTTGCGTATTTAACTCATTTTTCGTATGTTTTGCTGGTTTCAAATGGATTACGCGCCATTTGTGTACATCCGAGATACGTCTAATTACCGATGGCTACCACATAAAAAACGAAGAGTACAACGGCCCTTAATGAAAAATTGTAACCGATTGATATAAAAACACTTTTTAAATAAGTTTTAAAATTAAAATTCTTTGAAAATTTATAAACATTTTGTGATAATCATTTTTTAAAACAAATTTATACACTGCAATTGAAAGAATATAGTTTTTTTTATACTATGATATTTCACCAGTAAAATGAATGCATGCTTCTGAGCAAATGCTTATATGGCTCATCCGCTAAAGTGACTAAAGCCCTCAAAATCCTAAAAAAATTCCCTGGACACTGTGTTTTTCTGATTTTCAGGGTGTAGAAAATATATTGTATCGATTGAACCAACTAATGTCTTGCTTTTCTTATTACTACAAAATTAAAATGTGTTCAATCTTCGAACTTCACGATTTTTCTTTTGTTTTGCGCATGCATAAATACTTGTCAGTTTTTATCTATATTTCTATCTATATTTAAAAATTAATTAAAAATAATTAGCATCTTTAGTGGTTTCAACAAATGTTAACAATTTTGATTTATTGCAATCCTGGAAGTCTGAGAGTGAGCTGTGCCAGTACAATTCACAGTTCAGCTTCTTTCACTTCACGAATTTATGCAATAAAGTGCATGCCTGGAAACCTATTTTTATTTATTTCTATTTCGGTCAGTAAAAACTATTTTACATGCATAAGAATTTTTTTCAAACAGAACTTCCTGTTTTATTATTTAATTTCGGTAATACTGAAGTTAAATGTAAAGCTGTTATCCCGAATTATACTTTAAGCAAAGCATGTGGTTTAACAGGTCAGTTGTGTATTTATGTACATGTTACACGTGTCTTTAGTCTACACAGGGAGAAAAATATTTTAAGTGTATGCCTATTGTCAATTGATTGGCCAAACGAAACTAAATTAGCATATTACTATTTAAGAAAAACGTAATGAAATCAGAACGATAAAAACAACAATCCTCGTTATACCGGTAACAGTTACCTATGGGTCTATTTTTATCTCTAATATGGGTCAATTTCAGTGTAAAAAAATTGACATTTTTAATGTGAATACGAATAATGTTTTTTACATGACATGTGGTTAAACAGTTGTGATTTATTTATGTCATGTGCACCTTGTCTAGAGAAAACATTAACATTTGTGTATTGCCGGCAAAAAACTAATTGATATACATGTAGTGTATATGAAATAAAAAGGACAAAACACATCATCACTGGTATACCGGTTGTTGTTACTTGAACTAAAGACTGTATATTGTCATTTTTTCTAATTATATCAAGTTGTTCTTTAAAAAAATCTAGTGCAAGTTCCGATTTATTAACAAAAATTATTAAAATATTTAAGTTCTAAATGTCCTCTTATGAACTTGACTTTACCAGTCTACATGGATGCTGTTGGTGATGCAAAAATGACTAACAACAAATTGAATAAACAATTAATTTTTGCAGTTTGGGGTAGAGATACATGTAATTTGTGGGTGATTTTGAGTGTCTATACTCAAAATTTTTTGTGTAACACCGTGAAACACTCCAAACTGTGTAGAGTGTGTGTGACCATACACTCTGGGCGTACTGTTATTATAGCCATAGGCAATAGGTGAGTTTGAATATTAGAACACGGATGTCACTGGAAAGCGAATTTAAACAAGCTATAAAACAGCTGGGGATCTACCTCAGATTAGCATCAGGTAAATGGAGAAATAAACATCAGTTACTAAATTAATGATCACATTTACACAGCAGGGGTTTTAACATCCTCATTCAGATACTGACACCTGTTGTTCACCTGAAGCGTGAAAATTTATCAAGACAAATGTCCATTTCAAAAGTTTTCAACTGGACCAACTGCTGCTTTAGCCGCAGTTTTTTGTACCAGAAGTGGACACTATATTAAACGTTACGTGTGGGTCCAGCGGGTTTTTCCTGACAAAATGGAAAACTGCTTACTGTGTTGGGTCTAGTTTATGGTCCTTTTGTAGATCTTATATTACAGTTTTTGAAATCATCAATTTTTTTCCACAGTTAAACATTGTTTTGAAATGCTGCTGAATTTTCATTTTGATTTTCCATACTAAATTTTGACCTTGTCTTGAACGAAAGTGTACTTTAGGAAAATTACAATGTTGTCTATTCGAAATCCTTTGGGTGAAGTTGTCTGCAGTTGAGGCACAAAATCTCACGGTTTGTACAAATACCATTGTATGCTACAAAAGCAGATGAACCTTTATAAACAACATTAGACCCCTTTACTGACTTCTTATGGAAAATCACGGTAAGCAGTATTCCATTTTGTCAGGCAAAACCCATTGGACCGACACTGTAAAGATTACTATAGGTGGTAATCTTTTTTAATTGGAAAGTCGTCAATTATTAGTATTAGGAGTGATCAGTCTTAAACACAATGACCTGCCATTTACTAGATTTCTTATATTTACCTGACTTTTTAACATCCAATTTACTTTGACTTGACGATGATGCTATACTAAGTGTGGATGACTTAAATTCTGTCTTTCCTCGACTAGAACTTCTATTAGCTGCAGATGAGAACCTACCCGCTTCTTCCCTCTTTGGACTTGGTTTTGAAACTCCATTTTTTACCCCATTAATTTTCATTTGTGGTTTGCTGTCAACCTTCTTGTCAGGAACTTTTGATTTCTCGTGGATTTTTGGAGATTCTAATTTTTCTACTTTCTCAATTCTGTTTCTGCTACTTGCGTTTTCGTTCAAATTACTACCCGACTTCTCTTTGGTAACGTCAGGGCCTCCCTCAAAAACAACATCTTGTGTATCAGGTGGTTTACCTTTAGAACCAACAGATTTTTCACTCATTACACATGAAGAACTATGGAATTTTCATTTCTTTGAGGAAATTGTGACCCAACCAACTGAAATTTTATCGTTCATCGTTGCATCTAAATTTAACATTGATATCCCGCACCTAATTACAGGGACCAACGATAAAAACTTCGTTTAGAAAAATAGTGTATTGTGCAGGTTTATTTCTAATAAACAATTCGTAAACAATTCAATTCAAATAACAATTTTATTAATTGTGTTTTTCTTTACATTTTTAAGAATTTCGTCGCTGCTGAACAGTGACATGGCGACCTTAGGTGAAGCAGTTCCAATTTTACACGTGAAAGATGCAAATTTCGAGGCTGCAGATGAATGTTTTGATACTGCACATTTAACAGTCACACATGAGACAAAATATATATCAGTTGTTGAGGTTTTGATCACTTCACGTTAATGTAGTTTTTAAAACGTGTTTACAACTGACATTCATAATGACACCTTTAAGA
The DNA here is from genome assembly GCA_944474755.1 of Limnoperna fortunei. NCBI lineage: Eukaryota > Metazoa > Mollusca > Bivalvia > Mytilida > Modiolidae > Limnoperna > Limnoperna fortunei. Next base: position 20,540,461 of record OX104117.1, read on the forward strand.
ACAGCATGTGATTATATTATTGGCACAGCCAGAGGTTTTTAAGTGACAAATAAAAACTGATAACCGCGTTTGGTTTAGCTTATGCTCCTTTCATAGATCCAAAAAGGTGCAAAATGAAATCAAAAATTATTTTTCCACGTGTAATCAGGGTTTTGAAATTTGGTGGTTTTTAAATTTTGATAGGGCTAATTTTTATAGTAAATATTGGGTTCCAGGTCATTTCGCCCTATTATAAGTTGGACCCATTTCACAGCCGGAAAGTGAGTCATTTCACCATGATATAACAGAATAATGAATATGTTATAAAAAAAAGTAATAAGGCCACACCAATTTAATTTCTTGTTCTTCGGATTTTTATCATTTTAAAACAGGGCGAGCTAGCGAAATAATAATTTTAATATTATTATTTGGATTTTCAAAAAATCTTAGGCGAACAGAAAAATTTGAGGCGAGCAATAACTTTTTTTAATTTTTATTTTTTTTTAAATAAGAAAATGTACTTTCATCAATGTATATATTTGCAAAATTCAGTTTCATTGTGATTTTCTTTCAGAATTGGGCATACTATGCTTACCTGAAATTTACCAAAGCATTTAAATGAATAAATGAATTATATTTTGTAATTATGGGTTCATCATTCAATTTATGTACAATCAATTGCACCTTTTAAACAATTCAGTATTGTAGGTCATATACAACATACTACATATATGACTTTCAAAGCATTAGAGATAGATGGAAGCAAAAGAATGCATACATGTCACATCTTCATTTGCAAAAATATATTTTTTAGACCTTATTTAAAATGCACAACTGACTACACTGTACATCATTTATTGATGAAGCTTTCTAGAGGAATGAATTTTAAAATGGCTTAAAATAAGTTATATCCCATTCATTGTGTTTGCTGTAATATTCCCATTTAGTGAGACTTTCCCTTTTGATTGAACAACCAAAGACAATCCAAAATTATAGATACATGGTGTCCAATGTCCAATTTTTTAGAGAAAAAATTCAACTCCCATGCAAGCCATTAGAAAACAGATATATATATGAAAAATGACAATAAGACAACAACCAGTTCAAACAGTTATATGCTGACTCTTAATAAAAATTACTTTAACTTTTCCACAAATAACACTGAACAACCATTACCAGTAATTTCATTTCCTTCCTTGCAACAATGTAAACAAATTTAATAAGCATTGTAGTTTCTGTGGTCATTTTGTTTTATCTTGGTGGAGATAAACAAAAATCGAATGTGCTTCATTACTGAGGCTAAATGTTCACCATGCTGTTGCAACCAAAAGTTTCGAGGTGTCAGTCGAATTAAGTTTTTTGGTACTAATCATGATCTGGCAATCCTGCTCCAACATCCTATCTTCTATAAATACAAATATTACTCACGCACTTTTTATTTCACATTTTTTATATTTGAATGTTCCTGTAACCTAAGGTCGAAATGTTTGATTTTGACACATCTTTGAAAAAGCTGTGCCAACGCACCACCACTGAAATAAATCACAGTGTTTGGACAACCATGCCTTTCTTTATGACAAATATCCACACAACTAAAACGGTATGATTGTTTCTTTTCCTTTTTCAAAATACACCAATATTTTTGTTTGTTTGTGATGCTACATTAAGCGTTCACAAGATTACGATTTCAAAAAAGTAAAATAAAAATTCCCGATGACTTTCCCGGAGCGGGGAGCGGAAATTTTTTTTTAATATTATTTTTTCGATTTCGATAAAATATGTGCGGTCGGGTCCGTAGAACAAGAAATTTATTTGGTGTGGCCTAAAATCATTTTACAAATTTTTATATAATTGACCCATTTCCAGTTTTACATGATTTATCTCCCCTTTTACTTCTTGTTAAAAAAACTACGGCTGTCATTACTAAGGCCATATAAAATTAGATTAACGGTTCTCAGGCCCGCGCGCATCCGTTTTCACCCCGCCGCATTGCCGATTTTATCGGGTTTTCAATAAAATAAAAATCCGGAAATGCGGTGCCGTTTCCGTTAAAAAAAATATCCGGTCCGATCCGCTTCTTAATTTCCCGCCACTGCATTCGGAAAGATCGGACATCTTTACTTACTCTAATGATAACTTCCGAAAGAATACATAGTGCATACGGTTACAAAAGCGCAATTATTTACAATGCATTTCCCATATGGTACCCCTGGCAATTAAGTTCATTTGTGCGAAAAACCTCAAAAATTTCAACCCGGAAAACAGTTTTTTGTGTAAATTGAAATGAAAAACTTCATTATTAACAAATAAAAAAGTATAGGTCATGCAGCAAAAATGACTGAAAATTTTGGTTGAAATAATGACATTTAAATGGCACTGACACAATTTCTAACCTCCCTCTTTAATAGTTTTAAGCTCAATTTTCAAGGCTCTTTAAAATTTCCGTCCAAATATCGAACATTTTCAATCAATAATGTTTATAATTTTTAATTTTGCTATTTTCAGAACTCCAACATCCAATCAGATGCCTCCGTGTATTTTCTTCTGCATTCTATCTTGGGTTAAAAAATTTCCCGTTGTCATGTAAACAAATAATTGCGCAATTGTAACCATACAAGCGTTTGATAGTAAAGAAGGGTTACGGAATTGTTCGTGTTCACGACTATTGAGATCGGATAGCCGAGAAAAATAAACAAAAAAAAATCGTTTGTCTTAAATGGCGGCGTTGCAAAACAAGTGCTTTATTAAACAGAGAATCGTTTACAGTTTTGTGACAAAAAAGGAAGAGTTGATAGCACAAAAACGGTACCATCTATAAAATTTGCTGAAAGAAGTTCTCGTGGACATGTCATGGGAAAACATTCCTTAAATAAGATCGGGTGCACAACTTTAATATGTGTGCAATCTTTTGGTGCAGTTTCAGGGATCGGTAGCGAGCTTGAGAAGTTGATTACACAAAATTGGTACCCTCATTGAAAAATTACGACGTTCCCAATCCTGGAAAAATGGGGAAAACACATTCTATAATATCAGGTGCACAACCAATACGTCTGCAATCTTTTTCTGATGTTTTAGGGATCTGGGTTTAAAGCTGTTCCCAAATATAGAAACATCTCATAAAACGATACCATAATAGCAGGTCGCAACTATAATATGTGCTATCTGCATATGGAAAGTGTTAGGGATATAGGTTAAAAGCTGTAGGAAGTGTTGATTACACAAAATATGTACCCTTTCAGTGATACTTTGTAGGATTTTTTATGGTGAGTCCTGGACTCGTCATTTTTGAAAATGGCAAATCCCAAACAATTTTCATGAGTGCCACATATTGCAGTTAAGCTAAGTGGTTGCATACAACCAATTTCTTCGATGACGGACCCATAATCATTAATGTCATTTTATATAATATACAATATGGCGACATATGCTTTATGCTGTTCTAGTGGTCAAGATTTTTATCAGTCTTCTGGAGTATGATTGAACTGCAACCATTACTTGAAACATGCTGATGTTTCCCCATTAAAGAGAGACTCATGTCTTGTCTGGCTCATCTTGGAAATGAATGTCAAAATAATGCAGATGCTAACATTCAAAACAAATTTTTCCACCCAACAAATTATCATTGTTTTCTTTATAAAATAATCAGTTTTTTTTTCGAATTTAATACCCAAGGATAATCTCGTAAATTAAATTAGAATGAACTATTTGTAATTTAGAACATTATACAATCAATTTCAACAGAAAGGTTGAACTTGACCACAGACACAGTAAAGTCTTCAGATCCTAAATCTAGTGTATATCAATCAGATAATCGAATTGAAATGTATTAAAATTAAAGGATAATTTACTCTAATTTATGTTCATACTGAATGTATTTATTGTCTAATAAATATCCTAATTAAAACATATTTGCTGCCCAAATAATTGTTACCTGTAGAAAATCTGACGAAACAGGTTTCGATCACCATTTGTATGATATGTTATCATGCATTGGAGACGAAATTGACACGACTGAAATTCGTGAACATCCGATAACTGTACTAGTATGCATTAGTTGCTGCAAAGACGTGTTCAATAGGAATCTAGATGCATTGCGACGATCCCTGCTCCCCTCCCCTCAATTTCACTATACTATAACCCAGGTTGCATAAACAATTTAAGAATTTAAAAGGAGTTCTTTTATGTAATAACCTTTAAATACCAGGTACATTTCATGTACAAATATGAATGTTTAATATAGAAATTCTTTGCTTTATCGATTGAGATCTTTACCAGTTAAATTTCGTGCAAGATACGAATAAAAAAATGCCTCCCTCGTCTGATTTTAGACCAATAAAATGATTAAAAAAAAAGCCTCCCTCCCTCATCTATTTTTGAAAAATTTGGCCTGAGAACCTTAAAATTAATTTTGTGTGGCCTAAAAGACTATGATATTGAAATACAGTTTTTGGATTGTTTTTATATTGTTTGTCTATGCCAATTAAATTTTTCATCTAATTAACCTTATTAGTAGATGTTACTATAGCCATAGGCAACAGGTGAGTTTGAATACAACACGGATGTCACTGGTAAATATGTTTATTCAAGCTATAAAACAACTGGGGTTCTACCTCTAATTAGCATCAGGTAACTAGGGTAATGAACATTGGTTAATTAATTAACGATCACGTTTACACAGCAGGTGGTTTTAATAACCTTCCTCACTCAGATATTGACACCTTAGACAATTGTCCATTTCAAAAGGTTTCAACAGGACAAACTGCCGCTGTAGCCACAGTTTTAGTACCGAAAGTGGACACTGGGTGGTGTTTTTTAAATTGGAAAGTCGTCAATTGTTAAAAAATAAAAATGTACACATATTTAAAATTTTTTTTATTTTTTTTAATTTTAAAGATAACATATATTAAATATCAAATAATATATGGTATAAATAAAACAGTTTAATGCTTGTATAGAAGCATAACAGTTGAGGATATAATAAAACATCAAAAAGTAAATAGGTTTCTTTTTATATGAAGAATAACATATTAAATTGTAATTTTTTTTTGGAAGTTTCCCTTGAATGTAAACCTATTTTATTAAATTGTACCCACACATTTTTATACGTATTATACACATTTATGATCTAGAAACAAGTCAAAGACTTATTAATCTGTTTCCTAAACTTTATACTCTACCTTTGTCTTCTGGTAAAATATATATGGCCCCCCTTTTGGCCTTATCTTCCAAATATCTAGTTAGAATTTCTCCTCGAGTAATAATTATTTATGAATACTTATAACAAGAACTGATATATGTGTGCACATTTAAAATTAAATAGATATAGATAGTTCTTTTGGGGAAAATTTAAATAGATAGGATTATTTTTAATTTAAAAAATGTTAAATTGTGAAAAATCAATCATATAAGTCAAGAAATGTGTCCTAAATTTGACATGTCCACATTTGTAACCCTGATATAGGCTTGGTTACATACAGTTACATTGGTAACATTAATTATATGCATGATTCAAGTATAGATTGCAGTCCAATAAAACAAGAATGACAATTTAACCTAAGAAAGAAAACAAATAGCAAGTTGTATGCAAGCACTTACCTGTACTTATTTGCAAAATTTAGGAATACAAAAAAAAATTGGGACTTGCCATCCAGGATTCACCATACAAATTTGTACAAATATTCCTTATGATGCTTGGATGCAGAAAATATCAATCTTTTTTCAGCAGATAGTATCATGACATTCAGTTTCATTGTAGGAGTAAGCTAGAGTATGTGTTGTTCTGTTCATTGTAGGAGTAAACTAGAGTATGTGTTGTTCTGTAGGGGTAAGCTAGAGTATGTGTTGTTCTGTAGGGGTAAGCTAGAGTATGTGTTGTTCTGTAGGGGTAAGCTAGAGTATGTGTTGTTCTGTAGGGGTAAGCTAGAGTATGTGTTGTTCTGTTCATTGTAGGAGTAAGCTAGAGTATGTGTTGTTTTGTTCATTGTAGGAGTAAGCTAGAGTATGTGTTGTTCTGTAGGGGTAAGCTAGAGTATGTGTTGTTCTGTAGGGGTAAGCTAGAGTATGTGTTGTTCTGTTCATTGTAGGAGTAAGCTAGAGTATGTGTTGTTCTGTAGGGGTAAGCTAGAGTATGTGTTGTTCTGTAGGGGTAAGCTAGAGTATGTGTTGTTCTGTAGGGGTAAGCTAGAGTATGTGTTGTTCTGTTCATTGTAGGAGTAATCTAGAGTATGTGTTGTTCTGTAGGAGTAAGCTAGAGTATGTGTTGTTCTGTAGGGGTAAGCTAGAGTATGTGTTGTTCTGTAGGGGTAAGCTAGAGTATGTGTTGTTCTGTTCATTGTAGGAGTAAGCTAGAGTATGTGTTGTTCTGTAGGGGTAAGCTAGAGTATGTGTTGTTCTGTTCATTGTAGGAGTGTGTTGTTCTGTAGGGGTAAGCTAGAGTATGTGTTGTTCTGTAGGGGTAAGCTAGAGTATGTGTTGTTCTGTAGGGGTAAGCTAGAGTATGTGTTGTTCTGTAGGGGTAAGCTAGAGTATGTGTTGTTCTGTAGGGGTAAGCTAGAGTATGTGTTGTTCTGTAGGGGTAAGCTAGAGTATGTGTTGTTCTGTTTATAAACAATATATCACAAGTTGTAAGGTGTATATATTTGAAGATTTTGTTCATATTTTGTGAATTGATTGAAAAAAATTATATGGAACTTACTTTCAAACAGATAGAAACTCAGAAGACAAAAAGTAGCTGGTCTGTTAGACGAGGACAACATGTAACAAGCCCAGCAGTATGGAATGAATTAGAAGGCTTCATCACTGTTTTAGATAAAAAGGTAATAAATTCTGTTATATTCTCCCTCACTACGTTCGTCCGAATATAAAATAATTCTATTCTATAGGCTGAATAAAACAAAGATCGAATGTAGGTGTGCTATTTGCTATAACCTTTATTATCACAATAATTATTAATACATTCTATTACATTTCACATAAGAGTGAACTAAATAATTTAATTCAACACCATGATCAAATAAACGTGTCTACTCTTGAGGTTATAGCGAAAGTCTGTAAGTACATATGAAACGCACGGGTTTTAAATGTATAAGAAGATGTCACGTGACATGAATATTCATGAACGGTCAACGAAATGAATTACATAACTAGTCTACTTAGTACTGGTATTGGGAAAAACTTAATAAGCACATGCAATTTAATGAATCAACTAATTCAAACACATTCAGTTATGGATGAAAACAGTACTTATTGAAAACACTGGTATGCTTAATTAACAGCCTATTTTTTTTTACAATTTTTTTTCCAGGAAGTGAGAATTTGGTCAAAAGAGGAAGTTAATTTTGAGAAATGTAAAAAGATGCATGTAAGTTGTATTTTACTATACATTTATATTTGATAGCATTTTTTGGATAACATTTTTATATAGTGATTGGGGTGTCTGTCCTTTCCATCCATCCATTACACTTTCCCTTATGTGTGTTTCCTCCTACACTAATCATGCTAATGAATGAAGTTTTATGAAACTTACACAGAATCTTTTTCACATAGGGCTATTGAGCACCTGATATTTGATTAGAATGATATTTCTGGTTTCCCTTAGCTAAACATGGACATTGTCATTGGGATACTCATTTTTTTTGGCAATTCAACATACAACACTGAATAGATATTGATACAACTTTCACAGAATCTTTGCCACATAGTGCCATTATGCACCTGATATCAGATTGATATTTGGGGTGTTTTAAAAATTGTGAAACTGGGATATCAATTAGTGAGCATTGGTCACAGTTTGTCTAGTTTTTGTTGTATTTGTTATGAATATTTTATATTTCCCAATTGTTGCAGTTTGTTCCACTAAATGTTGCAAGAAATCTTAAACATGACAAACACTACATGATTGTATGTTTTTAATAATAAAGGCTCTTCTTGATGTTATTTGATTGTTTTGTAGTTTAAGTTTGACATTCATAGAATAGAGTCAGTGAGAGGTTTTCCACCTGTAGTAATATGTACCAATGGTGCTGTGGATTTGTTATCCAACATCAAAGATACTCACAAAACAGGGAAATTGAGACAAAATGATGTGATTGTGAAAAGCCAGGCTTTTGTTATCAAAGATAAACTCTGTGTTTTATGTTTAATTAAGAATCAGGTAATAGTTTTATTATATGTTACAATGTTTCTACAAAAATCCTACAATGCCTCTGTCTGGATGTCTTTTCTGCATATAACTTAACTTTAAACTAAAACATCATCTTGTTCTTAGAACTAGCAGTACATATTAACCGTAATTGTTTGTAATTTGTTTTGCTCTCAATATTTGTTACAATAATTACTGTTATTAAATGTCAAACTTTGATTTCTGATTAATTTGTACAGCTCTGTATGGGGCATAATTCAATTACAAAATAAAGTATTTGTTTGTTTGTTTACTTACAATATGTACAACAGGCCCTTTACTTTCATTTGTTTACTGTTTTGGACTGACTGTAAGTGTAGTTAAGTAAGAATTTATACACACTTGTTTAACAATTTCTCTAACAAGATACTTGAGAAACAGTTTAACAAGATAACAGAAAATAACATTATCATTTTGTTTTTCAGGATAATGATTTTTTTATTGATTGTCATAAGTTTTCTGAAGATTCAGAGGATTGCTGGTCTAGTGAAAGTACCAAGATAGACATCACAGAAGATAGATCTGTATGTAGTTGTGACATGAAGCAGTTTGGTAATGATGTTAAATGTTATATTTTATGTAAGTAAAAAGCAGAAATTAGTTTTCTGTTTAGCAAATTCTCTAAACAATAATTTTAGATTCTACAAGCCTTTATACATAGAATTCAACAGGATTTGATAGGTAAACACAGTAGAAACAAATTAAGAACATATTTCATACAAGAGCTAGCAAATTCATTCCTCAAAAGGATATTATGGAATTTTTTATTAAAAGTTTTTTTTAAGGGAATAATTAGGTTTTTTTAATGACCAATCCATTAAATAGCCTTTACTAGTACTGCTTGATCAATCCAGGTAATGGTCAGTACTGGTCACAGCTTGACCACTCCATGTAATGGCCAGTACTGGTTACAGGTTACAGCTTGATCACTCCAGGTAATGACCAATACTAGTACAGCTTGATCACTCCAGCTAATGGCCAGTATTGGTCACAATTGGTCACAATCACTGTATATAATGCTCAGTGTTTGTCACAGCTTAACCATTACCATTCCAGGTACAGTCAAACCTGTCTTAGCGACCCCCTCCATATAACGACTTCCTGTGTTATGCGACCGTATTTATTCCTCCCGAGCATTTTCCCATTCGTTTTACCTTTATATAACGACTCCCTGTCTTACGCGACTAACGATCGTGTTTTCCGTTCGTTTTGACCAAGAAAACCTGTCTAAAACGACCATCGGGACTGCTAAAATCATTAAACAAAAAATAAACCCTGTCTGACGAAAAGAAGATTCGTAGACCATTGGCATTGTTGTCCATTAGCAAGGTTCTTCGAGACGGAAAACTAAAGTATGAAGCGATCGAAAACTGTTTAATTATCTTAGAAGCGAAGTTCAGATTGCCCTGTAAAATGTTAATAGTCGTCAATGTCGTTATTCGATTTTGTTGCCATTCGGGTTGGAAATGATGATGTTTCTCATAACGGCGTGTTTATTGTATAATCACGCCATTTTGTTTTACAAAGGGAAATAATAATACGAAACCGGTGTACACTGGTTCTAAACCGACTTGCACCTTCTACATTCTACAGAGCGTATTGTTAAAACACAAGGAAACCAGTAAAACCGGTACAAAGAAAAATACAACAACTAAATGCGGGAATAAAGTTGACCTGCGTTAATACAATCGGAAATCAAAATGCTCATTATTGTTGTATATTTTGTACTTTGCGTTATTTACATAAAATAAATGTCATATTTTATTGTTTACCTAATAAAACAAACAATACAGGTCTTCAATTCACTCTTTCACAAGCTAACAACATGACTTTGTTGATTGGTCTGCAAACATCATGACCTGTGTATAAAGACCCCCTGTCTGATGTGACCTTTTTTACAATTTCCCTTCAAAGGTCGCTTAAGACAGGTTTGACTGTAATGGTCAGTATTGGTCACTGCTTGATCACTCCAGGTAATGGCCAGCATTGGCCACAGTTTAACCACTCCGATATGTTAAATAATAAACACATACATGTATGTCAAAACATGGCTGGGTACTACTACACTCCAGAATATAGTGTTCTTGTTAAAATATTCAATATTTTATGTAAAATAATGAACATATATAAAACAAATAATGACTGGCTACTGCTACTCTCTGGAATAATATGTTAAGTGCATACAGTTTTCAGTCCACTGATTCTTTTATTATGCTGATTGCTGATATGACTCTTCAAGTGACCAGTTATGTTGACGCCTCAAATGACCTTTCATGTTAACTCCTTAAGTGACCTTACATGTTGACTTCTCCAGTGCTCTTTCTTGTTGACCTTTTCATGTTGACTCATTGGGTGACCTTACATGTTGATTTTTCCACTTACCTTACTTGTTGTTTTCAACAGACCTTTCATGTTGAAAGTGACCTTTTTGTCCAGCCAATCTTTCATGTTGACTCTGCAAGTGACCTTACATTTTGTCCAGCCTACCTTTCATATTGAATCTGCAAGTGACCATACATGTTGTCTCTAATATTGTTTCATGTTCAATCTTCAGTATTATGTTGTTAGATTTTTAATTAACAACAATATTAAAGGGGTCAGAAAAGTAAGATGTCAGTTTAGTTTGATTGAAGAATTATAGGTTCTTTCATACGATTTTAGGAAAGACCGGTAGATCTTTCACGAGTGATAGAAATGTTATGTCTTTTTGCGAGTGGAGCGCAGCGGAACGAGCCAAAAGACATAAAAATTTCTATCACGAGTGAAAGATCACACGGACTTTCTCAAAAACGTATGAAAGTACCTATTTCTTCCGTAAACCAGAATCCATTGTCTCTGACGTCCAATCAGAATGCTGGAAACAAGACCGTCAAACAAGAACGTTGTTATGCTTCCATAACAATGTTCTTGTTTCTGTCATTTTGATTGGATAACGCAGCAAGTACAGATGTGTGCACATGAGCTCATCTGTACTGGGTCATCTGTACCAGAAATCTGCCATTTACGAAGAATAATGCTGTTACATTACTGTTCTGTTTCAGGTTCTAATGGTAATCTCTATACTGTTACTGTATCACCTGCCTCAAATTCAGTGAAATCACACAATGCATGCAGAATTCAATGTGTTCAGAACAATGTTGCCATGGTAATACTTAACTTGACTCATATTGCCATCTCTGGTATTCAGCAAAACAATCAAAGTAAGATTATTTATTTTGTCTTTTTAATTATTATCCTTGCAGAAATTAAAAAAACATGAAAGAAACTTTAATTTCTGTTCTGACGCCAGACAACATTATCACTTCAGAGGATTATGGGACTTTTGTTGATTTACTATACCTTTGGTTTCTTATTATTTGCAGTAGTTGAAATTTTAATATTAAAATAATTTAAACATTGTTCCAGTTAGTTTAGTCAGTTTACTTCTGAGGATATGGTAAAAATTTCTTAGATACATTCAAACCTTGATAAGTCGAAGTTTGTGGGTCCGTAAAAAATATATCAAGCTATCCAAAGTTCGAGTCAACCACGTTTAGGGTATGACATCATTTTCATTATGTGATTCTAAAGATATTTTTTTTATGTTTATTGGTTTCGAACTTTTGGAATCGTTTGTATTTGTAGCCTGCTACATAGTATCTTTGCTACATACATTCAAATAAATTGACAATAATTAATAAATATTTAATGAAATTTGTAAACTTTATTAAGAAATCTTGGAAAAATATTTCAAGACAACACTTATCAATTTACACTTTGAAAGAACTAATTAAAAAAGACAGATTGTTTTTGTACGTAATTGAAGGAAACAACACAGAAATCAAAATAAATTAACAGAATATCTTTTAAGAAACGAAACTTAACCACATATATTACTGATCAGAACAAAAGAAATTGTCAATAATTATCCTTTTTACTTTACAAGTTTTAATTAACATGACAAAATAATTCAGACAGTAATGAGCAGATTATCAATTTACCTTCTTAATGCATGTACGGCGTATAATCGACTTGAGTTAAGAAACAATACAAATGAAATTGTTAGTATTGACATACATGTATATTCCTTTAAAAGCAAAATTAACTTAAGACAACCAGTTTAAAATTCCATTAATTAATATTGTATGGACTACATAAATCTATCAAGTTAAGAAAAATATAGAAACATCCGAGGTGGACACATCCGAGGAAGAAAATTATATTGACATAACCAAGGTATCTAGTCAACCAAGTTCGAGACAAGGGGGTTCAACTGAATTGTTATATCTCTGCTAGACATTTCATGTTTTCAATTTTTTCCAGATGGATTAGGTATTTATGATACCAGGTTTAATGTGTTGCATACATTCAAGCCATTTATTGAGCCAGTCACAGATGATATAAAGGTAAATTCTTTTGAAATTTACTGCACAGTCAAAACTGCAGGAAACCATGGATTTGAAAAAAATCACTTTTATTTTATACACTTGTGCATTGTTTGGATTCACCTTTAGAGAGACCTCACAAGTCATGTTAATTACATTGTTTGGATAATTAATTTTTCTATAAATATTGTCTAAAACAATTTCTATCTGCCATTTTTAATCTATGAAATCTGTTGTCTGGAAAAGTAGATAAATACCTACTCATTTAAGTTTGTTTAATTTCAGCTTTTTCATCGTAACAACTGCCTGTTTACTTCATTTGGGAAAACTTTATACATGTATCCATACTCATGTCAAAGGTCAACTGTAGCTAACATACTTGGTAAACAGAATGTATTAAGTGAGGAAACATACACTGATAATACAGTAGCATGGATAAAATCTACACATGTAAGTCTTAGGACACATGTCTGAATACTACACATCTGTAAAACACATATTATAAGTCTGAATACTACACATGTAAAACTGGATACTAAAAATGTAATACACATTAGACTAAATCTTAAACATATAAAACCGAACAATCCACAGTCTGATACTACACATGTAATACTAATAAAAATGTCTTAATACTACACATCTGTAAATACACATATTAGACTGAATAAAACATAATAATTAAAACATAAGTCTGAATACTACAAATGTCAAAGTTTGAATACTATTCATGTAAGACTGAATCTCAAACATTTAAGCATGAATAATTCACATTAGAATAAACTATACACATGTTAGAACGAATAATTCACATTGAAGTCTGATACTACACATGTTATGCTCAATAGTACACATGTTAGCCTGATACTTTATTTGTACACATGTAAGTCTGAATTCTAAACGTGTTATTCTGATACTATACATATCAGACTGAATACTACACATGTGAGACTGAAACCAGTCGAAGAGGAGATATTTTTCACTCAGATTTTCCCGTGGTTTTGTTAGAAATATTGACACATATATGATTTATTTTTAATATTTTTTATATTGAAAATATGAGCATTTTCTTTTGTAAAGGAACAAATTAGCTTTAGTTTTACTGCTATCATTTTGACAGATGTTTTAAGTTTCATTAAGTGGTTTTTTTCTGATTTATTACAGCAGGGGAAAAAATCACAGAAGGAAGAAGATGTAAGACAACTTCTCCAAAAGCTTTCGGACACTTCCAAGGTAGATATTATACAATTACTGCACTTGAACGAGATCAATATGAGGTTTTATGGAGCAGGGTAGAATAATATTGAATGAGGCAAAGCCGAGTTCAATATTATTCTACCCTGCTCCATAAAACCTCATATTGATCAAGTTCAAGTGTAGTAATTGTTTTATTACATAATTTATTAAGTCATGAAATGGAATATACAAGATTTTTTTATTCCAGAAGTGACTGTCTTTCATAATATTTATTTCTCAAAAATCAGTAAAATATCGACATAATCCATGATGATATGTTTGCATTGATTATTTCTTGAATAATGTCCCATCCTCAGTCCTTGCTTCTGCATAAAATTTACAAAGATTTGAGTCCAATTCCTGAGGTTCTGCTGTTCCAAACTAACTGACATATCTGTTTTCCATGTAAATATTTCGTAAAAAAAAACAATCGCTGCACTTTCGATTTGCGAGTGTTGACAGCATCTCTTTTCTTAAGGATTTCATTAATTTCCAAGTTAGTAATATCTGCAAATTTTCGCTTATTAGCATCAAAACTATCCGCATTACGTTCACTCAATGACGTTACAACGTTACCATGTTTACAAACAACAATATAATCCGAACATCAGTCGGAACGATAATTTTGATTGGTTAAGGGGATTAAAGAAAGAAAATATCGTATTTCCGTATCGTATATCGTATATCAAAATGCTGGATTTTAATTGGATAAGGGCTATGATATTTTTCTGCACATTTTATGACTTTGAAATGTTTCTCTCTGTGTCATGGTATATATTCCCTTTAGTATGCCATATAATATTTTAAATATAAAACAGAAGGTGGAAAATATGTGGTTTAAAAATAAACCAAGATAAAATTAACTATTTGTGACATCATAGGACAGATCAAATGGTTGGTACAAAAAAAGCACAAAAATTTTAAATACAGACTTTACGAAGTTAAAAGGATGTAAATATGCAATTCAGTTGTTTCTGCATGCCCAAAATATTTATTACAACTGTGTCATGGATTTCATAAAGATTCAACTGTATAAAGGACCTGTTTTAGGAATAGCAATAAGTATTGGAAATCAGAGCCGTAGTGTTTATTACATAAAGGGGAATATTCTGTGGTATTAAATAAAAATATCTTGCTAGTGATTGGTGTTTGCCAAAAATACTGCTTTTGAGGCTGGTAAAGATTTCACTTACCATACGCTTCTGAAATCTTCACTTGCTTCTGTGTTTTTTGGCAAATACCACTCACTAGCATGATATATTTATACATGTATATTAAATCTTTTTCTGCAGTATATTTATTGATTGATTTGAATTTAATATCAAGCTTTTGCAGTATAATTCAAGTCTTAAGATATTGAATATCACTAGTTTTGACATCATATGAAAATACCTTAAATAAGTGATTACACTAAAAATATTGAAAACATATGAGACAGTTCATGTAACTTTTCATTAGCACTGCATTGTTGTAGTAGATTTACTGTTAGAATCTCTTTATCTATAGATTTCTGTATTGTTTACCCATACTTTAAGAAAACTATTCTATTGTAGATCAAAGAGTATGGAATGTTTGAAAAATCTTTTAAAATATTGAAGATCTCATTAACAGACTCTGTCAGCCATAGTAGTCTAATGTTGAAGTTTCTACAGAGATGTCTCAGCGAAGACAAATTCTTCCCAAAGGCAGAAATAGAAGAACTAATTAGCATGAAAGTCATTCCTTCCATGTAAGTAATAGATTGATGTGATCAGATTTATGTTTTACTGTGACTTAGGGAGCACCCTGTCCTGTTTTTATAGTTGATGCTGTATATTGTATAGGATGTAGCACCATATGACTGCAAAATGTTGCATTTGTATTATGGAATGAGTCTGTAAATAACTTGCTCTACATTTGTATCTTGATAAATGTTTTCACATTTTCCCTATATGGTCTCTGTGACAAAGTTGAGATTGAGATTGAAAATTGATATTCTACCATTTTGAAAAATAAGACAAATTCTTCCCAAAGGCAGAAATAGAAGAACTAATTAGCATGAAAGTCATTCCTTCCATGTAAGTAATAGATTGATGTGATCAGATTTATGTTTTACTGTGACTTAGGGAGCACCCTGTCCTGTTTTTATAGTTGATGCTGTATATTGTATAGGATGTAGCACCATATGACTGCAAAATGTTGCATTTGTATTATGGAATGAGTCTGTAAATAACTTGCTCTACATTTGTATCTTGATAAATGTTTTCACATTTTCCCTATATGGTCTCTGTGACAAAGTTGAGATTGAGATTGAAAATTGATATTCTACCATTTTGAAAAAATGTGTTTTTTAATATAAGTAAGTTTAAAATTTAAATTTTAAAATTCATATGATTCATTTGCATATTTTTTATAACTTTCATATCAAGAATTCCATTGTTTAGGAATTTGTTTTTTTAACCTGATTTGGGTGGTATAATTATCATAATAATAGGATTTATCATAGAATAGTATGTGAATAAATTAATGGTCCAAGAATAAAATTCGGTGAACATATGGTTGCTGTATTGTCCTGCATCTGTGTGTATAACTGACAGGATATGACACTCGCTAAGTCTTTGAATAGTATAGCAAGTTCAAAATCCCATCCGGAAACAAGACCAGAAGGAGATGAATAAAAAAACGCTGAAATGGCACTGTCTACCACAATACCATACCAATAACTTATTAACTTAATGAAATTAGCTTAAAGTAAAAAAACATTTTAAATTTTTATAAAGTTTAGTGTCTTATTTACTGAATTGTAATTTCAAGACCATGTTTGACCTCTTAAAAAACATATAAATCAAGTGCCATTTTGATGAATTTCCTACTTAAAATATGTATATTATCTAAATGCAAAATTAAATTTTTTAAAGGTATAGGCCAATCAACTCATATTTTAATTGCCTTTCGTCATAATATTTGTGTTGTGAATCTTTTATATACTTTTGAATGATGTAACATGGAATGTTAGTGGGTTTTGGGAAGTCAGCACAGATTTTCAAACAGTCCACTATAAAAAGACAAACTATCTAAGCCTGTATTATTTTGTCTGGAACAGCCCATATATTTTACATAGTTTGCCTTGTTGCATAAGTGCAAACCGGAGTTATATTATGGTGAAGTCAGTCGGGCTGGTGCGCTTGGAAAATAGTTGTGTTTTTTGTGTTATCAACTCTTCCTACAGTTTTCAACCCAGTTCTCGGAAACTTCACAGAAAGATTGCACATTTATTGAAGTTGTGCACCTGCTTTATGGAAGCATTTTAGGATTCTTTTCCTAATTTTCCATCTTTTGGAATATTTTTTCAGACTTTTGCAATTTTTATACTTGACAATGTTGAATATATTTTTAATAACATATTTTTATTATTTTGTAGACTGGTTCCCTATTTATTTGACTCTCTGATCAAGCATGGTGAGACTCATTTATTGGTACTGACACTACAGTATTTGTCAGATATACCAGAATCATGTCTGTGCAAAACACTCCAGTTTATACTGAGGTAAGTTATACAAAAATTGTTTCAAGTCTTTTAAAAGCCTCAGTGGCCGAGTGGTTAAGGAAGTGGTCTGTCAAAACATAGATTGCAGGATCAAGTCTCACTTCAGTTAGGGTGCGCTGGACTCCAATTTTAATTGACAAAGATTGCCAGATTTCCAACCGAAGGTCAGGGGTTTTCTTCTGGACATGTCTTTCTCTCAAATAAAAACTGGAAAAAGCTGAAAAATTGCTTAAAGTGGCGTTCAGCACCATGTAAACAAACAACATCAAGTCTTGAAATAACCACTTACTATATATCAGTGTAACAGTACTTTAATACAGGTATATAGATCAAGAAAAATGTTTAGTAATGCCTGGTGCTAAAATGTGTAACCTTACTCTGATAAAAATAATCATGGCAATTTTGAACATTAGTAACTTTCAGGTAGTACCAGGGGGGGTTTGTTACAATGGGCATTGTCTTCATTTCCATCTAAATACAATAAATAACATATGTCTGTACATGAATATTCATATTTAACATTGTAGCATGCAACTTTAGGAATTTCAGGTAGTATACACATTAATTTACTCTTCTTTTCATACATCTTGAAACTATGGTTTGTTTTTTATCTTGCAGTTCAGAGGATAAAGATTTACCACAGAGAAATAACAGTACAGAGTCATTAGAAGATTGTCCCTTATCACTCAGCAAGTTATACTACATGTATCCTTTCCTTATACACCATACTGTGTATTGCTGGGATTGTTTTGGGGACATACTATTATGTCTGCATCAATGTCACAGATCTGTGTACTGCTGGGATTGTTCTAAGGACATACTATTGTCAACTATCAATGTCACATATCTGTGTTTTGCTGGGATTGTTCTGGGGATATACTATTGTAGACTATCAATGTCACAGATCTGTGTATTGCTGGGGATACACTATTGTCGACTATTAATGTCACAAATCTGTGTATTGCTGGGATTGTTCTGGGGACATACTAGTATGTCTGCTATCAATGTCACAGATCTGTGTGTTGCTGGGATTGTTCTGGGGACATACTATTATGTCTGCTATCTATGTCACAGATCTGTGTATTGCTTGGATTGTTTTGGGGACATACTATTATGTCTGCTATCTATGTCACAGATCTGTGTATTGCTGGGATTGTTCTGGGGATATACTATTATGTCTGCTATCAGTGTCACATATCTGTGTATTGCTGGGATTGTTCTGGGAATATACTATTATGTCTGCTATCTATGTCACAGATCTGTGTATTGCTTGGATTGTTCTAGCTACATATTATTGTCGACTATCAATGTCACAAATCTGTGTATTGCTGGGATTGTTCTGGGGACATACTATTGTCGACTATCAATGTCACAAATCTGTATATTGCTGGGATTGTTCTGGGGACATACTATTGTCGACTATCAATGTCACAAATCTGTGTATTGCTGGGATTGTTCTGGGGACATACAATTGTCGACTATCAATCTCACAAATCTGTGTATTACTGGGATTGTTCAAGGGACATACTATTGTCGACTATCAATGTCACAGATCTGTGTATTGCTAGGATTGTTCTGGGGATATACTATAATATCTGCTATCAGTGTCACAAATCTGTGTATTGCTGGGATTGTTCTAGGGACATACTAATATGTCTGCTATCAATGTCACAGATTTGTGTATTGCTGGGATTGTTCTGGGGACATACTAATATGTCTGCTATCAATGTCACAGATCTTTGTATTGCTAGGATTGTTCTGGGGATAAACTATTGTCGACTATCAATGTCACAAATCTGTGTATTGCTGGGACTGTTCTGGGGACATACTATTATGTCTGCTATCTATGTCACAGATCTGTGTATTGCTTGGATTGTTCTGGGGACATACTATTGTCCACTATCAATGTCACAGATCTGTGTATTGCTGGGATTGTTCTGGGGACATACTATTATGTCTGCTATCAATGTCACAGATCTGTGTATTGCTTGAATTGTTCTGGGGATATACGTCTACTATCAATGTCACAGATCTTTGTATTGCTTGGATTGTTCTGGGGACATACTATTATGTCTGCTATTTATGTCACAGATCTGTGTATTGCTATGTTTGTTCTGGGTATATGTTCTGTAATGCAGGGATTGTTCTAGTTACATACTACTGTCTGCTATCAATGTCACAGATCTGTGTATTGCTGGGATTGTTCTGGGGACATACTATTATGTCTGCTATCTATGTGACAGATCTGTGTATTGCTTGGATTGTTCTAATTACATACTATTGTCAACTATCAATGTCACAGATCTGTGTATTGCTGGGATTGTTCTGGGGACATACTATTATGTCTGCTATCAATGTCACAGATCTGTGTATTGCTGGGATTGTTCTGGGGACATACTATTATGTCTGCTATCAATGTCACAGATCTGTGTATTGCTGGGATTGTTCTGGAGACGTACTATTATGTCTGCTATCTATGTGACAGATCTGTGTATTGCTTGGATTGTTCTGGGGACATACTATTGTCGACTATCTATGTCACAGATCTGTGTATTGCTGGGATTGTTCTGGGGACATACTACTGTCTACTAATAATGTCACATATCTGTGTATTGCTGGGATTGTTCTGGGGATATACTATTGTCTGCTATCAATGTCACAGATCTGTGTATTGCTGTGATTGTTCTGGGGACATACTATTATGTCTGCTATTTATGTCACAGATCTGTGTATTGCTGGAACTGTTCTAGGGACATACTATTGTCGACTATCAATTTCACAGATCTGTGTATTGCTTGGATTGTTCTGGGGTATACTATTATATCTGCTCTCAATGTCACAGATCTGTGTATTGCTAGGATTGTTCTGGGGATATACTATTATGTCTGCTCTCAATGTCACAGATCTGTGTATTGCTAGGATTGTTCTGGGGATATACTATTATGTATGCTATCAATGTCACAGATATTTTCTCTGTGTTGTTCGGTTGTGATATATACTATTCTATAATTTATAATGAAGCTTATTGCAAATTCTCTTTTTTTCAATTTGATATGTAATCAAGACATTGCATCTGTCAGATGGATTTCTAATGTCTAGTCGATACTCTGTCGTATTCCATACATGAAACACAGGTGAAAAATTGTGCAAAGTGGCAATATATATCTATTTGGTATAAAACTTAGATGGTGTTATATTTGGTTTTTATATGAAATGATAAAGATTTGAAAACTCTAGAATGTACAGAAAGAATAAAATGCTACATGAATAAGGGCCTTTCAATGAAAAAGTTAATGCTAATGTTTTTTTTGAGACATGGATTGTTGATCATCAATAGTAATACATAATTGCCAACTGTTCCGTTTTTTTTTAGGATTGTTCAGATTTTTACCTTGTTATTCTGCATTCTGGATTAGAATTGTTCTGTTTTTGATTTTTCTCTATATAATTTCCCTAAACTAACGACACAATTCTCATTGTATTTAAAATCTGTCGATATAAATTGCAGACAAGATCGAGATTGGAGCATGTTAAAAAATAGTGCATTTTGGATTCATTATATGAAAATACAGACTTTTCACCCCAAAAACATAATGTGAAATGAAAATAACACATAGCTCCCAGACAGACATTTTTGTTTTAAAAACAATTTGGTGGCAGAAAGGCAGAGTCCTCTTGACCTCATGCTGTTCTGCTAAGACACTCAGATATGTTGGCAAGTGTGGTAATAGGTAAAAACATGAACCTCCTATATACTTTTTAATGGATAAGTATTAATTTAGATTTTCAAGCATTGTTTCTATAGCTAAGTGAAAATAAACCGTTTGAAATATTCTCCCAGATCCAAAATGTTTGATTAAATAATGGATAAAACACCATGTTCTTAAAGCCATTCATTCGTTCTTATTAAGAATGTGCATTTAGTTTTTGTCTATCGAACTGGAGTTAGTTCCCTTGACTACATACCAGAAACCAAATACTGCAGATGCCTTTTAATGATGTATTTCTGGTGGAATGTATCAGAACTCTGTCATTTAAAAATGTCTTGGTAAGTTTACATTTGTTTTTTTTTATGCTTTCATTTGTAATGTAATGTAGTTAGTGAAGTACCTTGTAGTCATTTGTAATGTAATAAAGTTAGTAAAGTACCTTGTAGTCATTGACAAATTGAAATCTAATAATATAGCTGAAAATCAACCAGGCCACTATTCTAAAAAATAATCTATGAAATAGAAATATAAAAATCAAATATTATTGACACAATGACATTGGGATACAATCTTGGGTGTCTTGTGTTTGTTCTTTTTATGTATTGAAAAAAAAATTAGGATAAATGTTTCATGTTAATTATGGAGTACATAATTTTCTTTGTAGGTTTTATTGGAGTATTTATATTACTTGTTGAACAAGGGACCAGATGACATTGAGGATATAGTAAACAACCCTTCATTACCACAGGTATTGTAGGATGGTAGTCATATGGTAGAGTTCAGGCTAAGACTAATTTTTATTATTTAATACTGGATAATAGAATTTATCTAAAATTAAGTATGTATTTATGTCAGAATTGAAAAAATAAGCGATCGATACAACCTGGGTGATACAAAATCTTGTATCATCTGTACAGGTGATAACAATGTGTTCTTTTGTCAGGACTACTTTTTGTGGTCATAATGAATGGTATAACTAATGATTCTATAACAGTGATAGCAAATAACTGTCATTCTGTGAATGAAATGTGATGTCATAACATTAGGGACAATATTTAATATTAAGTACTTATAATTTTGAAATTTTGTTCTGCCTTTATGATATTTCTTAATTTTAGATAACCTTATTACATAGATTTAAGTAAGGGTACAGCTACCTGTATCGCGTCTCGACAGTTGCATACATTTCGCATTACAACTTGACATAATGTTTCTCATAGTGATACAAATTTGCACAACTCTCTCGACATGATACACATAGGTGTACCTACACATTATTTATTTTATGTGTATGTATTTGATCTGCTACCATAATTACTACAGTCAACCACTTATTTTATTGTCACAAAGTGTGTACCTGTGTTGAAATATTTGTAACAGAGAAAATCCTTTATCAAATGTTATACTTATTTCTACTTCAATGGCATTATAAAGATCACTCACTAGATTATACATTTTATGTTGTGTTATTCAATCAGATTGCTGTTGCATTAAAAAATTGTTGTTAATCCTGATTATAACTGACATACTGCTTGATAGATGTTAAGCAGCCATTCCGCTAATCAATTTACTTTATCAATGGTCCAGTTTTTTGTTCATATTTGGACTGGTCTTGGTATCTGTCCCTGTACAACCCTTCTGACGTGTTACCCCTGTATGATTCCAAGATCACAACTCATTTCTAGTCCTGTTTGATAATTTGATGGTAACTTGTTTAGTATGTGGTTTATTCTGGAAGTTTATCCTCAAATTAAATATGGTCACAATATAACTGAAACATTCCAGGGTAGTGATATCAAAACCCATCGAGTCCAAGTTATTTACTTTATTGGTTGATAAAATGTGCTAGCATACTTTTTGTTATTGATATATCTTGCTTTATTTGTTGATTTGTTTTGTTTTTACAGTATTAAGTTTATCATTTTTTCTGCCTACTAATGTTTCCCTGGTAAATTTTAAGTAAAGAATGTTTTTGTGTTAAAGTCTGTATTAAAAAAAACTCGTACATTTGTGTAGCTGTAGCCATTTCTAGATCATAATGACATCCTATGTTGTTTTCATAGGTTGTAGATTGGATATGTTGTCTGCTAGATGGACACTTTACACAGCTGATTATCTCCCCTGATGCCAGAGTTGTTCTTGTAAATCTCCATAGTATTGTGCAATCACAGGTATGTTATGTAATGCCATAATCATTATACATGTACCTGTACTGTGTATATCCAGCTAATTATCTCCCTTGTCCTAGAGTCTTAATAAATTCTATAGTATCATCCAATCAGAGATATGTTATTCAATTACAAAGTCCTTAAATACTGTCCATGTTTTACCTAAGCTTATTTTCTCCACTGATTCCAGTGCCATTCTTTTAAATCTCCAGTCAGAGATATGTAATGCCAGTCATTATACATCATAGACAGTTTACACAGGTAATTATCTTAATACCTGATGAAAGAGTCATTCTTGAAAATGTATCAATCAATCACAGGTGTTATAAAATGTAATGTTAAAGTCATAATTGTAAATCTCAATTTCCATCTTTGTACTGTAACTTCAGAGAGAGGACATGAACATTGCATTAGTTCTTGTATTGTTTATTTGTTTATATGAATTTCTTTTTGATCTTAACACGATGATAATTCATTCATTGACATTATCTCTATTCTGGCACATATTCGGACACATTATTAACAATTCCTAAGGAGGCTTAGCAACAGCCTGATATTCTTCAGTTAAAGGGTGGTGCTAACATTCCCTTCATAGTAAATGAACTATAAATCAAAAGTTTGATACCAACTTTTTTCAAGTGTTAACAATAATAAAAAATACATTTCTATTTTAATTTGGTAGTATTTTTCTTAAAAAATAGAATCCCTTACAACCCTGAATGTTTTGTCTCATTTTTGTCATCTGCATCCCCCTTTTTAAAAAAATGGATTATTCATGTTTACTGAAGATGATTTGGAGTTAAATATGTTAAATAGCAGATAAACATTGATATGAGAAACATGTGATAAATTTTAACCCGAAATCCTCACTAAGTTAGAAGCGTATGAAAATGCTTTGATTACATTCGACTTAACCTCATATCACCATTTTTTTATTAACGAATTGACATTTCTAGCCAGATCACACATGTTTTCTGAGTTTCTACGCATAATAATACAGTGCACTTTTAATACCTTAACTTTGATGTAAATATCCAATTATATACTTTTTATTTTTATAAAAATTTTTGTTACAAAAATATTATTTTTGTACAGTTATCAGCGATAAAAATAATATTAGTAATTTGTTTTGCTTGCATGGTTTTCTCAGCGTTTTGTATTGCACCTTGTGGAAACCACTCGATGTAATACTAATGCTGGGAAAACCTTTATCGCAAAACAAATTACTAATATTTTGTATATTGTATGTATTAATAAGTGACTATATGTGTGTGTGTCTGTGTGTGTACTCAGTGTTTAACTATTCACATCCTGTGTATATTAGTATTATCATTTGTCCAACAGCTTGTGTAATGTATATAGCTATAAAATGTTGCCTTTTAGACATTAAGAACAAATCAATAAATCAAGAATAATAGTTAATTATTGTACTGATTAGTTGAGGGCAGTACACTATAATCATATTTGTGTATTTTTAGGTTGAGTTCTATGATGATTTACTGAGTTTAGATGCCTTACTACAACAACTGAAGACTAAGTGTGACATCCCACAAAATAAAATGGTCGGACAGTACTGCATAGAAGTCTTACACATTTTATAAATAAATAATCTGTTCACATCATTGATCTGTAATACTTATGTACAACATATTTCCCAGACTTGTGGTGAAACAATGTTGTTAATCATTTTGATCTAATGATAATATACATTTTATGGCATGTTTTAGGTTTTCATTGGGCTTTATTAGAAATAAATTATATCAAAAAGAGCTAAATTGAAAAATTATTTATATCTGCATTATAAATCTTTTCATTTTATGTGCATTTTCATTAAATTATCTATCAATAATTATAACTTTTACTGAAAAAGAAAGTTTTACTATCTACTATTATCTACTATTATAATATGATTAAAAATTTGGATGTAGTGTCATGGAATATGTACAGTTAAAAACAGTGCTGGTGAAGTTAACGGTGGATTAGAGTCATAACACCCATATAAGCCAGGATTAGTCGAAATTGGTCCACTGTAGGTGCTGCTAGAATCTCTGGAGCAAATGGCGTTGTAGGAAAGTATTGTGGTTAGTACAAAACAGTACTTGTACAGGTTGAGTTGAGTGTAGATCTGCCTGATGTTGTTTGCAGTTGAGCCCATGTGTCCTTGTGGTTTGGAAATGTAGGAGGTGGTGTATTGATACCGCCACTATGTGAATGATGATCTTGTAGAACATGACAGCTCTGTTTATGGCTCTTCTGTGTTGTAATTGTTCCCAACCAAGTTGGTCCAGCATGTTGGTGATGCAACCAGGTTCCCAGAGTAATAGTTGCCCGTTGCAAATCAATCTGCCTGGGGTTGGACAGCTACAAGGCACTGAATGTTCTGATGTTTGTGGGGGGTCCCACACAGAGCTTCTGTTTTCTAGTACCAGTCCAACTCAGGTGATGTATGACTGACTATGGACTTCCTGTGGGCAGTGTCTCAGGTTTCTGCGGATAAATCCAATGGATCTTGTGGCCTTTGCTGCTGTCTGGTTTATATGTTCTTCCAATGTGGTTGTGGACTTGGCAGCTTGTCTTAATTGGGACCTTTTTCTTGCTTATGTATATGGTTATGCATTTCTGTGGATGGAGTGCCATCTGCCAGTCTTCTCATTTTTATAGATTGTCAAATTCTTGTTGCAGAATGAATAGATGTTCGAATGGGTCCGTATAGATCAAGCAGTCATCAGCAAATAGCTTGACTGTGGAGTTGACTTTCGGGCAAGTCATTGATGAAGACGAGAAAAAGCAACGGTCCCACAACTTGTTGTGGATGCAGTCCTAGACTATGCCCGAAAGTGGATTAAGAGAAAAAGGGGACAAGAGCAAGAACTGGATGATGCGTCTCTATGAGCAGGAACAATAAGTTCTTTGGTACAACGTCACAGTAAGAATCTTATTCATTGCTTTGGTGATCGACCAAAATATGTTTTCAAAGTCGAGGATACTGTGGGGTGCTTCACATCCGTCCATTTTTTGTAAGGATTATCGGCAAGTTATTGCACTAACATGGTTAATCCTAGACACACAAGTATATATTTCATGAGATCAAATGAATCTATTGGCTGGATTGAAAGAAGGACAGCAAAAATTATGTGAAACTGTTTTTTTTGCAAAGGTAATATTAATCATAAGTGCAATCTGAAAGAGAACTTTTTGCAATTTAATATCAAGATCAATATACAAAATTTTATATATTGCAACCTTTGATTTTTCAAGTTTTAAACCTCTTACCTCACGACAAGATAAATTTTCTGTCTGAAATAATCGTACATCAAGCCTTCGCTTCCACATATGCCTACAAATATTTAGTTGTAGATTACAACAATACATAGTTTTCTACTAAATAACAAAAGGACAAATTACGACGAGGAACTGGTTTATAGCATGCTAGATTTACTGATCGACAATATATTTGTAACTTTTGGAGAGAAAAAACAGCAAAGGAAACCGACCGAACAACAAGAGCCAAAAGTCAAGGACAATTACAAATCCGGATAAAGACAACATATATAACGCAAAACAAAAACCCAAAACACACAATAAAAACCATGAGTGCCCTCAGATGCTCCGGACGAGTAAGCAGTGCCTGGCTCTAATTAAACACCCGTCGACTTACTAATTGTCATGTCTAGGAAAAAGTCAATCCAGGAATATTAAACACTACCTATGACTCTGCGAAAAGGTTTGATCGTATTTGAGAGATTGATTTCCCATAACGATCGACGATCATAGAACTTTCTGTAGAGATAACATCCACCTAGGTACAAAAACCCTTGTTTGAGTAGTTTAGTAGTCAACAGCAGTGATCGGTCTATAAAATCGGAATACCGATCGTAGGATCTAGAAATAACGTATAAATTGTGAAATATACATACCATACGCGGGAGCTGCTGGAATGTTGCTGTCGAGAAAAAGGGAAGTTGACAATTGGAAAGTTGAAGTCATCACGTTTGTCGTAGAATATAGTTTGTTGTTTTACCCGAAACTATTTCTAGAAATAGGCGTAATTATGAGGCTGACCATAATGTATTGGTGGTGTTCAATTTTCAGCTCTCTAAGGTAAATTGAATGTAAATTATAGGTCTGGGCCAGTGTCTTTTGTTTCTTCTTAGCAGGTCTTATAGGAACTCGGCCTCATAAGAGTACTCAAACAGGTCAGCAAGGAGAGGAGCAAAATTAGTACCCAGTGGAAAGTTCGGTCATGACTAATTACCAGGTATTTATATCATTCTCTTTTCCGTTTTTCCTGAAAAAGCAGCGTTTAATAAGATATTAAAGACTGGTTTAAGCTGCTTTTTCAAGAAAACGGAAAAGACGATATAAATACCTGGTAATTAGCCCTGACAGAACTTACTTCGTCATCAATGACTATAAATCAAATAATAAAATATATATATATATATATATATACGTCTACAAATTAAGCCCAACACTGTTTGAATTAGATTTTTAACACTGTCAAATTTTTGCTTTCCCTCAGCGGGATTCGAACTCGCACCGTTGTGACACTGTGGCACCAATTCGCCTGCACTATGTCCAGCGGTCTAGACCCCTCGGCCAAATCCGCTATATAAAAATATAGCTTCATTAACCGGGGTGAATCTTAGACATAGACATAGTACATGTGTACTAGCGTGTGACGATGGAATTTTCGTAACCAATACGTATTAATCTGACAGTAATCTAATTCAGCATTTTTGTATATATTATATAGGATGACAAAGTTACTTGTCATGCAGTCACAGTAAGTAAATTATATACAAACGTCTAAGTATTGTGACAACCATATAATATATATATATATATATAATCATAGTCTCTTTAAGAATAAATATAAAAACTCTGTTAAATTTTCCGAACGTTTCGGCCTCACGGCCTTCCTCAGCGGAATTTTATTGCATAGTAGATATATATATATATATTATATATATGACTATAAATCAAATAATATATATATATATATATTATTTGATTTATAGTCATATATATATATATATATATATATATATAATGAAGACCAAATCTGTCATACTAGAGTATGTTAGATCTGTTGGTATTCCAATTGGTACTTATTGTGATCCTTTCCTCACCAATCTGTTTTTTTTGTGTACTCTTATGAGGCCGAGTTCCTAGAAGGCCTGTTGAAGAAGAAAGAAAGACACTGGCCCAGACCTTTAATTCACATTCCGCCATATTGGTGATGTATTGTTCCTCAACGATGTTAAATTTGGTGACTACTTGCATTCAATTACCCTAGCGAGCTTGAAATTAAAGGCACCACCAATACTCTAAGGTCAGCCTCTTACTTGGACACACTTCTAGAAACATACTCAAGAAAACTACAAATTATACTCTACGACAAACGTGATGACATCAACTTTCCAATTGTCAACTTCCCGTTCATCGACAGCAACATTCCAGCAGCTCCAGCGTATGGTGTGTACTTTTCTTATATATTGTTCTAGATCCCGCTATCGGTATTCCTATTTTCTAGACCGATCACTGCTGTTGACTACTAAACTACTGAAACAAGGGTTTTTTTTACCTTGGTTGATCTTATCTCTCCAGAAGTTTTATGGTCGTCACCATGACTTAACTGATCGTTATGGGAAATCAATCTCTCAAATACGATCTGACATTTTCTCTGAGTCATAGGTAGTGTATCCTATTCCTGGATTTGACTTTTTTCTAGACATGACAATGAGTAACTCGGCGGGTTTCCAATTAGATCCCACCATTTAACCCACTATTTCTTTGGAACTGCGTGTACCTTTTCATGATATTTGCTGTAGTTGCTATATTTTTGATTGTTGGTTTCTCTAGTTTGCATGTTTTTTGAACTTCGATTTGTTGATCGCGTTTTCGACAGTTTCCTTGGTGTTTGGTTTAATGTTATTACTTACATTTTTGCCATCGTATTTGTCTTGCTTTTATTTATTTATTTTTGTCACATTTTTGGGGTTAATTGAATTTTAAATCCCTTGAAATCTACTTCGGAACATTATGCAAGCATGCTTGTGTGAAACTCGGGGGATTAATGGCGACATTTTGAAAACGAAACGTGTTTTCTGCTGAGCATGCAACAAATAAAAACTTTCTAGTTGGGAATCGAAATAATGTGTGTGGGTTTATATGTATAAATGGATAGTCTCTTCAGTGTGCTAACACTACTTGTGGCTCGTCTGTCGTCCAGAAAGCTTTCATTTGCTTTACCGTATCAGAAATTGTTAATTGTACGTTTAACAACATTCACATGCACTCCTTATACAATTCTTTAAAAAACATAAAGCAAAAAGCATGTAAATAGCGCTTGGTCAAAACTAAACAAACACACCACACCGCGTGTGAGCACCAGTTAATATCATTTAAGTAGACTTATGTTAATGCTAAAATCTTGTCTGTATTTAGAATGTAAATCTCTTAATATAGGGATAGTTTCTTTGTCTAAAATTAATCGGATTAAAGTTTTCTGACTTTGAAGCAAAGTTCTTAAAATAGAGCCAACAAAATTGTTATGAAGAAGTTTACTTTTACAACAAGATTCTGGTCTCCATGTTCGCTAAATGATGACTTCAGAAAAGTGACACAGTTCTTGTATAGTTAATTTGGGCGTTATTGCTACCGTAAGCTATATTATTTAAGTGGCAGAGTGAAACAGTTGCTAATCTTTAAAATGGATACGACAAGTAAACTATGAAAATAGTTTTTATTCAGTCATCCGTCTGCTATTTGGTCGTCATAATGTAAATGGCTGAGGTTTTTCAGACAGCTTACACCTTCTTGGTTACAAATCAAGAATTTTGAACGTTTACCAATTGTTATCGCTTAAGGCTTTTTATCATTAGTTGAAGCCAACACTGTAATCACTGTTTATTTTTTAAATGGCTTAGACATGGTAAATATTCATAATTTTCAAGTTTCAAGGCAATAGACAAAATAATATCATAATATAATATGGTAACATATACACCATCCCATTTTCAATTTGTTATTGTAAATAACTAATACACGATTACTGAAGTCTGTGCTGAAACCGATCATTTTAAACTTTAGACATGTGCAATCATTTATCACCAATTCAGTTTTTTTTAGAAGACAAATAAGTTAAACAAGGACCCACAAATTAAAGGACCGACAAACATGCTTACCCTTGGATTACTAGGACTCGCAATCAGACGGGCAACTAAATAAATTTAACACATGACTCACAATCCAAACAACAGACAAAGGCAACAAACAGACAAAACTAAAAAAAGAAAACATACTTTTGTAAAACAAAGAATTAAACAATGCGTTTTTCCTAAGTCAATAATGAAACACAAGTAGTGTGTCAAATCACTTTGTTCCATATGTTTTTTGTTTGTTTGAGTGGTGTTTTAACTCCACTTTCAGCAATTTTTCAGCTATATCATGGCGTTCAGTTTCTATTTGGAGAGGAAACAGGAGTACCCGGAGAAAACCCCCGACCTGCGGTAGGAAAACTGGCAATCCTTGTTAATTAAGATTGGAGTCGAGTACACCCTGCCTGCAGTGAGAATCGCAGTGTTGACAGACCACGTGATCAATAGTAAACGAACTACCTTAAACACTCGGCCACCGAGACCTTTGTTCCATTTGATCATGAAATATATACTTGTGTGTCTAGGATTAACCATGTGAGTGCAATAACTTGCCGATAATCCTTACAAAATATGTTGTAAATAGAAGGAAAATACGACAAAAGAAAAGAAAAAATAAGCGAGTGCAATACCTTGCCGATAATCCTTACCAAAAATGCTGTGAATAAAAGGAAAAAGCGACTAAAACGTGTGTTTTATATTTCATACTCGTTTGTCAATAATACTGTGTTGAATAACGTAAAAAGTGATAACACCATACTATGAACACATTTCTTCAAACGATAAACAACATTACTTTTTCGTACTGTAGTACACATTCACACCCGGTACAAACGTGGAGGTTTTGTCATTTTTGTCTTTATCTGATCTGTCTTTCGACAAAGATTTTGATAAATTTCGCACATCTTTTGTTTTGAAAGAGTCTATAATGTTGTTACTTTTTGATCGATTGTGACCATGAATACTGATTGTATCTTCATCTTTATTCCCTGCATTTTTCTTGACAATCAAATCCGTTTGAGCACGTGTCAACATCCAATCACCCCTAAATTCATCATTTCTAGTGGTGTCATTTGACTTGTCACCATTATCTTCACGTGAATCGTTGCTGTACTTTGAAAGACGACTTTTACTCTTGGAATTTTCATTTGGTAAACCATCCTTTTCTTTTATAAGAGGTGTTGATAAACTTGTATGTAGTCGCTTAAATCGTTCATCTTTTGAAGGGTATCCTGGTTTAAGAAGTGTTTTGCCTCTGTATTTATTGTATTCTTTTAAAGCATCCTGGTCAACAACCAGGACTTCCGGAAGGCGTGTCATAAACGTCCTTTCTCTGTGTGTGACAATTTCCGTCTTCTCCCGTCTGATGCTAAAAGGCATCTTCGGTAGATTTTCTTTGGTTTTATTTACACTTAGACTTCTAAATGAATATTCCGGTGCATGATACATTACATCAAAACTTGGTCGCCTTTTTTCCTCCGCCATCTGAACATTCGGTAAATTTAATCCAGATAGACGGAATTCATCTTCGCGTTTCCATTTAGCCTGTTTCCGTTCTTGATTTTTCATAAACGTGCGTGCTGAAAGATCAAATGAGTTAGAATTTTTCAACTGTCTTAGTGTCAAGTTTGAAAGTTGTCTCTCAAGGTGTCTGTCCTGGCTAATATTTTCATGCAAAATTGTTCCATACAAATTAGTCTTTGGCATTGCATGTCGGACACATAAATGTTGCTTTAGTTTGATGTTCTTCGTATCTGCTCCTGGTTCATAAGTTAATAAATCACGAGATATTTCGAATGGTAAATTGTGATGTAAGGCCATTCTGAAACCTGTCAATGTCATTTCCGCTTTCTTCCTTGAGGTTGGCTCGACTAACGCTAAAATCTAAAGAGTTTGAAATGGATTAGGATCCAATTAAATACGGGTTATACTTAACCGAGCTGTCGTCTTAAACAAGTTTTAAACTTTTTAACGAATACACATTATATAAACTGTTTTTCACCTGCAGAGTACCAAAGTCCATTTCTTCGCCAAAATTCTCTGAACCTTAATGCCCTAAAGCAAATCTTTTTGTATTAACATGGAAACGTATTCTGTTATAATCACATTTGAACTGTTGTATAAATTATACCTTTAAAACTCCTGGTCGATTGCCTTCCTCAGATAACACTTTTATATTCCTCCTGATAATTCAACGCGTATTGTCAACTAATACGGTGTCATCAATCTGCCAAAAAAGCTTCCATTTACAATTAGCCTTCAATTGTTTGCATCTTTGCAATACTGAAATATCGAATATTATATTTTAAGTCATAGATTAATGTGTTGTTAACAACGCTTTACAGAACTCTTTGTTCTCGGTCACGAGTGACTGGTATTGGGTGCATTAAAATTCATAATCAATTCTTGTGTATTAGGATAATCTATAATTAATCTCGTTCCGTTATATCACTGTACAAATTGTGTATAGCTATTTCATTCTATTTGTACGATAAAATAATTCATATATAACCGTCATTGTATGTTTACATTTCTGATAACTATATTGATGAATTTAAAAGTACAAAAAGCTAGCAGTAATTACGCATTATTTTGAAATATCCTAATAGATAAATGGACTACATTTAACGATTGTTGGAGGGGATGAACACATACTTCAACATTTCTGACTTTCTAAATTTTATTTTTGGGTTTAGAAGAAAATGCGATACCCGTACTCAACCCCTTTCTTTTTGTTCTTATAATGTTGTTTGTAACTTAATAAAAGAATAAACCCGTTACAAAAAGTTTATCGACAATTTTCGGAAATCAATATTCCCAAAAGACGACCCAAGACAGCTGGTCAAAACGATCACTATATACCCTCTTTATCGCGTAATCAGTGATAGAAATTTGCAGAAATTTGCAGAATACTTACATCGTATAAGTCTAATATGTTCCATTATAGCTTCTGAATTTATTAACATTACCTGATTGTGTTGGTGCACATTGACTGAGTATGACGTTTCTGTTAGCGACTTCTTACCGGATATGAGGGCTCATATAAATTAAGTAATTCACAACACTTCGTCTTTGCATAACGTTTAGTATTTAGAAAAATACTGGTTCATGCTGGTTATATACAACAAAAAGACGAATTTAAAAATATACCAGTCCATGTATATGTTATACGTTTCTAAAACAAATCATCCCAAGTCACTTGTGTAGTGTGGACTGATCCAAGACTACAAGATGTTAGGGTTTAAACCATAAATTAATGTAAATGAAATCAACAATTAAGAAGATCTTAATAATCTGTTCTTCGTTGTGTAGTCATTGCAGCCACGTGAAAACTGAATTTCAAATGTTATGACAAACAGTCATTTTTACAGAAATTTGGTCGTCGTTACACCCCGAAAGAATATAAAATGTAGTTATAATACTTTTTTATGTCGAGTAAAATGTAAAAATACAGACTTATACTGATCATTATGCACATTGAAATTTCTTTCCTTTCGTTTGATCAACAGTATAAGATCAATTCAATATTTTAAATCAAGCAACGTGTTCCTTTTTTGTATTTAAAGATAATTATTAATTTCATT
This sequence comes from Limnoperna fortunei, assembly GCA_944474755.1. Lineage (NCBI taxonomy): Eukaryota > Metazoa > Mollusca > Bivalvia > Mytilida > Modiolidae > Limnoperna > Limnoperna fortunei. Next base: position 20,574,367 of record OX104117.1, read on the forward strand.
TCCTTTTGTTAGAATTTACAAAAGCTTTTCACCTTTTACTTTTTTAAAGTCCGTTTATTATGTAAACTTATCAGTAAAATCGAAATAATAATTAGGGTTGTAATTATTATAGATAATTTGTAAACAGGTGACATTCAACGTTCTCTCTCTCTATTACGCGAAATTCCGTAATAGTTAATCAAAATTTAAAGGTGCATAATGGCAGGAACCTATAAATCAAGTTAGTTATACAAGTCCCAGATAATGGTAAACGCCAAATACTGTCGCATTGTTTGGTCTAGGGGAGCGAAACTTGGTTAAAAGTATCAAATCGTTTGCCTGAAGACAATACGTCATTACTCATCTGCAGACATGATATTGATTATCATGGCCAAAAGTTCAGAAATCTAATACTGTGACTTATACTTTGTTATTTAAACACAGTATATATATGTTAGAAAAAAGTCTGCCCGATTTTTCATAGTCACTTCTGATTGAAAAAATACATAGACAGCATATATAGGTAGATTCAAGAGAACGCAAGCATTTACATATCACATATTCTAATCAAATAGAACATGTCTGGATTAAAACAATACTGCAACTACTGGTATACACTTTGGATGACGTTAGCGTCACCTTGAAAGATTTATACCGCAAAAGAGGACTTTTTCTGACAAAAGTACTAGTAACTATATATTTATTGGTTAAAGAGAACAAGAGTTATGTCAAACTACAAATTATAAATTTTGAATCGTATCTATTATAAAGAGTTTAAAATTAAGGATAACTCAAGTCAACTTCATAGTTACCTTGACCTTCAACTTGAATGTAACAAGACCCAGTGGAAATGAAAATATAACAATTATATGCAATGGTTTTCACTCATTTGTAAGAACATTCTGGCATTTCTGAAAAAAAAATGTACAAATACGAAATTCTTAGGCAATCCTATCTGGATAGAGTATTGCTGCTGACGACGAAACTTCTTAAACTCATTAAAATTATATTAAAATGAGATCTACTGTCTAAATATCCACAGTGTGTCCGTCTCAAAGATGACTCGGGACATGTTTACGCTGTCATAATCTCGTGATGTCTCGTTTATTCTGTTAACGATTGGAGCAACGATTGCTTTTCTTTATGGAACAAATTAGTTCTTCCCTGTAGCCTGGCCATAGTTTTCTATGTTTGTTCTCAATTACTAGTTTGTCTGCTTTTTTGTTTATTTTCGTCACGTGCTGATCGTTCCAGTATTGATTTATGTTTTATACGTATAGGACCTTGCCTTTCTTTCTGCCAAACATCTTTTGGGGTTTTGTGTTGTCCGTGCTTGTTTGTTTTTTAGTGTTTTTAAAAAAATTTATTACGTTTTGTTTGTTTGTATGTTTTTGTTTTTTGTTTTGAATATAAATGAAAATGATTTTAAGCCATAACCATTTGGGGGGATCTTGACACCCTTGTATTGATTTCTTCTAGTGGTGCAGAAAAAATTCACATGTAGTCTATGCAAACAATTGAGAAGTACCGATGCGTAATCGAAAGAACAAAAATCAATTGCTAAATCACGGATGACAGAAAGCACAAGTACATAACAAGTAATATACACCCAAAAAAAAAATCCAATGAAAAAGCAAGCAACACGAACACCTCTGAACAAAACGGAAGAGTGTGCATATTCTACTTAACTTGTGACATGTAAGACCCGTCGTGTGGGAACATTGGTGTAAAGTCACGAACTAGAAGAGAGACCTGTTATTGTTAGCCACACAAGAACAGCTGTCGTCGTTTGTGTAAGGTTACAAACTAGTGTAAAGACTGGTTAATTATATCTATACAGAGAATATCTGTCACTGTGTGAAATCACAAATATATCGTGTAAAGAATTATAAGTTACACAAGTAGTTAGTTACCTGTCGCTGTGTTACTGATACAGCATAACGATCAACCAATTTATGATGTTTGTGTCCATAAAGCTGTTAGTTGTGTCAACCTCAAACGTAAAATGTTCAATGATAAGAAGTTGTTTTTTAAGTAGCGAAAGCCGAAATTATACGGTAATACCGGCAGATACTGAATAGAGTACAGGGACATTAAAATATTGAATGAACATGAAACACCCATGGATATATGTTTATAAAGATAAACTTGATGAAACAGCAGCTACTTTTAATTTAATTCAAATAGAATGCATTTCGCGTCATTTTATTGAGTATTCATTAGCGATATTTTTCTTTAAATAGTCATGCCGGTTTTTCTTTTGAATGAATAATACTTAAGTACATATAATAACAAAACAAGTCATTAATTACATACAAAGCGGAATAACTCCACAATACGTGTAAGAGTGTAGACGTGTTGTTAGTTCTATTTTTCTAGTGTCTCTGCGCAATAGGTTTATATCAGATGAGAAGGGAAAATATGTTTACACTACAAAATTAAGAAACTTTAAGGACAAAAGAACGATTTATCTACGTATAATCTATAATGTTGTTAATAAAGTTACAATATAACAGATGTAACGTCCGCCAACCTGTCCACATAATCACATCTCTGTTAATTTTCTGAACGTCCGATTTAAATGTACAACCGTTTTCATTTCCGTCAACTTAACAGCTAGGCCTTTTCCAAAATATGTCCTTACCTATCATGTATTTCTTTTACTTGTCTCCAGCAGCAAACGTCACGTGAGCAAATAGCCTCAGTCATGACACGAATACGTAAATAGTCTAAAAAACTACTTCCAGGAAATACTGGCAACATTTCAAACAATGTGTGGACAGTTACTATGTATAGGAATATCTGCCAATCACCTTTATGTATTTTGAACATCTTAACTTCTTCATGTCTTTGACATCTATAATTTTGCTTTTCTTTTTACAACTAAACAAGGTTCACTCAGTAAGTAGCACCTAATAGTCGTAGCTAGACCTTTAATTGATTGATTGATTAATGGTGTTTAACGCTAGACCTTTAATAATGTCCATATCTAACTACAAGCTACTATCATCCTAAACAGTAAAACACGGATAAACCGACAAAATCTGACCGAAACGTGTTCTAAATACATGTGCAACATTAGTACGTCGTCTTTTCTTTATTTCAAGGTTTTCCTATCAAAATGCGTGCAATATTATTTATATTTTGTTTGTTTCATTTTTACTAAGTCGCCTAATGGAAATAAAATATTTTGTTATCTATTTCCCATTTCCCTTATATATTTCTTTATTTTACTGTAATTGATGGTTTTTATTTGTCTCGTGTTATGTAGTCTTTTTGACTGAAGTGTCGCTTCTGTTGATTTTTGTACTGTTTCTATCTTCCTTTAAGTGAGTGTAGTTTTCGGGATACTGTACTTCTAAAACTTATACATCTTATACAACTTTAGGATCCTGAAACAAGTCTAAGACTTATATTAATCCGTTTCCTGTATATACAATAATTGCATATAAAATATTTAAAATTACACCAATCACAAATAAACTTATATATTTTGTAACAGAATTAGTAGTAAAAATGTGAGTGCTGATGGCTTTTTAGTGCATAGGTAAGGTTGTAATTAAAACGCCTAGAACTTAGTATATATTCTAGACCTATCAAAAATATTTCAACATTTTCTTTGAATGAAAGGTCAGTTGAGCCAAATAGTCTGGTATCCCTGTTACTCTCCTGGCGTCCTCAACCTGTACCCTTTCCACTTTGTTTATAAGTGTTTTTGTTTTAAGATCCCATATTACATCCACATATTCTAATGCAAGACGTATTAAGGTTAGTTTCTAATGTTTTTTGATTAAGGATATATTTAAATTTTATTAAGATATTTAGACGTTTATATGCCTTTCTGTTATAAAAAATCGATATGTTCATTCCTTATATACCATCATTTGAGATATACACTCCAATAGGTTTGTGACTCAATACTTCACTCACCTGCACGTCATTCATATAAAGGTTAGGAAGGTCTGATTTGTGTATGGTCTTTGTATTTTGAGACTTGAAGCTAACCAACCATTCAGAGAACCATCAATGTATTTTTCAAATATCGCTAGTCAAAACATTTGCTGCCACAACTCTACACGTTATATACAGCGCCTTAGAATTGGTAAGCGATGCGTTTTAATAGATATATGACTTTTAATCGAACATGATTATGAGCATCTCGACAAGTATCTAATTGGATGCAGGAACTGCTTACACGTCAAGCAGGAGCACCTGTTTACTCCTATGTTTTTTCTATGGATTCAGGTTACTCATTGCTAATTGTCTTGTTTGTTGCTGATTTTGGTTTCTACTTTGTGATATGCATTCGGATTATCTCGGTGCCCTATAATTTTATGCTGACTGTTCGATTTTCTTTTCGGTTTACTTTAAAGCAATCTATTTCTGTTTGCACCTTAGTTTTTGATCATGCATTATTATATCAATGCCCTTCAGATTTTAAATGTTTTTGAAAAGATTACCGGATACATGACAAAGTAGCAATGCAGATCTTTAAATATATACCTTATATTATACTTACCACGGCCGAGTATTCTTGTCAATGTTAGTTTTATGGATTAATGATAATAACATTAACATTGCAATTGATTCTCAAACGTGCTTCGTGATCTGTGTAGAAAATAGTTTTAGATTTGATAAATATATCTAGCCAAAAATGAATATTGATATATAACGAAACACTACCGATTAATACATCCATACTATACCTAGTGAATGTGAATACGTCGATTTTGAACAATACTAAAGTTGAGGGTACATCGAAAGTGTAAAAACCCCGTGAAAAGTTTAAAAACCCCGTAGAATAGTGTAAAAACCCCTATATCTATGGTGAAAACCCCACAGAAATGATAGATATTACAATATATTATGATAATAATGCAATATTTGTGAAAAAATAATTATGCTTTATCGCACAGAACCGATTTTTGTAACCGCACGATACGTCCTGAGGTCAAATAGCTAGGGGAGAGCACTTTAATTCTTTTCAATAAAAATACTACAAGTACTGTGAGTAGGAATTATATTGAAAAAATGTTAATACTGACAAATGATTTAATGTGTGAAATTAAAATAATGTCTATAATTTTATAATGAATTTTTTAAATTGATATGTATTTCAATAAAAGCTTTGCATTCTTTGTATTACATGTAACTAAATGTCTGTTGTTATTAAAAGATTTTAAATATGTCATCCATTTTAGTAGCTCATATTAGACAAAATTAGTTAGAATTACAATGAATTGATTAATTGACCTTTCAGTCAATCAACACAATTGTAATTATATATAATTAAGAGCCCCCCCCCAAAGCCAAGTCAAGGCTATGAACATGTGGGGGGGGGGGGTCAGGGGATTTTATATATTTATTCATTTAAGTCGTTTTGTTTTATTACTATAGGAGTAATAATTTTTTTCTAGAAAAGTACAAATTATTATTATTATTATAAGCTTGGTATTGCCTATAATATTCCAAAAAAAAGTTTGAACTAGACCAAGGGATAGTTTTTTGTTTTTGTAGTTAAACTACTATGATATCCTGCCCAAGGCTCGGGACATATGTCGTAGTCCGCGTAACAATTAGTTAAATTTTAGTTTTCAAATTTAAAACTACTAAGATACCTGCAATCATATCGCGTCAATTATCGCTGTCCGAAAACTTACTAAGTGTCTCGCCCTTGAAAAATTAGAGAAATGAATACATTGAACAAAACATTGAAATATCACTTAGAATCTAATTCGCAATTCTTTGTCTTCTTAATAGTCGTCGACAGTTCGTTGATTTTCCTCTTCAGTTGACCTTTATTCCTTCCAAGGTTTAATGACAGTCATTAGTCCGTCTGTCGAAGTAAGGGTCTTTTGGTCCGGCGGCAAGTCGTTGCGGAATCTTCTAAAAAACGTTCTCTTTTCAACTGTCTTGGTCATCCATAGCGATTTCGACACCTGAAACTGTTTAGGGCTGTCCGCTAGTCGGTACTGTCCAATTGAAATCAATGATCTTAGTAAATCCTTATATATTGGGTGTCCACAATATCTCTTGTAACCTGTACTAAATTCAAGAACGGTTGTGATTTCCAGTCGGTGGCTCGCTCGGGGGATTCACTATTATTATTTGTCCAACTTTTGTCAAAGTAACCAATGTGATCAACTGTTTAACGATGTTAAATCAAAGTTGGTTTTAATTTGTTAATAAAATACCTGTGAAATTTCGAAGATAATGACTGTGTCCTTTGTTCCATAGTGTCGCACTTGACTTCGAAACATATCGGGTCATCGGCATGGATAAATCCGTCTCTACCAGAGATGTCGTTCAGTATTGAGTTTCTGTCGGCCTTGACAATTATGTCGTCCACCAGTTTCTGTTTTGCATTCTTAGATGTCCGGAAAGCTGATGTAATAACGTTGACTATAGCCATTTTCCTTGTCTGATCCAAACACTAAGTTTTGTGTATCAGTATCCAGGGAAGGATTCAGAAAATCGAGTTAGAGGGACGAAATTCAGGCAAGGGGATTGGGGACCGCATCCAAGATAGCGGTCCAAGAAAACTTGGCGGTTTTTGTGTGGTGTCCATAACGATATATATCTGCTTGTAACTTGATGCAGTAACGTGCAAGTCACACAAGTTGAAGAATTTCAATTCTTAAAATACTGTGTCCTGAACAACAAAAAGTCTTGATGTCTGTTAACTGGTCGTCTGTGTAACGAATTGAACAAGGCGCTTTTTCATTGTCGCGCATTATCGATTTTATTATGGAATCTTTGTCTGCAATCATTCTGTCTATTTCCTGTAAAGTCGGCAATATTTCCCATCTAAATATATGTCCCATTTCGTTTTTACGCTTCTTGTTTTCATTATACTTTTTGTCATATATCTGTTTTCTGCTGGCAGTTCCGCTCAATTCGTCATATTTCACGGTCAGCCCATTAGTTTAAACATATTTTGTTTCTATTCATATTATAGGGTTATTGCATGAATATTGGGAAATATTGTCCCAAGCAAGTGTTATATTGCACGAGCTTGCGAGTGCAATATAGCATCTTGTGAGGGACAATATTTCCCAATATTCATGCAATAACCCTTTTATTATATAGTAATAATTTTTTTGGTGCTTTTTAGTGATTATTCATTATCTTTGCTATTTTGTAATATTTTACTAGGTCCAATATTATCATATTTTTACTTGGTCAATATTACAGATATATATTTTGATGTAGATGTAAATAAAATAAAAAAACAGATTTTTTTTAATTTTGTGTTTTCATTGGTTGCTCATTAATTGTTGTGAATATAAATTTAAGTCCATATTCCCTGACTCAATTCGGAACTGGAACTCTTTACCATCTGCATGATATGGGGTCAAATTCCTGTGCTTCAACTGTCGACTACTTCAAGACCAGGCTCCAGTCAATCACCATCAGGGAGTAGCCGGTTATTTTTAACTGCACACTGTAAATACTTTTTTTATAACCATTAATAACATATAACTTTTGATTGTCGGCAGTTTGGGAATCGGCATTCAGGGATGATACCACTCTACCACAAGCAAGCAGTCCTTTCAGCTGAAATAATACAAGCGAAGGATGCCAAGACGGCGAAAGCAATATGCAAGATAATTCGGACAAGTCAGTCTTGGTAAGACGTAAAGCCAACAATTATGGCAGAAATCTTACAGATAAAATATGTCCAGTGCCAACAGTTTAGATACACTCTACAACAGCTCGGGCTACGTATGCCATAACGTAAGCGACGAGTTCTGGGGCACTGGACATAGCGGAAATGGCCAGAATGAATTTTGTTACGTTTTCTTATATTTGTTACTTTTTTCAAGACGAATATATGTATAAAGTGTGACTTGTGTTTTGTTCTAGTATGTATTATCTCCAGATTATTCTATTGTTCCTTATTTAGAACATCCCAGACCATTTTTATTTCATAACACAGAATACATAGAGATCCCAAAAAGATAGTCAAATTTTATTGTTCTCTGTTTGCATATATTCATAAACAAAAAATTACAACTCTTTCAATCTACATAGCCTGAATTTTATGAAAGTGGTTTGATAATAAGAAATATGTCTCTGCAGTCTTCTGTTTTGTCTTTTCATGATAATAGGCAGTTTCTTATTGAAATTGACGAAACTTTGTTAAGTTGTCCATTCTGAAAAAGATTAAATAAAAACAAAAATAAACAAACAAACAAACTATATTAATCATCTATTAAAATGTAGTCCAATATTAGCAATTCATATGTATGGACTATTTTTTAAATCAAAGAATACTCATATTCTAAAGGTATAAATTACATTAGATATTAATTTAATTTATTTATTCTTATTCAAAATCATTTTTATGTAACAAATTGTGTATTATAGGATCTATTTTTTAAATATATTTTATTCCTACCTACAGTATTCCTACTTACAGTACTTTAAGTACTTTTATTGCAATTAATTGGAGTGCTCTCCCCTAGCTGTTTGACCCTCATATAGAACGTATCGTGCGGTTACAAAAATCGATTCTGTGGGATAAAGCGTAATTATTTTTTCACAAATATTGGATTATTATCATAATATTTGTTAATATCTATCATTTCTGAGGGGTTTTCACCACATATATGGGGGTTTTTACACTATTCCACGGGGTTTTTACACTTTTCAGGGGGTTTTTACACTTTCGATGTACCGCTAAAGTTGATGTGCAGTGAGATTGCTATAACCATAAGTTATAAAATATATTTTGGGATCTCACGATAGTCTACGAATGAGGATTTCAGTTTTTGACGCGTAGAGAGCAGCGCAAAGAGCGAAAAGACAACTTAGAATTTCTATCACGAATGGAAGATAATACGGGCTTTCATCTAAACGTATACATTTCTACCGTAAACTAATAACTGCCTATAAATTCTCCAGTTAAGAATTAAATGCATTCTTTTGAACTTTCATTTACGTTTGAAAACGTTGACCGAAGCACATTTTCAATGAAGTGCGGTATCGCTTTATGATGAAAATGTGCGCACTGTCAACGCTTTTTTATCATGAGCTTTTCGGCCATTACTAACTAGAATAGTAATTTGTTTCAGTTTATTAGCCAATAAATTAGTTCGGTTTTCATTGTCAAAAAGAACCCAAAATTTGTATCTGAATATTGATAACTAAAAATTAAACTGTTAATTTACTGTGCTAGAATAATGTAATAAAATTACTTTAAACCAGGTTGCTATTGATTTATCAACCCTATAAATGGATATTACCTCACCTAGAGGTTCGGTTAATATCACTATTTTGTCGGGTTGATAAATTCCTTATTTCAAGAAGAAATGTACCTTACAGTTTACTGTTACATATACTATTTATAGGTAAGACCGCACAGTTCACAGTTACTATTTATAGTTTGACACAATACAGTTGACCGATGAAGCAGTGAAACTTTAGGAGTTAACAGTAAATTTGCTGTAGAAAATACATATTGAAGTGTAATGAAAACAATAACTTCAAGCCTATATTCGCATAAACAGTTCAAAAGAAAAGAAAGAGTTCAGCTATTTGTTTTTCACTTTAACGTTACTTTTACTATAACAATATATCTGTTTTTGAAAATTAGTTCCAAAATGTGACAGAATGTACATATAAGAGTTACATGATCTTAATAATAAAGTAAAAACCAGGACGAAAATAAATCTAATTTAAAAATATTATTAAAATATCTAAACCGTCATGAATAGATTTTAAAACGATACTATAAACTTATATTGTATCTGCTATTGAATCAACCTTCAATTAATATTTCACATGCTCATATCAAGCAAATTTTAACCTGTTTAGTTCCGTTGTTGATTTTAGTAGCTATGTACATAATGGTGTAGTAATCGTAGATAGAACACCCCAACGAAAAAAAGATCAGAGCAATCCCCGGCGAAGTATATTTTTACTGGATGATCACGAAAATAAAAGTAACCCAACATTGAAAACCTTCAGAGTAAGAGGGATGAGGAGTTGAGCACAAGTAAAATTTAACTGAACACAGAAGAATCGGGTGCAGTTTACAAAACAAAAATATTAAATCGGACATATTAGACTTATTAACATTAGACTTTGGTTGTCTAAACAAAAATGGGCTACCCGTATTATTTTAAACAGCTAATAGAATGCAGAGAAAATATGTGTTGGACATACCATGTCATTTTGTTATAACTTGCTTCGATATACACTGTAGTTAAAACGAATTATTCGTACGACAAACAAACAATTTTTCCATCACGTCTTGTTATGGGTCTGGTCTCATTAAACATGTCAAATTTGAGAATTTCCTCTAATTGACCTCAGCTCAAATACTGATCAATCAGATTGCCAGAAAATTTTAGTTTGAGGAAACGGAAGGTTTGAAGAAAATCTCAACTTGAGAAGTATTATGAAACTAAGACCAAAGTAGTTACCGTGTGCCATTTAGCACTATTAGAAATAACTGTGTCTGTAGCATTAGCCACATGTACCTTTCACCAGGTGATGTCTGTATTAGTTTTTAAAACTTGTGGCTCATTCATTTGTCTTCGGTGTCTATTGCAATATAATGCCGTATAAATCACGAGTGCGAGCAAAACTCATCTTTCACAACAAATAATTTATTAAATACCATTACTGTTTTGTAACCGATTTACAACGAAGCCGATTGTCGCAGTATAAAGACACAATATTGGCAAAAATGTCACTAATCTTCAAACGAAAGTCTTTTGAGTTATCATAATATCGTTGTGAATGTGATTTGGCCAAGACATACGTGCAGGACTAAACCGATCTATTTGACCGTCAAGAAGAAGCTCAGTGGACTGGCGCCAAATATTAAATTGTCTTGATGACGGTCTGGCGGTAATATTTCCCAGCTTATTTTGCTTCGGTTCAATACCTCTTAAAGCACTACTTGGAAACCAAAATGTGTCTTCCTTACCAAAATAGCTCTTCTGTCTGGTTAGAGATGTTCTAGAGGACTGTAATGGCGGCAATTCTAAACTGTCTGAATTTAATGCCTTTTCAACAGACGCTCCCCTTCCAAGATTTCCTAACCTTAATACTGGACTTAGCAAACTTTTCTTTGGCTTTTCTACTTTTACTTCCCGAACGTTTCTCGGTGCTGTAGCAGATTTCGAATACGACTTTAATTTGACATTATATTTTTTGTTGTCTGTGACATAAGCACTTAATCGTTCATTGAACCGACGTCGAGATCGAATGTTTCGTCCTTGTTGTGAAGCGTCCAGCGACAGTTTTATAGTTTTTACATTACTATCTTTTTCTCCCAAAGCAGACGTCCGACCACTGTTTAATACACTGGAATCAACATCATCAGAATCAAAATGAGTGTTGTGGATTGTTTTCTTGCCTATAAAAAGATGACGGTCATTCAAAACTTGGTCACTAAATTTATATATACTGTCAATGGTAAATATAGGTGACGGTGCGCTCAAATCACCGTGACCAAACCCGTCCTCTCTGGGCAAATACACATTAATATATCCATTTCCGTAGTTGATCTCCGTTTTCTGACGCTCCATATTTGACCGACACAAACACAAAGAATTCTTTAAATAGCCATCGTTTAGTTATATTTCGCGTATTTCTTAAAGCCTATTTAATTTAAACGCGAATATCACATATTTATATCCTTAATTTTGTTTAGCTTTCTTTGTACACAAATTGTTTGTAACGCAATGAATATTTGCACTTACGTATTTTTCACATTAAGTAATTGGATATAAAGACACTATATGAAGGGTCCATTATCTGTTTGTTTGTAAACTGTCCAAAGTTGTTTACAGGTTATAATACAGGTAAACAACGTTGCTTGTTGGAAACATTTTTCAATGAACATATCGTTTAACAATCTTCATCCAACAAACTATGCACACGTTAAAGCTATGTCTCCCAGATTGAAATCGTCCACGCAGATATCATTTACGTTTGTTACATAGTTTAAACCACATCGGTTGTGATCTCGTATTTATAACAACTGAATATAGTATAAAAATGTATATCATGATCATTTTAAATATACACAATACGATTTAACCCCGTCAAAGTACCTGTGTCAGTTAAAGCAGTTCCGAAGGTAGATAATGGAGATCTACTGAATTAACTGTATACAATAAGTTAACGAATGGTTTGTGTTAAGGATAATGTCACCCTTTACAAACCTACAACGTTACTAATAGCTTTTCAGTCTTCTTTTATTTAATTGTAAAAATATGAAAAGGTTTTAAATCGCCAAGGACTTCGGTATTTTAACATATAGTATCTGATTCCAGATAATTAGTTAATGTAACGAAACTATAATTAATTTAATGTAAAATTTGTTGCACTTTTATTGAGAAAAAATGTTGCAGAAATATAACGAGCCCAAACATATATTCAGAGGGATCGTCTTAGCTAGCGACAAATCCGGGTAGCTTGATCAAAAACTCTGAAATTTTTTTTGAAGGAATTAAAATGGGGTTTAAAAGAATTATAACTGATTGTTATTATAAGAAAACAACCTGTTATCATTGATTTTGTAAGAATATAATGTGTTTGGAGGCGCACAGAGGCACGCTCTTCACATCGTTTTCACATACAAAGATAAATTAAAAGGACCAACACAATACTTAGTTTATTGGGTCGAATGTGAGACGCGGACTTTTTAAAATATATTCTACAACTTTCAAATTTCAATACGCCCCAGACCCCTCGCCTTACTGGTGTGCATCCACTTCATTTCAACCAAATTCCCTATCGATGAATTTAAAATCTGCACTCTTAAAAAATGAGCATAAGAGTTTAGTCAGTCAAGTGGTTGAATCTTTTAAATAACACGTCGCAAATAGTTCTGCATTCTTTAATTATTTAAGTTAAATTAAAACGACTGAAACGTGCAATTAATTAATATTTAAGATAGACAGTTGATAAGACTAAGTACTGCTGTGTCATCGTAGATATGACACATGAAAAATTTAAAACACGCTATATTAATGAAAAGGTCTCACATCAGAAGTAATACGATCGTTTTGTATAAAGATTTAACCCACAGGGTCATCTTTAAATCTCATCAAAACTAAAATCAATTCTGGTTAAATATCGATCAACAGAATTTTTATTAAACAGAAATATGTCATTAATAAAGTATATACTTATATTTGATGGATTGTGAGACATTTAAACATGGTTCAGTTCAATTGTATCTACTTTGTTTCAAATTATTGGCATAATCTTAACCGAATATATTATTTAATGCATTTCTTGTGCGCAAATTTTAATGACTTATGCATAACATTTCTATTTGAGATTTAAAATTTTATATAAATACATTACTTGCTATTAAAACCACTAGTGCAGGTACAGCGATCTATATAACAGCTTTAAAAAATCTCCCTTTAATGAAGTAAAATAACAATATGCAAACTTAGATTTAAATTTTAAATTAAAAAAACTACTATTTTATTTTAAATTAATTTTAAATTAGTTTTAACATGAACAGTATATTGCGGTTTGCTTTTACAGACGTCACATGTATTTTAGAATAATATCCATTTCCAATCCGGACGTAACGATGTTCTGCTCTTTTACCAATGCAAAATTAGCAATACCACCATAAACACTTTATTAAATTTTAGGTTCAGTTCTTCGTAAAAAAGAACGTCATTCGTTCCACATGGTTTTACATTTGCATATTAAAATCAGCTTCGATTGTTAATGTCTGCCGATAACACTTAAACCTTCTGTGAAAACGCCTTTGTACAAAACGTCATTTTAACGTCATCTGTGCTACATCATTTATTTAACATTTCATAAATTAACGTCAGCTTTGAGATCTACTGCATTCTAAATGATCTCATACCATTACTTAGATTGTGGATGTCCAGCTGTAGAAACACTATATTTTGTCGATAGAAATATGATTTTCGATTGTAATGACATTTTCATATTTAGAAAGGCAAACGTTTGGTTGCAGTTCTTAGCTGGAATTTGCTTTCCTGTTTGGCGTTTTGGGGTTTGAGAACTTTTTTACTATATTTTCAGCATTAGTTTTATAATTAAGGTCTTTCCCCTTTCCAAGGGAAAGACCTTACTGTATTTCGTATGATTATTAGGTCTTTCCACCTTTCTGTGGAAAGACCTATAGTTATTGTTCTGATTATTATTTAGGTCTTTCCACCTTTCTGTGGAAAGACCTATAGTTATTGTTCTGATTATTATTATTATTCTTTTCTCTTTTCTTCCGCCAACTTATTTCGGTGTCTGGTTTTTTTACTTCGCGACATGTCGCTTTGATATTTTATATCTGATATCGGTTACCCATTGCGCTTTCGCAGTTCACCCTGACTGACCGCACCCTTTTCCTTTACGGAGTTATCTCCCCTTTTACTAAAAAGCTTGTTCATGCTACTCCTCCTAAACCAAAAAAGATAGCAATACCGAACCTTTACCAAAATGTGTCCTATATCCTTGCGCAACTTTGGGACGGATTGATTGAAGGGTTCTGACGACATCTTTTAGGAGTTATCTCCCTCTAAATAAAAGTAGTAAGTGACATTCAAACAAATCTCAGCAACTAAAAGAGATAGAGGCCTGGGGTCTTCACCATAGATCATCTTGACCTTTGACCTTGAAAATGGACCCAAGGTCAAAGGTCAAGGTCACGTTCAAAATTTTGCTATTTGCTTGTTCGCGCTACTCCTCTGAAACGGTAAAAGATAGATAAACACTTATTGAGAGTAAAATGTTCGTCTAATTAAGGCACAACTTTGTCACATTTGGAGCGAAGTAATTTGACTTCATTTTATAGGAGTTATCTCCCATTATATATGTAACTTATTGGTTTTTTACATGTTACTCATTAACTATCAATGATAAAGGGAAACGAAAGAGTGCAAAATGTTGGTCTCTTAAAGGAGCAACTTTGTTACTTTTATTGGGAAAGGATTTGACTTCATTTTATAGGAGTTATCTCCCATTATATAAGTAACTGATTGGTTTTTCGCATGATACTCATTAACTATTAATGATAGAGGGAAACTAAAGAGTGCAAAATGTTGACCTCTTAAAGGAGCAACTTTGTTACTTTTACCGGTAAAGGATTTGACTTCATTTTATAGGAGTTATCTCCCATTATATATGTAACTGATTGGTTTTTTACATGTTACTCATTAACTATTAATGATAAAGGGAAACGAAAGAGTGCAAAATGTTGGTCTCTTAAAGTAGCAACTTTGTAACATTTGAAGGGAAAGAATTTGACTTCATTTTATAGGAGTTATCTCCCATTATATATGCAACTTATTGGTTTTTTACATGTTACTCATTAACTATTAATGATAAAGGGAAACGAAAGAGTGCAAAATGTTGGTCTCTTAAAGGAGCAACTTTGTTACATTTATAGGGCAAGGATTTGACTTCATTTTATAGGAGTTATCTCCCATTATATCTGTAACTGATTGGTTTTTCGCATCGTACTAATTAACTATTAAAGAGAAAGGGAAAGTAAAGACTGCAAAATGTTGATCTCTTATAGGAGCAACTTTGTTACTTTTACAGGTAAAGGATTTGACTTCATTTTATGGGAGTTATCTCCCATTATATATGTAACTTATTGTTTTTTTTACATGTTATTCATTAACTATCAATGATAAAGGGAAACGAAAGAGTGCAAAATGTTGGTCTCTTGAAGGAGCAACTTTGTTTCATTTATAGGGAAAGGATTTGACTTCATTTTATAGGAGTTATCTCCCATTATATAAGTAACTGATTGGTTTTTTGCATGATACTCATTAACTATTAATGATAGAGGGAAACTAAAGACTGCAAAATGTTGACCTTTTAAAGGAGCAACTTTGTTACATTTACAGGTAAAGGATTTGACTTCATTTTATAGGAGTTATCTCCCATTATATATGTAACTGATTGGTTTTTTACATGTTACTCATTAACTATTAATGATAAAGGGAAACGAAAGAGTGCAGAATGTTGGTCTCTTAAAGTAGCAGCTTTGTTACATTTATAGGGAAAGGATTTGACTTCATTTTATAGGAGTTATCTCCCATTATATATGCAACTTATTGGTTGTTTACATGTTACTCATTAACTATTAATGATAAAGGGAAACGAAAGAGTGCAAAATGTTGGTCTCTTAAAGGAGCAACTTTGTTACATTATAGGGCAAGGATTTGACTTCATTTTATAGGAGTTATCTCCCATTATATATGTAACTGATTGGTTTTTCGCATGGTACTAATTAACTATTAATGATAAAGGGAAACTAAAGACTGCAAAATGTTGATCTCTTAAAGGAGCAACTTTGTTACATTTACAGGTAAAGGATTTGACTTCATTTTATAGAAGTTATCTCCCATTATATATGTAACTTATTGGTTTTTTACTTGTAACTCATTAACTTTTAATGGTAGAGGCATGGGGTTTTCACCATAGACCCCCATGCCCTTTGATCTTGAAAACTTGTATGGGTCAAGGTCACGTACTAGTTTTTGACCTTTGCTATTTTTAAAGATATTGAAATTATTTTCGTCTTAAAATGTTCTATTAATAATTACGAGTAAATAAAGACATGGCGTTAAAAGTTGTATAAAACTTTTATAAGAGTTATCTCTCTTAGAATGCCAATCTGTAGCAAATAATATAAAATAATTTCTATTTTAAATATTTATAGCAAAGTTATAACATTTTGCCAAAAGGTTATTATTTAAAATGTCATCATGTAATACAAAATTAAAATTAATATGGAAAGACCCTCAAATGTTCAACCGAACAGTTGATCTTTAATATTATTATTATTATTATTATTTTCTCTTTTCTTCCGCCAACTTATTTCGATGTCTGGTTTTTTCACTTCGCGACATGTCGCTTTGATATTTTATATATGATGTCGGTTACCCATTGCGCTTTCGCTGTTCACCCTGACTGACCGCACCCTTTTTCTTTACGGAGTTATCTCCCCTTTTACTAAAAAGCTTGTTCCTTCTACTCCTCCTAAACCAAAAAAGATAGCAATACCAAACCTTTACCAAAATGTGTCCTATATCCTTGCGCACCTTTGGGACAGATTGATTGAAGGGTTCTGACGACATCTTATAGGAGTTATCTCCCTTTAAATAAAAGTAGTAAGTGATATTCAAACAAATCTCAACAACTAAAAGAGATAGAGGCCTGGGGTCTTCACCATAGATCATCTTGACCTTTGACCTTAAAAATGGACACAAGGTCAAAGGTCAAGGTCACGTTCTAAATTTTGACATTTGCTTGTGTGCGCTACTCCTCTGAAACGGTAAAAGATAGATAACACTTATTGAAAGAAAAAATGTTCGTCTTATTAAGACGCAACTTTGTCACATTTGGAGCGAAGTAATTTGAATTCATTTTATAGGAGTTATCTCCCATTATATATGTAACTGATTGGTTTTTCACATGGTACTCATTAACTATTAATGATAGAGGGAATGTAAAGAGTGCAAAATGTTGATCTCTTAAAGCAGCAACTTTGTTACATTTACAAGTAAAGGATTTGACTTCATTTTATAGGAGTTATCTCCCATTATATATGTAACTGATTGGTTTTTTACATGTTACTCATTAACTATTAAAGATAAAGGGAAAGGAAAGAGTGCAAAATGTTGGTCTCTTAAAGGAGCAAATTTGTTACAATTTTAGGGAAAGGATTTGACTTCATTTTATAGGAGTTATCTCCCATTATATATGTAACTGATTGGTTTTTCACATGGTACTCATTAACTTTTAATGATATAGGGAAAGTAAAGAGTGCAAAATGTTGATCTCTTAAAGGAGCAACTTTGTTACATTTACAGGTAAAGGATTTGACTTCATTTTATAGGAGTTATCTCCCATTATATATGTAACTTATTGTTTTTTACATATTACTCATTAACTATTAAAGATAAAGGGAAACGAAAGAGTGCAAAATGTTGGTCTCTTAAAGGAGCAACTTTGTTACTTTTATAGGGAAAGGATTTGACTTCATTTTATAGGAGTTATCTCCCATTATATATGTAACTGATTAGTTTTTCACATGGTACTCATTAACCATTAATGATAGAGGGAAACTAAAGAGTGCAAAATGTTGAACTCTTAGAGGAGCAACTATGTTAC
Organism: Limnoperna fortunei; assembly: GCA_944474755.1. Classification (NCBI taxonomy): domain Eukaryota; kingdom Metazoa; phylum Mollusca; class Bivalvia; order Mytilida; family Modiolidae; genus Limnoperna; species Limnoperna fortunei. The sequence goes on from OX104117.1 coordinate 20,592,484, forward strand.
ATTTACAGGGAAAGGATTTGACTTCATTTTATAGGAGTTATCTCCCATTATATTTGTAATTTATTAGTTTTTCACGTGTAATTCATTAACTATTAATGATAAAGGGAAAGTAATGAGTGCAAAATGTTGGTCTTTTACAGGAGCACTTTTGTTACATTTACAGGGAAAGGATTTGACTTCATTTTATAGGAGTTATCTCCCATTATATTTGTAATTTATTAGTTTTTCACATGGTACTCATTAACTATTAATGATAGAGGAAAACTAAAGAGTGCAAAATGTTGATCTCTTAAAGGAACAACTTTCTCACATTACAGTAAAAGGATTTGACTTCATTTTATAGGAGTTATCTCCCATTATATATGTAACTTATTGGTTTTTCACTTGTAACTCATTAACTATTAATGATAGAGGCATGGGGTCTTCACCATAGACCCTCATGCCCTTTGACCTTGAAAACTTGTATGGGTCAAGGTCACGTACTAGTTTTTGACCTTTGCTATTTTTAAAGATATTGAAATTATTTTCGTCTTAAAATGTTCTATTAATAATTAGTAGTAAATAAAGACATGGCGTTAAAAGTTGTATAAACTTTTATCAGAGTTATCTCTCTTAGAATGCCAATCTGTAGCAAATAATATAAAATAATTTCTATTTTAAATATTTATAGCAAAGTTATACCATTTTGCAAAAAGATGATTATTTTAAATGTCATCATGTAATACAAAATTAAAATTAATATGGAAAGACCCTCAAATGTTCAACCGAACAGTTGATCTTTAATTATTTTTTTTTTCTTCTGCCACAGATGTCAAAAAAGTGTCTTGACGTATCGCTTTGAAACTTGGCACACTTAACCGACACTACCTGGGCTCGACCTGAGTCACCCTGCGACACCGATCTATTTTTAGAAACAGAGTTATCTCCCCAAACACTGTTTACCCTTGTGTGCAGATACACTCAGAAACAATGACAGATATCAAAAATCTAAAGTGAGGAAAATGTTGCCTGACTTATGGCCATGATTTGTCATGCAAAAAAACATTCTTCGATCCACTTCCTGTTTACGCGATTTTGACGCGAAGTTTGTCGAAAACGTCAAAGTTGTCGGATTTACACAAAACTTGGTTTCCAAGTAGATATGAGGGTCCTAATTACACGTATCGGATCAAAAAAATTTTTTGGTCCACCATTTTCAAAATGGCCGCCATTGAAATTTTGTTTTCAATATAACTCGAAAACCATAAAAAATTGAAGCAGACAATATATGAGAAAAATGTTCCTCTCATTGAGATCTACATTTGATATACAGGTTAGAAAACTGTGTGACAAACCGTTTTAGAGGTTATGGCCCTTGACAGGTTTCTGCTAAATTTTTTTACGAAATAACTCAAAAACCGTAAAAAATTGAAGCAGACAATATATGGGAAAAATGTTTCTCTCATTGAGATCTACATTTGATATAACAGTTCAAAAACTGTGCGACAAACCGTTTTAGAGGTTATGGCCCTTGACAGGTTTCGGCTAAATATTGTTTTCAAAATAACTCAAAAACCGTACAAAATTGAAGCAGACAATATATGAGAAAAATGTTCCTCTCATTGAGATCTACATTTGATATAACTGTTTGAAAACTGTGCGACAAACCGTTTTAGAGGTTATGGCCCTTGACAGGTTTCGGCTAAATATTGTTTTCAAAATAACTCAAAAACCGTACAAAATTGAAGCAGACAATATATGAGAAAAATGTTCCTCTCATTGAGATCTACATTTGATATAACTGTTCGAAAACTGTGCGACAAACCGTTTTAGAGGTTATGGCCCTTGACAGGTTTCGGCTAAATATTGTTTTCAAAATAACTCAAAAACCGTACAAAATTGAAGCAGACAATATATGAGAAAAATGTTCCTCTCATTGAGATCTACATTTGATATACAAGTTGGAAAACTGTGTGACAAAGCGTTTTAGAGGTTATGGCCCTTGACAGGTTTCTGCTAAATTTTTTTACGAAATAACTCAAAAACCGTAAAAAATTGAAGCAGACAATATATCAGAAAAATGTTCCTCTCATTGAGATATACATTTGATATACTAGTATAGGTTCGAAAACTGTCCGACAAACCGTTTTAGAGGTTATGGCCCTTGACAGGTTTCGAAATAACTTAATAACCATAAAAAATTGAAGCAGACAATACATGGCAAACTGAATCGGGATCACTAACTAAATTTAAATATCATATTGTATGACCGGCAGTGACATTTTGTCTATAGCAACCAATAAATGTCCTTAGCAACCATACATTTTCTGACTTAGGACCACTTGCTTTGTACACTACAACCATGGTAACTGACCGTAAAGTCATTATCAATTATATACCTAGACATAACACTACAAAATGCAGGGAAAGACCTCACATTTGTTCTCTGAACAAATGACTTTTCATTAATTTTGTATTTCATGTTGCTGATTAGAAGTACTCTTTGAAATACGCATCAAACATAACGAAATAACCTAAGTGGAGTTTGTCTGTTCTTTGGACACTGTCGTTTATGGATCGTGGTTTAGCCAAATACCATAGTACGTCAAGAAAGCAAACGAACGTCTGTAAACAATATAAATAATATGCAATCGGAGGGTGACTACACGTGGGTTGACACGATAGTACTCGTGGGGGATACGACGTTGCGCGTAAGGGCAGACGATGATTTGTAAATGTCATGTTACTATTTATAGACCAATCTATTTGCTCTACTGCTAGCATTAAACTATCATAGTAGAATTCAATCTTTAAAATAGCTGCATATCGTCTTACGTCAGAATTCATCCTCTGCCACAAAAAGGATTTAAGTTCCTACCATATTAATAATTATTTGCATGTACATGTATAAAAATAATTAACAAAATACTGATAGATCAATTGCTTGCACATTTAAATATGTATTCCATTCTTACTGAATTTAACTAAACTGTAAGAATATATAATTGTTTTTTTATTGTTTATTTTGAGATTATCTAAGTTGTGTATCGTATAGTTGGTTACAGTACCGTAAACCGTACGCGGACTTCTAATCATGACATATCTTCTAAATACCAGGAGGAGCATGTTTATGATGACGATGCGCATGAAGAATATTATATTTGTGTTCAAAATGTCGATTTCAACATCTGTGTACATTGGCAGCCTTTCTCCAACTAAGTTGTTCTAACACGATGTCGTCTTGGTTATACTAGAACACACACATTACATTTTGAATCAGGAGAAATACGACATGATAGCAAGCTTGTCAAGTTGAATTATGATGTCGTGTCCCACATTCGGGAAGGTTTTTCTGATATAAAATCATCACGTAACGTTAACTTGACCAAACTGCTGTTATCTTTATTATTTTACCAATTTAATACAGGACATCAATTGAATTGAATATTCTGTAATAATAAGGCCAATAAAAGGTCGAAATCGGGGCAATACCTGTTATATTCAATTACATACTACTTTTATATTCAATTACTAGTACATAAAAGTAAAACTGTCCGTTTTACTGTTATGTAATTGAATATAAAAGTAGTTAATTACTATAATAACAATTTGTTTTCTAATTTGCTAACAAGAATCGCCAGCGACCCAATTTATGTTTTTAAAAGAAACGAATTTATATAGTACAATTATAATTTTACTGAACATTGTGACATAGCACCAAAGGTTTTTTTAATTTTTGTATTGATTTTTTTTTACCTGTCTATTACTCACTACGAGATATGATTTTTATTGTGATAGTTCAATAATATTCAATTATCCAACATTCCATGTCTTGAAATATTGATCCCTGGACGTTAACTAAAAATTAATCAATCAATGATTGAGAAACTTCTGAAATGCATCTTTCATGTAAATGGACAATTTAAGATTAAAATGACCGAGTAGAGACAAGTTCGCGCGCATTCGTCTTTGCTCGCTAAAACAATTCGAATGCCTAATACATGAACGTTGCCATGGCAAAAACAATCCAGAACGCCTGAAACAAAAACGCTGAACTAGTAACGAAGAACAATTTACGCCTTAGCATAAAATCAAATAATAAACTGTAATAAACTATCTGTAAAGCCTATATTTTAGTAAAAACTTATATACATGTTTTTATAGATAGTGGCATAGTAATTTATGCAAATTAGATATTAATTTTAATGAATTTAGTCCTTATATACAATAAGTCTCATTACTAATTTAATAATTATGCCAAAAATGTAGAACAAACGGAACAATTTTCAGCACTTCTGGCGCTGAGCTAGGTTTGATGTCTGCGTCCTATGGTATTGAAGTTGAAACAATACATTTAGCTAAACAATAATTCGATCTCTGTCTTGTCTTTTTGTTAAAAAAGGGGGCTGCGATCGCACCCAACGTTTCCCCCTTTCGACGGCTACGAAGTTCAGTACAATTTTAGCCTGTATGTCAATATCTCTAACAACTGTATTATGCCATTGTTAGTTTAATCCCTTATGAAGATTTGGTAATATTACAATTAACAGAAAATGTTTTTGAAATTAAGGATTCTTTTGTAAAACATAGATAGTTTGGCTATTTACTGAAAGGAGCGACGAAACTTGACATAGCCCAGTTACACCAATTTGCTGCGCTTCCTTCTAGGTTACACCAACTAATATTAACTACATGTATATTATATTTAATAATTACCATTTTATTTACACAACATCAATTTTAATTTTTCTATACCATAATATGATTAATAACTATTTCCTGAGCTGGTAATGTATGATAAAGAAATCAGACGCTGCGGCAGTCTTAACAGATGGAGTGTACCCTTGTATGGTTGGTGCCTCTACAGCACCTGTTGTTCAATAACAACAACAACAACAGAATAGTGGATTGGATGAGTGTGGTGATAATATGCCTCAAACTAATGATTCTATAAATGTCAGTTCGGCATTACCTTTTATTGTGTGTGGTTGTTCTTACTAGCCTAAAATTATATAACATATTCCTTGATTAATAGCATGTAGGTTATAGACAAACGAACGGAAGACTCGAGCGATATAATTTACACTTATACATCCTGATAGATGTTGCATGGGCCAAATCGTACATTTTACTGTCGAAATAATCCGATATTAGTTTTGTTATTTGTCGGATTAAAAAGTTAGGGTACAATAATTACATGTGGGCCAGGTATATATCGTTCCCTTTTTCTTACAACAGTTTATCATTAATAAATGTGTCTCTCGCCTGTCCAATGGCGATGATTTCCATATATCCCGTTTTCCTTATGTAATGTTTCGATGCAAATTGGTATCTCCCGTCACAACCCTCATAGATTCAATTTGAACACTATAGTTTATACTTTATTGATTATCTATTGTGAACTTCTCAAGAAGGAACCGTTTTCCTATAGTTTTGTCTGGTGAGTATAGTGCACGAGCCGCATGCGTAATTGGTCATGATGGCAGACAAAATTTTATTCTCATTCGGTTGCTAAGGTAGGCCTGGGAAAAATATGTCTTGGTCTCTTGGATGGATCGCCTCAACATTTGCCTAACTTGGGCCTCTAAGGCTAAAAGAGTTTTTGATTTTCTGTAAATATATACTCAACAAACTTATATGTGGACACCGTTCAGGAATTAATACCAACAAATTTCCTTCGGTATATCAACATTTCAATCAGCCAGACCACTCTATTCTGTCTAAGAAGATCCGCATCCATGATAAAATCTACCATCATTCTAACAATCCTGAATTAAATACACCTCTACGTAGACAAAAAGAAGAATACTGGATCAGAAAATTAGGCACTGCATGCAATACCGTATGGGTGCAATGACAAAATCGATAGTATAGGTAACCTTTCCAGTCCTGGCTGTAGCAATGTGAATGTGATGGGCATTTTCAATCACAATCACAGGCGCCAACGTAGTCATGGTCATGGTCACTATACATCACCTTTGTTACATGATGTATCTATTAATGACCTAGTACAATTTCTTCAAAACCACTAGGACTTCACCCCTCAAAACACTACATTCTCTTTACAAAGAATTTCTCCAGTCATCTGTAGCAGACCCTTCGTCCACTCCGTAAAGATTAGTAGCTATTATTTTAGACATTGGAAAACACAGATTGTTCAAACCGGTTAACACACACACAAATTAAGAACAACCTCGTTCCTTTCTTTCTTTACTTTTTGCTAACAAAGGTATAGATGCTATCAATCTTGGTAATATCTTGCATCACAAGTCTGTTACTTCCAAAATTCCACCATACTTCAAAAACAAATCCATTCCTATTATATCTTATACCTATACCACCCCCATTGCACCCAGAATTTTCATTTACAAACGTGTATTGCAAGATCTTTCGATCAATGACTTCAAAGCCAAACCCTCCGATTGCTCTTGCCACAATTCCCCATTCGTATATAGTCCTTCAGGTCACGTGATACCTGGAGATCTTAATATTGTTGAAACTGAAAGACTCCGCAATATTTTGTCCAAAGGACCTAAGTACCGTGAACCTAAATCCATCAACTGGAATTATAACTTTAAAATATTGATGGATTCAATAGAGGACTGCCAGAAAATGGGCAAAGCATAAGGACCAGGAGGTTGATACTTTATCCGAGTGGGTAAAGGCCTTGAGGTCATTGATTCAAATAAGAATAAGCCGTTTAAGAAGGTCTATGAGTACTAAAGCATCATCAATTTTCATAAATCTTGATGCTCTTAAAACTTTGTCCGACATTCATGACAAATATGATGTTGTGCCAGCAGATAAGGCCCCTAACAACATCATTTTTATCTGCAAAAAACATTACATAAAGTGTTTAATTAATGAGTTAGGCATTGACAGTTCACTATGCAATCCCACTTACACATTCACTGCGCTTTCAAAAGAGGAGATTATTGAAAATCACAAATCGGTATTGGCATCCTTTGATCTCGAAATCAGAGTCTCCCTTTATTGTATTGGATTCCTAAACTCCCCAAAAATCCAAACAAACAGCGTTTCATAGCAAGATCGTCTAAGTGTACTACTAAAACGCTATCGCAACTCCTAACCACTATTTTAACAACTGACCAGACAGTGAGTAAAAACGGGACTTCAAAAATACAGATGACACTTTCTATTCCAGAAGTGGAATAAATGAAATGTTGATATTAAAAAATTCAAAAGACCTGATAGACATCTTGAGGTCTGGATCTCTTTCCCATTGTAACAGCATTAAAACATTTGATTTTTCGACACTCTATACGGCCATCCCTCATACGCAACTTAGAACCAGTCTTAAAGATCTTATAAAACGCTGCTTTTTAAAGAAAAATGGAAAGAGACGATATAAATACCTGGTAATTAGTCATGACAGATCTTACTTCGTCATCAATGACTCCAAAGCTAATACTAAATATGCTGAAGACCAAATCTGTCAAAAGTTAGATTTTCTGATTGACAACATATTCGTTATGTATGGAGGACATGTTTTTCAACAGACTGTCGGTATTCCAATGGGTACTTATTGTGCTCCTCTCCTCGCCGACCTGTTTTTGTACTCCTATGAGGCTGAGTTCCTAGAAGGCCTACTGAAGAAGAAAGAAAAGACTGGCCCAGACCTTTAATTTTACATTCCGCTATATTGACGATGTTTTGTCCTTCAACAACGCTAAATTAGGTGACTATTTACATTCAATTTACCCTAGCGAGCTTGAAATTAAAGACACCACCAATACACTGAGGCCAGCCTCTTACTTAGACCTACTCCTAGAAATAGACTCAGGAAAACTACAAACTACGCTCTACGACAAGCGTGATGACCACAATTTTCCCGTTCATCGACAGCAACATTCCAGCAGTTCGAGCGTATGGTGTGTACATTTCACAGCTTATACGTTATTCTAGATCCTGCGATCGTTATTCCGATTTTCTAGACCGATCACTGCTGTTGACTGCTAAACCACTCAAACAAGGGTTTGTTGTACCTAGGTTGATGTTATCTCTCCAGAATTTATATGGTCGGCACCATGACTTAATAGATCGTTACGGGAAATCAGTATCTCAAATACGATCTGAGATTTTCGCTGAGTCATAGGTAGTGTTTTCTATTCCTGGATTAGACTTTTCCTAGACTAGACAATGAGTAACTCGACGGATGTCTAATTAGAGGCAGGCACTGCTTTCTCGTCCGAAGCACCCTTGGTTTTTATTGGGTTCGGGTTACTCTCTTTCTTGTGTATTATGTTTTTGGTTTTTGTGTTGTGCTTGTCTATATCCGGATTTGTAACTGTCCCATGGATTTTGGCTCTTGTTGTTCGGTCGGTTTTCTTTGCTACGTTCTTAAGCTCTGTCTTGGTTTTATCTCTTGTACAATATAATGTGGTTTAATTTTTAAGGCTTTTATATTCGAAGTTTATATTTAAAACCTGTTGTTAAACGCAATAATTATTATACTTGGTTTAACCTCATGAAAGATTTCTGATTAAATATGATGTTTACATAATATCACAATTCTTTTGCGTTTATTCGAAATATTTAATGCGTTTAACCGCAATAATGAAACAATTCGACTGTTACCATTTTTTTTTGCCTGGCAATCATATAACATCAATCTTGCCATTGTACTGTCTTTTTTTAACGAAGCAATCATAAATGTCATATCCTTACCATTGCTCTTTTTTACGACCGCAATAAAAAATGTCCTATCCTTCTAGATGTACTTTCTTTTTTTAACGATTTATCAGAAATGTCCTATCATTTCCTTGTGCCATCTTTTCTGTTGCAATCAACAACTTATGGTCCTTCCATTGTGCTGTCTGTTTTCGTAGAATTATAATTTTTCTAATTCTTTCCATTCGGATGTCGATTCATTAAAATTTTCCTATTCTTTTCACTGTGCTGTTTTTTTCTTGTCGCAAGCAGAATTTTTCGATCTTTTCAATTGTTTTGTATTCTTTTTCGTGACATTAAAGATTTTCTTATCTTTCCCACCATTGTGTAATTTTTGCCAATATATAAGAATTTTCCTATTCTATTTATTTTGCTTTCTTTCTTCTTGGCAATCCGATTATTTCTATTGTGATATGTTTTCTGTAGAAATGTGTAACTTGTCCTTTGTACTGTAACCATTCTTCTACGCTACTCTTAAAGTGACTAGATGATCAACCAATAACTTTTTTGATGAAGCTAATATAGATTATTAACTTATAGTTTATATTTTTCATATGAAGTAATTTCGGATGTTTCCATTCATTTTTTTTCCACAATGACGTCAGTGTGTAACTGTTTCAATCCTTCCGGAACGACTGTTCCATGCCCTATAACGATGCGCAGTGTCAAGCGAAGAGACTACCATCTACCATGTCATTTGAAGATTGTCACTCAAAATAGACGAACGAGGATTCGGTAAAAAAATACCATCCAAACATTTAAACATGGCCAACCAAGATCATTTGATATGATCACTCCCTATGTAAAGTCTATAAGTTAATAAAACAGTTATTTAATGCCTGTTCATGGAGCGATCAAATTATAAATGCCCTCAGTGCTCAGATGATATAGGAACTGTTGCCTTTGGGCCTGCGGCCTCAGGCAACAGTTCCTAAATTATCCGCATCAACTGGGGATAATAGTTTTGATTGCTCCATGAACAGGCATTAAATAACTGTATACTATAGCCTATGTAGTCCGTTCACATATACAATGTTTGATACTGCGGGTCCTATGCCCCCCCCCCCCCGGATTAACTTAACACAGTGATGTTAAGTCGATCTAGATCATATAATTTCGTGTTAAGTTGGTCTAAGAGGCAACTTTGAGTAATTCGTAATAAAGTGAATATCTTTAATGTGTTTTTTTAATAATTCAGCAATTAATTAATATAGGCACTATAAAATATGATTATAACATCCAGTACAAGTTAGTATAAGCAAACAAGTTGGGATAACTCTAGTTGGTGGCACTTTACCTTCAATATATTTGAAAGATAAAATATTTTACGACCTTACTTATCTCTATTTATTCAACAATCCTCCAAGGGATCAGAATCTTTTCCGGCCTAACGTGCATCAACTGATTCATAATCTGTAACGACATAACGTGCCTCCCAAGGTTCAAATTCAGTACCGACCTAACGAGCATCTAGCGGTTCAAAACCAGTACCGATACAACGTGCCTTCAGTGGTTCAGAATCTGTACCGACGTAACGTGCCTCCAGTGGTTTAAAATATATACAGACCTAACGCGCCAGTTCTGTGCCGAACCAACGTGCATTTAGTGGTTCTGTATCTGTTCCGGCCTAAAGTGCTTCTAGTTTTTCAGTTCTATTCTAACCTGCGTGCCTCCATTACCTAAGAATCTGTACCGATCGAACGTACCTCCAGTGATTCAGAATCTGTACTAACCTAACGTGCATCTAGTCGTTAAAAATGTATACAGACCTTACGTGCCTCCAGTGGTTCAAAATCTGTACCAACCTCACGTTTGGATTTTTGAATCTGTTCCGACCTAACGTGCCTCCAAAGGTTCAGAATCTGTACCGGCCTCTTGTGGTCCCGAAACCATGGTTTCAGTTTCTGTACAGATATAATGTATCTAGAGTGGTTCAGTATCTGTACCGACCCGACCTGCATTAAGAATAGACTAACTCTGAAGCTAACACATTTTGTATCGATTCAAAACTTGTTAATTGGACACAAAGTGTTGAGTGTTGACACAAGCTAAATGGCTTTCACATCATCCAGGATTACTGTGTCAACTTGTTCCACCATTGACAATATTGCAGTGATTTGCGGGAAGCAGAACCAACGACTTATACAGATTACAAATCCTTACTTTCATATTTAATTACCTCATTACTAATAAAGCGGTGCATCATATGAAAACTTTAGCTACCGCACTTACTGACATAGTAATTGTATTGTCTGTAACACGAGAAGTCATTTACAACCTTTAGTGCCATTCATTATTTGTATTATGGTTTTATTACGTGAAAAACCCTCAGCCATTCTTAATTAACGATAGAGTACATTGACATGGAAAGTAATTGAGGATTATAATAGAATTGATTTTTTTATCATTTTATACGGTGTAATTTCAAACAATTCAAACAAATGATAATCGCTGTCATAAATTGGCTACAGCAATAGTTTGTTTTCAAATGTCACTAAGTCTAGCAGACAGTCAAAAGTAAGTTTTTTTAGTACATTTTGCTGCAGACGTTTTTTCTTACTTTCACCGTGATGTGTTGTTTATTTGTAGTGTACTTACTTATTATATGTTTATATTATAAAGCAACCACTGAATACATGATCACCATTAACAGTCAGGTATATGTATCACAAATCATGAAACACCGATATTAGTAATGAAAGTTAATTTTAGCTGTAAACGGTCAATGGACAGTCTATATGGCCTGACAAAGCTGTCGAATGACCTCCCAGGAGGCGGATGTCCTCTGTATAGGAGGAGAGAATTGACAAATTCTAACGCTGAAAGTGTAGACTGCAAAGCTTCCAACACATTACTATTATGATGATATGTATGTAAATCGATACTCAACAGTTGAAAGTTAACATCGACGATATTATGTATCTACACCGTGGCATTTGACAGTATTCCCAATCTAAACAATTTACTCCGTAAAACTACACTAAGGATATCGACCTCAATATTTGAAACAAAAATAAGTGTGTATCGTACAAGACTGAATATTCTGAGCATTTCCATTATTTGGGGACCGATTTGAGCGGAGATACGAGAGGGTGGACAGGGTAGTGGGAGACAGGGAGAGAGGGGGAGGGAGAAAGGAGTAGAGGGGAGGGAGAAAGGAGCTGAGGGGAGGGAGAAAGGAGGTGAGGGGAGGGAGAAAGGAGAAAAGGGGAGGGAGAAAGGAAAAAATAAAAAAAGAGGGAGGAGGTACTTTTACAAATATGTTCTTTAATTCGTACCTGAAAATCATTTAATAAGTGCCAATTCATTGATGTAATTTAAAAAGACTAAAATTATTTTCATAAAACTCCACTAAAGAGATAAATTGCATCCAAATGATCAGAATTTTTACTATGCTAGTATGCAGTAAGGTTTTTCCTAAAGCGTATGTCTGTTTCTTTTCTATAGTGTGATCACTTATTGACTAGGTGTCTGTCATCTGTTATCTGTCCGTTGTTAACTTTATAAACAATCTTCTCCTCTGACACCACTTAGAGTACCTAGTTTTAGCTTTGCATCCATGAGTTTGATCCATGTATGTAAAACAAATATTAATCAAAGCGCAGTTTGCACTGGTAGTGTTTTATTGCATGTAGTACATAATACCGGTAGATTTTAAAACAAATGAAGTTTTGTTAATTCTTTTACATTGAAAATTGTAACAATTTCAATAAGACGTAGCGCACGTTATTGGGGCCTCTAAACGTAGCGTCATTTGAGCTTTTTTGACGTTACGTTAAATATTACGTCGTGCGCTAGGGTTTAATATCTAGATTTGTATGTCTATGTCCACAATAAATAACCATTTATTGCTCAAATTGTTTTTAAATACGCACACATACGTTTTGCGCATTAATATTTTCCTTATCGAATATTTATAATATGTTCATGCAACTTTGTTTATAATAACATCGTTTAAAAAATGTCGCGCTAACGAAACGACTATAGAAATAGATAAACTCTTGTAAATCTGACAAAAATATATGTTGTACTCTAAAAATTCATGGAAAAATTATTGAGAAAAAAAACGCATATCTAAAATGATATTACATTTTTTAGTGTGAATTTAAAGTGCGACAAATACGTCGAAAGTCGTAATAAATCGGTAAAAAATTACACAAATGTGTTCGTAACAAACGTTACTAGACATGGTTGAATGTATAGCGCTTTCACAATACATGAAAACAAATTGAAAAGGGGCAAAATTTGAAATTAAGAAAAACGCATTCTTGAAAAAGTGTTTTTTTTTTTTCAATTTAACAGTTTTATACAAATAAAAAACATTAAAATACAGCATCTTTTATAGATATATCCCGTTCTTCACAGTAATTCAGAGTAATGATTACGTCACCATACTAGATTTTGGGTACCTAACACTAATGGCAAATTTCAGGAAAACAAGGAACTAAAAGCTCTGAATGTCCAAATGGCCTGGTCTTGCTTTTCTTGTTACAATTTACAACACGATTCATGGTGGAAATCTTGGTTAAATATTTTTAGTTTCTAATTATTCAAGTATATTGGTTACCCAAAAGACGGATATAGTTCGTTTTGATCCACAACTAAAAATACTTTCGTCATCCATTAAAGGTCTCCGAACCAAAAAATATTTACTAATATCGGAAACTAAAAAAGACCCAACAACCTGCGGTAAGTCTAAGTCATTCATAATTACAATTGTAAAAAAATTATTTCTACACATGGAAAGCCTGTAATGCTCACATTACTCATTATAAAAACTTTAGTTTAATCGACATGAACATGACACAAAATTTGTGGCCATCTTGAATTTAGGATTTGCGCCAAAATCTTAAAATTTATACAGTATCAATTATGTTTGCTACTCAGATTTTCAGAGCAAGATTCATTTTAATTTCCGCCAATCAGAACATCAATGGCTCTAGTAGCCACGATGCATTTTACAATGGCAGAAAATTACCCTTATATTCGTTCTGCATAATTTGATTTAAATAAGTGAAATAGTTTCTGAAACCAGCTGTTTTCCTTACTGTCTCTGGAGTTCTATGTTCCAGTGTTGTGGCCATCTTGGTTTTAGGATCAGTACCAAAGATTCACGATTTATAGAAAATTAATACAGTACACTGGTTTTTTTATCTGAGAGCGGCCCTAATCTGAACTATTTTTCACAAGCGCATGTTGAAGAACATGGGTCAACACATGTTTTGGCCAATATCTCACAATGTTATATAGCTACAGAATAAAAACCCGTTACATTAAAATGATCAGCAAATTCAATCTTTTTTAATTTCAGAAGTTGTTTAACTGCCTATAGGAGTTATGGACATTAATTAAGTTTCGATTTTTTTTTTAGAAAATTGTCAGTTTTGACAGTATAACTTGAAAAATAAAACAGCAGATTGATATAGTAAATTGCAAAAATGATCAGCCAGACAATGCAAATCACTATGTTGGTCTAAATTGTCTGACAATTTCTTAAAGGAGTTTTTGCCCTTTAATAATGACTAGAGTGAAACTGTAAATTGCAAGACAATGCCTTTAAAAAACGCATTTGGTCCAAAATTGTCAGACGAATCCTTACAGGTCTTTTTGCCCTTTAATAACAATTTTGTTAATAAAATATAAGTATTTGCCTTATAAATTTAGAGCTAGAGTAAAACTGTCAATTGCAAAAATAAACAGAAGGACATGGCCTACAAACAATTTAATTGTCAAAAAATTGTCCAGTTACTCATTACAGTATTATATGTATATATTTACTCATAATTTTTCTTGAAATTTTCAGTGTTTGCTTTGTAACTTAAAACTTATAAATTTCTCAATGAATTATCCTCATACTTACCATTAAGTTTTTATAAAGGAGTACATAATTCAAAAATTCAACAGTTAACAAAATCGCAAGTTCCCAAGTCTGGAAAATTAGGAAAAAATTCCTTGAACAATATTAACAGGTGTACAACTTCAATACATTTTCAATCTTTCTGTGAAATTTAGAGTTCTAGACTGAAACTGTAGGAGTTAATTACACAATATATTTACTGTCTTCTGTAAATCTGCTCAAAAATGACCAAGTTCCAAGGTCTGGAAAATTAGGAACATGCTGGAACACTTCCATAATAGCAGGTGCAACAAATTCAATAGATGTGCAATCATTATGTGAAGGTTCAGAGATCTGGGTTGAAAACTGTAGGAGGAGTTGATAAAAATAGATGCCCCATTTCCCCTGCCCGCCTTACTAAACCATACTATAGCCCAAAATCATAGTGATACTCTAAACTGCAAAAATGATCTGTAAGGCAAGGGCCACATTAATTAAAATTAAATCTTTCACTTGCTCCCCCTTTTTGTTATTGGTCGCTGCGTTTATCTTTCACTTGCCCCCCCCCCCCCCTTTGCTATGGTCGCTGCGTGTTACTACGCAGCTACCAATAACAAAAAGGGGGAGCAAGTGAAAGATTTAGCCTTTAATTCGATTGGACAAGGGCTACAAATAACTCGTTTGGTCCAAGATTGTCAAATGACTTCTTTTTGGAGTTATTTCCCTTGAATGACAATTTATGAAATATCAGTTTTCTCCTTTTAAATAAAAAAAACTATAGCAGCAAAATTAAAATTGTAAATAGCACAAATAATCAGGCAATTTATGTTACAGCAGCAAATAATCCCTTTTTCATTACATTTATAAGCACCATTTTTCAGTTTAAATTCCCTTTTAAGTCGATCAGAACTTCGAGAATTTTTATGTTGCTGTGGTAGTTAAGAAATAACTCAAAAGTCTGAGAATTGATTTGAGTTTTGTTTTGAGAAATCTAGACCTAATCATGAATTAATTTTTAACTACAACGAGACAGTTAAAAAGAGACCATAAAAACAACGATGAATTGAAGTTATGAATACACTATATTATTTTCTGAACATTTAGGTTGTATGGACTATAGGTTGTATGGACTAGAGATCTGTGTGGACTACAAGTTTGGGTGGACTATGGGTCTATGTGGACTACAGGTCTGGCTGTATGATTGCTATTAGGTTTCAGTGTCATGATTTCATAAATATACCGGTCACAGTTTATGATCCTCATATTTTTTACCAAAGGGTACGATACACCAATTAAATTCATTTGATAATGTGTCATGAGTCATGCTTTGTTTGTACAAGTTTATATGCTTCATATCCCAAATTTATATCAGTTTTGAGTCAAAATTTAGTGATCTTTTCAATTGCTATAGGGTTTTAGGGAGAAGTGTAAAGAGGGGAGGGAGAAAGGAGTAGAGGGGAGGGAGAAAGGAGCTGAGGTGAGGGAGAAAGGAGCTGAGGGGAGGGAGATAGGAGCTGTGGGGAGGGAGAAAGGAGAAAGGTACCCCCCTGTCCACCCCCTCAGATACGATGGACAGCTGGCCGATATCCTTAGCTTAGTGTTACGGAGTATGGAACGGAGCGGATATGACCTCGGCTCCGGAGATTGATATCACTTGTGCAACTACATATAAGCTTCGTCTACTAATTGGAGAGTTTTGGATGGAGATATCTCAAGTTCTTTATTAAATTTCAATTAATGCCATTTTACCAGTAGGCATTTATATAGATCACAGATTGTCGCTAATATTCTTTCATCGAAATTTTTAGTTAGAGCCTCACTGCGGGCAGGGTGTTCACGAGTTGAACTTTGCATCAGGCCGCTGTTTACTTCTGCCAGTTGAATAGGAGTTTAGTGTATACAGACAGTGGCTAAATCCCTGTAAGTGTTGCATCAATAATTTATGCAACCAATTACCCCATTGAAATTCAAGCAGAGTGAGCTATGATAATTTCCATTGTGTAGTCTACATTTTCGGTAACCCAGGATATATGGCTCTGCGTTCTTTATTACATAAACCATGGTTCCTTAATATCAAAATTTTCTCTGATATTCTACAATATATACGATGATTGTCACACCCTTAATTTCAAGTGAAAATGGAACACTAATATGTGCTTTTTCAACAATTTCTGAATAATTTATAGCTTCAAATACGAAAGCCATAGACAGGTGAACAAGAAATAAATCCTTTACGTCAGTTTAATATATAATAATTTACTGTGGTGATCTCGGATTACTGCATTCTTATCCCTAATTACTATATCGTGATCATGGGTTATACAAAGGGTCATTCAAAATATATCACATTTAAAGGTCTTAAAGGAAGATATGACTATTTATAATAAATTTTATTGATCTAAAGGACATAGCTCTAACAAAGTATTAAACAAAATATATGACAAATAAAGACCTTTAATGGGTTCTAACATATGTTTTGGTAAAAACCAGGGGATCTTTCACAAGTGAATTTTTTATCCCTTTTCTGCGGGTAGAACGGAGAAGAAAGACCGAAAAGAAATAACAAATTCTATCACGGCAGATTTTGTATGAATGAATTAATCCGTAATTCAAGTCTGGAACGTGATAGAATCAGCCGTAGAATACAGACGATGATGAGCTTAAACTTAAAATTCAAAAAATAAATATGTCAATATTTACCTTCTGGAAATGTTTTTACAAAATATAATAATATATTGCCAAACCGTCGTATTTTCAAATTTCTCGCCGTCCTTGCAACTCTTGACACCAAACCATGTCATCAAGCCTACCTGCATTTAAAGAAAGTTGTATATGTCTTAAATGTCTATTAAGTGGTCTGATTGATTTTATATCAGGAGGAACACACTAAAATCTTCAATGTATTGTGGTAATGTCGGTATAATTCATACCAGGTAACTCATCTAAATTGTTAGGTCTCTGTCAATCTTTTGTTTTAAATTTCCGGTAAAAATGACCGATGTTGATAAAAAACAATACAGTTTAACTGATTGAATTACAATTTTCAAAGATAAAAAGGCTGGCACGATAAAGCTATTTATAAACAATACGTATAAAATATTGAAAAAAAATCAGATTTTTACTCAAATAGAAGTATGCCGTATGAATATACTCTGAGGTATCCTCGAACGACAACTATGAGATTTATATTCATTCCTTTTGTCTTTTCTTTATTTCTAAGACATGTATGTCTTAAAATGTCACGAAAGTAACGCATCAGTCACAGAGAGGTCTTAGAGGAAAGTATAACTAGCATCTGAGAAACTAACAAATGAAAAGTATCATGTTTTCTCAAAACAAATAACAGTATACATACTAAATCTATATTCTTAATAATTAATTCCATGATTTAAACTTTTGCTGTCAAAATTATGATTAATAAAACTAGTACGTCATGGAGTATACGTGAAGAAATTAAAATGAAATGACTTGATTTCTATTGAGGTTATGATCTATCTATTTATCTCATACTAGGGTGCTGCCATAATGTAGCTATTAGTGAACACAAAATTGAAAATAGATAACAACAACTTTCTACCCGGGTTTTTACCTCTCGATTTGTTATAATGTATATACTGTTTCTTTTATTGATGCAGAGAATAAATTCGTACAAAATGGCAGCATTTTTATTTTTCTCGTTTTCCTATCTTGTAATCACTAAACATGGGGGTTTAACTGTATATTTGATTCTGCTGAACGGCACACAGTTCTGGCATCAAAAGATTATCGGAATACGTTGGCTAGAATAGAACATCGAAGCTAATAAAACGATTTTTTAAAGATAGCCATTGTAACTTTGATTTTATTTGTTTTAATAGTGTTTTACAGCAATTTTCAGCAATTTTAAGCTATATCGTGGCGTCCAGATTTGTGTGGGAAGACGGCGGATTACCCGGAGATAACCCCGACTTACGGTAGGAAAACTGGCAATATTTGTCCAATAAGATTGGAGTCGAGTGCATCCTGCCTGCAGTAAGACTCGAATTCAAATGAGGGTTATTATCTCTTTTTACCATTAATCATTTTGCATTAATTAATTCGTTGTACTTATTACTTTGTATTTCAATATTTATTTATTTAACATAATAGTATGCACGTAGGAATAAGACGTTGCAACTAATTTACATATTTATGATATTTGAAAATAAATCATAGAAGAAATTAATATTACCTTCAGCATAATGTCTATTTTCAATATTTGCAGAAACATTTCGAATGTTTAGTCTAATAAAATATTTAATGATTGCAAACATATCCGTTCAAGGAGTAGCATCTGTATAAATAATAAACCAGTCATCTTTGATCTGACGAGTATTAGTTACTGATTAAAAGAAGAACATTATCATAAAGTATTATTTATATCGTTTATAACCCAAGGAACCATTATCTGATTGTTTTTTCGTACGCTGACTAATTGGAGGATTCGTTTGCTTCAACAACTTTAATTGTTTATTGGAAAATTCAGAATTTGGTAAACTTTAATGAAGAAAAAACAATAAATAATTGGTGAAGCAATATTTGATTTTTCTTCAATTAAACATTTTAATTCCGAACAGATCGTCAATAATGAGTTAATATACTGTACCAATGGAGCGATATATTGCAGAAGTTAATGTCACCATCCCATATCAATTTACTTCACGTTCGTAATTTCATCAAACTGAATTCAAAACCCCAGACTTGGGAGGAAGTAAATTACAAGCTGTACAAACATGGTAATAGAACACAACAGTTTATCACGCTATAAACCCGGTTTATCGCTCAAAAACTCTAGCTGTTGTGTAGTAAATTGTGTTTTCTATTTGAGACTCAATTCTAATAATTACCAACTTACTTAAGTTAGATTATGTTTCTCCTATAATCAACACGTTAAAAACAGCAGATAAGCATATATATGTGTTGATCTGGGATGCTAGCTTTTGAAGAGGAAACCTGAAATAATAAAAACAATAAGTATATATGAATAGTTCACAGCAAATACTGTATACAATTCATGTCGGAGAAACATGTCCCTACTGGAGTTTATCTGTGATATTTGTAATAATTAGCGAGAATCTAAAAGAAAGCAGTATTATCCTTGATACAAATCAGACCGGATGTACTATTTGTTATCAAACTTTGACTTATCTAACGTATTAGACTCTATCACCTAGTATTTTTCTATTTGTTTTCTGTATATGGATATTTAGTAGTGACGTAGTAGAATAAATTTCAGATGCCTTAAAGAGTTCCTTAACTTTATTCTATATATTATATTATGATGGAATTTCATATTAATAAGTCAACGCATTTATAACTACCAATATTTTCTAATTTTTCCAAATAAAGCAACTTGCATCAATGGTCTCTCTTGTTTTCTGACAAATAGAAAATAATAAATTTCTTCACATCCATCTTCCTTTGTTTATTATGCTCATATATCGTTTCTGCGGATATTAAAATGCCTCATTTAATTTTTCCAATATAGATTTGGTTTGCATCTTTTCTTCAAGTATGTATAATATTATGTTCAAATATTGAAAATTTTCCTTTATTTTGTTTAAATATAGATAATATATCCATGTTGTGTTCAAATATTAAAGAATTTTATCGTGTTTTGAATATGTATTAATTTTCATTTTTAACATGTATATGTCATTTCGAAGCTAGAAATTGTCACCACTTTTTTTGTCTACATAAACAGAGATGTTTATCATAAAATGTCAGTTTTATACACTTATATTAAAATATTCCAACATAATCAAAACTATATCATAAAAACTAAGAGCTTAGCTATGTTCTTTTTTTCTCTTTTTTTTCTCTTTTTTTCTCTTTATTACACTTAAATATTATATTGAATTTAACATTTTCAATTGTCCGTTAAGAGTAATATAATCAATTTTGTCATGCACCAATATATGCAATTTATATTTCTAAGGAAACGGATTTAATAAGCATGTTACTTTTTCTGAATCCTTTAGTTTAAATAATCAACTTACTTAAATTGTAAAATTGTGTGACGTATTTGTACATTTATTCAATAAAATATTGTGAATACACTAATTGTCAGTTACTAATGATCGGCTACTTGCAATATTGAATATAGTATAAATTGAACGATTGCTTAACGGCCTCAATATTAGCTAGGAAAAAGGACATTTGCATAGTTTTATAACCATCTTTGCATGCGGTATCAACAACTTATTTTGCAGTGTATGTTATATTTATATTCATTGACTTTGAAACCTAAATACTACAGATTGTTAAAGCCATAGATAGATGGTATACAGGGAAATTTTGTTCACGTGGATTTCACATGAAATTAATGTGAAATTCACGTGAAAAATTTAACGTGAATTTCACGTTAAATAAGCGATTTAACGTGAATTTCACATAAAGTTCATGTGAAAAAATGTTCTCAACATTTGTAATGTTCTTTAACTTTCATGCAATTCTATAAATATTTTGAAATAAATTCTCATTTTTCAGAATTTTCATGTGAAATTCACCTGAAAAAGTTAACGGGAAATTCACGTGAGTTTGACATGATATTAACGTAAATTTCACGTGAAATTCATGTTAAATACGTGAAATTCACGTTAATATGCTCGTTTAACGTGAAAATCATGTGAACTTTTCACGTGAAATTCATGTTAATCCTGATTTCACGTGAATTTCACGTGAACAATATTTCCATGTGTAGTATAGTTAATTAAAAGGGGATGTTTTGCTTATTTTTGGCTTGAAGCATCACTGCTGAAACATATGTTGGTGAAATATCCGTATGGGATTTCAACCTGTTTGTCTTTGATAATGTTTATAATGATTCAAATCAAATAATAACATATTTCTATTGGACAAGCGACTACAAAATTGTTGCTAATTTAAGATACGTCACTGCAGTGACGCCATTCTTTCCTTTTATCTACAAACAGTTGCATCATAAATCTACTAGAAATTCCACTTAGTTACCATAAAGAAATATTTAATACAGAATATAAAACCCACGGATGATGTAAAAAGCTTCAGAATTAACAAAAACCAATTTCGTCGTTAAATTAAATCACACTGTGTTACATGTATTTGTTCAATATTAAAGTTTAAGCTGGCAATAAGGGGTATTCGTATTCAATAAAAAACGTAGATTTTGATATAAATGTTATTCATTCAGAATAGTGTTTTGCAGTTTTATTACGGTCGTTATATTTTAAGTCTTAATAAATGTAGCCCAAAGGTAGCTAAAACCCAAGACTGTTTTTTTTTTTATTTTCTTGTTACGTACAAAACATAATAGAACATATCGAACTTGAAACACATATTGCAATTGCCCAAGAACAATAAAATAATGACGACAATGATTAATGACTAAACAAAGCAACACCTGAAGTAACTAAGCAAAAAGACACTGTTTAATTTAATGGCAACTGTATTTTCTAACAATATCCGAATTATGATAACAACCTTGTTCCTAAATATCTAGTAATTTCTCATGCAAAGAAGTTTTTAATTTCTATGATCTTAATTGATTTGTTATAATTAGTTAAGGACGTTACAGATTCATACCTCTTTACAGTTACTATTGAAAATGAATAAGGCTTCTATATGAACATATCAAAAGGCATCCATAAATGCACCAAAATGCTTAACATCCTACTTTAATAATTTTATGTTCATGTTTGTACTAAAATACATTGTATTATTGGAGATACAGCTCAGTTCACTTGGATTCTGATCTGCCTATTAATAAAATAGTTGCGTCACGATAGTGTGTCTAGAAGGTAATTTTCTTAAAATAATCTTAACTTCTATATAGCTGACGACCTTTGACTTTGATTTGCTTTTAAGAATAAAACAGGGATAACAAGTGTGGACTGTGAGCACGCTCAAAAAGGGATACCCCCGCTTAGCTTTCAAGTCCAATTATCTCCCCTTAATGTTATCCGAGGTCAATAAAGATCCTTTATGCACATCTACATATAATGTACTTCCTTTATGCCAAGTTTCATTAAATTTCATCAAGCGGTTTAGTTGGAGGCGCGATTACAACGGACGTGAACAGACAGACAGACAGACAGACAGACAGGGTGATTCCTATATACCCCCCAAACAAGGGGGGTATAGTGAGGCCGTTACATTGATAACGAGAATCAGTTGTCGATTTACGGTTTTTGCACTCCTTTAGTATTCTTGTAAACTGTATGCAGTGGAAGAACCGACGGACAAGCACTCTACTCGTGAATGTGTTTTTAGGGGATCCTCTAGAGCATTTTCAAGTACTGGACTGTAGTAACGCCCCGGTGTTATTGTTATTACTAAAGCTAGCCGATGAGTCACGTAGCGTTATAAATTTAAATTTGCCGTTACTAGTAATTTTTGTATAATGTATTTCTTTTATAAAATATTTTCTTGGTTAATCTAGAACAATCTCCGTTTCAGTGTTTACAGGAAGTGTTTCTCCTAAATGTGTTCTGGTGCAACAACAACGTTTGGAAGTAAACCCACAATCAACTGTTACAGTATTGATGTTATAACGCTGCTTAAGTGAATGATTATATTAACGCTTTAATACGAAAGCCCAGAAGGCTCATTCGAAATTCGAGAATCGAAATTCGAAATTCGAGATTCGAGATTCGAAATTCGAAATTCAATATAGTTATTACCAATCATATTGCGTGTGACATAATCGTCTACCAATCAGAATAGTTCTTATATATTCGAGATTCGAAATTCGAGATTCGAATTTCGAAAATCGAGATAGTTTTAGCCAATCAGATTGCGTGTGACATAATCTCTACCAGTCAGAATTCCTTGGTTATATCGAAACTACATAAAATTTGGTTAAGTAATTTTAAGGTAGTTGAAGCGAAAACCAGGATTATTGAGGATTACTGAAAATTTCTAAGTTCAAAGAGCCATAACTACCATATAAATTTAGGAATCAACAATTCCAGATAATATGCACAACTACATATATGGTGTACTAGTTACATACCAAGTTTCATAAAATTGTGTATAGTACTGAGTAGTTTCAGAGGATTTGTGCTGACAAGATAATTAATGGGTATTTTCAGCACATTTCTAAGTTCACAGGGCCAAAATAAGCCAGTGGAGGATCCAAAATTTCGAAAAGGAGGGTGGGCCACTGACTGGCAAAGGGCGGCCACTTTGGTCATGCTTCAATGATTTCCTATTATCCAACCAATTTTTTCCGTCAAAAGGGAGGGCCCCCTCTGGCCCCACACAAAATTTGAGGGCCAAAATGCCCTGGTAACATGCAAAACTACATATGGTGTACTTCCTATACCCCAAGTTTTGTTGAATTCCGTTTTACATGTACATTTTTGTTTCTTGATTTGTAAAATCAAGATGTTATTGTGAACTGAATTAATTTGATAAAATAACAAATAAAGCTTATAAATTTAATTTTTTTAACAAAACCATGATGAACAAGTCATTCGTTTACAAATATGTCGACTGTTAAAACACCAAATAAACATAATAGCACGTGGCTACGTTTATATAAGAACTATTCTGATTGGTAGACGATTATGTTACACACAATTTGATTGGTTATAATTATATTGAATTTCGAATTTCGAATTTCGAATCTCGAATCTCGAGTTTCGAATTTCGAATCTCGAATTTCGAGTTTCGAATCTTGAATCTCGAATTTCGAATATCGAATGAGCCTTCTGGGATTTCGTACTTTAAGGTACATAAAATACAAAATGTATTGTTTCCTGTCTGAAACTGTATTGTACCCAAAAGTTGACGGGGCTCGGTGGTCGAGTGGTTAAGGTAGTTGTCATCTACTATTAAACAAGCTGTCTGTCAACACTGAGGTTGATTTATTTGCCAATTGAAAAAATTAAATCCTATTTGTTATTGTGTTTTTTTCTGTGCAATTCATTAGAAAATACAAAGTTTCCATGCTTAATTCATTCGTCGTGTGTCTTTTATCCGAAACTCGAGCTAGACTATACGCGACTTCAAAATGTAAAACAAACCATTGAATGAAGAAATAAATAAATAAAATTTCACATATGGATGTTAAATTGAACACAAAGATTTTTAAAAATGCACACCCGGATTTAAACTATATATTACGCACATAATCTAATGTCTCAAAGAAAAATACGATAAACAAATAAGAAACAAGAAACACGAAAATTTCCAATAGTCAACGTTCCGTTTATTGATAATAACATTCCAGCAGCAATTGATCTTCCGATATTGTGACTTCTTGACCGTTTACTGTTTGACTACTATTAAAATACTTAAAACTATACTTATTCTATTGTCGTCACCAGGCCATAATTGATCACTATGGAAAATCTATCAAACATTTTCACCGAGTCATAGGTAGTATTTCCTCTTCCTGGATTAGAATTTTCCGTGGACATGAGTAATGCTATTTGCTGGGTCCTTGTTTAGAGGCAGCCAATGCTTACTAGCCGGAGCACCTGGGTGCAACCCTATTTTTAAGTCGGTTTCGGTTACTCACTTTCTGGTTTTGTTTTGGATTAGAGTTTGTGTTGTACATGTCTGAATCAGGATTCGAAATCATCCCTTGACGTTCGGATCTCGCTGTTCAGTCGGGTTTCTCTGCTATTTGTCTTTATATATATCACTACGGACAACCTTATATTGACTGTCAGAAATTACTGCTTTGTCAGCCTTTTTCTGTAGGTATCACGAACTGCAGGCTAAAGATATCTTATAAGTGATATACTTACTTAATAAGCTGTAGTAATATTTATACACAGACATGGGAATTTAAAATTACGGAATTTATGTCGCCTCGCTAGTCATACATGTAACTACATGGCAAAAATTTAAGGTAAATAATTTTGCCACAATTTTCTTTTTTCTCTTCTAAAATACTTTGAATAATACTTATTCATCGTATAAGTACATTAACAACATTAACACGCCGGTTGGTAGTGGATATAGTTCTTTTACATTGATATGGTAACCGTTTGTTCGAAAACACGACAAAAATCAAATCTTCTGTTTGTGAAAATATTATACCGTTTTCTCGTACTTTTGATAGATTCTGTTTTTCAGCTTTTGAAATCTCATTCAAGTTTATTAAGGTCTTTCCCCCTTTCCAAGGGAAAGACCTTCTTGTCTTTCTTATGATTATTATTAAGGTCTTTCCCACCACAGTGGAAAGACCTTCTTGTCTTTCTTATGATTATTATTATTAAGGTCTTTCCCCTTTCCAAGGGAAAGACCTTACTGTATTTCTTCTGATTATTATTATTTTTTTTTATTATTATTCTTCTTCTTTTCCGCCGCAGATGTCGAAAAAGTGTTTTGACGTATCGCTTTGAAACTTGGCACACTACTTGGGCTTGACCTGAGTCACCCTGCGAAACCGATCTATTTTTAGTAACGGAGTTATCTGCCCGGGATTCAAAAACCTTGTTTGCAGATAAACTCAGAAACCGTAACCGTTATCAAAAATCTGAAGTGGGGAAAATGTTGCTAGGCTCCTGGTCATGATTCGTTACAATTTTGTTTCCATCAACTTCCTGGTTACGCGATTTTGACTCGAAATTTGTCGAAAACGTCAAAGTTGTCGGATTTACACAAAACTTGGTTTCCAAGTAGATATGAGGGTCCTTATTACATATATCGGATCAAAAAATTTTTTTGGTCCACCATTTTCAAAATGGCCGCCATTGAAATTTTGTTTTCGAAATAACTCAAAAACCATAAAAAATTGAAGCAGACAATATATCAGAAAAATGTTCCTCTCATTGAGATCTACATTTGATATAAAGGTTCGAAAACTGTGTGACAAACCGTTTTAGAGGTTATGGCCCTTGACAGGTTTCGGCTAAATATTGTTTTCGAAATAACTCAAAAACAATACAAAATTGAAGCAGACAATATAACAGAAAAATGTTCCTCTCATTGAGATCTACATTTGATATAAAGGTTTGAAAACTGTGCGACAAACCGTTTTCGAGGTTATGGCCCTTGACAGGTTTCGGTTAAATTTTGTTTTCAATACAACTCAAAAACCATAAAAAATTGAAGCAGACAATGTATCAAAAAAATGTTTCTCTCATTGAGATCTACATTTGATGTAAGGATTGAAAACTGTGTGACAAACCGTTTTTGAGGTTATGGCCCTTGACAGGTTTCGGCTAAATTTTGTTTTCAATATAACTCAAAAACCATAAAAAATTGAAGCAGACAATATATCAGAAAAATATGCCTCGCATTGAGATCTATATTTGATTTAAATAGTTGAAAACTGTGCAACAAACCGTTTTCGAGGTTATGGCCCTTGACAGGTTTCGGCTAAATTTTGTTTTTAATATAACTGAAAAACCATAAAACATTGAAGCAGACAATATATCAGAAAAATGTTTCTCTCATTTAGACCTACATTTGATATAATTGGTTGAAAACTGTGCAACGAACCGTTTTTGAGGTTATGGCCCTTGACAGGTTTCGGCTAAATTTTGTTTTCAATATTACTCAAAAACCATAAAAAATTGAACCAGACAATATACTAGAAAGATGTTCCTCTCATTGAGATCTACATTTGATATAAAGGGTTAAAAACTGTACGACAAACCGTTTTCGAGGTTATGGCCCTTGACAGGTTTCGACTAATCAGTTTTTGACTTATAACTTGAAAACGGTTAAAGATAATATAGTAAACATGTCTATTTAAAGTGATCCTCTCATCAAGACCTTCATTTAGTATATTGTATCCGAAACTGTTATATGAACCGTATTCGAGTTATCAGCCTTGACGCATTTCTGCTATTCGGTTTTTGACTTATAACTTGAAAACGGTTAGAGATAATATAGTCAACATGGTCATATGTCTTGCGCGAAGAATCTGCCTAGCTTTTTGACCAATCGTACATCACTGACCAAAGCTCATGAATATTAAGGAAAACATACATCACGATAAAAAAAATTCATCTTTGCTGCAATTAATCAGACCTGTCCAGACACTAAGAAGTGTTACAATATATAAAACATAACACATAACCAGTATCTAGAGAGTATCTTGTATCTTCGAGCTCATCTGATATGGACCTGATAAGCCTTGTCGAGCGAAAAAAAAAAACAACCAAGAATTTATATGTATCAAGATACAGAGGGGACAACGTGTTTTTTATAAAAAACACTAACCCACCATGGAAGTTAATCCTTTTCTCTATCACCCACCATGGTATATCCACGCCTACTATCGTGGTTAAGAATCTTCTCAGGTAATCTTACCACGGTGGATGCATATGAGGGAGTTCAGTCTACCATGGCATGTCGCCACAGGGGTCCGGCCACGATATCTCCGCGGTGGTACATGACAACATAAAGGTTGTCATTTAATTGATTGCGGGTTTAAACATCCTTACCCGAATGAAAAGAGAACATTTTAAAACAGTGCTTAAGAATAATTTGTACATGCATTTTATTTGTTGATAATCAATAATGATTTAATGTGCCGGTAGACTTGAAGATCGAATATTTGTTCAACCGGATGCATGTGTTATGCATTAAATATTACCCTGAACAAGTTCGGTAAATTATCCGGATTTGAATTGTCACATTACGTTTTTGTGTATTACAACGCATAACGAATTGTCCTGAAGTTGTACGCGAACTCTCTTTAATCAATTATAAATCCTTTTCAACAGAAAACGGGCAGTTGAGCGGCGATCTTTTTCTTTATTTGGTATTTAAAACCAGAGTTGTTTTAACAAACGCGGACAAAAGTTTACATCACGTATAGTTATATAAAATTCGTTAACAGGATGGGATACAACAAATAAATTACTAAATTGAAGCCAACATGCAGCAAGATTAATAAATATGTGAAAAGTTTATAAACGAGAATCGCCACATAAAATATAGTTTAACTACGATATGGCACAGGCGCCTGTTTCACAAGGTTGAATGAAGTCTTACGTACGCACAATTCTAAATTCACATTTACTTTGAACAATGGCGTTTTAAACGATAACAATTAATATAACAGGTTTATATATAAAAAGTAGTGATGTGCTTCTGAGCTAAATATACAAAACTGACAATTTTTCAAATGGAAGCAGACGTGTTATTTGTATAAAGTTCCCGTTAAAATTAACTCGCAGTTTCGGTGTTTTTGCATGACATAGTATTTATTGGGATAAATATTCTCGAGATCAGACCCCTTTTAGACTTGCCTTAGTTCTCTAAATACAAATACTTATTCTTAATATTTTGTTGTATCGTGGTACATTGATCAAACAATAAAATATGCATAGTTACTTACGTCTGTTATAACATGAACAAAACAAATCGGAATAAAATTATTTTTGAAGACGAAAGAACTGATTTGTCCACACTCATATCAATATAAAATAATTGCCCGAATTTACTCAACAGTATGTAAGTTTGTTTTCTTTTGTTCTTTTTTGTTTTTTGTTGTTGTTGGGGTTTTTTTTGCGCGCCGATACGAATGTCTGTTTGCGGACATAGGGTCTTGTCGTAACATTATAGAAGTTATAAGGATGCTACTTAAGTCTTTTCTACAACAAAAGTTGATGATGTGTCAGGCTTTTAACACTGAAACGACTATTATGGTTGATTCTATATCAGGATTGTATTTTTTTAACACACGTGGTTCAACACCGACGAATCGAGTATAAAATCATTCGTGGAACAATATATTCTGCGACATTTATATTAAGTAATAATTCAGAAAATTTGAAAATGTAGCATTTTAAGTCGTATATTGATTTTGACGTTTTTAAAACGAATTTTTTTACAAGTCTCGCATTTATTGTGTAATGTGCTTATTTCTTTACCGTTAAAAATGTGAAGCCGCGTGTTCACCTGTTAATTATAAAATTATACAATACACAAGTTTATTGAAATGTTTGAGAGCACGTGCTTGAAAAAATGATGACTGGACAATACTTAGATAATCGATCGATTTAAGGTGTGACACAATTTACATCCGGTAAAAGTTCAAACGGTTGGAACATTAATCAGAGGCGCTGACAGGGAAATTTTGACGATAGAATAGCAAAGATTTTGACAATTTTAAGGGCAAAATGCGGTGTTCTAACCTTTTAGAACACGTTAAGGGAATAATTGTCAATCAAATCAGTGACAATAAACTTTAAGGTATTCTGTATAATGAATAGATAAACAGAACGCAGATTAATTTTGTTGTCAAACAAACGTATTAAAACGGCATATTTTAACACAAATATCTAAATTAAATCGCAACATTTTAATTTTTTCACTGTGTAAGCATGAAAGGAAATTGAAAATCCACCGTGGTCAACACGGTGGGTCACGATATGTAGTGGACATAACACGATGTACCGCAGAATACCACCGTGGCGTATGGTGGTGAATTTCTTAATGAAAAAACCACGACCACGGTATATAGTGGGCAATATAAAAAACACGTTGTCACGTCTGTATTAGTACTTTTTGGCTTAGAAAGGGGTAATCATATTAGACTTAAAATTTTTCAATGATGGACAATTCAAAATGGCTTAAACACTAATTTCAAATTTTTAGTACATATTAAATGTACTTTTTGTAACATAAAAAACTAACTTTTGGCAAAAATTGATAAAATAATGAACATTGAGTGAGTTCCGACAGTGTGTAATTATGTGTCGAGTGAAGAAAACATGCTCTTTGTTACAAAATTTGCTGTATTAAACCAAATGTGATAATTATTAAAATGATTGAAATGATGTTGACTTGCACATTTATACAGAAATTAGCAATTTAAGTGCAATTACTTTAAAAATGGTACACTATATTCCTAAATTTTCATGAAAAAATATTCAACACTGTGACAATAGCCTAAATCGACACATTTTAAACCAATGTGAAAACAAAACCTTGTGATTTCCACAAGTTTCCCTCTTTTCCTTATGGTTTAATTATTAAATTTAAAAATATTTAAAGCTGTTGTGTCCTATTTTAGTGCATTTCTCCATTAAAAATGAGTACAAAGCTATTTCTGAGTCATAATAATAATATTGTATGGAGACAATCAATTAAAAATACCAAGATGTATGACAAAATAAGTTTGCATAAAATGTTATGAAGTTTGGTCTACTTTCATAGTGTACATTTTTTCAATATACATGACCAAAACACTAAATTTAATCAACTTACTTTGTTAGCTAAATAGAAGATACTTTCTGTTTAGAATGTGGATTTCAGTCTAAAAACATTTCCTCAAAGTATACGAGTCAATAAATCCTTAAAATCCCAGACTGAAGCATGTGACCACACCTCCCCCTTATTTGAAAATTTCGTCTGCTGTGATGTCCATTTCAGTTATCGTCAGTGAATCATAGTGTAAATCGTTTCTCAACAAGTTGTTCTAACTATCCGAAATGCATTTTATCTCACATTTTAATCAAATTGAAACAATTTCCGACGTGAATTTTTGTGTATTCGGTCGTCTGCTACGTGACTCGTGTTCCTTATTTTCCACATTCCAGCGTAAAATTCCTATGAATGAAAACGTCTTAAAATGATCGTCGGTAGCTCCTTTTGTAATAACCCGTGTCGTCCTGAAATATATAAATAATCACTGATATTAAACTTAAGATCGTGCTTCATGTAGCTATAGTATTCGTCCACACAGAACGCACAGTACGAGAGACAGAAGACGCTGACAAAATGATATGAACGCGACCTTCGACGAAGACACCTCAGTGAAATGTATAGTGTTCATTTAATGTATACTATAAATAGAGCGAAATGACAAAGAAGTATTTATTTTACACCAAAATAATGTATATGAATTTTTAAAACTAGTTTAACAAATTTTTGTCACAATATTTAAATCTGCAGAGTCCGATTTTCCCGTTTTTTCTCAAAATTAGTACAGAGCTGTTTGAATCAATGTGAGGCAATCAATTAAAAATACCAAGATGAATAACAAAATAAGTTTACATGCTGCCCTGGTTGGGGGGCCGGGCCCTTTTTTAAATAATTAGAATGTTATAGAAACAATAGAAAAGAAACCGGGTGAGGAGGAGGCCTACAGATATTTTACAATATAAAATAATAGATTTTTACCCTCTGGGGTTTATTGTTTGACGTTTAACGTCATTTTTTACTATGGAAATAGGGACAACACCGGAAAGACGGTCAATGTCGAAAAAGTGTCTTGACGTATCGCTTTGAAACTTGGGACACTTAACCAACATTACCTGGGCTTGACCTGAGTCACCTTGCGAAACCGATCTATTTTAAGTAACAGAGTTATCTGCCTCAAACCCAAAACCCTTGTGTTCAGATAAACTCAGAAACCATGACAGATATCAAAAATCTAAAGTGGGGAAAAAATTGTCTGACTCATGGCCATGATTCGTAATGCAAAAAAAAATTTTGATCCACTTCCTGTTAATGTGATTTTGACGCAAAGTTTGTCGAAAATGTCAAAGTTGTTCGATTTCCACAAAACTTAGTTTCCAAATAGATATGAGAGTTCTTATTACATATGTCGGATCAAAATTTTTTTTCCGTCCACCATTTTCAAAATGGCCACCATTGAAATTTTGTTTTCAATATATCTAAAAAAAACCATAAAAAATTGAAACAGACAATATATCAGAAAAATGTTCCTCTCATTGAGATCTACATTTGAAATATTTGGTTGAAAACTGTGCGACAAACCGTTATCGAGGTTATGGCCCTTGACAGGTTTCAATTAAATTTTGTTTTCAATATAACTCAAAAACCATAAAAAATTGAAGCAGACAATATATCAGGAAAATGTTCCTCTCGTTGAGATCTACATTTGATAAATAGGTTTGAAAACTGTGCGACAAACCGTTTTATAGGTTTTGGCCCTTGACAGGTTTCGGCTAAATTTTGTTTTCAATATAACTCAAAAACCATAAAAAATTGAAGCAGACAATATAGCAGAAAAATGTTCCTCTCATTGAGATCTACATTTAATATAAATTGTCGAAAGCTGTGCGACAAACCATTTTCGAGGTTATGGCCCTTGACAGGTTTTCTAATCAGTTTTTGGCTTATAACTTTAAAACCGTCAGGGATAATATAGTAAACATATGGTTTTTTTGTAACGATCATAACAAGCCCTTCGTATTAAGACCGAAGTCGAATGGTTATAGGCAGCCATTTTCAAAATGGCTGACACCGTAAACAGTTTTGTAAAATAACACTGTAACTGTACAAAATTGAAGCGGACAATACATGGGAAACGGAATCGGGATCACTAACTAAATTTAAATATCATATTGTATGACCGGAAGTGACATTTTGTCCATAGCAACCAATAAATGTCCTTAGCAACCATAAATATTCTGACTTAGGACCACTTGCTTTGTACACTAAAACCATGGTAACTGACGGTAAAGTCATTAGCAACTATATAACTAGACATAACACTACAAAATGCAGGGAAAGACCTCACATTTGTTCTCTGAACAAATGACTTTTCATTAAGGTCTTTCCCCCTTTCCAAGGGAAAGACCTTCTTGTCTTTCTTATGATTATTATTATTATTATTATTTTTTTTCTTCTTCCGCGGAGGTTTGCCAAAAAGTGTCTGGACGTATCATTTCGATACTTGGTATCATCAATAGGTCATATCCGGAGATGACATGGCTCATGCTTTTAGACCGATCTATTTTTAGTAACAGAGTTATCTGCCCCAACACGAAAACCCTTGTTAGCAGATAAACTCAGAAACCGTAACAGATTCTTAAAATCTGAAGTGTACAAAATGTCGCTGGTGTTATGGCGATGATTTGTCATGCAAATTTTTTTTTTCCAATCGACTTCCTGTTTACGCGTTTTTGACCTGAAAAATGTCGCAACGCGTCAAAATTTTTTTCTCAAAAACCGTAAGTCCTAGAGACTTGGGACCACCACCATTGATCCTAAGTGACATATGTTACATTTAAAAATGTCAAGGTCAAAGGTCAAAAGTCAAGGTCAAAGGTCACCATAGGTCTTGTTAGCACTATATCTCGCAAACCATAAAAGATAGAAGCAGACAATAAATGGGAAAAATACTCCACTTATTGAGACCTTCATTTGGTACATTTGACCGAAAGCTGTGCGATGGACCATTTTTGAGTTACTGCCCTTGACGCGTTTCGGTTAATCGGTTTTTTGGTTAAAACTTGAAAACGGTTAGAGATAATATAGTAAACATATAGGTTAAACATGATCAGTAAAAAAAGAGCTTCAATTTGAGGCAAAGATCAAAGGTCATAGGTCAAGGTCATACCCTAGCAACAAGGTGACCGTTATAAAAAGTCCTTAGCAACTATATATTTTTAGAATCAGAATGATGTTCTTTACTGAAATATGTCATTTCATGACCGGAAGTGGCCTTTTGTCCCTAGCAACCGAATGAAAGTCCTTAACAACCATATATTTTTTGGCTCGGGACCACTTTCTTTACTCATATAATTCATTTTTATGACTGGAAGTGACATTTTGTGCTATAGCAAGACACAAAATCCCGTAGCATCACCTAGCTTTTCTTACTTAAGAGGAACAGTGGGAAAGACCTTCTCATTTGTTCTCAGAACAAATGGCATTTTAATTATTATTATTTTTCTTCTTCCGCGGAGGTTTGCCAAAAAGTGTCTGGAGGTATCATTTTGATACTTGGTAACATCAATCGGTCATATCCGGAGATGACATGGCTCATGCTTTTAGACCGATCTATTTTTAGTAACAGAGTTATCTGCCCCAACACGAAAACCCTTGTTAGCA
This sequence comes from Limnoperna fortunei, assembly GCA_944474755.1. Lineage (NCBI taxonomy): Eukaryota > Metazoa > Mollusca > Bivalvia > Mytilida > Modiolidae > Limnoperna > Limnoperna fortunei. The sequence continues at coordinate 20,626,766 of OX104117.1, forward strand.
GATAAACTCAGAAACCGTAACTGATTCTTAAAATCTGAAGTGTACAAAATGTCGCTGGTCCTATGGCGATGATTTGTCATGCAAATTTTTTTTTTCCAATCGACTTCCTGTTTACGCGTTTTTGACCTGAAAAATGTCGCAACGCGTCAAAATTTTTTTCTCAAAAACCGTAAGTCCTAGAGACTTGGGACCACCACCATTGATCCTAAGTGACATATGTTACATTTAAAAATGTCAAGGTCAAAGGTCAAAAGTCAAGGTCAAAGGTCACCATAGGTCTTGTTAGCACTATATCTCGCAAACCATAAAAGATAGAAGCAGACAATAAATGGGAAAAATACTCCACTTATTGAGACCTTCATTTGGTACATTTGACCGAAAGCTGTGCGATGGACCATTTTTGAGTTACTGCCCTTGACGCGTTTGGGTTAATCGGTTTTTTGGTTAAAACTTGAAAACGGTAAGAGATAATATAGTAAACATATAGGTTAAACATGATCAGTAGGAAAAGAGCTTCAATTTGAGCGAAAGATCAAAGGTCATAGGTCAAGGTCATACCCTAGCAACAAGGTGACCGTTATAAAAAGTCCTTAGCAACTATATATTTTTAGAATGATGTTCTTTACTGAAATATGACCGGAAGTGGCCTTTTGTCCCTAGCAACCGAATGAAAGTCCTTAACAACCATATATTTTTTGGCTCGGGACCACTTTCTTTACTCAAATAATTCATTTTTATGACTGGAAGTGACATTTTGTGCTATAGCAAGACACAAAATCCCATAGCATCACCTAACTTTTCTTACTTAAGAGGAACAGTGGGAAAGACCTTCTCATTTGTTCTCAGAACAAATGGCATTTTAATTATAATTTACATTTGTAATTGAACGTAAGTTAACGTCTTTTGATCTTCTTGCAGCCTTTTGAAATATTCTGATTTCTTAATATCTTAGATCAACGATATAACGAAGAACATCAATGATAAGACATAGAGTATCAATATTTGTGTTTTCGTGGTTCAAATTTATAAACTTTTCCCCGAGTGTTTTGATCTTTTTTTTAAACATCTTTTGTAGCTAATCTACCGTAAATAAATCCCTATAATTTGCATCGAGTTAGGGCAGCATAGCGGACAACACAATTTACTTATAAAAATACAAAAATAAATAAATATTGATTCAAGTCATACTCATTAGCCTTAGATTAGTTTCTTGTCGTATTACCTCTACCTCAATGAATTTAGGCCTTTAAGAGGTCACTTATTTTATAATCGTCGTTTGTAATTTATTTCAATCAATTTACCTAATTAAGTCAAATCAAAACAATCGTTGTCTTAATTGTGATAATTAATCGAGTGATCCTAAACAGCGTAACAACATAGATGTTTGTTACCAAAGCTCAAAATCAAGCCTGGATTTAGTCGAGTTCAACTGTTTATTTGAAAGCTACGACATAATTGTAATAAAGGATTTTTTTTTTCTATAAGGTCGATGCATTAAGAGATTTTTTAGTCCTAATTTGCACCTTTTAATCGTGTTTAGGAAATTTTGTCAAATTTCCTACATGACCTATAAACCAAGATCTTTTTTAAGTGAAAGTTCTATTTTTAGAGTGGGGTTAAGCTGGAAGCTGATTTTTCTCTTAAACTTAAAAGGGTTTAAAGTTGGAATGACATTTTGAAAGAATGTGGCCTGGCATGTAAGATTCTGGATGTATATGGCGGTGGTCAAAATAATAGAAAATCTTAAAGAGTGAATTAAAAACAAGGATAAAAACTATCCTTGATTTTCACGTTTCGCTATATAGATGGCATACCTTCATAAATAAATAAAATAAATAAAATTTAGGTGACTATATGCCGAGAGCATCTACCCCATTGAACTGGAAAGAACACAACAGATACATCTAGGTCTGCCTCATACAGACCTTCCCATAGAAATTGACAAGGAAAGTTGGTTGAGAACCACAATCTACGACAAAAGGCATTATTTAACTCATGAGCCTGTATTTCCTATCCCGATTTTCTGAATAGAGGGTGTTTGTTAACAGAAAAGTTACATTGCTTGGGCGTAACGTAGGCAAAATTGAAGGCATAACTTAGAAAATTTTACGATCATGACTTGGTTAACCGTTACGAAAAATCTGAGTCACAAATTGTTATTGATTTTTTTTCTCCGTTTCTGCACCCATTACCCATCATGACATATAAAACTTCTGTTTGAAGACATGTTAATCTGTTTTAATGTTAATGCTAATACATGTTAATTCACCGGACAAAACTACGACGTACGGACGGATAGACAGACGTACGGACAAAGTGGATAATATATGTTCCCTTCTTGGACCATTAATATTATATTACAGTTCATTTTTCTAAAATAAAAATGCAAGACAGTGAAATATCGTTGCATTTACTGGGTCAGATTAAACGGTGTACAAGAAATGACTATGGCATCAACATAGTAAACATTGTTACACACATTTTCATTTTAACTTAAATTTTTTGGAGTTGTACACTGTAAAAACAGATCGCCAGATATTTAAAGGTTAAAAGGTTTAAACATCTGTACGGGTTAAGACGCTAACTGTTTCCATCTTATCGTAATAGTCGTGAATTGGTTCTTTACAGAAAACCCATAAAAATGTATTTACCCCGATAATAAGTCTTTCACAGTCACTGTGATAGACACTTTTAATACAAATTTGGTGTTGGGATGCCTCCGGGCTGATATTAACAACCCTAAAACACATCCTTTCTCAAAACAAAGTATTTGCTAAAAAAATGTGTAATCCATAAATAAATTGATAATCTAGAACGTCAACTTGAGTTCAGTAAATCTTTATTAACAAACATGAAAACCCATCAGTACTGCCTTCCAAATCCGTTTTGCGCTTTGTTGCATTAACGGCAGAACAAAGCCCCATTAGCCGTAATGTAGCAAAAATATAAAATCGAACGACAAGGTTTTAATTGTTTTCTTTAGTTGCGTTTAAATGCACAATTTTGAAATCATGCTTCTGTTCTTATGATTGAGTACAGTTTCTTGCAATTTCTCGACATTAGTTTATTGGGAGCAAAACATGGGTACGATCAGCATGTAGTAGAATATCGGTACTGACATGAAGTATTATTAATCCATTCATCAATTAACTAGTTGTGTTCTACAGCCACGGAATTTTTTAATGCTACTGTTTTTTGTATTTTAAATGTGTAGATGTCCAAAGCCGGATTTGACATACCGTCTGCAATGATTTAGTTCATTGGCTTCCAATTCCCTTTTTGTTGATCTGCTCGGGAGAAGAAAGTGGAGGTTGGGTTTCAAAATTTTGGTAAGTTTTGATTATAACAGCCGAGCTTCTGGTGTATTAATTTGTTAAACATGTTTATGTTTAATAACGCATAATTTGTGTCCCTCGTTGTTTTCTCCGCTGGAAATCAAATTAGATCAACGACAAAAATTGAAGATAGAGATATTCGAAAGAGTATTGTTTGTATAACGATCATCAAGAAAATTTCAGTTGTATGCAAGATAACAAGTGTTCTAATTACTGGTGATCTGAATGTCGATCTCCTGTCAGAGACAAATCTTCAATTAAACAAAATGTGATATGATGGATGAACCAAAATAACTACAGACCCTACAAAAATGAAACATTACTGGATTCTATACCGGTATCGAAAATTGACATAATCATTGATTTTGATATTACTCAAGTCAGTAGACTCGTAAGCCATCATAACGCAACGTGACGTCACACAATCAAGCATTTCTCGCTACAGATTACACATGTCCTTGACCTAGACATGCAGTAGCTATAGTAATTACTCTTATGTCTGGGTCAAGTATAAGTTACATGTATTCTGCAGCGAGAAAAGCCTGATTTTTTTACTTTACTTTATCCAATGATTTCCTAGAATAAATGTAATCAAAATTCCCACATGTTCATTGTAGACCATATCAGGACGGCATCTTTTTTTTATTAAAATTTAGTTCAAAAGAGTTGTTTTGTTTATAGTTTTGTTAATTTTCTAAACTTAATCTTTTTAATTCGTGTGCCTTTTCATGTTTTGTATCATGTTATTGCAAAGACAAATAGGGTAAGGGAAGGTCTAAAGAATAATATACTCTCCTAAAAAGAAGCGCAACAAAATTTCAATTTAAAAGTTTTTTTCTTAAATATAAATTGGTTAACTGAGAAAATAAATATTGATTACTACATTTAAACCCCATATGATATTTTACTTAAGACTACATTTAAATTCAATCAAGCGTGAAAACCTGGTACGAACATTTCAAAAGATGTACATAGATCGGCTTGTTTTGCACGTGTAATTCATGGGTGATTTGATATCGGGTACTGTGATTATAAAAACTCAGTACTTCTATTCTCTAACGCAGTAGTCTATTTGACATCTGACGAGAAAACGCTATGCCGAGGTTAGACGCTGCTAGCCTGAACATCGCTATCGGTCGACTCCTGGCCTGTCAATCCCAACCTGAGGTTGCGAAACACTTCAATGTTTACCGCAGTACGATTTCTCGCCGGTTGGAACGGTACAAGCAGCTAGACAATACAAAAGACAGAACTCGCACTTGGCCCCCGCTCATCACTACCAATTCAAAGAATAGGTACATCAAGCTGTTCCGTTTACACCACAGGAACGTGCCTGCGTAACGATTTGTGCCAATAACATCCCTGGCATGCGGAGAATGTTTGCCAATACCATCTGTAATCCATTGCGAAACCATAGGTTACGCGGCAGACGACCATACTTTGGAGGCATTTTGAGACGCTTAACTGTCTTAACTGACATTTTTCCTGTCACTTCCATTTTGGCGATTTTCGAAAAGACAGAACCTCGATTTGTTTTTTCTACTTTTAGGACAGGGTTAACTAGTCACCAATCATTATTTAAAGAATATGAGAACAAAGCACACCAAAGGACCAACTAGTCGGTCTTCTTTCGATTAAAGAAGTTAATACAATAATTAAATTTAGTTTCTACTTACTATTAATATTTATAATTATATGAATAATATTATAATTTCTAATTTTATTTATTTTAATACAATAAATTCACTTAAAATCATCAGCAAAGCCAAACTGGTTGAAATGCGATTCGCATATTTAGCCAACATATGTTTTAGCATTGATGCTTCAAGCTAAAAATTAGCAAAATATTCCCCCTTTTACCTAACTTTTACGACATCTCCTTTCCTCTTTATTACAATCTATGGCTTCAACAATCTGTAGTGTTTAGGTTTCAAAATCAATTAATATAAATATAACAAATAAAATAAGTTGTTGGTGCTGCATACAAAGTAGGTTATTAAACAAATTAACTAATTGTGGACGTTAAGCAATCAGTCGGAAAGCATTTCTCATAATGGCTTCCAATTTCTTGACAAGGTCACGTGATTTGCAACTTGAAAATTTTACGTTTTATTTCACGATAGGTTAGCTTGCAAAACGGACTCGTACGCATATTAATATTGTGGTATTGGCATATTCTGACAATATTTTGATCCTCAGATATCTGATTTTCTTATTTTTTAAATCAAATATGAAATACTGTGTAAAATTTTGAAGAATTTCACTGAAAAATGACGACGAAGAAATGGCGGAAGTGAAATTCGTCGAGTTTAAATATTATTGCACCACAAATCGAAACGATGTGGAAGCGCCTAGATAATGAAAAGAATAATAGAATTAAACATACGCTACATTTTGCATCCATCATTTGATTTTTAGCAGTTATAAAACGCAATTGTGTCAGATTGTTCGCTCAAAAGTTGGCGTTTTAAAAGGGAGATAATTCGAAATGACGGATTGGAAGCGATTTTTTAATCGGAAATACATAATTTTTCTTTCATTCTGTCCTGCTTTACTCTCCATTTAGCTTTATTTACAGAAATTTTAAGTAACTTAAGTAAATTAAATTTTGAAATAAAAAATATTTATAATACGATCAAACACAGGGTTTTAGGAAATTATCAATGTTTGTGAGTAAGTCGCCGGAGTTTACAAATTGATAATTTCATAAAACACAGTGTTTAATCTTTATAATTCTGTGAAATAATCGTTGCGATTTTTAAAACAGCAAAAACAGTAACAGAACCCCATCTAGACCTCAAAACGTACCTGGGCCGAAAAGCGCATGGATATGCAAAACGTAGTACCAAAGGAATCGCGGTTCTGTAGATATTGATTGGAAAAAACAAAATGAAACACTAAATTGTATTTATATTATATTTTATTTGAAATCTCAATCGATTTAATTGGAAATCATTGGGGCAAAAAAAACATTCTCCCCTCTCCCTGACGATACTAAAGGAGGACGCCATCTTGTTTACACTGTATACTGAAAGTAGTCCGCTCAGAGAAAATATCGATGCATAAATTATCTGAGAATACGCCATTTAATTGTTTTTATCCACTCATAGCACTTAATATAAATAAATTACAGCATGAATAGTGTTTACTGACACCTTAAAACTTGAATGTATGAGGCTTTTTTGAAATTATTTTTAAATTATTTAGAAAAATTTGGAATAGTTAGTAAATTTATTTTTCAAACTAAACTGACTTATAGAAAAGAGTTAGCTATACATGCATGGTTAAATTCTAATAAGGTGGGTTAGTATAAATAGAAGATAAACAATTGTCTATATTTAAAAGTGATTATAGATTCTTTCAATTCCCTGTTTGTAATATAAATAAACAAGAAATGGATAGGCTTGTTAACAACAAAATTATTATGATTCATCATGTATCAGTTAGACTTTCCACATGTCCCTTTGATTTTTTTTTATTAATTTATTTGCTGTTTGAGAATTACATTTTTATTATCAAGGTTTGTACACAAGTGGATAGGATAATAAATTATCTTTTTACTATAAAAAAATTCAAATTGGCAAATCTATAGGTCAGTATATATTTGTTGATGAACTAATTTATTCTTATATTTTAGTTTTTTTTAATACCTCAATAAAAATATATTTCATCTTACAGGTCAACTAGAACCAAAAGCAATTGGCAGAATTTAAAAAGGTTGTTTTTATTTATAAACAAGTGCACAAAATGTATAAATAAATCATGTCACACTTTGTTATAGAAAAGTTTAATGAAATATTAGTTTTAATAAAACAGAAATTATGGATAACTAATTTAACAAAATGTAGTAAAATTTAAAAGTTCATTACTTACAAGTATACAATACTCACTTTAATACGATGAGTAATACTTAGTGGGTGTTATAAAAATCTTGTATTTCATTTAAAACTAATACACAAATCTGCATTGCATTTCTAAAGTTTTTAATAATTAAATGTCGTCAAAGATATCAAGGTTAACAAAAAAATTTTTCTTCGCCACACGCGCGTTTCGTCTAATCAAGACTCATCAGTGGCGCTCAAACCCAAACAATATGTAAAAATCCAAATGATTAAGATGTTGTAGAGCTTTTATCACCAAAATTCCTAAACGTTATATCAAATCCGGCTAAGGCTATCTACGCCTTGAAATAGAAAAAACCTTAGAATTAAAATATTTTGTGAAATTTCATAACATGTTTCTAACTAGACAGCAGTTTTTTAGAACATTATGTTGTTCTATTTATAAAATTTGTGTTTGTAGGAATTTCATTTCAGCTGCAAGAAACAGACAATATATTGCAAATATGCACCTACAATTGTCTTTGTTAATATCATATCAGATCAGTGTGTAAGTTGACAAATCTTATTCAAATAATATTATATTGCACAAAGTAGTAGATGGGGTATAGATGTTCCTTTGTAAGACAATACTGTCCTATAAATACTACAGGCTAGAATGTTTTGTCACTCTAATTCATAATTTATCAATATAAAAAGTTATAATACCAAGGTTTTCGGCGTAAAATTAGCAATTATCACAAACCTTGGATAGCTCTGATCTCGTTGTGTAAGTTGTATAACAACGGTTCTACAGTCCGTCAAGTTTACAACTGGTTTGGTTGAAATTTTACTTTTTTCATGAATAGAATAATAATATTTTGTAAGAAAATTAAATAATTTAACAAAATTAGATCCCTTAATCATAGTATAGGCGGCTATTTTGACTACTTATCGGCAAAAATACTACAAATAACGAGAATTTTTCAAGCTACCATCTGCTTTTGGAGACCCCCGAAATGAATGACGACTGCGCAGTAACGACAATAAGAAGCTGATTCGTACCTTTATCGTCAGTTCTTCATATCATCTAGTTTAAAAGTAACCAGTCATAATGAATATTCAGTACCTAATACACAATTGTGTCAGATTATTCCGAGCTTTAAAATTGTAAACAGTATAGTCGCCGCCATCTTCCGGTCACTACGCACAACCAAAGTTAACTTCGATTTTTATGTATTTAATTTGCATTAAAGCATATCTTAACATACAAAATACAGCTAAAATAGTTATTAAATTATATTTCACATGTTTCGTTTTTTCCTTTCAATATTTATTATAATTTCATGCATTTTCCGCAAGGTCATGAAAACGATGGAACAAAACATGTTTTGCGCATCTAGCGGCCGTTAAATTTTTTATTATCTCCACTTGTTTCCGACTGAATCGTTTAATTTATACTATATTAATTAAATATTGGAAGTAGCTTGGCATTAGAAACTGATATTTTATTATAATGTAGGCAAAGGAAAGGGTGACACTCACTTGTTTCGAAATGAAATATACATGTTAAAAATGCTAACTAAAATTCTTCAAAAAAGAAAAGAAAATTGTTATTTAATTGAACAAAATATGGAAATACTTTCCATATTTGAACAAAATATATACAAACTTGAAGAAAAGATGTAAACGTAATCAATATTGTAAGACGATATATGAACAAAATAAATAAAAGAAGATAGATGTGAAGAAATGGATTAATTTCTATGTGTCAGTAAACAAGAGAGACCATTATATATAAGTAACTTTATTTGCCAGAGTCAGACAAATAAACAAGAGAGACCTTTTGGATGTAAGGTGCTTTATTTGCTAGAGTCAGAAAATGTAGGTAATAATAAATGCGTTTACTTATTAATATACACCAATCACAAAAACTTAAGTTATTTTGTAGATAGAATAATGTTAAGGACCCCTTTAAGGCATTATACATCATATTCATTGTATCTATCGCTTGCTATTAGATTCTTGCATAATTTCTCGCTAATTATTACAAAGATCAAAGATAAACTCTAGTAGGGATATATATCTCGGGCATGAATTGTATACAGTATTTCCTGTGAATTATAAGTATTTAAGTATATTTATTGTATTAATATTTCGGGTTTGCTTTTGAAAAGCTAGCATCACGGGTCATCCTATATATTTATTGTGTATCTGTTGAGTGCTGATTAAAAAAAGCGAACGTAATCTACCTCGAGTAAGTTTGTAATAATTAAAATTGCAGTTTTAAAGAGAAAACACAATTTACTACACAACAGTTAAATTTTTGAGCGAAAAACTGGATTTATTGCTAGATGAACTGTTGTTTGCCATTACCATGTTTGTGCTGTTTAACATCTCCTTAATAAGTAAGTCCACGTTCGTTTCTTAAACGTGGACTGAGAACTTATGATATGAGAGGATGACAAATATCTTCCGCAATATATCGATAGATCGGTACGGTATATGACTTCCTTATTGACAATTTGTTCGGAATTCAAATGTTTATGAAAGAAAAATCAACTATTGTTTCATCAATTATTTATTATTTTTGTTTGTTCATTATTAAAGTTTTACTTTTTTCGGAATTTTCCAATAAACAATTAAAGTTGTTCAAGCAAACAATGTCTCCAATTAGTCAGCGTATATATTGAACAAAAAGCAATCAGATAATGGTTCCTTGGGTTATAAACGATATAAATAATACAATATGATAACGAATACTTGTTGATCAAAAGATGACTGGGTTACTATTTATACAGATGATACTCCTGAAACGGATATTTTCTATTATTAACCATTGTATCACCATTAAGTTCCAAAATAAACCAATTCGATATTTTTCTCAATATTTTAAAAAAGATATAACTCTATATGTTATATATTTATTTCTGTGATTTATTCGTAAATATCATAACATTTAAATTATTTGCAACGACTTATACCTATACGTCATTTTAACTTTAACTACAAAGTTATTAGTACAACCAATTAATTATAGGTAATGTGATGAAAAATTAAACACAGGTAATTATCCATTAAACTCTAAAATCCCTTTTTAAATAGGTTATTATTGTGATTTTATAATCTTTTCTGTACAACCCTTAACAAATTAGAAAATTCTATGCTTAACCCATCCTTTGCATGTGTTTTATGCGAAACTCGAGCTAGAATACAACTGAGTTTAAAGGTTTAACCAAAAATTGAATAAAGAAAGAATAAATAAATAGAAGTTCACATATGGATGTTAAATTTGCACACTTATATTAAAAAAACATGTATAGATTTATTGCATTGTGTGTAATGGGTACGCAATCTTGCCATGGCTAACAGAAACCGCACAAAAAATCCAAACACACTCAGACCATACAGCAAACAAAAAAAAACAAGAACCCCTTTTCAAAATAGGTGATATTAGCTGTTCCCGAAGTTTGGACATATCCTGTTTCACTACTGACATAGACTGGGAAACTACAAACTAGACTACGCGATGACTTCAACTTTTCAATAGTCAATGTTCCGTTCATCGATAACAACATCCAGCAGCACTTTACATCACACAACTGACACGTTATGATCGATCTTGCGATCGGTATTGTGATTTTCTTGACCGCTGACTGCTATTGACTATTAATAAACCACTCAAACAAAGGTTTGTAGTACCTACGTTGATGCCATCTCTTTACAGAAATTCTATTGTCGAAAGCTTGACATAATTGATGACTATGGAAAATCGATCGAACTTTTTTGCTGAGTTATGGGTAGTAATTCTTATTCCTAGATTTGACTTTTCCGTGGAAATGACAATGAGTTATTCAATTCAATGTGTCTCTAATTAGAGGCAGGCACAGCTTACTCGTCCGGAGCACCTGCATTCACCCGTGGTGTTTATTCAGTTCCAATTTCTCACTTTCTGTGTTTGTATTTGAATATGGTTAGTGTGCGCGTTTGTCTTATTTCGGATTCGTAATCAGCCCTTTACTTTTGGTTTTCCTTGTTCTGTCGGGTTTCGCTGAAAAAGTTTTTCCGTATGAATATATAACATAGCTTTCAATAATCTACTGGATCGTACGTTATTATTTTCAAGTGTGTCGCAGTCTGTTTTACCGTTTTCACGTACTTTTGAGAGATTAAGTTTTTCTGTTGTTTTGAAATTTCATTCAAGTTTACTTTAATTTACATTCGAGATCAAACGTAACTTCTTTTGATTTTCTTACATCCTGAGTTCTGAATACCTACAGTATGTTTAAAACAACAATATAATTGAGCACATCCATCATTGGGTTATTTTAATAAAATATCTATATTTTCGCGGTTCATAATTGTTATAAAGCATCTTAAGTAGTTAATCTAGCGTAAGTGAATCCCTTTAATTTGTATCCATTTAGAGAATCATAGCGGACATAACACAATTTACGTTATGAATAACAAAAAATAATATTCATTAGCTTTAGATTAGTTTCGTGTCCAATTACCTCTACCTCAATAAATTCAGGTATTTAAGAGGTCACCTTCTTACTATGTAATCGTCGTTAGTAATTTATTTCAATCGATTTACCTAGTTAAGATAGTCATTAAACCAATCTTTATCCTAATTGTGATAATAAATCGTGTAATCTTAATAAGCGTTACAACATAAATGTTTCTTAAAAAGCTCAAAATCAGACCTAAACATGCGATTGGAAAAATCAAGTGGTCAATAGGTGTCAAGACATTTAATAGGACCTATCAAATTTCAGAAGAAGTAGTAAAACTGAATAGTCCTGTTCAAGGTTGGTGTGCACTGAAAGCTACCACATAAATTTTAATAAATATTTTTTTCCGAAAGGTGGATATATTGAACATATTACATGTAAGTCTTACTTTGTTCCCTTTAAAGGTGTTCAGAATATTATATCACATTTACTACATGACACAATAACATATATATAGAGATGTTTTAAAATGAGAGCGGGGTTCACCCCAAAAGCTGATTTTAAGTTAAGAGGTTTAAAAGTGGGTTGACATTTTGAGAGAACGTGGTTCTGGCATATCCTTTTATTTTGCGTTACTATATAAATGACGTACTTTCATGGAATAAATCTAAAATTCAACGACTATGTTGATAGCAACTACCCCATTGAACTTGCAATGAAGGGCACAACAGAGACATCTAAGTCTGGCTCATACTCTGACCTACATCTAGAAATTGACAATGAATGTCAGTTGAGAACCAAAATTTACGACTTAAGACATGATTAAATTTGTCTATTGTGAATTTTCATTTGTTAAACCTTTCCAGCATCATCTGCATATGAAATATTCATCTCATAAGTGATCAGGTACACAAAAGCCTCTTTATCTTGATTTTCTTAATAAGGGGTGTCTATTAACAGGAAAGCTGCTTTGCAAGTGGTTGACGGTGGCACAATTTAAGGCATCACTTAAAAAATGTTACGGTTGTCATCATGGCTTGGTAGATTGTTATGAAATATCTGTGTCGATGATTTGTTACGTTGTTTGTAACCAATTTTTTTTCTAAATTTGATTATGACTACACATCCTCCGTATATTACTAAGATTTTAACTACACTCATCATGATCTATTAAATCTCTAAGTCTAAAGACATGTAAATTGGTTTTTGAGATGTACTCTGGACAAAACTATGACGTACGGACGGAACAAGCGGATACTATATATTCCCTTTCGTGGACCATAATAAAATTGATGAGAAATAAATATTATATTACCGTTCATTTTATTCAAATACAGAAATAATAAAAGTCAGTGAAATATTGTTGCAGAAACTGGGTCAGATTAAATGCAGTCCTGAAAATGACAAGATACATGTATCAACATGGTTACACACTTATTTGTACGGAGCATTCACTGCAAAAACAGGTCGGTAGACATTAAAACATATAAGGAGAAACAACTATTTTAGAAGCTTGGTATTTGTATTTTATCGTAAAAGCAAAAGAATTTATACTTACCAGTGTTCTTAAACACCACGTATTGTGCTCTCCAGAAAACCCACAATTTATATTTACGACTTATGTCTTTCACAATCATAGACAAAGTAAAGGATACCTCCGGAATGATATAAACACCCTTTCTCAAACGAAGTATTTGCAAAAAATGTGTAAACCATAAAATATTGATCATCTAGAACGTCAATTTGAGTTCAGTAAATCTTCATCAACCAACGTTTAGACCACATTGTACTGCATTTAAAATTTGTTTTGTGCTTTGTCGTATTAACGGCAGAGCTAAGTCTCATTCATCGTAATGTAGCAAAAAATAAAATCAAACATGATTTTATATATTTTTAGAGTTGCGTTTTAAATGCACAATTTTGAAATTATGCCTCGTCCGTATGTTTTAGTACAGTTTCTTGCCATATCTCAAGATCAGTTAACTGTTAGCAAAACAGGGTATGACCAGCTTGCTGTGGACCTTGGGTACCGACATGAAGTATCATTAATCCATTCATGATTTAGATCACAATTTATTTCTACAGCCACGAAAGTTTTCGTATTTTCAACGTGTAGATGTCCTGACCCGGATTTGGCATAACGTTTTAGAATATTTATGATGATTTAACTAATTGGCTTTTAATGGCTTTTTGTTGGTTTGATCTGTGTGAGGGTAAAGGGTTGAGCGCCAGTATCAAATCTTGATTGTTTAACTTTGATTAAAAGAGCATAGCGTCTGGCGTAGTAAATTTGATAATCTTGTTATCTTTGACGATTTTTGTATCACATTATTTGTGTCCGTCGTTGTTTGCATCGCTGAAGATGGAGAGATTTGAAATAGTTGTATTGCAATAACAACCATCATGACCAATTTCAGTTGTATTCATGGTGATCTGAATGTCGAGCTCCTGTCAGAGATACACCTCTAATTTAACAATATAATGGTTGAAACAAAATAACTAAACACCCTAAAAGAATGGAATTATGACTAGATCTTCTATTATTATCAAACTTTGTTATAACCTTTGATTCTGATGTTACCCAAATCGATAGACTCGTACGAGTTCATCACGCAACATTGAATAACGTGACGTCATCCAATTAATGAATAACCTATACTTATTGTAAACATATTTATTTAAAGATAATCATCATTAATAGTGTAACAGCATTTTGTAAATAAGGATGCGTATTTAAGCAATGAGTGCTTATGTAAATCTGTCTCCTTAAATGAATGTGAAAACAAAATAACTAACACCGATGAATTGAAATCCAGAAATCAAAGATCAGATTCATATCTGATTCTTAATTTATAAAAATAAATAAGACAAAAACGAACTGACTACGTAAATTGGGTGGACCCATTCTTAAACGGGCTGACCATAAAACACAGTGACCCGGACCGAGAATCTTACTTTTTACGTAGCCAGCCGGGTACGTAAATTGTTGGGGGACCTATAATTAAACAACAGGTGTATATTTTCTTCTTACTGTGTTTTAAACAATACTAAATATTGAAATATTGTTAGCTTGTAAGGCAATATTGGTCTTTTCTTTTTCAGATTGGCAAGCAAATAGGAACATGGACTTACTTTCACAACCAATCATGAACTTTACGAACACGTCTGTTACGAACACGGGATTTACATCGATTATGATAGCATTTGTAACATTACAACAACTAGTATTTGTTGTAGCATGTATAGGGAATGGACTTGTCATCTTTATCTTTGTTCATGAGCTTACACTTAAGTCAAACACAAATAAATTTGTTGTAAGTTTAGCTCTGGCAGATTTCTTAACAGGCTTAGTGGCAGGAGCACAACTGTTTTATGTTTTATTTCCGGACTTGAGTCTAAACATGTTTAGTTGTTTTCTTCGTTACCAGATCGTTAGTTATACCACCATTGTGTCTCAGATTACAGTAATGTTAACGACTCTGGACAGATTTGTCGCTATTTGTCATCCGCATCATTATTCTACTTTGATGACAAGGCGAGTTGCTGTAATTTTGTGCATTATACCATGGATTACGGCACTGATTTTTATTTGCACCCCGTTCTTTGATTGGAATGCATGGCTACCGGGAACGCCATGTATTTTTCTGCTGCTATTTAATCCAAGCTATTATTTGATTACATCCATGTTGATATATGTGTGTAGTTTTGTCTCATTTGTTATGTATTTGTTCATTTTGCGGACTGCATGGCGTTATTATTCTAGAGTAAAGCCGTCTTCCGGTGATCACCATAACAAACAACAGAAATCACAATCTAAAAGATTTGAGAAAGACATGCGTGGAGCTAAAGTAATGGCTGTTGTGACCTTGGCCTTTACGGTCTGTTGGGTGCCATTTATGGTTTTTCCTTTAAGAAAAGGTATCGGTATTGACGATTCATCAGAAATAGCATATAATATGTCAAACTGGTTGGTTTTTCTTGGAATAGTCAATAGTATTGTCAATCCATTTATCTATGGATGGAAACGCCAAGACTTCAGTCGAGAATGCAAAACGGCATTTTGCTGTGTTAGTATGAAGCGTGATGGAATTACTCAGAGTTCAATAGAGGACAAACGCTTGTAGAATTATTGTTGTTATGGAAAGTAATGGCTCAAAGTAGAGTTGCATATTATGCATGCATAAATACAATCTGGAAACTATGTCGCTTAGATATCACCAAATCATATAGAATGTTAGCAAATTATGTGATTGTTTTTTTTTAACGATCAATTGTTATTATTATTATTGATACAAGTGGAAGTATTTTAAAACTGTTATTTGTGTTAACATTATCTAGCATCAGTGCCACGTGATATGTGCAACTTCTTATAAAGTTACGATAGTAAAGAATATATTCCATATCCGTGTTTAGTAAACATATACATAGTTATGTTAAATACACTCACCAAAAGATTCCATGTAACAATTTATATTATTTCATGCATATAATATTACGAACAAAATAAGGACTGCTGAAGTTAGTTGTCTTATTCTTGATATAGTATTGTATTTAAGAATCATAAATTGATACTATTTTTTTTTAAATATGACAAACACATAAAACCATACAATTCTCTTATTATTAAATTTGAACACATTTTTCCAGTGAGATCTTTTTTCAGATTTAAATAAATGAACACATTCTAAATTATATACTTGAAAGTATCTGTTTTATTTATTGATTAGCTTAATTATCACCACAGGGACAATTTCTATATTAAACTTTTATGTTTGTTAACCGATTTAAAAACAGTTTTGATTGGCTCGCATCAATCCAATAGTCAAAAAATATACCTACAAATATACTAAGCGATATTGCAGATCGGCAAATGCTTTTGGTGGATTGTTCTGGATCCATTGAAATAACCTTGTAAGTATGTTATTGCATTTTCTTTTAATTTTTTTGTAATGTGTACAGATTTAAACATTGATATGTTTTGATGACATTTTATCAAAAAACTAATGACTCCATAAGTCCTCAGTTTAAAAATATAATAAAACATACTAACATAAACCATTGGGAAAAGATTTATGTTTATTTTATACATTCCTAAACATAACACAAAACTGATTAAATATATACCTAAAGGGTATTTGCATTTTGATCTCAACTTTCATAATATTGTTCATTAAAAATTAATTTGTTCTCTTATTGTAACAAATTCAGCATCTTATGAATTACCAATACTAGCGTATAGCTTGTTTGTATTAAATTACGTTTTTGATTTTTTAACTCTAAAAATTCATAATATAAAATTACAAATAATAAAATAACTGTATTTATATTCACATATTCATACTGCTCTTCAATAAAAAGCCCATAATATGGACATAGGTCGACAAAAATGGCAATCCTTGTCAATTAAGGTTTGAGACGAGATTTTAAGTAGTTCGTATTTCCTGCACACAAGGCTCTAACCCGCATCTTCAGTGTTGACATGTTACATGACATTGTAGATAAGGATCTACCATAACCACTCGGCCACTTCGAACAGGAATAAATGTGATCATAGGCGCTACAGTATACAATTTAATTGAACAATATATATTTTTCATATAGGACTTATAAAATATGTGTGCCAAGCTGGTCAAATTCTATTCCGTGGTATGTCGTTTAGACAGTTATATCAATAATTTATATAAGATCATAAGTACTTATGACAATGATTTGTAAAGCTGAAAATTATTTAAGAAGAGTTCTTAACAAATTGTAAGTGTAACCTGCAAAAATTAAATAGAAAACAAACAAGTCAAATTTTGATGAAGAGCTCATCAACACACCAGAATATCTGATTAAAAAATTGCATGCAAAATTGTCTTCTCGATGAAAAACAACAACAAAAAAAACTTCTGAAGATCGGAAGAACTTTTAAAACATTTTTTGGTAGGGTTTTAGGTCAAATGAAGTCCTGCTGTGGCAGTCACCTAGGATTTTCGATCGGAATGCACATGGTGAAAGGACTATATGATATACATTTACATAGAATATGCAGTTTCTAAAAAGAAGCGTTTGAACGTTTAATATCGAACTTGCGTGGGGGTTAGTTTGAAATGAAGATCCAAATATAGCAAAAAAAGAGAAAGACAGTACGATATGATTCAATTAAGTTGAGTTTTGAAATAAAGAACATGGCGTTGCACAGTTAACCAATTCTAATTATATAATGTGTGATAACACCGAAAAAAGCTTTTGATGCTTTCTTTTCTGCGCAGTCGAATACAAATAATGTCTCTACCCTAAACGTTATTTAGATCACATCGTCCATCAAAACTACGAAATATAAGACATTTAAGAACAATCGCACAGACGCTATCAATGCTGGACTATTCCATGCTGCTTATGACATTTTAGTTAAACCAATTTGTACGCATTTTCAGCCTTTCGTGTGCTACCTTGGCCCACTAAGTCGCCAGATCTGAATCCAATCAAACATGTATAAGACTCGCTCGACCAACATGTGCGCAGGCACCAACCTCAAACACAAACACCAGTTCAACTAACAAAATGCGTTACAAAACTCTAAAATTCTAAAGAGAACAATAAAAACACTGTTCGAATCTATGTCTATGAGATGCAGGACAACGAGAGCTGCACGTGAATGTCATATTAGGTACTATTTTGTGTGCCACCGGAAACTAATCAACATTATTAAATAAACATTTCTTAAATAAATTCAAACAGCATAAACCGTAAAACATTTTTGTGTTAAATTTGGTATCGATATTATGAAGTAATTCTATGATACATTCAAATTATGCGAATTACAATTTTACGAAACCTATTGTGCGTTTCCTATTTTTGCATAGTGAATCAATTCAATCCTAGGGAACCCATTGTTGTATATATTCATTAAAAATGTGTACATGGTCTAACATCACTAGTAAATATCAACCCCAAAAAGACACTAAGAACTAACCATAACTAGGACCATTTCCCGTAAGAATGAAATATGAAGTACAAACTATTTTTTTTACACATGCTTCTGGGTCTAACGTTCACTTACGAGACTAGTTGGAATTCTCATATAGAGGAAGTTGAATGTTGTTCGGATATTAATATTTAAATAGATAAGCAATTACTGTGTAACCAATGTATTTCAGTTATATTGAACTGCTTTTAGAATACGTAGGCGTTATATGGGATAATTGCTCCGATTACATGAAAGATTACTTATTCCACTAAGTTAACTATCATGAATAGTCTCTTGTCGTGAACGTGGGTGGGAGGCCTTAGAAAAAAAACATGAACTCTTGCAGTTTACAAAATTGTAAAAGACTTTACTATTAAAACCAACAGATCTGCAAGTACGCGTGAAGATAATGTTGCTCGAGAAAAAGACTGCATAATACAAATTATACACGAAGCTCAGAATATACGTATGGTAACTATTATATATTGTTTACGCAAACACCGATTTCCTAATTATGTCTGAAAATTTTAAATACATCTGAATTAAAATTTAGTAAATCAAATAAATATACAATATTCGTAGAGTGTCAGAAAATATATAATTTATTTGTACGAGCCTTGGACACAGGTAGAAATGCGAGGCTCTGCCGGGCATTTCTCATCAGATTCGCGGCGAGTACAAAAAACTTTATATTTTCTGACACTGTACGAATATTGTTTTTATCCTGCAACCCTAAAATACATTTTACAGCGATAAAAAACATGAACAAATCGCTCTTTCAGCTGATTTCTGATATAAAATTTTGGCGCGTTATCTAGTCATGGCCTGACGTCACAAACATATATCAAATTCTACAACACGTCGTAAACCAGAGCAGAATGCTAAATATCGTTAGAAGCGAGGACAAAGGTTCCATGAGATTTTATTCGGCACTGCCGAATTAAGCAAAAATTTATTCGGCTACCTTTATTGTACAGCAAATGTAATGGCTGCGGGATAAATAATAATATGCTAATATGCTGAAGCTTTAACGATTGTATGGGAATGAGTTATGATATATTTCAGGGTGGTTATTTGGAAGACTAAAAACTCAGTACATAAAACAACATTAACTCTATTATATCATTTTTTTAAAACACAAATATTGTTTAATACATGTGTGTCATTTACCATACGTTTTCTTTTCTGGGAAAGTGTGAAATATTTGGATAATTAATAACAGTTTATCGCCGGGAAGGTGGGGTGAAAGAATTCATCCTTTGACGTTTATGTGTTAGTCTACTCTTCTTCCTTGGCGGTCGGGATATTTTTATCTGTAAGCCTTGTCAAAAACGTACTGTTAATCGGCAAGAATATAAACCTTTCCACAATGGGTCGCTTTCCGGAACCTTGCCTCTTTCCAAATCAATGTGCGTTACCAAGCTCGATCTTGTTTCTATGTATAATTTCTGGTACATTAAATCTCGTAGGATGGTCTCGGTGTTTTCAAACTGTTTCGGTCAACCCGTAGAACAGAACACTAAGATATTTTTCATTGACCTGTATGTTGTGTCTAAGGCATCTTCCTTTAGTGATTTTATCGTAGCCTCAGTCACGATGGCTTTTCTCGCTGTTCATTTGATCTTTGTCCGTTATCGTGCAATCATGTTATTTTCAAAATAAGCCTTTGTAATACGAGCTTCATATCCTGATTGAACATGAACAACGTGTCGAAACTTAGTTCGACTTAGAACTAACATTAAACACATTTGAAAATCTCCAATGAATGCTATTTAATAAGTTGAAAACCTCAATGGTAAATAATACAAAAATACAAACCTTTTTGTGCATATCTTGGAGTAATGTGTTTTTGGGACAACTCACTAAATGCTTCGTATATTTACTCGAACAGTTACTCTTTTAAAATTTAAAAACATCACCTAACAGCTTCTATATATAATTTTAAAAATACATTTCTGTGTTTACTTACATGTTTTCATTTAGTTCCAATTCACAATTCGAAAATATTCAGATTTCATACAAAATATATAAATTCGCCAAATCAAATATAATAAGAATGTAAGATAAACTTACCCAGAGTTACTTCTATAAAATCATCTTGTTTTACATTACATTTAAATCACAAAAAATTAGAGCAGGTCGGGGTTTTTTCCGGGTTCTCCGGCTTCCTCCCCCAATAAAAACTGGACGCCATGATAGAGCTAAAAATGCTAAAACTGACCTTAAAACACATTAAAAAAAATAAGATAGATCTTTATATTACATAAGGAAACTAACCAGTAAGGTCAATACACTTTCTTAAAATTGGTTCTGTTGTTTGTCTTGTTCACCATTACGATGCATTTTATGAAATGTAATATGCCTCTTGTTACAGAGTGAACTTTCTGATGTGTAAATAAAATCTTTAAATCTTGAACTATTGGTGAAAGGTCTTAATTTAAAGTTAAAACACAGAAAAAAGTAAACGTTATCAGGTGGGATTATCTTAGTGTAAACCTTTGTAGAGTTTATAGATTTTATTGATTTAAAAGGTAAAATAGTATTTTCGAATAAATTTGAAAAGCTTATACGCCTGAACCAAAGGTGATCAAATATGATATTTTCAAAACTACAGAATAAACTGAATATTTCATATTTAGGACTGTAAACGAGTTTTTTTTTAAATTTTCAAAAATTGACAAACCTGGAAAATATAGTAAAATACAACAACTTTACAGAAGTAGTGAGACCTGGTGTATCAAAGTGTCGGAATCGTTTTTTCTCTAGGAATTTCGTGTAAATAATTTCATGGAATATTGTACTGTGTGGCTCAATCTATATACAAAGTAATGATTTTGAAAACGCAATAGTCGCGAGATTACGTTTCGTAAACTTCCGGAGGTTTGACTTTAAAACTAAAATATTTTTATTATAATTACCAAGTCTGGGTTGTTCTGTTATGGAAATCATCTATGCATATGAAATGTGAATTTGTAGAATGTTACATTTTTGTTTTCTTATAGTTCGTGAGGATAAAAAGGAATGTTACTTCATAGGTGTACTAAAATAAGTCAGCTAAATGGAATACAGTTAGTCATCATAGGAATTCCAATTGACTCCTGAAAAAAGTTTCAACCGAAAAAATAAACATGACTTTTCTTGTCTAGGCACCAATTTTTGTTTATCTCCGTCTAATATGTGCGTGGAGGAGATACGTGTGGCAAGCAGACCCTTTTTCACAGTGATAGGAATGTAAAATATATCTTAAAACAATACGTAAATTTAATGACTATTGTTGAAGCTAGAAATGTGAATGTATGAATGTATAAACCATAAACCAATAAAATTGTACGAAAGATGCAAAGTATCTATTAGCCGCAGAATTGCTGTAATTCTGCACTGAACAATTCTCATGACGTTATGATAATGTTATTTGTGGACGCATTTTTAAGGTATATTTATATTTATGTTAAACAAGTTATTTTATGTTTTTGCAGTTCTTTTATATACTGGTACTTTTCAACATGTATGTACGCCTTTTGATAAAACACCACGCTTGGTATAATTTTTTTTTGCTTAGTCTTTAAAGCAAAGTTAAGATCTTCTATTAATAATGTCAAAATAAGAGAAAAATAACCTAATAGAACAAAATTTGCATGCAACAACGTTTTTTAAAGATTTAAATTAGCATTTAAACAACGTTGTAGAGACCATCAAATGAATCTCTCTTTTATGTTTTGTTTTAGTTTACCAATTTAAGAGAACAGTCTTTAAAAAAACTACCTATATGATTCTAAGCTAGGTTACGGTGTCAACCGCCATGGATGTTTTACTATAAACATGTGTGTGTAGTATTCCATCAAATAACATTCACATAGATGTTAAAGGTGGTTCCATTAGCTTAAGGAGGCATTTGAATAGGTTTCCACTGCTCCTATGTTAACCTTTGTTTTACGATGCCGGCCATTTCAATTTTCTATTGGAATAAAAAATTAAACTTAGTAAAACTTAATTCGTATTGACGATAAATTTGGCTTGAGTTAATTAACGGGTATCAGAGTTGAAGCATTTCTAAACATTTTATGTGTTAATTTAAGTCCTGTGGTGGTAGTAATCTTGGATTTCAGAACGAAAGACCTTACTATTTTATAAACATGTAGATGGAGTATGACTGCGATCAACCTTGCCAGGTGCGAGAAGAAGTCATTTTAACGTTTTAATTACTGATTACTTCATTGTCATTGTGGAATGTCTGTCTTAGTATTTTTCAGTTATATGCACATTAATTTAGATATTGCAAGGGTTGGAGCTTGTATGACAACTGTTCAATAACTAATTCTCCAGCCCTTGCATTGTTTGAACATTTTAGGTGTATATTAACTTCAACCTTATCACGAATCTCTGTAACAATTTTACATACAGCAATTTCGGCTTCAATTGATTAAATGTTCGGACTCCGTTGTTTTTTAAATATACTCATATACTTATATGATGACAAAATGCTTATTTCCAATACAGCAAGTTAGCTTTCTTGTCCAAATTAGTTTTAAAGAACCTCGATGGAATTAGGTTCCACTTTTATAGAATTTGCGTCACTGTAAAACCAAATCCATGTGGCCAGTTGGTTGTTAGATTTTGTTTGCCAGTTTGACTTGTACAAATATTTTCAGTAAAAACATAATGTTCATTTTCCATGGTTTCTGCTATTTAAGTCCAAACTATCTCTCAGCCATAAATTATTTGAAAAATCAGAAGTTTGCTACCACTGAAAACATGGTGAATAGTTTACTTTTCTTTTTCTCCTGTTTTGTCCCTAAAATATACATCATTACACTTTTTTTATTTTGACACATTGAAACTTATAACCTAAATGGTAATTAATACGACATGCATAAATTTCTTAGGACCATTCCACAAATCATTTACAATATTCATTTTAGGTGACAGATTCAGCAAATGTAATAACGTTTAAAGGTACCAGTTTAGAAACAAATGTGGCCTTAATTATCGAAAATTGTCCACAACAAACTTATCACATATTTAAAAGATCTTATTTCAGTATCTTATAATCATGATGTATACACATTTTTCCAGTTTAGGATGAATATTGACAAACTCACTACAGAATAAGAGCACTAATGATAGCTACAAGTTAAAAAGGAAATTAAAAAGATATTGGTAACTGTATTTTGCTACAAATTAATTAACAAACCAGACTTGACAAGAACTTTAGACTTATAACAAGAAAAAAACTGCCTTTTGAAGATATTATGTCTACGTGTCAACACTAAATAATCTGTTCTGTATTGCGTTTGGTGTCACAGTGTCACAAAGGTTTGAGGTCGAATCCCGCTGAGGGTAGGCATCAAATTGACAGTATTAAAATCTAATTCTAACAGTATTGGGCTTAATTTGTAGACGATAAGAAATATTTGGTGTTAACCCTGTATTTGTCCAAAGTCTACGACGTGATATTTTGTATTTGGGGGGATTGACTGATTCATTTTAGATTGACTTTTGCGGATTGCACGTTTACTACAAATAGAACACAATATTCGAAAAATCGTGTGACGTTTCGCAATCAGCCAATGATATTTTACATTCGACTATCAATCGTCTTCTGGAACACAACAACAAACAATGTTCAGTGTTGAACAGAAAAGATTTACATCCTTCAATAAAGATTAGATAAACTTTTTATTTCTATTTTTATTCTTTTATGTGACAAATTAAAATACAGCAAAATTATCTATCAATAATATAAAAATACAACCTTTCTCTTAGTCATCAATTTATATGTATCGACTACATTCTCTGTCGATATATATCTCTCAGTCGAGACTAAAACAAAGGCTTCTATTTGTATAATATATATAGTAAGAAAAAATGTAAAAAGCGCAATAAAAGCAAAATGAATCAATGTCAGAAATATGCAATTGGACCTGTTGACTTAATACATTGGGTAACTACTATGATTTATATTTCTGTCATCTACACTTGTAATACAGTTATTTAAACAATTGTTACATCCTGACAATACATTGTTTTAAACTCCAGTGGAGGTCAACACTCTGAAAAGACAATAAGTTTGAGTCTTATATTACTGTGGAAATATCAAATCCACTGGCAATAGGTTTCATTTTCTGTGGTTATCACAATATGTAATTTGATTTACACTTTGCATTTTAATTTTTTAAGAAATTTGGACGGAAGTAAAAATTTCACGTAAACGTTATGTAATAATTATAAGATTATATTTTTTCGTTGACAAACCTAAGATATATTTAATAAATAAATATCGACTTTAAAGTAGTCAAAAACAATTTATTGTTTATTCTGAAGATTAAATTTTATATTAAAATTACCAGTATATTGAGCAATTTGTTAAGACTTGGTGACCGGTGCATTTCCAATTATTATGTTTAAAAAAGGCTTATGTCAACTGTAATAGAAAAAAGTTGCTGTCCTATTAACAAATGTGTTCTAAAATTAGGGTGTCCTATTGTCCTATCGTTGCATAATCTTCTAGACTTGTTTATTATATATATGTATATATACAATTTTAGATTTACTTTTTCTTTCAGTTGATCAAGATACTTTGGTTCAAGTCATTCACCTGAAAATGACCGACACTAACTCATCGTCTTCTGGATTAGATTTTACTCCAATGCTGATAACATTCATGACATTGCAGCAGTTTGTATTTGTTGTCGCCTGTTCTGGAAACGCCATTGTCATCTTCATATTCTTCAAGTACATCAAATTGAAATCAAATACCAACAAGTTTGTTGTTGTTTTAGCCGTTGCAGACTTTATGACAGGAATATCTTCAGGAACGCAAATCTTGTACTTTTTTTATCCCAGTATGTCATTTAATCAGATATCATGTTTCTTTCGCTATCAGATTGTTGGTTACACATCACTGGTTTCCCAGGTAACGGTTATGTTGACAACACTCGACAGATACATTGCAATTTGTCATCCACATAAATATAACAAGATAATGACTAATCACGTAGCCAATGCTTTATGTGCATTCCCTTGGGTACTTATTTTTGTCTTGTACATCGGTACGTTTCTCGGCTGGCATAAATGGGAACCAGGCACTCCATGCATCTACACAATGCTTTTTTCCCGCGAGTTTTACTTGGTAACGTCTTTAATTATGTATTGCTGTAGCACAGCATCCTTCATAATGTATGTCTTTATTCTGAGGACGGCCTGGCGTTATTACAAACGGGTAAGGCCCATCGGTGAAATCAACAATCAGCAGACGACAAAGTCAAAAGATATGGAAAAAGATATGCGTGGTGCGAAGGTCATGGGGATCGTTACGATCGCTTTTACCATTTGCTGGTTACCAGCTATGGGATTCCCTTTTAGAAAAGGTATTGGCTTGGATGACATGTCCATGTCATCTCTAGAGGTGTTTAACTGGTTGGTATTTCTTGGAATATTCAATAGCGTTGTCAATCCGTTCATTTATGGTTGGAAGCGTCGAGATTTTAGCAGTCATTTAAAAAAATTATTTTGTTGCTCAGCGAACACACCACAGGGAGGGAGAACACATACAACAACTTTAGATTCTTAGACGCAATAGGTGTTGTTAATAAAGACAGACTCAAGAAAATATGTGTCAAAGATTACAACGATGATTATTTGTATATAATGTTAAAAATATTGCAAATACATAGCTATTTTAAATGTAATATTGCATTGAAATTGATACCATATTTTATAGCTCCACGGTCTTCACCACTATTTAAAAGAACCAATTACAATTTTCACATTTGTTAGCTTCCCTTCTTTGACAGCAATATTCATGAAACACAACGGTGTAATGATGCTTAAAATTCTTACCCTTCCGGAGTAAGTTTTAATAGTTTGTATTTTTTAAGTTTTACGTGCGCATGTCTTTTAAATTGTATGTAATTGTCTAATTCACGCGTTACCTTAATAGTTGTCTTATATCTTAGCAAATATTATATATTAAACTTAATTTTTTGTTTATTATTTCTTTGCCAATGTAACCTCCTTGTCTACGCCGCGAACTCTTTTTCATTAGGCATTGCAATTCTATAATAGTTGCTTATATCTAGGCCACGATATCTAGATTGCACATGGTATAGTGCTATCGTGACAACGCCCGCAATAAAAGCAACTATTATAATACTTTTGTTGAAGAATTAAAACGATGCGATTTAGACTGTATTATTTTATGTTTGAGTTTTTGCTGTATGATTTGAAGACCATTGTTCTTCATTTATGTTGTACTTATTCATTTATAAAAAAATAAAAAATAGTTTGTAGTGCTCGTTATTGTAGACGGCGTTGACGTAATAATACCAATAATAGAGAGGTTGAGATCAGAAACTTGTACCTGTACTGGTACGCGTAGTTACACGTACACGTACACAGGTTTACTTGTAGTTATTTGTGTTGAGATTTTTTTTTTACTTGTACTTGTACGTGTATATAAGGCGCCAAAAATTAAAATCAAAAGTAAAAACTAACAAAAATTTACTTTACTAGAGTAGTCAGTCGTTTCTTTCACACATATATCATGATTTTTATATTAGCCCAAAGTCAGAAAAAAAATTAGCCATTTTTTCTTTTCAGCCCTTTCAAATCGTTAGAAAAACACATTTCATTGAGTTTTACAACGTCCTAACAAATAAAAGTTTAAATTAAAATAATGCAGCATATCCTTAACTTAATCAATATAGCACTCAACATTAATAAGAAAGCTGTTTTATGCAAAGAAAACTACAAGAGCTCGACCTACTTGTAAACAGCTTTCTTGAAGTGTGTAATAAACTTGTACGTCTCACATAATCATGTGACACACCAGTTTTGATGACGTGGAAGGAAAAATTACACGTTACACGTACCGGTACCAGTACAAGTTCCGAATCTTAACCTGTCTAATGTTTCATACTAGTGGTGTTCATGATATATGGTATCTAGGAGACTGTCAATGTCCCGGCAAGTCTAATCGTTGCAGATTAATTAATGCAAATTAACTTTGTTGTGTCCAATTGAAGCAAATATAATGTTACTGATATGAAAAATTGATTTATATTGTTTTGCCAAAAATCCTAATTTTACATTTTATATTGCAAAACAACTGTAACAAGTGGAATTCAGAAATAAGCTATATTCCTTTGGGTATCTATTATTTGCATTAAATACAGAACGGTCAACAACAGTAAAATCAATACTTGTCGCTATTTTTCAATGTTTTCCTTTGATCTTTATGTGCAGTTTTATCCCATCTCACACTACAATCCTAAGAGGGGCCCATCCCACCTCGCTGTCAAGACGTCGTTAAGTAAACACTGTGACGTCACAATGTTATAAAACAGCGATAAACAGATTTCGTACATTTTTTTGACACTCGATGCATTTTCTCGTCATCTCATCTCAGGGCTGTCGCCTTTCGATGAGATACCGACGAGAAAATGTATCTCGTTTTAAAAAAACGTAAATAATCTATAAATATATGAAAATTAGCATAACGTTAAATGTCAAGAGAATGTTTCTATCATTGTTGTATAAAAAATAATGCTAGAGTGATATGAAATACAGGAAAAAACTCACAATTTAATGATGAATTTCCAACGTCTTGTTTAGTAGATGAAAATGGTTATACTCCGATGAAATGCTACGGGTTTTACTATTTGACATTAATCTATTTCATGCACAGTATATTTACTGTTTCGTTTTCGATCTTTTGGCAGTCTGTTCCACAAGTTTGACGTCAAGTTAAATAAATTGAATGAACTGTTGAATAAGTAGACCCGTTCATAGTTAAGCAATCGCATGTGGCATATTCAAATCGATCAGTATGTGTGGAAAGCATAATACATAATATATATTCGATTAGCAGTTTCTAAATAATCAGATGATCACAGAATGATTCAGTTTGGATTATTAGCTTCTACATTAGCCGGACTTTAGAAACTGCTGTTGCGTAGGTCAATAGGTTTTGTTGTTGTGTCGAGTCCATTTGCAACCCTCTGTTTAAATTGTAGCTTTACACTATTTAACATATCCAATGCTCCTGGGCACAATGTTTTGAACAAAAAGAAACATATGTTGCATGTGCTAAAGACGTGCGTTTGTTAGGTGTTTGCTTTAATAAAAGAATTACCGTCGATTTTGTTCAGGTATACATTATGAATCGTTCTGCTCTGAGTTGTCGAGTTTTATAGGCAACACTTGTACGTATTTTTGTAAGATCTTCATTTATCTTTATGAATTTCAAGCTACGGTTTTCTTTAAATAGTTTTTACACCTAAGGATTTGTTTCTTGGTGGATGGATATTTCAGACGAATGATAATTGATCTAGTAAGAGATTGTGGAACTAATGTACTCTCGGCATTGGAGGACCGATTTTGCGCGATCTGATGACGTCACCGGCGGTTAGATTATCAGCGATTTACTTTAGGACTTCTACCTTATAGTTCAGACTTCTGACTTCATAGTTCAGACTTCTGACTTCATAGTTCAGACTTCTGACTTCATACTTCAATGTAAAATCTTCTCGGTTCATACTTCTACGTTCAAAGTTCAGATTTAAGAATTCAGACTTCTCACTTCGGACTACAGAGTTCTGTTATATAAGCATATATTTTGCGCATGAAACATGTTGATCCGAATATACCACGTCCGCGTGTTCAAAATTTTGTCAACGTAAGTTGAAAGCTGCTCTCGCGTTTGATAATTTGTAGGTTAGAAATGTGCCAATTGAAATAAACATTTACTTCCTCGGGATATTTCGTACTTTTTGACATTTTGCGAGTTTTTTCATTTTGATAGGAAATATTCCATGTTGTGTAACGTGCAAGCAATCGGGTTTCTCGTTTGCGGATGACGCGGAAACAATCTCGCTGTCTGTGAAAATATTTAAAAAACGCCATAATACCATACGAAGTAAGTGTAAACAATGTAAATTACATTAAATTACATAGCAACAGTCATCGATGATTTGTTCTATGCAAACAACAGTCCTTATGTGAATTTTGGACAGTTATACCGGCAAAAATTGTACTAAATGATTTCATAACAAAACACGTGTACTATATAGGAAAAAAAACAAAACAAAAAATATCATCAAGGGCATGTTTAATGAAGCTATCTTAGGATCAAAATCTATCTTAGGTTAGTCTTTAGACAAATCTTAGTCATAACTCAATTAACTTCTTATTAAGGATACGTCCTAATTTTTCTCCTACAAATTTAATGACTTAGGAGCGTCCTAATGATCCTAACTGAAGTTATAGTTAAAACTTAATACAGCATACTATGTAAACAAATATGACTGTGAAAATTCCACAACAACACGAAGCTGTTTTTGTTTATTAAAATGTACCGAGTTAACATATACAATATGATATAATTATTATCAATTAATAATTATGGAACATAATAAATTATTATTTTATTTATTAACTAATAACGAACAAAAAAAACAAAGTAACCAAACTCAACAAGTTTGGTCACGTTTTCAGCTCGTTGTTGTACAACTGTACATTTTATACTTTACACGTTTCAATTATTTCGGCTGTTACATCTAACATGTTTGACAGCATAGATTGACCGAGTAATATAGGATTAAACACTGGGTTTTAGGAAATTAAAAATGTGTAAACTCCGGCGACTCACTCACAAACCATTGAAAGGTTTAATCCTTATAATTCTGTGAAATAATCATTGCGATTTTTAAAACAGCAAAAACAGTTACAGAAACCCATCTAGACCTCAAAACGTACCTAGGCCGGAAAGCGTAGGGATATGCAGAACATAGTACCAAAGGAATCGCGGTTCAGTAGATATTGATAGGAAAAAAAACAAAATGAAACACTAAATTGTATTTATATTATATTTCATTTGAAATCTCAATCGATTCAATTGGAAATCATTGGGGCAGAGAAAACATTGCCCCCTCTCCCTGACGATACGCTAGGATGACGCCATCTTGTTAACATTGGATACTGAAAGTAGTCCGCTCAGAGGAAATATCGATATATAAATTATCTGAGAAGACGCCATTTAAGTGTATTTATCCAATCAAAGCACTTAATATAAATAAATTACAGCATGAATAGAATTATAGAATTATAATATTTTGTTTTCATGTCTTTTTCCATCTGATAATATATTAAATTGATATATAATAAAGCTCATTGTCATTTTTTATGATTAACACTGTTTCTTTCAAACATTTTAAAAACTAATACTAGTATCTCATAAAAATTATATTTCAATAATGTAGTGTATAAGATAGTCTTAAGATCATCTTCACTCAGGTAGTCATGTTCGTTGTGTTATTCTAGACATGTCAGATGATCTTAAGAATTGTTCTAATAAATGTCCTAAGACAAATCTTAAGAAAGGAAGGCAAAAACAAAATGCAGAAAAAAGACAATACACAAATCAAAGTCCAAGAAACCTGCAAACTCCATAACCAACAACCAAAAATATAGTAACTACAGCAATGGTCCTGACTTGGTACAGGTATTTCAAAAGAGACGTTGATTAAAAAGGTCCCTGGTCTTTACCAAAACGTATGTTAAAGATTTTTTCTCTGAAAGTCTGAATATCGAAGCTATCTGTATGCTTATTTTTTTTAAACATTCAACATCGCACCCACTGCTACCATCACCTTTCTGATGCTCTGTATATGTATTGTTTTATTTTTATATCCAGATCAAAACTCAAACAGATTTAAACAAAACAAAACGTAGTACTTAAATAAAACAGAAAACGTTTGTTTTAGCCTTTTGTAGCAGAGAAGTAAGGTGGATTAATTGTGTTATACAGCTGTTAGGTTTCTTAGCCTATAATGAATTTGTTTTGTGTAGTCAAAAAATTCTTAGCCAATTATGAATTTGCTTTGCGCAGTCAACAATTAAGATCATAACTTCTCATCTCTTATTCATGAAATGTAAACATATTTAAATACTGCTATTGATATTCTATATAATTAATACATTGGTCTAATTAGTTAACAATTATCAACATTTTGTCGAAACTTGAACCGCATGACATTGCTCAACAGTGTGTAGGGATAAGTTATAGGCGTGGATGGCAATCATGGATTTTATTTTGTTTTCAAATCATTTCATACTTATGCGCTTACAACCTGAACTCTGTGCAGGTTGAATAAACACTCGATCTCTTAGTTTTTGAGCTTTATAAATTTCGTTTAAATAATATCTTGCTGGTAAAGTCGATCTTGTCAGTTTTTTTTATTCTTTTTTGGTTAATTGTATACTTTAATTAAACAAAAAAAATTTCTTATTTTTGCAAATAATTTTGAAACATACAATATTCAACATTCTATATATTTATCAGTATAATATAATTTTTTTTTAAATTAAGAGCAATTTCATGGATTAGAAGGAATACACTCCAAAAATTATAAAGCATTATGAAATATTTTCTCCGCAGAATATGATGTTCTGCGGAGATTATTTATATATTATATATATATTATTTATATAAGTTCATTATATTATCTTTGTTGGGCCGGGATGCCGGAGAATTTAAGTTCACCTCTTGTAAATGGTACTCAAAGAAATATTTCCTCCAGTGAAAATATCTGTGGTGGTTTTACCATTTGAATTTTTAATGAAAAAATATTGGTCGGAATAATTTTTGAAGCCGAAGATAATATAAGAAACTTCCACTGAAGATTCATTCTTTTGTTGCAGTTAAAAATAACCAACGACTGAAAACAATAATCAATAATCTAACCAACGACTGATATTAATCCTATGGAAAGCAGCAGTAAACCAGCGCCGTTACTTATTATTTTATATAGAATTTTCATTACAACAAAATAATCTCCGGATTGTAAATCAATAGTATAAAGAGAAATAACTGGAACAATATTTAATACGCAATCAAATAATATTGACAACTCACAATATTAAGCGTTATCGCTTCTAATGAGTATTTAAAAGAAATTAATAAATAGTATCATCAACTGCTGACATTTTTTTTGCGCACATATAATATGTTGTCATATATTAAGCTATAAATATATCTTTATTAAAAACAATTGTTATTGGATTAAATTCAATCATAATATACAACTAGTGCTGATTGTGTTGGTATGCCAACACAGAATGTCTCCGAAACGAATCCCTATTGCCACAATAATGTCCCCCACAATTACAAATTTGTACCAAGATAATGCAATGTCCTATATGATGACCCTTAACCTCCGTTTCCATGTAAACGGCAGCCATTTGGAAAATTCCAAAAATGAACTGCAAAACTTTAGGTCAACCTTAACATTTTCCCAAAGTTTCATCTTGATTGACCCCTAACCTCCGTTTCCATGTAAACGGCAGCCATTAGGAAAATTCCAAAAATGGACTGCAAAACTTTAGGTCAACCTTAACATTTTCCCAAAGTTTCATCTTGATTGAACATTGCATCTCAGAATAAATGTGAGGACAAAATTGAACGGAAACAAAAACAAAGAAGAAGGAGACATGATAAGAAACCGGACAAAAACAATATGTCTCCCAAAACTTCGTTTAGGAGACATAATTAGGGCCTTTAATTAAAGTACTATCTATAATTATTAAATTAAGAAATAACTATGTTTGAGTTTTATTATACTGAACTTAACACAAACAGGAATAAAGAAACTGTGTAGTCATAACTTATTAACCCTTTGAAATTTGGCGCGCGTTTGCACGTCGAACAAATAACTAGTTATTTTGTCTATTTGCAAAGTCCCAGTTATTGTACCCACGTACAGTTTTGAGCAGGAAAAAAACAGTAATTGCTCATAATATCTAATTTTCGAACTAAGTATACTGGGAAATATTTTCTTCCATCCTCAGCAACATTATTTATTACAATATTGTAATTTCAATTTTTTAATTTGTAAAAAAATCTCGGAAAGTCTAACTTATTCTTGGAATCATCCAGTCAAATCTTTTATTACATTAACTTTAATCTTAGAATTATCAACTTTAATCTTAGAATTTTAACTTTATTCTTGAAATAATCAATTTAAAACTCTGAAATTTCAACTTTATTCTTGGAATTATCTACTTTAAATAATTTTTAGGAATTATTGACAAAAATTAAAGTATTCATTGATAATTGCCTGTTTAGTCGTTATTTATTCATCTATTTATGTAACACCAAATACAATATGAGTAGAGTAAAAAACTACTTATATAAAATAAATTTAAGTAGTTACAAAATATACTAAATCGTAACCCCATAGACATTTTTAATGGCGCATTGTTCTCGATTTAGGGCATAGTTTTTTAAGCTGCTGAAAACGACTTTTGTTTCTTGCTGAGGAAAGTCACTTTTTAGTTCTTTTTTCACGAAATAAATGTTTAATTTCTTCCCAAAAACATCTACTTTATTTCTTCTTTGTCTCTAGTGTTACGTTTGTCTATGCTGTTATCATACATTGCAAGAATGCTGTTCGTTCATCATCTTATAATTTTATGTTTATCTTTAAAATACAACTGAAATATCTAGCAACATTAATTAAATTCTACAATTTAAAAAAAAATAAATTTCTTCTTTTAAATCAGTCGAAAGAGGGGTTTTCACACTTTAATTGCTTAAAGCTTAAAACTCTCATTAAAATCTTGAAATAGCAACATTTATGTTAAGTTGATAAGTTTAACTAAGTTAATAATTCCAAGAATAAAGTTGGAATTCCCTTGATTAAACTTGGAGTTTCCAAGATTAAAGTTATCAATTCTCAGAATAAGATTGGAACCTTGAAAGTTTAAGTTGGAATTTTCAAGATTAAAGTAGAATATTTGAAAAAATATAAAATAATAAAATGTGAAATATTTAAGATATGTCTGTAAAGTACAACGGAAACTGAACAACAACAAACAGAAAAAAAACTTTTTTAATACTAGTATTTATCAAACTAAAGAAACATGAAACATTAACGTTCTTTTCCTGATACTTGTTATTATGGAGGACTGACGTCAGTTAATGTAAAGAGAATTAACGTCCTCCTCCGTCGTGTATCCAATCAAAATAGTATTTTACTATAACAAAAGCACGTTCCTGAATTCCTGAACATTGCTGACTGACTTTATCTTGTACTTTTCAATCATATTTTAAAGCAATTAGGTGTATATTAACATAAGCCTTTGCATATAAACAAGAAGACATTAAATAATTGTGTATTTTGTTTTGTTAAAACTCGCTATATATATGATTCTATCTATATAAAAAAAAATTACATGTACTTTCCTATAATATTCAACATATTAAAGTTAAAAAGTATTTTGCAGATGTAGATGTCTTAAACTACTGAGCTTTTGTAATTAGCGCTTAATATCTTGAATGCACTTGAACTACGACGTAATAACGAAAGAAAATATAAATTTATGGCTTTAAAAATTAAACATATTTAACATCTTTAATGAAAGCTATTTCAGGAGTTGATAAAGCACAATGGAGAATAATAAGAAAATACACAACTGTCTATGTATATCTGTTTATGTGTGTGTTTTTTTTTTGCGACAACACACTTTACAACAGTAGTAATCATTTGTTATTTTATTATTTTGACAATCTTTTGAAATGGGAACTTCTATATGCAAAATAATTATATCAAAATTATGTTGTGCTCACAGAAACATAAAATGTGAAATCATTTCAAAATAATGTGAATTAAAATCTGTATGAGTGAGTAAGGTGCCAATCGATAATCGTTACAGAACCATATATGAATTTTTCTGTAAGGCTATGCGTGTTTTAAAAGTTTAAACTGTTCATAAATGAAGTTAAAAAACCACTGTATGTGTGTCTCATACATTTTTGTACTTATCATTATGGCGTTGTATGGATGCTGGAAATTACTAATAACCTGAATACAGTAATGTAACCGAGTTAACGGTTGTGTTCATTGAAGAAGGTCAACAAAGCATATATAACTCTGTGTTATAAGAAACACAACCACGCAAAACTTAAACGACGAATTGTTTTAATGGAATTACTGTATATAATTCTTAATGAAACTCTTGCATAAAAATCTCCTTCTGAAACTAAGATATGACCACAATTTGTTTTTGAACACCAATTTGATAGAATAATAATTGAGAAACACAAAACAATATTTCCCAGGGCATAACATGGTAAATAGTTCGAACGCAGTCTTGTTACTATTTTTGTCTAATCAGAATGCAGGTTTGTACGAACTCGTTACCATGGAGTTCAAGGTAACAATGCAGAAAAGTTCAAAGGTCACAATTCGAAATTATACTGATTTAACACAAACGATATACCTATGTATTACATATGAAAACTAGCCAGTAAGGTCAATGTACTTTTAGAAAATTGGTTCTATGAAATGTAGTATGCCTCTTTTTACAGAGTGAACCATCTAAATTGTTAATGAAAGCATAAAATTCTTGATATCTAGGTGAAAGGTGTTAATTAAGTTAAAACACAAAAAGTAAATAAACCTTTAATATAGATTTTTTTTATTTGAAAAGTGAATTAGTATTTTTGAATACATTTGCAAAGTAATGCGCCCGAAGCAAAGGTGATCAAAGGTGTTATATATGTTAATATCAAATATTTATATATACGTCTACAAATTAAACCCAACACTGTTAGAATTAGATTTTTACACTGTCAAATTTTTGCTTTCCCTCAGCGGAATTTAAACTCACACCGTTGTGACACTGTGGCACCAAATCGCCTGCACTATGTCAGCGGTCTAGACCCCTCCGCCAAATCCGCTATATAAAAATATAGCTTCATTAACCGGGGTGAATCGTAGACATAGACATAGTACGTGTGTACCAGCATGTGACGATGGAATGTTCGTAACCAATACGTATTAATCTGACAGTAATCTAACTCAGCAATTTTGCATATATTATATAGGATGACAGAGTTACTTGTCATACAGTCACAGTAAGTTAATTATATACAAACGTCTAAGTATTGTGACAACCATATAATATATCTATCAAGCGGATAAATATTTGATATTAACCCTGTATTTCTGATGATAGATATATTATATGGTTGTCACAATACGTAGACGTTTGTATATAATTAACTTACTGTGACGGTATGACAAGTAACTTTGTCATCCTATATAATATATGCAAAATTGCTGAATTAGATTACTGTCAGATTAATACGTATTGGTTACGAAAATTCCATCGTCACTTGCTAGTACACATGTACTATGTCTATGTCTACGATTCACCCTGGTTAATGAAGCTATATTTTTATATAGCGGATTTGGCCGATGGGTCTAGACCGCTGGACATAGTGCAGGCAATTTGGTGCCACAGTGTCACAACGATGTGAGTTCGAATCCCGCTGATGGAAAGCAAAAATTTGACAGTGTAAAAATCTAATTCTAACAGTGTTGGGTTTAATTTGTAGACGTATATATATATATATATATATATATATATATATATATATATATAATTGTCTATTTATATATGCCCAACATCTGATTGTATTTCAACATTGGATCTTTAGAAATGCACTAAAGATACATAGTTAAGATAAATGATATTTATAAGTGTCTAATGAATTAACCAAAGAATGTCGTTGTAATTTCCACTCTGAAAATCATTAGTACACACAGATTTGATTTTTGAGTCGTCCCACCTCGGGAATGAACTCGTGTCAGTTTATAACATCTATGGCTACTGCGCCTTGCATGTAAAGACAAAGGTGTAACCCCTAGACTAGATCCGTCCGCTAAAAAACGGAGTTTCACTGGCCTAGTGTTACTTTTGGTTCAACATGTCATTTACATACACAATGTTTTTGTGCGACCTGAGATTTAATAACAACGAATTTTTATACAATCAGAATGAATCTGTAAGCAATTATATAGATGCGTGCATATAGTTGTTTTGAATTTCTATTTATAATTGTCTATTTATATATAACATCTATGGCTACTGCGCCAAGCATGTAAAGACAGAGATTTATAGAGTATAGAGTTTTGGGAAGGGACCGAGAATTTAGCTCTTTGTAGCATCTACAGTGAGCCTTCTCTGTTTCGAAATCTGAAAAAGGGGTCTTTATCATGTAAGAAGCATGGCACTCTCCAAACACGTCACCCACTGTGGTCAGCTATCAGGCTTTCCGTATTGTGACATGCCAACCCTTATCAAGAGGGTCTCTCCCATCCGCCACCTAGCTAAGCGCTGGGCTGCTCTGTGTGTCGAGCACTGGGAACCATCCCAGTATAAACATTTTGTAAGTTTATGATAAATATTGACAAACTCCCTACAGAATAAAAGCACTAAATATAGCTAAATAGAAACTAAAAATGGAGCTGAAAATGTAATCGGATAGGAAATTTAATATATATTGTTAACTGTATTTGGCTACCAATAAATGAACTTGGCAAAACAATTTAGACTTGACAAGAACTGTATATGAATTAGACATATTTCCATAAAAAATGTTTTCAAAAAGAAAATTTGTTTATTTGTAAAGTTGTAAAAACTCTATTGCATTGTATTTTTGTGTTAAATATGTATATTGTATATTGTAATAACTGTAACAAATTTTGTATAGGAAAGGCCAGATTTGAAAGTATATACCAATAAAAAACTTTATAATGACTATATGATAAATTATAAATTAGATTACGGTCCTGAAATTTACAATAGACACTTGAACTACAATGATTGAAATCATTATCATATCTTGATGACAAAAATATCATGTACTCCAATCAGCAGTAATTTGATTACACACTGCATATTAATTTGTTGGGAACAAACTTCAAAAGAATAAATGTCACGTAAACGTCTGTAATAATTATCCTTCTAGGAAAGATTATATTCCTTCGTTGGCAAACTTCAGGTTTAATAATTACATCTCGACTTTAAAGTGATAAAAACTAGTTAATTTTTTATTCTGTTAAATTTTATAAATAAGTTAAATAATCCAATCTAGCTAGAAGTATGATTAAATGTTATTTATAACTTACCAGTATATTTCAATACTAAGATGTTTGTGTTGCTTCGAAGTGTATATATGAAATTTTAACTTTATTGTTTTATTTCAGCTGCTCAAATTACTGCGTTAGTTTAGGTTATTCACCTGAAAATTTCACTCCAATGCTAATCACGGTCATGAAATTGCAGCAGTTTGTGTATGTAGTACCTTCTCCATATCAACATCTTCAAACCAAAAAAAAAACAACCGTCTTGAAAAGAACTGCAATAATACCCCATAAAGCGCCAACAACTCGTTGCAGGATAGAAAGCTGACAAGACTTAACAAACCTGTACAGTTCAGGTAACTAGTTGAAGATGATAGAAAGCTGAAAAAGTTGACAAACGTGTGCATGTCTAAAAATGTTACTAAGAAACGAAAACTGGAAATAATAAACAAACGTGTGAAGTTTTGGCTAACCTGGTAAAATTGCATATGGTAACCGAACTAAATATTATATTTATCAAGTACTAAAGGAAGTCTAATGTCAA
Source organism: Limnoperna fortunei (assembly GCA_944474755.1). Lineage (NCBI taxonomy): Eukaryota > Metazoa > Mollusca > Bivalvia > Mytilida > Modiolidae > Limnoperna > Limnoperna fortunei. The sequence continues at coordinate 20,665,797 of OX104117.1, forward strand.
AGCAAAAAATACGCAAACGTTAAAAGCTATTGTCTAGTTATTATAATTATAAAATGACTGCCTCTATCCGACTACCAAAATTGACAATGACCAGGTTACCCACCTCGACGAGCAATTCATAACAGATATTTACGTCAGCACTATTTCAATCAAACAAGTTTATTCACACTCTAATGGAAAAACAAACAAAAACGAAATCTAAAATATGCCCTAAATCACACAAAAAACAAAATCCGAGACATATTAATTAGTATTAACCGTGCAAAAACAATATACCAAGAGCAATTTCAAACAACACCAAGATGTAAGCAAAACCAAACGCAAAGCTCGCAACTCAATAAGTAAGCGAAAGAACGGCAGGATTGTAATAGTTAGAACCGATTTTGCCAACAGTCAGCGTGTCCGAGGTTTTTCCATGAGAGATCAAAACTGCTTACCGCGTTTGATAATTTTATAGAACAAAAAAGGGCAAATTGCAATCTACACTTACTTTTTTTGCTTTCATTTTGATGAGCGATTATTTCTACATGAAAGTTTGACGTTGTTTCGAACGGAAGTGTAACCTGAAAGCAGTCGGTTTTGCTCTTTGCGGTTGACGCAGACCAGTCTCGATGCCACTGAAAATAGTATTTTAAAAAATGTCGTGAAAACATACTACCATACACAACGTAAGATCTCTTATTAAATTAAGTAGCAAAATTCAAAGATAATTTGTGAAATGTAAATAACAAGCAAAGTATGAATTTTGGATAGGTTATACAGCACAAACAACTACTGAATGATTTTCGTAACGAAAGTGTATAATATGTAGAAATTCAAACGAAAAAAGTAAAGAAACCAATTAAAGCAACCAAAAAATTAGATTCAAGATGTGTTGATTTTTGTCAAAATATATTTGTTATAATAAGTTCTATTCCTTATAAGAGTTGTATTGCAGCGCATCGTTGTACATTCAGTTTGATATATATTTTATAATATGCTTAAATTATAATTAACACGTTAACTTGGAATATAGTAAAGTGCACGAATATTGTTTAGTTATATCCTTTTTTAAGAAGAAAGGTAAGTAAAAGCCCGGGATTTAAAAACAAATTGTAAATAAACATTGCAAAAAGAAACCCTTTTTTATTTAAGCAGAAAGAGTCGAACAGAAATAAAAATGAAACACAAGAATGATCGAATGTAATGTGTGAGCATATTCAATGAAAAGTTTTTTATTTGAATGAAAAGAAGAGTATGTATTGGATCGTAATTAATCCGTTTTATGTTAAAGACAAAAAAAACGTCAATTCAACAAATGACCCAGTCAAAAATAAAAGAAATTATCAAAAAGCCATAAAACTGTCCCTAAAAAGATTGCTTCAGCACAAAACAACACAAAAAGCCGTCTATGGACGTCTGTTTTCATAACTAAGGTACTGTTCTATGCGTTAAGTTTATCTTTTTCTATAGAGTATCACGACAATCTAAAAATTTCAATTTCCAACTTACCTGACTCAAAAACAACCAGTCACGAGCACCACAATATATAGCAGAAACAATATATCAACTTTAATTGTAAAATTAATTAACTTTATTTTTCTTTTTTCGTTTTTGTTCTATATATGCTTTATAATGTCAAATAAATTCTGAACGTGAGAAAATAACCTCTAAAGTAATAAAATTTATTCGTTACGAATAACATCTTATGTGTAGTTTTCGCACAAACAACAAAAAGAAACTAAAAATTGTTCATACTTTTACCTTAACCATGTCTTACCAGAAAACGACAAATTACTTTAAATACATGAATCGACAGATCTACAGAATTGAATGTTATAGCAAATACTCGTATTGGTTTATATATACTTTGTGTTGCCTGATACGGATGTCTTGCAACAAGTATAACCAATAATAATCCATAGCGCCCGAAGACACAATGTAATGAAACATTTATTGTAATATTTGAGTACACAGACTATTAATGAAGACAATAACAAAATACTGACCACTAAAGAAACTCATAAAAGACAAATCAGTCCAAGAAACAGATAAAATTTAGAACCAACAACGCAAAATATATTTTTATATAGACGAATATTGAATGACAATAATGAAAACAATTACGAATAAAGAATAAAGAATGAATACTAATAAAATAATACAACGAATAATGAATTGAGCACGAAGAATTTTGACCTCGATGGCATTTCTAATTTTTTTCATATACTTCCAGTAACACTGTATTTACAGTATACATAATACATACATAATATACACGTGTTTATAAAATATTACTTACATCGGCAAAAAATGCATTTTTCTTGCTGTGTTGAACTCCGTTTATGATATTAATTGGTAGATTTGAAACTACAAAAACAATTTTTGGTATTCCGTGTTAATAAAAATCTTGAGTTTTTATCTATTAGTTCCTTATAGATAAAGCGATTTATGTCTGTCGCCGGTTTTATTACCTCATATAGGCAAAAGATTGGATTTTTAAGGCGTACTTAAATTCTGATTGTGACATATTTATGACCACAAAGTGTCAATCGTTTGCCTAACCATGAACGAAATTCAAATAAAAAACATAATAATCGGATAAATGCGATACCAAATTAAGAAATATCAATTAAAATAAAAAAACATAAGACACTTGCCAAATAACGAATTAAGCATGACGAATAACGAATGAGGGTTATAACAAAATACCAACCATGAAGGAAACTATTAAAAAGACAATCCACACATCAAAAGAAACCGGAAAACTTGACAACCAACAACCTAAAATATAGCAACTACAGCAATGGTCCAAGCTTCGTAGGGGCATTTTAAATCACTATGTATTGAAATAAACATAACGAATAATGAATTAAGCCTTAAGAATTTTTATCCCGATGGCATTCTATAATTACCATGTGACAATATGGTTCAATTTCTTACCTGACTTCCATAAATGGCACAAAATAAAAAAATCCTAGCCGGGCATAAGATCATTTAAAATGGAAACATAAAAAAACTTTCTGAAACCACTGCGCATTTTAACAAAGATTATTGCAGAAATTAACAATGCGTTAATTACGATTCTGTTAATTGTTTTACGGTGGCGGTCCCCTCGACGAGCAATTTGTATGAGAGACATTCCTGCATCTCTCATCGCAATGATGTACAATCGACATCGTTTGACAGTGACACGAACACATCTTATCAATGTTATAACTGGATAAAGACATAAAAGTTTACAAAGTTCATTAAGGATGACACTTTTAAAAGTAATTTTAATGTTTTCGAGTAAACATTTGCAAGGGCAAGGGATAACAAGATAAAGCTACTATAAATAATTTTATAAAGAAAAAAAAATCGTTTATTTTCAATTAAATTTGCATAAAAAATTTCAAAATTTAAGTTTGTTACTTCATTTTAAATTATAGGGTGCAATATATTTTTTTACATATACATATACGATGTTAATCGCTTTGAGTATATAATTTATGAAGCTTAATAAAAGGGGAAGAGACGATCTTGCAACTCCTTCACCCATTTTGCACCGAGTCAATTAAGTTCTAAAATACTAACCTTCAATATTGACGTGGTATTTTAATAATCATAAAAGTGTTGAAATTACTTGACACAAAACGCCGTAGATTTAATATTGACGCTGAGTATAGAACTTATTTGATTTATATTACATATTTTTTGTTCAGGATAAGAAGTTGAAATATGAGTGTACTTAAAATAAGTATTATAATAAATTCCAAAATCCAAACATTTATTAACCAAACCACGATATAACTCGAATTCACCACGGACAAAAAATACGATAAAAAAGTGTACATTTTTTATAAAACGAGAATTTACTCTTAATCAACATCATAATAGATAAACACTTTATAGCGATGTCATATCAAAATTTATATCATATGTTAACGACGTTATTATCAACTTTGTGTCTTGAATAGTTGAAAAGTACTGCAACTCTAAAGTTACCTTGTTGATAAAAGTTATATAAAGCGCTGGTCTAAAGAGTTGGATGCATGCGAATGGATGCCACAGTATTACAACTGCTTGAGTTCGTATCCCGGTGAGGGTAAGCAAAAATTGCGAATTTCATAAGCACACGAAGTGTGTGAAATGGAATTCTAATTTTATGAATAACCGAAACAAGATATGAAAGTGTTATCTCTTGCTGCGCACGCAGCCTGACTAGCCAATCCCAAAGATAATGCATGTAACACGTGCATTTCTTCATTCTCTTACTGAAGAGCGTCCAGTGAAGAGAAAACAGGAAATCCGGAAGTGCAAAAAATTTGAACCAACAAGACACTCTATTCCAATTTCCATATAGATTCATAATTGACAAACATACCATCCCCTTATACGATCTTTAATAAACTCACACCGTAATAATTGTACAAATCCAATTATTCAATAAAATTATCGACTGCTTCAAACCGAATTGAAACAATTAAATGATGATTTCACCCTTTGTTAATATTTCAGAGTCTTTAATCCTCGAAATTGTAACCTTTCCAATGAACTATCCAAGTATGTAGCAGATTCTTCATTAGAAGAAAAACAAACAAACTAAAAATATATATTATGACACTTTTACATTTATTTAAACTTTTAGAAAAATTTCTGGTCCTCCAGCTGTATAGTGCCTCACTGCTCGTCTTAAACACTGCCACTGCTTCTACTTCTGAGACCTGCAAAATCCCAAAAGATTTTCCATTAAATTTTATTACTTATAAGTGATATTATTATGCTCTTTATATTGTTATTATTATTTAATTTTGTCTGTGGTACTAATTTCATAATAACCGGAAACATAACTTTGAAACAATCGGCGAGGGTGGGAGGGAACACTTTCATATCTTGTTTCGGTTATTCATAAAATTAGAATTCCATTTCACACACTTCGTGTGCTTATGAAATTCGCAATTTCATATCATAACCTCAACAAGATATTCCAGTGTTAGTTTAAAGTTTACCTTGTAAGTACAGCTTGTTGATAATCATTCTGAATCATTGGTTTGCAGTAAAACCGCATAAAAGTTGACTCATTTGTCCACTTAGCCTGGTCAATTACATCCTGTGTAGATAAACCAACTCTTTTAGCTTTGGATGTAGAAGCTGAACGAGTTGAATGCCCAGTATAAAATTTTGAAATTCCTGATTTTTTAATTGTTTCCTTTAACCACCTTGCAACTGATGAAGAAACTATTGGACGATGAGGTTTCACATAACTCAGAAGAAGCCAAGATCTATCAATGTTATCTTTTACCTCCCTCCAAGCTTTAGTGTACAAAATGTAATCATTAATGCAACTGACGACACATAAATCTCTATTATCTGGAAAAGAATCAAAGGTCAAAGATTTTGTTTTTGACCCTGGGCGACATGTCTTGGTATGTTTTGGTAGTTCAAAAAATATTTGTGAGCCCTGTTGTTTCATGTAATCACAATTCAGCATGCCTAATTCAGATGACCTTCCTGCTGAAGTTAATGCCAATAACATGACTAATTTCCAAGAAAGCAGTTTTATATCTAAATCATGATTTTTTCCCCATGATAAGATTTCTCTCAAAACTATATCTACATCCCAAGAAAATTCATACTTAGTCGTGGGTGTTCTCTCATTAAAAATTGCCCTCATATGTCTTATAATTAGAGGATGCTTCCCCACTTGTAACCCCTCAATTAAAGAATGATTTTTTGATATTGCTGATCTGTATGTATTAATGGTCCTATATTGTAATCCCTCTTTAAACAATTTCGTGAGAAACTCAATTATATTGGCCAAAGTGGCCTGAACTGGATTAATTGATTGTTCACTACACCAGCTGACCCATCTTCCCCAGGAGCTTTTGTAAGATAGTTGTGTACCAGGTCGCCAGGCTTTTTCATGCAGTTCTGAAGCTGCTTTCGATAGACCTCTTGCAAGGAAATCTCCCCCGAAATTTTCCATGCCACTAGATTCAAAGTTCCTGTCAATATCAAGGGGTGCAGTTCCCCCTGGGGTGACAACAAAAGGTTGGGAAAACTCGGAATTTTTATTGGGTCTTGTATCAACATTTCCAGTATCATTGGATACCAAGGTTGGGCTTGCCATGCAGGAGCTATTAAGAGAAGTGTTGCTTTGTCCTTCCTTGCTTTGGCTAGACAACGACCAATTAACGCGAAGGGAGGGAATGCGTAACCCTTTATTGTTGTCCATGGCAACAGGAAAGCGTCTATCGCATAACTCAATGGGTCTGGTTTCCAGCTCACAAACTTCTTTAGTTTGAAATTGAGTCTGGAAGCAAACAGGTCTACATCTAGAGGACCTACCAGGTTTTGTATTTGTTGAAATACCCTTAGATCTAGACTCCAATCGCTCGAGTCTACTACATTTCTTGAATGCCAATCTGCTATGAAATTTTCTTGCCCTGGCAAATGCTCCGCTGTTAGAGTTATCTCCCTTCCCTGACACCAGTCCCAAATTTTCTTCATTATAATGTTCAGGTCTTTTGATTTTGTCCCCCCCATGCGATTTATGTATGACACTGCTGCGGTGTTGTCTATTCTGAAGTGAATTGCTACATGATGCTTCCCTTTTGCGAATGTTTGAAGTGCCAGAAATGTTGCTAAAAGTTCCTTTGCATTTATATGGAAATCTTTTTCTTGCTTGCCCCATATGCCACCTGTACTTTCGCCTTGAAAAGAAGCCCCCCAACCTAGATTTGATGCGTCTGATGTCATTACATAATCCGGACAGGGGGTTATAATTGCCTTTCCATTGAATTCTTCTATTTTTGTTATCCACCAAATCAATTCGTCTCTTGCTTTTCGAGACAGTATTATTTCTTGTTCGTAAGATTTTTCTTTTAAAAGCCCTTTGATCTGATCCATTTGTAGGAAACGACTTTGTAAATTTGCAGGAAAAATCGCTTGCATTGACGACGCCAATTTCCCTGTCAACTGTGCTACTTGTCTTACTGTCACAGTGTCCGACTTTAAAATTTCTGTGCATTTTAACTTTATTTGACCTATCTTTTCCCTTGGGAGATAAAACATCATCTTTACAGAATCTATCTGAAAACCTAGAAACTCCAACTTTTGTGTTGGATGCAAATTGGATTTTTCCCAGTTTATTAGAAACCCCAATTTCTGGAGAAGAAATAAAGTTGAGTCTCTGTGAATTTCCAGTTTTTGAGGGTTTTCCGCCATCAGAAGAATATCGTCTAGATAAATGATGAGACGAACCCCCAATCGTTTCAACAGACCCACTATTGGCTTCATTATTTTTGTAAATAACCTTGGACCCTCTGCTAATCCGAACGGAAGAGCAGAATGCTCGTATAGGATATCTTCCCATTCGAATCTCAGATATTTTCTGTGCTTTTGACAAATGGCCAGAACTGAGTAGGCCTCTTTTAAATCTATTTTTAGCATGTAATCTCCGCTCTTTATGAGATCTCTGATCATAAAAAGACCTTCCATTTTGAAATGTTGGTACATTATATGTTTGTTTAGGTGTCTTAGGTTTAACACTGGCCTTTGACCCCCATCCTTTTTTGGAATTAGGAACCAGTTGCTCAAATACTGATTTTTGCACGGTTTTACCATACAAATGACTTCTTTTGACAACATTTCTTGAACTTCCTTTGTCATCAGAGTTTTCTCCGTCTGATTTAATATAATCATTCTTGGTTTTTGTACTTGTTTTGGTTCTGACAAAAAATTTATCTCTATCCCCATTATATTTTTTAAGATCATTTTGTCTGAGGTGATTATCATCCAATTGTTTATGAAATGACTCAACCTTCCTGATATTGGAAGATTCTTGGATAAAGTTTTCAGATTCAGACCCTTCAAGCTTACCAACACCTTGTTGGTCTTTTCGAGATCCCCCAACTCTAAGACCATCTTTTCTTGGCAACATTGTTTTAAAACATAATTGTACATACCAGGGTCCTCCTCTTTTCCTTCCATTGGAAAATCCTCCACGGGAGCTGCCTCTGCTAGTGGTTCTGCCTCCAGAGTTCTTGACTCCCTGGTTGTGACTCGGAGGCCTGAACTGAAAGGGCCGGCTGTTATCCCCATGATCATAGTTTTTATCTTCTCGCCCGGATTGCCTGTAACGAGAAGATTCGTAATGGGTATTTCTCTTTTTAGATTTTCTTTTGATCCCAAGTGCAGTGGCAATCTCGGAAGCTTCCTTCCTTGTTTTGGTGTACTCTTTGAGTTCATCTTTAAAATTGTCCCCAAAGAGATGTTTATCGTGCTTCGACAAGCATTCTTGTTTGTCTCTAAGTAGAGTTCTAGCTTTTTTTACATCCTGATTGTTTATTTTTTCCAGGATTGCCAAACGTCTTTGATAGTTTATGGCCACATTAGTCTGCCCGATTAAGCATATTGTCTTTTCTGTCAGGTCAAGTAGATGGCGGAAGTCGAGTTTATCAATTTGCGCATGAGCGCTTGTTTCCTCCAAATCATTATCGATCTTTGATCTTATCGATTCGCACATTGTCCATAACTGACCTAATGGCCCCATAGTGTCCATCAACCTCGCCTGAATACTCATAAATGCTTTATCTGTCCGTTCGTATTTATTCTTGAACTCATCCATGATGGAAATAATTAAGGGGTCGATTGTTCGTATCTCGAACCCTTTATAGTCCGGAATCGGCATAGTGTTTAGAATTAGCTCATTTATTTTGTGCTGTGGAATGAAACGGTTGAAGTTCTCTTCCACATAGCTTTCCATATCACTGGAAAAAAGTATGTCCCTCTTCTCCTTCTTGTGAGGGTTGAAACGAATATATCCAACATTTTCGTTTTTACTCGCCTTGTCCACAAAGGTAAAATTTGAGATCGTCTCGCTAATTACCGATCTCCTCTCAGAACATTTACTCTCGCCTTCCGAGTCGGAATCACTCCCTGACGAGGAGGCTGCGTTTATGTTCCGTTCACCTTTTCTGCCATTCTTTGTGGCTTTGAACATTTTCCTTTTGTTCCTCCGGCGGGGATGCTCTCCCTCACTCTCGGAATCATTGGAAGTAGATGAGGAAACATCTGTGGCATACTTTGGCCGTTTCCTATCTTCCATCTGTTTGTGACTCCTATCAGTCGAATTATTGTCTCTTTGGACCGACTGAACATGACCACGTGCATCGGCCATGCGGTCATCATGGCGATCATAATCTTCACAATCGGGCTGTGTCGTACTGTTATCTTCTAACGAAACTTCATCAGCACTTTGTTCCGCCATGAAGTCCTTTTATAATAATAATTCCAAATATACGGAAAAGTTTAACCAGCACTAAAATTTCATAACAACGAAGTTTAACCTAATTGCAATTGACTGATGAACTGTTATTCTTCACTCGACGCTAGCCAGTAAGAGAATGAGGAAATGCACGTGTTACATGCATTATCTTTGGGATTGGCTAGTCAGGCTGCGTGCGCAGCAAGAGATAACACTGGAATATCTTGTTGAGGTTATGATATGAAATTGATGGTAATAAAATCTAATTGTGGTTACTCACAATCCAAGCAATATACAAATATAGTCAATGTCGCAAAATACAACATTTCGATAGTTGTACAGAGTAGTAAGCTTAAAAACTTTACAGACGAAAAACCCTTACTACATAGTAAAAGACAATCTCAAAAATTCAAACATTTATTAACCAAAGCACAATTTAACTCGAATTCACCACGGACAAAAATAAATCCTGTAACAAAAGATTTGGATCCGTACATTCATACAAGAAATGGCGAGTGGTAAAATGTGTGCATCAAGGACAAACCGTGGTAAAATCAGTATATTTTCTTGCCCCCCACCGTCCATCGAATTATTTCGAAACTTTTTTTAACAATGTAAAATTTGAGTTGCAGGACTTGTGTTTTTGTGAGTGAAGCGTTGCGAAATCATAAAAAACGTTTAAAAATACTCTACGGAGTTTTACAGCGCTCCACTCGTGAAAAAACCTAACATTTCTAGTATTCATGGAATATCATAGGGCCTGTCTAATGAAGCTGTCTGAGTCCCAATTGTATTTATCGAACACCTCTTAAGTTAGAATATGTCCTAATTGTTATCCTAAGTTTAGGACAAGTTGAAGACTTAGAATCATCCTAAGATGTTCCTAACTGCAGATATAGTTAAAACATCATAATTTGTAAACAAATATGTCTGTGAACATTACACAATTTGTAAAACAATAAATACAAAAAACAACAACGCAAAAAATGTTTTTTTTTGTTGTACAAAAATTTCTCGAGTTCACATAAACCTAGGTGAACATATCCGATATAATATAATTATAATCAATTTAGTATTTATTAATTTAATAAAATCATTTATTTGTTACTTAATAATTAACACATCAAAAACAAAACAAATAACAAAATCGAAAAGTTATCGACTCGTTGTTGTTTTCCGAATGCAATTGTATGTTTTATACTTTACACGAATTGCACGTTTCAACTCTTTCGGTTGCTACATAAAACTTGTTGTTCATCATAGATCGACAGAGTATCGAATTATCTATTTGGTTTTCATGTATTTTTATCAGTTTGATAATATATTGAATTTTATTTAATAAAAACTCATTATAATTTATATATATATATATAATTGTCTATTTATATATGCCCAACATCTGATTGTATTTCAAACATTGGATCTTTAGAAGTGCACTAAAAATGCATAGTTAAGATAAATGATATTTATAAGTGTCTAATGAATTAACCAAACAATGTCGTTGTAATTTCCACTCTGAAAATCATCTGTACACACAGATTTAATTTTTTAAGTCGTCCCACCTCGGGAATCGAACTCGTGTCAGTTTTTAACATCTATGGCTACTGCGCCTAGCATGTAAAGACAGAGGTGTAACCTCTAGACCAGATCCGTCCGCTAAAAAACGGAGTTTCACTGGCCTATTGTTACTTTTGGTTGAACATGTCATTTACATATTGATAACACTGTATCTTATTTTTTTATATTTTCCTAAATATATATTTCAATAACGTCGTTTTAAGGATGGTCTTAAGACCATCTTTACAAAGAAATGTCCTAAAACAAATGTTACGAAGGTTTCATTAAACAAGTCCTTTGTCTTTACCAAATCGTATGTTAACATTTTATTGTTTTTTTCTCTAGAAGTCTGAATATCAAAGCAAATTGCATGTTCAATTTTTTTAACATTCAACACCGAATCCACTTCTAACTCCATCATGTTGTTACTCTGTATCAAGATTAAAATATTATAGGATTATACACTTGGTTTAAGAAAATTATCAATATGTAAACTCACAAACTTAATTCCGAAGTTTATATCAAGTTTGTGGGGGAGTCGCCGGAGTTTACACATTGATACTTTCCTAAAACGGTGTTTAATCCTTTTAATTCAAACGCAAAAAAAGTTACCGAAACACCTCTAGACCTCAAAATTTGCCAATCCTAAAAGCATAAAAATATGCAAAACTTAGTACCAAAGGAATATAGGTTGTGTATATATTGATAAAAACAACAAAATAAAACGTTAAAATTTATTTATATTGTACTTTATTTGAAATCGATTTAATTAGAAATTATTGCGGCTGCAATTGTCCCCTTTCCCTTACCATACGCTAGGAGGACGCCATTTTGTTTACTTTGGATACTGAAAGTAGTTCGCTCAGAGGAAATATAGATATATTAATTATCTAAGATTTGACGTAATTTATGTGTTTTTATCCAATCAAAGCACTTAATATAAATAAATTATAGCACGAATAGAGTTATTAGATTAAAAAAACGCTTTGTATGCTTTCTTTTTAAATTAAACAAAAAACTGCGAAAGTGTTTGTTTAGAAGTAAAACATTTACGAGCTTAATTTAAGTTAAGTTAGTGCAGCCTTTTGTAGCAGGAAAGAAAGGTGGATTAATTATGTTGTACAGCTGTTAGATTTCTTAGCAAATACTTCATTTGTTTTGCGTAGTCAACCACTAACATCATAACTTCTCATCTTTTATTCATGAAATGTAAACATATTTATTATCGCTATTGAAATTCTATAGAATTATTTCATTGATTTAATTAGTGAAAAATTAATAACTATTAATATCAACATTTTATCGAAACTTTAACCGAACAACATTGCTCAACATTGTGTAGGGATAAGATATAGGCGTGGAGGCAATCATGGATTGCATTCTGTTCCCAAGTCATTATATAGCTATGCGCTGACAACGGGAACTCAGTGCAGAGGTTGAAAAAAACTCGATCTCATTAGGTCAATAAATTAGGTGAATATTTATTAAATTTCAATATATCAAGGTCATGCTGGTAAAGTGGATCCCGTCAGTTTCTTGGTACTTTGTTAAAACAACTGTATTTTAAAATTAAAAAAAATTATTTATGCAAACAATGTCGAAAGATACCATATTAAACATTTTATATGTATATCATTCTAATATTAATATTATTATTAATACTAATATCAGTCTAAAAGTAGGTTGCTTTCAGTGGAAAAGTACCCTTTATCAGAGACATACAAAACAAAAAGTAAAAACTGCTTTAATTGACCGGTACAGTAAAGTCAATACTTCATTTTTATTATACAGCTACTACTACATGTATAGGTATCAAACTATTTTTACTGGATTATAAAAATCATACCCTTTAACGGACCTCTTAATCCGCACATTTCAATTAGGTGCTTATTTTTGGGAGTAGACGTTTTGGGAAAAACCCTGAATAATTAAGAAGAAAAGATAATAAAGCAATATTTTTCATTATTATTTCCTAATTATTTTTCCTATCTGTACCATACTATACATCTGTAAAGCGTATTGAGACTTAAGTCCTGAGCATTAAAAAATAAATATGGTTTAAGCTGCAAATCACAGTATCACAGTATGCCAAGTGGTTGAAGTCAATTATCGTTTTCTTCTTTAATTTAATATAATGGAAAAAAGATTACGCGAAAAATACGAATACAACTTAAACTCAAAATAAACATAATTTTTTCTGGTTTCTCCGTATTCGTATTATCAACATAGCGTTTTAACATTTTTGCTTATACAATGTTAAAAGAGAAAACACGAAAGTTCAGCATGATGCCACCATATTTATCAGAAATAATTAATGCGTTAAGAGTTGACAAAAAAGTATTACATGGTTCCTGATGTGACTTACTTGAATTATTTCGCTGTTCTCTGTATTATTGGGGTATATCAATAAAGTCCAGTCATCCAACACCTCTTAAGTTAGGATATGCTTTACTTTTTATCCTAACAATAGGACAAATAATTCGATGACAGGACCATCCTACATGAAGATATAGTTATTATATAGACATCATACTTTGTAAACAAATACGGCTGTGAAAATTACAAAATAACGAAAAACAATAAAAATATAAAAAAAACAACAGAAAACAGCAACGTTTTTTTTTTTATTTTACAGATTTGTTTTTCGATTTCAAAGAAAGGTAGGTTAACATATCCTAAACAAGACAAGATTAGACAATACAAAGACAAATAATATTAGAGTCTCACCTCAAAATGAATCACATAAAAATTATTACACAAAGTATAAAAACATCATGATATACAATAAAGTCACTCTATTAATTGAGCTATGAGAGACAAAATAAAATAGTAAACACACAATACAATCTTCTATTTAATCAAAATGAACAGAAATAAGGTTATTATGGATTATATAATTCGTAACGTATTAATAAATAGAAGATACATTTTCTGTGAAATAAAATACCATGGCATATTATGGCAGTGTGAAACACCATTTCGTTGTTCGTCAACAATCTTATCATCATCTAAATTGATTATAAACACTAATACCATAATTCAAATAAACAATGTGGAAATCTCCGTATATAGGACATTGTAGTAAAACATGTTGTGCATCTTAATCAGTGTAGTACAACAAACTTTATTCTCTGACTTCGTTTTTAATATCCGCCTGTATTACCTTTAAAAGATGCAATGCCAAATTATGACATTGCACCTTTATATTTCCAGACCTATTCATTGAGAGATACTTTTCGACACCGTATATACACTGAAACTTTTTGTATGTTTACTAACATAACTTAACAATATCCTGTGGACACCGTTTATGAATTAATACCAACAAATTTTATTCGGTATACCAACATTTTAATCAGCCAGACCACTCTTTTCTGTCACTAAACGTCCGCATCCTTAAACAAATCTACTATCATTCATACAATCCTCAATGAAGTACACCACTACGTAGATAAAAACTCCGAATATTTTATGTAAAGGAACAAACTACCTTGAACCTAAATCCATAATTTGAAATATAACTTAATAAGTTATTGATGGATTCAATAGAAGACTATGCCAGAAAATGGACAAGACAAGAATACCAAGAGGTTGAGACCATTGATTTAAATTAAATAATTCGTTTAAGAAGGACTATGACTATTAAAGCATCATCAATCTTCAGAAATCTTGATGATGTTAAAACTTTGTCCGATATTCATGACAAATATGTTGTTCTGCCAGCAAATAAGGCCCCTAACAACATTATTTTCATCTGCAAAAACATTATATAGAGTAATTTATGAATTAGGCATTGCCACTTCATTTGGCAATCATACTTACACTTTTGCTACTCTTTCAAAAGAGGAGATTCTTAAAAATCACAAATCGTTGTTAGCATCCTTTGGTGTCAAAATTGCAGTCGAAGACTATGATCTCCCCTTCTTGCATTGGATACCAAAACTCCACAAAAATCCATCCAAACAGCCTTTCATTGTAGGATAGTCTAAGTGCACCACCAAAACATTATCGAAACTCTATTGTAACAATAAAAGCGGGACTTCAAAAATACAGTGACACTTTCTACTCCAGGATTGGCATAAATGAAATGAGGATATTAACAAATTCAAAAGATCTGACATCTTGTGGTCTCTTTCCCAATGTAACAACATAAAAACATTTGCTTTTTCAACACTCTACACGGAATTTCCTCATATGTAGCTTGAAACCTGTCTAAAGATCTTATTAAACGCTGTGTTTTCAAGAAAAACGGAAAGAAACGATATAGATACATGCACCTGGTAATTGGCCATAACAACACTTACTTGGTCATTAATGACTAAGTTGAATAATAAATATACTGAAGACCAAATCTGTCAAATGTTGGATTTTCGGATTGAAAACTACAAACTAGACTCTACGACAAACTTTCCAACTTTCAAATTCCCGTTCATCAACAGCAACATTCCAGTAGCTTCGGCGTATCATTATACGTTATTATAAATCCTTCGATCGCTATTATGATTTTCTAGACCGCTCAGTGCTGTTGATTACTAAACTTCTCAAACAAGGATGTATTCTACCTAGGTTAGTGTTATCTTTCTAGAAGTCTTATGGTCGTCACCATTACTTTATTGATAGTTATGGGACGACAATCTCTCAAATACCATCGGACATGTTCGCTAAGTCATAGGTAGTGTTTCCTATTCCTGGTTTTTAATTTTTCCTAGACATAACAATAAGTACCTCGACGGGTGTCTAGTTAGAGGCAGGCACTGCTTACTCGTGCGGAGCACATGAGTGCAAGCATGGTTTTTATCGGGTTCGTGTTACTCTCTTTCTGTGTGTTTTGGGTTTTTGTGTTCCGATGTATGTTTGTCTATATTAAGATTTGCAATTGTCCCTTGACTTTCGGCTCTCGTTGTTCCGTCGGTTTTCTTTGTAATTTTTCTTATAAAACCATTCTTGTGTTTGTAATTATCAAATGAGACATTCTCAGTATATTTAATTACACTTTTACTTAAGATATAATTTGTATTACAACAACAGTTCATGTCAAGATTTTAAAACCTTGATTAACTCAGCCAGTTTTTTATGTTGCCATTTCCAATGGTATTTCCCCATAAAACCCTTTGCTTTATATTGCATGACATCAAGCCCATGTTGCCATATCACCGAAGAAAAAGCGCATTGCTCGATTCTTTACACTATTATGAAAATTCTTTAAAACAAGTGTTTCAAACAATTTTGTAAAAGTTTTATATTGAAAACCACCTATTGTTTTACTGTCATGTATCAGGGCTCTTTATTCAAGGGTATTAAAATCTTTTTTTTGCTTATAAATCGGTTTGATTGTACCTATTACCCATGAGTCGTGGACATTTCTAGATTTAAGAACAAGATTAAACAATAAATATACCTTGAGGAGTACTTTGTACTTACTCGTTAATGATAATCTCCACAAACTTTGTCATTCTTCGGGTTATTTGAACATTTATAAATCTCATCCTTTATAATATAGCTATGTAGTGATGCCCCATGATCAATTTGGTTTTGTTATCAACACAAATTGACTTGTTTCTTTATTATTTTTTAAATTAAATTTTCTTTAAACAAATACAATTAGTTCTCGAGAGCGATTTTTGGTTGCTCATATATCTCTATTTAATTACAAATATATAATATAATTCCTTATCGAGTTTTACGACATATAATGTTTTATAACATTTAAATGCCTTTTTATATTTCTTTTTTGACCTTTACGTTTTTTGTCGCAACAAGTAAAGGCTGGATTTGTTAAAGTTTTCATTTTAGTTTTCTGTAATACAAATTTACAAATTTAATTTTGATTAAACCATAATTTCTTTCCTCTTTTCGAAGAAACATTTTCTCTTTACTTTGGTTATAAACATCAAAATATTTTTATGTCTCTTTGACAAAAATGTTACCAAGGTACGTTGCAAAAAATATTTCAGTTCTTTAGTAGTACTTTTTTCTTATTAATGCAAATTTTTCAACATCAGTCACGTATACAAAGCACAACAGATTCAGCTGCAACATCACTTTTTAAATCTAAAGAGTATTTAGATTAAAACACATTTTCCTTTACATTATGAGTATCGTCATCCTTATTAGCATTATTATGTTTGCCACTATTGTTGTTTATTTATTTTTTCCATTAACTGGAAAATAAACTTGTTAGATATGCTTGACGTGTGCTAAACAATAGGCAGCCAGTAATGCAGTAAAGTTTGAAACCCTGCTGAATGAGTTAAAGCAGCAAGGATATTATACAAAGTAGAACACGTCAACATTAAGGAAAATTACTGACGTCACAACGCATTTCCATTTGATATTCTAACACTTACGACGATTTAGTTTACACTTACGACTTTATGTAAAATCGACTACAGAGCTCCCTAATTTGCATGTTATTTAGGTTGAAAATGAGGTGTACAAACTACGCGGCAAATAGCTTACACAGTCGATAATAATTTTCTCTTCATTTGCAAAACGATAACAAATTTGTCAGTTGTATCTTTATCTAATTAGAACATAAATAGGTAGAGGGTAATGGATCATATAAACCTTAAGTGTTTCACTCCTTCTATATAATTGTTTATGTGATTTTTCCAAGCAAATGTAGTTTATGCCATCATTTATGTCTTTTGTTTCTCCGTTTTACACGTTAATTCCAACACTGTGAGAATAACATTTTAATACTGTCAAATTTTTGCTTCCCCTCTTGTATTAATCTGACAGTAATCTAACTCACTTTTGTATATTTTTTATGTAGGTTGAACAAGTTACAATCACGGTAAGTAATTTATATACAGACGTCTTATTATCATGACGACCCTATAATGCATATATACAGCGACTTTCTTAAGGATCAGAAATACTGGATTAATACCAGACAAACATACTTTTTACAAATTAAGCCCAACACTCAATTACTAAAGCATCAGAAATACAGGTTTACATTTATTTATTAATTAAGCCCAACACTGTTAAAATTTGAGTTAAATACTTTCACAATTGGTGTGCCCAACCGCAGCAGGATTCAAATTAACTTGTTGAAACATTGTGGCACTCATTCGCCTGTCCTATGTCAAACGCTCTAAACAACTCCGCAAAATACGATTTAAAATTATAGCTTCATTAACCGAAGAGAATTTTAAGATAGACATATTACATGTGTCATAGCGTGTCACGATAGAATTTTGGTGACCAATATACGTGTGGCGCAACCCATGTTAATCTAAATAACATGTGTCTGCATTTAATGTGCTTTGTTGCACTTTATTTGATGTCATCTCTTCAGCAGTTTTATAACCTTGAACATTACTTATAATGTCATAGGTAGTGTTTCCTATTCCTGGATTTGACTTTTCCCTAGACAAGACAATGACTCGACGGGTGTCTAATTAGAGGCAGGCACTGCTTACTCGTCCGGAGCACCTGAGTGCACCCATGGTTTTTATTGGGTTCGGGTTACTCTCTTTCTGTGTTTTATGTTTTTGATTTTTGTGTTGTGTTTGTCTATATCCGGATTTGTAACTGTCCCTTGGTTTTTGGCTCTTGTTGTTCGGTCGGTTTTCTTTGCTACATTTTTATTAATTTTTGACTAATGCAGTTTTTTGTCGGTAGTATTTCCTTGCTATTTTTTTAAATAAAATTCTGTCCTCATATATTTTTTTCTCTCTATCCCAAATACTACACATTTTACAGATTTTTTTCGATTTCAAACAAAGGTAGGTGAACATATCCTAGACAAGATAAGACCAGACAAAGACACCTCAAAATGTATCACACTAAAATCATTACACACAAATTATTAAAACATCAATATATACCATAAAGTGACTCTATTAATTGAGCTATGAGAGACAAAATAAAATAGTAAACACTCAATAAAATCTTCTACTGTAATGAAACTATTTTTATCAAACTGAAAAGAAAAAAATACATATTTATGTTGTGGTTATTATGAATTTTATATAACTAGTAACGTTATAGCTAAAATTGATTGATTGTTGTTATACGTCCAGCAAGCTATATTTCAGCTATATTCAGGACGTGATAATCATCACAAATTAACACATTTAACTATAAAGTATCATTTAGTATACTTAATACTAAAACAAGATCTCATACAATAGTATGATAATATATATAGATAAAAATGTAAATTAAACAATAAAAAGTATGTAATATCACAATTAGCAGTATAATTAAATTTTGCTATATAAACTAATTTCTTGTAAAAACTTTAAAATTGTGTCGCCTGCGACAGTTTTAAATAAATCAAAATACGTATCTACAGTATAGAAACGTTCCCGAATGTGGGCCACGTCTAAACAGTCCATCAAGACATGCCTGATGGTGTATGGACAGTTGCATGGCACACACTCGGGTCGCTGATCGTTAATTTAATTTAAACTATGAGTCGTCCTGGTATGACCAAGACGACACCTGGTTAAAACAACTTGGTCTCGACGACTTCTAAAACAATAAAAATTATTTTTGTGAAGAAGTGGCTGGATCTCATGAAGTTTATAATGAACTTCTAGATCCCAACCACTTTGCCACAAACGAGAAATATCTTTAAAAATTAATTCTTTAAAATCAGTAAAAAGTATGGCACAATTAATTATATTGTTATTCAAGACGTTTTTGGTCGTTTTACCCTCCACGTCCACGACTGTGTTCCCATGGATTCCCACATGACTTGGGATCCACAACCTCTTTACCCAAATCTAAAAGGGATTTGTAAATTTGAATAATTTTTAAAATATAAGGGTTCTTTACTTTGAAGTTCTCAATAGCAAGAAGACATGACAGAGAATCGGAGCAGATAATAAATTTCCGCTTGTCTGACGAAGCAACTATTTTCATTGCAAGAAGAATACCTTGCGCTTCAGCAGTAAATACGGATGAGGCAGACAGGAGACGACGAGTTTCAACACGCTCTCCGAAAACAGCGGTTGAAGCAACTTTATCTTCGTCTTTTGACCCGTCCTTATAAACAGTACTATATAGAGGGTAACAAGATTTAATTTCTGCATAATGTTGCTGTATGAGTAATGGGTTTGTGTCGGATTTTCTGTGTTTCCTTAGTTCAAACCTAAATACTGGCTTGGGGTTTAACCAGGGTATATTATGTTGAATTTCTATTGCAGCAATTTCATCTAATTATAGTTAAGAATAGAGGATACATTTTTATGAAATAAAATACCATGGCAGATTATGGCAGTGTAAAACAACATTTCGATGTTCGTTAACATATAAACAATCATCTGACGCATTAATAACGTGATTATAAACCCTAATAGCATAATTTAAATAAACAATGTAGAAATCTCCGTATATAGGACATTTAGGTAAAATAAGTTGTTCATCTTAATCAGCGTAGTACAACAAACTCTGTCCTCTGACTTCGTTTTTTCATATCCTCCTGTATTAATTTTACAAGATGCAATCCCACATCTGAATTTTGACATATATTTTATGCTTTTATATTTTATACTTTATATTTTCAGACTTATTCATTGAGAAATACTTTACGACACCGTATATACACTGAAACTTTCTGTATGTTCGCTGTTTACTAACATAACTTGACAATATCTTGTGGACACCGTTCATGAATTAATACGGGTATACCAACATTTTAATCAGCCAGACCACTCTTTTCTGTCACTAAAGTTCCGCATCCTTAAACAAATCTACCATCATTCATACAATCCTCAACAAAAGTACACCACTACGTAGATAAAAACTCCGAATATTTTATTCAAAGGACCATAATACCGTGAACCTAAATCCATCAATTGGAATTATAACTAAGTTATTGATGGATTCAATAGAAGACTATGCCAGAAAATGGAAAAAGCAAGAAGACCAAGTGGTTGATACCTTGTCTGAGTGAGTAAAGTCCTTGAGACCATTGATTCGAATTAAAATAATTCATTAAAGAAGGTCTATTACTTCTAAAGCATTATCAATATTCAGAAATCTTGATGCTTAATAATAAATATACTGAAGACCAAATCTGTCAAATGTTGGATTTTCGGATTGAAAACTACAAAGTAGACTCTACGACAAACTTTCCAACTTTCAAATTCCCGTTCATCAACAGCAACATTCCAGTAGCTTCGGCGTATCATTATACGTTATTCTAAATCCTGCGATCGCTATTATGATTTTCTAGACCGCTCAGTGCTGTTGATTACTAAACTTCTCAAACAAGGATGTATTCTACCTAGGTTAGTGTTATCTTTCTAGAAGTCCTATGGTGGTTATGGGACGACAATCTCTCAAATACCATCGGACATGTTCGCTAAGTCATAGGTAGTGTTTCCTATTCCTGGTTTTTAATTTTTCCTAGACATAACAATAAGTACCTCGACGGGTGTCTAGTTAGAGGCAGGCACTGCTTACTCGTGCGGAGCACATGAGTGCAAGCATGGTTTTTATCGGGTTCGTGTTACTCTCTTTCTGTGTGTTTTGGGTTTTGTGTTCCGATGTATGTTTGTCTATATTAAGATTTGCAATTGCCCCTTGACTTTCGGCTCTCGTTGTTCCGTCGGTTTTCTTTGTAATTTTTCTTATAAAACCATTCTTGTGTTTGTAATTATCAAATGAGACATTCTCAGTATATTTAATTACACTTTTACTTAAGATATAATTTGTATTACAACAACAGTTCATGTCAAGATTTTAAAACCTTGATTAACTCAGCCAGTTTTTTATGTTGCCATTTCCAATGGTATTTCCCCATAAAACCCTTTGCTTTATATTGCATGACATCAAGCCCATGTTGCCATATCACCGAAGAAAAAGCGCATTGCTCGATTCTTTACACTATTATGAAAATTCTTTAAAACAAGTGTTTCAAACAATTTTGTAAAAGTTTTATATTGAAAACCACCTATTGTTTTACTTTCATGTATTCAAGGGTATTAAAATCTTTTTTTTTTGCTTATAAATCGGTTTGATTGTACCTATTACCCATGAGTCGTGGACATTTCTAGATTTAAGAACAAGATTAAACAATAAATATACCTTGAGGAGTACTTTGTACTTACTCGTAAATGATAATCTCCACAAACTTTGTCATTCTTCAGGTTATTTGAACATTTATAAATCTCATCTTTTATAATATAGCTATGTAGTGATGCCCCATGATCAATTTGGTTTTGTTACAAACACAAATTGACTTGTTTCTTTATTATTTTTTAAATTAAATTTTCTTTAAACAAATACAATAAGTTCTCGAGTGGGATTTTTGGTTGCTCATATATCTCTATTTGATTACAAATATATAATATGATTCCTTATCGAGTTGTCGGATCTCAAAGTTTTTACGACATATAATGTTTTATAACATTTAAATACCTTTTTATATTTCTTTTTTGACCTTTACGTTTTTTGTCGCAACAAGTAAAGGCTGGATTTGTTAAAGTTTTCATTTTAGTTTTCTGTAATACAAATTTACAAATTTGATTTTGATTAAACCATAATTTCTTTCCTCTTTTCGAAGAAACATTTTCTCTCTACTTTGGTTATAAACATCAAAATATTTGTATGTCTCTTTGACAAAAATGTTACCAAGGTACGTTGCAAAAAATATTTCAGTTCTTTAGTAGTACTTTTTTCTAATTAATGCTAATTTTTCAACATCAGTCACGTATACAAAGCACAACACATTCAGCTGCAACATCACTTTTTAAATCTAAAGAGTCTTTAGATTAAAACACATTTTCCTTTACATTATGAGTATCGTCATCGTTATTTATTTATTGTTTCCATTAACTGGAAAATAAAACCTGTTAGATATGCTTGAAGTGTGCTAAACAATGGGGAGCCAGTTATGAAGTAAAGTTTGAAATCCTTCTGAATGGATTAAAGCAGTAAAGATATTATACAAAGTACAACACGAAAACATTTAGGCAGAGTACAGACGTCACAATGCATTCCATTTGAAATTCTAATACTTACGACAATATAGGTTACACTTACGACTTTTTGTAAAATCTACTACAGAGCTACCAAAATTTGCATGTTATTTAAGTTGTAAATGAGCTATAAAAACTACGCGGCAAATAGCTGATACAGCCAAAAATAAATTTCTTTTCATTTATAAAACGATAACAAATTTGTAAGTTGCATGTTTTCTACTTATCTCTATTAGAACATAAATAGGTAGAGGGTACTGGATCCTATAAACCTTACGTGTTTCACCCCAACCATATAATTTTTGATGTGATTGTTCGAAGCAAATGTAGTTTAAGCCATCATTTTGTCCTTTGTTTTTCCGTTTTACAAGTTAATTCCAACAATGTGAGAATAACCGTTTTAATACTGTCAAATTTTTGCTTCCCCTATTGTATTAATCTAACTCAGCACTTTTGAGTACATTTTATGTAGGATGAACAAGCTACAATCCCGGTAGGTAATTTATATACAGACGTCTTATTATCGTGACGACCATATAATGCATATATACAGAGAATTTTTTAAGCATGAGAAATACGAATTAATACCAGACAAACATACTTTTTACAAATTAAGCCCAACACTCAATTACTAAAGCATCAGAAATACAGGGTAATTACCAGATATTTACATTCTTTTACTAATTTAGCCTAACACTGTTAAAATTAGATTTAAATACTTTCAAAATTTGTGTGCCCACCTGCAGCAGGATTCAAATTAACGTCGTTGAAACATTGTGGCACTTATTAGCCTGCACTATGTCAAACGCTCTTAACAACTCAGCAAAATACGCTATAAAATTATAGCTTCATTAATCGAAGAGAATTTTAAGATAGACATATTACATGTGTCATATCGTGTCACGATGGAATTTTGGTGACCAATATACGTGTGGCGCAACCCATGTTATACGAAATAACATGTGTCTGCATTTAATGTGCTTTGTTGCACTTTATTTGATGTCATCTCTTCAGCAGTTTTATAACATTGAACATTCCTTATTAATTCTTGACTAATGCAGTTTTTTGTGGGTAGTATTTCCTTGCTATTGTTTCATAAAATTCTGTCCTCATAGTTTTTTCTCTCTATCCCAAATACTACACATTTTATTGATTACTCAACGAAAAAAACTGGTTAATTAATGTTTAGCAGCAAACGTGGCCTTTCCGTTCTAAATAGAAATATTTAGTTTCGTATTTTTATAGGTAATCTAAAGAAAAGATACATTTTGTAAAAAGAGATCAAATTAACGAAGATGACAGATGGTTGTGATGGTGTATATGCTAAACGACTTAATCCATTTCATTTATATTGCACATTATTTGTTGAATTTAGACGCAGCATATTTTAACAGACAAAAGGCTAAATCTTCACTCACACTTACTCTCCATTCATGTTTATTGTCAGTTATTTTTGCCAGTTTATACATTTAACTTTGTTTGTTAAGTTGCTCTCGCTTTGAATAATATTCACCAACCATCGACAAACTTTTTAGGACTGTATGCGGTACTTGAAACCTTTTATTATAGTTTACGTAGATCCACCTTAACCTATTGCATGAAAATAGCAAAGAAAACCGACCGTACAACATTAGCTAAAAGCCAAGGGACATATATCCGGATATAGACAACGCAACACGAAAACAAAAAACATAAAACACAGAAAGAGAGTAACCCGAACCTAATAAAAAACAATGGGTGCACTCAGGTGCTCAGGAGGAGTAAGCTGTGCCTGCTTCTATTTAGACACCCGTCAAGTTACACATTGTCATGTCAATAAAAATTCAAACCCAGGAATAGGAAACACTACCTATGACTCAGTATTTGAGACACTGATATCCCATAACGATCAATTAAGTCATGGTGACGATAGAGAGATAACATCAACCTAGGTACAACAAACCCTTGTTTGAGTAGTTTAGCAGTCAACAGCAGTGATCGGTCTAGAAAATCGGAATACCGATCCCAGGATCTAGAATAACGTATAAGTTGTGAAATGTACACACCATACGCTGGAGCTGCTGGAGCTGCTGGAATGTTGCTGTCGATGAACGGAAAAGTTGAAGTCATCACGTTTGTCGTAGAGTCTAGTTTGTAGTTTTCCTGAGTCTATTCTAGAAGTAGAGTCTAAGTAAGAGGCTGACCTGAGTGTATTGATGGTGTCTTTAATTTCAAGCTCGCTAGGGTAAATGGAATGTAAATAGGCACTAAATTTAGCATTGTTGAGAGACAAAACATCAGCAATATAGCGAAATGTTAAATTAAAGGTCTTTCCATCTTTTTCAGTAGGCCTTCTAAGAATTCAGCCTCATAAGGTACAAAAACAGGTCAGCGAGGAGAGTAGCACAATTAGTACCTATTGGAATACCAACAGTCTGTTAAACAACATGTCCCCCAAACATGACGAATATGTTGTCAATCAGAAAATTTAACATGTGACAGATTTGGTCTTGGTTTACAGAAGAATATTTCTGTCCTTCAGTCCTTCAGTTGTATTTGCTTGTTAGCTTGCTCTCGTTCTTACTAATAATGCTTGATTGAAGCACTATAGAAAAATAGGAGCTCAATGACAATTATTTAATTGAAAGCAATACAATTAAAGATAATAGAAAAAACAATTAATTCTTGTTAAAGATATTTTAGTTCTCAGCGTTTTATATTCCACCCGATATTTCCTAGACCATTTTTCAAATAATTAAGTTGTATAACGCATAGCGTGCTGACCATAATCTTTTTTTTACATTTTTGTATAGATTTTTAGCAAACTCGAGAACTTTGTTATTTGTTTGAAATATATCTTACCCGGAAGGCGAAATAACAAACTTATTTGCTTATTTGTCACAAAATTATGACGTCTTGTTTTTAATCAAGTTAGATCTGAGCAAAATTTAGTCAAAAGATACCCGAGGCTGATCTGCAAATACACATCAAAAGAAACAAACAGCACAAAGCCAAGGACAGTGAAGAGTAACGTAGCATAAATAGATATATTAGCACGAACGTTTCAACATAGTCAAGGACATAATAAAAATTGATAAAAACAAACGCTTAAGATAGTAAAGGGAAACAATGAGTATTATAACTAGTACAAACGCTTCAAACCTGTAATTGGCAACAAAATTAATCATAACATAGAAATATGTGAACGTATAAACGCTTTAAAATAGTAATCACATCTAACCAACACGGAGAATTAAAACATAAAATCTAATAAAATATTCACGCAATGATGGAAAATTATAAGACACATAAAAATAAGAGCTCAATAACAAATCATGCACGCAAAGTAAACATTTATCACAGCTGTTAAGTACCTATGAATAGATTAAGAGAAATCCCACAACATGAAATATGTTTAAGGAATAATTTATGCTTGTTTGTTTTTTGTTTGAATGATGTCAAACTCAAACACGATAAATAATTTAATGATTGAGCACAGACTATTTTTATATATTTTAATATATCAACATAGGAATAAACAACCATTGTTTGAGTTGTTTAGTGAACGGTGTTTTTTTCTTCAGCACAACTTTTGGGAACCCAGCTTCCTAAGAGCAAAAAAAAGCAAGTCGTCGAGGAGAGCAGAATAGTTAGTACCTATAAAACAATACAACAATATGTTGTTAACTAGAAAATATAACAATTGACAGATTGTATCTTCAGTGTATTTATATGATTATAATCATTAATATAGAAATACATGTAAGTTCTATCATGACTGATCATCAGGTATTTATATCGTCTCATTATACTTTGTTAGAAAGCAGCGTTTATTAAGATATTGAACAGCAATGCCATGGTATTTTGTATTGCTATTAAAACAGTGGTTAGAATTTGGAGTAAGGTTTGATGGTACACTTAGAAGATGCTGCTATGAAGCGCTGTTTGACAATTTGGTATTTAGTACAAGAAGAGAAAATCACAGTCTTTGGCTTTGGTATGAAGACAAAAAGAGGCCAAATCTACAATGTGATTTTAAGAATCCAATCTATTGAAAACGTTCTGGATGTGTAAGTAGGATTTCAAAGTGCATTATATATGCCTTATTCGTTTATTAAACACTTTAGACAATGGTTCGAGATAACAGTAAATTTGTTGAGAGCCTTTTCTGCTAGCACAAAAACATATTTGTCATGAATATCGGACATTTTTAGCAGTATAAAAATTTTCTAAAGACTGATGATGCTTGTTTGATATAATGACTTCTATAACTTTACCTACGCAGACACGGTATCAACCTCCCGGTCTTGTTTTGCCTTTTTTCTTTTATAGTACTCTATTTGAGCCATCAATATTACAAATTTGTAATTCCAGGTGATAGATAAGGGGCCACAGTATTTCGTTTCTTCGGACAAAATATTACGTAGGCTCTCATTGTTAAAATATAAGGTAGGTTTTCGTTGTTAACGATGCTCAGATCTACAGTTGTTTTGTTTAATGAAGAACTGTATATGAAGGGGAATCGTGTCAAGAGCAGTCGGGAGGCATCAAAAGATACTGCAATCGTGCTTGTAATATAAAATTATAGTTGCAAAAGTGATTGTATAACTATAAGATATATTTAGAACGGATTTGTTTTTGAAGTATGATGGAATAATGACAGGAACAGACTTGTGATGCAAGACATTACCAAGACTGATGGTATCTTTGCCTTTGTTAGCGAAAAGTAAAAACAAAAAGGTTTTTTGTTTATCTTTGTGAGTGTGTATTGCATTTCCAATGTCTAAAATAAATGATACTAATCGATAATGAGGGAAGAAGTTTATGTTATAATGACTAGGAACATTTTTTGTAAAAGAGAACGCAGTGCTTTGAGTGGAAAAAAAAACATAATTTAATAATTAAGTGCGAATATGCTAACATCCTTCTGGTGTTTTTGTACAAAAGGCAGTAGACTATATATTGCTATATCATTCAACATATGATTATGATTAAAAAGGCCCACCACATTCACATTACCTCAACCAGGACTAGAAAGTTTCCTACACTTTTGATTTGTCTTTGCACCCATATAGTATGGCAGTACCTTATTTTCTTGATCACGTATTCTGCTTCTTGTCTACGTAGTGGTGTACATTTGTGGGAATTACTAGAAAGATGGGAGATTTTAATGATGCTCACATTCAAATTGATTAAAGATAACAGAGAAACCGAATTATTGAATATTAATTTTTGTCTATGACTCGGGTCGTAAAATGACAACAACGAGAATTATAATATAAAGCTATAAAACACTTCAAATCTCTAAACCTTCACGCTTTGATGCAGTACACTTTCCCCAATATCAGTTACTATTAAGGATTAACCCAAATTTAAATCATACTCTGATCTACTTATATACTACTACAACGAAAAGACATGCTTTCTGTATAAACACCTTCCAAAGCAATTGACTGTCATTGCTTTTTACTAGTACATTGTAATTAGTGTTTATAAATGAAGATTTACATTTGTAAACAATATTACAAAGTTGCACTACAATGAGCTTCAAATAAAAGGGAGAAAGGGAAAATATAACACCGGTTCCTAATGGTAAACGCTGCGAGGTCATTAATAGATTTCATCGTCACCTGCATATATAGCTGTTTAGTCGAAATTCCCTGGCCTGTGCATTATGAATTTTCCTGAAAGGGGATTGTAATGAGAATCCGCTTAATTATGGTTCATTTACATTATTCTGTATTGGTGTGCATCTATTAACGTTCTTATCAACTCGTTTGTGAATTTTTTTAGTAGACTTCAGTAAAACGACAGGAGAGACATGTGGAATAGGAACTGGTTACCTTTTGGAGCACCTGATTTTTCACTATTAGTGGTTACACTACAGGTTGCCAATTTTTGATTATGAGACTTAACTGAAACGTGCATTTAGTAATTATAGTTACCAGCCAAAGTTACCTGATAAGACTGTAAACTATTAAGTAGAATAATGTAAATTCTATAACTGGTAATGAGGTAAAAATCGACATTAAGTGATTCTATCAATCAAGGCATAAATGATATTTAGGAGCACATAAATCTGTCGTAAATGAACTGTAATGTACTAATACACGCAGAACAAGTTAAAATGGATATGGGTTGACTTACAGATTACTTTTATGTGCTTATGACATGTTGTTAAATTGTTTGTTGTCATACATTTTTAATTAATCATGAATTGTTATTGTATATTTAAAAAACAGACATCACGAAGTCGTGTAACAGGTGTTTTGGATCTTAGGAAATAAAGTTGTGGTATGTTTTTTCCATCGTTGTTGACAAGAAAGCCGTTATATAACTGCGTTTCGTCTAATTTGATTTAGTTTTTCTTCACGCCGTTGTATCTTCTGTATCCTTACAAAGCTAGTTAAACTGTAAAACATTACGAACATGTATATCAATCATCTTATAAATGGCTCAAGTCATTATTGATATAATTTCAGCACAAAATGTTATTAAATCTGTTCTCGATAAAACGTTGATTAGCATGCTCAAACGATATTAGAAAGTAATAATTATCAGTCTAATTTTCAGTGACCGATAAAACAGCAATCGCATTACGTATAAAAACAATGGATCACTGAAGCTGCATAATGTCCGTTTTAATGAGTAATGATACATTTCTATTTTATGTGAAAAAAATACAACCTTAACCAGCAGGCACACGACGTCAGACAGATATTTCTTTTTGTCGTTTTCACGCGTACGTGACACAACCAGTATGAAACGTGTAAAAGACGTATTTTTTAGGCGTCTCAATAACGTTACAATCTGACGTTGAAATTACGTCTTTGTCGTGGTTGCCAATAATAAGTTCAACTCTGTGATAAGTGTATAATGAAGAAAATAACAAAATACCGCACACCGAGTAAACTGTCAGAAAAGACAATCCCAAAAATCAAAGTCCTAGAAACCTGCAAATGCCAGAACGAACAACCAAAAATATAGTAACTCCAGCAATGGTCCTGACTTGGTACAGGCATTTCAAAAGAAATGGTGGATTAAAACAGGTTTTTTGGCATGCCAAAACTACCATCTACAAATCTGTAGTATGTTAGTTGATTAAAATGGATGGATATCATATATCAGTAGTCACTTATAGATGCATCCAGGTGTAACCAACAATCAGCACATTCACTAAACACTTGAATTGGGTAAACTATCTGCAGTAATATTTTCAACGTCATTATACAGACGTCATTTTGGCGTAATTATTTGACTGTCCTACGCCCAAAATGAATGAACAAATGTACTTTTTGTCATTTCCTTTTGATTACGTGAATTTTAACCACTTCACGGGTAACGTTATACCTTTCTAAACATTACTTGCACGTGCTATTGATCCGAGAAGTAGATAATACCCTCAATTATCGGCACTTGCTGTTTTGACCGAAATTACTAAAAATGCAAGGAAAGCACGGACTTAAAAATCTCAATTATTTGGAAATATATAATTAAAAATATTCATGTAGAGCATTGTGGATTTGCAAAAAATATTGTCTCAAATGTGTTCTATGTAAAGTAATAACTGCCTTCGGCACTGATTAAACCAACATGTGATACGAATGTATGTACTTATCAAGCAATATTTGATATTTTCAGATCATTGCCTAATACCTAATTAATTAGGACTGACACAAATACTGGCCATTGGTTTATTAAATACTTAGTGTAACAAAGGTAATACTGTCAGATAACATCCTACTAGCGATAATTAGGTCGGTATTCATCTTTGATCTTACAGACTAAGACTAAACTACAGCTTACAAATAAAAATACAAGTTAACGGTATCAAAGCTCTCTGTTTCAACTAAGCAGATGTGTGTTATTTGACTATTCATATTGTCGAACAGGTGTCCAAGGATTTGTTTACTGCAACCTGCTGTTAAAGGAATACGGAACCCAAATAAACGAAGTTGTCACTTCGACATTGAAAAGGATGTGGATAACTGTTTAATTCATTAGCTTACAAAATATGTTGGAAAGAAATATATGGAAGATGGCAAAGCATACCCCAAAAGCGAATGTAAGCATTGAATGAAGAGCACACGGTATCACAAGCTGAATCTCAGAAAGGGTAGATTTAAACTTTTTGCGGAAAAATCAAACAGAAATTATTGCAATTACAGCAAACATTATAACCGTGCTTACATAATGTATATCTTAAAACAAAAATCAATTTTGTAAAAATGTCACTAGCTTAATTATTACCCCTGGTAGACATTGTAGGAGCGGGCAAATCCTTCTCTTTCGTGTACATTGTACATGTAACAATTGCACCAGCAGAGAATATTAAGCTTGAATTATACAATGACATTGAGAAGCAGGCCAATACCGACCTTCTATGCCTTGTACATTTTACATTGCAATAGTAAGAAGCCAGCAGGTAATAACTATTTTATAAAACCAAAAAAATTATGAAACGACCTTGTAGAAGCAGGTAAAACATTATTAACTATGTACAAACAAATCTATGTGAATCTGTAGAAGCAGGCAAAAATAAATATAAAGTATAGCTATCGCAAAAATATAAAGTAGTCAAAGACTACAAAGGAAGATAACATAAAAGAAATGTACATGTCAGAACCATGCAATCGCAAAATCCCGACCATGCAAAACAAAGAACAATATAAACAACCTTGACCATTGACAAAGATAATGTTACATTACGTGTTCTGTTGAAAATGAGTTATGGAATTGGAACCACTCCAAGTTGGAAGTTGGAAGTTCACTGAATAGAGAAGTTTATATGTAGGACCAGACCACAACCGATTGACTAAGTATTTGAATTCAAAGATGCACTGAATAAATTCTTATGTATCGATGCAAGAGTTCCAGCGTCCTAGCTTTTGTTTTCATTGTTCTGAATAATCTTGGCCAGCAACACTTGTTGCTGCTCCAATTTGAATACTATGCCCGTTGTAAAGTGTGGGAGTATGTCTAGAAATGACAATAGCTTGTTAAAGAATCGATTACAAATTGAAATTGGGTGAAAGTTTGCAAACAAGGATGGGGATGGGAAAGAAAAATTAATATTTACCCCAAAATAAAAGTTATTGTTTTCCTGCAAAATCTCCTTCGTTTGTTTACGATATAGGTTCAAGGTCATTGATAGTAACCTTTGATTTGCTACAAATGATGGATTTCTAACAGAGGGTATTGTACTAGCAACATAAATGAATTCAGTTCATAAATTCTGTTTTTTTCCGATTTACAATTTATATACAATTGAAAAGGGGTATTATGAATCCAATGTAAAATTGTTCGTGTTGTGTAATTGTTAATGAAATAGTACAACGTAATTTATTATATATTCGTGAAAAATTGTTCTTCTACTGCATCGTGTCACTTGACTTGCACGTGCGATTTTTACTTGTAGGCTTTAAAATTTAATTTTTATACTTGCCATTCTTCATGCTCTATGTAAGCTCTATGTAAGATTGCAAATTGTAGGGATGAGAGATGCAGGAATGTCCCTCAAATACACTGCTCGTCGTGTTAGCCACCACCATTCATTGAATATTCGAATCTTAAGTAAACATCAAATCACAAACACTTTTAAGGACTTTCCAAGATCTGGATGATCCCAGTAATATCTGCCCATCAAGATAGGACTCATGGCAGACTTGTCAGGTTAAGTCCGTTTGTTAACAGTTAAACGTGCGCATATGTGACACAAAGACAGATGTTCTCTACTTAGGACAAAACTAAATTATAATTGTTACGCATGATTACGTCTAACATTTAACTGTCAGATTAGTTCTATAAAAACGATCATACTTTCGTAGTCGTATTGATTATTTCCACGCTAAGCCGTATGAAAGTATTCTGACTTAAGACGTTATATTGTGTCTGTGACTCTTATAATTCAGCTACGGTTTCAAAGTTACATGCAACGCACGACGCGCAAGTTTCAGGTAAGTTACCATTGTTTTCATTAGATTTATTTATTTATTTATTTATTTATTTATTTATTTATTTATTTATTTATTTATTTGTTTGTTTGTTTGTTTGTTTGTTTATTATTTATTTATTTATTTATTTTCACCAAACACAATATGATAATTAAACGGACTTATGATTAACTAAAATATTTTACATGATATTGATCAGTACCTGTGGTATAATGGAAATATTTGGGGTGGGGGTTTTGACTGAATAGATTAAACATACATCTAAAATTTTACATTTATGTTATTAAAATAAAGTCATGAAAATTATTTTGAATAAAATGATATTGATAGTTTGGGCCTTTCTTGGTGAATGAACGTGTATATATACACTCTGCAACAAAGGAATCGTATAATAGGTTTGGTGCATTTTTAAATTCGCATTCTTCAATATAACTCAAAATTGCTGAAAAATATCGACATTAACTTTAACACAAAAATGTAATATCCAAATTAATTAAGAACTGGTAATCATTTGATTTTGGTTTTGTTTCCGGTTACAAAAAATTAATCCCGAGTATGACCACCACGTGCAGCTCTCATTGACCTGCATTTACTTGGGAAAGACTAGATCAATGTTAATTGTTCTATGTAGAAATCTTCACTCTTATTGTAACGCATTACTATTTGAACTAGTGTTTGCGGTTGAGGTTTGCGCCTGCGCACACGTTTGTCAAGTTAGTCCTATTGATGCTCGATTGGATTAAAATCTGGAGAATTCAAGGCAAAGATAACAAACTGACATTGCTGTTGGCAAAAAAAAATATCGTTGTTTCACGTGCTGTATGTGGTTGCGCATTATTATGCCGAAATAACTCTCTCGTCGGTTGATAGCAGGCAGCAAGTGTGGTGTCAGAATATCATTTCTTTAACGTTCAGACGTCAGCATTCATTCATAAACAAATTTGCCCTGCGATCATAAGATATTACTACCCACACATGGCGCTTCACCATCGTATCTGTCCTCTTACTGATTACTCGATAATAAAACGTCACAAACAAATATCGTTTCTGAAAAAATGTCGAGAATCAGAGCAGAATAGTCAATCGGATCATCCTCGGCTATTTCCGTGTACCTTCAGAAAGCGCCTCTTTTCTCCAAGCCTTAAAGAATTCCAATTGTTTGAGACTTTATTTGGTCACGGACGAATTCTGACACATCTATCGTACAGTAAATGTATTTGTTTGATGAACTACCTTAATTGCTACAGCAAATGTAATGATGGAACTCCCGCGCAATATATTGTCTACAAATTTGTAATGGGAAAAGCTTAAGCGCTTAATTACAATTTCCTTTTAATAAATATATACAATACAACAAAAGCTGCATATCAACATATATAACAGGAAGAAAAAGGAGACAGAATGGAAGACGCATCTGCGTCTGTATATTAGACTGTTAATTAGATAGAAGTCTACGTAATGCCGTATCCATCATTATTGTCCCAAAAATATACCAGTTTAATTAGACATTGAATACAGTTGTTTCTAAGGGGAGATCAACCTTAGTTTGAAAACAATATTATCATTTTAAAGTGTTTAATTATTATTTTTTGTTTCATTAAATGTTTACGATAGAATAATAATTACTAGGCTGGTGATACCCTAGGGGCCCACCAGCAGTCTTCATTAAACATCAGATACTGTATACGATATACGTTCCATTTGACATTTTTATACTAAAAACGTCATTGTGTTCTTAAATGTTAAGATACAAGCTTACGTACTTTTTTCGGGATGCACACATTTTTCATTGGATAATATTTATATCAACAGTTCAATCTGAATGACCTGTAATTGGATGTTGTTATATCTTCACAGCGACACTAATAAAAACGGTTTCTTGATCAGTATTTAATTAAATTTAAAAATAACGTTGTCGAAATATTAATGTTTTAATCAGAACGAATGATTTTTTAGTTGAATGTGGGATTTGAACGGAACAAGTATAAATGATTTAAAGTTTAAAAAAATAAACTTATCTATGTATTACGTAACGTTTTGTGTTTAATAATGAAATAGACTGGAACACTTTATAAATAGGTGATTTTTAAATAAAAGCGGAATGATAGATCGAGTGCACCGCAGTTTTTGTGATATAAATAGTGTTACATTTAAAGTTACGAAATAAGCTGATGATTAATACATGAAAAGTAAAATCGTTTTAATCACTTGTAAAGTAGTCTTAGTAGTGCTTAGTTTGTTTGCAAATATTAAATTTGTAAAACGACATAAAAGAATATATTGTAACAGTAATTAGCGTCATGAGGAAATATTTGATAAGAAATTTTAATGCTTATAATTGTAAATATTAAATATATTTGTTTATAAACCTATTGATTTTTTTTTATTTTCTAGAGGCCTCGGTGGCCGAGTGGTTAAGGTAGTTGATCTGCTATTGATCATGTGGTCTGTCACCACTGAGATTGTGGGTTCGAGTCTCACTGCGTGCAGGGTATAATCGACTTCAATCTTAATTGACAATGCCAGCTTTCCTACTGAAGGTCGGGTGTTTTTTTCGGGTACTCCGCGTTCCTCCTCCAATAAAAGCTGGACGCCTTGATATAGCTAAAAACAAAGCTGAAAGTGGCGTTAGATACCATTCAAACAAACAAACTAATCTTTTTTTCCAGGGTTTTTATTTTGTTATTATATTTCTCCTGATGTCGTCGAAATAATAGAACGTAACCTTAAGTGCGTTGCTTATTTCTGACATTGGCTGATACAATAACAATTGTTTACACATTCATTTAAAAAGAACTAAACGTATATACAATTTAACCAGAATCAGAAACTACATCTGCGCTTAGGTAAAAAGGTTCAGGCAGTAAAACGTAGATTTCAGGCAACTTGACGTCCAATCAGAATATACTGCATTGTAGGACATTTTTTTTTAAAATAAAAA
Organism: Limnoperna fortunei; assembly: GCA_944474755.1. Classification (NCBI taxonomy): domain Eukaryota; kingdom Metazoa; phylum Mollusca; class Bivalvia; order Mytilida; family Modiolidae; genus Limnoperna; species Limnoperna fortunei. The sequence goes on from OX104117.1 coordinate 20,701,395, forward strand.
ACGTACGTTTCCGTTCTAACTTCAAGCCAAAAGCACTTGACAATATATTCATTTCAAACTGATACATGCGTGCTGCTTTCCAGTCCGTCCGTCTGTCCGTTCTTAAGTTCGCCCTTGTTTCCGTCATAGGTTTATATAAAGTTTATCTCCGTTTGTTGACATATCAAATTTGGAGGTTGGATAAATCTTGAGATATTTTTAAACTTAATATATTTGAAGTTTTTTTATGATATTTTTTTCTGTAGTAATTATCTTTTTAAAACTTTTCCATCCATATGCACGAATATCATGACTTGAATGTGATCGGATATTAAATGTACAAATGAATTGTATAGATTTTTTATTTGGAATCATAGAAAATTTAGGAGTTAACGTTCATTTACGACGCTTGCAGTTTTATAATTGGTGTGCCTATTTCTTACGCCGTTTGAGTCTGTTTACACCATTCATAAACGGTTTATTAGGCGTAAACAGACCCAAACCATGTTATATCGTATAACCTGTTCAGGAATATGAAGCATTTCTTAAATAATTGTTAAAAGTTTATATCTCCTCTTACATAAATAAAAGAATCGGTTTGTCGAACAACGAAAGCAAAATTTAATCCACATGGTTCACGTTTATTTGCTTTATAAAATAACAGTCTATGTGTTTAAACAACACCTTAAATATATGTTAGGCTTTAGAAGATTGTCTTCCAATTACTTGAAATGTATCATTGGTTTATTTGTTTTAAGACAATATAGTGTGTGTGTGTGTGTGTGTGAGAGTGTGTGTGTGTGTGTGTGTGTTAGACAAATCTGTTTAAAAGATATCAGATTATAAATAAATATACAACGATGAATAGTGTTTTGATCTACTTATTTTAACAGCAAAGATCTGATGTAATTATATTTCCAACATAACGAGTTGTTTTACGATTTTGAACGTCCGCTGGTAATTGTTCGGATATGACGTAATCACAATAGCTTGATTTCGATGTTGAATATAAAATGTGTTTCCTGAAGTCAAGACCTTGTGGACGTAATACTGGATAATAATTGTCTCTAAACACACGAGTCGGAAATATTAAAGCTTGGTTTTTTGCCACGAACGTTAAATGTTTTGTTTTCTTTACACGGTAAACTCCATTTTCCTCAATAAAAATGCAAAAATGTAATACATGTAATAACAAATTGCTAATGTTACCGTGTATTTTAAGTATGCTTTAAAAAAAATATAAATAAACTACAATGTTTCTTCCAAACAATTTTATTTTTGTTTATCCACAACTCTACAGCACGTAGGAACTCTTTTTGTATATTGTGTCTTACTTTACTGCAGTAAGTGGTGTAGCCATAATGCCATAACGCTGAAAGGTTACTCCGGACTGTCATATGCATCACACTGTCAGTCTACCCAGAACCTTGATGTTAATAATCCTTATAGACTATTCGGGACCACAGTGGTCATTACGCTGACAGGCGACTCATGACCATAGTTGCCATCACCATGACAGAATACTCAGTACCATTATGGCTATCGCGCTAACAGACTACTCGGAACCACGTTGGTCATCACGCTGACAGTCTACTCAGAACGGTGTTAGTTATACCGCTGAAAGAATACTCGCGATCACTGTGATCATTAAGCTAACAAGCAATAATTATTTTTTGATTATCTGACATTTTGAAATTTCTTTTCTCTGAAACACCAAACCAAATGGGCCGTAATAATTTGCAGTATTAAAGAACATATCCCTTATTTATATTATTTTGGCCTCAAACATGGCCACAATGAGAAATCTTACAATCTTATCGTCTGAATCTAACGCTAGTTATCATTAACTACGACTTATCAAGAAATGTAAATAAACTACACATATGAACTAGTATCTGGTCAATTAAGTATTAATATATTTCCTTAAACAGTTGGCATAATAATGCATAACTTGTGTCTAAATTTTACTCACATGCATTTCCCATCATTTATGAAAAACCAAAATCATAATACAGAATAACTGTTTAATATAAAATTACTTAAATAATTCAGAAGGTTTATGTTCATATTTCCCTTCACGACATTTTTAGAGGTACACAATAACTCCCACAATTACAAATGGTAATGAATATGTTTTCTTCGTATCTTTACGTAATCTTAAGTATCCACGTACCTTTCTTACTTGTCGTAGATCAGATTTATTTTAAATGTATCAATTATTAGTGTGAGCTAATGCTCCCTAATGATAGTCTTAAATAAGCCCCACAATAATTGAAACAAAGCTATTGGCAAAATTTCAGTATGGCATCATTTATCATTGCCAATTAAAAATAAAAAGATCAAATGCGTGTAGCGATTATGAGATATTCATATTGTATAATCATGAAAAGTGCTTATGCCATTGGCTGAGAATTACTAGAAAATATTATAGGCGATTTAATGTTAATGCATAAATTATTAACAATCATCTAAATAGAAGACTGCAAACCTTGTTCTAATAATAAAAAAAATCTACTGACATAAACAATTACTACTATCACTTCAGAAGACATGTAATTTTTTTAATTAAAAAACACATTGAAACTGCTAAACTCGTGTAACAAGCTTTTCCTGAAGTCGGTGTACTCGTCTACAATCTTAATTGACAAGTGTTGCCAGCTTTCCTGCCGCAGGTAAGGGGTTTCATAACCTCCGCCGAGTATTAACTTTTATTGCTAAAGATGGGTAAAGGAAAAAAATATTTCAAAGTTTATTTAGTTACCATGTCTAAATAGAATGTCAGTCATTCAAGCTGAGTAAGTAAGTAAGTAAGTAAGTAAAAGTAAGTAAGTAGTAAGTAAGTAAGTAAGTAATATTTATTTATAAAGTCGGATAACATGCATAACAATACACATAAGCTCTCAGGAGCTTTTATACCGGCAATACAATAAAATAAATAAACAACACATCAAAACACATATAAATAGTAAGACATACAAAGCATGTTAAAACAGAAATTATATAATCTAATATAAGACAGGCACATACATACTTATACATAAAGCTAAAGTAAAATGTTAGAGCTAAAAGCACAGCAAGCATAAGCAAGAGCAATGCATATTACAAACAAAATATTTAAAATGATCATGCATTGAAATAAAACAATAAATAAAAGTTCATGAGCATAGCACCAGTTCAAAGCACTAGTAAGGTAAAAAGCAATAGACTCTAAAATAAAAAGCAAGTAAAAAGCAAGGCTAAAAATATAAATCTTTAGCAGTGTATCTCCGGCACAGTCCCTAAGATCTGCAAATAATACATGTACATGAAGGTCCAGTCCAGGTATTAATATGAATTTTGAACTGATTAAGATTTGTAATATCTCTTAATTCTTGAGGAAGGCTATTCCAGATCTTAGGGGCTGCGTACCTGAAACATTTTAGGCCGTACCTGGTGGCTTTCACATGAGGAATGTCTGCTGTGTTTGTAAGTTATAAGAATTATTTTTAATAACAATGAGATCTTGTAAAAATACAGGGCTTTCTTTTTTAGTAATTTTAAAAGTTTCAATAGCTTTTGTTCTTAGGCGTCTAATTTTTAAAGATGGTAAAAGTGATTTTTCTAGTAACTTTTCATATGAACTAGTTTTATCATTGTATACAAATCGTAGAGCTCTCTCTTGCAGTTTTTCAATTTTGTAGTATTGGTTTCAGAACAAAAGTGCCAAGTAAGAGGGCACTAGCTGAAGTTGGACATTATAAAGGAACTGTCATTTTGCTTAGTCGGTTTAAGTGTTGACCTATTCGCCTAAGAACATTAAATTGTCGAGCTGCCTTCTTACATATATTTGTAATGTGGGAGTTAAAATCTAACATGAAATCAATTGTGACACCAAGTAATTTAACTTCTTTTCAGCTTCTATAATTGTACAATTTAAATCAAACATAAGATTACAATTGTTTGATTTTTTACCTATAGCAATTGCTTGAAACTTATCTGGATTTGCTTTCATTTTATTTAGACTAAACCATTGAAGAGTGCTATGCTATCGAACTCAAGTGTACTTTTCAAGACAGATAAATTTTCGTCAGCACGAACCACAGTGTTGTTATATGCATAATTATACAGAGTGGAGTATTTAACAAAAGTGAAAATATTATTTTAAAATAGGTTAAATAATACAGGCCCAAGTA